>JAPTYO010000016.1:9079484-10436855 GCA_036873135.1 Clarkia xantiana subsp. parviflora
TATAAATATGTTCAATATTAATAAAAATGGGGAATCAAAACTTATATATGGAACTAATAATTATGCAAATTTTCTACTTTAGTATTTGTATATAATAATTGTTGGATATCACAACTTTTAATATTATGGTGCAACTAAAATGAAGTCGATTTGTTGGCAAAAAAGAAAAAATGAAGTTGATTGAAATATAAGTCAGATTTTTTAATTTTTAGATTAGATATATTGAAATCTATACAATTTTGTTAAAATTCCTAAATGTTGATGCATTCTCTTAGGTTAATATTATTATGAGTAATAATATCATCAATATAATAACTAAATAATAAAAAAGGAAATGGGGAAGAACGAAACTCAAAAGTGCATTTGCAATACACACGTCTTTCTAATTCCTCCAGCACGTATATTTTGCCCTCTTCAGCGAGAACTTTCCTCTGCCATGGAAGACAACTGTTCTTGGACAAAATAAACCCAGTTACCGTTTGAGCCATCCCCGTCCAAGTAGAAACGCGTCTATTCAACTCGGCTTCCCAACTCATATTAAACTCACCCACCGCATTTAACTTTTAAGCACTGCTCTCACTCTACATCGTTTTCTTACTCTTGCTCTAACTTACAGGCAATAGCAGCAGCCAGCAGTCAACTGTGTAATGGCGGATCGAGTCCATCCTCGCGACTCGGCGCTTGACTCCGAGCCTCAATTTCCGACGAAGGCGAATCATCCATCGGAAGAAAAGCCAGTGCCACCGTCGGGGACCTACGTGATCCAGATCCCCAAGGATCAGATCTACCGCGTTCCGCCGCCGGAAAACGCCACTAAGTTCAAGCAATACAACCAGAAGAAGCAGCCTCGGCATAAGCGTTCCTTCTGCACACGCCTCTGCTGCTTCCTCTTCAACTTCGTCCTCATGACAGTATTCCTCATCGGACTCGCCGCCGCCATCTTTTACTTCACCGTGAAGCCAAAATCACCGAATTACGCCGTCACCGGAATCACGATCAACGGCCTCAACCTGACCTCTCCATCGCCTATGTCGCCGAAGATCGACGTCACCGTCAAGGCGGCGAACGGGAACGACAAGATCGGGATATACTACGACAGTGGAAGCTCCGTCGCATTGTATTACTCCGAGATCAAGCTCTGCGACGGGGCGCTGCCGGTGTTCTACCAGCCGCCGAACAACGAGACGGTGTTCACGGTGACGCTGGTGGGCAGCGGCGTTGTGCTGACAAACCAGGCGCACCAGAATCTTGTGAAGGCGCAGAACATGGGGAATGTGCCGTTGAAGTTGGCCATTCGAGTTCCGATCGAGCTGACGATCGGCGAGTTTAAGACGTGGAAGATGGTCGTGAATGTCAAGTGTGATTTAACGGTGGATAAGCTGACGTCAGCGGCGCAGATTGAAACGCAGGACTGTCATTACGGAGTGGATTTATTTGCTTAATTAATAATCAAAAAGAATAACGTAGCGAGTGATTAGCGGGAAGTAGTCTTCTTGGGGTGTTGTTTTTATTTTCAAAAAGTGAAATCACGTTTTAAAAAGAGACCTTTTTCTTTTAGTTAGAGAAGATAGATCCTTCGCATTGAAAAACAAATGTTGTAGCCAGGAAATGAGTTGGGTGCTATATATTATATATAAATAGCCGCATAAGGGTTAACACATCTTTTGGTCCATGATATTTGACCACTTTTAGGTTTTGGTCCATAATGTTTTTTTGCCTAGTTTTGGTTATATTTGCAAATTTTTCTAGTTTTGGTCAGACTGTTACATTCCGTCCATTTTTTCTGTTAAGTGACATGTGCAAGTCATGTGACCCACTCTAAACTTTCAATTTTGTTCAAATTTTGGAAAATTGAAATCATAAACCTAGTTCAATTTGGACGAATTGAATTAGGTTTAAATTTAATGGGCCAAATTTGGGAAAATTGACCATAAACCTAGTTTAATGAGTCAATTCCCTAAATTTGAACAAAATTGAAAGTCTATGGTGAATTACGTGATTTGCACATGTCACTTAACGGAAAAAATCACGAATGTTACGGTCGGACCAAAACTAGAAAAATCTGCAAACATATGGTATCAAAACTAGGCAAAAAAATAACATATGAACCAAAACTCAAAAGTGGTCAAACATCATGGACAAAAAATCCTACCTGTTAACCCTAAAAGAAAATATACCTGATCTGATGAAATTCGGCAGTAAATATAATCGACTTTATTTTAACCAAACCTGAATAAGATTACACATCTTCGACCGACTCGTTTCTTTATTCTCTATCACTATATAATGATAATATGAGGAAATCTTCGACCAACATGTGTGTGAAATCTATTATGCTTGAGACTGTGTGTACCTCAAGATCCTATCGTAATTTTTCTTTGCATCTTCTATTGTCCCCTTGAGTTCACTATACATATTAACACAACATTCAGAATACTGACTCATCTTACCCAGAAACTCCACCAAGCTCGAACGAAACCTGTCAAAACTCGACCTCAGTTCCTCAATCTCGGGTTCTGGCCCTTTCGTGCTCTTGCTTTTCTCCTGGCGTGGTAAGAATCGGTGAACCTCTGCAGCTAAATCCTTAATGGATTCTGCAACTTCCTTGGACGGCAAGGCACTGAGCTTCTCCAACCACACATCACACGTCGCATAGATTGCGGGACCCAGGTTCCTCAGTGGCGGGGGCGGGGCCCTCCTCTTTCGCCTAGTTCTTCCCTGTGGGAGGGACACACATTTGAAGAGCCAACTATTTATTGCTTGAAGGTAGAATTTCTGAGAGTCGATCCATTTCGTGAAGTTTGCAGACAAAAGACTCAGTTCGGTTTCGAGATTGAGGGTGATCTCTGACTGTATGGAGATTTTGGTGTTGCTGCTGAGAGCCACTGCTATCACATGGTACTGAAGTTTGTGGCAATCGAACATTACCTTCCACATTCGACTTAACCTGAATTAAAATTGAGAAGAAATGACAATGTTTGATATTAATGATCTATGGAGGAAACCAAAACCAAACCAAACCAAAAAAACAGAACATACGCATCAATCAGTTCCTCGAGTTGTGGCTGAAGCTCCTTGTCACGCAACTCCTCAATCTTCTTAGAAATCGAGTCGATTCTGTGAATTGCTACTCTGATTCTTGAGTGCAGATCCTTGACATCAGCACGGATCTTATCGATTTTGTCAGAGCTCTCTGCCTTTGATTCTAGCTGTCCCAGAACTTTACACTTGGAGTCGTACATCTTTCTGATTGTTTGACTAGCCTGAAAAATAAGTGCTTTCAGTTGCTAAATATAACCAATTATTAAGATCAGAAGAAAAGCTAACTAGTCGTATACGACACAGATGCTGAAAGTATTGCGTACGTTTCCAACAAAGTCAAGAGAACAGTACAACTCATTTTTACAAGTAGATTGAGATTCCTAGCCATCATCATTCAATTCAATAAATAAAAAATGCAGTTTTAACTTAATCTGTGGAAGTAATAGAAAAGTACCCTGACTTCATCGCGGAGCTTTTTTTCCCATGCGTAAAGCCTATCCAAGGTCGAGGCGTGGCTCCCAGAGACCATGCAAGAACTATCAAACATACTATCATTAATCACCCGAGTTTCATCATTTGAATTTGTTGATAAAGGATTCTGTGATGAAGAGGAAGGAGATGGTGCTGCTCCATGCCAAGTTAAGTATTTTACTGCTGCTTGAGCCGGCTCTGCATCAAACTAAAAATGTCAAATATGCAATAAACAAAACAGCAATAAACTATACAACATCATTTGAGGCATCAAATACCACACTATGATGCCTACATTATTTTCTGCTACTTATACACTAAATTTTGGCCTGCAAGTGCTCCATAGCAGCAACAATTCTTAATAAGGACGGGCGAAGAAAGATAGAAGCAAACAGCTAAGATGCATATGCTGCAAATAGATATAATCAGACGCAATCTATAAAATCTAGAATCTTCAAAGACAAAATGGTCCAATCTGAATTCTTATGATTAATATGGAAACAAATTGATCATAGCTTGGTCTCACCTTCTTGAACTTGCTGACGATCTTGGCCACAAGAAAAGCAAGCCTTTATAAACACAGATACATCGGAGACACCTGCCAGCCAACAAATATGATCCTTTTAAGAGTTCTCACCACCTGAAAATGCAATGTGAAGTAAACAGCAGAAATAGAGAACTTACTCTCTTTCACAGGGAACAGTGGGGACAGCTGCAACTTATTTGCTTCAAGCATCCTTGGAACTTCTTCCCCAGAACGCGAAGCTCTTATGAACAGAGCCTCAATATCTTTGATGCTTGAAATGAAGTCCTTTGGCGCAATCTTATCCTTATCTTCTGCATGATCATCTTTACTGAGTATCTTCATTTTGTCTGCAGAAGGATCGGCGGCAGAAGATGTATCCCTCACTGGAGAATTTCCTTTTTCCTCAGTCAAGATAGCAGTTTCTGAAGTTACACTTCTTGCTGAAGGCACAGTTTTTGAAGGGCTGGCCATCCCTTGATTATCCACTCGATGGACATTATCGAACCTCCGGACCAAGGAATCTGCAGAAGGCTCTTCATCGAATTCATCTTCTGATTCTGTTTCATGAACAGAAGACATCCCTTGAGAACTTTCCAAATCAGGAACTCCATCTTCTTCCCTAAGCCTCTTCATCTCCTCAGCTTCCTTCCCTTCTTCAAAGCTAAAACTAGGGTTAGTGGGATGAAAAAGACCAAAATAATCCCATGGTGCAGTTTCATTTGGAAATTTTAGATCTTGATGAACACCATCAGTGGTTGAAGTTTGTGGAGTATTATTAGACAAGACCACCGTCCCTGTAACTGGGGATGACAATCTCTCTTGAACAACTCCAGAAGAGCTTCCACTGAACTTCATGTAGTTCGCATGGAACTGAGAAGAAGAGGCAGTGGTCGACCGAATTGGAGATAGAGTCTGAACCTCAATGGGATCTACGTGGTGAGAAAATGATTGAGAAGAGACTGAAAACTGTTCTGTAAAGGCAAGTGGATCGGGTTCCACAAATTTTCTAAGGGCTATTCCGGTGGCCTTTAGAGACTGGATATAGGCAACATGAGCAGCTGCAACAGAGGATCTACCATCCAGGGCCTGCTTAACAAACTTCTTTCTTTCACGGCATAGCTGCAGAGCCTTATCTTCTTCTATCTTAGAATTTGCAGACCCCATTATTCAATATTAGACTGTAATTTGTACCAAAATTCATGAATCTACCAAACAACTGCTCAATTCAGCAGCAATCTGAAACAAAGAGCAGAAAACGGAGATGGATTAGGGTTCATAAACTGCAGAGCTGCACAAGGTATCCGCAGAAACGAGTATTTAGAAGTTCAAAACCACCGAAATACTCGAATAAAGCGAATCCAATAATGCAGTGGAATCGAATCGAATCAGAATGTCATTCTGAGCACGAACTTGAAAACACGGAAGCGATGGAGTGAAGAGAAGAGAAGATTAGTCAGTGATGAGAGTTATCTCCGGTGAACTGGAGAGTCAGATGCAGAGCCGTACCCGATGAACGTTGAATTGAAACAGGAGGCATATAGCAGCATGGATGAAGCATGTGTCCACGTAGACCAGTGATGCTTTCTCCAAGCAAGACGAAGAGAGAGAGAGAGAATCTGATCCGATGGTGAGTCTGGAAAGTGGAGAGATTTGGAGGCCATGGTTTTCCCATGCAAAAGCCAGAAGCATATTCAATTCCAGTTTGGAGGACAGAGACGGAAGGTTGCAGTGGAAAGGTGGGGGCCGCGCTTGCTCGTCAGTTCCGCTGTCGCTTTCCCTGAACCAGTTAAGACGCGTGTCTTCACGTGCTCTTTCTGTGGCGGTTTACTACCGTGACCACCGAATCACCAAGATTTTTATAATCAATCAGTCATACATGCCAAAAAAAGAAAATCAGTCATGTAATATGGTAATTCGACAAAAAATAATATATATATATATATATTGTACTTAATAATTTAAGTTTTAATCAAAATTTCGTGTCTTAGAAGTTAGATGAGTAAATATATAATCATTTTTAATGTGAAATAAATATATTATGAGTATTATAAAATAAAAAACTTTTGCCTGAAAAAAATAAAATAAAATTTCTAGACTATAGTAAGTAAAGAATAAAGAACATTCTTGACGCCCCAGTGGTGGGGGAATCATTTTGACAACCCTGATACGACACGGTACTACAACAATAGAGATAAGAGAGACTCATATGGAACACGATAATAAATGGCCAAATAAAAAAGAAGACGATAATAGGGCAAAATTTTACTATGTTTGTATTAATCTAACCAAATCAAGACATAGTAAATAATAAAGTAATAAAGATCGACCGTCCAGTTAGCTGGATTCATGAAACATTTGTCCTAACTAATGTGCATGTCATGTCCGTAAGTACTTTTATTTATTCCTCTAACTAATTTTATTATTATTATATTCCCCTTTGTTTTAATTATATATACTGGTATGCTACTATGGTTATTCATTACATTGTCTTCTGGATGCTGCCAATAGACTACTAAACAAAAGCCTTTTGCCTCTTGTCTGTTCTTAGTACTAGTTTTTGTTACGTTGCTTTTAGATCTTAGCTTTGACAACATCTAATCTGTTTAATTTACTGAATTCTTTAAGGATTCTGTTCTGTTGAGCAACTACTTTTACTATTATTATTATTATTATAATAATAATAAGTTTTCACCTAGACTGAAAAAGTTAGTTCCTTTCGGCCAAAAAAAAAAGTTAGTTCCTCTCCCATCAGGAGTGTTTTTTCATCAAGAAAAAAGAATAGTACCTCTCCCGAGCCCATCAAGAATGTCCCTAAAATAGCATATTTGATAACACTAATAACTATGTGTAAATCCTTAAAATGTAAAATTTCTTATGAAAATTGTTGTGAAAATAAGAGAGAAAAAACTGGTGTAGAGTACAAATTTAAAATATTATTGTGGGCCCATTCCACTTTCTATAAAAAATTTACAATATTTTTCACATTTTGTAGCACCACTCAATAACTAATAATACCTTTTATTAGTGTCATGTTAATCCGTAAAATATAAAATACTAACCACATTAAGACAAAGCTAGATTTAAAGTTGATACTCTAGTTAAAGAATGAAACATTAAATATAAATACATCTAGTTAAAAGAATGAAACATTAAACAACTTTACCAAATTACATGTATTGGTAAAAAAAAAATTAAGTAATTTCCCTCCACATAGATTAGATAATAACTTTAGACACATTAAAGGTCAAACTTCTAATTATGCCCTTTGTTGAAAACAAACCTCTAATTATAGTCAAGTTGAAGGTCGAAGGACGCACTTATATTAATGCACTGTTAAGAACCCATCCCAGCTCATCATAGAGAACAGGAGAATAGAGAAAGGGAATAAACAAAGCAATCATATTAACCCACTCGTGCAAAGTTGAAGAGAAGCTCACATGTAGTATTTATCAGATTATTTGATTAGCAAACGAAGAAACAAATATTACACCATTATATTTCTTTATATATAGAAAGCAGTAGCCAAAACACCATTTTGGCTAAACTAAGGCATCAAAAACCAATGATTTTCCTATGCAAATGGTGTTCTCCTGCGTCCTCGTCGTGGTCATGATGATGGAAAATAAGAGTTAGGATACCTACCATGCACAGCACTGAACCAACAAGAAGTTTGTCGTATCGCTCAACCCAGTGAAACTTCAATTTGCTTGCTCCGTAGAAAGATAGAGCCACTAATGATGTCATTACAGTTATGGTACTGCAAGTTAAATCCAAACAAATAAGTCCAGTCTTCAGTATGTAGAAGAATTTCACAAAACACTCATATGTAGCAAGCAACAAACACTGGATATATTTCTAACATTGGCTGTGCCTCAATCTTAAAGCTGAGAAACTATATGTAGCACAAAAGGCGAAAACAACAGATGATACAGGCAAAGTGAATATATTCTTCATGCTTACTCTATGATAGTATTTGAGTTACTTTCTTATGTTTTGGTGGTGAAAAACTTTAATAAATTAATTTAACTAAATTATTTACCAATGTCAACACAAAAAGTGTAGATCTTGGGATTTTATTACTTTCTTTTTTCGTGAAGAAATTATTTAGTACCTGAAGAGCAGCACGATAATGGCAAGGATCATCATGGATTTGGAATTCCCAACAGCAAGAAACACTGGGAGTGTGGTGGCGCAAGGAGATAAGGCAGGAACTAGTACAAGTCCAGCAACAGCCATCTTTTCCATTGGTTGGTGGCCGTGGGCATGACTATGACCACCCTTTCCAGCCAGGAACAATATGATGTAACTTCCACCAAGAACTACAAGCAAAAGTGAAGCAAGTTTATGCACCGTTTCTTCCCCTGCGATGGTGTTTGCCATTGTAATTGCAGTGATGCCCAGAATTGAAGTAGATAGCACATGTAACACTGCTCCAAATGCAGCTGGAAGATTAAGAAAAAAAAATTTGTGAGAAATGAATGCTAAAAATAGCACAAAGTGAACAAGGATCAAACAAAAAATTAACTGTACACAACAACAAATATACATGACGATGGAATTAACAGTCATTTTCACGTCACCTCCACTACTGCAAAGGATATTATTTCATCTCTAGCCGATGGATTGCTTTGGCAAATAGGATTCTCTGGTGGCAAGATCTAATGTTCTTCAATCTTCTAGATATAAAGCTATAATAGATTAATAATTCCTTATGTTGCTCTCCAATAACATGATATGTAACTGTATGAATCTTAAGATGTTCATCATTCATTCTTTGCATATGCTGTTGGAAACTTGAAATGCCTACAAATGCATGGTTTTGAGACCCTATGGATAATAAGAGTGACTTAATTTAACCCGATCAAATAATTCCTTGGTAAATGATAATGATTCTAACTTAATTTAACCAAATTTAACAAAAGAAGATTATGACATTTACGTTTGACACAAAACTCATTCAGCTCACTACTCAAACTTGTCTGGAAGCAACAGCAAAAAAAAAAAAAAAAGGTAACCCCCTATCAATCTACTATGGTCTATGTGCTGAGTATTCATTAAGAACTTCTTGGTAATATTCTGATTATAACTACAAAGCCTCTTATAAACAACATTAACATATCACTTGAAGTTCATCAATCATCCACGTATTGTAACATAATGTGTACTATCCTATCCTCCAAAATGCTTACCTGTATAAATCTAAGATACCAATCACTTTAAGACAAAGGAGGAAACTGTGGCAATTTCTCCTCAAGAATAAGTACAAACTAGCTGAACCAGTAAAATTTCACAAGGTAAAGTCTAGTTATTTAACTGAAATATCCCAATTCTATTACATATACAAGCTCAAGATTGCAGATTAGTCGAGACAAAAAAACCAGGAGAATCTTCATATAATTAGGGCCATGAAGAGTTATTTCAATCAGAAGGATTTGAGCTGAATACAACAAATGTCCGCAAGTACATCAACAGATCCGCAGCTATATGTAGCAGCAACAGAACCGTATAAAACGGAAAGCCCAATCAACCATATATTATTTCTTATTCTATAATGTTGGACATAATTGTAGTTAACAGTACCTAGTACACTAGATGAATCAGAGAGAGAGCTGCAGCCTGTAGATGCTCGCAATTGAAATGGGAACATACATGTATAAGTATGCAGCACATAATGGATATCATATCGCCGACGAGAACTTACTGACGAATAGGGTTCTGGAGAGAGTCCAGTTCTGGGCACGACCAACGATGGAGAAGGGAAGCCAGTGCGTGGGAATGAAAGAATGCAAGAGCGAGACTGTAGCAATCCCGCCAATTGTCGACCACTCTTCGGCGGTGAAGCCTTCCATCGGCTAATGGCGATGGCTGTCCTCGTAAGAGATCCAAATAGCAGCTGTTGGGTATATGAAAGCGCAGAGAAGTTTAGGTTCTACAGACTTTCCATTGAGGCTGAAGCTGAATCTCAAGATAGAAGACGAACTCAATTACGATCTAAACCGCCATGAGCGAAGCACGAGATCCAGTGCGAACTGCAGAGCGTTTACCCCCCCTTTTTTTTTTTACTGGAAAACACTAAAATAAAGCCAAAAAAACTAACATTTTCCTTTTCTTTTGGCCAAAGAATTAGAAACTTGGATTATTGGAAATTTGGAATTTTAATTGCAGGCTGCAGCCGAACTAATAATTCATGGACTGAAGTGAACACTGTATCCAATTATTACCTAGAAAATACTTATCGTCCCCCTTACACAACTTAGATTACATTTTTTTGGCCGAACTTAGATTGTATAATGATCAATAATAATGAATACAAAAAGAAAATCAATTAATTTTAGTCACACCTCACATACCGTCGGTCGTGTTGTGTATCTTTTAAGATTAGAAAAATAATACAGATTCTGAATATGATGTTCAAGACATTTCGAGTTAGAGGATATTAATATTATCATAAAACTACAAAAATTACTCTCTTATTTTGTAATGTTTAGGAATGCATCATCAAAATTGCGTATCAACACTTTTGTAGTACGTTTGTTTCAAGAAATACTTAAGGAATATAAATTTTACTTCGTTCATTATTCATTTATTTGTTTTGCAGAATTCACCGAATAAGATCTAATGCAGCGTGATGGGATAGAAAACGCAGAAATTTGTTAATTCAAATAATATTGAAAATCTAACACAGCAAAAACTTGATTTTTTTATATTTATATATATATAATGGGATAGAAAATGCATAAATTCGTTAATTCAAATAATATTGAAAATCTAACACAGGCCGAGGAAAAACTCGATTTTTTATATATAATTCAACTGAATGCAAACGAGGAGTCTTAAATACTGTAAATGGAAATACTAAATCTAGAAAAAAAATAACCAAAAAAATAACAACAAAGTCCAAACAAACTGAAAATTTACAAAAAAGACCCTAAAAACACTAATATGCGATTTTAACCGTCTAAACAATGGAATTTGCCAAAAAAACAGCGCAAGTCATGGCAAATCTATGTTTTTTGCTCTAGGCACCGTTTCCGCGTGAAAAATAATATTCCTGCGTGAAAAACAATATTCACGCGCCAAAATCCAACACTTAAAGTCCGGGACCGAAAATCGCGAAATTTTCAAAATCGCAGAATTACTGAATTCTGTCCGCATCATTATCTCAACTCCAAACGAGCTGAAATAACAATTTTGGTCCTAGGGCACCCCTAAGAATGACTATTTTTTTTAGATAAATGAGTAAAACAAGAACTACTGCAAGATCATCGAAAAGACAATCCCCAAAAGTACTAACTAATGACAAGTATTCCTAACCAGACGGGGTCGTTAAACATACACAACCGAGCTTCCCTAGGTGGAACATTGTGCGTTTCAAAACTGAATGCTACAAACTCTAATCCTAGCCAAAGCGTCTGCAACAACATTGACTTCACGATAAACATGCATGAGTTTGTATCTAGTAAACTTGAGTAACAGGTTCCTACAATCCAAAATAATAGGCATAAATTTCAAGTTTAAATCCATAGTCTCAGAAATAATTTGTTGAACAACCAAAGCGTCTGTTTCAATATGAAGGGACTTGATCTCCAATTGGAGAGCAAGTGTAAACCCATCCCGAATAGCCCAAAGTTCTGCAGTTAAAATGTTAGTAGTTCCCAAATTACAGGAGAATTCCGAAATCTAGTTCCCGTCGTAGTCGCAGATGACTCCTCCAACTCCAGCTTTTTCCGGGTTCCATGAGAAGCACTATCCGTGTTAAGTTTTCCCCACTCATCAGGTGGAATCTACTTAACTTGGATGATTATAGTCAGTCGGTTTTGTTTCTCCATAGCCTTCTAAAAAATCTAGCTTGCTGAAAAAAGACACTAAGCACATCATTAGTAGGGATACCTCGAAAAATAATAGCATTCCTACTACATTTCCATATATTTCAGATAATATAACAAAACACATGGTTCTCCAATCTACGTCACGAATATATTATTAGAATGACGTGTATGCCCCTTCGAGTAACCTTCGAGTAACGATCGTCAGTAGTCACGACTCACCAACCACACATCTCCTTCAGCGAAGTCGCTCCCTCACCTTCGCTAGCAACCACCCACCATCATCAGCGACCGACCTAAGGTGGACTGGTCGCCACCCACCAATTGGGTTCCTCCGTGGCTCAGTTATGACCAGAGATTGAAGGTCATCGGTGACCTCTCAAGTCGTCTGAAACCACTCTACATGGTTCTTTAAAATATAAATATATATACGTATAACTTGATATTTAAAATTATATCCCTATTCATACTTCATATTTTGTTAATTATCAAACTTTAAATTTTTAGGACTGCAATCCTCATTCCTTAATACTATTCTAAGTTATCTTTTTGCCAAACGTCGAGTGCAAAGGTTATGGTGCCTCAACACCTCAGAACTACATGCAGAGGTTGCTGTTATCACTATCACTGTGGATTAGGTAGAGGTTTATCCAACAAGTAGACTTCTGATCGATTAGGTTCTGCAATAAAATGTTCACATTCATACTAGAAACTGTTCTTGTAAACATCATCATCAAAACTTCATTTTCATGCATGGATCAACAAAATAACATATTCAGCAACATCTAAAAACGCAAAAGGCTGATGCTGGCTCAGTGATCCCCTGGCATGTTCTTAATGATGTCAGAATCACCTGCAATTAACAGTCATCTCCAGTAAGATTCGGTTAATGAACACCTCAACAAACAAGAATAGGAGCTTAAGTGGTCAAGTATTGAACCTGGGTCAATAATGCTGAGGCAGCACACCCTGTAGTATTTACCACAAGCAGTACCCAAATCGACATTGTCTGGAATCAAAACGATGTTACATTAGAAAAATTCAAAACGAGAACATCATTATTGGTTCGGTACCACAATTCTAGAAGAAATCGGCTTCTGCACACAGAAATGTAGGTTTATTCAGAAAGATGAGACTTACTGCCATTGTAGTGGTGAACTCCAACTTTGGCCAACATGGCATAGTACTCGATCTCAGACTTCCTCAGGGGAGGGCAGTTGTTAGCTATGATGATTAGCTTACCTGAAAGACAAGATTCATCATTTCAAATTCATGAGCCACAGACCTGAAAACTACAGAACTACACACTAACAAAATAAGTAATAGATTTAGGAGCATAAGTGTAGCCTGGCAAAACATGAACCAGTCGTAACAGTTTCCTAAGTGATCATTATTTCTTCCATCTTCGTGTTTCATGATTCATCATATTTGATTCCAATTTCTGACATTCAATTTGGTTCTACTTAATTCTTGGTAAGAAATGACCAAGGTTCAAACTTATTTGCGAATGCCCGACACAAACAGCCAGCAAAGGAGAATAACCTGTTGAGATTATATCTCCACCGTAAGATTTGTTACACACCGGTGGTGTGGTAAATATTTAGCACCATATAAGCAAGTGGGCTACCTCCTATCACCAATTGGTTTTAGGATGGAAAACCCACTTGTATAAATGGTTGCTCTTTGGCCTCTTAGATATGTCTCGGCCCAAAGTGGAATTTAACATATCCTAGTATTCCTACATCTAGATATCAAAGGTCAAATTTAAATCACGTTACTACAAAGCAGTTCTTAGAACAAACAACATTTTCATAATATAATGTCTAGATAGTATTTATCAATCAAGCATATTCCTTCCAATAACAAAGACGGACGCTCGAAGTGCAAATGTGCTAAACCTCATCAGCGAAGACCTAAGAATGAACGTAATTGCACATAAAGGAAAATCAAATGAGTAGCAAGCAAGACAATATAGCACCTTTCGAGCTCCTGAGGGACTTGAGAACTGTCTTGTAACCCAAGGTGAACTTCCCGCTCTTCATGACAAGAGCGAGTCTGTTGTTGATAGACTCATGAGTCTTCTTCTGCAGATTCGTCCAACAATATGCAAAAAAGAGCATTAGTAAGCCAGTTCCATCACCATCCCTAAGCAATACAGAGAATCCAGAACAGCAGATCGAATTGGCTACACAACAGAGTCTCATTGAAAACAGTAAAGCTAAATACACAAGCAGAACTGTCGATAGAGAGACTTACGGTCTTCTTGGCGGCCACCATGGTTGGATCGCTTTCTTTCGATTTGGAATTCCGCAAAGGGTAGACGCTTACTCCACCGCAAAGCCCCCTGCTCGAAAGCCGCAGCTGGTTTATATGTGTGAGCAATTAGGGTTTTGAACTGCACTCTCGGTCTTGATATGATGGGCCTCCTATGATTTAATGTAATTCGTCGTGGTTTGAGAAAGCTCGGTCAGGGTAACTGTGTCCAACCAGAGCCCAAGCCCATAATAACGCTGGCCTCATACGGATTATTAAGGGTATGACTGACTAATCGAAACTGATTCGATCGAATTCAAATTCGACTTTGAAATTTGACTCTAAGTCGAGCTTGATAATACTTAACCCGAATTACTTGTAAATTTAAATAAGCTTTATTATTACTTTTTAAGTAATTATAATTAATTATTACGTAAGTTAACCGAATTTGAATTGATTCTATCAAGCTTCCTTTGTAGTCATCATAAATGATAACATAAATGATAACTTATTATAACTTATAATGGGCTTACGACTCAATTCAATCGATTATGTTAAGTTTAAATGTTAGCCGAATTTGAGTTTCAAAAGTTTGAACTCGATTGAGTTTGATATTTTTTTTTTCTAATCGAGTCGAGCTTGCGAGATACTCAGCTCGACTCGTTTACTCTAAGGTGGGCGCAGACGGGCTCATAGTGGTTTTTTGAATTATAAAACCAGCCTATAAATTCACAGGCCGGGTTCAGACGGGCTCAAATATAATTTATGAAGAATAAAATCCATCAATTTATGCGCGATTTTTAAACCAATTAACACATTTATGTTAGTTGTTGTTAAACCGGACAAAATGTTCATAAAATTAAAAAAAAAGTACATATGAAATGATTTGTATCATAACTTTACATTGACTATACCATTAATTCTCGTACAAAATATTTGAGAAATTATTACATGGACTCAGTCCGCCACCTCAGCGTATGGACCAGCCAATAAGAAACAGACACGTCATAAATGCATTATAAATGAATAGCTTTCGTTAACACTGGATAACAATTCAATAATTTTTTTAATTAATCTCTACCTCTTTTCTGGCCTAATAAAAATATTTTTTCATATAAAATATTTTTATATATATAAATATAATATGAGTGTCAGTAACAAGTCTAATAGGTTTTTATTAAAAAAAAATCATATTATAATTATATATATAAGAAAATATTTTATTTTGTAGGAGAAATTAGTTTTATTAAACCAAAAAAGAGGTAGAATTAATTATGAGAAGTATTAGGTTGTAATCCTGTGTTAACCAAAATTATTCATTTATAAGGAAAATTTATGAAACTGCCCCCCTGCGATGTTCGAATTTGAAAAATGCCCCTTGGAATGGGGCATTTATGAAAATGCCCCGTCCCGCTGATATTATCAGCGGGACGGTCAGCGGGACATGACCTGTCCCGCTGACTGCCACGCGGGATGATCTGTCATCCCGCGTGGCTACTGTCCCGCTGAGAATACCAGCGGGACGGGAACCCGACAAAACGGGTTCCCCTAGGCGCAGGCATGCGCGCCTGCGCCTAGGGGAACCCGTTTTGTCGGGTTCCCCGTCCCGCTGGTCCGTCCCGCTGGTAATACCAGCGGGACAGGACGGCTGGTTTCACAAGAAGAAACCAGCCGCCCCTCCCCCCACTATACCCCTAACCCTAATTCCAGCCGCCCCTCCCCCCACTATACCCCTAACCCTAATTTTTTTCCACCTTCCCATCTTCTTCCCTTATCCTCCTATTTTCTATAAGAACCCCAATTCTATGCCTTAGTAAAAATATAATTCTCTCATCATTTTACTTATAAAAGGAGTTATATTTTCAATCTTAAATTTTCAGAGGAATGGCTTACCATGGTGAAGGCAGTTCTTCCGGTTCAAGAAGAAGGATGAGTTTTGGCAATGAACTAGGAGATAATACCGTGCTCTACATGAATAACGTACACAGGGCTAGTTTTGTCCACACGGACACGGTAAATTTTCTATTTTCTCTATAAATATAAATGTTTATATTGATACATAGATTAAATTAGATTGCGTAAATAGAGTACAATGCCAAATAAATATGTTATTGATACGAAAGTAGATGTTTTTTTTTTTGTTCGAAATAAAAGTATTTTTATAATTTTGAAAAAAAAAAATTGAAAATCGAAATTTAAAAAGAAGAAATTACTGAGTTTTGTTTTTAAATTTTGAAATTTGACAATTTCTTTATAAATGTCCAATTTAAAATTAGAAATCATAAATTAAAATTAATGCGTTTTAAGGGGGTCAAACACCCTTCGGTGCGGAAAACCCTAAATTTTGAAATTCTCAAAAAAAATTGAAAAATTTACATACTGTTAATTGAATAATAAATTCAATAATTCTAGAGTTTCATTGCATTCATTATTGTAAATAAGCGGTAGTCCTAAATCAAATTTCAGACGTTAATTTGGTTTTTTTTTAAACTTTGACAAGCTCGTATAAATTCTACGGCACTCTAAATTCAGATCCGTTTGCAGAATTGGACTTCCCTAATAACTAATAATTTGTTCTAATTTTTTCAAATTTTTCTAAAAATTCGACATTTGGCCCGAACACTGCGTTTTAAGGGGGTCGAACACCCTTCGGTGCGGAAAACCCTAAATTTTGAAATTCTCAAAAAAAATTGAAAAATTTACATACTGTTAATTGAATAATAAATTCAATAATTCTAGAGTTTCATTGCATTCATTATTGTAAATAAGCGGTAGTCCTAAATCAAATTTCAGACGTTAATTTGGTTTTTTTTTAAACTTTGACAAGCTCGTATAAATTCTACGGCACTCTAAATTCAGATCCGTTTGCAGAATTGGACTTCCCTAATAACTAATAATTTGTTCTAATTTTTTCAAATTTTTCTAAAAATTCGACATTTGGCCCGAACACTGCGTTTTAAGGGGGTCGAACACCCTTCGGTGCGGAAAACCCTAAATTTTGAAATTCTCAAAAAAAATTGAAAAATTTACATACTGTTAATTGAATAATAAATTCAATAATTCTAGAGTTTCATTGCATTCATTATTGTAAATAAGCGGTAGTCCTAAATCAAATTTCAGACGTTAATTTGGTTTTTTTTTAAACTTTGACAAGCTCGTATAAATTCTACGGCACTCTAAATTCAGATCCGTTTGCAGAATTGGACTTCCCTAATAACTAATAATTTGTTCTAATTTTTTCAAATTTTTCTAAAAATTCGACATTTGCCCGAACACTGCGTTTTAAGGGGGTCGAACACCCTTCGGTGCGGAAAACCCTAAATTTTGAAATTCTCAAAAAAAATTGAAAAATTTACATACTGTTAATTGAATAATAAATTCAATAATTCTCGAGTTTCATTGCATTTAGAGTTGTAAATAAACGGTAGTCCTAAATCAAATTTCAGACGTTAATTTGTGTTTTTTTTTAAACTTTGACAAGCTCGTATAAATTCTACGGCACTCTAAATTCAGATCCGTTTGCAGAATTGGACTTCCCTAATAGCTAATAATTTGTACTAATTTTTTCAAATTTTTCTAAAAATTCGACATTTGGCTCGAACAATGCATTTTAGGGGGGATGAACACCGTTCGGTGCTGAAAACCTAAATTTTGAAATTCTTAAAAAAAAATTGAAAAATTTACATACTGTTAATTGTATAACAAATTCAATAATTATCGAGTTTCATTGCATTTGTAGTTGTAAATAAACGGTAGTCCTAAATCAAATTTCAGACGTTAATTTGTGTTTTTTTTTTAAACTTTGACAAGCTCGTATAAATTCGACGGCACTCTAAATTCAGAGCCGTTTGCAGAATTGGACTTCCCTAATAACTAATAATTTGTACAAAGTTTTTCAAATTTTTCTAAAAATTCGACATTTGGCCCGAACACCATTCGGTGCTTAAAACCCTAAATTTTGAAATTCTTTAAAAAAATTGAAAAATTTACATACTGTTAATTGTATAATAAATTCAATAATTCTCGAGTTGCATTGCATTTGTAGGTGTAAATAAACGGTAGTCCTAAATCAAAGTTCAAATGTTAATTTGTTGTTGTTTTTTTATTTTTTAAACTTTGACAAACTTGTATAAATTCTACCGCACTCCAAATCCGTACCCGTTTGCGGAATTGGACTAACCTTATAACTAATAATTCGTACTAATTTTACTAAATGTTTCTAAAAAATTGAGAGACACTGCGTTTTAGGGGGGTTGAACACTGTTCGATGCTGAAAACCCTAAGTTTCGAATTTTTAACATAAATTTGAAAATTTAATGTACCGTTAATTATATAAAAATTCAATAAATCTCGAGTTTCATTGCATTTGTAGTTGTAAATAAACTGTTGTCCTAGATCAAAGTTCAAACGTTAATTTTTAATTTTTTTTTAAACTTTGACAAGCTCGTATAAATTCTACCGCACTTCAAATTCAGATCCATTTGCGAAATTGGACTTCCTTAAATAACTAATAATTCGTACTAATCTACTCAAAAAGTATTGATTTTTTTTTTTTTACAGATTTTTAATATAATTTAATTTACAAAATTTGTTTTTGTTAAATAAATTAAAATTTCTACTTTATTTCAGTACAAACAAAAATTATCATATTTTTTTTAACATAATAGTTGTACTATATATATCATTTTTTTATTCACATACTATATACGTGAAAATTCTAATTTTCAGAATACAAAACAAATAAACAAAAATTAATTTTTGTTACTTACATTATAATTTCTACATTATTTCATCACAATAAAAATGTCATCATATCCTATTATTTTTTTTATTTCACATAATAGCTGTAATATATACATAATTATAATCTATATATGTGAAAATCCTTATTTTCGAAATTTAAACAAAAATCATACAAAATTACGTTTTCTTAATTACATTATAATTTCTACACTAGTTCAGCACAAAAATAATTATCATAATCTCTTATTTTTATATCTTACATAATAGTTGTACTATACGTATCATTATAATCAGAATACTTAGTAAAAAAATAACAGTATGTTACCTTTCTTTTGATATACAACTTCTGCTATGTCACAACGTACTCAAATGAGTTGGCATTCCTGAAAATTTTCCAAAAAGCATAAATTGTAGCATTATAACAACATATATTAACTATAAAAAATCTAAATTTTATAAGCTTAAATTACTTTACCTTAGTTTGAAACAAGAAGAAACAATACAAAGGAAAAATAAATTGTATAAGGGAGTACAAATATATAGGGTGAGGGTTCAAAAAATCGGACCAGCTGCTGGTCCGGTTTTGACCAGCTGCTGGTCCGGTTTTGACCGGCAGCTGGTCCGGTTTTGACCGGCAGCCGGTCAAAATGACCAGCGGCTGGTCAAAGTGACCAGCCTGTCCCGCTGGTAATACCAGCAGGACGGGGAACCCGACAAAACGGGTTCCCCTAGGCGCAGGCGCGCATGCCTGCACCTAGGGGAACCCGTTTTGTCGGGTTCCCGTCCCGCTGGTATTATCAGCGGGACAGAAGCCACGCGGGATGACAGATCATCCCGCGTGGCAGTCAGCGGGACATGTCATGTCCCGCTGACCGTCCCGCTGATAATATCAGCGGGACGGGGCATTTTCATAAATGCCCCATCCCGAGGGGCATTTTTCAAATTGGAACATCGCAGGGGGGCAGTTTCATAAATTTTCCCATTTATAATGTATTTATGATGTGTCTGTGTCTTATTAGTTGGTCCATACGCTGAGGTGACGGACTGAGTCCATCTAATAATTATTGGAAATATTCATATAAATGACTATGTCATTTGTCTCAAATGTTAATTTCTTTTAAGAGAGTTATTATCTATATCTACTATATTATATTAATTCGGCATCGGAAGCCCTCTGACTGACACGTGGACAGTTTGTCCAGTCAGCGTTGCCTAATTTGATCGGAATTTAATAGGGCTTCTCTAAATTTAGATACATAATATTGATTGATTGAAAATTAAGAAGTATTTTTATCTCCTATTTTGGTCACTACGCAATTTAAAGAAACAAATTAATTGAAAGTTTCCTTTTAAATAGTAAATCTATACAGTTTGACACCGGAAGACCATAGACCGCCACGTAAGCAGTATATATATATATAATAATAATAATAAATAAATAAATAAATCAACGATACTTTAGGAACATATTCAGGTTAACTGAAAATAAATTAAGATTTTAGGCTAATTGAACCAACCGATTTTTTTTGTCCCTATTAAGCATCCAACTTTCCTTTTTGCATGTGTAATTAATACTATTTTATTATAATTAGCACATAATAGATATGAATATAAATATATGCGGTATAATATAATATAAATTTCTCATATATATAAATATAAGAATGTATATAGTGGCTAAAAAATATATACGAAGGTTTATAAATATAGTAATGTTTATGTTATTAATTTAAATATAAAAATAACATATTTAAATTCAATATTAATATCTTATTACATTAGTTAGTATTAGTATATATAATAATAAATAACATATACAAAAACAAGTGAAATTCTTACTAACTTTCTACCGAAAAATAAGTGAAATATTAACTTTCTATAAAAATAAGTGAAATAAATATAAGAATATTATAGTGGCCAAAAAATATATACGAATGTTTATAAACATAGTAATGTTTATATATATAGTATAGGTTCGTATTACTCCATGCTATGCATATATATATATAGCTATATTCATTAGAAACCCTACATCGTAGTCATCTAATTATCAAAAGCTTACAAATACAATCAAGTTTGCCGCAACCGCGCAACCACAAGTTCATACAAAATATAATGTCAACCATATTAATGGTAAGTAGCTTTTAGAGTTTTTCTTCTTTTATATTATGTATGAGATTAATTAATTCTATGTCAACAATATTTCATATCATCATCATATATAAACATGTTCATTCTCAAAATGTTGATTCCATTGTTCATCAAGTTAGTGTATTTAATTATTTATGGAATAGACGATCATCAATAATTATTTACTGTGGCAGGGAAAACTTAAAAGATGAGGCTACTACTATTTAATTTGAAGGTGTGTAATTTACGAGATGTATAATTTATGTGTATGTTTGAAGAGTACTATATATGTATTTATACATTGCAGGCTTGATTATGCGTTTTAAGTGGAGAGTTGGAACATACCACTGAAAGTTAACATGACACCGACTGAATTGAAGGTATGATATAATGTTTTCTCAACTACATGTCATCATATTAATATAACATGTGGTAAAAAAAAAACATGAATCTTACATGAGGAATTGACGCATGAAGAGTTGAAGCAAATTCAGAGCCTATATTTAAACTCCCTCGCTAAAAAAACATTTGATTCTCTCATTAACTATCTTTTTTCACTATTTACTAAATAATTTTATGCACTTAAATATAATAATTATTCTAATAGTTTGTTCCATTAATTATGTTAAGAAACATCATAATAAATGTATTATTGATGCAATTAAGTTAAACTTATATGATAGTATAAATATAAGCGTTTGTCTTTATAATTTTTTAATGTATGTATTACACAATATACTTCTTATATTACTAATATTAATAAGAAAATATTAACACAACTCATATGTTTTAAAGACCAAAATTTAAGTTATTTCCTTTAAGTTATAGTGTATTTAAGTTATATTGTATTTGTAAAAAAAACGCATATATTTACTAAAAAAAAAGATTAGAAAATGATTTAAAATAATTTGTATACATAGAAATTTAAGCATTTGAAAATGTATATATTTTTTTCAAGGAAAACCCAAACCTTTGGATTTTAAAAAAATATATTATAGTTTAAAAAAAAAAAAATATCAACTTTTTTTTGTGTAAAATTTATGTTGGATTTTTTTTCGAAATTTTAAATAAACTTAGAACACTATAATGAACAGATATGCTAACTAAGAATTTTAACATTAAAAATTATTTACATGTTGTTTTAGATGACTTAAGAAATCGAACAATGTAGTTTATAATTTAAGTAAAAAATAATATTTATTTATTTATGCAGAGCTTAACTTAGTAGAAAATAATTATTTTTTATTCGGCAAAAAATCTAGAGTATATTTTGTGATATAAATAAAACTATACGTAATATATAAAATATATAATCAACACAAAAAATTAAAATTAAATATAAACTACTACATAAACTATATATCTTTTCATTTGGCTGTAAAATTTATTTTATATTTAGTCACCATCTCACCTGCGCGGTGCGCAGGGTTTGTACCTAGTATAATATAATTCTAAAAAATCTTCTAACATCTTGACAACTAAGTTTTTTTAACAACTCTCTTTCATATGTGTTAAAATCATGTAAATTGATTGGTCAATGTCAAATTTTGATATGTTACATCATCATATCAATTACACATGGAAGTCTAAATGTTAAGCAAAGCACCACAATTCATTTCAGAAGCTGTTTCGTTTTCAAGTTTGAAAAATTAAAGTTTAAACTCCATAACATACAAAAATGCAAGTTTTGAACCCTTACAAATTAATTTTAAAAACTACTATAAAAATTAGAAAATTAATTAATCAATTTCATCAAAATAATATTACATGAATGAATAAATAAATAAATATTATAATTAATATATTATAATGAATATATTTATAAGTTGATATACTTAGTGAAACAAATATAAAAATAGTTATGTAAATATTATAATCATAAAATAAAATATATAAAACAAATAAAATGATATTAAGTTAGTTAATAAAAATACTTGAAAAAAAAGTTAATAAAAAAATAAGTAGGTTGTAATATATATATATATAGATTTTAAACGGTATAATATATATATATATATATATATATATATATATATATATCTATTTTACTTGTATCTTCTATTTAATTCTAAAAAATCTTCTAACATCTTGACAACTAAGTTTTTTTAACAACTTTCTCTTTCATATGTGTTAGAGCATCCACAATGGTTTTACCTAAATTGTATTCTTTAAAATTGCCACGTAGACATTTATGTACACTTTAAATAATACGTAAATTTAAGACACACGTAAAAAATATTTTCTCTGCAATCGTATTACTTAAACATATTCCTTAAATATATTTTATTATTAAATTTTCCAACAACCACCAATAAGATATTAGCATTAATTATAAAATGAATTAATTTATAATAAAATTGGTTACGTAATACATAGTGCATTACTTAAATTTAAGGAATGCTTTATGTAAAAACATAAATTTACGTGTGGGTCCCATCTTTAAGGAATGCTATGTAAAACCACTGTAGATAGTTTTTGTTGCTTTACTTAAATAAATATGTAGGACCCACGTTTACGTATACTTTACGTAATACCACTGTGGATGCTCTTAAAATCATGTAAATTGATTGGTCAATGTCAAATTTTGATATGTTTTACATCATCATATCAATTACACATGGAACTCCATAACATACAAAAATGCAAGTTTTGAACCCTTACAAATTAATTTTAAAAACTACTATAAAAATTAGAAAATTAATTAATCAATTTCATCAAAATAATATTACATGAATGAATAAATAAATAAATATTATAATTAATATACTATAATGAATATATTTATAAGTTGATATACTTAGTGAACAAATATAAAAATAGTTATGTAAATATTATAATCATAAAATAAAATATATAAAACAAATAAAATGATATTAAGTTAGTTAATAAAAATACTTGAAAAAAAAGTTAATAAAAAAATAAGTAGGTTGTAATATATATATATATATATATATATATATATAGATTTTAAACGGTATATATATATATATCTATTACTTAAATAAAAAAACTGTAAATTTAAAACTGACCTCACATAAAATTTGTCCTCACACTAACTTCTCCCGCCAAAAACAGACTGAAGCTTTCCTCCTTCACAGCTCCTGCCTTTTCACTACCTGACACCGGTTGGAAACGTCATAAACATGGCTCCACCAACAGCCACAAGTCCAAACCCACAAAACAAAGCACTCGGTTCTTCCACTCTGTTCCTGACATCCTGTGACCATTCATCTTTTTCTATAACGCTGAAACTGCATCCTCACCTCTCGTCTCGCAGAGCCTCGCTGCCCTCCACCAACGCTTCTTCTTTACTCTAACAAGTAAGTCTTCTAACATTCATGCATGCTGAATTTATTGTAACCACTAACCAACTTACATTTTTGCACATAACCTGCTTGACAAAATGCTTCAATGAATTTTTGTTTACAACCTGACAAATACATGGTTTGTTTGTTTACTAAATTTTCGTATCTCACACAACCTTCTTGTTATATTCATTTAAGTCTTTTATCATTTCTGACTGTTGAATTTACGTATAATCAAAGCAACTTACATTTTTGCAAACAACTGCTCGAAAAAATGTTCCAGTGAATTTATGTTTACAAACTGGCCATTATCTTTTTTTTTCTTACTAAATATTCGTTTCTCATTGCATATTCTATGTATTAGTTGTGTTAAACGTTAATCGTGCTCTACCTGAATGCGAAGTGCCATCTTGCTTTGTAGATGAAAAGTTTACGTTCAACTTCCAGCAAACTCTAATATAATATAGACCTGAAGTCACTTCCATTAATCATTTTCATATAAATCTTTATTTTTTACAAACTGAAATAGAGAAAGAAATATAATTGATCCAATATTCATTTATGGGATGTACCAGTTAGAACGAGAATGAATCACGTCAATTTTCGGTTCATCAAGTTATTTCTCTTTCCTCTATTTTTCTTTCAATCATATATAAACTTTCAATTAGGTTGCAGATCTTAATGTTCAAGGAACTGACTGACGCATCGTGCTATTTCCTATCTTGGCGACCTTAGTCGTTTTCAGTTCAAAGTTGTGACTCAGGAGCCATTTAAAATTTAATCTGTTCTAGATAGGTGTATAAAGATGTAGCAGTATTTCAATCATCTCCATAGAAAATCTTGCTCTGCATTATTGTGTCGACTGCTTGTGCTTTTTCTTTGATTTTATGTCTTTTCGTATACTACACGCAGACAGAAGGTTCCTGATTCCTAAAGCAATGTCAGCTAATATATTTGGATGCACATTATCTACAGAAGAATCTGAGTCTGACTAGCCTACGTCCAACTATTTGGTGATTTGTTATTCTGATATTAGTTTGAATGCTCTCGCATCTAATCCGTGGTGTGGTTTTTTCAATCAGCTTAATGCAGACAACAGTCCATTTCAGCGGACGTATGCTGCACATGTTTGCATCTCCTCACTAATATACATCAAATTCAGCAATCATCGACGTTCATCAACGATTCTGTAATAGAACAAGCAACTATATATTTAGATTTTGACTGTAAATTATTCATGTCTTGATTGCCTTGGTCCCGTAAAAGGTGTCTAAATGACTAACTAGATGCTCATCGATGCAACATTTCCCTAGAATCCGTGTACATTACATCTACATAATGTTTTACTTAAAAGTTTCTAGATCTAGTCTATAGGTGGAATGACTGGTCTCTTAGGATAGTATTCTTCTTTTTCCTGCTTAATTTGGATATCACTCTTAGTATCAGATGCAAGTTACAGCTGCAGCTGAAGTTATTTTTAGTGGACTCTACTGTTAGTAATTGGGATGCTACAATAGTGCAATCTCTTCATTGTTTCACCATCACACTGTCATAATTTACCTGTAACAACTATGATGTTTCCATGCTTTACTTGAAAATATCAACTCATCCTTACATTTATAGGTGAAAAGATGTGGAGAAATGGACTGGAAGCTACGATTCTTCAAGGAACAAATGAGAAGGATGGCTTATCATCCTCAAAGAGTTCATTCTGTTCATTTGGGAGCAATGATTTAGATATAGACAGGGTGGAGGTAAGGTGTTTTTCCTCAGGTTGTGGTGTGACTGTGAGGATTTGGGTTGAAAGCGTTGATATATTGCAACTTTATTTGATTATGGTAGGCAAAACTCGAGGAGCTTGAAGCAGCTCTTGAGTTGGTGCAGTGAGACTCAACAACCTTGGTGTTGTTACCTGTATTAATCTCATTGTTTATCGCTGAAGGATGGAAGCAATTAATTGAAAAAATTGAAGGCTAGACCACTGGTTAACATTCAGCACTAAAAATGGCTACTTCAAGTTATGATAAACAAATGTTCCGAACTTCAAAGGTTGCTTCAAGTTTTTATCATGTAAAGTAAACTATGTGATTCTATACAATTATTTTATTTCTTAACAAAATTGTTGATATCTTGAATGTCTATATACATGTTGGATTAGCCGCACGAGCAACGCTTGTGCCAATTTTTCTAGTATATATATATATATATATATATATATATATATTTTACTTGTATCTTCTATTTAATTCTAAAAAATCTTCTAACATCTTGACAACTAAGTTTTTTTAACAACTTTCTCTTTCATATGTGTTAAAATCATGTAAATTGATTGGTCAATGTCAAATTTTGATATGTTACATCATCATATCAATTACACATGGAAGTCTAGATGTTAAGCAAAGCACCACAATTCATTTCAGAAGCTGTTTCGTTTTCAAGTTTGCAAAATTAAAGTTTAAACTCCATAACATACAAAAATGCAAGTTTTGAACCCTTACAAATTAATTTTAAGAACTACTATAAAAATTAGAAAGTTAATTAATCAATTTCACCAAAATAATATTACATGAATGAATAAATAAATAAATATTATAATTAATATACTATAATGAATATATTTATAAGTTGATATACTTAGTGAAACAAATATAAAAATAGTTATGTAAATATTATAATCATAAAATAAAATATATAAAACAAATAAAATGATATTAAGTTAGTTAATAAAAATACTTGAAAAAAAAGTTAATAAAAAAATAAGTAGGTTGTAATATATATATAGATTTTAAACGGTATAATATATATATATATATATATTTGTCTTTATAAATTTAAAAACACAATAAATAGAAGATACAAGTAAAATATATATATATATATATATATATATATATATATATATATTGTAGAAACAAGCAAAATAGATAGTTGGCGTATTGTTTGCTTTATAAAAGTTATAATATATATATAACACAATGACCATTTTTTTTTCTTGCAAACAAATACAATAACTTTCAACAATGTTAAATGCTCTCATTCGGTGGTATATCTCGATCTCTTCTCCAAAAATTGCACACATGTAGTCGTTGGCTCTGCTTCTCGCTCTAATTTGAGGGAATTTAACACCGAATGAATGGAGAATGGATCCATATCACTCCAAGCATGACAAGGTTGTAGAAGTGTGCCTTCAGTTCATAGTGACCGAGATCATTGAAAACTTGAAGTTTCGGAAGGAGAACACAAATGCCTATATTTGAGGCTCTTACCAATTTTTTAACAATGTTTTTTTTCTTCTAATTTATTTGACTTCCACCCTTATTATAAAGCTAGGATTTAAATGTGCAATATGTACTATTAATTTTGAATTAGTGAATCAATCTAAAATTTCCATAACATGTAAGTTTACATTTAGAGAATTAGCATACATTAATTATAATGTATCTATCACAAATCTCAAGTTTTCATAATTTAAATTATATGTTATAGTTATAGCATGTATATATATTAGGAGGTAATTTTGAAAAAAAAATAATCTATGTTTATTTAGCAAGAAATAAAACGTATTTATTTACGTTTGTACTTATATAAAAAAAAAAACTATTTCATTTTTCTATTAAACAATTTGTTAAAAAAATAAATTGAAAAAATAACTCAGCTCAATTGTGTCGAAACAATATCTCTTACCTTTTTTTATTTATGAGGAATCTCACAGATAAAATTATCTCAAACTGTAATCTTACTAGGAATTCTTCAGTTTTAATCACATATCCTATGTTTACAAATTAGGGTTGTCGGTGGAGATCCACCACATTACCATGATACAAAAGGTAAAAAATATATTTGATTGGTTTAATATAATGTGTGTGCTTTAATATTATAGTTACATTATGCTCAATAATGGGAAAAAAAAAATATAAACCATAACACATCTATAGAAATAACATTTTTTATAAAACTATTAAATATTATACTTTATTAATAATTGTATTTTATAATATATATATATATTTAATTGTAGTCGATTGTTAATTCATACACGATAAAAAAAAATGTTCATTCATATAGTTATCTTTTTTTCTCTTATTAATTTTAATTTGCAGGTGTACTCATAATTTTTATTTTTTATGAATCTTTTATTCGTCTAGGTGAAAATTACAAATTTTGGACATTTTTTTTTGTAAACCTCTAAGAAATAATTTCGCGCTCCAAATATTTTAATTTTAATAAGATAAATTTTTGAATTTTTTTTGATAGAAATAAATTTAAACATTTTCAATAACACAAATTTTTAAGAGTTTAATATAGGAGGTTTTTTTTACCTCACCCACCTTTCATTTCATGATTTCTTTACTTTAAGTACAATATTTATTTATTTAATTAATTAAATATTTATTTATTTAATTAATTAAATATTTATTTATTTTAAATATATGTGATACTTTGCCAAAAAAATAATAATAAAATATATGTGACACATCATTCATGTAGTTCTTTACATCAAAATGAATGACAATTATTCTAATAAATATTTAAAAATGCAGATGGTAATTAAAGAAAATTTAAACTCATACTATATATATGAATAATTATGATGTTCAAATATAATATAATATATAATGACAATATTTACTACATATTTGTCACTTATTTATGGTAACTAAATGGAAAATTAAACCAATTAATGCTGAAAAAAATTAAAAAAAAATTAATTACCTTAATTATTTTTTCCTAATTATGGTGGTTTGCATTAATTAAGGATAAAAACCAGTTTCGTCCATTTTTTTTTTTACACAATTCATATAAAGTTAATTTAAATTTGCAAGTATTAAATATTTCTTTAATAATTGTTATAATTGCCTTATGTGAGTTCTTTTTTATATTAATATATAACTTTAAGTTATAACTCTAATAAATTTTTTAACTAATTATATTTGGAGTAATATTTAATCTAATAAAATATTCTCATACAGTGTATAAAAGTCCATTATTAAAATAGGAATTCCAATTCATATAAAAGTCATTGGCAAAAACAATTCATATAAAATCCATGAATAATTTTTGCATTGGAAGTTAAAATACTAAATAAAATTATGATCACATATTTAAAACTATATATTACTCATACCTAAACATATCATATTATTATATGAAAAATCGTGCAAATATAAGTTTAAGTAATAATTATTTTGTCCCCCATGGTTTATAATAACTAATTAAAAAAAATTATCGAACATTTATCGTCTTTGATAAATCAAATAAAATTGGATTATAATGTGGAAAATTGATTTTGTTTTGTTTTTTCAAAAAAAAAAAATGTATTATACTTTAACAGAGGTTGCAAACTATTTTTTAATTAGAATTTAGATTTTTTTTTTCCTTATGTAATATGCATTCTACTTTTAAATAATTTAATTTAAGTTAACAGTGTAATTTTTATTTTAAATACATATTTACTATAAGTACTCAATGGAAATTGTTATTTAATACGCACATAGTTTCTCTAATTATGAAAGAAAATTAAGTAAAATTATTCACTTTATTTTATTTGATATATTTAAAATTATAATGTTGGTTTTATCGTTGTATATTTTTTTTTATATACTCTTTATATTCTTTATATAGTATTTATGACTATATTATTATGGAAATGTTTCAATTATGTTGATTATTTACATAATATATATATATTTTAAAATAAATTGATATTTTAAGTTCCATAAAATAAAAATATTATAAATAATATAATATCAACATAAATTACAAGTCTACTAACATATTTCTATTTTTTTTTTAAACTCTTTGATGCAGCTATTTCTTGCCATTTATATAAACAATTAGAGATTCTTATCTTCTATTTTTTTAAATTAAAACTAATTAATTTAATTATGTTCAACCTTCTAAATAGTTCATACTTAATAAATTTATAATATTATATGAATAGAGTGATAATTTATGTTGATATTTTATTTAAAAAAATAATATGCAAATATCAAGCAAACAAATTAAAAATTATCACTCAATAAAAAAAAAAAACTTTATACTTTAAAAGTTTATATCCGCACAAAGCGCGGATAAATGAACTAGTTTGTTATAAGCAAGCGAATATTTTTTACAAACGAGCTCGAATTTTAAATTGAGAAGAGTTTTCTATGAACGGTTTTTCTCGGATTTTAGATTTCTGGTTTTTTTTTTTAAACCACCCCTAATCTAGACCTAATAGGTTATATATATATATATATACTAGTAAAATCTGCACGTGCATCGCACGTGCGGTGATACGTAACTTTATATATACATTAAATTTTTTTTATTGAATTCAAATTGTATAATTTCCAAACAATTATAACAAAATATTAAATAAGTAATATACAATGGTATATTTTTTTTAGTAAATTAGGACATTGATGATATATATATATATATATGAGTGCATTAATCAAATGAAAATCATTCTCTCATTTTAATGTCATTTTTTTAAAATCAATCAACCAACATGGGTTTCACTTGGACATTCCAACAAACATCTTGGATGATGTATTTATCAAGTGTATAGTAAAACATCACATTAATAGAAGAATGCAAAAGTATGCAATACAAAGAAAACTAATATGTTTAGAGGATATAATTCATGAATATAGGAAAAATGAAAAAAGAAAAATGGTCTTAAACGTAAGCATTATTGCTTCCGATTAATTAAATACAAAACTTTTAGTTTCTGAGTTGAATTGCTAAATATGAATTCATGATTGGCAAAAAAAAAAAATCATGAAATTCATATTCAAGTGAATATAATATATAAAAATTACATCATTTTAATAATCCATATAACTTTATAGGTGTTACATTGTACAAAACCTAAATACAACCCGTAGAAACACGCAATTTTCCGAGGGGTATCTATAAATCAAGTAAAGTTAGAAGGGCATGGAAAAATATCTTGAAATGCTATTATATATTTAAACTCTTCATTCAAAATCAACAACTGCAAGAATGCATTTTATAAACCTGGCCTTCCAAGTTCAAAATAAACACGGGAAATTAACTCGTTACATCCTCTATATTGATACTGAATTTGGCCAATCATGTAATATTCGACACAATGGTATAAGATAAAGTTTCCTTAAAAGCATTCATCAAATATCTGCTTAGCATTGTGTACAATCATCAAATATCTGCTTAGCATTGTGTAAAGCTCCACATTCATGTACATATCAAACCTGAGATTAATTAAGTTTCAAATCCACATCTTCAATGTAAGCACATACCAAATACCTTAATGCAAGATCTGGAAGATGGAGCATGTTGAGATAACAGTTAATCGTGACTTAATTGAGTTAAACATCTGCGTCAACCATATTAAAAAAACAATGAAAGTGCCTCTCTTGAATGGTCCACTCTTGCATACCCAAAAATTAGACTTGTCAACATAGAACATATCTCTCAAGCATTTTATCGAACATGTTATGAGCGTGCTCTACGTAAGGACATTCGAAGCACTTAGATTCTAACAATTCATCTTAAAATCAGACAAAACACCAAGGGCCAATAACTTGAACATATGAACTGACCAAAACGAAGACGGAGCACGGGAATTCGGCAGATTTCCTCGCCAAACTTCGTATGTGAGAGCGGTAGAGGGAGCAACGATTTGTATTCTAATGTGGAGTGCATTTGGCAGCATCGATTTGGGTCCGAACCAGTAGTGGAAGTGTCAATTTGCTGGTGAAGGGCGAGGACAATGTGTAGCGTGGCGAAACCGTCGATGCGGGGATGCGAGAGCGGAGTGGAGGAAGATCTAGCATTACGTACCGATTGGAGGTCGAACCAGGGGAAGCGTCGATTAGGTCTGGTAAGGCGGAACCGTCGGTGCGTGGATGTGATAGAGCGTAGTGAATGAGGGCAGAATTGGCGAGCCTCGTAGTCATTTATCCATTAGGAGAAGGACGTTTCATTATGCTGGTGAGCGGGTACATACCTAGCAGGGCAGATGAGCAATTTGTTTTAAAAAGTAAGGGTATATTAGGGTTTTCACAATTGGACGTTTTTTTTTAAACTCCAATTTTTTAAATAGAGAGTGATATATATAAAACCATGTGACGGCAATGCGGACTTGTTTCACTTTCATTAATCATTACTGTTGCCAACCTTCAACTAAATCAATTCTCAACCCCCAAGTCCCCAACCATCTCATATGACCGACCAAAGCCACCAAACTATATTTAGTTCTGTTCAATAAACAAATAGATAATCGACGTGGAGGGTGATCTAATGGTGAAAGGTGTCATTTTTATGTGGTTCGATTTTTAAGTTTCAGTTTTGAAAACCCTTAATAAGTCAACTCTGATATAATTAATATTAAGTGATATCTCTAATCCCATAAAAGATGCGAGTAGAACCGAAATTAATGATTCAATCCCTTGACGATATTAGGATGCTAATGGGTACATTAATAAATTAGTGCATAAACTGGTTATTCATTAAGAGCATCTATAATGATTTTACTTAAATTGTATTATTTAAAGTTGATACGTATAAATTTATATATAATTTAACCATTTAAGCAATACGTAAAGTTAAGACACACGTAAACAATATTTACTCTGCAATCGGAGAAAATTACCAAAATAATCATATTAAAATACAAAAATACACAATTAAGCACCGAAAATTAAAAATAACACAAATAGGCATACCCTTGAATCCCATTCGAGAGTTTGACCAAAATATTGGTCAAACCCTTGAATCCCATTCGAGGGTTTGACTGGAGTTTTCAGTCAAACCCTAGACTCCCATTCAAGGGTTTGACCGAAGACTCTGGTCAAATTCTAGAATTCCAGTCTAGGATATGACTTAAATTTGAAAAAAAAAAAATTAAATTTTCGTAATAATATTCATTTTAAAAAAACATCCAACATATAAATTGATCATAATATTTAAAATACAAATCATATAATCTTGTTCCTTCAAATACGAAAAAAACATTATTCAATACTACACATAATAGATTAATCAAGGTCTCCATGGTCGCCGACTTTGCCTATCCCGCTCGGTCGGTCTCCCACCCATATGTCATCTATCTAAACCTCTCACAAGCTTATCTTTGAACGCCTAGAAGTTTCGGTTGGCTCCTTAGTGAGCTGAGACTGTAGATGCACATTATCAATTTAAATGTTGGATGTTTTTTTTTTTTAATAAATGATTTTTATTAATGCTAATATTTTTTTTGAAAAAAAATTCAAATTTAGGTCAAACTCGAGGTCAAACTCTAGGCTTCCTATCAATGGTTTGACTGGAGTCTTCGGACAAACCCTTGAATAGGAGTCTAGGGTTTGACTGAAAACTCCAGTCAAACCCTCGAATGGGATTCAAGGGTTTGACCAAAACTTTTGGTCAAACCCTCGAATCTCATTCAAGGGTTTGCTCAAATTTGACAATTTCAAATTTGTGTGTCTATTTTTGTATTTACCAATTAAAATATGCTTAGTTAGCAAAACAACTCCTGCAATCGTATTACTTAAATATATTTTATTATTAAATTTTCTAGCAACTACTAATAAAATATTAACATTAATTATAAAAATGTATTAATTTTTATTAAAAAGCAGTTATGTAATACATAGTGCATTCATTAAGTTTAAGGAATAGATTACGTAAAACTAAGTGGGTCCAATTTTTAAGGAATACTATGTAAAACCATTGTAGTACGTTTTTATTTATTTTACATAAAAAATGCGTTAAACCTACATTTAAATAATACTATGTAATACCATTATGGAGGGTCTAAATCGTCGGAAAAAAAACCCACAAACTTTAATGTGATTAAACATGAGAGGTTCGGCCATAAAAAAAAAAATTAAACATGTGAGTTCAAACATTAAAACCCGTTTTTTTTTGTTGAAAAATAATCAACAGTTACCAAATTAGTGGCCAAATAAAGTTTCCAAATTAATTTGTTTTTGGACAATCCATCCTTTTTAAAAAATTTAAACTAGAGTCTAGACAATCCATCCATTACAACCAAATAGATAAAATAAAAATTATATTTTCTACTCTCTTTTTTCTGATATAACTTCTAGTTTTCTACTTACATACTCCTATTGGTATTTGGAACCATCCTAGAATTCTTATTATTATTATTATTCTTATATTAAATTATTCACGCAATTTCGAAGGAGGAGTTTTAATTATTTATTATTGTTAAAATCTCTCATCTCAGTGTGTACCTACTATTATTATCTAGCAAACTTCAAACCTAATTCAACTGTTTAACACGTGATAATGGGTAGCCGGACCTCTTTATTGACAAAAAGCAACAGAGGATGGCTGATAGTAATGACCCATCTCACGACAAGTTCCAAATCTTTGATGCTGTCAACACTTACTTCAGAATCTCAACTTTCCATCCATCTACAACTACTTTTGACTATATATATATTCTATCATGTAATTTAAATTGTCAATATATAAACATATACTTTACCATATAGCAATTGTTAATTAATATGTCTGATTTTGAGTTATAAAAAGTCAAAAAATTATAATATAGTGATTCAACATTGCACCTCTTAATTAGAGATTTCGAGATCGGACTCTATTAACTTTTGAAAATTTAAAAATATTAATATAACACTCTGCTTCTAAATAGTGGACATAAACTGGTGCGAATATGAATATTCTAAGTTAAGTATATATATGCAGTATTATTCTAAGTATGAAGCACGTGTGTTGCATGTTATTGATAAACGACTTAGTGTAAATGTAAAATATGAGTAAACATATCATATCAAACCTAAACCCTAAATCCCAACCTGGTGCGAATGTGAATTATTCTTAATGTAAAACGAATATGTCAGATGTGCTACCCTCTTGATAGAATTGATAAAACGTGAAACTCTAATACACGCACAGAAATCGCAAGAACCGGATGAACAAGGGAACAAGACGGAAGGTTCGAGGGAAAAGAAAAGAAACAAAGCAATTGCGGATCATTTATGGTGGTTTCTTCAGTTGACACCCTATCATCTAATAACACTAATAAAAGGGGATTCCAAACACATAAGTATTTAAGTTCAACCTTGAATATAACTGAAGGAACTAGTCCACATTAAAGAAAAAAAACAACAAAATTCCCTAAACTATTACACCAGAGTAAACATAACTCGCTCAAATAACAAAGGCCAGATTGAACTACTCGAACAGAACCACAATACATGAAAGGAAACAAGAAAGAGAGCAAAAAACCTAGATACTTTTGCAGAGGTGTTTATTCTACTCTACCTCCTGCTTCATACACCAAATAAAACTTAGGATTGATAACTAAAAAACTGTTCAAGGTTTACCCTATGTTAAAATTAGGTGTCCGAAGTTTCAAACGTTAGACTATAGTGCCTAAGGTTTCAAATTTGTTAAAATGTGGTGTCTTGGTGTGATTACTTTAGAGAAGTCAATTCCGACGAAAACGTTTGTCAAATTCGAGCTCCCATCATACACACTCCATTCTCGTCATCTTGCTGGTACCGTCACCTAAGAAGTTGGCCACATCCGCGCAAGTAAATCTCGCTATGTTGTCCATGAAAAATGGTTCCACACCACTCTTCTAGAAACTTTTTTTAAATGTTCAATTTTTGGGTGAAATTTGACAATTTTGTGAAAAGTAAAGAGTGATAGAATATAAGTGGGTGGGTGGGTTATGAAAATGATTGAATGGAGATGAAAAGACGCGCAGGCAGAGGCACCAAATTTCAACAAAATGAAACTTGGAACAGTCCATTTTAACATTTCAAACTTCAGACACCTAATTTCAACGTAGGATAAACCTTGGACAGTTTTTTTAGTTATTAACGCTAAAACTTATTAGCCACATATAACATAAATAAACAGTAAAATCAAGTCCAGTATCCGCAACTGATTTCACATTTGCAGCAAGATATAATAAGACACAACTTCATATGTATTCTACTAAAACAGAAGAAGATAAGAAAAAGCAAGCATTAAACATACCATCATCAATATAGCTGGAGGTTGTTGTGTATATTAATTCTTCATATATCTAACACAACCACATCAATAGCTAGCTAGCTACCATTTCAACTCTCAAACTTGTTTCTCTTCCTACACAACTTACTTGACTGCACCAAAACCAACCTTACCTTACACCCGAAATGGCACAAACGTCTCGTATCCACATAGCCACCTTCATCACTCTCACAGCATTGTTCTTCACTGCAGTGGCTGCACAGGAGCCAACTGCAGCCCCGAGCTATGCCCCGGCTTATGTCGATGCTTCTGGACCTGCACCAGATGAATGTTTAATGAAATTGTTGAATGTTTCGGACTGCCTGAGCTTTGTGGATGTAGAGAGCAACCTCACCAAGCCGGATGAACCGTGTTGTGGGGAGCTTGCCGGGTTGGTGGAGAGCAGTCCACAGTGTCTGTGTGAGCTGCTCAGTAGCAAACAATCCATGTTCAATATCAGTGTTAGCAGAGCACTTAAGTTACCTTCTGTGTGTCATGTTACTACTCCTCCTCCTAGTCTCTGCTCATGTAAGTCATCTCATACTCAGCTCCAGATTTTGATGAATGGCATTTAGGTGTTAGGCAATATAGATGAATGGCATTTAATTCTTGCCCAAGTTGCTAGGTTCATCACCCACCTAATCACATGACAAAAGAAATTGAAAATACTCCATTAAACAAGGAATAGGTTGTTGGGTCTACAAATCTAGCAATTACTCAGTAACTAGATGACAGATCTGAAACCTAATTAACTAACCTCAACAGCCATTTCGTAATAAGATAATTTGATTTAAAACCAACTTCTTTCATTTCATATCAGTCTTAATTTGTTCTGAAGCCATTATCAGATTTCAGACACCAGTGGCTGCTCATAATTAGTTGTAATGTATGTTTATAACAGTAGTTTATGGAATCCCCGTTGATGTACCTTCAAGCGCTCCGGCTCCGGTAGCAGGTGAAGGTGCTACATCAGGTAATTTCTTTTTTTGTTAGTTTTAAGGTAAATCTACGTATATTATAGTTAGAGATGATCTTTCATAAGAAACCGATCGACTTATTTCTCTCTTTTGTTTAGTTGATAATACAGGTATAGTCTCCCCTTCAGGAAGCCCCGGAAATGGAGCTTCAACAAGCTCATTGTCAGCTGTTGTTTCAGCCCTAGCCTTAGGAGTTGTACTTCTTACCACGATGTTTTGTTGATTATTATTATTTGAGGGTGATTTCATTGTTCTTCAGCTTTCGGAATAATCATTTGTCAGAACCTATATATAGTATTTGCTGTTTTATGTGTACCATTTCTCCTTCAGTTATTATATATTGATTCTTGACATTCACAGTTTTTTTTTCAAGAAGCATAGTAAGTGAAGTAGTTAACTGCAGTATTTACCCATAATACTACTGTTAAAAGATCAACTGAAATGATAGACTGTGGTCCCATTCCAAATTCAAATTCCAGTCTGCTTCAAACACCAGTAGAAACTAGAATGCATATTAGGACACCAAAACATAGAGGACAGACTATGGTTCCATTCCAAATCCAAAGTCCAGTGGAAACTAGATTGCAGAATAGGACACCAAAACATAGAGGACTTCATGCTCTTCTCTAAGGTAACAAGTAATATTGTTTAAAAAATATAATGTTGCTGCCCAGGATCGAACTGGAGACCTTTTGCGTGTAAGGCAAACGTGATAACCACTACACCACAGCAACTTGTTGTATCTAATTGGAAGTGAATTTAGAAAGACCATCAACAAATAATGTTAACTTTACAGTTTATTTGATAAATTGAATACAGAAAGTGGAATATGAAGGGCTATTCTTATGGGGAGTGTTAAAAATGAGTTATTTTCCGTAGTAAGTATATAGTATTTTTTTTGGGTTAATTTCTGTAGTATATATTTTAGACTTATAGTATAGCAGACCTGAAGTAACTTATTTCAGAGTCAACGAATCTTGCTCACCTCTGAAATGAAGTGAAGCTGAAATCTCCAAAAACAAAATGCGCTGCCAAGAAGATAGTGGGGACGGCAATCCACCGGTGCTAGTGCTGCAGAAAACAACTTAAAGAAACAAAGAACAGATTAAACAAATCGAAAAACAGAGCAAGTGTATGCTAATTGCTAAGTACTAAATATACTGTCCATTGAAACTGTATGTAGTATACTTTACTATCTCACCTAACCCTAGTTTTCTCCGCTCCAATGTCGTCTATGCAGATCCACTACCGTCTCCACTCTCACTTCTCAACACTCAACGCGCCACCCAGAAAGCATATAAATTTAAGCTCAGTTTCTCGTTCACTGGTTGTTAAAGCCTCGAAAAATGACGTTATTCAAGGCAGGCAGCTCCGGGCTGCGGTTATCGGCGGTGGGCCAGGCGGCTCCTCCGCCGCCGAGGCTCTTGCTTCCGGCGGAGTTGAGACCTTCCTCTTCGAGCGGAGTCCAGCAGCGGCGAAGCCCTGTGGAGGGGCCATCCCGCTTTGCATGCTCGATGAGTTCAAAATCCCTCACAGCCTCATCGACCGCCAAGTCACTCAGATGAAGATCATCTCTCCGTCGAATATCGCCGCCGATTTCGGCAAGACACTCAGGCCTGACGAGTTCATTGCTATGGTCCGCCGTGAAGTGCTCGATTCGTTTCTCCGGTTACGCGCTGAATCATCCGGCGCCAGCATCATCACCGGCCTCGTCACCGATCTGGAGATCCCTGATTCGGGGAGTGCACCTTATATTGTCCACTACACGGCTAACAACTCACGGCAAACCCTAGCCGTCGACGTCGTTGTCGGAGCCGACGGCGCTAATAGCCGAGTCGCGAAGGCTATTAAGGCAGGGGACTACTCCTGGGCCATAGCGTTTCAGGAGAGGATCAAACTGCCAGACGATAAAATGGAGTACTACGAGAATCTCGCCGAGATGTACCTCGGAAACGACGTCTCCCCCGATTTCTACGCCTGGGTGTTCCCCAAGTGCGACCACGTTGCAGTTGGCACCGGTACAGTCTGCTCCAAGGCAGACATCAAGGCGTTCCAGCGAGGGATCCGAGATCGGGTGATGCCAAAGATCGCCGGCGGCAAGGTCATCAAAGTGGAAGCACACCCGATCCCGGAGCATCCACGTCCGGTGAGGGTCCGCGGGCGCGTGGCGCTCATCGGAGACGCTGCTGGCTACGTCACCAAATGCTCCGGCGAGGGTATATACTTTGCGGCGAAATCAGGGCGATTGTGCGGCGAAGCCATCGTCAAGTCGTCGGAGGGCGGATCGAGGATGGTAAGGGAAGAAGATCTGAAGCGAGAGTACCTGAGGAAATGGGACGCTGCTTACGTCAGCACGTACAAGATTCTGGACCTTCTGCAGAACGTGTTCTACGGAAGCAACGCGGCGAGGGAGGCTCTGGTGGAGCTGTGCGGAGATGAGTACGTGCAGAGGATGTCGCTGGACAGTTACATGTATAAGCGGCTGGCGGCGGGGAACCGGTTGGAGGATGTGAAGATGGCTGTGAACACGGTGGGTAGCTTGCTGAGATCGAAGATTTTTGGGAGAGAGGTGGCGGCACTAAAGCTTTGAGAGAGAGAGATTCATTTCCTCTGCATCCATCCACCATTGTTGATGACTTGACGAACTCTGTGAGATTTTGAAAGAGCGCCAAATTGGAATCTCGATGGTCGCTCATTGAAAGTTTGTATTCTGAACTCTATAAATTAGGGGTTCTTCTTTTGAAATTTCCCATTTGATTATCAGTCTTTGATTGAAGTGTTTAATCTTTTCATATGAAGCATGTACATTTAAATCATTTGATTTGATTAGTAACTCTTTCACTTGAATGTTCTATTAAAATTCCAAATTAGGCTTCCCAGTACTAATCATAAATAGGGTTTCGTTTTGCTTGTGTTATAATATGCACTGAATTGATAAAAACCCATCTTGAGTTACTATTGTAATACTATTGCTATTGTCATTAGTTAAGAACTAATCGCACCCCAAGTTTACACTATATATTTTAGGTGTTTTAGGTTTAAATTGTTGCTAGTATGTGTTTTAGTTTTTATTTTTTTTTACTTTTTTTGTTTCTTATGCATTTTTTCTATTAAATTCGATGAATTTGAGGTTTGTGGTACCGTAAAGTTCAACATAAAAAGCATTTAAAGAAGATAAAAGAACAAAAACATAATCATTCTTCCCTCTAAGGGGGTGTTTGGATGAATGTAATGTGATATGTAATCTCACATTACGTCCCACATTACATCCACATTACCTTGTTTGGTTTGCAAAACGTCGTAATGTGCATTTTAATGTAATGTACATTGTAATATCATATTACGTCCAAACTTCATTCAACATAATGTGAGATTACATCCAAAAACGATTGTAATGTGAAATTACGTCCAACATTACGGAGTGTTATTATTTTATTATTATTTACTAAGTAGATAAATTATTTTGTATTCTCTTTATAGTTTATTATGTTGATAATATTTTTATTGTTATTAGCTTTTTTATTTTTTAAATACTTCACAATTCATTATTATAATAGATAATAATGTACATGATGTTCGTATAAAATGAGTAAGTATTTTTCGTTGTATTTTTTTTATGAAAATTATCTTATAAAATTATATATAATGTTTTAATCAATAGAATATTAATAGTTGTGCGTATTGAGTTTAAATATTTAGTCTTTAGATTTCATAAATGACTATAGTAGTAATCACACACATAATCTTTAAGAAGTTAGTTATTGTCAAAATATATGTTCGTTTAAATCTTATCATATTAAGATATAACATACTCGCATATAGATTAATAATAAAGTAACATTATAATGCACATTACAACATTCACCAAACACTGTAATCTAACATTACACTCCACATTACAGCACAACCACACACTGTGATTTAACATTACAAGTAATCTCACATTACGTCTCACATTACTTGTAATCTCACATTTCAAGTAATCTCACATTACGTCCATTCAAACGCCCCCTAAGTGTTAGGGGATTAAAGCTAGGGATCGAGTCCAAGCCCACTATGTAAGCTCGATGAGGTTCCATAATAAAATCAATTGGTAATAGTAGGAGTAGCCTACCAAACTTATATAGTGTTCCAGCTATTTAATCTAACTGATATGGTATACAACCCACTCATATGTACACTTAACAATTTTCCCCTTACATTTGAGTGCACTGTAGCTCCACTTAACCGGAAGTCTACTCATATCGTAACTCCCCCTTAGCCGGAACTCCACGACGTCAAACTGTGGAATTTTCAAACCAACCCCTCGAACGACCATGCCATGCATCGAGCCGGAGTCAAACTCGAAACAGCATGTACCACGTGTCGTCGCTCTTACCGGGACTCACCACTTTTGGCCCTCCCAGACTTCCTAGACCAGGCCACCGACTCAAATACCAGCTGTTGTTAGATTAAAACTGGGGAGCGAGCCCAGACTCACTACATAAGCCCACTGAGATTCCATACTAAAATCAATTGGAAGTAGTAGGAGTAGCCCACAAGATTATACAGTGTTTCAACTATTTAATCTAACCGATGTGGTACAACTCACTCACATTTACACTTAACACTAACTTATATCAAGTAGTGTGTACACGTAGTGAAGTTGAAGAACTTATGCAAAATTGAGGTTTAATTTAACTTAATCGACATAATTAAACAAGAATTGAAGAAAATACACAGCCAAATCTGTCAAATTTAACACAAAACACTGACGGAAAACTAAAAGTAACAAAAACAAATATAAGACACTTATTAAATAAAAATTAAACATAAAACACCTAAAAGCAAAATGGTGCAAACTTGAGATTATAATTAGACCAGATATTTGGCGCGCTTTGTGCAGTATGCTAAATATATATTTATATTTAAATTATTATTATTATAGTTTAAAGTTACTAAAATAATACATATATATAGAGAGAGAGAAATAATAGTAGATTTAAATATATTTTTTCATAAAATATATATAAATATAAATATAAATATATAACATGATTGATTATTTTAGTTGCCTAGACATAAATATTCATGCTTTCAAGTTTTAATATTTCTTTTAGTCATTTAATCGAATTGAATATCAATACATTGATCATCAAATTATCATTATGTAACATTGGTCATTAGAACGTCATGGTCCTCAAACCTATTGATCTTTACTATTTTCTATAAATAGTCTTATAGGCTTATCTTGAAAAAAAAATTAGTTCTCCTATAGATTTCGTCATAAATACATTCTTCACGAATTTATTGTAGTTTGTGTATATACAAAATAATTGAATCATGCACAACATACCGATAAGTATTACTGTTTTGTACTTATCCGAAGAAAATACAATAACCTATTTTTATTCATATTTTAACCCTTAGCTGCGGAGGTATTACAACATCTATCAAAATACCCGCATTCGAAACTAAATGTTTTTATTTCCATATAACAGGATACCTTACATACAAAGTAATTGCTAATAAAAATAGTTTATCCTATCATATTCTGGTGTTACCCAGAACTAATCAATATTAAGTTCATCATCTCCTTCAATGTTCAAATATATATTCTTTCCGCAACCGAACTCTACAGAGTGAATGCGGTGTATTGACCTCACGGATTAAACTGTATCTATGTCACTATTAACCAAATAGAGAATAATTATTGTCACTGCACATAATTTAATTCTCTTATCAAGTTGATTCTCAACTCTTGTTTATAAAGAGTGAATTTTACAATTCAACATCTTTTCTTTTTCATCAAGTGAACATTACAATCATATTGTACTAAAACCAAGTGATGAAGTACTTTTTACCGACTCATATTTGCATAAATTTTAAGTCGCAATTGCTTATATCTACTAAACCAAGCGATTTGAGATTCCTTTAATTTGACTAAGGAATTCGAGTGAGCTCAAATACAACAAAAAATTTACTATTTGTATTTATTGTAGTGTATGTATATGATTTATGTTAATTAACATTCACAATGTATCACAATTAACATGTCTATCATAAATAAATCAACTAAGCAAAAGAACCATTTATCATTCAACGTTCTTTCTGGCTCGTAGAGCATTACGCTTAGCTTGATTATTTTCTCACATACATCTATCTTATTCTTAGTCAATACATACTTATTTGATTTGAATATAAGATGAAAACATTTTTCCTGAAACAATATATTGTTTAGGATTATTTCTACAATCACCTATTTCAAGGTTGTAAACCATCTTGTTTGTGTTTTCGAATCCGGTAACCTCTGCTCTAACGAAGCTTCCAAACTGATCAAACCCACAGTTGGAATATTAGCAACAAAATCACTTGTAGCTCCTTTAGCCCCCACAATCACGTTAGTAACATAAGTTACATCACTGGTGACAGAAACTTCATCATTATCGTTGGAGCTCATAGCTCAATTTCTGATACACATATAATTTATTGAGCTATTTCCCCGCAGAGAATTATATTTCAGAATATAAATACAACAAATACTCTCCTGTAAAACCAATAAAAAAAATTACCTTATAATTGTTGGATTACCTTATAATTGTTGGATTACGCAGGGTAAATTTGTAATATTCTGAAATAGAGGGACAAAAGTCCAAACAGTTTTTATCTGGTAATTACCACACAACTGTCATCAATTGACATATATGTATACGAACACCGAAATCGACAGAAAGACCGGGTGGAAATACGGTATTTTAACTGAGTCTCGTGCGGATCACGGTATCCTTGAGGCGATTTCGCCCCACCTCACCCTCGGGTTATGCAACGATGTTTATATAAGGACGGTCACCTCTCAGAATACAACAGTGTCGTTGATACGAATCATGCACACATTTAATTCAACCGAACCAAACCAAATACCTGGATTCAAATAAGAATGTGAGACAGAAAATTAAATCGGATAAACAAATCACGAAATTCGAAATACCATCCCAAAGAGCTGAAGAAGATGTTTTGGTTGATTCGTGATTGTATTTTTATCGAAAAGGACGACAAAGATGATGGTTGTGCGTTGATGGTGAATTGCATGGTGAAATTCCATGTCTTCAACATATGTATCCCTACATGTCTCCCTCCATATGTCGTAGACCATGTCTCCTCCATGTCCATGTAGAGCTTCTCATTGAATTAATCAGTATCGGCTACGCCATGCTTGATGGATCGTGATGGATGGATCAGGCAGCTGCTACTTGACTTGCTAGGTCAATAATAATAATACGGGTTTTCTTGTTCATGTAAGTATCTATTGTGTGTGTTTCCACAAGCTAGGTTATGTTTATACATATATAAAACACTGTAGCTTTTTTTTGGACGAAAGATAATTACCCAAATTTCCGGGTTAAAAAATACGCAACAACCATTATTACTTATCCATATAATTGCATAAAATATATTATGCATATATAATATATATACACTTGCACAAATTAAATTATGCAATGTATCTAGACTCTATTGGAAGATGTAATTTTGATTTGCAGAATATTAATTTTCCAAATATTATTTTGGTAACAATTAATTTCTTATTTAGCAACACCGGACCCGTGCAGGGTACTTCAATTATTCTTCACAATTTATATGATAACCCAAATGTCATTCAGTATGACTATTGGGTCACTGTCAAGTCCAATTGTCCAACACATAACACTAGGGGTGAAACCAAAATCCGGTTGGACCGAAAAACCGGTGAAATCCGAACCGGTCCGGAAAAAACCGAATCTGAAATATCCGGTTTGGTTTTTGGTCGGATTTTTTTACTCTAGTTTGGTTTTTCGGTCCGGTTCGGGTTTTAAGTTTTGAGGACCGTGGGACCGAACCGACCATTATGCTAACCAAAATATATACAATATATACAATATTTATTGATATTAATCAATATAATTAATTAATTAGATTAATATAAATTGTGAAATAGTCACTTATGAAGATTATTTTTTCTAATTTTATTTTATAATTTATTTAATTAAATTAATGGATGTTTTTTTTTTTCATTTCAGTTTGATAAATTCAATGAAAATAACAAGAATTTTAAATGGCAATTGCAAATTTTGGATTTTCGGTTTAAACCGAAAACCGAACCGAAAAAACCGTACTACAAATGGACGGTTTATTTTTCCTCACACGGTTTTTTGGTCGGATTTTTTTTAAGGAAAAGAACCGGACCGAAATATAGGCACCATATAGAAACAAGTAAAAAACCGGTCCGACCGGTCCGGTTTCACCCCTACATAACACCACCAATAATCTAATATAGTTAAGAGGCCGACCCATTAGGTACCAGTCATCATTTCCCATGAAATGATTTTAATTACGTATTTGTGGGATTTAAACTCGTGACCTAGAAATCAACGCTCTTAACCACTAAATCAGAGCCGATGATGATCAAACCATAGTTGGGTTGGGTGATTATGGTTCAATAATCAATCCCATTTTTTTAGCCAATGGTATGGCAAATGCTAATGTATGGAACTTCATTTAAACTCGGATGATTCTCGCGCACTTCACTACGTACCATCGTATTGGGGCTAAATTTACAAATTCAGAAATTATAATTTATATAATTAAACTGAAGTAAAAGTTGAGCAACCATAATGTAATTAACAGGAGTTAGGGAATGAAATGGGCTTCCACTTATCCACATAGGAGCCCAAACCCACCACCTTCTTCGGGCTTCGACCCATATACGAGCCTAACTATGGGCCCGGTTCATTCCAACGGTGACAGGTCAGCCACAGCCACTGAACCTCCACTCTCCTGGCTCCATCTCTCCCCACCGGTGAACCGATCTATCGTCCTCAAGCATGCGTTGTTGATCTGCATTACGGCGACTATTTCATTCTCCGACCTCGACGAACTCGATATTCCGACCTTACTAATCAAGAGCCTGATCGGAACCTTTGGAAGCTCCGGCCGGCGGCCGCTACTAGCTCAGAAGCTGCCACTCCATGCTCGTGGTGGATCCATGGACTTCTCCGTTCTCCAACCCCGGACTTCCTCCGCGTACTTCCCGCCTCACCGAACCCAGCTGCACCCTCGAATGCACTCCTTCTCTCCTACCAGCTCTAACCACAAGAAATCGCACTCTAAGCTGCTCATCCTCGTCGCCTCTCTCTTTGCAGTCCCCTTCCTCTTTTACCAGTTCTCCGCCGCCCGTTCCGTCCACAAATCGACCAAATTCGCCGAGCCGAAGAGCCAATTCTACGGTGTGGCGATCAGTGCTGGCCTCTCAGGTTGTCGTGTCCGCGTGTTCGAGTTCGTCAACGAGGGGGAGCTTCCTTCTGTTGCATTTGATGGATCGGGGACGCGGTCCATGAAGGTGCGGCCTGGTGTGGTGGAGTTCGGGGAGGAACCCCAGACAGCATCGCAGTCGATCTCTGAGCTGGTGGCGTTTGCAAAGCGCCAAGTGCCTAGGAAGGAGTGGGCGAGCACTAGAGTGATTTCACTTGTGAGGGGAGGATTGGAAACGTTGAGTTCGGAGAAGGAGAATCAAATTCTAGAGTCGTGCAGACGGGTTTTGAGGAAGTCAGGATTCTTGTTCAAAGATGAATGGGTGCAAGTAGTACTAGGTACAAGTTTACTTAATACTGATTCCGTGTCTTGAAATGCCGTATAACTCTTGATGATTACGTTTTTTCTGTTGTTATTGCTCATTCCATTTCCATTATGTTGCTATAGCGGACGAATTTGTCACGATCTGGAAGTAATCAAAACTTAACTTGATGCCAATAAATGACTTGATTTAATCTTCATGAATCTGCAGTCCAATTGACCCGCGACTGTAGAATCACTATACTGTCATGAAATGAAACGAGATTACAATGTGTGAATCTGATGAAGACGTTAATGCTCTTATAAGGTTATAATTCACCTTGAAGTTTGTAATCTGCACAATCAATGATTATTCGATTACTGATGTAGGAGAAGATCAAGGTGTTTATGCTTGGGTTGCTGTTAACTATGCTCTTGGAAGCTTGGGAGGTGAACCGCAGGCTACCACTGGGGTTATTGAACTTGGTGGAGCTTCATTGCAGGTACGTCTCTTTTTCACATCTCATTATCTGTAGATGTATGCTTTCTGAAGTTTACTAAATCAAATATAGAATTACGGTGGGTGGGTTACTGAAATTGTTAACTAATATCTGCAGGTTACATTCGCTCAGAGAGAGGCAACCAATTTACAATCTTCACGAGTTATCAGATTATCTGGGGCTGTATATCGTCTGTATACCCAACGCTTGCCACAACTAGGCCAGGTGTTTCCCATGTAATGTTCAATAATATTCATACTTTTCTGGTTAATAATATTTTTCAACCCCATATAGAGTACGTTTGCAATATCACCAAAAAGTGAACTGACTTGCTGTCTCGGTATAGTAGCTGATATTTATTGTTTTGTCAAGAGTACCTTCTCCCTCTCTCTCTCTTTGTTTTTTTACGTTTTTAGCACAGAATTTCTTTTATGAAATATATAAAACACCAATGGGCATAGAAACAAGCACGGCCATATTTGGGAAAATTGTTTTTCACTTCACTTTTGAGATGCTCTTTCATTTTGGCAACAACTCTTATTATCTGTCCGCATGTTGAATAGGGTACATTGGTAATCTGCATTTCATAAATAGAAAGGTTTTCTATTTTATAATAATATACATTGAGTAATCACACATTTTGCAAGTCCAAGATTATGTATGAACTAGGACAAGCAATGAATGTTATAGTTACACATTGTTGATTGTATATTTACAATGGCATTTATGTAGGATGCAGCTTGGGAATATCTCAATGAGCTTCATAATCGTAGAGTGAAATCAGGTACTTTCTGTTTGTCATTTTAGTATTACATCTTCTTTTACAGTGCATATGTAGTTCCCCTTGCAATTAATTTTTTCTTTAAATGGTAAAGTGTTTAAAGTTTGGACAAGAATTCTGTTTGTTTGGTGTACATTTCTGAAGGTTGAGCATAATATAATGCTGTCAAACTGTAATCAGACTGAAATGTGTCATAGGCGAGAGAAGTTGGCAATATCACATAAATCCACAAGCTTCAGTATCTTCTTTCCAAGATTTTTTGTGTTAGTTCAGTTCCACCTTTCCGAATTAGAATATACAAACCCTTTTCAGTCTAATGAAAAGGGTATGTTATAGGGGCGTGCCCTTTTCAGAATTTTCATAGTATTTATATCTTAAGAAGTAGTGAAACTTACATATTTGCCAGTGTAATTGGCGCACTTATTACATTGATCTTTCTCACATCATGGGTTTTGGAAAATATCTTTTATATTTTATTGGCTCTTGGCTATAAAAACAAGAATATCGCTCTCTTGCTATCATTCATGCTAATTCTACTCAAACAAGCAAAATGGTGTCTGTAAAGAAATTCTGACTTTGCTGCATCTTACATTATGCCAACTCCTTTCCCTTGGATTTTTGGCAGTTTCGAATTCGGAACTTAATGATGGAAATCCGTGTCTGTCCAGAGGCTATAAGCAATTAATGGATGCAGCAAATGCCAAGCATGCAGCGTCCTATCCTTCTGGAAATTTTTCTGCATGCAAAATGGAAACAACTTCACTGCTGAAAGCAAGACAAGGTTCCGCTTTATTCCCTCAAATTGTTAAAGCCTGGAGAATATCATGATATTCACAGTACTAAATTTGATTTTACTTTTCCAGTAGGATGTCCTTTTAATCCTTTCACTTTGTTTTCATCATTCTTGTCTAGGTAAATGCTCAGGACCAACCTGCGAAAATCTGCAGTCTTCAGTTCTCGGAATTTCCACAGAGAGCTTCTTTTATACCACTGAGGTTGTTCTCAAATGATTTTAAGAGCATTTCTAACTTAAAGCAAGTACGTATGCTGCTGATTGGAGCAGCTACTCAGAACATGCTTGTTGGTGATTCCAAAGTGATATATACAGTAGGACCATTAGTGGAGATAATTTTTATTGCCATATCCGACATCTTTAGTGAACCTTGTGCAGATTTTTGGGATGTTTTCAAATGCGGGATTGAACGAGTTGAGAGCAGCTGGTCAACAGTACTGTGAAGGTGACTGGGACACACTGAGAAAACAACACAGAAGTAGTGCTGATGATTTTGATTTGGCAAGATATTGTTTCTATTCTGCATATGCAGTCACTGTGTTGCATGACGGTCTCGGAATCTCTTTAGATGACAAAAGGTATTTTATTCTTCTTCTTGATTCAAAATCTACTCTTCATTGTGTCAAGGCAATTCAGATCCTGTTTCTTTGCCCTTCATGGCTGTATATATATATTTGATATTTCTGCTGCAGGTCCAGGTCAGCAAACAGAAGCGGAATCATTCCTCTAGATTGGACTCTCGGGGCATACGTAGTTTATACAAAGCTAGATTCAGCTGAAGCAAACTTTGGGGAGAAGATAGTTGGAAACAACACGGTCAGAGTGTTTGCTCTGTTTGCTGTTCTGTTGATAGTTGCATTAGCTGTGGTTATGTTTTTGCAATGGCGGAAGCCACAGTTTAAGACGATATATGATCTAGAGAAGGGCCGTTACATTGTCACCCGTATACCTAGGTGAATTATCGGGAGAGGGAAGTGTCAATCCCGTGTCACGGTTTCTGGATCCTGAGAAGATAGCTGCTTCTCTTCAAACCAAATGTTTGGGTTATTAAATCATCATTGTTTCACTGAATTGTAATGTATGTACAACTATACGTATATGAGGATGAAAGCCCAAATTTTGTCCACACCAGTAAACGAAAAGCACAGCAGATTTTCCCAAATGTATCTCTTTTGTTTGTTCATTGCCATTATTTCTCAATAGTATGACGGCACAACATAATGTCTGTAAAGAGCCAAAACAATGCTACGAACCGCAAAATAATGTTTCTCCCCGGAAAGGTAATAATAAGACTAACATCCCTTTCTCTTAAGAGTAAGCTAATGAATTCTTCCCTTATAATAATGCAAAAGGGGAAACAATATGGCCTTGTGTTAATTAGAACTTAAACTGCATCTCTGGAGTATATCCAAGATCTTCAAGGTGTGCAGCCATGGCCTTGTTCATCGGCGGCGGTCCACACCGTAGTATCTGCAAAAAAAAATAAATGCAAATGAACGAATCGTCGTTAATTAGAAAATGCAGATATGGAGCATTTAGGACACTCTGAATGGGGTTAGAGCAGGCAGCAGCATGTACCTGAATGTTAGATACTGGTGGAGGTAAGTGAGCTTGAATCATTTCCTTGGTTATGTAACCAACTCCACCAGTCCACCCCTCTGGAGGCTGAACATTCCCCCAAAAAAGAAATTTTATAGCAACAGACACATTATCATGAAAGAAAGATGTATGTATCTGAAAGGAAAATGATGTAGAAATGCTAATGATTTTTTTTATTTTTACCTGATTGAGAACATAATAGATGCTGAAGCGGTCTGGGAATCCCCTTGCAAAACTATCCAGCTCTTCCTGCCAGTAGACAACAAGCAAATTCAAGCACATACAGTTAACTGCACTACTGAAGTGGATATAACAGAGCATATTACAAAATGAGTGATGAGCTTGCAGGCATATAAGTTCTGTTGCTAAGAAATCTAGTAGAGGATGCCTAACATATCAAACTGTATCAATAGTTCAATACTATATGCTACTGCAAACCGATAGAGAGAGAGAAACTGGAGTGGTACCTTCAAAAGAATGTCCTCCTCCGTAACATTGGCATAAATAAGAGACACGACGGTTTTGTCACTGGGATTTTCCAATATGGCTCTAGCAACCTGGTAAACCAAAAATATGATAAAGTAAAAGAAATCGATGATTAAAGAAGGATCTTTCAGTCGGCAATGATGATAACTTGTCAAATTTCTAACCTGGAACATTGGCGTAATGCCTGTTCCTCCAGCAATCATTCCGAAGGCTTTAACTTGGCCAGGTTGGTACTTGAAGCGGCCCTAGAACACATAGTAGTTAAATCAGAACTTCAGCTCCAACCAGAGGCGTGACATGAGCTTTCTTAGTTCAAATATGCGCCAAAATTAATGATGCTGCTTATTCCATCAGAAATCAAATTTAGCCTTCTGTTCTTAGAATGGTAATTATATCAGTATAGAAGATGCCAAGAAATGACAGCAGAAACAAATGGAAGCAATCTAGATGGTTTTCATTTCTTTGTTATTTTTGCTAGTGGCAGTGTGAGCGACTGTTGGCTATGTTTAAGCCCATAAACCACTAGCGTAATTAGAATGAAAATACCACTCACTTTTGGTCCTTTGACAGACAAGAAGTCACCTTCCTGCATCTCACGGAAATGGTGAGACATCCTTCCTTGTGGATACATCTGAATGAAAAATAAAAATTGAAGGAAATAAATATATGTGTGCTATGATATAAATTAGGAAGCAAAAGAATGCCATCTCAATTCTCAAAAACCTTCCTTATCTTCAAGAAAATGTCAAAAAGAAAAAGATGGAACCTTTATGACTAGCTCAAAGTATCCAGTATCTGAATCCAGAGTAGTTGGAGTGTAAGCTTTAATAACTTCTTCACCAAGACTATCCTTTCCTCTGTCATGAAAAAGCAATAGAATTTACAAAAGATTAATACCATCTGCAGCTTGTTGTCACAAAAGCACTGGAAATAATATATCATGAACTTGTATCTATTAGGTAATCATTCGATCTCCAAACCTGCAGCTCATATGCTGCCCGATTGGCAGTCCTAGGACCGAATCTGGAGTTGGAAGAGCAAACACAAACTTGGCCACATTGTGACTGAGCTGAGTCTTCTGTACAAGTTTAAATTCCTTGAAGTTTTCGGGATCCAAGCAACCTGATGCAATCCCAACTACCAAGTCACTCAGGAGTACAGCTATCAAACTAAAACGATAGATATAAGTTAAAACCACAAATAAGCAGCTCAGCACAAATTGATTGACAATCCAATCGCAGCTTTGGCTCATGTACACAAATTTATGTTCCAGAACCAAGCCATCAACACAAAATGGTCACATTTGTAAATATTAGTATCTTAATTGCTCAATAGAGTTGATAACACGGTTCTAATATTCGAATTGAACGTATTTCCATGTGCAAGAAACTACATGGTCTAGCATCCTTAGATCAGAAACAGAGGTTCGCTTCACAGTGCAATATAAGCTCAAACACATAGATTTGTTCAGCATTCCTCCAAATACTGTAGAAAGACTAAATCAAATGCAGCTCTCTTAACAAATCTGTCTACTCAGGGCGTGTGGAAGAACATACCTTTAGCTTTAGGTTTCTTGTTGATGTAGAAATAGTATGCCGTGCCGGCTCCAATGGCGACGAGAGCCACGGCTATGCTGATCATCCCCGCTCGATGAGAGTGGAGGGAATCCATCTTCTTCTTCTAACTCGAGCTTCAACAGTCAAACCTGTAGCAGACGCTTGAGAAGAAGGAAAGAATCGGAGAAAGAAAGGAAGATGGATTAGATCTTCTGGAACACGTCTCCAAGATCTGCGCCTGTCATTCCATTATATACGCGGAAGCTTAGCTGGTTGCAAATTACTGTAGTGGTACCGGTTGCAGCTGATTTTTATCATCACTCGAGAGAATTGCCAATAAAATATGATGGAGAATTTTGTGCACGTGGCAAATAGTGATTCCTCAAAATCATTAAGCACGCTTCCCAAGTTTGGGATCAAGAATTTTGGCAGTTTCTTCCGCCGTTTGATCGGAGTAATAATGCGCGGATTTGTTAGATTCTCAACGGCTAGGATCTAATGATCAGACTCTGCTAAATTCCGACGTGTGTAGATTTGCAATTCTAAATTTCTAACCTTTAAAAATTAATTCTAGAACCAACAACAATTGGTTTATATGTGTATTATTGTCTTTGTTCTAAAATTTAAAATGTACCATAATAATTTACATCACTAAATAATATTATATTTATATAAATTTATTTTAATATTATTTATATTTTTTCATATCGTAATCGTTATACGATATTACTTTAATTTAAAACGGTTTTTCATTTGAAACTAGATGAGAAGACATCATAAATAACATGTATCTCGATTCTCAAATTTACTGTAAGAAATTAGTAAACAATAAGATGCATATATTCTTTTTAGTATATTAATTTAAATAAAAATTACATGCAAAATGAGAATTAATAATAATATTATTATTATAAATGTTGGCCAAAAAATATTATTATTATAAATGAAAAGTGTCAGATTGCCCTAATTTTTTGTACCAAAATCATTATTTCTCTATATAACTTTAGTTTAGTTTTTTTTTTTTAATGTATTATACCTCATTATGTATATATATAATATAATAATATTATAATTTAACCTCAAACTTATGCAACATAATAATCGCGATTCTCACATGCTAATACAACCCTAAACTTATGCAGCATAATAAGTTGTTAGTTTTGTATCGTAATTGAAATCGACTGATTATGCCCTCGTATCGTCTTTAGAGTCGATATGATCATATTCTCGTATCATCCTTAAAATTGGCTTGATCAACCTCTGTATCATCATCATAACAACACTGCACGCGCGTAGCTCGTGTAATTATCTAGTAATAATAATATTAAAATTGCAACATAATAATCGCGATCCTCAAATGCTAATACAACCTTAAACTTTATTTGCTTAGTTTATTCCCTAGAAAAACAAGGGTCAAATCGAACCTTGGATGATGGACCCAGTCAGGGTCGCACACTGAGCTACGTTCGGTTGAGACCCATGGTCAGATTGGATCAAATTGATAATATGTCTCTATTGACATAGTCAGTGAAAAGTCGTGTGTTGGTTAAGGCCGCTCAAATCTGACAATCCTAACCAGAATCCGACACATCCCAAGGTTTGACCATGACTAAGTCAATTGGGACCTAAATTTGGATTGAGTCCAAAAGACTTAAGTCTCAATTAACCTAGTTAATGTCGAGCTCTGCACTGGGTTCGACCTTGGTTAAGATCGTCCAGGTTCGGCCCCAATCACCCAACCCAATGTCCGACTCTGGATCAAGCCAAGAGTTCGATTGGGCATTGACTTTAAAAATTTGAGGACTAAATGATGTATTTGTACTCGAAACATGTATTGATTATATTGCATACGCTTAAGGTCAAATTCATAATCATTCAAATTTTAAACAAAGGTATTTTAAATTATTTAACGATTTCTCTTTATTATGATTCCGGCTAAATTTTTGACTAAAATGATATGTGTAAGCAATGTGAAGTCTATTTAATTTATACCTGAAATGGTAAGATGGATTCAACAATAAATTGAAACAATTACAGCGCAATACTTTTAATTGGACTTATATGATTTTAATTGAATGTTAAATCGAGAGTACTTCACTATAACAATTTTAATTTCTAATTGAAATATTGGGTACACGTACCACTAACATTGTGCGTTTATGCGTGCTATTTTGCGTGTCAATAATCTTATCATTCTAAACCTACTGAACACGATCACACACAATAAGTTTATCATTTCATGTTTTACCAACACAAACCTAGCATAATTTTTTTTTCTTCGTGTCGTGGTATTGCGTTGTCTTAAGTTATTCATTTTTAGATTAACATATCAAATATCTAATTAATAAAAACGTCATGTATGTCAATTTCCTAAGTTCTCAATAGGGGTGAAACCGGACCGGTCGGACCTGATTTTTGTTTGTTTCGGTCGGGTACCTAATTTTCGGTCCGGTTTTTTTTTTTTTAAATCCTACCAAAAAACCGTTTGAGGAAAAATAAACCGTCCAATGGTAGTACGGTTTTTTCGGTTTTCGGTTTTCGGTTTAAACCGAAAATCCAATATTAACAATTATCATTCAAAATTCTCTTTATTTTCATGGACAATATCATATATAAATGATAAATAAGTTCCATTAATATAATTAAATAAATTATAAAATACAACTAGAAAAATTAATATTCATAAGTGACTATTTTACAATTTATATTAATATAATTAATTAATTAATTAATTATATTAATTAATTAATATCAACTAATATAATATATATTGTATATATTTAATTAGCATAACGGTCGGTTTGGTCTCCACAGCCCTCAAAGCTCAAAATCCGAACCGGACCGAAAAACCGAATTAGAGTAAAAAATCCGACCAAAAACCAAACCGCATATTACGGATTCGGTTTTTTCGGTCCGGACCGGTTCGGTTTTCACCGGTTTTTCGGACCTACCGGATTTTGGTTTCATCCCTAGTTCTCAATATATAGTTGATAAATTCTAAAAATTAAATAACTAAATGAAGTTTGAGAAACTATTAAACAAGACCTGTTAAAAAAAAACATAAAAATCAGACAAATTAGCACAACTTTATCTTATTATGTGTATCGCATTATGATACTTAAACACGAATACGACACAAATATTACATTATTAAATAAAAACGTATACTTTGGGGAAAAAAAAATATAATATATAAAAACGTATACTAATATAACCAAATCGGTATTAATCTACTAGCCCAGTCTCCAAGTTGAGGCCCAGCCCAAAAGCTAAAGGTGGGACGGCGCCGAAGCGTGCCCGTCGGCCGTCTCCCCAGACCAAACACCACAGCTCCCGCCCGTTCTGTGGAGGATCAACCGTGCATTGCGAATTCTTCGAATGCCGAAGCTGCTGCTTCCGTTCCAATCGGGTTTCGATTCGCCGTGTGGCAGCCATGGTTTGGTGCTTCTTTTCCGTGGATGCTCTCCCAGGTAAAGTCTTCGCTCTACTGTCGCTGACTCTTACACAGTTTGTTCTTTAATTCAGCCGTACTTAGTTCCTTTGGGTTGCATTATGCTAAGTCGACCTCTACTGGGTTGTGGTTGTCATCATTAAGCTGTAGCGTCTACTGAGCTTCATCAAAATTCTTTTTTCCACCAAATAAAGTTTCATTCATTAGACACCGACAAGGTACATTCATCTGCAAATACAAAAAAGGGATAAACCAGGAATATGTTCTTGTTGTTGTGAAGTATATTAAACTATATGGACCTTCTTCCTTAACTTAGTTGATTTATCCTTTACTTGGTATTGTGGACTTGATCAACTGAATTGATGAAAACAGTTCCGTGTGATGATAAGCTGGCTCGTAATGGCTTGACAGTTGACAGCGACACCTTTTTGGCTATTGTCATTGCAGGTGAAGATAAGTACTATATATTCTCCAAGGGGACTGTCAAAGTGGGTCGAAAAGGTAGATGCTTAGAATTTAGTAGAGTTATATACATGGTTTGAGATTGCCTCATCTGTTTATCAAATAAGATTTTTCTACTTTATGCAGGGTGTGATATAGTTGTAAACAATGACAAAGGAGTATCCAGGGTCCACATGGAGATAATTGTTGATGCAATGATATCCATGTCCAGTTTTGGAGCTAAATCAACTAATTCTTCAGAAGTAAGGATAAGGGATTGCTCGAAGTATGGTACCTTTATAAATAAAGGTCTTGGCTCACAAAAAAAGGTTCATGAGTTCCCTAATAAGGAGACTACCTTAAAAGATGGTGATTCAGTTTCTTTTGGGACTGGCAATTCAACCTTCAGGTAGTTGTCTTATCGACTGAATATTTCTTTGATTCTTGATATTGGCAATAATACCTGACATAATTGAGTTGATTCAATTGCATTAAGAATCTTTAGTGGATTTCGTTGCTTTAAGAATCTTTACTTATAACTGATAAACTTGGCAGGTTTTCTTTTGTGCCTCTGCTATTTTATGCTCTTTGTTCAGAATCCTCCCAAGTGAGTGGTTTGCTTCAGGATAAAGTATCATCTATTGGTCAGTAGTTACTTCTAGACTCCCTTTTGTATTACCACTTCAGTTTGAACATTGTTCTTCTCAGCATTGTTTTAACCAAAGTATTGACACATTACTATTTTTTCTTGTAAGCAAATGATCCTTTTGTCTACATAGTACTTTGTTCAAGACAGCACCCTAGTCTGTCAACTGAAGCATTTACTTGCAAATTTAAAGATCATAGAAATTTCCAAGTTAATCAAGCATTTGTTAGATTTTTTTTTTGGCTTGTTTCTAACTTTTTGATGGTTTCTTGGCCAAAAAAAAAAAAAAACCTTTTGATGGTTTGACATCTATGATCTCCAGCTAAGAAATCTTTCTTTTTGTTATAGGTGCTTCTACAATTGATCATTTGAATCAAGATTGTACCCACATCCTTGTTGATCAAGTAATAGAAGTAAGCGAATGTCTGCTCGATGCTGTTGTCGAAAAAAAACCTCTTGCAACCATTAGCTGGTTAGAGGTAAGCTGATGTTTCATGTACTACTGCATTTCCCCCAAATCAAGGTGGTTGATATAAGCTTTTGAATTCATTACAGGAGATATATATCTAATTAATGACCATGTTCAGTCTCTTGCAGAGAAAAGTATACGAAATGAAATTCCAAGCTGCAACACGTGAGTGTTAATCATTTGGGTTTCGATATGATTGTTGTCCACAGATTTGTGGTTTAGGTCTTCATCGAGCTGAGTGTTGTGGTTCTATTTCTCTACTTTAATAGGCACGTTCCGATGTTAACTGTGGATGGAGCATCTGTCAAGGTTGCGGACCCTAAGACCCGTGAAAGCTGTTTACATGGATATACATTTCTCCTTGAACCAATTTACATGGTCATATTCGAAACTCTAAGTTACCTTACATGCTCTTTTCTATGTTATAAATTTCAGTGATAGCTTGTGATGTAACACCAAATTTTTTTACTTGTCGCCTATTTAGGTTGTTAGGTGCAACTTGAGTATAAAACCAAAGTTGACATAATTTCCTACTTATCAATTTTAATGCTTAAACAATGTCTAATATTTGTCATAAGACTCCATTTGCTGCTCTTTAAGGTTATTAAGCAGCATGTAGTCACATAGTATTCTTACATTACTTGCCGAACTTCTATGCAGTATAAGTTTGGAGATAAGCTACAAATGTTGTTGACCCTTGGCGGTGCAAAAAATCTCTCCGTGGATGAATTCCACTCCAATAGCCAAGTATGCACCATCTGTTATAGTTTTTTAGTATTATGTTGGGTTTTTTATATTGTACGGTGAAACTTATACACATATAATTTCCAACTTGATCGTCTTGGTTTTGAAAATTGTATCAGGGGTCAGACCTTACAAACAGCAATCGTATAGTCTATGTTGCCCCTGGACAATCTGCAAGCAGTAGATCCAGGAAACTCTCGTTGTATAAGGTGGACGAGATGGATCTGATACATGCTGTGTTATGCGGTCATCTGAACCCTTCATCTTTGAGAGCACCACCAGGTAAACATCTATCGTGATTATTATATCAAACCAAAGATCTTCCGTAAGTATGATCCCTAAAGAGATTATTGCATACACTTTGAGCATTACTCTCAAAAAACGTGTAAATCCCACAGTGGTCCTTATCGAAAAGGAAAAGGGTTCCCATCATCCGTGCTCTAGGAGCATATCATGATTTTCATGATCTCTTGTATCTATCTATATGTTACGGCCAATATTATTATGGCCAATAATAGTGGCTAGGGTACAACTATGATATTAGGGATAATATTATTAGGTTAAATAATATCTTTATAATATTTAGAATATCTATCTTTAGTTTCTTGTAATACCTATATATAGGGTATTATTATCAATGAATTAAACAAGTTTCCAACAATTAATCTTAGTCTCCTAAAGAGATTAGAGTTGATTTGGAAGTAAGCTTTCCTATTTTCAGATATTTGTGTGTTCTTCGTTATCTAAATATCCGGGCACGTATCACTATATATATCGAGTATCGACCCAAAAGTTTGTGCTTTTGCAGTTCTTGTCTCGTCTTCATGCTCTACAGATGAGACCATCGTAGCTGATTCAGACATAGAAGAGGATGCCTCGAAACCAATCCGAGCTGCTGCTAATACCATAGAAGAAGACTCGTGCCAAATAATCCATGAAACTGCTGATATTGCAGAGGACGATACATATACACCTCTGCATGAAGTGGTCATTAATTGCAAGGAAGAATACATTACTATATCAGAGACCAAAGAAGGAGTTGATTTCATGTCTGTGAATCGCAGTAGTCTTAACTACAAGGATGAAAAATCGAGGATGAAGAAAGACAAAGATGAGGGGTCTGAGCAAGGAACCTCTGATGTCATTTACAGCCAACAGATTGTAGTGAAATTACCAACCAGACCTCGGGGCGCTGCTGAAGTTGATTTTAAACGCTTCAAAAAGGTATAAAGTGTTCCAATGTTGATGATAAACAGTGAGATAGCAAAATCTTCTTAGCACTGACTATGTTTAGTTCCAGGGCCATACGCAATCGGGAAATAGTTTCAACAATCTTGTTCCGTTCTCGAAACTGCCTTATGAGTATGTCTTTCCACACCACCCTTTTTTGTTTTTGTGTTTTGTGATGTGTAATATATTTTTAGTTATAACGAAGTATTGTCCAATTTCTGTGCTTTGTTTATGGTGTTGAACAGGGAATCATTGGAGTGTGGAAGGGAGGACGTGGATGAGGCATTGAGAGAAGAAAAAAGGAGGAAGAAGATGGAAGCTCTGGCTGAGGATCTATTCAACAACCAAGAAGTGAGTTCTCAAATTGATGTTAAAAAAAATTTACAAAAAAAGATTGCTTTGTTTTTTGTTTTTTTGGTGTCAAACCTTTAGGTTTAAGAACCCAAAAAAAGTTCTAACTATAGGCTATGCTGCGCTAATCGCTGTCCCAGATTTAAAATGTTGATATTTGACGTTCCAATTATCAGATTGGTTTGCACATTTTTCTCTTAAAATTTGGAACAATAACATATATTTTAAAACATCAAATAATCTAGGGTTAAAAGTACTTTTCATACAATATGTTTGATAGAATCTGGCTTTTGGTACAATATGTTTTTTTTTGTGTACTTTTAGTACCAAACGTTTGAAAAAACCACATTTGACCGTTAGTTTTGACCGTTAAATGACATGTGCAAATCATGTGACCCCAACCTAAAATTTTGATTCTGTTCAATTTAATCTTGCAATTACATTCCTAACTTTTATTTTGTTTAATTTATACTTAAAATTTCAAAATCGAACCCAATTGACCTAGTCGCCCAACCCTGAGTTGAGAGGCCGTCGGACCCAACCCACCCTGACCCGGGTCAATTGGGTTCAATTGAGCTCAATTAGGTTTGGTTAAAATAAAAGTTAGTGATGTATTTAAGGGACTAAATTGAATAAAAGAAAAAGTCTAGGGTGAGTTACGTGACTTGCACATGTCATTTAACAGAGTTTTTGACTAATATATGCCTATATAAACAACCAAATACAAATATAGACTATTTGAACCAGTGTTATCAGAACCGGACCGGAGGTCCGACCGGGTCAGACCGGAAACCGGACGCTTAGACGGTCCGGTTCAATAAAAAGACCGGTGTACCAGTGAACCCGGTTCAATTCCCCGGTTTTTAAAGAACCGGACGATTTTTAGAGAACCGGCCGGTCCACCGGGTCACCGGTTCGCTATAAAATCAGGGGAAACTAACAAACCCTAAAATCCTTAATCCACACAAGCTCATCAGCCGCCAGACCAGAGCCAAATCCTCCCTTGGATAGAAGAATAGAAGTGAAGAGAGAAAAGGAGCGGCGCTGGTGTATTTGGAAGGAGGCCGACTGGTGGTGGCCGTTGGAGGTGGTGACGAGTGCGGCTGGAGGTGGCGGCTGGAGGTGGCGGCAATGGCTGAAAAGGTGGAGGAGGGTGCAGCTGGAGTTCGAGATCAGTCACCATTGAAGCTGGATGTAGTGGTAAGAGCTCTAATCGTCCATGGAAGTAGATTAATCGTTAGAGAATTCATCTTGTCCATGGAAGAATGATGACGTCCATGGAATAAAAATTCAAAAGCAGCCTGCAACACCATGAATTTATGACATGAGAGTAGGAGAGCAAGCCGTGTTGATGGCATCCAAGAAGAATTAGATTGGTGAGTTGGTGGCAGATGTTAGAAGGCTTAAATGATGATGGGCATGTAAAGAATGGGTAAAGGGAGGATTTTGGCTTGAATGATGATCTCAATCTCCCACCTCGTTTCTGTACTTTTTTTTATCTTGGGTTCCTCCGTCTAGATGATGAAGGTGAAGCTGAAGCTTCTGGAGGGATCTGGACGGAGAAACGAGAGAGTTTTAATTAAGACGGTCAGACCGGGTTCGAACCGGTCCGAACCGGGTGAACCGGAAACCGGACGCCTCACTGGTTCGGTGTCCGGTCCGCTTCTGATAACACTGATTTGAACAATTAATTACAAAAATAGGTCAAATCGAGATGTGACATCTTAGTTAGGGTTTTTAAATCCAAACCGAGATGTCACATCTCGGTTTCGGAAAAAAAAAAAGGAAAATTTAGTTTTTTCCCTTCTCAAAAATCTGTTTTTTTTTTTTTTTTCGAAACCGAGATATGACATTTCGGTTTGGATTTAAAAACCCTAACCGAGATGTGGCATCTCGGTTTGATCTATTTTTTGTAATTAATTGTTCAAATAGTCTATATTTGTATTTGATTGTCATATAGGCATATATTAGTCAAAAACTCCATTTAACAGTCAAAACTGAGTTTTTGACCAAAATAGGGCAAATACCAATATAGGCTAGAATAAAATTAATTACAAACTGAGTTTTTTTTTTTTTTTCCGTTTTTTTTCCTGGTTTTTTTTTTTTTGTGCTTTTTTTAATAGAAGTTGGAAAAATTAATGGTTTTGTAATTTTTTTTTCTAAAAAACCTATTGACATATTTCTGTCAATTTGCCATCTAGGATTTACTATGTCCAATAGGTTTTTTAGAAAAAAAAATTACAAAATTATTAATTTTTACAACTATTAAAAAAAGCAAAAAAAAAAAAAACAAAAAAACATATTTGGCCGGGTTGGGGCCAACCCGGCCAAATGAGTTCCAATTTTTTTTTTTTTTTTCCGAAAAACATATTCGGTTAAAATGTTGTATCATACTTTGGAAAAGAGGAAAATATGTTTTGTCGTTTAAAACGTCAATTTTAATGCCAAAATCAGTCGAAAAAAGTGGAAATCAACCAATTTAATAATTGAAACCGAATATCAACATTTTAAATCTGAGACAGCGATTAGACCTAAAGTTTGGATTGTTTTTAGGTTCTTAATCCAACCTTTTATGTGGATTAGCTAAAAATTGTCTCATTGATTGGGTTACATAGGGGAGAAAGCGTGGTGGTGCAGCAGGTTCTATTCGTGGATTTCTTACTCGTGGTTAAAATAGGTAAAAACAATCCCTGCAAAATGCTAAACGTCCATTATTGTAACTTCACTTGCCCCTAACAATCTTTTGTACAGAATTGATGTTATTGCTTTGCATCTATTGATGAACTCTTGAAGTCGATCTTGTCTGTTTTGTGTAGTAGTAATCCGAATATGAAACAACTCTTCTTCTGTCTTGTTTTATGCTTCTTCTGCAATTCTTGCTTGATTTTCTGATCAACAACTTTCCCACAATCAGAGCAACACCTGCAAAAAGCAGGAAAGTTTGATGAGTTGTTTCTCCAAAACTATGTGATGTAAATTTGACCAGAAACGCATGAGATTACGTGAAGTCTCCTTCATCAACGGTCTTGGAGTTTCTAATACAGTGAGAGCACCACGCCATTGAAGAGCACCGCGTCTACACTGAATATGCTCTGGTTTTTCTTCTTCAGTTGTAGTCTTTGGTGGAAGAAAGATATATATATTAGAATGAACGCTTTATGCTTGGTGAACAAGTACTTATACGTGGAAGATTCTAAAGCAACTGTATGAGGAAATTCCTACAGCATTCAAGTAGATAATAAATAAGGGTTAAGAACCTATGAAAGATCTGAACTATAACCCATGTTAATCGGCGACCACTTCTGTACTCCGGCGACCACCACCGTACTCCGACGACCACCACCGTACTCCGGCGACCACCACCTTACTCCGGCGACCACCACCAAGGCTCCGATCGGGCCCAAATCACCGGCCCCGATCCGATCTGAGCCAAAAAGCTCCGATCGGAACTCTGTGGCTCTGGTCGGAGCCACAGAGCTCCAGGCCACAGAGCTCCAATCGGATATTTTTTGCTAAGGTAGTGTCCGGAGTCGGGTCGCCGGAGCCAAGGTGGTGGTCGCCGGAGTCGGGTGGTGGTAACCGGAGTCGGGTGGCGGTGGACGGAGCTGGGTGGTTTTAATTTGACTTTAGGGGTAAAATTGTCATTTCACATTTCCTTAAATAAGATATTAAATAAAACAAAATATTAAAGGGGCAAAAATGTCATTTCACACAATTCTATTAAAACCCTAAAAATGGACGGAAAATCTCAAATCAACAAAATTGAATTTTAGACCTCCGTTATTAACTTTTTAAATTTCAGACCTCTTCCGTTAACATGTGTTATAGTTCAGACCTTTCATAGGTTCTTAACCCAATAAATAAATATAATAGTTTAATTTATTGTACATTAAAGTAAATAAATTTAATTTTCCATAATAAATATAATATTATATATAATATATAGTAAATAATTAAATATATATAAATTACAATGTATGATAATGTGAAGTTAACCCATTTTTTTAAGTTCTTGTTCTAGAATTTTATAGCTCAACTATCAATATTAGTTTGAGTTCCACTCCACAATTAATTTTAGGGCAATTACCTAGCTATTAAAATTTTGGAGTTCAATTTGCTAAATGCTAACTAATTTTTTTTTTTTTTTTTTTACTTGGCCAAAATAAACATTTTTTTTTTACAAATTGTTCCTTAACTGAAGTAAAATCACTGCTTTATCCAAATTTTGCTGTTATGGTTGAGAGTCTGGGACAATTTAGTCGGGATTGACTTCTCTAACCGTAACAGCAAAACCCGAAATTTCTCATAATATATTATATATATATATATTTATTACATAAAAAGCAGAGTAGGACAATAAACGCATGCTAGTTTTAGTCACTACTTAACAAGAAACTAGAAAGAGTTTTTGTATTACTTTGTATAAAAAATTCAAGGGTTAAAAATCTATAAATTGTCTGTAATTTCACCAATGTTGAAATTTGGTGTTTGACGTTAAAATGAAGTGTTTTATGTTTCATTTTTTTTTTGTTAAAATTTGGTGTCTCGGTGTGATTACTTTAGAGAAGTCAATCCCGACGTAACCGAATATCAAATTCAACCTCCCATGTACGCTCCATTCTTGTCGCCTTGTCGGGAGAAGCTGGCCACATACGAGTTGACCACATACGCGTGGACTCCTATTGCGTCTTCAGCTACAAACCTTAAGTAAGTCCCACTTTGTTGTCGCTGGAAATTGCTCTACACCACTATGAGTGAAACCCTTTCTTTTGGATGTCAAGTTTTGAGAGAAATTTGACGGCTTTGTCAAAAGTATAGAGTGATGGATTATGAGTTGGTGAGTGAGTTGATGAAAATGATTGAAGAAAGAGGAAAATACGCGTGAAGACATCAAATTTTAACAAAAATGAAACATGAGACTGTTCATTTTAATATTTCAAACTTCACAAACTAAATTTCAATATTGGGAAATGTTGGCAAATATCAGGGTCAAAACTGCAAAAACACAAAAAGTTGAGGGATCAATTTGCAATATTTGAAACTTCAGGGACTAAAATGTAAATAGTCAAATTTCGAGTTCTTACATATAATTATATCAAATTATCATGCAAGATATTAACAACTCTGAAATTACACGTAAAATCGAGAAAGACGAAAACATGATTTTAATACTGAGGCCCGTGCTGATCACGGTCTCCTTAAGGCAATTTCGCCCCACTCCACCCTCGGGTTATCCAAAGGAGTTTAAAAACGGGGCCATCACCTCCCATGATTCAACAGTGTCGTCAAATCGTGTTATGCACGAAAGACGCTTGGCCGAACCGAACTCAATACCTGAACACAACAAGATTTTTAATTCAAGCCGACGACGACGGCATAAATTCAATGTAAGAACAGATTGAAGAACCTGAACGAATAAAATAAACAGATACAAAACCAGATAAACGCAGAAGCAGATAAACTCGGAGAGGCAGAAAATCTTAGAGAGAATGAATTTCTTAGGTGTGTCAAATGTGAATGATTGATGCTGTATTTATAGGGCAGACAGAGTCCTTCTGTATTAATTTCGAGATTCAACAGAATATTCTCGACATCAATTCTGTCCAAAATTGGACGCATTAATTACATCAGATTAATCTCGAAATATAGTATGTCCATAATTAATTGTTATAAAAAATAAATTTTCGGATTCAATGTATCTGGACAGACCACGGTTCGGTTTAGCAAAACCGGACTCGCGCAATGCTAGTTTTTCGGACCGAATTTCGTGTACGCACGTCGCGGGCGCGCGCACAAGCCAAGCTTACCGGGGTGGGTATTCGATCTACTCGACTGCACCCCCCCTGCGAGCGTGGAGAGAGCCTTCCATCTAGTAAGTTGTCAAGTCTACCACCATATAAACTACTCAAAACCACTTAAAGCGGCCGGTGTGGTATTCATGTTAACACTTTGGCAATACAATTGCCATTCACATCACTTCAAATGGGCTTAACTCTAAGCCCATAAGGCCAAAAAGGCCTTACAGCCAACAATCCCCCACATGAATGGAAATTGGAAACCTAACGGTAGCTCTGGACTCGAAAGTTGTGTTCAACGGTCAATACCTGCAATTGATAGGTAGGGGTAACCCCTTTGAACCTCTCCCTTGTGAGATCATGCCTTCTCTACTGACTGGTCGGCAGACGCGATGTCCTTGAACCTACTGTCGTTTGTGTAAACGATGACATAAACCACACAGGTACCTTCCTAGTATAGTTCGGTTCACGCCCTGTGATCCCTAGGCCCTGGATCACGCGCCTGGTTCTGCAAGCATTTCTAAGAATTGCGCACTCAACAATCCCTTTCGAAGCGGCCCCACTTCTCACTCGCATAGGTGATTCTATGTCTCAAGAGCATCATCACGACTATGAGTTCTCCTTACGAATCATTAAAAGCTTTGCTTGTGAGTATCAACAACGACAAAAGCTTAACCTCATCTTCATCACTGTTTGCATCATAGGAATGGGCTCGGGGTTTGACCCCCACAGTGACCACACTCACCCTTGTGATTAGGTTGTCCCATTGAACCAAGCTCTTGGGATCTCCAGTCATCATGGTTGGGTTTTCCTTCTCAAGGGTGTTTCCTCTACGGGCTTTAGCCCCATTCATTTTAATGCTTGGCCAAACAACACTCTATTTAACTCTTTGGTTAGCGGATCCGCAATATTATCAACCGATCTCGTAAAGTCAATCGTGATAATTCCGGTAGAGAGTAATTGTCTAATGGAACTATGTATTCGACGGATATGTCTTGACTTTCCATTATACATAAAATTGTGCGCTCTGCCGATCGCGGCTTTGCAATCGCAGTGAATGCAGATTGCGGGCACATGTTTTGGCCATCTCGGAACATCCTCGAGGAAATGGCGTAGCCATTCTGCCTCTTCGGCACATTTATCGAGTGCAATAAACTCAGACTCCATCGTGGATCTGGCTATGACTGTTTGCTTTGAGGATTTCCACGACACTGCTGCACCTCCTAAGGTGAAAACGTAACCACTCGTACTCAAAGAGTCCGTGTCTCTGGAATCGGATATCCAGTTCGCAATCACTATAGCCTTCTATCACAGAAGGATTTCTAGTGTAATGTAGACCATGATTACGAGTATATCTCAGATTCCTAAGTAACCTGATTACCCCGTTCCAGTGATCAACACTAGGGTTACTCGTATATCGACTCAATACACTTACCGCGTGAGCGATATCTGGTCTAGTGCATGACATTAAGTACATGACACTGCCAATAATCTGAGCGTACTCAATTTGGGAAATGGATTCCCCTTTATTCTTTGAAAAGTACTTACTCGTATCAATAGGGGTATTGACCTCGGTCTTGTCATCTCTGTTAAATTTATCCAAAATCTTATCAATCTAATGAGTTTGACTTAGAACGAGACCTTCCGATGATCTTATGATTTTAATTCCAAGGATCACATCGGCAAGGCCCATATATTTCATATCGAACCTCGAACTCAACATATGTTTGGTAGACCAGACCATCTCATCGTCACTTCCAACGATAAGCATGTCATCTACGTAAAGACACAAAATAACATAACCTCCATCTGTATTTTCACGTAAATACATTTGTCACTCATTTATTTTGAAACCTTTTTCACACATTTGTCACGTAACCTTTTTGACAAGCTTACAGACTTTCTTTTCCTGCCCTCGCGCAGAGAAACCCTCAGGTTGTTCCATGTAGATTTCTTCGTCTAAATCTCCATTTAAGAAGGCCGTTTTCACATCCATTTGATGTACTTCTAGATTTCGCAACGCGGCAATCGCAAGTACCATCCTTATGGATGTGATTCTAGTTACTGGAGAATATGTATCAAAATAATTCAGTCCTTCCTTTTGTCTGTATCCTTTGATGACAAGTCGGGCTTTATATTTATCAATCGAACAATCTGCTTTCATTTTACGTTTAAAGATCCACTTGTGCGCCCGGTGTATATGAATTTAGCACAAAACTGAAAGGGCGTTTAGGGAGCTATGGATGGAGGATCCCAGTTTGGCTGCAACGGGTGTACAAGCTGGCCTATCAAAATGGTCCCAAGAGCCAAAACAATCTAAATAGTATTTTTGGGCGGGTATGTTCATCAACCTGGCGTACACAACTTTGAGGACATCAATTTACACGAAATAATTTGTCTCTTCATGTTAATGGATGGATTTTTTACACAGAGGTACCTCGTTTTTACTTGTATTTGTTTTAAGAGAATTAAAGACAAGCTATTGGAAAAAAAAAAAAAAGTTTTTGGTACAATATGTTTGACGATTTTTTGTTTTTGATGTAACATTTTTATTTTGTATACTTTTAGTGCAATTTGTACACTTTTAGTGCATCCGTTAGTTGACCGTTAGTTTGAATGTTAAATAGTTACGTGACTCGCACATGCCTAGCCTTAAATCTCTATTTTTTTTTCCAGTTTAGTCCTTAATATTATTGTCCTAACTTTTTTTTTTTGCAATTTAGCCCCTAAACATTTTCAACCGCACCCTAATGCTAAATTGATTTAGCCATGGTCCGACCCATGGCCAGGTTGGACCATGTCTAGGGTCACCAAGGTCCAGCGACCCTAGCCATGGGTCGGACCATGGCTATGTCAATTTAGCCTTAGGGTCAAATTGTCCCAATTGGACTCTAATGCTAAATTGGTCTAGCCACGGTCCGACCCATGGCTAGGTGGGACCATGGTTAAGGTCGCCCAAGTCCCGCGATCTTATCCATTGATTGACCTAGCCATGAGTCGGACAATGGCTAGGTCAATTAAGCCTAGAGTGCGGTTGAAAATGTTTAGGGGCTAAATTGTAAAAGTAAATGTTAGGACAATAAATTTGAGGACTAAGCTTAAAAAAATAGAAATTTGGGCTAGGCATGTGCAAGTCACATGACTATTTAACGGTCAAACTAACGGTCAACTAACGGATGCACAAAAAATGTACAAATTGCAAACGTATTGCACCAAAAGTATACAAAAATAAAGACGTTGCACCAAAAGCAAAAAATCGTCAAACATGTTGTACCATCAGACGTATTAAAAAAAAGAACGCTTTTGATTTTGGAAAAGCTTAACTTTTTAGTTTTATATATAGATAATAACAGTTTCACTTTTCAACTGCCAATCAAACAAACCACGCATATAATATATAAAGATAAATGTAGATCCAAACTTATGTTTTCTAGGAAGATGACAAAGGGATATTTAAATTAAAACATCAATAATATGTTGTTATAGACAAAATTACATATCTAGGATATCAAATCAAAGCTGATTTTATTCATTTCACACGGCTATCACAACTCCACGACAACCTTAACCATAAAATATGCATGGACAAAGAAATCAAATATGATTTTGCGATTCACTTATTGAAAACTACTGTTCCTTGAGCTTACCATCTGCAGCATGATCATATGCCGCTGCCTCCAAATCGGGGAAATCTTGACCAAATGTAGAACGCATGGTAGTGTTGAAATCGTCAAGATCTAGTAACTCATCAGATAACCATAATTGCCCAATTTCAACATCATCAACACTAAAAAAAGAGCCATCTTTGATCTCCTCCTCAGTTTTGATTTCTTCATATATATTCCAGCTCCTTGCTGCAGCTGCCTCATCAGTGTTGTTATTCATATGCAGCATATTGATCATGCCTCCTTTATTATTAGGAGGAAAGGTTGTTGGAGTGGATGAGGATTGTTTAGGGACAAGAAGAGATTGATGTTTGACCTTCTTACCGAGGTTAGTGTTCCAGTAGTTTTTAATCTCATTGTCTGTTCGCCCTGGTAGCCTACCAGCAATCAAACACCATCTATATATACCAACCATATTTATTAATTAATGTGAAAATTAAAAATTACTTAGTTAATTAATGAAGAAGAAGCATTATTAGAGTTTGTATGAATGAGTAAATATATAGATATACCGATTGCCTAGTAGCTTGTGGAGTCGAATGATGAGCTCCTCTTCATCATCGGAAATGTTGCCTCTCTTGATATCTGGTCGCAGATAGTTGAGCCATCGAAGCCTGCAACTTTTTCCACCTCTCTCTAGACCTACATATATTCATTAAATAAAAACAGAAATGTAAGTAATGGAGATTGTATCTAGTTTAATTATATACCCTAAAAAGGAAACAATGTCAGGTATTATAGGAAAGCAAAGAAGAAATACTAATTACCAGTTTGGTTAGAGAGTTTACTCCATTTGCCTTCACCATTGATGTTGACATAGTCAATGAGGATTTGGTCTTCAAGAGGTGTCCATGCTCCCTTTTTCAATCCATGATCACATGGTTTTCTTCCCATCTCTCTCTCTCTCTCTTTAAGTCAGACTCATCAACAAAGGCTCTAGCTAGAGTTTGATTTATAGCTGCCTCCCACTTGAGCTGACTCTCCAATAATATCTTGAGCTTTCTTCAATTGCTAGTTTGGTACCCTAATATTAAGAATTACTTATTCATGAGTCACATTTTGCGCAATAATTTTATATATATCTTATTATGATTTATTTGTTATAGCAGTGTAATTAAATTACAAATATATGATAAAAACTTGTCACATGTATCTTATTTTCACTTTATTATGATAAAAAAAAATTCATAGTTAACTTCTGTATGTTGGCATTGAAATAATATGATATTACACAAGAGAAAAAGTATATTATATGTACAATATTTTCACTTTATTGAATTGTGATATATGTTTTTGGTATGGAGCCGTACAGTTAATTATAACCACCAATCAATAATGACTCAAAAACCCTAATCTGCCAAGCTTAGCAGCGATCTAGAGACTATAAGGTAGCAGAGCAGCACTGCAGATGATGGAGGTCTAATATTCATGAGGAATAATATATCTAACACTTATAATATATATATTATTTGTGGATGAAAACCCGATCCATTGCCGGATCGATGTCCCGTTCGATTCTGATAACCTTGGTTTTAAAACAGTTGGTGAAGTGGTTAATTTACTTTAAATTGATAATAGAAAAAAAATAAATATAGTAGTATTAAAAGAATATATTCTTAGACCAAATTTAGCAACAAATCATATGAAGTCCACATGCAGTAGGTTTCGCTAAATTACAGCTCTCACACAACACAAGTGATCCTTCAGGTAGTGCATTCTTCTCGTAAAGTGTTGTTCTGTTTGATGGTTTGGTGAGAGTGTTGAAGACAAAATTAAGGTCGCATTTTCATGAGGGTTATTATTGGCCAGCCTTATAATTTATAAGTCTTTCTTCAATTTGTCTCTTCGATCCACTCTCTTTTCCTAATAATATATGTCACTTGCTTATATCCAACTAGCTAGGGTAGGGCATACCAGCTAGATATATGATAATACAATTAAAGTCGGAATATTTGTAATGGGTTCACGTTAACATGTTTTCCATAAAAAATAAATGAGTCACTATTGATCACTCTAATCTCATTTTGTTACTAATATTCAGAGTTTCCTAATTACGGTCTGATTTTTTTTTTTCCAACCCAACATGGTGAACAACCAACGGATTCTCTGGCCTCCTTAATATAGTCTCACTAGCAACTTAAGAGGCCGGCCAGTTACTCACAATTCTTTTCGCATCCTCTTATGTCTTACACGGTATGTTAGTTATGTGAAGACCAGATATTTTAACCAGTTCACCGCAATGTGACTTTCTAAAAGGTTTCAAGCAAGGGTTTTTTACAGTCAAACCACCTAAAGTAATCATTCTTAACAACTAAACCATCGTTACTATTGGTATATGGAACATTAAGTTTTGGGTTAATAGATCTGATAGTAATACATGTTTTGAAATGTTATCTTATGGTTATTCATACTAATCTTCCGTCCATTTCCTTCTATAAGTGCTAATATTGTGTTAGACTGAAATTGAAAAATAGATAGAAAATTAGGAGGAAAGAGAGTAAGAAAATGTATAATTTTTTTTTTAATATTAAATTCTAAAATAATAATAAATTGAAATTTAGTTTTTCTTTGTAAAAAAAAAAAACGGAAAAAGAAAGGATGGGAATGGGACGAGCCAAGCTCAACCTTTTTGTTTTCCTTCATTTTGTTCGCTCTTACTTGAAAACAAATTTCTAATTTTTTTAAATATTAATAAAAACATTATGAAGTAAATATTGTTTTCCTATTTATAAAATAATTTATACTTTTTAAATTTAATTAATTTATAAATGTAATTCTAATAAAATGTACACAATATTGAAATTTAAAGTTTAATATCTAACTAAAAAAATATATACATTTTTCTTATTTTTTCTGAATTTTTAGCTATTTTAAATATATAAATTGACTTAAATTAAATATTATATTATTTTACTATGCACTGATTTGACATATATATGTGAACATTTAACAAAAGAAAAAAGGAGACCAATCTTAACAGATACACCATATTGGATAACATTTTAAAAAATATATAACACAAAAAATGAACAGAAAAAACTTATTATAAGTTTATAATAGTTGATTACATGGGTAAAAAATGTGATAGCATTGGACCTATTAACCCTTTAGAATTTTGGACAATGAGCTAGTGTTTTGTGCTAAATGTGGTTCGTTTAAAACAAAATTAGGGTTTATAGTATAATTTTCTTGAATAATAAATCTAGTGTACTATTATATAAGATGAAAGCCACCATTATTATTGATAATATATTCAGCACTGAGAACCACCATATATAACCGTGCGCATGGACGTAGTGCTAGACTTCATCCCTAGCTAGGGTGACAATGGGTCTCCGGGAAGGGCAAGATCCGGTGTACGGATAATCTGTTTATGTAATATATACAATTTATAAATATTATAACGTAGTGCTGCACTTTATATCTTAATTAAATATAAATTTCGGATTCAAACTCTATCCGATTTGAAAATGGAAAAACATATATATATACGTACCCAACATTTAATTGTGTGCACTTTACAGCTCTCCTCTAATAGAGTGAAAATTATACTATGTTCTGATACTTATAGACAGTTGTGTGAAAATAATAAAAATAAATATACAATGTGTAGAGGTTTTCATCATTGGTGATGGTAGCGTAGTGTATATAAAGTGAGTACTACTGCATGTGTAACACCAGACTATAAAGTTTGCTCTCCCCAACCCCGTGTATAAAAATATATACATTTTATCAAGTAGATAGAATTTTTAATTGCGCAGCCGCCATAGTTTTGTCGTTCAGCAGGAATATTATGGGGCCTAACGAGGGATTAAATTTAAAATCATTAAGTATATATGAGATTATATATGGTTTTATAAATTGCTATTTAAGAATTTTATTTTTGAGTTTTAGGTAATTTCTCTTGATATGTGCTAGTGGACCCTACTAAGTAATATTTAGACTCTCTTGTTTTGTGATTGAAAATTTTTCCGACCGGCCAGATTTGATGAATAACTAGTGCATGCACCAATTTCGTTTATATAGTTCATCTAACAGTCTGGTATAGTCAAAATACCGGCATGTTAAACCTCCAGGCTTGAGATGTATAGTTTAATAAATTAGTGTATAAGAAATTCTGTGTGTCCTTTATGTATCTCATTTTGTTATGGTTGCAATTTAGTAACAAAAAATTTGTAACATGACTGAAACGAAAATAAAAGTTAGTCACAAGATTGCAATCATAAACAAAATAAGCTTTTTTTTTTGGTTTGTTTCATGCGGTATATTCTAGGGACCGAATCATTTGTTTACATTTAGAATAATTTCCACTTTTACTAAGTTATTATTCCATAAAAATGAAGTGTCGACCATTATTATTTTTTAATTCTCAATGGAAGTTATTTGAACCTGAAACCTCTATTATTATTATTTACAAATTAAATGATGATTTGATCAAATTTATTCAGATGGACAATTTAAGAGGGCAGGTAACATACACGTGACATATTGTCAACAAAGGAAGACGTCTAGCACAACTCGACACATGACCTGTTCTGATCATTTTGTGTTTTCTTGTAATTAATAATTAATTAATAGAATGGCAAAAAAATAATGAATTAATAATTAATAATCCTTAGATTCGCACAACAAAAAAGTTTGACACAATGATCGGTGGCGGACGCAGCATTATTAAATGGGGACTGAATGTCCCCGTTTCCCCCCCCCCAATTTCTGTATATATACTTAACTATAGAGTAACAAAATTTCTAGCTTAGGTTAGTTAATAAATTGACTAAATCATTTTCACCAAATTGATTTACTAAATTGTTGCTCACATCTGTACACTCAAACAAATAAATTGCTAGTTTAACTATTATTTTCACTACAATTGCTAATTTAGGTTTCATTTTGTAGACAATTTGTTAATTTACATATTTTTTGGACTATTTTGCTAGCTCGTATTTCACTTTATCTAGAATTTTTTAACTCAGGTTTCGCTTTGTGTATAATTTGGTAGCTAGCAAATTGTCTACAAAGTGGAACTCGAACTAGCAAATTTTCTACAAAAAAGAATATGAGCTAGCAAATTGTATACAAAAGGAAACCTAAGCTAGTAAACTGTACACAAAATAAAATTCGACTTAGCAAATTGTAAAAAAATACTTCAACTAACAATTTGTCCACGAAGTGAATGTTAAGTTAACAAATTGTACAAAAAAGAACTTTATGTAGCAATTTGTCATAATGTTGCAATTTGAGCAAACAAATTAATAATTAACTATTTTTTGTAATTATTAAATGGTGTACAATATTAGAATCTAATATATATTATGAGTTTATAAAATTTGCAATTAATTTTATTTTATGATGCAACTTAAAAAAAAATTTGTCCCCGTTGTTATATTCCTGCATCCGCCACTGGATACAACCATGTTAGCCAAGTTTCACTGGACGGTTACCAAAAAAAAGTTTCACTGGACGTTTTACCTTAAGGACCATCGATTAGACCGTCATTAGACATACATACAGAGTATTTATTCAGTTTTGGGCCGAGCATACTGGTGATTTATTATGGAGACGGTTCTAATAGCCCACCAGGCCGGCCCATGAGATTTAACCCGTTTTGCATTTGAATATCAGCAGTCATTTGACACCTTAGCGGACCGACCCAAGAGAGACCAATGATTAAAGCTAAAATTAAATTTAGGGCCTTCACATTTTTTTTTAATGAAATATTTAAATTGATTATTTATAGTATATTTCTTATTTAAAATTTGTTTTGTGAGCTTTTAAAGAAGCAAATTTACTTATTAAATGTTTATATTCAATTTATTTCTACAATTTCTTTTTCAATTGACAATATGATTTTTTTTAAGAGAGTATAATGTATATATTAATTAATTGCTTACATGGAATAAAATAGGCCTTATAGTTGGCTCAATAAATAATAGCTTAATTACTTAAATTGACTATAATTAAGTCATTTTTATTGTTGGCTCAAAAATAAAGAAAAGTTGTTTTTTTTTTGGCTGAATTTGACTTTTTTTTGTCATTGGCTGAAGTGGACTTAGTTACATAATAATATATACGAGACTTCATTTTTTCGGTGCCTAATTAAAGCCCTAATTTTAGTGACCTTACCCTTGGGCCGGCTCTGCACCTTATATAGAGTTATAGGGTTAGTTTTTTTTGTTTGAAATCATACCTTTTAGAATTATTAAAAGTGTAGGATAGGGGATACTAAACCCTGAACCTGTAATGGTTCCTTTCCTTTTTCCCTGAATACACATACATGATACAGATCCATCACAATGAACGCGTTAGGTTGGGTCTGGTCTCTAGCTAAGATCAAACACTGGTCTGTACGTAATTATAATTTCTTGCATGGTATCATATAATGAATATGCTATCAATAAACAAGGAGAGCAGAAAACGCTCAACAAAATACATATGGTCCATCATGTACTATATATATATATATATATTAATAATGGTAATTGATTAATGATTTGATGTTACTCATATATACTATTTAAATAAAGGTATAAAAAGGAAAACTACAAGATAAATAAAAATACATGATAAATAAAAATTTGTTTATTTGCAAAAATACATGATAAATAAAAATTTGAAATCGTAAAAAAAAAAATAATAATAATTACACCCTTATAATCATCCTTGATATTGACATTTTCCTAAGAATATCACTATTATATTCCTTATTTTATATTCCTTATTATTATTTTTTCTTATTCAATTTACGAAACTTACCGCTAGTAATAGCGCACCGCGCGGGTAAAAAGTAGATATATTTTATAATTCTTAATTTATCTTAAATTTAAATAAGAACATATATCAACAAATATTTTATAAATATAGGTAATTATATATATATATATATGTGTATTACTCACATTTAGGATTTTTTTCATTTATATATTATATATAAATATACTTTTATTCATAGTATATTTATAATTTCACCATTTGTTAATTACTAAGTTAATACAGATTTTTAGGTAATTATATAAGTAGTATGTTTATTTGTGATTTCTTAATTCATGCGTGTATTATCACACAAACATATATATATATATATATATATATATATATATATATATATATATACTAGGTATGGCGCGTGCAATGCACGCGCGACGGATTTCTTATGTTTTTCATGATTTTTAGTTCAATAAACGAAATAGAGGTCGCAGAAAATATAAAGAGATGTGTAATACATTAGTATTATGTGTAAGTATAACATGAGATTCAAAAGAACACATATACAAGAGAAGTTATATTTGAACTTTACAAATATATTAGACACAAACTTTCATAATATTTTATGTTTTTTTTTCTTACAATCATCCCGCTCATTTCTATAAGCACTAAGCACACTGCTCTTTTGGCTGATTATAGTTTTAAGGGTAATTTTTTTTTTTCTTTTGCTTCTAGTCGAAAGAACAAACCCTTAACCCAAATATTTTTATACATTCTCTGCACTTCTAAAAACATATATGATAACTGGTTTGAATCTCCAAAATCCATGCTTCATCGCTTGCAAAATGTCTTCTACAACACCTAATATATGTTTTGGTAATCTTTACCACTGCAAACTATCTCTTATATATATATATATATATATACAGAAATTAAAGCAACTCTTCAACTTTCTTCTTTCTCTCTCACACACAATGAAGAAACAAGAAGTTTCTGTATCTCTAATCAAATAATACCACCAGAAAAATGGCATGAATAATTTGAAAAAGTGGTTGGACAGCAGACCATCAATTTGATGGTTTCTGCAAATAGAGCTTTGAACTCAACTGCTGCTCTATCTTTGCTACCTTCACTTTGGTATCAACGTGTGACAGTACTTGATCAGAAGACACACCAACTGCATTTCCCGACATGCCCTCCACGAACTTGATCATAATCAAGAGAATGAGGAAAGAGCCGAAGATCTCTCATGAGGAGGAATTACAAATAATGACAATTTCAAAAAGGCAAATATAGAAAAACATTACTGGATGTAAATATAATCAGTTTTGGGATGTTGATATATTATAATAGAGTTAAGCCTCAAATCATAATAATTTGAAGTATAATAAAGATCAACGATTTTGACATAAACGAAAAACAAAGGTTGAACAACGAAAATGTCTGATTTGAAAACCAAATTATAACTAAAAAGACACTGTAGTTTTTAAGGGTAAATAACCAGAATTTTTCAAATACTTACAAGATCTGATGGATGGATCAATATCCTTATCAGATTCAGTAGCATTTAAGTTTCATTATCTGTTGAAAATGACGTTTGAGTCATTACTTTCGAAAGAACTGGATGGAAAATGTCTCTAGTATGAAAGAAAGCACTATCCTCCTCATCATCTCTCAGCCAGATCTGCTTTTACATTGTCATCATCATCAGAAACACTTGGATTTGCATCTGCATGTTCCTTAGGTCCAATGCAAAATTTGAACACCTCAAATGTAAAATTAATTTTTAGCGTAGAGGTCAAGATGCACTATAGGACGTTGTACCCGTTTCACATCTTAAAATGAGTCCATCAAAGCATGTTCTACTTTACCGAACAACATATCTCTGCATGCAAGATGAGAATTATTAATGGTGTGTAATTAGAACTTTGAAGACTATTGCAATAGCTGAAACACAAACTGCCTAGAATGCAACTTAGGAAAGTCCATATTCAATTTTATATTCAATGGAAGAAATGCAACTTTAGAAATCTAAGCAAGGTTGAAACATTAGTCTGAATTATGTCTGAACCAGATAAGAAATGATGCTTCAAATTATAGTTACTGGTTGTCAAAAATAGGCGTTGATTGGTGATGAGGAACCATAGAAAAAGCAATGAAGAACTTGAAAATGAATCGTGTGAATGCAGACCAACGGCATACCAATTCGAAGAGCCGCTGCAGAAGTAGATCGGAAGCCGACCAAAAATAGAATGGCAACGGTCAAGCGGGATCGATGGAGAGCATTGGGGGCCGCATTCATTGGAATGCCCCGCCTTAACTCCACTGCACAATTGAGGAATTGTTGAGATTGCTGAAAATTTGAAAGATAAATAGGGTTAAGAACTTTTACACAGACATGAATACCACAATGCTATAGGAGGAATTGGATGTCTCGGGAGAGGCCAAATGCAAGAATTTGTAGAGTTAGTAGCACGACGTTTGGACTTTGAAGCGGTTTAGGGGATTTTGCAGCAGCGGTGGTGAAACAGCGTGTTGGTTGGGGGTGAGGGCCGGTGGTACTTTTATAATAGGTATAGATATATATATTAAAATAATTATATGTTTCTTATAAATTAAAATTTGAAAAATAGAAAATATATATAATATCGAAATCAATATATTATTTTTAATTATATATATAAAATCATATATGATGTTCTTTAATATTTTTTTTTATTATTAGGTTTTTATTTTATAATTTGTTTTCCTAAATTACTAACACAATAACTCATAAAAGTGTATCTATAAAATTACAATATTTATAGATGAATTACCTTTATTTCAAAGATCATATACCATATATATATATTCTTTTCTACGGATGAATCACATTGATGAATAATACTAAATTTGCATATTGAATGATAAAGTAGATATAATATATAGTTTTATTTTTATAACTAAGCTAAATTAGTCAGATGTTACTTTCATATTTTTATTACTGTTTGTTAGTTTTATTTTCATATTTATAACGTAATAACAATGATAAGGTTTAAATATAACATGATATTTTTACATATAATAACTACCGCTGATTTTAAGAAGCATTTATTCAAAACAATTAAATAAAACCCGTGTATTTACACACTCTGGTCGCATTCACTACAATCTCTCTATCACATCCCATCCGGACACCCATCTGGTGTCCCAAGTTCCTGTCTCCACTTTCTGTCGCAACGATCTAAGCCGTCCATGTACTCTCATCTCAATTGTTGTTATTTATCTTCTCTTTCTAATATTTTATTAATTTTAAATCATTGATGAATTAAGTCCCATGCTCTCCCACGCAGCCATGTACGCCTCAAATTCACAAGACTTCTCAACTCTGAAGTCCACAATGAATCAAGAACCCAATAACCCATTATTTTTTTTTTCTTTATATACATCCACATATATACATACATAGTTTACCTTAGTTCTTATTCTTATATTGAATAATGCTATATTTGTATATGTAAAAAGTTATTTAAATAGTGCTAAAGATATTTATTATTTATTATTATAATATGTATATTAAGCATATATTATATTTTATTGTGTGAAAATAAATATTATTTATGTGGAGTTAATTCAAAAAAAATAGATAATAATATAATAAGAGAGCAAAATAAAAGTTCAAAATATAATAAAATCTTCACAATATAACTAAAAGTGTTCTAAACTAATTATAAACATGAAAGTAAAATTGTTGTATAGACAAATATAATTTTTAATTTGATTTCTAATATGTGTTTAATAAATATGCAATGTTTTAGATGGATCACGTGCGTCAGGTGGTCGTTTGATGTCGATAACTGACGTTGGATCCTTGTAAGTCGATCGCTTCTTCTCGTAATTCGTTCATCGCTAGCCTGCAAAAGGGGTGAGTCAGGGGTGTGCCCGGCGAACCCTGATGCTTAAGTGAGAATACTGTTCTAGAAAGAAAAAGTAGAGAGAATGGAGACCTCAATATTGTGAGAGTTCAACTCTTGAATGGGAGGTCTTGATCTCTATTTATAGAGATCAAGAGTCCTTAACCCAGTCATGGATAGTTGTTAACCTGGAATAGTAGATATTCGCGGATAGTAACAGGGTTTGGGCCTGTTTGACATTGGAGGGGTCCACTATGTTTGGTAGGGTCCGTGTATGTAAGTGCGGGCATTGGACGCGTCGACAAGGCCTTCAAAGATGTGGCCCGGGTGAGGGCCACCCGGGCATCGGGATCACCCTCCAATCAGACTACTAGTCCGACTGGAGGGTGCTCCGATCGGAGGGAGCTCCGATCGGACTAGTCCAATTGGAGAGTCCCTCCGATCGGACCAATCACGGTCCAGATGGGCTCTTCTTCCATTCAGACCGTTTTAACCCGAGGGGTGGAGTGCTCATGTCAATGTTTCGATTTGTAATCGTGTATGGAGTTGATGCCACGACTAAGTCAAGACTAAGATGAGCTCAAACCGAACGTATATCCATCAGTTGTCTATATAACAATTTTGCTTTCATGTTTATAGAACACTTTTAATTATATTGTGAAGATTTTATTATATTTTGAATTTTATTTTGCTCTCTTATTATATTATTATCTATTATTTTAATTAAATCCACATAAAGAATATTTATTTTCACACAATAAAATATAATATATGCTTAATATACATATTATAATAGTAAATATCTTAATCGTTATTTAAATAATTTTTTACATATACAAATATAGCATTATTCAATATAAGAACAAGAACTAAGGTAAACTATGTATTATATGTGGATGTATGTAAAGAAAAATAAAAAAGAAATATAATTTTTTTTTTTGATCTTAAAAAGAAATATAATTGGTTATTGTGTTCTTATTCATTGTGGACTTGAGAGTTGAGAAGTCCGTGGATTTGAGGCATACATGTCCGCGTGGGGGAGTATGGGACTTAATTCATCAAGGATTAGAATTAATAAAACTTTAGAAAGAGAAGATAAATACCAAAAACTGAGATGAGAGTAAATGGACGGTTTGGATCATTGCGACAGAAAGTGGAGACAGGAACATGAGACAGAAGATGCGCGTCCATCCCATCCTGGCCTATTTTTCATTCCCACCAAATATTCTGGATAAAAACAATTAAAGAGAACTCACTAAGGAACACAAAAAAAAAGTTGTAAATTATGGTCATATTACATTCTTACAATAGTGATATAATAAGTTTTTTTTTTTTTTTTGGTGAAAGATATAATAAGTTAAATGTCAAGACTATCTTGCAAAGATAAGAAAATAATAGAAACTAAGAAGAAATATATGCCTTCATACATCAAGTAGACTGAATATGTATTCCTACAAATGTATAAAGCGAAGAAAATTATGATACAACATAATTATTAATACAAAATATACTGTTAATTTCGTTAGAATAATTTATTTATCATGACATGATTAAATAATAAAAGTAAATAAACTTAATTTTGGAAATTTTATATCCATTCATAAGAAGAAGAGAGCTTCGAAATGGGGTATCACACACAGCATGACTCCTAATTACACTATGTAAAAGGAGTCTGAACATACATACTCTTGTACAAATTATTCTGTTTCCATGAAAACATGATGACGCTCCATCTTCACATGAGGACCCGATCGATCACTCTTCATCTCGCGTGAAAACACGAGGAGTCTTCATCGATCCATGAAGCTCTTCTTCATTTATATATATATAGATTGGGTTGAAGATTTCTTTTGGCTAATTGTGTCAAAAATTAGATACGGTGACAATAGGGTAGTTGTGAGGTTGGAGCATATGGCGCAGCAAAATCCCACCTTATTTATATATACATATTGTGTTTATATGTGATTTACCTAAAAGCTAAAACCCTAGACCCAACTTAATACTATATATATGTTTTATTACTAAACTTTGAAGGTATATATATATATATATGTTTTACTGCGGCTAGGTTGTTGATATATGTGTAAATATTTTTGTAATATTCAATATTTGTATAAATATTGATTTATGTAATGTGACATAATATTTATTATTCTATATATATGTTGTGCTTACGTGGCGGTCTACGATCTTCCGGTGCCAAACTGTATCGATTATGAATTTAAAAGGAAACTTTTAATTAATTTGTTTCTTTAAATCGCGTAGATACCAAAATATGATATAAAAATACTTCTTAATTTTCAATCAATGAATATTATGTATCTAAGTTTAGAGAAACCCTATTAAATTCCGATTAAATTAGGCAACGCTGACTGGACAAACTGTCCACGTGTCAGTCTGAGGGCTTCCGATGCCGAATTAATATAATATAGTAGATATGTATAGCTTATGCATTAATTACGGATACACACATAGCGAAGTGATGATTCATCTATTAAGATATCTAAGGTATTTTGATGCCACATGTTTGACCAGTGTAGATTTTTGGTGCTATATGTTCAGTTTTGTAGGTTTTTGGTGCCATATGTTTGAGAAATTGTATGTTTTTTGTTCTTCCGTTAGTCAATAATTAGTTTGACCGTTAAATAATTTTATTTTGCTCAATTTAGCCCTCAAATTTATATTAATTTAATATTTACACTTTAGCCCCTATTGTTTGCTCAAGTCACCGTCGAAGACCCACCACCTCCAAATCCGCCGCCGGCCACCACGAAAATGGCCGACCAACACCACTTGGGACTGGAAACCACCCCAATTGGTGGTGGCCGGCCCCAATTGGTGGTGGTCAGCCCAATCGCGGTCGGCCACCACCAATTGGTGGTGGCTACAGCTCTAATCGGGCCGGCCACCACCAATTGGGGCCGACCACCACAATTGGAGTGGTGGGCGGCCCCAAATGGTAGGGCTGGGCAAAAAAACCGGTTCGGGCGAACCGAACCGGAACCAAACCGGAACCGAACCAATACGAACCGGTTCTGACTGAACCGGTTCTTAAATGGTTCGGTTTTGATAAGGAATATATGGAGCGGTTTTTGACTGGTTCAAAACAGGTTCCGAACCGGTTCTGAACCGGTTTTTCAGAACCACTTTTGTTACCTAAAGCCTAAATTGTTAGATAGTAATACACTCTTGCATCCTTTTTTTTTTTGTAGAATAAAGAGCTATAGACAAGCCGAGTATCCGACAAGCTCGACTCGACTCAGTTTATTCGAGCTCGAACTCGACCGAGCCTTAATTTTTCAAGCTCGAGCTCGACTCGGTGCCATACTTGACATGTTCGAGTTCGGCTCGACTCGGCTCGATAAGGTTAAAAAATTCAATTAAATTATAAATAGTGCACCTTAGCTGGAGGTCGAACTCGACTAGATTAGGCTTTTGGCTCGAGCTCGAACTCTTCATCGACTCATTATATACATATATAATATTATTACGTAAAGCTTGAAAAACTCAAACTCGAACTCGACTCGAATAGGCAAAAAAAAAAAACTTGATTAGGCTCGCGAGCCTCTCGAGTCGAGTACAAGTGAACTCGAACTCGACTCGATATCAGAAAAAGATCGACTTGACTCGAGTGAGTCGAATTTGAATATTGACCAAGCCGATTTCGATAAGCTCACGAGTAGCTTGATTTGTTTACACCATAGGGTAGATCCTTCACTATTTGAGTTTGGTTCATACTGGATATATAGGTGGTCGTAGCAGGTTTGTTTACTTATATATAGTTATTATATATTATGTTAGCCCAGATCAGTTCTACAATCAATTGAGTTCAGTTTTGAACTCGAAACTTAACTCATAAATAGTTCTATATTTTAACTGAGATGATAGATTAACTCGCTTAATATATAAATTTTCAACCAGAGATTTGCTGCACTTTTGAAGTTTGAGCTACGCCTCTTGACGTCGCTTAAATTCTCGATATTTATATTTTAAATATTTTACTTTTTTATAATTTTAGATTGTTTCTAATTTAGACTTTGATACTCTCTCCTCTGAAGCGATCAATTGTGTTTATAGTTTGTATTTTGCAAAATTTTTATTGCTTATGGATTATCAACTTGGGTGTGTATTTTGAATTTTAATAAAAAAAAATGAAAAAAAGGTTCAAAACCGGTTCGAACCGGTTCAGAACCGGTTTTGCTATGGTTCGGTTCTAGGACCTAAAATGTGGTTCGGTTCTTACGTGATACAGAAAACCAACTGAACCTAAAATCCGGTTCCGGTTCGGTTCTGAACCGGTTCGGCCCAGAACCGAACCATGCCCAGCCCTACCAAATGGTGGTGGCCGGCCCGATTAGGGCTGCAGCCACGACCAATTGGTGGTGGACGGCCCCGATTGGGGTGGCCACCACCAATTGGTGGTGGCTGCAGCCCTAATCGGGACCGGCAACCACCAATTGGGGCCGGCCACCGCCCCAATTGGTGGTGGCCGGCCCCGATTGGTCTGGCCACCACCAATTGGGGCCGGCCATTTTCGTGGTGGTCGGCGGCGGCTTTGGAGGTGGTGGGCTTCGACGGTGACTTGAGCAAACAATAGGGACTAAAGCGTAAATATTAAATTTTAGAAATATAAAATTGAGGGCTAAATTGAACAAAATAAAAGTATTTAACGGTCAAACTAACTGTTGACTAACGGAAGAACAAAAAACATACAACCTCTCAAACATTTGGCACAAAAAACCTACAAAACTAAACATATAGCACCAAAAACTTACACTGGTCAAACATGTGGCACCAAAAGTACATTTAACCCTTATTTTTGTTTATACATGTGTAAATAATTTAAAATAAAAAAATTCAAATAACATATATATACAATATATACATAAAAGTTAAGTACTCATAAATTTCAAATATTTTTACATAATCTTTAAAATACTTTAAAAATTAATTTTAGCAATTTAGGAACAACCCTTTTTTTTTTAATATATTTCTTAAAATGTATTATTTAAAAATTTAACTTTATAGAGTTTTAGTAATTTTTAGAAGTATTGTCCATGAGATAAATTTAACGGAGCTAGCAGACTGCACATTAACAAAATTTCAACTAGGAAATTACACATTGATTTAACATTTAGCTAGCAATTTGGTAATTATTAATCCTAATTATATATGATTACATTAGCCGTGTTGTTGTCGTCTCAAGCAAGAAAGCAATTGGTGATTTATTATTACACACAATTCTTGAGTGCATCTCCAGCACCCTGGAAGAAAAAGTAAGAAAGTGCAAAATCTGCAACAAATATACCAACAAGGGAGATAACCACTGCTGAAGTTGTGGACTCACCCACCCCTTTAGCCCCTCCAATGGTGGTAATTCCCCAAGCACAGCTCACTATCGACACGATCCCTCCGAACACTTGCGACTTTATCATTGCACTTATAATATCCCATCCCCTCAGTGCTCTATGCGCCGAGTCCAATATTATGTTAATGCTAACCCCATAAACCGCATCTGCAAGTAGCGCGCTTGAAGCTAACCCTACTGTGAAGCACATTAAAGTCAGAAATGGTAAGGCAATGCAAGAAGCAATCACTCTTGGTGTCACTAAATAGTCCACTGGATTTGCACCGAGAACCCTCAGTGTATCGGTTTGCTCGGAAACCTGCATTGTTCCCAACTCAGCTGCAAATGCACTCCCCATTCGCCCTGCAACTACGATTGAAGTCACTACGGGGCTCAGCTCCCGAGAGAAGGCTAATGCCAATACACCACCTACTGATCGGTTTAGACCCAATCGAGTGAATTCTCTTACAAACTGAATAGTGAATGCCATTCCAACAAATGCAGAGGTTAGTAGGCAAACCCCGACGGATTTTGGCCCGACTCTCTCGAGCTGTTGTAGGGTGTTCCTCCAATGGATCTTTCCTTTTAGGATACGGCTCATTACCTGTCCTGCAAGGACAAGAACCGATACACCCCTCCATAGGTAGTTTGGAGGTGACCAGTTGTTTAACCAAGTCTCCATTTTTGGTGCTTCTTCTTCTTCAAGTGTAGAGACAGGAATGTGAATGTGGCCATCATTATCTGTGTTGTTAGGAACTGCAAAAGCAAACAACCGGATAGTATTGTTCCTCTTCTTCGCCGTGAAAATACCAGTGAATTTCTGGGTGTAATGCCCTCTAACATTGATATTTCCAGGTTTTGAGATAAAGTTTGTGGTTTGCACCCATGATCTTTTTCCATGTGGTAGCAATTTTTTATGCCTGCAAATTATTGTGAGGACACAAAAGGGTTAAAACTTAAAAGAGCTAATATGTATGTACAAATGATGATGTCGAGGATGTGCAAACCTGTAACTGTTGGAAATATGCACAACTGAGTGGAGTTGACAACTTGTTCCCATTGTAAGTGATCAAGGAGAAGAAAGCAATTGAGCTTTAATCTCTTCTAGGAAGTTGCTATAGTATGTTAAATGTCTTGCACCAGTAAATATTATAAATACACGGCACCTGATTTAACATCAGCGAGAATATTACAATTATTTATTACTAGACTTATAAAGAGAGATATACCAAATTATTATGATCTTTTTTTTTGGTCTTAAATTATTATGATCTTGGAAAACTCAATTCTATACTAAATTGCACATATAAAAAGCACTGCATTTTTCAAGAGAACACTGGGAGTACTATTCCACCAAAGAGTCAAACTTCATCATCAAGACATTCAATCTTTATAAGTATGGTTAAATAATGGCCACCAGTACATAGATAGATTCAACATTTATCATTCATTGAAGTGAGATAAGAGTTGATCTGATGAGGGAACAATTCTGGCATCGTTCTTCATGAGTTTATGCTGTTCTAATTACAAGAGAAGATACTCTACTTTAGTGCTAATGATTACGAAATTATAAAGAAACTTGTTCACATTTGGCAAGCAAACGGTACAATGTATCCAAAAAGTACAACTACAAATACTTGTACTGAATAACAAATTCCATATTTCAGAAGCCTAAACACCCATTTCCTCTAACATAAAGCCATCCAATTATCACCAAATCTTATGTGTTAACTAAGTTTCCCGTTCAACAAATCTGCACCGAGGTTACAACAATTTCTCAAGCACACAGATTGTTTGCTAATTCAACGCATCATTGTAATCAACACATATTGCACAGTTCAAATCACAAATTACAAACTTCAAAAAACAAGTCTTAATCAATGCCACACAATTATTTATAGAACTTTTTTTTTTTGGTCTTAATTATTTATAGAACTTGTCATCACAAGGATACAAATTGTGATGAAGAGAGAAACTTGAAATCGAAATCAAATGCGTCACTCTAAACCTTTGAAATGACAGGGAACTTGAAATCGAACACGAATCTGAAGAAAAAGAAATACAATTATGAAAGAAGGAAGCATTACCTCGGGAATCTGTAGAAAGAACCTGCTGCTGGACGACGGTGCTGCTGCGGATGCGGGACGAGAAGACTGAATATGTTAACAGTGCGTTGTATGAGTCACACGGTGGTGGTGACTACGTAAGGAATGAAACGACGAAGCCCTGATTAATTAAAATAAAATTATATTACATATAGATCCTCATTGTTTTCGGTTATGTTTGAAATTAGATTGTTTCAATAGTTTATGGATATAATTTAAAAATATGGGTATACGCATTAAGCCATCGTGAAAAATGGTGATTATGGATATAGTTATGGTACTAACATAAGTACTCATAATGCTTATTTAAAATCTATATATATTATAAAGTAGTATGAAAGAGACTAAGGGGAGAAATCTCGGAGCTACATGTCAGCACGAACATCCAATCGTAGGTTGCCACATCAACTCTTTCAGGCTGCCACATCAACTAAACGCCACATCCATTACTACAATTATCACTCTCTCTCTCTATTATCTCAAAATAACATGCAGAAATAAATGTACTCACAAAATTATTTAACATGCAGAAATAACGTATGCTCTTCATCCACCAAAAATTATTTAAGTAAAATCAGAAACCCTAATTCAACTTATTTACTATACATATATATAGCTAACAAACTGAGCAGAGAATCGGCTGTTGGCATTTGGATATTAGACCGCCGAAAATAGGAGCCCACTAATATGAGAATGTTATCTAAGTCAATTGGGTAATATCATATTAGTGATTTTGGGCTAGGCCTAAAATCCCAATAGACACGAGTGACCCAAAATTGGGCCTCCCTTTCTCTCAATAGGCCGGCTGAAACTTGCTTAGTTGGTGATGTGGGTTTTGTCCACCTCCTCTTATAGATAGGAAGTGTTAGGGAACTAATAATGGTTAATCACTTTCTTCCTTTTGTGAATTTTGGAGAAGACGAAGAGATTTGTGAGTTAGGGTTTCAGAAGAAGAGAGACGGCAATTGGGGTTCTCAGACCAGAGTTCCTTCACTTGGTCCAGTCTACTCCCCCCAACCCTAAAATCTAGAAATATATAAGGTTCCAATACAGACCCAAAAGAATAATGTGTGAAGGAACAAAAGAGTTTGGCCCAAAATACAAACGGCCCAACCAAAAAAACTGAACACATACAAAGCCCAAAGGGCAGAAAACAATACAAAGCTAAAAACCGACCCAAACTAGAAATACAGCCCAGCTTGGATTGTAGCCCATCTTACACCCCCCCTCAAGCTGGCAGCTGTATTCAATCCTCATTCTCTTCAAGATCCTCCTCAACATGACCTTTGAAAAGATTCCTCATTCCCAACTGATCAGCCAAATAGCGATGTGGTTGAGAGGCAAGGACCTTGGTAAATATGTCAGCTAGCTGCTCCTTAGTATCCAAATGTTTGAGCTGCACAAAACCACGCAACAATTTTTCTCGCACAAAATGGCAATCTATCTCTATATGCTTAGTGCGTTCATGAAAAACGGGATTAGTTGCAATTTTGATAGCAGACTCATTATCACAGTAAACAACAGAGGGTCCAACCTGAGTAAAACCCAATTCATCCAACAATCCACGAAGCCAAATGACTTCTTTTAGTAAATCACCAATGCTTCTATATTCAGATTCAGCCGAGGATTTAGAAACAGTGTCTTGTTTCTTAACCCTCCAAGATATCAGAGAATTCCCTAATTTAACACAATAACCAGTGATCGACCTCCTTGTCTCAGGACAGGTGGCCCAATCAGCATCACAATAGCCAACCAAATTAGGGACAGAATCAGAGGATAATAGCAAACCTTTTCCAGGTTCTTGTTTAATGTACCTAAAAATTCTCAACAAGGCTTCCCAATGTGACTTCTTGGGATCTTGCATATATTGACTCATGTGTCTAACTGCAAAAGAAATGTCAGGACGAGTGATAGTCAAATAAAGTAACCTGCCTATCAGTCGTCGATAAGAGAAGACATCATTTAGGGGTTCATCTGCACTATTCAATTGTAAATGCTGATCATAAAATCTGCTAGAAAGTTTAGCATTCAACTCCATTGGAGTTCTAGCAGTTTTCCCACCTGCTAAACCAACGGAAGATATAAGCTCAAGTGCATATTTGCGCTGACATAGGTAAATACCCTCATCAGCTCTAGCAATTTCTATACCAAGAAAATACTTCATCTCACCCAAATCTTTCATCTTAAAATTGGTTTCAAGGACCTGCTTTAAATCGGACACAAGCTCAGCACTATTCCCAGTTATCATAAGATCATCAACATATATAAGCAATATAACAATCTGATTCTCAACAATCTTAGAAAACAAGGAATAATCATGTTTAGATTGAGTATATCCAGCTTGAATAAGAGACTCATATAGTTTTACATTCCACTGCCTGCTGGCTTGTTTAAGGCCATATAAGGATTTGCGTAGCCTACAAACTAATCCATCCCCCCCTTGGCTACCAAAGCCCTCAGGCAGTTTCATGTATACCTCTTCGTCTAGATCACCTTGGAGAAAAGCATTAAACACGTCCATTTGATAAAGTGGCCATTGATGGATAGATGCAAGTGCCAAAATGGTTCTAACAGTATTCATTTTAACAACGGGGGAAAAAGTTTCAAAATAGTCTATTCCATGTTTTTGCTTAAAACCTTTTGCAACTAGACGTGCTTTATACCTTTCCAAAGTCCCATCAGATTTAAACTTCAATTTATATACCCATTTACAGCCTATAGCTGTCTTACCTGAAGGAAGAGGAACTAATTCCCAAGTGCCATTTTCTTCTAATGCTGAAACTTCATCATTCATGGCTTGAACCCAAGCAGGATCCTGTGCTGCCACTGTATATGTATCTGGCTCAACCAACTCAGAGATAGAAGTGAGATAGCATTTATAATTTTCAGAAATATTGTTGTAACTGACATAGTTCTGAATTGGATAACCAGTGGAAATGCTTCCCATAACATAGTCAGTGGTCCATATGGGAGGCCTAACAGACCTTCCTGACTTAGTAACTTGCACTGGAGGGACATGAACATCATCAGTTCTCACAGGAACAACTGTGGGCACATCATTTGATGTCAAAGGGACATTAACACCATCAGATTCTGGTATGATTCCAGATTCATCATATGGAATAGGGCTATCATGTAAATCCCTTAAATCATCATCACAAACTGAATCAGTATCAATGGTGTCAACAAGAATATTGTCCACAGGAGCACATTTCTCAGGTATATCAGAATAAAAGAAAACACCATCATCAAAACTAGAGCTATCCAAAGAATGCTTAGAACCAGGCAACTGATCAAGTTTGCTATATTCAAAAGGAAAAATGCCTTCATTGAAAAGAACATCTCGGCTAACAAAAAATTTTTTATCAATCAGATTGTATAATCTATAACCCTTTTGAGATTCAGAGTATCCAAAGAAGGCACAAGGGACAGCACGTGGAGCAAACTTGTCAGTCACAGCTAGATTCTTAGCATAGCATAAGCATCCGAAAACTCTGAGATGAGAAATGTTTGGGGGCTTACCACTGAAAACTTCAAGTGGGGATTTACCATTTAAAACTTTGCTAGGCATCAAGTTTATTAGATAACAGGCAGTGAGAACACACTCACCCCAAAATTGAATAGGGACAAAGGCTTGAAACTTGATAGCTCTAGCAACTTCTAGCAAATGCCTGTGTTTCCTTTCAACCCTTCCATTTTGTTGGGGGGTATATGAACAACTGCTTTGATGAAGAATTCCATAATTTTGAAAAAGGTTTTTGACATTGTCATTGAAGAATTCTCCACCATTGTCAGTTCTAAAACACTTGATGCATTTATCAAATTGAGTTTTGATCATGGCAATAAAACCCTTTAAGATGATATAAACATCAGATTTAAATTGCATCAAGTGAATCCAACAAACCCTAGAGTGATCATCAACAATAGTAAGAAAAAAACGTTTGTCATCATAGGTTGGAATACTATAGGGTCCCCAAACATCGCAGTGAACAAGATCAAAAATAGTGGAAGCTCTTGAATCAGATAAAGGAAAAGGGTTTCTGATAATCTTTGCTTTGGGGCAAACAGTACAATGATCAATTACAGCTGACTTGTTTGAAGGAAAATCCAATGAATGAATTTTTTGTAAAGTATGGGAAGGTGCATGCCCTAATCTTTGATGCCACAGATTGGCTTTATTTTCTAAGTTCACATGTAAACCAAACTCAGAAGTGGAAAAGTGTTTGAAAAAATATAAACCTGAGTCTTCACTTCCAGTCACCAAGACCCTCCCACTTGAGAGGTCCTGTAAGACAGTAGAATTTGGATAAAAAAGGGCATTGCACTTCAAATCAGCTGTAATTCTAGAAACAGACATGAGATTGAATTGAAAATCTGGGACATACAAAACATTGCTCAATTTCATGCCAGGTTTAAAAAAGTAATCACCATAGCCAACAACCTCAGAAAAATCACCATTTGGTAAATTCACTCTAGTGGTAGAAAGAGTTTTGAAATTGACCAGCCAATCCTTTTGAAATGTCATATGATTGGTGGCCCCAGTATCGAAAATCCAGCAATTCTTAACATTGAAACTATCAGCAAGGAGAGATATACCTGCAGTGTTAGCTCTGTGATCATTGGTACCAGCAGCACCTGCCTGATTTGCAGTCCTGCCAAGGTGACCCATGTTTTGCAGAAGCTGTTCAAACTGTTTTGGTGTAAAGGTAATCCCTCCTTTAACAGTCTCTCCTTCAATATTGTCTGCAAGGTGCAAGGTGGTTGGAGCAGAGCAATCATCACCAATCCCAGAGGAGGCAATATTTGCTTTCACCATGGTGTTCTTGCCCTTGGACATATCCCTCAACTTGTAGCAGTTGTCCCTCACATGACCCTTCTTTTTGCAGAAGTCACAGCCTCTAGTGTAACAGCGTTCAATGAGATGCCCTTTCTTGTGACAAAAGCTACACTCCAAATTGGGATTGCCCTTAGGTTTATCTGAGCCAACATTGCTGTTTGCAGAAGTGACATTAACAGAAGCAACAATGGTAGAAGTCACATCCCTTTGGCTTTCATCTTGCACAAGGAGATTATAGGCCTGGTTTACACTTGGTAGAGGGTCCCATAACAGAAGGTTCCCCCTTATACCAGAATAGTTCTCATTTAGCCCCATTAAGAATTGAAAAAGACGTAAATTCTCTTTGTGTTGTGAGTGCTTTTCAAAGAGTGGATCATTAATGTAAGGCAGCCCACACACAGAATCAAACTCATCCCAAAGACTCCTGATCTTGGTGAAGAAAACAGAAACAGAGTCAAGGCCCTGTCTACACAGCACGATTTCTCTGTGGAGCTGATATGTTCTCGAACCATTCTGCTTATCAAATCTTTGCTTTAAATCTTTCCAGGCTAACAACGAATTCTCAGTGTACATGATTGTTTTCCCTATTTCCTTAGACACAGAGTTCATGATCCATCCAAAGACTATAGCATCACATTGGTCCCACATATCATCAAGAGGAGCAGTAAAGTTGCTTCTAACACAAGTACCAGTAACAAACCCGTACTTGTTCCTACCAACGAGGGCAAAACGAAGCGATCTACTCCACATGGGATAATCATCTATGCCAGTAAGGATATGAGAAGTGGAATACGAACCAGGATGATCACTAGAGTGAAGATACAAAGGATGCATGGGATCGATCTTCATGGCGGCTATGGCGTTGTCTGTCACGGTTGCACTGATTGCCGGCTTCGTTCCAGAATCTTCGCCATCGAGACTTGTCATCGCAAGAAATCAGGAAAACAATAATCGGAAAGGAGGAATAGAGCCGCTCAGAGGAGAAACCAAACAACAGATCGAGAAAGATCAAGATCTGTGAGGAAGACGAAGAGTCTTCAATAGACGGAGTACCACTCAAAAGGAGATACTACGAATCAGAGTAACAAGGCATATGCTTGATCGTAACCAATGGAAAGAATCATCCATCATGGCTCTGATACCATGTGAATTTTGGAGAAGACGAAGAGATTTGTGAGTTAGGGTTTCAGAAGAAGAGAGACGGCAATTGGGGTTCTCAGACCAGAGTTCCTTCACTTGGTCCAGTCTACTCCCCCCAACCCTAAAATCTAGAAATATATAAGGTTCCAATACAGACCCAAAAGAATAATGTGTGAAGGAACAAAAGAGTTTGGCCCAAAATACAAACGGCCCAACCAAAAAAACTGAACACATACAAAGCCCAAAGGGCAGAAAACAATACAAAGCTAAAAACCGACCCAAACTAGAAATACAGCCCAGCTTGGATTGTAGCCCATCTTACACCTTTATGGTGAGACAAAAAGAAATCTCTCCTCCCTATTAGCAAGGTTTCGGCCGAACCTTCCTTTACCCTAGGAGGTGCCAAATTGTTTCAAGCAATTACTCGGAGATTCATCCCTGCTAAAGAATCGATAAGACGCTTTTTTGTGGAGACCAATCCGCGTATGTATTCCTTAACCAGAATCCTTACGGAAACCGTCCGACGGATCGAGAACTCCCCTAAAAGATTTTGAATCTACGGAAAACATTATGCGTATGTGCCCATTATTCCGATGCGTAATTCATTTACATAGCAGTCCGATTCGGAGTATTTTTTAAATTGCCCAGAGGTATTTTTCCGTCTTGGTTTTCTTGGGCAAGTCTATGAATTTTCCCATGACCCCAATCCCCCAATCGTAATTAAGCAGAGGTCAAACTAGAGATGCTTACTTAATTTATAACACAATAATTAATGTCAACTAATAGAAATATGAAGAAAAAAGTCATCAAAATTCACGGCACGTAAATACTTCTCTCCGTTGGGTCAGTGTGACAAATTCAAACTTTTCTCAATTCTAGGCTAAATCATAGCTCATTTTTCAAACAGACATTTAACAAATTAATTAACAACATTTTTTTAAAAAAAATTATTTCTTACGTCATTCTCACATCCACAAGGCTTTATAAATTCTCACCGCCACCACTTTGGTTTCTCACAATATCAGGATCAGCGCAGACAAGATTCAATTCATGATGGCTAGAAAATTACAGCGGGTCCCATTACTAGCAGTAGCAGTAGCAGTTGTGCTGGTGTCGGCATGTTTCGGAGCGGCGCAACCCGACCACGACGTCAAATACAAGGATCCGAAGCAGGCAATGGGAAAAAGGATAAGGGACCTGATGAGGAGGATGAGCTTGTCGGAAAAAGTGGGTCAAATGATGCAGGTTGAACGTGGATTTGCCACGCCTGACATCGTCAGAGACTACTCCATCGGAAGTGTGCTCAGCGGCTGCGGATCCTGGCCCTCCGCCACAGCCACGGCGGCTGAGTGGAGGCAAATGGTCAACGCCTTTCAAAACGGCTCGCTTTTGAGTCGATTAGGGATTCCCATTATTTATGGGGTGGATGCTGTTCATGGCCATAACAATGCCTATCAAGCTACTGTTTTTCCTCATAACGTTGCCCTTGGAGCTACATGGTAATTGATGTATACATACATATATACACACATACATACATTTTGCCCTATGTTGATTCTAAAAGTGATTTGTTAGGGCAATTTTGTTGATTCTAATATAGATATTTAAAGTCAAATATGTTGATTCTAAAAGTGATTTGTTAGGGCAATTTTGTTGATTCTAATATCGATATTTAAAGTCAAATATGTTAATTCTAAAAGTGATTTGTTAGGGCAATTTTGTTGATTCTAATATAGATTTTTAAAGTCAAATATGTTGATTCTAAAAGTGTTTTGTTGCGGCAAGTGTGCTCATTCTAATATACATATTTAATGCCAAATTTATTGATTCTAAAAGTAATCTGTTGATAGAAGTTTGTTGATTCTAATATTCACATTTAAAGTCAAACTTGTTGATTTTAAAAGTGTTTCACTGAGGCAAATTTGTTGATTCTTATATATATATTTAAAGCCAAAATTGTTGATTCTAAAAGTATTTTGTTGAGTCAAGTTTGTTGATTCTAATGTATTTATTTAAAGTCAAATATGTTGATTCTATAAGTGAGAAGTTGAATCGTCTCTACCTTGTGAACCCCGTGTCAAATACCGTGTATAAACATAACACAACTTTGACAAGAATTTGACACGACAACAGCTCACACGGATTAACAACGTTTTTAACACGGTGTACAGTATTTGACACGGTTAGCCCGGGTCAAAAAAATTACTCACGCTATTACTTATCACGGGGCAAAATTGTGTCAGGTTCGTGTCAAACGTGTTTAGACACGAATTTGAAACGAAAATGCCTTGTGTTAATTGACCTAGTTTCTTGTAGTATAAGAAGAATATAAAAACAATATTAATTATATGTTAGGTTACTAATTACTGTCCAAAAATTAAAATGTCTAATATTCGGTGTTTTAACTATTAGATTTATTATTTTTTTTTTCCGATTGATTTTGGCTTTTTAAGCAACAAAAACTTGTTATTTTTTTTATTTTCTGAAGTATCAGATTTGCTACTCATAGTTTAGGCTTATTTAATGCTTAAAAAATATGTTTTTGTTTCGTCAATTTTATGAAAGAAATTATAAATCAATCAATTTAATAGTCGGAACACTAAAAATCAACATGAACACAGCAGCATCTGAAACGTTTATTAGCAACATAACCTATGTTAGGACTATTTTTAGATTTTAAACCCTAAAATGAGGTGCCATTTCTCATATCTTGACATATCCATCAATTTCGGGTAAGAAACATTAATGTCTTGTATATATATTTATTTATAATGTGTAGGGATCCCGAACTAGTGAAGCGCATCGGTGCAGCCACTGCCCGTGAAGTTCGAGCAACCGGCGTCACCTATGCTTTTGCCCCATGCATCGCGGTATGATTTTAATTTCGAAATCTTGTCGAACGCTCCAATTGATCGTTCGAGGTAATTTGTTCGGATTACTTAAGACCGATGTCGTGCTTTGTGGTTTGGTAGGTGTGTAGAGATCCGAGGTGGGGTCGCTGCTACGAGAGCTATAGCGAGGACCCGACCATTGTCCGAAAAATGACCGACATAATAACCGGCCTACAAGGCGATATTTCGGTTGGTGTGAAGAAGGCTGTGCCTTTCCTCGGTGGAAAGTAAGTAATCAACGTATTTATATATTCTTAATATAATTTTATCAGAATATAATAAAATATATTTTCCCAGTATATTATTTATATTTAGGTTAACAGGTCTTTAGGTTCATGATCTTTGACCATTTTTGGGCTTTGGTCCATGATGTTTGTTTTTTACTAGTTTCGGTACCATATGTTTGCAGATTTTTCTAGTTTTGGTCCGGCCGTTACATTCCGTCCATTTTTTCCGTTAAGTGACATGTACAAGTCACATGATCCACCATAAACTTTCAAATTTGTTCAATTTAGTTCTTCTAATACTTTCCTAACTTTTTTTTTGTTCAATTTAGTTCCGAAGTTTCAAAATTAACCCCAATTGGACAACTAGGTTCAATTGACATATCCCTAGAGGAAAGTATTAGAGAGACTAAATTAAACAAAAATGAAAGTTTAGAGTGGTTCACGTGACTTGCACATGTCACTTAACGGAAAAAAAAAATGGACAGAATGTAACGGTCGGACTCAAACTAGAAAAATCTGCAAATTTATGGTACCAAAACTAGGGAAAAAAAAAAAAAACATTATGGACCAAAATCCAAAAATGGTCAAACATCATAGATCATGTTAACCATTTATTCTTTAATATATAATACATACAATATGTCACATAAAAATACATTTTTTTGTTTTGTTACAGAGACAAAGTAATAGCATGTGCAAAGCACTTTGTGGGAGACGGTGGCACCATAAGGGGAATGAATGAGAACAATACCGCGATTGATGTGCATAGGTTGATGAGCATCCATATGCCTGCTTATTATGAAGCCATAGCCAAGGGTGTCTCTACCATTATGGTCTCATATTCTAGCTTGAACGGCGTCAAAATGCATGCTAATCGTTATCTCATCACTCATTTCCTCAAAAACAAACTCAAATTCAAGGTACTTAGTACATCTTATAATTTTGAAGCAATGAGTTACGCCCTCATTACTTGATAAACACAAACACGATGATTTGCACTAGTTGATGTTTGTTTGGGAAGTCGAATAAATTATTAATATCTGTTTTATTTTTCACGTGCTCACTATGTGGTGAAAACTCTAACTGAGCTACCAAATATATATATATATATATATAGGGCTTTGTGATCTCGGATTGGCAAGGACTGGACAAGATAACTTCTCCACCGCACTCTAACTATACCTACTCAGTTCTTGCGGGTATTCAGGCCGGCATTGACATGGTATGTATCTTACTTTTTATTTACAACTCACTTTTCTCGAATATATATAAATCATTTTAACTCTTATATAAATCATCATTATCGAAGTGTATATATTAATGTTGAGACTATATACGGCTTGAATAAACAAGAGCACCGTATAAGAAATTGATATAATTAATTGGTTTTTGTATAAAACTTTATTTGTATAAGCGGATGCTATATATTAGCCCATTAAGTTTAAATCAACCAAATACATAATTAACACGGTATCAGAGCTTTCCAATTGGCCGTTTTGGGTGCTCATTATATCAACTTCACAAACCAAATTTGTTAAGACCCTACTAAATGTGGTTTGTTAAAATTAAATACAACTTGTTCTGATTTGATAAGCCAGCAACTTATCAAATAACCATCAGTGCGGGGTAGTGTTGAGACTTCACCGTGAAAAAAAAAAAATGACACCGAGTAGTTTGAATAAACAAGAATTGCATATGAAAAATTGATTTATTTTCTTCTAATTGATTTTAGAATAAAAGCCCACGTGTTTAGATTTGATTCGGCCACCGTTTTTATAATAAAAGTTGTAATTAAATGAATATTGTGACAGGTGATGGGTATTGATTACAAAGAGTTTAGCGGCGTATTGACCGACCTGGTGAACAGAAAATTCATCCCAATGAGAAGAATCAACGATGCGGTGAGGAGAATATTGAGGGTTAAGTTCAGCATGGGTTTGTTCGAGAACCCAATGGCAGACGATACATTTGATGCAGAGCTTGGGAGTCAAGCACATCGGAATTTAGCACGTGAGGCTGTTCGAAAATCACTTGTTCTGTTGAAGAACGGCAATGATGCCGATGAACCACTCATTCCTCTCCCCAAGAATGTCTCTAAAATACTTGTCGCCGGAACCCACGCCAACAACTTGGGATACCAGTGCGGCGGTTGGACCCTTACTTGGCAAGGACTCACCGGAAACAATCATACAACTGGTAAAAAAACTTCCAATATGATACATCTAGTAAAAAATACAAATGGTAATAGGGTTAACAACTTAAAAACGGTCTTAATTATAGTTTATGTTGCTAATCACTCTCTCATATTTAACATGTTAATATTTTATTGTCTCAACTATCAAATTTGTTAATTTTTATTTTTTTCTCTTATTAAAATTATTGAAACAAAAATATGTTGTTAAGTATAAAATAATAAGCATAAACTGTGAAAAATAAATATGATACTTTGAAAAATTTGATTAGCAGGAATTCCTGTTTTTACGTTCTTAACCTTAGGGGCTGATATTGACTAATTCATTCTGGTTTTATTGCACCATGCATGCAGGAACTACGATCCTAAACGCAATCAACATCGCAGTCGACCCAGCCACCGAAGTAGTCTACGAGCAGAACCCCGAGGCCGATTTCGTAAAATCACACAACTTCGACTACGCCATTATTGCAGTAGGAGAGCCCCCTTACGCAGAGACATCGGGAGACAACACAAACCTAACAATTACGGAACCAGGCACCGACGTTATCACGAATGTGTGCGGATCGGTGAAGTGCGTGGTTATCACGGTTTCCGGGAGGCCCCTCGTGATCCAACCTTACCTGGGTATGATCGACGCTCTAGTGGCTGCTTGGTTGCCGGGAACGGAAGGACAAGGAATCGCGGATGTGTTGTTTGGGGACTATGGTTTCTCAGGGAAACTTCCTCGGACTTGGTTCAAGACGGTGGATCAACTTCCGATGAATGTCGGTGATTCGCACTACGATCCTCTATTTCCGTTCGGGTTTGGTCTTAGTACTCAGCCTGTTGGGGCAGCGTAGAGTAATTCATGTTTTATTTGGATAGTGTTATAGGTTAGGATGTTTTCGTCACTGATGCAGTGCAGCAAGAGCAAGACAACTAGTTTTTTTTTTTTTTTGTTAGGTAGTAGTACAAGGTTTTCTTTATTATTATTAGTTTGTAAAATGTAGGTATGCAATTGTTGGAAGGTTTTAGCCTTTTAGGAGACATTTGGTCGTGTGTTGTTAGGATCAATAAAGAAATCAGAAAAAATCAATTTTATCATGAGAAACGGGTATTTTATGGGTTAAAGAGTCTAATTACAATCTCAAATTCGCACCTTTTAGTGTTTTAGTGTTTTATGTTTTAATTGTTACTAATACGTGTTTCAAGTTTTATTTTCGTTGCTTTTTAGTTTTTTATTTATATTTTCCGTTAATTTTGACATATTTTGATTCAATATCTCCATAAAATTCAAAAAAAACATCTAAATAACATAAAAGAACAAAATGACATTTTTTTATTCCCTTTAATTTATGTTAATTAATGTGTGCATACGGTAGAATTGAAAATTTTATACAAACTTGAGGTTCAATTTAACTTAAGGGTTAACAGGTCTTTTGGTCCATGATGTTTGACCATTTTTGGGTTTTGGTCTATGATGTTTTTTTTTACCTAGTTTTGGTACCATATGTTTGCAGATTTTTTTTAGTTTTGGTCCGACCGTTACATTCCGTCCATTTTTTAACATGTACAAGTCACGTGATCCACCCTAAACTTTCAATTTTGTTCAATTTAGTCCCTCTAATACTTTCCTAACCTTTTTTTTGTTCAATTTAGTCCCGAAGTTTCAAAATTTCAGTTGGACCTATTGTCCAATTGGGGTCAATTTTGAAACTTCGGGACTAAATTGAACAAAAAAAAAGGTTAAGAAAGTATTAGAGGGACTAAATTTAAAGTTTAGAGTGGATCAAGTGACTTGAACATATCAAAAAATGGACGGAATGTAACGGTTAGACTAAAACTAGAAAAAAATCTGCAAACATATGGTACCAAAACTAGGTAAAAAAAACATCATGGACCAAAACTCAAAAGTTGTCAAACATCATGGACCAAAAGACCTATTAACCCTTAACTTAATCAGTATAAACATACAAGAATTGAAAAAAAAATACTCAAATCCGTCAAATTTAACACAAAAAACGGTCAAAAAACTAAAAAGCAATGGGAATTCGTGCTCGACACGATGAGCCAACACAAACACGACACGGAAAGTTACAAATAATTTTTGTGTCGTGCTAAAATCGGGTCGTTCCAGATCGTGTCAAAAATATTTGTGTTGTGTTCATGTTTGATATTGGTGTCATTACCCGACACGATAACACGATAGTTATTTGTATATATAATAATAATAATAATAATTATAATAAAAATAAAAATTTCAATAATATTGACATATATAAAACTACCATGACCTCTTTTTGCAATGGTACTTTATTAAATTTGGATTAAACACTATATATTGAGTAATTTAAAAATTTTAGTTAAAAAAAATTTTATGTATGAATTTTTATTCAATTTACTATAGATTATTTTTGTGCCGATTTTTTCAATATGACCAATACGAAGTACAACATAGATTATTCTAGAGGCTGACAATAAGATACCCAGGTGTAAGAAAAAAAACCATGAAAAACTAGAAAATGAAGAAGCATAGGATGAAGAAGATTGATAATGAAAGTTTGTGGTTTAATTAGTTGTGGGAGATGAAGCGTTTGATATGCAACATCAACTCCTTGGCTGCTTCACAATTGGGATTGATGGTGAAGAAGCCGTGTTGCTGCCCTTCAAACTCAAGGTACTCCACCTTCTTCCCCATGCTTTGTAGCCGTTTGGCATACTCCTCCGCCCGGTCTTTCAATAGGTCGCTTCCACCAACCACCACCAGAATTGGGTCCAGATCGATTCTCTCAAGACTCACACTTTGTGGCCCAAATGGGTTCACTAATGGGTGGTCCGTCGTCTCACCTATCGGTATCGATAGCCTCCAGAACCTGTCATCATTTATTACGCTTATGTAACAATAATAATCCTAAAAATATCTATAAATACATGTATTCTATTCGCTACGAAGCTCAGATTTGGACCATTCGTGGCCCAATCGGAGCCGAACAGTCCCAACTAGTGGTGGCCGGCGGATTTGGGTGGTGGTCGAAGAAAAGTGGATGACATAAAAAACAATATGGACTAAATTGAAACTTAAGAGAAAATTATGTGATTTGCACATAAGCACTTAATAGTCAAAATTAACAGTCAACTAATGGATGCACAAAAAATCTACAAAACGAAAATGTATTGCATCAAAGATCTAAAAAAGTATATTGCACCAAAAGTCAATTTCGATCGAACATGTTATATTAAAAAAATCATCTAACACTTCTATTCTATCTATATTATAGAGGAATTATTCCGAGCCACCATAAGAGGGTGACGATAGGACCCATTATGGCTAAAAATTCTTTACTATAGCCGTGTTGGCTCGGCAACCAATTAAAAGCTGATATGTATTAGTTGTCAGCTTGTTAGCGTGTAGCCCAGAATTTCTCCATTATGGTTCCCTATATTCTTAAGAAAACACACCCAGTTTTATAATTTTAATAATGAGACGAACCAACCTATCAATAAGATCAATGTTGAGGAAAGCCTCCTTGGGACCCTCCGCCTCAAACTTGGTCCTAACGGCCCCTCCAAAAAACGGCGCCAACAACACGTACCCCCTCACAACTACAGGCCCCACCTCGCCGGACCTAACCGCCATATGATGGGCAATATTCCCGCCGGCGGAGTCACCGGAGATGAAAACCCTGCTGAAGTCAGCAACCTCGGCCAACCACGGATCGGGCTGCTCCGCCACCGCCTGAGCCTGCAGCCAGTCCAGAGCGGCGAACCCGTCGTCGATGGCGGCCGGGAGCCTGTTCTCAGGAGCCAGGCGGTAGTCAGGCGCCACAATCACCGCCTGGAGGTCCGTGGCGAGCTTGAAGCAGTAGTTCTGGCAGTTGGGCCACGTCCGTGAGCCGATGCAGAAGCCTCCACCATGGATGTAGAAGAAAATGGGAAGCTTTGAGGAAGAAGAAGATGGTTTGTAGAGTCTGAGGTGGAGGTTATGGGTTGGGTGGAAAAGGACGTCTTTCCATAAGACGGAGCCGTCGTCGTGGACGGGGACGTGGAAACTAGGGTTTGGGGATCGGAGGATTGAGCCGTCGCTGTAGACTCTTAGTACGCCGCGGCATTCTTCCACTTCGTAGGGAGTACCGGTTTCAGCCATTGGATTGGATTTGAAAGGAAGGGGGCATCGCATCAATGGAGGATGGATGAGAATATGAAGAGGATGGAGTGATGAAACAGAGGAAGAGTTAAGAGAAGGTGGCTATGAGTCATCATCGTATATTGTCAGGGCATGTGGACTGTTTGTTTGTTTATGTTGCGTAGTTTAGATAATTATCATCGGTTAAATGGGACAAACACAAGTGACGTACAACCTGCTGATGATCATATTATATTGGTTTTCTACATATGTGCTCTTGGTTTTTTATTATTACGGTTTATTTAACTGTAACATTTGTAAAACTTTAAAAATAGGAAAATTTTTAACCACACCTTATATTTACATTATACTATTATTAATATCAATTTCTCTCTAAGGTTTACTTTAGAGCAATAAAAAAATACAATTTTTTTTACAAAAAAAATGGTGCTCTTGGAGCATGATAGAAATGTCATATTATATTCAACTCTGAGTATATATAATATAATATAAAAAGGGGTTACAAGTCTTTTCGTACATAATATTTGACCAATTTTGAGTTTTGGTCAATGATATTTTTTTTTGCCTAGTTTTGGTAACATATGTTTGCTGATTTTTCTAGTTTTGATCCAACCGTTACATTCCATCCATTTTTTCCGTTAAATGACACGTGCAAGTCACGTGATCCATCCTAAATTTTCAATTTTGTTCAAATTTGGGGAAATGACACCCTAAGCCTAGTTCAATGGGTCAATTCCCCCAAATTTGAATAAAATTGAAAGTTTTGAGTGGATCACGTGACTTGCACATGTCACTTAACCGGAAAAAATGGACGAAATGTAACGGTCGGACCAAAACTAGAAAAATTGACAAACATATGATACCAAAACTAGGCAAAAAAAAAAATTTAATAGACCAAAACCCAAAAGTGGTCGAACATCATTGATCAAAAGACCTGTTAACCTATAAAAAAAACGGAGGGCAGATCAGGTATGAATAGAATCGTGATTTTCAAAACATTTTTTTTTAAACATCGGGTGATGTGATGCAGCTATAGACTATAGTAATGATTAATAAATTGCGTACTATTAAATTTATAACCGTTTAATATAATAAAAAAATGATTTAATAAAATAATAAAGCTTCTCCCTAAACCTAGTTCAATTTTATGAATATTGATAAAAATATGACAGTCTATACAAATAAGTGTAAAACCATAAATATGAATGTGCTACTTTATTTTTAAATAGTTCGATTATGATAATTATCATATTTATACCATTTTTATTTTAAAAATGAGTGGTAAAAATGTCACCTCCCTCCCCCTTCAGTTAACAAAGGAGTATTACTTAAAATTACTTAAAAAAAGAGAAGTAACAAACATGTTACCCAAAAGTCTTGTCTTTTGACTTCTTCACCTGCACTGCATCAATGCCGATACACGATTGAGGTGATGAAACATATATATAGTAAACATGAAACTCAGCAATTACTAGATACAGCACCAAAATCATGCTCCATATATACCATACCACCCTGTATACTGACCACAAACAAAATACCTCAAAAGTTTATGTACTGCAAAATTACATTAACACATCCCCTCCACTCCCTACTATCCAGGAAAGGAACAGCAAAACAAAAGCCTAGCGAGCAAAGTTGGCAATGCATAGATAGATAGATAGATAGGTACAGGCTGCTCCTCCTCTTCGCATGTCACTCAAGACGATTGATCAAAGCAAAGCGCCGCATCCACCAATACGGGTCATCAAAACATCTGCTGCTCAAACTAGTAGTCTACGCCTCTAATTAATTCATTAATTATATATCTTCACCGCCTTCTCAAAGGTGTGGCGGTTCTGAACAAGACACAAAACAAAATACAGTAGTAATATTATCAGAAATAGTTTGTGGCTATCCATCCCTAACTTTGGTCATCCATAATAATACGGTCGTTAACTGATACCTGATTAGCATATGATCTTTTCGGTGTTGTGTCCTGATGCTCCAAGCCGAGATATTGCTCCCAAGCACCATACACGTCTCTTTTCTGTCAAAATATTAAGCATTAAATTCTCTGCCCCCCATAGATAGATCTCAAACCCATTTCTGCATTCTTAATGAATGACAAACCTGAAAACGAGTTGATACGATATCTGTATCCTCAAGGTACTCTGGACGACCTAATTGAATAGACGCAAACTTCCACTGTTGAAAATGCAATATCCCCTATTATTATTATTAATGAAACCAGAAAGAGTATGTATGTATGTACATGGATATGTAAAAAAAAATAGATATCAGTGTCAAAATAAAACTTGAATTTTATGGGATAAATAAATCTATGGCAAATGAAGAAGCTGCAGCTCTCAGTATTGCAATAATAGAATACCTTAGCAAACTCCTCGTCAGTAACATGTAGCCTCTTCTGTATTCTTGCTTTAACTTCAACCAAAGTCTCCCTTTCATGTAATACAAAGAAAAATGGTTCCCCGAAGTTTGTTACTTGCTGTCAAAAACAAACCAAACATGATTCAGCTTTTAACACACAAAATCTTTTGTATAACTACTACTTAACGCCAGCCCTTAAAATACGTCGTTACCATTTGGCTGCCTTCTTTCATGAAGTGGTAGACATGTACTACTCGATCATCAGGACCAAGATTTTTCTCTTCTTCAGGAATCTGTAACATCAATCAAAGAATTCCATATATACGAAAACAGATTTAACTTTCACTTCTCAAGATGTTCGATGCACGCAATTTGAAAAAAAAAATAAAGCTTTTAAGGAGATTGTGTAAGTTATTGACCTCTTCTGCTCGCAAAGTCCAGTACTGATCATTTATGTTCTCAATCTTCTCGCTGAGGGGGAAAATCTACAAGACAGGAAAATATTGATTGTCAAAAGACACCATCTCTAGAACTTGCTTTTGGGGCGGTCTAGCACTAACAGTTCATATGGCCAAATTCGACCAAATAACCAACAGCAATGATGTAAACCTTGTATATCTTGTGATAGAATACTTCAAGCAGCCTCAACTCCGCATCAGGATGAGACAACTCAACCTAGTGCACAAGGAAAAGAGATGATGAAATCAGGGGGATAAGAAAAGCTCAAGTCATGATTCAGTCATGGAAGAATTCTAATACAGAAACATGAAAGAATTCTAATACCTTGGCTCTGAGTTCATTGAGTACATCCCCCACTGCGGACTGTTTTGGAAGCCTTATAGTATGGATATCAATCTGAAATGAAATAAAAGCATCACTATTACGTCAAATCAAGTAGATTAAAAACTGAGGTTAGCTGCCAACTTACCTCGTCTTTACTAGCATCACTGAATGCTACTTTCAGAGTTTTCAGACCTTGCAATTCTGGAAGAGGGATGTCAAGTACTTCATAGTACAACACATCAGTGGTCTGCAAATGTTCCACCGGCAGGAGAAATCAGCTTTCTGTGCATTACAATCCAATTTATAGATATATAACTGATACAATGCTCTACCTGATTGTAGTGGACCAACATATCAGACAAGCGTTCCACCCCTCGATACTTTATAGGCTGAGGTTTGGGTTGCTGGGAATAACAGTTGTGCGGTGTGAGCCTGATCTTAGAGGGGTCATCCAAACCAAGTTGTTGCGCAACTTTCTCCACAACATCATCATATGTATAGAGTTTCGACCTAGCGTAAAATAGATTATCAACTACATAACCAAAGAAATATACCAGTAGCTATTATGAAGGTTAGTTACTACACTTACATCTCCAAAGAGAAGCTGTCCTCCTTAGGCTTATCAAGAGAGCGGAAGTGGACAATCTACAAGATAAAAAGTACAACTTGGAATGCTTGAAAAAACTTTGAAGAGCAAACCCATGAACTTGGGCCATACCAGGTATTAAGTTTGTAGGTCACAACATAAAACCATATATAAAAGAAAATATATGAACAAGGGGATAGCATTTAAATCAGGCTCGTACTTGGCGATTTTGAACATACTCCAGAAACGAAGGTACGTCGGGGTATTGATATCGGTCATCTTCAAGAAAAGATGATTTCTGAAAGCAGAGTATGTCTCCATCTTCAAGCTTCAAGTAGGTCAATACATAAAGATTAATTACTCAAACTTGCTAGTATCCCCTAGTGTAGAAAATTTTGATTAGTTTATAATATATACCTGATTCGCCTTGAAACTAGATCTCATTTGGAGAGGCTCGCACATAACCGCTGGTTCAAACTTAACTTCCTGGCATTACAAAACTATAAGCTAAAAGATGCTAAAAAATTTCCAGCTGGAATCCCTCATATTACTATCACATATAACACGATTCTAGTTTCTAAAGAACACCAAATGGTAAAATGACATATTTCCTTGCAGAGATTGATATACTACAACGGCCACAAAAGTGAACAATAACAAAGAAAATAAGAGCAAACCTCATAAAGTTGAATTTCTTGATCAGGAGCATAACCAGCCATCTCATTTAGTTTGGGTAAGATCTCAAAAGGCTTGCTTGAACACTTCACAAGGAGTCTCCCAACATAACTATATAATAAAATTTACCATTAGAATCTTGCCATTTAGGTAATGTCCAAACCAAGTTAACAAAAGAAATGTTCCCAGTTACCGCAGCTCCTTCTTCTCAGGCTCATAAAGCTTGAAAAATAACATGATATCCTCCCTTGACTTGACAGGAGGAAGGACAGGGTGCTGATCCTGATTAAATATTTAATTATAAAATATAACAAATGTGCGTGTGTCAGAATCAAGCTTTACTGGCAGTATATGAGACAATTCACAATAGAACAGTACCGGTCCACATTCCACTTCTAAGAACAGCTTCAGTTCCGGCCCAGGACCTTTATTTGATGATTCTCTGAGCTGTCCAACCTACAAAAAGTGGAATTTATTCAACCTGAATAGAAATATAGGCAGCATGGAACGAAGTTGGATGTATGGCATAAATGAAGCTGACTTGAATGTCAAGGGAAAGGTGATTAGTAAAGTTGATATTGATTACACAACCAAAACTTTAGTAGGATCAGAATAATGTGAACGGCAGGAATCTAATGCACCCAGAAGATAACCTTTTCTGACATGTAATGTATCCTCAAATCTCATTAGTGACACCATACTTTTCATGATTTTTCATTCCAATAAAATCTCGACAGCTTATAGATTAAACTAGAAACAAAATTTATGCAGTAAAATATAGTAGTATCCATCTTCGAATAATACGCAGACGCGCAAACAAATAGCAAACAATATTTTTGTGAAATCAATCTTCCATTGACTCATACTGCTTCCAGAAATCTAAATGAGAAGGCCACTAATAGAGTCGATCATTCCACATATTTAAGAACTAATAATAATTCGATAAACAACACAAAACAATAGAAAGAAATATAACAAAATGAAAATAATTACAGTTTGAGCTTCTTCATGTGGTGTCAATGGTCGATTCGGACGAAATGTATGATTCTGACGCCTAGCCCAAAGCCAGAAGCGTAGATATTCTACAGAGGTCCCCAACTCTTTAGCAATTTCCTCCTGGTCATACAGGTATATCAATTAAACTATACAATACGTGAATAACAGAGAAAATCAAGTCATCGTGTTTGAAGTCACCCATTCAATACCTTGAAATTACAGAACAGCATTTGCTTTTGAACCCGAAAAACCTTAACTTTATCATGGTCTACAAGGTCGAAGAAAATATCTCTACCAACTTGTTCGGTAATGTCCGCATCTTGTGCAACCTAGAATCATCAATAATAAATTAGCAGATTTTACTTGTCAAATGAGTGAACTGCCAAAACTACCAAAATTTGATAGTAAGTACATACCTTTATGACTGTATACAGGTGTGCCTCTGCCTTCTCCTTCTTCTTATGCTCTTTTTCCTCTTGTTCTTTCTTTAACCTCTCCTGGGACATTCAACTAAATGACATCACGTGCTAATTCATTTTAATCCATTATTCCATTCTAGGATTAAATCAGACAGTGCCAACACATTTCAAGAGCAACAGACCAAAAAGGAAGTATGTCTCATATAAGACTACACATCACACAAAAGAAACCATCCATTGCTTAAGAAAAAGATTGATAACTATGACAAACCAATCCAACGAAGACGACAACATTCACCATTTTTATCAAATATAAAATTAATTTCTTTCAAGGTTAAATGTTTATCAAAGAAGTTTTAATGCTACTAGCCATTTTGGCTACTGTCAGAAAATGAAAAGGACTCAACCATCCCCAAACAATAGCATATGATGAGATATTCTCCATGTAATTACAGCATCTTACCCTTAAATGTTCAGCAATATCTGTTTCATCAACATTACAGATAATTTTGTTCTTGTCACTTTCCCGTATGTAGACTAGCATATAAGCATTAGAATACTTAGTGAACTTAAACGGGCTGTTGTTGAATCCAGGATTTGTTGGTGGAAGCTGTGAAACCATTAAGAAAGATTAGATTAAGAGGGACGGGGAAGAAAAGAAACAAACTCAATAATGGGAAGATACTAAGTTATCCAAATGCCATAAACATACCTCTTCCTCACCACCATACTGCTCTTCTAGAGCCCTCTTCATCTCCTCCTTGGTCACCCTCTCGTCATCGAATTTAAACCTACAAGTTGTGTTTGGAATCATTAAGCCAAGTCAAAGCATTAAAATAAGCTAAAAACACAATTTCTTCACTGAAGTTGGACACCAAGGGGTTCAAGGCCGGTAAGAGTGAGAGAGAACCAAAATAAATTCATCTTCCAGCAATGAAAACTTTGTACTGATACGTTCCTCCAACATTGCTTCACCAATTCTTTTGCAGTTTATGGTATTCATTTATAAAAAACAAACTAGACCAAAATAAAGTTATCAGTGACAGTGTCCTATGCACACACAGCACACACAGCAAGAAGTGCCTGTAGTAAAACATACAGAATAAAAGCATCGCAATATACCACCTTTGGTAAAGAAAAACAGAAAAAAGTGCAATCAACTTAAACTTATCTAGAATAAGCTAGAGGTGAAGAGCAACAAAAGAATTTGGTCCCTAAGTTGATTGGACTTTATGCCAAAAGACCAACTTAAATGCAATGAAAATATCAAAATAATCAAGAACAACACCTGTAATCCCTTGCACGCATTCCGTATGGCAGAAAATATGTTAATTAGGGGAAAATAAGTCGACAAACGTTAAAAGTAGAGAAATTTGCTAATAAACATACATGATCACAAACAAGTGAAAACTGGTTTTGTAAAGATGCATACCATTGGTCGGAAAGAGTAGGCCTAATAAACGCATAATAATGTCCACCATGCACCCCTCCACTGTGGACTAAAACACTGACAAAAAATGTAAACATGTTAGTTCATGCTTTTAATGCCATAAGAAACTGAACAGAGCATTCATAATGGAGAGTGCTTTATGTTGTAAAAAAAGAATGAAATGGGTTTGCAAAGATATAACATATTTTGGAAATATAATTTCATTCGCTAAACGGCAAAAGAAAAAATCTTTAAGTATTTCAAATTTTACTATGACCTGGTGTGATACTAATGATATCCTTGTAACAGGCAAAAGTATAAATATCCATGACTAGGGAAATAGTGAATCTTGACAAATTCCGTAAATAACAAAGTTGTTTCTCTAACCTAATCATACCTGTGAAGAGCGTAAAGATTGCGAACACTTCTATCAGCATCAGGGGACAGATATTTGCCATCCTCTCGGTCAAGGTCAAGTTGAAGAGGGAACTCATAGCGATCATTAATCTGAAACATCATAGAAGGTTTATATATTCAGAAGAATCAGTATCCAATATAGAACGCCAAGCAACATTATATACAGAGCAAATAACAACAGTTAACTGATATAAGTTCAGCAGCAAATGACACCAATATTTATAAATGTACAACAATTTAAAATACTACAAATTCTACTGCAAGAATCAACTATCATAAAACCTTGCAAGACGAAAAGCAGTTGATCATACATGTTCAGGGTGTTCTATCTGCAAAAGATGCTTCAGCATAGTGGTCCAGAATAATGGCAGGTTAACAAATGTACGTGGCATGGAAGAAATTATTTTTCAAGCCGGGACCTCTATTAAGAACCAGAGAAATAATGAAATAACATGCATCCTTTAAGGATTACAAAAGCCAAAACCATTTGTGTGTGTGCGTGTTGGGGGGGGGGGGGGGGGGGGGGGGGGGGGGGGGGAGTATGGTGAGAAATGCGCTAACATTCCATTGTCGAAAGAATACAACCAACAAACGATGACAATCCAGTCTAGAAGATAATTTGTTGAAGAGGCTATAGACCCCTGTCGAGTTATCCAATGTAATACTATACTTGTCAGTACAGTAGATATTTTCAACTTCTCACCTTCACCATGGTATCCCGCATAAAATCATATTCAAATCTTTTCAGCTGGAGTTGAAGAACTGGGGGAAAGTCAATGAACAAGACCCCCTTCTTAGCATCCTACAAAATAGGGGAAAAGTCACCATGTCAGCACCGAAAGTGAACTCCTGAGTCCTATGTAGTGAGTTACAGTTAATCATCTCCAGTTGAGTAAAAAAACAAAGGTGGATAGCTGGATATGCTAGGATGCACATGTAAAAGACTATCCTACCTTAGAAAATCAAGCTAGAAGGTTCTCCTTGATTGTTCAGGAAAAAGGTAAACAAACAGAAAATGCAGGAAAACGGAAAATTGAAAAGCGACCATCCTCAATTGACTGTTCAGGAAAAAGTAAGCAAACAGAGTACCCAGTTTACATTCATTATCGTGTATATGATTCAAAAATGAGCAGACATAAATTCTGATTAAATGCCAGAAAGTAGTTATATTTTGCCAGTAGAATTACTTGAATTAGTTTAGAAACCAAAATCAAATAAAACAATCTAGAGTCACGGCTATTTTCATTTATAACAAACATTAAACTGCCTCTTCCTTTTGCAAGATTTTAGAATGCACTCACCTGCAAACCATATTGGTCAGATTGGTATTTGTCATTTCCTTCAAGGCATTCAACCTCAACATACTTGTCAAATGAAGCATAAACGTCACGACAACCTTTGACGTCAAGCTGAAGATCTGCATACAGTAGAAGAACAACTTAGCACTAAACATGTCACGAGCGATGGAGCAGATTCATGAAAATTTTGAGAATTCTAGATCTAAGGATGCACCATAAAAAGACTCCTTCCTAGTAGACTTGTAGTCCACATTGATGCATTCAATATAATTCATATTGTGTCCTTCAAACAGCTTTTGTATGGTTCCCTCCACAACTGTCCCCTGGAGACAAATCCAATCAGATCCTTCAGTTAGGATTCAATTGAGAGAAACCTTGATCATGTTCGGTAATTTTTTCACCTTCATTTTGTCTTCAAGCTTTTCACATAGAACCCTGTTGAGTTCCTGAACATCATGTTGCATGAATGAATCATATGTGTCCCATCCAAATGACTTTGTCAACTCTTTAGTTGCTACGCTGCTGTCACTGTACTGTAGCTTGTAAAACAAACTCTGAAGAGCCAACGGTATGCTTACAGATGGCAATGGTGGCATATCATTCTCTGTAGTAGGCATATGGTAAACAGCCTAAAAAAGGTTTATTAGTTTGGTTCCTCTAGTTAGCTTAATAACAGGGAACAAGCGGGTAGAAGATAAGGGCAACGTATTTACCTTTCTAAAGTAGGGAATATGATATAGTGTTTGCAGTAAAGAATTCATATAACAAGTTGCCCCTTGGTTCTTAAGACCAACATAGCCTGTTTCTTTTTTCGAGTCATATGCCCAGTAATCTGCAGCTTTGTTGACAATAACCTCAGCCATAATTATAACAGAGTCATTGACGAGATATCCTTTAGATGGATCATAAAGTTCTCTAAGAGGCATGAACTGTGTGAAACCCCAATCACTTTCCCGTGCATTGAACTGGTGCTGGGCTTCTGCAAAGGTACGTAAAATAATAGTAGATTATATTGATATGGCCTTGCAAAATCAGATGATAACAATAGAGGTTAAAAGAGATGGATAGATCCAACAAGTACCATGTCAGTATATAAGTCAGAGAAACCAATAAATAATCACATAAAGCAATAACAACTTCAGATGCAAGGACGTGGCAAATTCAACCAACACAAATTAAGGTCAGAAATATGCCACAATATGTATAGATCATTAAGCTTCAACTTGTATGATCCGCACTACCTTACAGTTCCACTATTTGAAACTATAAGGCACATATGCCATGAATCAGAAGCACAAAAATGCGCAACCTTATGAAAAGAGGACGAAATGTGCCAGAAAGGCAGAAACACATGATTGTATAACTTTCTTTATTTCACATAGGGAAACCCGGTAAAAAAAAGAAGAATCATACAGGGATAGAATTAGGTCACTAGCTTAACAATAAATGAGAGTTCTTTATCTATTTTATGCAATTTACAGTTCTGGTGTTCAAACCATGCACACCAGAGGGGCTTTCAGCTATCACAAAAATGAACAAACATCTACTTAGACCCCAAAAGAATTATATAAAACTTGTGGACCTAAATGAATGGAAAATGTCTTATGCATACTTACCTTTTCTGATAGACAATCTGTCATGAATTTGGTTTACCACTGCTATGCTGAACTGTGCAAATCTACTCCAGCCATATGGCAAATGTGCAGAGTCAGCAACATCCAAGTACATTGATAAGTTGTCCACATTGTTTCCTTTAGGAAACATAAGCACACGCCTATATGAGGAAGAAAACAATTAGAAGTCGCAACAAGTTTGCCTCAGATATGTAATTTTTAAAAATGATGTTAAGGGGAGCACATACCATTTATAACCACCAACCGTGAAGGTATCTGAGTAATGCTTCTTAGAGTTCAGCGCAGAGAAGTTCTCAATTCTAAAACTGAATCTTGAAGGTTGAGAATCCTCAGAAGACTGATTGTCCACTCCATTAGCATGTTCAGCCGACACTGCAACTGATAATAAGAGGAGAAAAGGCAAAACCAATTAACACCATGGTTTCCAGTGAGATAAGGATGTCAGGCCAAACTTCAAAGAAGAGCACACCCTGAACCATTGAATTCCATTTTTCAAATAGCTAGCTGTTAACGCTATTAAATAGTGTACCAAGGCAAGGGAATAACGATTGACTGAAAAAACACTAAACCCCACACGAATGAGTTGTGAACAATGGCACAATGCTAAAGATTCCAGATTTTACAGATGACAGCAGATGGGCAAAAAAGAGCACACTCCCACATTGAAGGTCGTCCAAAGAAAAGATACACATAATGACATAAACCAGAAGAATAACAAGAACTATTAGTAACCTTCCATTGGTTGATGATTGTTTTCTTGGTGATTGTTTTCCAGGTGGTTGTGTTCTGTCACGTCGGAGTTGGGGACAAGCATCTCCTCCTCCTGCTGCTGGGAAGCAAAACGCGGTCAATAAGGATAAGCTGACTCCTTGACGGAGAAGTTAAGAGTACAAAATAAAAAACCTAGAATTGGCACCAAAAACAATCACAGCGATGCAGCTACGACAGCCATTGACAAAGCACAAAATGAAAACCGAGCCCTAGCAGTCAAATATTTCAGTATATACTGCCTCAAGCCGCTGCTGAGGACGAATTTCAGCTGACGATGCAGCAGAAATACTGTTCTATGCACATGAAACTTCACCAGTGGACGTACAGAAGACGAGCAAAACGCATATCAGTGAACAGAGATATAGGTAAAGTAGAAGAGCGTACGTCAATTGGCGCCGGATTCACCACCGTCATCTTCACCGAGGCCAAGGAGCGTTCGTCTTCGCTGATGATGGATTGACGGCAAAGCACAACTACGGAGTGCGCGAACGTAGAGAAGGGGGAGAGTGAGCGAGAGATACAGAGATCACCAAAAGAAAGTAGTAAGGAGAGGAGAGAGTCTTGGTCTTTGGCGTAATTACTAATTAGGGGCATTTACGGGATTACACCTGGGAAAACAAGGAAGCGAAGAAACCAGTGTTATCAGAACCGGACCGGGTATCGAACCGGTCAGTGCACCGGTTCCCGGTTCGTCCGGTCAGACCCGGTTCGAACCCGGTCCGACCGGTTTATAAGAAAAGCAAAGTATAAATAAATACAGAAGCTCTACTTTCCTTCACTCTGCCTTATCTATCCATTCACCAAACCCTCACATTTCCTCACCCCTCACTTTTTCTTTCCCTTCACAGTCCCGACCTCTCCCACCCTCACCTTCCCTTCCCTCCACTTGCATTTTCGTTCACCGTGACCCCTCACCCTCTCACCTTCCCCTCCTTTCACTTTCATCTCCTTTCCATTCCCTGTGAACAAAATCAAGATCCCACCCACTCCATTTCCAGATCCCACCCTCTCCATATCCAGATCTCATTCTCGTGTGAGATAGACCGTACCATTTAACTCGGAATTCGTGATCTTGCAGGGTCGAACTCTGCCGAGATGAAGTAGAAGAAGACGTTTTCCGGACAAGGCAAGTGGCAGAGGATGGAATGAGCAACGGCGATGAAGCTGGTCCGAGCGATCCCAAGAAAATTATTACCCTCTAGTGCAGGTGATGGTGTTTGGAATGGCTAGAAGCAAACACGGTGCCCGGATTAGGGCGGGGCAAGACCAATTGGAGTAGCATCGACAAATCAACCACCAGGAGGTCCAGGACAGACGACCGGAGCGAGACTTGCGTCGCTCGTAAACTGTTTAATTTTTTTTTTTTTTTTTTTGGACTCTAAACCGGTGAACCGGCGAACCGCCCGGTCTGATCAGAACCGGCCGGTTCGCTAAAAACTCGGTGTTCGAACCGGGTTCGCCTACATTCTCCGGATTTACTCGAACCGGACCGTTGGAGGCTCCGGTTCCGGTTCGAACCCGGTCGGACCGCCGGTCCGGTCCGGTTCTGATAACACTGGAAGAAACCGTTCGCGTGTAAAAATAAAAAAATAAAAGGGTTAATAACCAAATTGCTACCTGAACTTTGGCACGTTTACAAATTGCTACCTCAACTTTTGATTTTGAAAATTAGCTACCTCAACTTTGAAATTCAGATCAAATCGCTACCTCAGTTAATTTTTTTGTCAATTTAGACAGAATTGAACCACATGTGTTTTTTTCAAATATTTTTCTTCCAAAAATGCCCTTGTCTTTATTCCTTGCCTCCTTACGTGAACATACTTCATCATCTTCTCTCCATTATTATATTTGCTTTATTATTTTCTTCTATGTCGTATATATATCTTCAATTCTAATATTTCAGACAAACTTCTATATTACTAATTAACAATTCCACCTTAAAAAAAGGTTAACTCCGCCGCTCTACTTGCTCTGTTCACCTGAAAATTATGTATCGAATTTGCAAATGTCATATATATCCTAATAAAAATATAAAGGAATTCAAATTGTTTTGATGTTAGTTCCAAGTATACCAGACATAGATACATATTTAAAGTTGTCTCTTTCAAGTGTTTCAACTTCTCTTTTATCTCTTATTATTATCTTATCTTTTATCTTTTTTGTGCAAATGCTGAAAATGCTACTAGGTGGAGTGAATTTAACTTAATTATTATTAGGGTTAATAGGTGTTTTGGTCCATGATGTTTGACCACTTTTGAGTTTTGGTCTATGATGTTTTTTTTGTCCTAGTTTTGGTACCATATGTTTGCAAATTTTTCATATATTTGGTCCGACCATTACATTCCGTCCATTTTTTCCGTTAAGTGACATGTGCAAGTCACGTGATCCACCCTAAACTTTCAATTTTGTTCAATTTAGTCCCTCTAATACTTTCCTAACTTTTTCTTTTGTTCAATTTATTCCAGGCTGGGTCAATTGGACCTAGTTCAATTTGGGCGAATTGAACAAAAGAAAAAGTTAGGAAAGTATTAATTGACTAAATTGAACAAAATTGAAAGTTTAGGGTGGATCACGTGACTTGCACATGTCACTTAACGGAAAAAATGGACAGAATGTAACGGTCGGACCAAAACTAGGAAAAATTTGCAAACATATGGTACCAAAACTAGGACAAAAAAAACATAATGGACCAAAACCCAAAAGTGGTCAAACATCATGGACCAAAACACCTAATAACCCTTATTATTATATTTTAAGGACGTATTACTTTTTTATGACTTTGATCCACAAATACCCAGACCCCTTTCGTTGGAAGCAATTGAACAACAAAATAACGAAAAATATTCGCTATGATTCAACAACAAAATAACAAAAAGTAAACGTCGTAATAGTGAAAATTGCAGCAGCAAAAAGTGAAAAAAAAAAAAGCAATGATACAACATATTTACTGCAGCAAGATAACACAACAAAATAACACATAACCTAAACGTAATATAATTAAAACCGAACTAAAAATTGCATAAGCAAAAGCGAAAAAAAAAAAAAAAACAATGAAACAACACCATTACTGCATCAAAACAACATGCTTGTTTTGATAGAGGAATTGTTAATTAATAATATAGAAGTTTGTCTGAACTTTTGGAATTGAAGATATACATACGACATAGAATAAAATAATAAAGCAATAAGGATTACAGAGAGAATATGGTGAAGTATGTTCACGCAAGGAGGTAAGGAAGAGAGACAAGGGCATTTTTGGAAGAAAAATATTTGAAAAAAACACATGTGGTTCAATTCTATCTAAATTGACAAAAATTGACTGAGGTAGCGATTTGATCAGAGTTTCAAAGTTGATGTAGCTAATTTTCAAAATTAAAGTTGAGGTAGCGATTTGTAAGATGGCCAAAGTTCAGGTAGCAATTTGGTTATTAACCCAAAATAAAATCTTGTGAAATAAGAGGAATAATAGATAATAGAAGATAGGCGATAGCCATTAATTAGTGATTTTTTAAGGGTTAATTACTAAATTATTAGCTAAACTTTACATGAATGTGTAAATTGCTAATCAGACTTTTATTTGTAGCAAATTGCTAGCTGAACTTTATATATTATGCAAAAGGCTAGCTTCAACCATCTTTCCGTGGGACTTGCTACCATGATTCTAAAGCACCTATACTTTGTGCAATTATTAAAAGGTTAATACTTAAAAGCGGTCGGTGCATTAGCTGGGTCCAGTACTTAACAGTATCGCCACTATTTGCCGAGGTCCAGTTCTTAGCAGTCGCGGCTTTCTGTTTGAAACCAATTAAACCAGCAAGCAAAAGTCTCCAATGAAAATATTTGCATATTTTGGTTCGGGCATTTGTTCATATAATCTCACTAAAGAAGGAGCCATTTTCATTGTTACTGTGCCAGCTGTTAAAATTAGGTCCGCCTGTCTAGGACTCGATCTTGGTACCAGTCCACTTTGTTGTTCAGCATCTTGTACTAACCACCCCTTAGAAGGTATCGTTAAAAGATCATCAATCCCTAATGAAATGGATGTAGCACCACTCCTTGATCACTTATACTACCCCAAACGTCTGACTGCATTTTCCAACTGAAATGAAATATGACTACCGAAATTGCATTGTACTGGGTGTGTAACTGCTCAAGACATCCTCTTACCACCGTCTGTGGAAATCATTGATAACACACAGCATATAGCTAGCCTAATGGAACCGATTCATTTGTGTATTGGATTACAAATTGAGAGGAATCGAGGATATCATATAAAATCACCAAATACAAGGTGGTCCTTGCTGATTCACACGGGATTCCACGTGCCCCATGCTACTCGGGTCAGAGCGTAAGCTAGTGATGCTTTCGGCTACTGGACTCTCACCATCTAGGGTGCAACACTCCACTGCTCAGAATGTGATAAAAGAATCAATTAAAAAAGATGCTATAATTCAAATTAGGAATCAATTTTTTATTCCGAAATGTTTTGATATGCAAGATGAATCCATTATTTCGATTTGTTACTTGTTTTTTACTTCTTTTCGAACAAAAAACCATAACATCTATGTCAGCTTTTATCTTTGAATCAAAATAATTAGCTTTCTAGACAATCTCGTCAATATCAAAACCGTTAGGCGTCTTGTTCTCCAGGAACTTGTTCAGAACTACTGTAATGAAAGGAACATAGGAGTTTGTCGCTGAAAAATGAAATATAGTATGCCCCGCCCGAATCAGCATATTTTTTTTATGTTTTACGCCCTGTAACTCTTCCTCAGACAGGCTTGGTCAAAAGAGCAGAGCAAGTAAAACTATTAGTAGCATAACAAAAATGGGTTCCTCCTGGTTTTAAGAAGGAGTGATTGCCCTTCTCCGACCCTTACTGCTCTTGGTAACAAAGCAACCTTGCCCCCCACTGCTACTAAATCACCGCCCCCCCTCGCCGACAGAAAAAGATTGCAGTCAGTTTGATAATGATGAAGTAGAAGGGACAGAAGATGAAGTAGATGACGTATTTGCCCAATTGACACGTCTGAAGGAATCAATGTTGGACTTATTGGATCCTTAGCAATTCATGCGAGAATTGGTCGGGGTGGGTCTCTAGAAAGCCCATTTTATGAAATCTCTGAGAGATCTCGTATCCGTATGCATGAAGATAAGCAATTCCGTCGTTCTGGTCGGACTCTATTATGGATTTATTAGAGCATTTTCCATGGGGTCCTCTTATCTCTTCCTACAGTACTTCTTGGTCGTGAATATCTGAATAGTACGAACCGCTCCGTGGATATCTTTGCTTCGGAACAATTCGAATTAGGCTCGGTCAACTGGAATGTGTATTATCCATATAGGGGATCCTCCAATTGAGACGATCCATCGACCTGAGACAAAGAGAAAAGTCTATATATTTTATTTAGTTAAACTTACCAACCCAAATAATTCAAAAAAAATAAAAAATAACAGCGTTAGTTCTAAGTTCTAACGCTGATAGTCACGTTCGGCATCCTCAATCTTCCTAAGCCCCATTTCAAGGTAGTTATGTTGGTCGTAAGGCCTTATGGGCTTGAAGCCCATATGACATATTAGTGAATTGAATGGCAAATTGCTGCCAAACAAATTTTTGTGGTATAGAAGAATACCACACCGGTCGGATTTATAGTTTTTACCTAGTATATATTGTGGACAACTTGTTATAGTTGTAACAACTCATTAGATGGAAGGCTCTCTCCACGCGCGCAGGGGGGGGTGCAGTCGAGTGGTTCGAATACCCACCCCGGTAAGCTTGGCTTGTGTGCGTGCCCGCGACGTGCGTACACGAATGTCGGTCCGGAATTGCTTGCCTTGCGCGGGTCTAGTTTTGCTGAACCGGTCTCTGGTTCGTCCGGGTTCTTTGAACCGAACCAGCAGAGACTGTCTACATTCTGTAGCAGATGATTAATGAAGGGAAGATGAACTGAATAGTTTTTATTGCTGCAATTAGTGTGGTATGATTGCAGATTAATTAATCAGTTCATCAATGCAGAACTCAGTAATGCTCAGTATAAATAGATGCATAATCCCCTCACATTTTCGAACACACCAACATCCAATACGAAGATCACTGTCCTAATTTCTTTGCTGCTCTCTGTGTTCTGCTGCTGTCAGGTTGTAGCTGCTGTTGTGGTCCATCCCTGCAAGCTGTTCATTTTTTCCAGCAACTTGCTTTAGTTCGTTTAATTTTTTCTTACTCATTAACTCTGTCGTCGTCGTCGGCATCTCTTGAATCCTGTTGTGTTCAGGTATTAGGTTCGGTTCGGTCAAATGTGTTCGTTGCATAACACGTGTTGACGACACTGTTGAATCCTGGGAGGTGATCGTCCCGTGTTGAAACTCCTTTGCATAACCCGATGGTGGAGTGGGGCGAAATTGCCTTAAGGGGGCGAAATTGCCTTAAGGAGACTGTGATTAGCACGGGCCTCAGTATTAAAAATCATGTATTCGTTTATGTCGTTTTAAGTGTAATTTCAGATATATTTAAATGTTAGTACCGAAATTTGACTAATTAAATTTTAGTCACCGAAGTTTCAGAAATTACGGTTTGATCCCTCAACTTTTGTGTTTTACAATTTCAACCCTGATATTTGCCAACATTCTTAAGGCATTTTTTATTGTTGATTATCAGGGTTGTTGTTGGATTGTATTTCTGAACTTCATTTCCTGCGGGAAACTAACGTTGTTGTTCTCCTGCTGTCAGATGGATCCCTACAACAATGCTATCATTCCCTTCTCGAGCGAGATGGCTCCCGTGACATCTGTGCCAATTCCGGGAACAGGAGGTGAACTCCCGCAGCCGACTATGGTGGCCACCGCTGCTGCTGCTGTATCCACCGGCATGAATTTTATTCCCGGTGGTGGATTTAATTTTGCTGCTCCAGGCGCAAGTTCATCGGAATTGTTCCTAATCTCGGATTGGGGAACTTTGCTGGAGCACCTTTGGCCGGAGGAATGGCCATGCCCCGTCTCTTAGCTTCCTCGGTGGAAAAACCAGAAAAATTTGACGGGATGAACTTCAAAATATGGAGCGAGAAGATGAAGTATTATATCACCTTCCATAGCATGGAGAGATTCTTGACAGATATGCCCCCGCCAATTGTCCCTGATGATGCTACCTCCTTCCTTGCATTAGATGCGTGGAAGCATTCGGACTACCTGTGCAGGAACACCATAATGAGCTGTCTGACCGACCCGCTGTATCACGTTTACAGCAGGACGACATCCTCGAGGGAGCTGTGGACGTCCATCTGTAAAAAATATGAGTCGGAAGATGCCACAAGGAAGAAATTCCTTGTTAGTAAACTGTTCGACTTTAAAATGGTTGATAACAAATATGTGATGTCGCAGGTGAATGCGCTCCTAAATTTGCTTCAGGAGATCCATGATGCGCAGATGGCTTTTACCGAGTCATTCAAAGCGGCTGTGGTCATGGAGAAGCTTCCCCCCCAGCTGGGATTGGTTCAAGGGCTACCTGAAGCATAAAACAAAGGAGATGACGGTGGCAGAGGTGGTCAACAGGATCGCTACCCAGGAGGGTCTCTAGAAGAATGCCCAGAGAAATCTGGTTGGCCCGATGAAAACGGCAAACTCGGCCAAGGTTAATGTGGTGGAACATAACCAGGGTCCAAGCAGGCAGGGCTCTCGTGGAAGAGGAAAGAAGCCGCAGGACAAAGGGGCAAACCTAGGTCCGAAAGGCGGTATCTCCAAGAAATCCAAAGGCGGCAATTCTTCCAAGGGAGGCAAGGGACCCTGAGGAGGTCAAGGCTCTCAACCACCACCACAACGTTTCCAAGGTAGTTGCTTCACTTGTGGCAAGGTAGGCCACAAATCGTTTGAATGCAGGTTCCCTAAGAAACAGGAGGTCCACGTGGCAACAGTCACCGAGGACATGGAGGACCTTAGCTTGATCGAGGTCGTGTCGTAGGTGAACATGGTTGATTCCAACATGAAGGAATGGTGGGTGGACACCGACGCCACAAAGCATGTTTGTTCGAACAACGCTATGTTTACAAGCTTGGAGGAAGAGGAAACCGGAGAACCGCTGTTCATGGGGAATTCTACCTCATCAGCTATCAAAGGCAGAGGAACAGTCGTGTTGAAGATGACCTCTGGCAAGGAACTCACCCTGACCAATGTGCTGTACGTTCTGGACATCCGGAAGAATTTAGTGTCAGGGGCCTTATTGAACAAGCATGGTTTCCGTCTTGTGTTTGAGTCTGACAAGTTTGTACTTACCAAGAATCGTGTTTTCATTGGTAAGGGATATGAGAATGGTGGGATGTTCAAGATGTCTGTAATGGCCGTTGCGCCGAAAAAGAACATGAATAAGAATGCTTCCTCTTCTGCTTACTTGCTTGAGTTTCCTAATTTATGACATGGTAGATTAGGACATGTTAATTTTGATTCTTTACGGAAGTTAATTAACATGGAGCATATTCCTAAATTCAAAATAGATCAAGAACAAAAATGTGAAGTTTGCGTTGAAGCGAAACTTACTCGGGCTTCATTTCACCCAGTTAAAAGATTTACTGAACCTCTTGATCTAATACATAGCGATGTTTGTGACTTGAAATATGTCTAAACGCGAGGTGGGAATAAATAATTAATTACTTTCGTAGATGATAGTACGAAATTTTGCTATGTATACTTGATGAAAGGAAAAGATGAAGCAATTCAGAAATTCATAATCTATAAACAAGATGTTGAGAATCAACTCAACAAGAAAATAAAAATGTTACGCAGTGATAGAGGAGGCGAGTATGAAGCTCCGTTTGCAGATTTTTGCGCTGAACATGGAATTGTTCATCAGGTCATTGCTCGTTCTCACCCCAGTCAAATGGGGTCGCGGAAGGGAAAAATCGGACTTTGAAGGAAATGATGAATTCTTTGTTGATTAGTTCGGGGTTGCCCCAGAACATGTGGGGGGAAGCTATTTTGACTAGCAATTACCTTTTGAATAAGGTACCCCAAAAGAAAAAGAGAAAACTCCGTTTGAATTATGGAAAGGGAGGAAACCTTCTTACAATCACCTTCGAATGTGTGGGTGTCTTGCTAAGGTAATGATACCTCCCCCGAAGAAGGTGCGAATAGGCCCTAGAACTGTTGATTGCATTTTCATAGGGTATGCTCAGAACAGTAATGCATATCGGTTTCTTGTGTATGAATCGAAAGTGTCAGATATACACAAAAATACGGTGATGGAGTCAAGAAATGCATTTTTTTTTGAAAATATATTTCCGGCTAAGTCTAGAGGCGAAGCTAATTCAAGAGGAGAAGCGAGTTCTTCGAGACAAGCATATGAGACTATGGAGGAAAATAGTCAAGACCACGAACGTGAGGAGCATGTTGAGGTCGAGACCGAGGTTGAAACCGAGGTCGAGACCGAGGTTGAAACCGAGGTCGAAACCGAGGTCGAGCCCAGGAGAAGTAAAAGGGCAAGGATTGAAAAATCCTATGGTCCAGATTTTCTGACCTACATGCTTGAAGCTGAACCTCAGACTTACCAAGAAGCCGTAAACTCTTCTGAGGGTCCTCTGTGGAAAGAGGCGATCAATAGTGAAATCGAATCGATCTTGCAGAATCATACTTGGGAGCTAGTGGATCTTCCGCCCAGAAGTAAACCGCTAGGCTACAAGTGGATCTTCAAACGTAAAATGAAAGCAGATGGTTCGATAGATAAATATAAAGCCCGACTTGTCATCAAAGGATACAGACAAAGGGAAGGACTGTACTATTTTGATACGTATTCTCCAGTAACCAGAATCACTTCCATTAGGATGGTACTTGCTATTGCAGCGTTGCGAAATTTAGAAGTACATCAAATGGATGTGAAAACAGGTTTCTTAAATGGAGATTTAGAGGAAGAAATCTACATGGAACAACCTGAGGGTTTCTCTGCGCGAGGGCAGTAAGCTTGTCAAATCCCTGTATGGTCTAAAACAGGCGCCTAAACAATGGCATCATAAATTTGACAGCGTTATGATGGAGAAAGGTTTCAAAATAAATGAGTGTGACAAATGTATTTACGTGAAGGATACAGATAAAGGTTATGTTATTCTATGTCTTTACGTAGATGACATGCTTATTGTTAGAAGTAACGATGAGATGGTCCGGTCCACCAAGCATATGTTGAGTTCGAGGTTCGACATGAAAGATATGGGTCTTGCCGATGTGATTCTTGGAATCAAAATCCACAGAACACCGGAAGGTCTCGTTCTAAGTCAAAGTCATTACGTTGACAAGTTTTTGGATAAATTTATCAAAGATGACAAGAACGAGGCTAGTACCCCAATAGATACGAGCAAGTACTTCTCAAAGAACAAGGGAGATTCAGTTTTCCAAATTGAGTACGCTCGAATTATAGGAAGTTTCATGTACTTAATGTCATGCACTAGGCCAGATATCGCTCACGCTGTAAGTGGTTTGAGTCGATATACGAGTAACCCCAGTGTTGACCACTGGCATGGGATAATCAGGTCACTGAGGTATCTGAGATATACTCAGAGCCATGGTCTACACTATAAAAGGTATCCTTCTGTGATCGAAGGCTACAGTGATGCGAACTGGGTGTCCGATTCCAGAGACACAGATTCATTGAGTATGAGTGGTTACGTATTCACCTTAGGAGGTGCGGCAGTGTCATGGAAATCCTCAAAGCAAACAGTTATAGCCAGATCCACGATGGAATCTGAGTTTATTGCACTGGATAAATGTGCCGAAGAGGCATAATGGCTACGCTATTTCCTCGAGGATGTTCCGAGATGGCCAAAACCTGTGCCCGCAATCTGCATTCATTGCGATTGTCAAGCCGCAATCGGCAGAGCACACAATCTTATGTATAATGGAAAGTCAAGACATATCCGTCGAAGACACAGTTCCATTAGACAATTACTCTCTACCGGAATTATCACGATCGACTTTACGAGATCAGATGATAATATTGCGGATCCGCTAACCAAAGGGTTAAACAGAGAGTTATTACGGCCAAGCATTGAAAGGAATGGGGCTAAAGCCCGTGGAGGAAGCGCTCTTGAGAAGGAAAACCCAACCATGATGACTGGAGATCCCAAGAACTTGGTTCAAAGGGACAAAATAATCACAAGAGTGAGTGTGGTCACCGTGGGGGTCAAACCCCGAGCCCATTCCTATGATGCAAATAGTGATGGAGATGAGGTTAAGCTTTTTCCCGTGTTGATCTTCAATCAGCGGTTAAACCGAGCATAGTAATTGGATATTACTTGATTGAGATCACATTTTCCGCAAAGCTTTTAATGATTCGTAAGGAGAACTCAGAGTCGTGATAATGCTCTTGAGATATAAGAATCACCTATGCGAGTGAGAAGTGGGGCCGCTTCGAAAGGAGTTGTTGAGGGCGCAATTCTTAGAAACGCTTGCAGAACCAGGCTAGTGATCCAGGGCCTAGGGATCACAGGGCGTGAACCGAACTATACTAGGAAGGTACCTGTGTGGGTTATGTCGTCATTTACACCAACGACAGTCGGTTCAAGGACATCGCGTCTACCGACCAGTTAGTAGAGAAGGCATGATCTCACAAGGGGTAGGTTCAAAGGGGTTACCCCTACCTATCATTTGCAGGTATTAACCGTTGAACACAACATTCGATTCTAGAGCGTTAGGTTTCCAATTTCCATTCATGTGGGGGATTGTTAGCTGTAAGGCCTTATGGGCTTGAAGCCCATATTACATATTAGTGAATTGAATGGCAAATTACTGCCAAACAAATTTTTGTGGTATAGAAGAATACCACACCGGCCGGATTTATAGTTTTTACCTAGTATATATTGTGGACAACTTGTTATAGTTGTAACAACTCACTAGATGGAAGGCTCTCTCCACGCGCGCAGGGGGGGGTGCAGTCGAGTGGTTCGAATACCCACCCCGGTAAGCTTGGCTTGTGTGCGTGCCCGCGACGTGCGTACACGAATGTCGATCCGGAATTGCTTGCCTTGCGCGGGTCTAGTTTTGCTGAACCGGTCTCTGGTTCTTCCGGATTCTTTGAACCGAACCAGCGGAGACTGTCTGCATTCTGTAGCAGATGATTAATGAAGGGAAGATGAACTGAATAGTTTCCCATTACTGTAGTTTTTATTGCTGCAATTAGTGTGGTATGATTGCAGATTAATTAATCAGTTCATCAATGCAGAACTCAGCAATGCTCAGTATAAATAGATGTATAATCCCCTCACATTTTCGAACACACCAACATCCAATACGAAAATCACTGTCCTAATTTCTCTGCTGCTCTCTGCGTTCTGCTGCTGTCAGGTTGTAGCTGCTGTTGTGGTCCATCCCTGCAAGCTGTTCATTTTTTCCAGCAGCTTGCTTTAGTTCGTTTAATTTGTTCTTACTCGTTAACTCTGCCGTCGTCGTCGGCATCTCTTAAATCCTGTTGTGTTCAGGTATTAGGTTCGGTTCGGTCAAACGTGTTCGTTGCATAACACGTGTTGACGACACTGTTGAATCCTGGGAGGTGATCGTCCCGTGTTGAAACTCCTTTGCATAACCCGAGGGTGGAGTGAGGCGAAATTTCCTTAAGGAGACTGTGATTAGCACGGGTCTCAGTATTAAAAATCACGTATTCGTTTATGTCGTTTTAAGTGTAATTTCGGATATATTTAAATGTTAGTACCGAAATTTGACTAATTAAATTTTAGTCACCGAAGTTTCAGAAATTACGGTTTGATCCCTCAACTTTTGTATTTTGCAGTTTCAACCCTAATATTTGCCAACAAGTTATTTATGGCAACCTCATTCATCAAAGCTTCGAGAACGGTCCGTAAAAATCAAGGCATGCTTATGGCTTGCATGTAGTGGATACTGAGGGCTGCAGATGAGTTGATGGGAATTGGTGAGGGAGTTTGTGAATGCAAACAAATGGAGTTGATTAACAAGATAACCAATTTTTGTTTGAATGTATTTGCAGGATTTAGAAGAAAGTAGGGCCAGAGCCTCTATAATGTATTTTGAAGGCTGATGGAAGCTGCCTATCTCAAAGCAGCAAGTATGAATGTATGATGTTTAATTTGGTTGTATCAATCGGTACTTTATGATGGGTTCCGATGTAATCGTTAGCCCCGTTAACAGCCAATGGACGGCGAGTAGGTCCAGTGGGCCCCGTGAAAGGCCTGGAAGGCCCAGAAACCCAGTACGAAGGGTCCCGACTTTAGCAGTCCCGATATATGAGCTGAATGCTCCCGACAACAAGCCTCTGAGTAGGCCTCGATATGCCTTAGTAAAGGCCCCGATAATAAAGCCCCGCGGAGGCTGGACCTGTCTCGTGAGACAAAGGGTCCTAGGTGGTGACCTAGAATGAGATAACTCTGGAGTCCCCGATATGAATTGGGACTTGTGATCAGAGGATAAGACCGAGAAACCCGCCTACTAGATAGAGTAGGGGGGAGACGGTTGAGATATGGATAATCTCCCCCGAGATACGCAGGGCGTGCCCGAGATACGCGGAGTATGGGCGAGATACGTGGAGCGTGGGGCGAGATATACGGAATCCCGAACGAGATATACGGAATCGTGGGTAAAACTGCCAGGCGCAGTCTCAGGTAACTGAGTAACTTCCCCTCCTATATAAAGGAGGAAGTTACCTCAGAAAACACATTCTCTAATACGAGCTTAGATTACTGCTTACCACCCCATTGATCACATACTCATTTAGGCATCAGAGAGGGATTCTGGGTCACCACCCAGGTCATCCCCTTTTGCAGGATTACGCGGAGCCCAGGAGTTCAAGCTTTCCGTCAAGAACGTAACGGAGCTTCGCCCGTGATCCAACATTGGCGCCGTCTGTGGGAATCTGAACGAAAAGCCAAAATAGTTTCTACTAGATCGATGGCCGGTGGTGGCAAGAAGAAGCAAGTTCAGGCCGGCAGTTCTCGCCCTGCTGGAACTGTGAATTCCCCGTTGCTGGAATATGCTGCTGAACAAGGTGAGCACCCCGCTGTTTCTCAGACAGGGGGGCATGGTGATGATGAGGTCTCAGTCCGAGACACGGCGGTGAGCAGGCCAGAAATCCCGCGAAGGGAAATGGATGCTCCTCCAAACCCGGTGGGGCACATAGAGGAAATCCCACGAAGGGAGGTAGGTTCTTCCTCAAACTCAGAGCTGGCTAAGGCAGTAGCAGATGCTATGCCTATGTTTTTGGCGGCCATGGAGGCTCTGTTGGACAAAAGAGAGGCTGCCAGGAGGGCAGAGGAGTTGCCCCCGCGAGAAGAGCTACCTCCACCCCCTCCGAGGCTGGTTCCAGAAGAACATGAGGTTCAGGAGATTCGGCCCAGGAATAGGGGGTAAGGAACCCGCGCACTCGGAGAAGTTCGTGGTGGATGGTCCCGGACCAGTGCAATATAGGACCATTCCCCTAAATGGCCCCATTACCCCCGATCAGGTGGTGAAGATTGTCAACATCTGCATGGGTGACCAGAAGCAAATGACATCGGAGCTAAGGGACCGATCCACTCACCCTTTCGTTCCACGACTGCTAGATACTGTCGCCCCGCCAGGGCTAGACATCCCGACCATCAAGGACTACGATGGTGAAGGAGACCCGGTCCGCCATGTTCAGAGGCATGTCCAGGCTTGCATGGGAAGAACCTCGACTGATGATCTCGTGTGTTCACTGTTCCCGATCACCCTGGGAGAAAGGGCCATGACTTGGTTTTTCAGCCTACCGCCGGGAAGTATTACGTGCTGGGCTGATATGCACGATCACTTCATCAAGCAATATCAAGGTCGGAGGCGTCTCCTGAAGAGTGTGAGGTCCCTGACCCAGGTGGTGCAAAGATCCGACGAATCATTGGCGTATTACTACCAACGATTCACTGCCAGTGCTGCGGAGATCGATGAGGAGATATCGGAAGGAGAGACCATCCGAACTTTCCTTCGGAATCTAACTGCCCCATATGGTTCCGATCTGATGCACAGTGTAGCCGCGAAGGCTGTGTGGAGTATGGAGGCCCTGCAAGCGAGGGTGAAACAACAAATCGACGTCCAGGAGTCGAAGATTGCTGCCGGAGAGCTTGATCCTCCGAAGTCGGGAAGAGGAAAGCCATCGTCCAAGCTGTCGGATGATCGCAAAGGGAGCGATAAATCGGAGGGAAGTAGGAACCGTGGCCGCCCCGAGAGAAGGGAGGATAGGCGTCCTCCGAAGAAGGATAACCGCGAGGGTCGTAGTGTTCCCATCAACAGCTCGATGACCTCCGTGCTGGCTGTGATGGATCGGCGGGCCGCTACCCCCCGAGGAAAGAAGGTGAGTTCTTGGGAGGCCGCTCCGATCGTTACTGTCGGTACCATCGAGCCAATGGTCACGATACGGATAACTGTCGGGAGCTGAAGAAGGAGATAGAGAAGCTGATCCAGAAGGGGAAGCTGAAGGAGTTCGTCGGAAGGGGACGGTGCCGATCCCGCTCCAAAAGTCGGTCACGGTCCCGTTCCAAGTCCCGTGATCGATCTTCGAAGAAGAAGAAGGTTGAGCCGGAAGCCTCCGGTTCTGGCGCCCGTAAGGAGAGGCGGGGGACCATTAACGTCATTCACGGAGGAATGGCGGCGGGAGGTGATACCTCCGCTTCTCGGGAGAATTATGCTTCCCGCATCTCTGCTGCTGTGGTGTTAGGGAAGAGGTCCCGGTCGTGGACCATAAAGGAAGAAAGGGTTAAAGGTACTTTTGATACCACATGTTTGACCGAATGTGGCTTTTAGTACTGGATGTTTAGTTTTGTATACTTTTGGTACCAAACGTTTGAAAAAATGTGGCTTTTGGTACATCCGTTAGTTGGCCGTTTGTTTTGGCCGTTAAATGACATGTGCAAGTCACGTGATCGACTCTAAACTTTTAATTTTGTTCAGTTTAGTCCCTCAAATATATTCCTAACTTTTATTTTGTTTAACTTAGTAATAACACTTCAAAATCGGACCCAATTAAACTAATCGAATTCAATTGACATAGCCCCATTTGGGTCAAATTTACCCAATTGGAGATAGGTCCCAATTGGTTTCGATTTTGAAGTTTTAGGACTAAATTAAACAAAATAAAAGTTATGAATATTTTTGAGGGACTAAATTGAACAAAATTAAAAGTTTAGAGTCGATCACGTGACTTGCACATGTCATTTAACGGCTAAAACTAACGGCCAACCAATGGATGTACCAAAAGCCACATTTTTTCAAACGTTTGGTACCAATAGTATACAAAACTAAACATCCAGTACTAAAAGCCACATTTAGTCAAACATGTGGTATGCAAAGTACCTTTAACCCAAGGAAGAAATGATGATTTCTTTCTCGGCGGAGGATTTGATAGGCGTGGAGAGCCCTCACGACGACGCCTTGGTCGTGACCCTGGACGTGGACGGATTCGAGATGAAGCGGATCCTGATAGACGGAGGGAGCTCCTCCGACATTCTTTTCATGGACGCTCTGGAAGCCATGGGAAAGACGAAGAAGGACCTGACGCAGGTGAACTTCCCGATGGTGGGATTCTCGGGATCGACCTCCTATCCGTTGGGAATGATTACCTTACCGGTAGAGTTTGGTAGTGGATGGAAGATGGAACGGCGGAACGTGGATTTCGTCGTGGTAGAGTCCGCGGGAACATGTAACGCTATCATCGGGAGGACCACCATCAACCCTCTCATGGCGGTTGCTTCAACCGTCCACCAGAAGATGAAGTTCCCGACTGACAATGGTGTCGAAGAGGTCAAGGGGGACCAAGTGGCGTCACGAAAGTGTTATGTTAATGCCACTCGAAGGAGAAGAAGGGAGGCCATGGCTGTCTTACAGACTGATGCCGATCCTCGAGAGGAGTTTGGGCGTCCCGCCCCCATGGAGGATCTGAAGGAGGTTGAGATTGATGGACCTCGAATGAAGGTGAAGATCGGGTCTGCTTTGTCGGAGGAAAGAGCCCGAGAGTTAATCGAGCTCTTGAAGGAGTTCAAGGAGCTGTTTGCCTGGTCCCCGAGCGATATGCCAGGAATTAGCCCCGACGTGATAGTGCACGAGCTGAAGATTGATTCCCCGATCAAGCCTATCGCGCAGAGGAGACGTCCGATGGGTGCGGATAAGAGGATCGCGATCCAGCAGGAGGTGGGCAGACTGCTCGACGCTGGATTCATCAAGGAGCTCCGATTCCAGACTTGGGTCGCTAACCCAGTCCTGATGAGAAAGAGCAATGGGAAGTGGCGGATGTGTGTCGATTTCCGCGACTTGAACAAGGCCTGCCCGAAGGATTGATCAATTGGTGGATGCCACATCGGGACACGAGCTGTTAGGCTTCATGGATGCCTATTCTGGTTACAACCAGATCAAGATGGCGAAGGAGGATGCCCCCCATACGGCCTTCTATGCCAATAGTGACGTCTATCACTACGACGTAATGCCCTTCGGATTTATCAATGCTGGAGCAACTTACCAGAGGATGGTGAACAAGTTGTTCGGGGACATGCTGGGAAAGACTATGGAGGCGTATGTGGATGACATGCTGGTGAAGTCCCGACAGGCAGGAGACCATGTCCAAAACTTGGCGGCGGCGTTTGAGCCGATGAAGTTTCATCAGGTTCGGTTGAACCCAGACAAGCGTGCTTTCGGGGTGAACTCGGGGAAATTCCTAGGGTTCATGGTGAGCCAGAGAGGAATCGAGGTGAATCCTGAGAAGCTGCGAGCAATCGAGGAGATGCAGTCCTCGAAGACTCATCGGGAGGTTCAAGTGTTGAATGGCCGGTTGGCCGCGATGAACCGATTCCTATCCAAGGCGAGTGACAGAGCCATGCCATTTTTTGATGTGCTAAGGGCCCACAAGAAGTTTGAATGGTCCGACAAGTGCGAGGAAGCATTCCAGGCACTCAAGCAGCACCTCCGTACCCTCCCGCCGTTGGCGAAACCGGTTCTAGGCGAGCCGCTTTATCTCTATTTGGCTGTTTCTGAAGTTGCTGTTAGTTCTGTTTTTATTAAGATTATCAAGGGCAACCAAGTGCCTATCTATTATGTAAGCAAGGCGTTTGCCAAATCTGAAATGAATTATCCCGCTATTGAGGAGTATCTCTTTGCGTTGATTGTTGGTGCTCGAAAGCTACGGCCTTACTTCCATGCCCACGAGATTACGGTGTTAACTAATCAGCCCTTGAAGCACTTTTTGAACCGACCGGAGGCATCGGGGAGATTGGTGAAATGGGCTATCGAGCTTACGGAGTTCCGTATTCATTTTGCTCCGAGAACTGCTATTAAAGGCCAGGCATTGGCAGACTTTATAGCTGAGTCTACGGCACCCGATCTGGAAGAAGCGGGTCCCACAGAGGGGGCAACCATGGAGGTCCCGATAGCAGAACAGCCAGAACAGCCAAATGAGGAGAACACTTGGGAGATGTACACTGATGGTTCATCAAGTGTAGAAGGATCGGGGGCAGGATTCGTGTTGATACCGCCCGGTGGAGGCGAGCCCTTGCGATATGCCTTGGCCTTGACGTTTAGGGCCACTAACAATGAAGCGGAGTATGAGGCTCTCATCACGGGCCTTAAAATCGCTAAGGGTACAGGAGTCGACCATTTAAAAGTGAAGTGCGATGCCAGCTTGATTGTGATCAAGTCCAGGGGAACTATGAAGCCAGGAACCCGACAATGAGGAAGTATTTGCACGAGGTGCAGACCTTGAAGGGAAGCTTCAAAAGCTTCGATATCGAGGCAATCCCGAGGGAAGAAAATGCGGAGGCGGACGCCTTAAGCAAGTTCGCTCTGGGAATGGCCCCCGAGGAGAATCGGAAGGTGCACTTTCTGGAGAGAGTAATCATCTCAACCATCGATCCATCGGAGGTTTGTGCTATTGAAGCAGGATCGGAGGAAGAAGAGAAACCCACCTGGATGACCCCGATGGTCACATACCTGACTACGGGGGCACTCCCCGATGATGAGGTGGCAGCTGTTAGGTTGCGCCGAATCGCGAGCAACTACGTTATGGTGGACAACCAATTATACAAGAGGGGGCATGTAAAGCCTTTTCTGAAATGTGTGGCGGAGCCTGATACGAATCGGATCCTGAGAGAACTGCACGAAGGAGTCGCGGCCTGTCATGAAGGGGCCCGATCCATTGTGAGGAAGGCGTTGAATCTAGGCTACTATTGGCCTTCGATGAACAAGGAGGCGACAGCGATGGTCCGACCCTGTGATGCATGCCAGAGGTATGCTCCGAATATCGTAGCTCTTGCCGCGGACTTGATGCCCATCAGGAGTGCTTGGCCCTTCGCGCAGTGGGGCATTGATTTGGTGGGACCTCTTCCACAAGCAAAAGGTCAGTGTAAATATTTACTCGTGGCCATCGATTACTTCTCAAAGTGGATAGAGGCTAAGGCGTTGGCCAAGACAACGGGGCAGCAGATCCTCAAGTTCCTTCAAACTCAGATTATATCCCGGTATGGGGTTCCTCGAGTGTTGATCAGCGATAATGGCCCTCCGTTCAATGGGGCTCAGTTGAAGGAGTACCTGGAGGAATTGAACATCGAGCATCGGACAGCTTCCGTCCACCATGCTCAGACTAATGGCCAAGTCGAATCAGCCAACAAGATCGTGATGGATGGCTTGAAGAAGAGAGTTTACGCCTTGCAAGGTCATTGGCTGGATGAGCTTGAAAATGTGCTGTGGGCTGTTAGAACAACACCCAAGCAGTCGACAGAGGAGACTCCGTTTGGCCTTGTCTTTGGCACGGAGGCAGTTGCTCCCGTGGAGATAGCGGTGGCGTCCCATCGCAGGAGGTATTATGAGCCTCTAACGAACGAGGAAATGAGACGTCTAGACTTAGACTTGCTCAAGGAGAAAAGGTGGAAGGCTGATGAAGTTCAGGCTCGGATGCGTCTGGAAACAGCCCGATATTATAATCGGCGTGTCAAGTCCCGACAATTCTTCGTTGGAGAACTTGTCTGGCGGAGGAACGAGTTCGTTCATCAAGATCGGGTAAACAAGCTATCGCCGAAATGGGAGGGACCTTACAAGATCGTAGGGATGCCAGCCCCGAATGCGTACAAGCTAGAAGACCTTGATGGCAAGACATTGAAACATTCCTTCAGTGGCGAACACTTGAAGAAGTATCATGTTTGATATTAAGTCGCCGCGAATGGCGCAAGTTATCTATCGATCCGATGTAAGCAAAGCTTTGAGTTATTAGTGAATAAAAGAAGTTGCTTCCGATCAAATTGCTTTTAGATTTATTCTAACTGTTAGTAAGACGTCCTGAAGGACGGACAAAAGCCCTACGGGGTATGAGTAAGTCGTCTTTATGATGCAACCAAAAGCCTAGGTACGAAAAAGCCCTACGGGGTATGAGTAAGTCGTCTTTATGATGCAACCAAAAGCCTAGGTACGAAAAAGCCCTAACGGGTCCGCGTAAGTCGTCTATATGATGCGGCAAAAAGCCTTAAAGGGTACGAAAAAGCCCTAACGGGTCCGCGTAAGTCGTCTATATGATGCGGCAAAAAGCCTTAAAGGGTACGAAAAAGCCCTAATGGGTCCGCGTAAGTCGTCATGATGCAGCAAAAAGCCTTAAAGGGTACGATTAAGTCGTCTGGAATGACGCGGTAAAAGCCCTAAGGGGTACGATTAAGTCGTCTAGAATAGCGCGATAAAAACCTTAAGGGGTGCAAAAAATCATCTTAAGTGATGTGTAAAGTTGCCTTGAAAGGCATGGATGAGAAACCTTAAGTGGTGAAATCCCGAGGAAAATATCACGAAAAGATATTACATTAAGTGACTTGGACGAGAAACCTTAAGTGGTGAAGTCCCGAGTAGACGAGAAACCTTAAGTGGTGAAGTCCCGAGTAGACAAGAAACCTTAAGTGGTAAAGTCTCGAGTAAAGCATCGGAAGGATGTATGAAGTCACCTTAAGTGGTGCATTGGAACGTTTTAAGTAACGAATCTAAAGTTGCTTTAAAATGATGCGATGATTATCGGGACCAAAACAGATGAAAGAAATTTCTTATATAAAGGCTCAAAGGCCTGAAGGTTCCGATACAAAATATAAAGGAGGAAAAATTACAAGGACTAAAAGAATAGAGCATTAAGCTTGGTCCTTGTTGGAAGTTGGGTCCTCAGCAGCTTCGGAGGGAGTAGGATTCGGAGGGGCCTGGGCAGAAGGCTCCGCAGTCCGCGGAGTCGGGTCCGCGGCATCAGCCTCATCACTCTCCCCGGGGAGGTTGAAATACTTCTCCGCGATGGGGGCTAGGGTCTCGGACTTCTTGAAGTCGATAGAATCCTCATATGCCGTGTAGAGCTCCTCGACGGCATTGAACAGAATGTTCTCCACCTCGGTTTTGCAGAACTTCACGGTATCCGCCTGGAAATCGTCGGAGTTCCGATACTCCTCGCGACCCTGAGCCTTTGCCTCAGCCAGCTTGGCAGAAAATTCAGCCTTCTCGGCTTCAAGTTTCGCCTTGGCCTCCGCGAGAGCTTCCACGAAAACACCTTTCTCATGGAGGAGCTGCCTCCTCTCCACCTCGTTCCGCCGCTGATCCTCCTGGGCTATCCTCCGCTCCCGACGCAGGACAGCCTCATGATCGTGAACCTGCTTTTGCAGGCCCGTAGCCATCTCGTCAAGGAGGGTCCGCTCCTTGGCTATCTTGACCCTGGCCGCTACAGCCTCGTCGAGGTCCGCTTGGAGCTTGGCCAAAGCGTCGGGGTCCGACTTAGCTTGTGCCTCCTCCAAAGCACCCTTGAGAGCCAGGATGAAGCCAAAGCAGCGCTGCTGGTCCGCGGTTTCCTAAGACGAAGGGGAAAAAGATTAAAGTTCAATAATCGAAGGCAAGAACAAGGAAGGAAGAATAAAGTAAAGGTAAAGTTTTACCTCCATCCGACGGATAGCCATATTGCGGAGCTCCTCCTCGATGTCCTCCCGCGCCAAGGAGATTGGCCGCTTTAAAGCTGGAGGAATTGACCCTGCCAGTAGATGCAGGGCCAATTCAGGCTGAAGGTCCCCCCGTTGGAGCGGGACCCCTTGGAGAGACTCGATCGGGTTCCAGGGAACCGTCTCCTGGTCGGGGGTGAAAACCTTGTAAAGATTTTCATCCACGGGGAGAGGAGGGATGACCCTGGAAGCCTCAGCCGGAGGAGCCACCTCGGTCGGAGGCTCGGGAGTTGGACTGCGAAGCTCTGGAGGAGGACTCCGGGACACGTCCTCCACGGTTGGCCTCAGGATGCTCCGACCTGGCTTTCGGCGGAGCAGGCCACCTTCATTTGGCTCCTCGGAGGAGGGAGAAGCCTCCAAGTCGGTCACCTGATGGAACTGAGTTTCCGTCGGGGTCTCCTCCATCATCGGCGCCTGTGGAGTCGCGGCCCGTGCTGGAGTAGCAGCCCTCCTCGGAGTGAGAGCCTCCGATGGACCTGCGGTTGCGGGACGAATAAAATCAGGAAGAGTATCGTGGGGGCACCAGATGATTTGGCGCTCAAGATGTTGGTCCTTTCCAAGGAAGTTGTAGTATCCCACCTTGAGAACGCGGGGAGTTTCTCCTCGAAGGATGTATTTGATTTCTCGAACCCGCGATTCCCGATCAGCGGGGATAAACTCCTCGGGGACCAGCCTCCTATATTTCTTAATAGCACGACGGACACGCTTACCTTCCTCGGCGGTAGTGACCCCGAAGGCTTGGTCTATCTCCTCCCTTCGGGCCCGCTTGGCCTCGGTCCGCTCTTCGGTCGGAGGGGCGGCAGAAGAGGAAGCTCCCTTCTTCAGCGACTTCCGCTTCCGTTTGGAGCTACCCTGGACGGCATCAGTCTCCCCCTGCTTCAACATGAGATGGGTCAACAGAGATGATTTCTTGGCTGCAAAAATGAAAAGACAAAGTGGTTAGAAGTGTTACCCAGATGACCAAATCCTTGGAAACGAAATCAAGGAGCCGGACTCCGATATGATCAAGTCCTTCTCCACGAGCTTGTTGGCGTCGAAGGGAATGAAGGATTCCCCCCAACGGTAAAGCTGGACCAGCTGGAGGGTGTTGAGGTCATCCTCGGAGTAGGCCTCGAGCTTGGGGGCAGGGTCCGCCACAACCTCCCATCGGGGCCATGGGACGGAGCTGTTTTGGACGAAGAAGTAATACTTCTTCCATCCGCTATTGTCGGACCCTGAATCACGAATAAACACCCGATCCTTGTGGAACTTCCAGGTCTCACTATCCCAGCCGAAACGTGAAAGTTGCTCCTTTGTCCACTTGGGGAGTCGGGGGGAGAAGGAGCAAACACCAGCCTTATTACACTTCATTCCGTAGAATGTGCGGAAGAGCAGCAAACTGTATGTCCACTGCTGGCGGAGGCACAGAAGTTGGAAGGCGTTCCACACGCGGATGGCATGTGGAGAGAAGGTGCAGGGGTGTGTCTGGTAGAAGTTGCACATCTCCACCAGGTTTCCGCAAAAAGGGAATCGAATCCCAGCACTTATCTGCCCGGCGACGAACACTTCTCCCTCTCGAGGACGCGTGACGATATGCTTCCTCCTGGTGGTGGGCTGAGACTCGTAAGGGAAGCGGGGTTCCCAGTCCGAAGTAATACAGCCTTCTCGGAGAGCAACCTCGTACGAGGTCTCGGAAATCTCATTAACAGCAAACTCAAAGGTAAAAGGGGTCTTTGCCCCAGAACTAGCCTCGTCTAAAAACGGTTACAAACAGGAAAACTTGAGAAAGGAGATGAAGGTAACACCAGCAAATCATGAAAACAGAGAAGGAAAACCTTACCAGACATTATTGATGATTGCTTGGAGAAGATGAAGAAGAATCGGAAGGGTTGAAGGCCTTGGATCACTTGAAGAGCAGAAGAAACTTGGGGAAGAAGCTTCAGGTTCGAAAATGGCAGAACTTCCAGAAGTTGAAACGGTGAAGAAGAAGTAAATAGTGCTAGGGTTTTGGCTTTTATAAGCAAAATGACAGCTGGACGGATTCAATCTGGACCGTTGAAGATGAAACGACTCTATCTTGATCGCCGAGATTATAGGCACGGTACGGAAGAGAAGTTAGTGACGTAATGAGTACCTTTCCAGAAAGCAGCACCCACGCCGGTTTGGGTGTCGTTTCATAATCCCTAGCATTTAATGCTGCAATAACCGAGGAGTCCCCTCGGATTTGGCAACTGCCTATAGAGTCCGGTGGGCCCAAGGCAGTCATGAGTGAGAAGCTCTGTCATTCGAGAATTATGCACAAGGCAAAGGCCTCCGATGGTGATATCGGGAGGTCTGAAGACAAAAACCTCCGATGGCAATATCGGGAGGTATGGAGATAAAAGCCTCCGGTGATGAGGTCCGGAGGGCTGGAACTGGAAGACACGACGGACTGCAAGTCCCCCATGTATTGGGGGCAAATGATGGGTTCCGATGTAATCGTTAGCCCCGTTAACAGCCAATGGACGGCGAGTAGGTCCAGTGGGCCCCGTGAAAGGCCTGGAAGGCCCAGAAACCCAGTACGAAGGGTCCCGACTTTAGCAGTCCCGATATATGAGCTGAATGCTCCCGACAACAAGCCTCTGAGTAGGCCCCGATATGCCTTAGTAAAGGCCCCGATAATAAAGCCCCGCGGAGGCTGGACCTGTCTCGTGAGACAAAGGGTCCTGGGTGGTGACCTAGAATGAGATAACTCTGGAGTCCCCGATATGAATTGGGACTTGTGATCAGAGGATAAGACCGAGAAACCCACCTACTAGATAGAGTAGGGGGAGACGGTTGAGATATGGATAATCTCCCCCGAGATACGCAGGGCGTGCCCGAGATACGCGGAGTATGGGCGAGATACGCGGAGCGTGGGGCGAGATATACGGAATCCCGAACGAGATATACGGAATCGTGGGTAAAACTGTCAGGCGCAGTCTCAGGTAACTGAGTAACTTCCCCTCTTATATAAAGGAGGAAGTTACCTCAGAAAACACATTCTCTAATACGAGCTTAGATTACTGCTTACCACCCCATTGATCACATACTCATTTAGGCATCAGAGAGGGATTCTGGGTCACCACCCAGGTCATCCCCTTTTGCAGGATTACGCGGAGCCCAGGAGTTCAAGCTTTCCGTCAAGAACGTCACGGAGCTTCGCCCGTGATCCAACACTTTATTCCGTCTGTAGTTAATAATGATAAAATAAGGGAGAATAGACATTCAAAGACAACATTAATATTCTTTACACTTCAATAAACATGTAAAATTTGAAGCTATGAACTTAACAGCTTTCCTGGCAAAAAAAAAAAGAGAAGCCTAACAGCTTTATCTATAAACTAGGTGGCTGTCCCGCGCATTGCGCGATAAGTAATTTGTTTATGTAATTGTTAAAATATTATAAAAACTCAAAAAATTCAATATTAATAATTAATTTGATACGTCATTGTTATTTAAAATAATTTATTCAATGCAAATGAAATGGTATTACATATTTAAGGTGTATATATAGGCTTATATAATTATATCTTTATGTGTGTGAAAATTTCTATTTTTTAATTCATAGGTTTATGCATATGATTTTATAATTTTTTGGTATACCATTAGAAACCATCAAAATAAATAAATGTTTACTGAATATTAATCTTAATTATATTCTTTTAATTGTAGTATCTAAAAAAATATATTTAATTTATACACGTGATTGTTGAAAAAAGCACTTATGTGGAAAAAAAAAGTTCGTGAGAACAAAAAAGAGATATATATGTATTTTAGATACTTAAGTTTTAATATATTTTCTATTTTAGTTTGTAAAATTCGAATGCTGATAATTATGTATGATAATTATGTATGATTTCAAAATATATTATATTATATTATATTATATTATATTATATTATATTATATTATATTATATTATATTATATTATATTATATTATATTATATTACATTTTTATTTTTATATTTAATATTACAATATGCATACATATATATATATATATATATATATTTAATCCAAACAAAATATATAATTTTAGTGTTAACATAATAGTACAAATGAAGGATAAGTACAAATATTCTTTTTAAGTTATTTAGTGGATTACTAACTCAACTATTATTAATTTTAATAATAATTTAATTAGTATGATGTCACATAAACCCGAAATAGTTCTTACGCACAATGTAATGTGGAGCATTGAGACAATTTTAAAGAAAATATAAAAATATATGATGTCACATTAGCAAATGTAACTCACAACCTATTAGAATTGAGTAAAAAAATTATCTTGATTACTTTTCAGCGTTATATACATCCTAACAGATTAGTATTATATGAATAAGATTAATTTAAATAACATATAAAAAAAAACGTTCTTGATTATAATTGATACATTTTTTTTCTCACACATAAATCTTTTTACTAATTTTTATTTATTTACAAATATTAATTCTTATTGACTTAATTGAAAATATGTTGATCATATGGGTACAACAACATATATACTATATCCTAATACTATTTATTTGGGTTGGATAACCTATTAATTAAAAATATATTTTTAGATTATACTTCATACATTTTTTTTTTTCGCACACATCTTTATCTTCCATAAAATATAGTTTTATGTCTTATGAATATTATTATAATTTTTCGACATAAAATAGTTTTTTTTGGAAAAAAAAACATATTGTATGAATGTTGTGGTGATGGTAAGAAATGAATTATAATGAAATTAAATAAATTTCAATATTATTATATTCAATAATAATATACTAAAAATATATACTAATCTTTAGCTAAAACAAACTTAATATAATTCGATTTTTCGCACATGTCTTTATATTCCATAAAATATAATTGTATGGACTTATGAATAATATTATAATTTTTTCGACATAAAATAGTTTTTTTGGGAAAAAAAACACATTGTATGAACGTGGTGGTGGTGAGAAATGAATTATAATGAAATTAAATAAATTTTAATATTATTATATTCAATAATAATATACTAAAAATATATGCTAATCTTTAGCCAAAACAAACTTAATATAATTTGTGATTATTTTAATGTTAAAATAAGAGTAAAAGAAAAGAAGCTAACAATCTATTAATATTTATATAGACATTATTAATAGTTGGTGTTATTTCTTGAAAAAAAAACTGACGAAAAAACAAAACGGCTTCTAACATGCAATGAGAGCATTTGGAGAATTTCTAAGTACATAGAATTATCTACATGAAATTGATAAATCATCATGGAGAGTTACACGTTGATGTGTACCAATAGAATGTCTTGATTTTGACGTGTAATCAACACATTTTAGTACTTGTCAAGTTTTTAGAGATCTTTTCATGATTATATTATATATAGATAGATAGATAGATAGATAGATAGATAGATAGATAGATAGATAGATAGATTGGTGTTATTTCTTGAAAAAAAACGGACGAAAATACAAAACGGTTTCTAACATGTAGTGAGAGCATTTGAAGAATTTCTAAGTACATAGAATTATCTACATGGAATTGATACATCATCATGGAGAGTTATACATTAATGTGTACTAATAGAATGTCTTGATTTTGACATGTAATCAACACATTTTAGTACTTGTTAAGTTTTTAGAGATCTTTTCAATATTACATTATATAATATAGATCATGTTCAATGTCTCATTTTTTTTTTCTTTGATAAGATTGATTGTGCGATGTATTAGATCTATTGAGTTACTTTTCCATCCAAAATCAACGTTAAAGGCTAATTGAATGAAATCACGTGACATGCACGTGATATGTTTTTTGCAGTCGAATAATTAATCGTAACGAATGTGATATGTCGGACAACAAATTGTAACGAAAACATGTCAGATGAACTGTGCAAACTTACTTTAACCCAACTCAAGGCACCTAGTGTCTTGATTTTACAATGATTTGTTTGTATCATCAGATTGTCCAAGGCATTGGCTTCTTGCCTTCTTAAGATAAGATGAGATGTAGAACATAATAAAAAGAAAGGAAATGACTGAATTTAATCAAAAACGGAATTAACAATAAACAAATATTCTACATGGGAAAAAATATTTGAGCATTTGTAACCTAACCCACCTTGCAAACTGCTCTCTTGTGTCGCTTTCTCTCCTTGTCATATCTCCTAGAGGGGCAAGGCCAAGCCCCAACAACAACAAGCTGCTTCTTCAGCAATTGAAAATACTTCATTTACAAAACATTACACGTTTTGAGATTCAGAATTATGCTTTGTAATCGAACATCTCCGACTCCTTTATGTTTAGCCGAATATAGAAGGCCCCATCGAGGAGCACATGTGACATGAGCACTCTTACAGTATACTCCTTCAGCACTCGGTGGCTTGTTCACCTCTTTTGATTTCTGTCACATCATATATCCTTCCATTCATACAAATTAAAGTTCCGATGAAGTCTTCTTCTTCAATAAAATTGACCTTCCCGAATGGAATGTGAACGATACCGATTTTATCAGCTCTGAATTGAACCTTCCCCTCCTTAAATTCTTATATTGCCTCTAATAACAGCCATCAAATTAAATCCAATTAGTTTCTACTTCTACCTACCAAAATATTCAAGCATATATTTGTAAGCATATGATAATTAGCGTCGTAATTGGTAGCCCATAATAAGTATAGTTTACCTAATAAACTTGGGTAAATGTCACACTAGGGCCTCCCCAAATACATAGGCCGGCCGAAACTACAGTGTAGGGTAAAGTGGACTTCTCCTCATAAGAGGTGTTAGGAGATTTTAGGGTTAATCATAATTCCTTCACAATAGTGTTTTAGAGAGAAAAACCCTCATCCCACACCTAGTGTTTCGGCCGAAATATATCCCTCACCAAGGGTGTGCCAAATTACTTTCGCGCAAACTCTCCAGAGATCTGTCCCCGCGCCAAGAATCGATCAGAGGCTTTGTTGTGGAGCTTGTATCGCGTAGGACTTCTCTAACAAGAACCTCTACGGGTCCCGACCGGAGGATCGTGAACTCCCTCCTGAGAAGATCTTAGGTCTACGGATCATCTTAAAGGTATGTGTGAATCTTCCGTTGCGTAATTCCGATTACTAGCACGTACCTTATTTTAAGTATCCGTAGTGATTACTCCCCGTAATCTAACAGTGATATCAGAGCCTGTGTTAGGAGTTCATCATTTTGATAAATTGATGTTCTTGAAATTTAAGATTAAAAACCGAAAATTTTAAGAAGAGAAATTTAAATTTTCGATTTTTAGGGTTTTGGTGAAACCGAAATTTTCATGATGTTCTTGGTTAATTTGATGTTCATGATCTTCAAGAAAAGTATAATATTTATCAAAATCAAACATTGGATTGTAGATCTTATTACATTTTGATCTTGAAATTTGACCAATTGTTCCCAATTTGATGTTCTTGGCCGAAACCTTAGTGATTTACAAGATAATTTTTTTAATTTTCTTGGTCTCCGAGTAAGGAAATTTTGGCCACTATTAAAATAATAATATTTACCATATTTTAATTTTTAATTAAGGTTACAATATATCTATAACTGGGAACATAAGGATAGATTCACATAAATATATAGAAATATATATCACTATCAATATATCTAAATATTTAATAGGGTTAAAGATATTATTGATAGATTTAATTGCCTAAAAGATTGAGAAAATATATTGTCAGTATATTTGTTACCCTATTTAAGATATTGACAATAAATAAATATATATATTGTGCCGATTTTTACATATATATATATTGTTGTTTGATTTAATCTTATAGATAGAATCTTGTCAATATATATATATATATACGTTTTAATATGGTCCGAAATTTATATATATATATATTTAATATTGGAAATTATTTTATATAATTAATGTTACTTGGTGGCTAAGTTAAACATTTTTTGGACTTTAAAACCATACTTGGGCCACAAGTAAACATTTCGGCCCAACCTTTGAAATTTTAATTATTGGGCCGGTCTAATATGTCAAACCGGAACGGATTTAAATTGAACCGGGTTTTCTCAATCGGTTCGACCTAATCGGGTCGGGTCGAACCGGGGTAATTAAGTGGATCAAATCGAACCGATTTTGTGTGTTGAACTGAACCAAACCCTATTTTATTGGACCGGTTCGGACCGAACCATATTTTAAAATTTAAAACCGGACCGAACCGAACCGGATTTGCCAGACCGGGCCGCACCGGATTTTCTGAACCAGACCAAACTGAACCAAAATTGACTGAACCGAAATGATTTTCAAAACCGAATTCAAGTCGATTAAATAAAATAGGGTTGTCAAGTTTTAAAATCCAAATGTTTTTGAACCTCAAAATGGACTACATAGTGCTCATAGGGTTGCTAACCTTTATGCCTTGTTTCGATTATGGGGATGGATCTCGGAGATACATTTTTTTTAGAGTGGATTAGTTAGAGGGCTGAATTGCAATTGTTTATTATTCAATATATATATATCAATATGATTAGAAATATTGTCTTGACTTAGTCAAGCTAGCTGGATGCTGCATGTTGTGGGCGGAGCCCTGGTTAAATATATGAAATGCGCACTAGGATAGACATGCTGTGATGGTTGGAAATGCCTAGGATTCATGTATAGAATGTTGCGTAATTGAATATAAGCATGAATTGCAAATCAACCCCTAATGTTTAAAATTATTTTAAAAACGAAAACCAGTCGCCAAATACGTATGATTGTTGTGGAATTTTCATGTTTGACACGTATGCTAGAATGTTGAGGATGTAGTTGCATTTTATAATTTACTTGGAAGTAGAATTATGTATGCAAGCATGAGTTACTCGGAACATTAGACGCATGACCCGTAAGCATGAGTGTGATTTGTTTAATGAATGTTACTTGCGTATGATAATTTACATGGTTAGTAGAATTATATATGCATGAGTGAATTCATCGGAATATTTTCCAAAATACAAAGGGCCTTGGGAAAGCCAAGCTCGGGTATGGTTGTTTTAAAATTCTCGTTCCGGTAATTTGCGATTAAAACATTTTTAAAAGACCGATCTATTGGATTGAAAACAGCGGTAATGTGAACTCTTTCACAGCCATCTTCCATTGGTTTACTGGTGGTCGGTTGGTTTAGATGACTGAGGAATCGTTATTTATCGGATTCAATCTTAATAGATATCTGATGTATGCAATTCTTTCTCAAAATGTTATTGTCTACCTAATTTTTGCATGATTATCGAAGTGTTAGTTTTCATGGCTGGATCGGTTCCCTTCTATAAGCCTCGCAATCTGGATGGTATGGATTATGATGCGTGGAGTGAATATGTAAGAGAACTCATTGTCGCTGAAACTATACATAAGTGTATTGACGTGAACAAAGGGAGAACATTGGTGAATGAAAAAGGCGTCCTTACATACCCTAACAAGTTAAGGAGGTTTATGGATCGGAGAGCTTGCGAGGTGATACTGGCAACCTTGGACAGAGAGGTTGCGGAGGACTTCAAACTCAACATTAGTGCTCTTCAATTTTGGTGCGCCATTAGACTCCGCTTCAGTGGAGGTAAGGCAGCCGAAGCAAACGGAGTGCTATTTGAGTATGTTGCCTTATTTCTCAAGATCCAGGTGTAAAACCCACATCAGATCTCACGAACGAGAGATCAAATTGGAGAAAGATACTTAGTATTGCGCAAAGGTACCCTCTATCATGGTTGGATGACGACAACGGACTTGGCTACTTGATTGAATCAATCAAATTCATCACGACCCTGTTTGTTGATAGCAAACAAGATCAACCAGAGGGTCCCTCTGCGCTTCACCGCAAGAGATCAAGGGAAGATGCAGAGGAATCATGATCATCTTATTGGTAAGCATATGGTAATAGGCGCCGTAATTGGTAGCTCATAATATGTATAGCTTACCTAATGAACTAGGGTAAATGTCACATTAGGGTAATTGGGCTAGACCCAAATTCCAATTGACATGGGAGGGTCAATTTTGGGCCTCCCCAAATACATAGGCCGGCCGAAACTATAGTGTGGGGTAAAGTGGACTTTTGTCCACTTTACTTCTCCTATAAATAAGAGGTGTTAGAGGATTTTTAGGGTTAATCATAATTCCTTCACAAGAGTGTTTTAGAGAGAAAAACCCTCATGCCACACCTAGTGTTTCGGCCAAACCATATCCCTCACCAAGGGTGTGCCAAATTGCTTTCGAGCAAACTCTCCAGAGATTTGTCCCCGCGCCAAGAATCGATCAGAGGATTTGCTGTGGAGCTTGTACCGCGTAGGGATTCTCTAACAAGAACCTCTACGGGTCCCGACCGGAGGATCGTGAACTCCCTCCTGAGAAGATTTTGGGTTTACGGATCATCTTAAATGTATGTGTGAATTTTCCGCTGCGTAATTCCGATTACTAGCACGTACCTTATTTTAAGTATCCGTAGTGATTACTCCCCATAATCTAACAATATTTACATGAATCATTTCTGTACTGTATTACTTCCTCTACACGACACCCTTCTCCCCTTCCCACTTCTGAAGCTCCTTGAATTGAATAACCGACCGAGAAACTACCCTCCACCGCGCTCTTGAGGGGTATATCCCATTGCTACGACCCCGTCTTATCTATCTCATTCGGCTGTCGTCTTGTGCATTGTCGTATCTTCACGGGCTTAAGACAGAAAAAGATGACAGTCTCTTCTTTTTAGACCCCGAATTACTGGCCATTCAAACCGGGTTATCAATAAAAACACAAAAATTACTCACATATCCCTCCTAAAATTTAGGTTATCTCTCTATCTCTCTCTTCTCATGTGGACCCCATAACAAAAAGCACCAATGCTTCCAAATGATTGTAGACATTTCGTCTTTCTTAGTTTTGGACGGAAAATACTTTCAAAAATTGTTAAAAACACCATAAAATTTTACTATAATAATATGATGACATGATATTTTATATAAAATCAAAATTTCAAATAATAAATGTTAAGAAATATATAAAAGAAAAAACGTCGCTTAAAAATACAAAAAAATTAATTTATTAATATTTTTTAAAAAAATTAAAAGACGAACTTTTAAAAAATATCTAATTTTAATTTTTGAACTTTGGGCTTGTATATTTAATTTATATATATTCTTTTTATAACATAAGTCATTCTAAAATTTTATTCGATATTTATATTTGTTTTTATATAAAAGTTGAGGTTATTTTGAATCATAGAAGAACTTAGGGTGCTTTTAATAATTTTCAAAAATATATTCCATCCATAATTAACGTAAAAAATGACAGAGCTAGCAAATTGCACATTAAAAAAAATTCGGCAAGCAATTTGCTACAAAAATAAGTTCGGCTAGCAAATTGCACTTTCACATAAAGTCTAGCTAGCAATTTGGGAATTAACCTATTTTTTAATGTAAAATAACTGTGTATTATATAGAGGCTACATAGATTTTGGTAATCAGTAAGCTATTTACATAATATCTATCAATGATAATGTTTACAGATAATATCTATTTACCATGTAAATAATTAACATTTACATATATATATATTCATAACACTCTATGTTCGTAAAAGAATTGTGTCTCGTTAAAACTTTACTAAAAAAATCACTTGATAAAAACGCATTGGAAACGTATCAAAGAATGGTCAACAAACTCTTCGAGCCCATGTTAGGAAGAAACATGGAGGTGTACGTCAACAATATGATTGTCAAATCCTAAAGGGGTGTGATCACATCAAATACCTCGAGGAGGCTTTTGCTTGCATGCGACTACACAATGTACAACTTAATCCTACTAAATGCGCCTTTGGCGTTCAGTCGGGAAAATTCCATGGCTTTATGCTGAGTCAAAGAGGAATCGAGGCAAACCTAGAGAAATTGGCGGCCATCGAAGGAACGACATCACCCATCTGCCATAAAGAGGTTCGGTGTCTGAATGGGCGATTAGCATCATTGGGAGGATTCCTAGCTCGCTTGGGAGATAGGTCTTTACCTCTCTTTAAAGTACTAAGGGCTAATAAGAAGTTCGACTGGACTTCAAAATACGAGGAAGCTTTCCAACAATTGAAAAGTCATATTCATTCACTCCCGGCGTTGGCAAAACCACTTTCAGAAGATCCACTCTTCCTCTACTTAAGCGTGAGCTCGGCGTCTGTAAAGAGGTTGGCAGCAATCAAATTCCCATGTATTACGTTAGCAAACTCTTTGGTGTCACTGAGGCAAACTATATGGAGATTGAGGAGTACTTATACGCACTTTTAGTGGCGAAACAAAAGCTCTGACCATACTTTCATGCTCACGAAATCACGGTCCTCACAAACCAATCCCTGAAGCAGATACTACAAAAATCAGACGTCTTAGGACGAATGGTTAAATAAGATGTAGAGTTGAGCGGATTTCGTATCCATTCCGAGCCTCGAAAGGCCATAAATGGACAAGCGCTCGCTGAATTCATCGCCGAAAATACAGTCACTCCAGACGCCAAGCCTATTGTCATCCCAATTGAAGAGCACGTAAATGCAACTCCAGAAAGTATCACCAACGACACCATTAACTGGCTTTTATATACAGACGGGTCTTCCTAGCATAATGATGTGGGAAGGATTAGTCTTAACGCCACCAGACGGAGAACCACTCTGATATGCATTAACATTAACCTTTATAGCCACTAACAATGAAGCTGAATATGAAGCCCTGCTTATAGGTCTCATAATTGCCAAATGCATGGGTATCACCAACCCAAGGGTACAATGTGATTCTGAACTAATCGTTAATCAAACCAAAGGAGTATATGTGGCAAAGATAGAAAATATGAAGAAGTACTCGGGGGAAGTACAACGACTCATTCGAGACATACCACACTTTCAAATAGAAGCTATTCCCGAGAAAGCAATCAAGAGGCTAACGCCTTAAGTAAATTCGCCATGGGAGGAGTTATTACCGCCCCCAATAAATTTCATCGAAAGCTCCCTCTATTCAGCTATTAAAGTAGGATCTGATGTTTGCAACATACAGGTCTCCTCTTCCTGGATAACTCTTCATTCAAATATATTTAGAATGCGAAAATCTACCAGAAGATCCACTGGCGGCGACCAAGATCCAACGATTGGCATGACATTTCGTAATCATCGATGGATCTCTATAAAATAGGTTTCTAAATACCATACATTCACTGTGTCGCCGCTCTCAAACGGAAAAGATCATGAATGATCTATACCAATGAGATTCTAGATGTCACGAGGGAGCAAGGTTTTTGGTCCAAAAAGCTCTATTGGATAACTATTAATAAAGATGCGACGACCCTGGTTCAAGCATGTCCAGCATGTCAGGTCTACGCCACTAAAATAACAAAGCCCCTCGCAGAGCTAAAACCCATGATGATCGACTAGCCCTTTTCCAAGTATGAAATTGATTTAATCGGTCCTATGTCGAAATCAACGGGGAAATGCACACATATAGTCGTCACCATCGACTATTTCTCCAAATGGATTGAAGACAAAGCCTTGTCATCTATGGAATTTTTTCAAATGATAAAGTTCATTCACGAACAAATCACATGTTAGTATGGGGTTCCGAAGATCCTCATTAGTAGTAATGGTCCCCAATTCTCCAGTGAAGAACTAGCCGGCTTTTGCGACGACATGCTCATCAAACCACGCTCAAACAAATTGGCAAGTAGAGGCATCCAACAAAACAATCATGTAAACACCTAATTTTGGTCCGCGCGTAGTACGTTCAAAATGTTATATGTGACGCGTCAAAAAAGGAAGTATTTAAAATATGGAAGGTCTCGAAGTTTCTAATGATAGGACTGGCTTAAAATAGGATAGTGTATATGCATTATTTATTGTAAAATATTTATAAAATATATTATGTGTATTTATGGTGAAATACATAAATATATATATGTATATTTTCGGAATATTAAATGCATATATTTTTCAGATTTTATTTTCCTAGTTTAGGGGTCCTAGTTTAGCTATAAATATGCTCCTTTTACATGTAAAAAACACACCAGAAAATAATAATACATCAGTTCTCGAAAATCGTGCTATTTTGTCTGCTAGTGAATTATTTATTTATTTATTTTTTTTCTTGAATCTTCTCCCCGCTGCAGTCAGGTGGCCGGACCACCGCTGGTGGCCGGACCACATTCGCCCCAGATCGATCGCCTGCGCCTGCCGCCCCCGACGTCGCCGACAACCATCCGTCCACCTCCACCGGCGTCCACCTCCTCTCTCTCTCTCTCTCTCTCTCTCTCTCTCTCTCTCTCTCTCTCTCTCTCTCTCTCTCTCTCTCTCTCTCTCTCTCTCTCTCTCTCTCTCTCCCGCTTTCTCTCTCTTCTCTCTCTCTCTTCCACCGCAGGCAGCCCTCCCTGGCCAGCCGTGACCTCCAGTGACGCCCATCTGCCGCACAGCGCCCAGTTCTCCAAGACTACCTCTGCGTGCCTGCCAGCAGCCATCCCACCTCCGGCCAGGACCTCCACCCACCGAAACGCTCCTCCGAAGTTCCTCCTCTCGCCGACGACCTCCATGGCCAGACCTGCAGCACCATCACTCTCCACAGCTGCTGTCTGCCGCTGCCGATTGCCGGAGCTCCGCCCAGCGCTGCCCTTCGTCGGAGTCTTCACCACTGGCTCACCACGTCACTATCCACCGCCTGACCGGACCGGAGCTCCGCCCTCACGAATCCACCACTCCAACTGTCCAGCCGGCGACTCCGGGTAACGCTCCATGTCCAGATCTCCGAGCCTGCTCCGCCACGCCTGGCCATGGCAGCCACCACCCCTCGCTCCGCAGCACTCCTCTTCCGACCATGCTGTGACCACCGCGCCGGAGTCTGCCTTGGTCGCCGGAGCTACCGCCGCTAGAACCCGCCCTAGTTGCCGTCCCTGCTTCCTTCATCCTGCAGGTATGTCGTTGTTTTTTTTATATATTATATTATTATATTGTTATATTATTTATTTATTTAGTATTTATATTTTTTTAATATTATTATTATTGTCATTGTATATTATGTTGTATTTGGTAATTCAAAAATGGTTAAATTCAATTGGGTAAAATATTGAATCGTTCAAGTAATTATGTATATACGTTGAATATATTAGGTTATGTATGTATTTAAGCATATTAGATAATTTTGGGCTTTAGATCTGTCTTAATTGTGACTTATAGATTATAATTAATTTTTAGATTTAGGCTAATGATCGATAAATTTTTTTGCATATCATAAATTTAATTAAATCACGACGTCGTTAGATTAGTCTGATATAGTATGTATTAAAAAATAAAGTTGGCAATTAAGTGAATTGAGTACCGAAAGGGCGTAGTTAAAATTATATTTTTAATTCGTAATAGAACCCCCGAACTCGAATTTCTGATCGTAGACCGATTTTATACCTAGGTGTTTAATTCGTTATTCCCTTAGGTGAATTTAGGATTCTAGTTAGCCTTAATTAACTAGTGGCGACTCTTTCAAAATTGCAACGTTTTCAAAACGTTATATCGCCATAGGTCAGATTTTAGGTCTGACAATTTTGCGAATCTGCTGGGGAAGTTAGAGGGTTTGGGCTCAGTATGTTCACTTTTTTTTTGCCATGTTTGAGTTTTGTAGTTTTATTTTTTTATTTTGACTTCATTGATCTAACTTGGTTGTTTTTGTGCGATTTCAGGTGTGGAGTTAGTTTTTTATTATGACTGACAAATTTTCTATGTTGTATATGTATTATTTGAATTCACACACTCTCTTTAGTGTAATATCCAAAAACGCCTAAAACCCAGGCCGACTAAGAACCCCCAGAGGTTTAGTACAGTACGACCGGAGCGGCTGGGCCGCCGGTACGGCTCGGAAAAACTCTACTCGCTTGTGAAGGTCTTATGATCCCTATGATGGGGTGAGGAAACCACCTCGTCGGGAACCTATCAGTGGAACCTACCTTGTAGAGCAAATCCACACATTTTTTTTTACCCCCCTAACATGATCTGTTTTTTTGTTGTAAATGTTATCATACGACTGTTTGTATAGTTTATATTTCTCATGCATTCATCTCATTGCATTTTTTAAAAAACAAAAAAAAAAAAAACTTTTTCAGCTAAGTAATTAGTCATTTAGTTGTAGAATTTTTATTTTCAAACATGCATTTCGTATGTATTGTTTTTTTTTTTAAAAACTCTTACCTGAATTATAATTTCAACATTGTGTTTCATACGCATTATTTTAAAAAACTTCTTCAGGTAAGTTGTAATTTTTTAGTGCATCATACATGCGTTGTTAAAAAAAACATTTTTGGAAATTTTAATTCCCTTTTAGCTATTAGAGCTTCTAATTTCGAACGTGCATTCCATATGCACCATTTCAAAAACTTTTACCTGAATTTTTTTATTTTAAATAATGCATCCAGTATGCATTAATTTTTTTAAAAAATTAGATAAATCGTAAGCTCTCTTAGTTTTAGGGCTCTTTGTTTAAAAAACCTTTTACCTGATTTTTTTTAAAGATGTGCATCTCATATGCATTATTTTTGAAAAAAACCTTTCAGGTAAATTGTAATTTTTTTTTAGTTGTAGAACTTTCTTTTTTAAGTTTGCATCTTGTATTTATTTTTGTGCATCTCATATGCATTGATTTTTTTTTTCTCATAGAAAAACAAAAAAACAAAAAAATTAGGTAGCTTGTAAAGTTTCTTAATTGTACAACTTTCATCTAATGTACATCTCATTGGCATTGTTTCAGGAAAAACGATTTTTTTAGATGGATTGTAAATCTTTTCTTCGTTGTTGAGCTTTTAATTCCAAATATGCATTGCATTTGCATTTTTCTTTTATAAAAAAACTTTACCTGGATTTTTCATTTTGTATATATGTATCATTCAGGTAAACTGGTTGTAAGTTGTAACTTTCTTAACAGTTGAACTTTAACTTTCGAGCATGCATGATCATTAAAAAAAAAAACTCAAAGTGTCATTCATTTTTTATCCGAGGTGTATTACACTTTTTCGACAAGATCTTCATTTCAACCTTCGCATAAGCTAGCGTTTTAAAAAAAGAGATTTGATTCTATTTTTTGAGAAAATACTTAAACTATGCAGTTGAGTGCGACTATTCGAGTTTAAACAAAGGACAAGAAAACCTTTTTGAGAAACCTTGTTTTGAGCATCTGCCTTGCGTTCGAGCCAGATAGTGCACTCGGCAAACTCGGTACCCTTGGATAGGTATTTGGTACATACGAGTGGTGTCAGGAAAATGGAGGAACATAAAAAGGACATGTAGTCATCAAGTTGCACGAAGAACAAATTGCACACTCGGGATATCCAACGCTCAGGTACGATGAATTGTACTTGATTTTTTCCTTGAGATTTAAGTGTCCCTACTCTTTTTGCATATCAGATGACCACTTCGACGAGGTCGTATCCACGTGAAACGTGACTGCTCCAAATAACTTACCTGCCAAAATTCCACCTACCAAGTGTGGAATTCATACGCGTCCCGAACCAAGCCGTATATTAGTTTACGGTGAGGTCTAAACCGGTCGGTGGTAACCAAGGGGCATCTCTTATTGAGATCGGACATGTCCGGAGATGGGAAAATATCAAGAGATCATCGAGAGTCTCGTGAAGATTCAATGTGCTGATCAATGAACATTTGAGATGTCAAGCAAAGAAATCATTATTGTTGGTGCCTTCCATCAGAGGTCCAGGGGCATTTACTTTCCGGCAGGTGTTCATATACAAGTTGTGTTTTCTAGATGGAGCAGGAAATTCAGGACATGCAGCAGGTCCAGTCGCATAGCGAGCACATTTCCCACTAGAAAAAATCCAACACCCAGGTAATTGTGATCATTTTTATCCCCGAAATTTGAGTTTTTCCTTAATCATTGTGCAGTTTGGATAATCATCCAAATCAAAGCCCCTGAAGAGCACATCTCGTGCGCGGCCCTTTGCTCGCCGCAAGCTGTCAAATTTATCCCAGATACCTCGGGTGATATCTATGCATTTACCATTTGCGGACTACTGTGCCAAACTCAACCAAACCATTCATCCAGCATGTGACGAGCCTAACCCGATTGGTGCTACTGGGGCATCCCCAGCTAAGATTGAGCAATGGTCAGGGCACTTGAGAAGCCAATTTCCTTGACCAGGTCCAACAAAGAATACATTATTGTCTATGTCATCCGTTTGTCGCAGGGTCCATCCAGGGCGTCGACACGATCGACATATTTTGACTCAATCAACTGAGTCCTTCTCTAGAAGATGTTTTGAATTAGAAATTTCAGATTTGCCACTAGGGGCATGTACAAAATTGTTGTTGGTTATTTTCGTTAAATTTTCTTTTTTCTTTTTTTTTTTAAAAAAAAAAAAGCAAAAGAAAAAAAGCAAATTTTTTTTAGGGTCACAGCCGCTATTTAATCGGCTACCGAAAAATAAAGAGAGTGCTCATGCAAATTTGTGAGAGCAGTGAAGAAATAAAAAGGGTCACAGTTGTCCCTAAATCAACTACAAATAAAAAGGGTCACAGTCGTCCCTAAAACGACTATAAAGAAAGTTCCACAGCCACCCTCCAAACGGCTACAAATAAAAGAGTGACCCCGCGAACCCTGTGAGGGAGGGAGAATAAAAAGGGCCACAACCACCCTTGAAAAAATGGCTACACAAAAAGAGCGCTCCCGGAACATCGATGGCGGGTATTAAGTGAAAGGACCACAACCACCCTCAAAATGGTTACATACAAAGTGTGTTTTCCGGACCAGAGATGATGAATAAAGGGCCACAGCCACCCTCCAAATGGCTACAATCAAAAGAGCTCCCGCAACATTGAAGACGGTGAGAAAAGGGTCACAGTCACCCTCCAAATGGCTACAAATGCTCCCGCATAGAGGCGGAAAATAAAGTACGAGTCACAACCACCGTTTAATCGGCTACCAAATAAAGAGTGCTTCCGCTAGGTTGAAAACCCGAAGGGACGGCGTAGGCAAAATCAGGAAATGAGAGGCATGGTTGCAAGTTCAGAAATTGCAATCATGGCAAAAGGAGAGAAAATAAAAAATCGAGGGGCACGGTCGGAAATCTCTCAATCGACCGTGGCAAAAGGAGAGAAAAAAGAGAAATTCTCAAAAAAAAAAAAAAAAAAAAAAAAGAGAAAGATCCCACTAAGTTGTCGCACCATACGCAATTTAGGCAAAAATTAGGGACAAACATTCGTGCGCATGTGTATTATCTACAGTACAACGTTTTCCAAGTCAAACATCACGGCAAGCGGGACGGTTACAGTCTGCTCTCGCGAGTCACCATTCAAGGATAAGTAGGACTGTTACAGTCTGTTCCTACAAGTCAATTTCACGGCAAGCGGGACGGTTACAGTCTGCTCTCGCGAGTCACCATTCAAAGATGAGTAGGACTGTTACAGTCTGTTCCTACAAATCAACCGGCAATCGGGATATGAAGTTATCCAGCTTTCTGAGAGTTACCCCCGACGAACGAAGCCTTAGTATTCAGCCTTCGCAAGTCACGCCACTAGAGGCACTTCTCCAACGGACGCCACTAGAGGCTCTTCTCCGATACACGCCACTAGAGGATTTTCCTTATCGCTCGCCACTAGAGGCATCATCCATTAAGGTTTTACTTTAATGCACGCTACTTGAGGCTTTTTCTTGTCGCACGCCATTGGAGGCTTTACTTTTCCGCACGCCACTGGAGGCTTTACTTTTCCGCACGCCACCGGAGGCTTTACTTTCTGCACCGCCAACGGAGGCACCGTCAACAGGGGCACCGCCAACCGAGGCTTTACTTTTCCGCACTACCAATGGAAGCACTGCCAACAGGGGCACCGCCGACGGAGGTTCTACTTTCTACATCACCAATAGGGGCACGCTAATAGAGGCACCGCCAACAGGGGCACCGCCGACAGAGGCTCTACTTTTTTGCACTTTCCGAAATAAGCCAGGAGTTTCCTTGAAGATTCGAAGACTCGAAAGAAGATATACTTCCCAAACAAAATTAGTGTATACTCGTCTTTGGACAAATCCCCTCGAACTTGTTCTACGGGAATTCGCCCAAAGAGGGGCAAGCTGTAAACACCTAATTTTGGTCCGCGCGTAGCACGTTCAAAATGTCATATGTGACGCGTAAAAAAAGGAAGTATTTAAAATATGGAAGGTCTCGAAGTTTCTAAAGATATGACTGACTTAAAATAGGATAGTGTATATGCATTATTTATTGTAAAATATTTAGAAAATATATTATGTGTATTTATGGTGAAATACATAAATATATATGTATATTTTCGGAATATTAAATGCATATATTTTTCAGATTTTATTTTCCTAGTTTAGGGGTCCTAGTTTAGCTATAAATAGGCTCCTTTTACATGTAAAAAACACACAAGAAAATAATAATACATCAGTTCTCGAAAATCGTGCTATTTTGTCTGCTAGTGAATTAGTTTTTTTTTTCTTGAATCTTCTCCCCGCTGCAGTCAGGTGGCCGGACCACATCCGCCCTAGATCGATCGCCTGCGCCTGCCGCCCCCGATGTCGCCGACAACCATCCGTCCACCTCCACTGGCGTCCACTTCATCTCTCTCTCTCTTCCACCGCAGGCAGCCCTCCCTGGCCAGCCATGACCTCCGGTGACGCCCATCTGCCGCACAGCGCCCAGTTCTCCAAGACTACCTCCGCGTGCCTGCCAGCAGCCATCCCACCTCCGGCCAGGACCTCCACCCACCGGAACGCTCCTCCGAAGTTCCTCCTCTCGCCGGCGACCTCCATGGCCAGACCTGCAGCACCATCACTCTCCACAGCTGCTGTCTGCCGCTGCCGATTGCCGGAGCTCCGCCCATCGCTGCCCTTTGTCGGAGTCGTCACCACCGGCTCACCACGTTGCTATCCACCGCCTGACCGGACCGGAGCTCCTCCCTCACGAATCCACCACTCCAGCTGTCCAGCCAGCGACTCCGGGTCACGCTCCATGTCCAGATCTCCGAGCCTGCTCCGCCACGCCTGGCCATGGCAGCCACCACCCCTCGCTCCGCAGCACTCCTCTTCCGACCATGCTGTGACCACCGCGCCGGAGTCTGCCTTGGTCGCTGGAGCTACCGCCGCTAGAACCCGCCCTGGTTTCCGTCGCTGCTTCCTTCATCCTTCAGGTATGTCGTTGTTTTTTTATATATTATATTATTATATTGTTATATTATTTATTTATTTAGTATTTATATTTTTGTAATATTATTATTATTATTGTCATTGTATATTATGTTGTATTTGGTAATTCAAAAATTGGTTAAATTCAATTGGGTAAAATATTGAATCGTTCAAGTAATTATGTATATACGTTGAATATATTAGGTTATGTATGTATTTAAGCATGTTAGATAATTTTGGGCTTTAGATCTGTCTTAATTGTGACTTATAGATTATAATTAATTTTTAGATTTAGGCTAGTGATCGATAAATTTTTTTGGATATCATAAATTTAGTTAAATCACGACGTCGTTAGATTAGTCTGATATAATATGTATTAAAAAATAAAGTTGGCAATTAAGTGAATTGAGTACCGAAAAGGCGTAGTTAAAATTATATTTTTAATTCGTAATAGAACCCCCGAACTCGAATTTCTGATCGTAGACCGATTTTATACCTAGGTGTTTAATTCGTTATTCCCTTAGGTGAATTTAGGATTCTAGTTAGTCTTAATTAACTAGTGGCGACTCTTTCAAAATTGCAACGTTTTCAAAACGTTATATCGCCATAGGTCAGATTTTAGGTCTGACAAATCATGAATGGGTTAAAGAAAGGAGTGGCGTCCTTGAAAGGAAACTGGGTGAAGGAACTCGACCAGGTGCTCTAGGCATTAGGGATCTCTCCTAAAAAAGCAACGGGGAAACCCCATTCAGCATGGTATACAGGTCAGAAGTCGTCTCACCAATAGAAGTGGCTAATATCTCCTAAAGAACTGCCTCCTATAATGCTGGCCAAAACGAAGAGCAAACAAAGGTCGACTTGGATCTAGTCGACTAAAAAAGATGGATCTCTGAAGAAACCCAATGAAGGATGATATTGGAAACCGCCAAATATTTCAATCGAAAAGTGGGTCGATGACAATTCTTCTTAAGTGAAAAGGTCTTCCGAAGAATTAAGTTCATAGCGGCCGACCATAGAGGAAGAATGATACCCAAATGGGAAGAGCCCTACCTCATCGTTGATGTTTCGTGCCCAAATGACTACAGTTTGGAAGATCCTCAAGGGCAATGCCTCCATAGGACCTTAAACGCCGAAAATTTTAAGAAGTTCTATGTTTAAAATTTATGCAGTATATGTAATGCACTCAATAAAATGGTGAATTAAGATGCATGTTTTTACCAACGTAATAGTCGCCGACGTCTACAAAGGAGTCTAGTTCTCACACTAAATCCTTGACTTATGATAGTCGCTGAAATCTACAAAGGAGACTAATCCTTGCACTAAATTCTCGACTTATGATAGTCGCCGACTTCTACAAAGGAGTCTAGTCCTCGCACTAACTCATCGACTTACGGTAGTAGCTGAAATCTACAAAGGATTCTAGTCCTCACACTAACTCATTTACTTACAATAGTCGCCGACATCTACAAAGGAGTCTAGTCCTCGTACTAGCTCATCGACTTACGATAGTCGCCGACATCTACAAGGGAGTCTATTCCTCGCACTAACTCCTCGACTTACGATTCGCCGACATCTAAAAATGAGTCTAGTCCTCGCACTAACTCCGTGACTTATGATAGTCGCCGACATCTACAAAGGGGTCTAGTCATCGCACTACTCCTCGACTTATGATAGTCGCTGACATCTACAAAGAAGTCTAGTCCTCGTAGTAAATCATTGACTTACGATAGTCGCCAAAATATACAAAGGAGTCTAGTACTCGCACTAACTCCTCGACTTACGATAGTCACTGACATCTACAAAGGATTCTAATCCTCGCACTAACTCTTCGACTTACGATAGTCGCCGACATCTACAAAGAAGTCTAGTCCTCGCACTAACTCATCGACTTACGATAGTCGCCGGCATCTACAAATGAGTCTAGTCCTCACACTAACTCATCGACTTATGATAGTCACCGGCATCTACAAAGAAGTCTAGTCCTCGTACTAGCTCCTCGACTTATGATAGTTGCCGACATCTACAAAGGAGTTTAGTCCTCGCACTAAATCATCGACTTACGATAGTCGCCGACATCTACAAAGGAGTCTAGTCCTCGTACTAACTCATCTACTTACGATAGTCGCCGACATCTAAAAAGGAGTCTATTCCTCTTACTGACTCATCGACTTACGATAGTCGCCAACATTTACAAAGGATTCTAGTCCTCGCACAAACTCCTCAACTCAGGGTAATATAGAAGCCTATCGTCTACAAGAGAAAGAGAACTCAACACAGATCGTTATCTCATTTGAAGAAAAAACCAACGATGTCTCGGGGGAAAGTGTTAGACCCCATATGAAATAAGAGCCAGAGTTGGAAACCTTAGAGTCGAGGAAGAAAAGCGGCGACATGAAAGGATCTTCGCGTAAGGATCTCCTACGGTAACCCCTCTCTTAAGTAATACGGTGGTGGCGACCTATTTCTCACCGACCTCAAGAAAACCTTCATTCTTAAGGAACAGTGAGGTGGCGACCTACTCGTCACCAGCTATAGAAGAAAAATTTCCTCTTAAGGAAAGGTTAGGTGACAACCTACTCTTCACCAGCTACAGAAGAAACCTTCCCTCTTAAGGAAATGTGAGGTGGCGACTTGCTTGTCACCAATTAAAAGAAATTCTTCCTCTTATTAAGGCAATGTGAGGTGGCGACTTGTTTGTCACCAGTTAAAGAAAACCATTCCTCTTAAGGCAATGTGAGGTGGCGACCTGCTTGTCACCAGCTGACTTGCCACCGATTTACTCCTCCAATCACAAATGACTACCGCCCTACAATAACCAATAAGAGGGAAGAACAACCGCCACAAAAGTCGGTTTGCCCATCTCTATAAATAACAAAATACTTATCATTATATAGTACTTTACATATTTCTCTACGACTGATATCCATATACTGACTTAAGGTTCAGAGTGAAATCAGGTGCATAATCCCCACCCTTTTCTCAGGTCATCACCAAACACTCGTGACTAGGAGGAGCTAGCGGATACCATCAGCCCAACAGACCAGAATGTGCGGAGATGAAGGCCAAGAGAAGTCTACACCAAGTTTAGCAATCTTGACCCAACAATTATGATCTTCATTATCTCACAGTGACAAAATATATATATAATCACATGTAGCAATCTTACAACAATTACATCACTCAATGGATGTTTTTTATCCATATAAAATCTTGTTAATACATTTTTAATGTATTATAATATTATCATTATTCTCTTAGGTGCTCAACCTTCAAAATGAGACAAAATTGACCCATTCAATATTTTTCATCATAATTCTGACTTCATCAAAATATTCAAATTATCCCCACACGCGATGCTTTTTTCAGCTATAGCGTGATCCAACTTATTAAATATCAGTTTGTTTGAATCTTATATTTACATTAACACTGCTACATCAAAAAATATACCATAAGCAGCTCTTATTATAACTAATAAGAGTGCGAACATCATTGCAATTCAACTAATAAATTAAACAACGCAAGTAACATTAGGTGCATAATAGTGTAAACGAAAGAGACTACATATAACGTGAGAGATGTGTACAGTTGTTTGAAATAATGCAAGAGATTTACTATAGTCCAATACTTATTTTCAATTATGCAGATAGTACAATATAAAACAAGGTCTTGAGAGGAAACGGCCGTGCTTGCTTTAAGCGTATCTCTATGATCTCCAAGCTAATAATACCACATTTTACCTTCCGCCGAGAGGTTGCGAAAACATGTTAGGCGACTGCTCGTTGGTCTCAGCGGGTCCGTTATTGGGTTCGGACCGTGGCTCGTTAGGGTTAGCTGGCTGAGGAGTCGTGGGTGCACCACCGATCGTGGCCGATGACTTACCTTCGTCCTCCGATTTACCCTGCGAGAAGGCCTCTTGAAGTTGTAGGGCATATTCGAGGTTCCATAGGACATCGCCCATTGTAGGGCGGTCGACCCCATGTTCGGCCAGGCACTTCTGAGCGGCCTCGGCGAACTTCTTCATAGACTCGGGGTTTATGTTCCCTTGTAGATGTGGGTCAATGATCTTTTCTAACATCCCCTTCTTCTTACATTGCATTGCCCACTCGGCTAAGTTAACTTGCTCTCGGGGCAACTGCGGGTTCAGCGCTGGCCTCGCGCATAGCGCCTCGAGCATAACCACTCCGAACGAGTAAACATCGGATTTGTCAGTCAGTTGTTGTCTTCGGAAATACTCCGGGTCTAGGTACCCGAAGCTCCCTTTCACCGCCGTGCTGACGTGGCCCTGCCCGATTGGAGCGTCCTTAGACAGACCGAAATCCGCCACCTTGGCAACTAGGTTGTCGTCTAAGAGTATGTTTGTGGTCTTAACGTCGCGATGGATAATACCCTGCGCGGTCCCGGTGTGGAGGTAATGGAGCCCACGGGCCGCTCCGATACATATTTCGAGCCTCTGCTTCCACGAAAGTGGCGGCTCGCCCGTTCCGTATATATGGTCACGGAAAGGTCCCTTAGACATGTATTCGTACACCAAAATCATCTCGTTATTCTCATCACAATACCCGATCAACGACACTAAATGTCGATGCCTCAGTTTCGATAGCATCTGGATCTCAGTTTGGAACTCGTTGATACCCTGCTCGGACTGCGGGTTCCCTCGCTTGACGGCTACTTGGGTCCCGTCATCGATCACTCCGATATACACGTTACCGAACCCTCCTACCCCAATTACGGCATTCGAGTCGAAGTTCTTGGTTGCCTCTTGGAGCTCCGCGAATGAGAAGTATCGGCCAAGGCCGAAAGTCGAGGAGTGGAAGTTGCTCTTGCTCGATGCAAAGCTCGTATCGCCCGAATGAACCGGGAGTAGCCACGACGAGAAACTATTCCTCTTTTGCCAATCTTGAGGCCTCTTGTGCCACTTGATGACCATTGCCCCGAGCCCGACAAACGCTCCAAACATCATAGCGAACCCCACGGCAGCTACGGTGCCTTTGGCCGCGTTGCTCGCTGACCGCCCATCAACCCCGTACTCACCATCCAAGCTATCGACCAAGTTACTCATCTTCATCACCTCGAGACCGTTGAGTATCGCGTTGACCGTGCCGGTGTTTTGACCAAACGGGCCGATTTGGACCGTTAGGCCGTTCGACATCAAAGATGAGTTCACCACGAAATCCTGATAATACGGGGTGGCTAGGGCTTGGGTGAGCGTGGAAAGATCCAAGCCCGAAATCGCCATCTTCTCATTAATGTAGACATTAAAGTAGAGGTCATTCAGATTCTTACTCACGATATCGCAGAAATGCAACCTCAGGAGATAATCAAAATTAGTGTCCACCGTAAAATTCCATGTCACGTTGAAATTGGGATCACTCACGCCGGCCTCAGCCATCTGAACCGCCGTCGCATAAACAGCACGCGGCGCGTTGTAAATTGGGAACTCCTCGGGGAATTTGACGATACTGGCTGGAACAGACACGTTTTGACCTAACTCCGTGGCTCTCATGTACTTAGCGTCGTTCTCCCACGTCCTGGCTAGGGTGTCGTTCTGTGACGTAATGAGGGGCCCACCGACGTTGAGCCTGTAGACGTACTGGTAGTTGTGGGTGTTGACATCCTTGAATTCCCCCACCGGGTACAGGGCGGTGACGGTGTCGGACAATAGGTTGTCAGGAGCAGAGACCACCTCGATGGCATTAATAAAGGCGATTGAATCCGATTCCGGAGTGAATTTGAGCTTCATTTGGGGATCTGTGATTGCGAGGAGGTACTCTTTGAGAACGTAATCAGATTCGTTGCGTTTGGCCATGGAGAAGCTGCGGAGGAGGACGACTTTGTCGGTGGTGACGGTGAAGGTGGCAGATTTGAGGTCGTGTTCGGTGCTGTTGACCGGGTAGAAATAAAGTCTGACCCAGTGCCAGCCTGGACTGGTGAGTTGGAAGGAGTAGACCGCCTCCGATTCGAAAACCCTAGCGGTTAAGTAGAGGGGAGATGGGACTTTTGCGGAGGAAGCCGCGGCGGAGACTTGGATGTTGTCTTTAGCCTCAAGAAACCCTGCTGAGTTGGCATCCGTTTTGAAGATTCTGTTGTCGGGGAGGTTGACCAGCGAGGTTGCACCACAGTCGATCATGATGCTGTCTTTTGGGTTGAAACCACTCGCCGCTAGAACCTTCACCCATCATCCAGAATAAATATGAAAATGTAATTTTATTTTATTAAAAAAAGAATAGGGTTCAAATATCTTGATTAAGGGTTAATTATCAAACTGTATCATTGGTCATTTGAACAATTTGCTAATTGGAATTAGAAAAATGGTAACTTAATTTTCACATGTGTACAAATAATTATCTATGCTATGCTATGCTATGCTATGCTATGATTTCTATTCAATTTGGACTCAATGCATCACATGACCAACACTTGATAATGTTATTAAATGGTAGATGATGTTTAGGCAGTCAAACAAATTACTAACAATTTTATTCATCACGTGTCTAAAATGGAGTGAAGCCATCTAATAAAGAAGAAAATTCTGACTAAACAAGAAATTTGTAGACAAATATAAAACTTAATATAGCAAAAAAAAATTAATTTTTTTCCCCAAAGCTCTACAATGGTTAAATGCCCAAACATCATGTAGCATTTTGACACTACCCCATGTTTTATATTATACTTTTATGTAAAATACATCTAAATCATATATATACATATAAAAAAATGGAGGAGATTACATATGCATTGGTGACTGACCTGAACTGGGGCGACAATGGATAGGAGGAAGACGAGAATTAGGGCCATGAAGGTAGACATGAATATTGAAGGCGGAGGGAGGTGAAGAGAGATTTTAAGAAATGTGGGTATCATATATTCAAAGTCCATCCCTCCCGGAGGGTAAGGGGGACGAGAAAGAAGTGAAGATCCCAATAATTAGAGAGAGATGTGTCTTCTTCTTCAAATTAGGGTAAGTGACAACCGTATGGCGAAACTGGTGGTGGTTTCTTGATTATTTTCATGGCAGTGGATCCGTTACATGTGGAGAGGAGACAGTTGAGGTTTTGTTGATCCTCATAATGTGGATGTGGCTACCAACCTCATTAAGAGTTTTCTTTTTTTGAGAGGAATCAGTTATTATGGATGGATGGATTCTCTCTCCTTCTTAGCTATGCCTATGCAAACGGAATTACCATCAATTTTTGGGATGAGATTCTTTCACTTCCGCACAAATTTTGATTAAATAATAATATTAATGTGTTGTGTCCGTTTTATATTCGTACTAGACACCTGCTCGGCTACGTGCGCGCACATTGTTGTTTGAATGTTATAAGGACATGATCAATTTGACTCCAAGGATGATACAAGATTGTGATCATACAGATTACAATGATGATACAAGAGTAGACCCTTTTTTAGAAAATAATAGACTTAAACTATGTATTATAAAACTATTATTTATTTTTTTTAAAAAAATCTTCAACATTAAAATTAAAATGCTTGAGCGATTGGGAGGAAAATCCATTAAATATCTACCGGTCGCTCTCGCATTTTAATTTCAACGTTGAATATATTTAAAAAAATATATTTAATTTTATATTACATAATTTAAGTTTATTGTTTTCTAAAAAGGGGTCTACTCTTGTATCATCATTGTAATCTGGATGATCACAATCTTGTATCATCCTTAGAGTCGGACTGATCATGTCCTTATAACATTCAAACAACAATGTGCGCACGGGCGTAGCGCGGGACGGTGTCTAAATAAACATTAGGGAAATCCAGTTAAGTGGATTAAAAATAATTGCTTAATATTATTTGTGATTGAAGACATATGTGCGCTTACAAAATTGAAATTTTGTTACAATTACCTTACTACATTTAGGTGTGTACTAATAGGTTTTTTATTTTTTTTATTTATTTATTTTATTTTTTATTTAATTTCGGTCAATATTTTTGGATGAAAAATATAATTGTAAAAGAAAATTAAATTCGCTAAATATATCATTTTAGTTAAATAAAAAGTTCACTAAAATATCAATATAATAAAAGAGAAGTAAAATGTACTACTACATCAATAATTTCATAAAATTAAGATGATAAAAAATTTTAAAATATAACATTTCAAGTATGTATACCGGTAAGCTCTGTGAATTATTTTGTCATAATCAATACAATTGTTGAATACTATTCAAGACAGTTTGATAAAACGACATATAGTTGCACTAAAAAGGTGTTCACACAAATATATCTCGACATTGTACATATTATGGCCTTGCGCTTTATTTATAATCATTGTGAAACTCGAACATACTTAATTATATTTTCACGTCGTAAAAATAATAGGCAAACATTTATATTGATTTCATTGAGATACTCGAAATATTAATTTAATTTCTTTAAATAATCCACCAACTCAACACAGCTATGCATATCCCATGCTGTATAGATAATTTAATATAAACATTCTAAAATACACTTAAATAAATATTTTTGCCAAACACTTGATTGGATTAAAGAAGTAATTTAATGAGGTATAATTTCATATCACGCTTACATGTTTACTTTGTAACATCAAACATGATGAAAAAATTGAAATAATACTAAAGCAATAACATTAATCTGATTATTAAATAAGAAAATAAAGTAATGTTATTATTTTTACAGCCAAACTTTTATATATGTATTTCATTTAACATGTTTTTCTCCTTTTACATATTGTGCATGTAGTCCAATATCCATAAAGACACAAATAATAGAGCCTAATGTAAAAGAATAGAAACTAATGAAAAAGTTATTTTTTGCTCTTCTGGACACTCATTGGCATTTCACCAAAGTAGCAACCAAATGTACAGTAGCTCGATCAGAACAGTAACCAGAAACGACTATTGTCGGAATCCTTTTACCTTTAGTTTGATCTAAGCCGCCCAAGTTCTATTATGGAATAAAAACAGAGAGCTAAAAGTAGTTCATTTCTCCATATTCAGGAGACACGAAACACACTGGCACAAATCATCATAAACAATCTCAGCATGGATCATAAGAAGCACAGTGGAGCAAGTGACAAATAGCAGAATAGGGAAGAAAGTAGTCCATACAGTATTTATTGATAACCTGAAGGCAAAATTTTGGGAGGTTCTCCTTCTCCAGCACACTAAATTTCATTCAATTGACTGCAGTTGCGTGATCGACTGATTGGTGACTGAGAAGAAATAGAAGATAAGCTCGGTTGGATAAAAAAAGAGATGGTGTTCCTGCCTCTCTTTTGCGTTCCTGCATTTAACCATAGCGTAAACCAATTAAATTTACTAACAAATAAGAACGTAACAACTGGAAAAGGAACGTACATCAGTTTTTGAATGAAATTAAAAAAAAAGAGAACGATTACAGTTTGATTACTGGCTAAAGAGACACGCGTCTCGCAGTTTGATTGCTCCCGAATTGAGCTGCTAATGTCTGATAATTCGCTCTGCATTTTGAGAGTTAAGTATATTCTCTCTTTAATTTGTTCCTTATTCAGATTGATGCTTAGATTGCTCCCGAATTGAGCTGCTCATTGTTGAAGCCCACAGGTTTTGGCCCAAAGATGAAGCCTTGGATTATTGGGCTAGTTCGGCCCAGGCGTATTGTTTGGGGTTTGGCCTGTTGCCATTATTATTAAGTTGTGTCAATCTGAGCTTTGTATAAAAGTTGAGGGTCAAACTTGTTGTTTCGACCAAGTTATTGCGGGCTGTCCGCCGGATAACTTGTCGAGGTCTTCTAGTTAGGTATGAGCTAAATCCGCCTTCTAGTGTCGTGCGCGGGCTTTAGCTTTTGCTTCCAAAGGAGGGCAAGTCTCTCTGGGTCTCTAGCGGGACGTCCGTCAGCACCTGCAAAGGAGCGTTACCTAGCAGTCCCCGTGGAAGGGGGGGGGGTGCTTGGCGTGCTCACTCCGACGCTCAACATCAGTAGTTTTCTAGAGAGAGAAAGAGAGGGTTTTTAGAGAGAAGTCAGAGCTTTTTCCCGAGCTTGCCCAAAGTGATTTTTGGAATGAATTGAATTTGTTCACCCCCAAGGTGGCTATTTATAGGCAACCTTGGACCGTAAACCGGTTTTGACCCGGTTCAATGGGGAAATGTGAACCGGGATGCAGGGGTAAGCTCTGGGAAAAGGGGCTCTGACGTACGTCTCAGGCGGCTGTCATGAACGGGACGCGCGCGCCTCTGAAACAAAGGTCTCGGACACATAGGAGTTAGTGTAAAAATCGGATCTCCGTATACGTCCGAGGTAAAATGGGGGGTGTGCGCGACACCCCCCGGGTGTGGAACTTACCCGGAATTCCGGGTAAGCTGGGGCTTACCCGGAATTTCCGGGTAAGCCTAGCTTACCCGGAAATTCCGGGTAAGCTAGACTTACCCGGAATTTCCGGGTAAGCCCCCCGGGGATGCCGGGCAAGCTCAAACTTGCCCGGTTTTCCCCGGTTAGCTTGAATTTGGGCTTTTGCGGTGAGTCCCGTACGTGCATGAGGTCCGAATAATTAAAACCGAGCCCGGATCACGCGTATGTCCATCACTTGCCCCCGAGTTAAACAATGGCTTGACCTTTGTTTAACTCTATTATAAGATAGGGCGTATGCGTGATTCGGGCCGTCTGCTCACCTTGAGTTTTAACCTACCACGGGTGGACGCGCGTGGCTCCGACGAATTCCTTGCCTTAGTTTTAGAGATGGTCATGCTTAGTAACTGCATGAAGGGTTAGTAGCATAACAGACTACGAATAATATGAAAAGTATGATTGTTTGGAGAATTAAGGTGCGAGCGAGCACGCATGAAATTTTTCGAGCTCGTACGATGAGCTAGTAAATACGGAACGTTCATGATATGATTAAATGCATCAAAATAAATCATGCAAGTCTTGAAAAAAATGTTTTTCATGTAATGCGCTAGTTTTTGGGAGCTTATCGTCCGAGACGGCCGTCTTGACGGCGAGACGACGGTTTTGGGTGAAATAGGGCCGGGTTTTGGAAAATCACATGCAACGGCCCTAATATGAAAAAATCATAATCTCAACGTTTTCAAAAAGTTGAGGATATTTGAAATGACTTAGTTAAATTTATCCAAGTCATTTGATAGTCAAAGACCCAAGCCATCAATAATTTAAGGAATGAATGGTAGGTAGGAATGTACCTCCTTGATGTATGGTACTTACCATGTTGTGTAGTCCCTTCTCCTCCTTGATAGTTTATAAAACTATCAACTTTTGAATTGGTTGTGGTGAGAGTTTTGGAGGAGCTAAGGTAGGGACTTTGGGAATTCACTTTAGGGTGCAAGGGAGACCATATTCCGGCCGGCCACCACCAGGAGCACCACCGGCGACATCAGGGCGGCGCAGCGGCGGCGAGGCGGCGGCGGCAGGCGGCGGGTCCGGCGGCTGTGGCGGGGGCGGCTGCAACATTTCGTGGTTCGATTTTGAGCCCGATTCGATCCGATTTCGAGTCCCTTTTGTCGAGCATCGATTGGTAACGTCCTCCACTCACTTTTCTTGAGGTTGAATAGACCTATAGGGCTGCACATTTGAATTTCAATAAGGTGCCTTGTAGGTGTTTGATAAAATGCATGAGTGAAGTTTTTGCTTGATTTTCAAAATTTGCTTTTGGCTAAGCTCTAGGTGTAAATAGATAGAGTTAGGGATAGCGAACTCCCTTTGTGAAGTGGTCCCTAGGTTCCGATCAACCGAGGGGAAATCGTGGGGGTTCGAAATCGGAGTTTTTCGAGCGAAAAGCTTGACCCCTTGTTTCTTGATATGGATAACTTGAAATGATGTTTCCTATTGTGATAAAGCCCCCTTGATTGTTTGTGAGTGGATTGCCATGCCCCCGGAGCTTAGGTGAATGCTTGGTAGTTTGCCTTCGTTAGTGGCTTGGTTGACCCGAGTGTTTTTCGGGTTGTTCGGAGAGGGGTAAGTCCCTTCGTGGTGTGCAACGGGCTTGTTTGAGTGCATTTTAACTGGTTGTATGTGCCCCCGGAGCCTTGAGCCATTCTAAGGATGAAATTTGATCAAAAGGTGGTCGGATGGCATTTTGGTAATTATAACCAACTTTGTATGCCTTTGATTTCTTTATCTCTTGAACTTGTTGCTTTCTAGAGGGCTTGAATACCTGTGACACATTGCACAAATATATGAAAATTTGATTAGTAGGTGGCCTAGGCCTTTGATGAGCGTAAGGATTTTTGACTCCCGAGCGGGAGGGTCCCTAGCCGTTTGCATGCGGACAGTCGGTCCGTTGGGTTGAATGTCCTTGCAAAGGATTTTGATGAGTGTGGTTGATGTGTTGCTTTGGTTTTTGATTGAGTTGGTGTATGGATTTTGCAGGGCTTGGTTGACGAGCTTGCAGGCGCCCGATTTTGATACTTAGAGTATTCTTGATAGGAAACGGTTTCCGCTTCTTCGCATAATGAGTAAGTCTCATCCCTTTGTTTCGGATAACTTTGAGGGTGAGGTTGGCGAAAGCACCATGGATTCCGATTCTGGGTCTCAAAGCGGTGTACTCTTGGGACCGTCGGGCGACCGCGTGATATTGGAGAAAACTCAGATATTTTTTCCCAACAAGCTCCCACGTTCCAAGTTTGACCTCTGCGTCTCGACCCGGGGCTGGTGTCCCGGCCTAGAGGTCTCGTATCCTTGGGATGTTGTGAAAGGAGTTGAATTTGGTCGGCCCACCGTTCCTCCCGCTGAGTATGAGGCGGTCTACCTTTCACAGTTTCGAGAAGGACTGCGGTTTCCCTACTGTCAGGATCTGGTCCGCCTTTGTCGATATTATAGGATTTCCCCTGTCTCTATTACCCCTCCAGGGTTTAGGGCTTGGACGTGTTTTCGGGTGCAATGTCATCTGAATTCTTGGGATTACTCGATAGTGTTGTTTCGAGCCTTCTACCGCCTGGGTAAGGCAGATGAGTCTGGGATGTGCACCTTCAGCTTACGTTGGCCTCATATGACCGAAAAGGGATTCTCTTCCCTTGGTTTGCGTCGGGCAGGGTGGAATACTGAAGCGCGATTCTGCGAACGGTCAGACACTTCCCAGAATAAATGGAAGTGTCAATACTTTTTTGTGAAGGATGCAGGCACGACTTGGGCGACTTCTCATATATTGGATGCCGATCCTGTTCCACGATTTCAGGAGTTCTCTGACAGAGATAAGGTCGCTTTGAAGAAGATCCATGCGGCGAATAGGGCGGGGGAGTACAGCCCCCTTTATCGTGCTTCTGACGCCGAGCTGTTCGCGGCGGGCATTCACGTACGTCCTTCAGGGGAGGAGTTGGTATGTTTTGAAGTTTTGTAACATCTGCTCTTGTTTTCTTGTAGGTTGGTTTCTTAACAGACGCCCCTGTTTACAGGGTGGAGTTGCAGGCGGGTCTTCTCAGATTGTTCCCGGCCTAGACGATGCACTTCCTGTTGGCCCGGGTATGGGACTTGTGCCTTTTAAATGTTTCGTTGTGGTTTTTCGCATGCTGACACGCTAAAGGTTTCTTTGTGGTTGTCTCTATAGGCTCGGATTTTCCGCCGGCGGGGGGAGTTGTTCCTGTCGGGGAGCATGATGCTGACGTCCGCTCCCCGAGCGATCCTAGGAGGTTGATATCTGACGGCATGCCTCTGGCTCCTTCCTGCGACAAAGGGAAAGGGCCTGTGTATGCCGATTCGACCATGCATGTCCCCCGGTCGGGGAGCGGTCGTTCAGAGGAGGTGCCTCCCTTGGCAGGTAACTGTGGTTGACTTGTTGTTGCATTAGTATGGTTTGCATTCTCCTAATGTGTTTGCTATTGGTGTGTAGTTGTCCCTACTCCTCCGGCTCTTCGCAAGTCTGATCTTATTTGCCGACCTGATCGGGATGTGTCTGGGGGTGAGTGGGTTCCGTATTGTCAGTCTGCTGTCCGTTTTCCCAAGGATGTTTCCTTGAGTACGCCTGCTGTTGGTGTGCGTGTGGTTCAGCGGTCTGTTCCGCCGGCTGACCGCAAGACGTGCCCCCGAGATCCTGAGGCTGCGTTGAAATGTGTTGAGGAGTCACTTGCGCGCTTTGCTCCTGTACGTTGTTTTCCTTTTATGTTGGATCTATCATGTTTGTCTGACTTCTCTATGTATGATGTGTTTGTGTTGTTGTTGTAGGTGAATGCCGTGATGACCAACCTCTCCTCTTTTGTTGTTGAGCTTGTTGAGGAGACGAGGGGTCTGCAGGATCGTCATGAGCACCTGTCTCAGGACGTTGTCGCGTTGAGGGAGAAGGCGCGCGCACACTCAGATGCTTCTTCCGAGGCTTCCGCTGATCTCAAGAGGAGTCAGGATTATGCGTCTCAGCTGGAGGCGGAGCTGTTTGCCCTACTACGTCAGGAGAAGGTTGATGAGGAAACGCATGTTGTGGCGCTGAGGGGGACTAAAGAGTCTCATGTTGCCCTTGGTGATCAGCTTGGAATGATCGAGTTTCCTACTACAGCTGATTATCCCAAGCTTCTCGAGAAGGCGCGTGATGATCGCATGGAGTCCTTCTCTGTGGATTATTTCAGGAGGGTACATTCCCTTGCCCCCGATTTTCCTTTCCAGAGTGCTGGTCCATATGCTGGCTATGCCCTTGGGGCTATTGCGGGGATCCGAGCGAGTGGTGGAACGAGTGGTTTGACGGGACAGGCGTCCGTCCCTGTTGGTGATGATCGCCGGGGTGCTTTCAAAGGTCCAGCGCAAGATGTTTTTATGACTGATGTCTTTGGTTCTGGTGCTCCTGACGTTGGGTCGGGTTGATTTTTCTTTGTTTTTTCATGTGTACATATGGTTGCTCCCCTTGCATGGGTGAGATTTTGACGGGTTGCATCTTGGGCTCGACTTTTAAGCTGGCCGGATGTCTTTACTTTTGAGTCCTGCTATATTATATATATATGCCTGACATGAGATGTTAGAAAGATATAATACTAAGTATTATTTTGCCTCTTTCTTTATTGTTGTCTCAGTGACTTGTTCTCTTTTTGTAAGAGTATTGCTCTATTGAATGGTTGATTTTCTTGATCCGATGGTTTTCCTTAGGAAACTGCATCTCTGTTGGTGACGGTTGTGGGTGAGTTGGATGGATTAGTACGTCCGACCCTTATTTTTGTTTGCGAGAGAAGATTCCCAATGATCCGCTTGTCCCCCGACTTTTGGCAAGGATGTGAATGGATTAGTACGTTCACATCCTCGTAGTATGGCTAAGTGTGGATAGATTAGTACGTCCGCCACTTGCATTTGTTTGCGAGGAAGGATTCCTAATGATCCATTTATCCCCCGACTTTTTGCAAGGATGTGAATAGATTAGTACGTTCACATCCTTGTAGTATGGCGAAGTGTGGATAGATTAGTACGTCCGACACTTGCGTTTGTTTGCGAGGAAGGATTCCCAATGATCCGTTTATCCCCCGACTTTTTGCAAGGATGTGAATAGATTAGTACGCTCACATCCTTGTAATATGGCGAAGTGTGGATAGATTAGTACGTCCGCCACTTGCATTTGTTTGCGAGGAAGGATTCCCAATGATCCGTTTATCCCCCGACTTTTTGTAAGGATGTGAATAGATTAGTACGTTCACATCCTTGTAATATGGCGAAGTGTGGATAGATTAGTACGTCCGACACTTGCATTTGTTTGCGGGGAAAGATTCCCAATGATCCGTTTATCCCCCGACTTTTGCAAGGATGTGAATAGATTAGTACGTTCACATCCTTGTTATGAGGATACTTTAACTCCTTGTATGCGTCTAACGTCCTTTGTTTTGGTTTGTTGTGATGAGCTTCGCTTAGGCCTGCCTTGATAACTTTTTGATGGCTTTTCTTGTTGGATGCCCTTTCTGTATATATTGTTAGGGTCTTTGTTGGTGATGTATGTGGCTTGTTCCTGGTATTGGACCGGGGGAGCTTGCCATTACATAGTGGTTTTTCCTACGCAAGGAGTGAACTTCATTAGTTTTCTTGTTTATTTACACGGGACGTGCATGGATGGAGTCAACTGATCTCCCATCCTAAATGTTCTACTCAGCATTTGAAAAGTAAAGATAGAGTATGTGCATGTCATAAGGGAAGGGTTATTCCCTTAGTGACGGTTTGATAAAGCTGGCTTCCTGCATGCGATGTGGGAGCGCAGAGCTCCTTGTTTGATCAGGTCCTCAATTTTGTTGCGAAGGGAGGGGCAGCCATTTGTGCTGTGACCCCATTTGTTGTGATAGTGGCACCATAATTCCGGATTCTTCCCGAGGAAGGCAATTCGGATCTCGCTTGGAGGAGGTAAAACATCCTTCAGGATGGTCTTGAACAACTCTTCCACCTCTATGTTTAGAGGTGTGTATTCTCCATCTTGGTTGTTGTTCAAGTCTTGTCTTGCATGCTCTTGTTCGCATGCCTCCTCGTGTTCTGCAGGTGGGCTGAACCACCCCAGCTCATTTGCGACTTCGATTGCCGTTTCCATCTTCTCCTTTAGGTCAGCCATAGACTTGGTTGTCCTCCACCCATGTGTTCGTCCGAACAGGAGAAATGTGGATGAGTTCATGTTCAGGAAAAATCCATTGATCACGGCTGACTTGTCTGCAAAACTTGAAGTTGCGTTAATAGCGAATCGCTTGAAGTAGTTTTGGATGGATTCTGACTCTCCTTGTTTAATGTCCCATATGCTTGGAAGCATTGGGGCTTGAAGTGTTGGGAGCCTTTGTCCTTTGCTCATCATCTCGTCAAATCGCTTTTCGACTTCAGATTTGGAACACTGTCCCCTTTCAATGACTGCAATGTCCAGGCGGTTCTTGCATCTTAGGGCGTTGACATAGCATTTTCGTGCTGTTGTCTGATCGCCCAAGACTTCACCGATTCCTCCCTTTAAGCGGTATTTCAGCTTTTGGTGTGCCGTTGAAGGCACCATCTCGTAGGGGTTTATCGTTGTTCTCCCAAGAATTCCGTTGTAAGCGCCGAGGCTTTCGACGATCACAAAAGTGATGTCGACTTTCATTGCGTTCCACCCCTCTCCTATTACAGTGGGAAGGGTGATCATTCCCAGTGGGTACGTAGCAGCTCCAGCAAAGCTTACTAACGGGAAATTTCCCGGCTTCAGGTCCTCTCTTTTCATTCCCAGCTGTTCGAGGACGTTAATATGGAGGATGTCTGACGAGCTTCCTCCGTCGACTAGAATTCTTTTGACATCGAACCCGTTGATTTCCATCGTTATTACTAACGCGTCATCATGTGGGTAGACGATGTGTGCCATGTCTTTTCTCGAGAATCCTATCACGAGGTCCTCCTCTTCTGGTTTCTTTCTTTTTCCATACTTGGGGAGTGTGCTTGCCTGCACAGCGTAGACATCTCTTGTGTTGGAGACTTGTCCTCCTGCAGCTGGACCACCATGAATGACATTAATGACTCCCCTCTTTTTAGGAGGGGGGTTGTCAGTGGTCTTCTCCTTTCCTTTTTCCTTTGACGTGAATTTTCTCTTCACCTTTTCGATCTTTCCCCCCTGATCGACGTAGTGCTTAAGTCCGCCTTCTTGTATGATTCGATTGATTTGGAACTTAAAGCTTCTACAGTCGTCTGTTTCATGGCCATTGACTTCGTGGCTTTCACACCACTTGTCTTGCTCCTTCCCCAGCTGACCCTTTCTGAACCCGAATGGCTCTTTCCAGAGGTTTTGCTCTTTCATTTCTTTCAGTATGACGCTCAGGGGAGCATTCAAAGGGATCAGCTCGACGGTATTGACATCTGCATTCTTGTCTTCTTCAATGTTGAATGTTCTTTTCTGGGGCGGAGTCCATTGTTTTTGCTGGGGGGTTTGATTCTGCTTCGGGGGGCCTGGCTTGCTTTCATCTTTCTTGTTGCCTGGCTTACCCCATTTGTCCCGTGCTGTCATCTTGTAATGCTCAGCGTCGATGTACTCTTTAACTCTTGCCACGAGTTCTTCCATTGTTTCCGCAGGTCTTGTAGAAAGCTTTTGGCCTAAGTCGTACCCGTGCCTACCCAGGTTTCTGACAAAGGCATGAATGATTTCTGTCTCTGCGATGTTTGTTTGGATTTCGGAGATGTTTTGGTTGAATCGGATGTAGTAGCTTGCGAGGGACTCATTCCACTCTTGCTTGACGTCATCCAAGGCATTTGATCCTTTGATAATCGAGCGTTCTCCCATGTAACGTTGGATGAACTTTTCTTTGAGGGACTGCCACGAGTCTATGCTTTTCTTTGGCAGGGAGAAGAGCCAGTGTGCAGCTGGTCCGCCTAACGTTTGGGGGAACGTCATGGCTATGTGGTGAGGGTTGTCAGTCCTTCCCAAGAGCATTAGTTCATGCTGCTGCACATGCTCTATTGGGTCTCCCTTGCCTCGGTATTTTTCTGGCCTTAGATTGTATAGTGCGTCTGGGACGCGACTGTACACCAGCTCGTCGGTGAAAGGGTGGGATGTTGTGTCCACCAATGTGTTCATCCCTCTCATTTTCCTTTCTTTTATCTTCTTCTCAATCAGCTTTTCAAGCATCTCCTCCGTCAACCCGGTGATTGGGTTATCCTGATTCTGGGGGTATGCTTCTTGGCCCATGCTTGCGCCTTGTTGGGGAAATTGCGCCTGCGTCGGGTTGTGTTGAGAATATCCACCTTGATATCCCTGGAATGTCTGAGACGGCTGCCTCCAAGCTTCTTCATTATATGGCCCTGTATGGTAGGGTGTTTGGGAGTGCGAAAGCTCCTGTCTTGTCCACTGCTGGGGGAACTGCCTGCTCTGCTGTGCATTCCCGTGGAAAGTCGGGGTTTTTGAGATTGTAGGGCCTCTTTGTTGAGGTGCATTCATTGGAGGCGCTTGCCTTGGAGGCGGGGGCATATTTGCTTGTTGCGCGGGAGGGGGCGGTGGCGCCCCGTATCCTTGGTTGCGCAGGGCTTCTCTTAGATGAAGCAGCTGCTCGAGTGCTGCCATCATTTCCGGGGTGACTGTGGGTGCAGTCTGTGCCCCTGGTGCTTGGTTGTATGCTCCCGCGTTTGGCATTCCGTACGGTTGCTCCTGCGTATTGAAGGTTTGGTGGGCGAAACCTGGAGGAGCGTTGGTTTGCTGTGTGCCCCCTTGCGCGTTACTCCGAGAGTGTACGCTTCTAGTTGGCATAGATGAGGCGACTGAGGCCTCGCCTTGGCTTTGCGGGGGAGCTCTCTGCGGAGGAGGTCTCATGCTTGACTCCGGAGCCGGAGTTTTCCTTGGACGTCCTGGTCCTCTTCTCTTCGTCTTAGTCGGCGGTGGCTGCTCGTTGCTTGCCATGCTGTTGGTTCTGTGGGTGATCCGCAGACGGCGCCAGTGTTTCGACCAAGTTATTGCGGGCTGTCCGCCGGATAACTTGTCGAGGTCTTCTAGTTAGGTATGAGCTAAATCCGCCTTCTAGTGTCGTGCGCGGGCTTTAGCTTTTGCTTCCAAAGGAGGGCAAGTCTCTCTGGGTCTCTAGCGGGACGTCCGTCAGCACCTGCAAAGGAGCGTTACCTAGCAGTCCCCGTGGAAGGGGGGGGGGGTGCTTGGCGTGCTCACTCCGACGCTCAACATCAGTAGTTTTCTAGAGAGAGAAAGAGAGGGTTTTTAGAGAGAAGTCAGAGCTTTTTCCCGAGCTTGCCCAAAGTGATTTTTGGAATGAATTGAATTTGTTCACCCCCAAGGTGGCTATTTATAGGCAACCTTGGACCGTAAACCGGTTTTGACCCGGTTCAATGGGGAAATGTGAACCGGGATGCAGGGGTAAGCTCTGGGAAAAGGGGCTCTGACGTACGTCTCAGGCGGCTGTCATGAACGGGACGCGCGCGCCTCTGAAACAAAGGTCTCGGACACATAGGAGTTAGTGTAAAAATCGGATCTCCGTATACGTCCGAGGTAAAATGGGGGGTGTGCGCGACACCCCCCGGGTGTGGAACTTACCCGGAATTCCGGGTAAGCCTAGGCTTACCCGGAATTCCGGGTAAGCTTAGGCTTACCCGGAAATTCCGGGTAAGCCAAGCTTACCCGGAATTCCGGGTAAGCCAAGCTTACCCGGAATTCCGGGTAAGCTTAGCTTACCCGGAATTCCGGGTAAGCCCCCCGGGGATGCCGGGCAAGCTCAAACTTGCCCGGTTTTCCCCGGTTAGCTTGAATTTGGGCTTTTGCGGTGAGTCCCGTACGTGCATGAGGTCCGAATAATTAAAACCGAGCCCGGATCACGCGTATGTCCATCACTTGTGAACCTTCAAGATTGCGGTGCGATCTTTCTATTATTCTCTTTAGGGTTTAGTATATATTTGGGGGATAGGATCAAAATAAAATTAACCTAAGTGATCCCTAAACGATGGTGACTACTGAAATGAAAGGGTTGTGCCATCTTTTACTGAAATATTTCGGTCACCATCTTTTCTCAAATATTTCAGTAATCACCATCTTTTCTCAAATATTTCGGCCACCTTAAGGTTTACTTGTTGACTAAGAAATTAAAAATTTCACATTGAACACCTAAATCATGGATCAGCCGAAAACAATAAAATTAGGGCAAGTGGTCAAATTTCAAGATCAAATCTTTCAAAGATCAAGAATCCAAAGTTTGAATTTGATAAAAGTCTTGTTTCTTGAAAATCGTGAACATCAAACTTCACTATGAACATCATGAAAAAACATAGCCAGATCCGAATTTTAACAAAAATCGAAAATTTAAAACTTTAAAATTTTCGGCCATAATCAAGAAAACCAAGAACACCAATTTTATCAAAAATACGAACTCCCTAACACATGCTCTGATACCACTGTAGGATTTATGGGATTAATACTACATAAACAAAACCCTAGATACGTGCCAGGTAACTAATACACAGCGGAATAAGATGCACATACCTATAATGTTTCCCGTAGCCCAAGACCGTTGAGGGGAGTTCTCGGTCCGCTTGATTCCTGTTAGAGAAGCTCTATGCGGATTATGCCTCAAAGCAAAGCCACGGTCGATTCTTCGCGGGATGGATCTCCTGGAGTAAATTGCTCAACACAATTTTGCACCTCCTTGGTGTGGTAGTTTCGGCCGAACCTTTTGAGGGAATAGGGAGGAGAGTTTTCTTTTAATCTCACCACTTAGGAAGAGAGCATTAGCCTTATGAAACCCTCCTAGGACTCCGTATTTACAAGAGGGTAATGTTAATTGGAATTTTAGACCTAAACCAAAATTTCTAATATTACATTACCTAATTTCTTAGGTACATGGATTTAATTAATGGGCTCTGAGAGCTTCATGAGTAATACGAGATTATAACCTTAAACCATAAGAGCTTGCATTGAGTTATATTATAATATATATATTTTTCCAAATAAAAATTTATTATTAATATGATCAATTAATATATTATTTGTATATAAACTCACTGACATATATGAAATTCATTTTACTCAGATGATACTTTACGAAATATTAAGTTTTTTTTTTAAATTAGAATAATAATATTTTTTTTCTAAATATAAGTAATTTTTGATACACTTGATTAAGTTATACAATAATACTACATGCTAAAAAAATTTCTATGCTAATAATAAAAATATGAAGAAAAAAAAAACTCATATAGATATCACAATGAATAAACATACCCCTTGATAGTCACATCTTTCATCAATTCTCTTAATCTTCTTAATTATGTTCGTAGGCACCTTAGTATTAAATTTTAAATCAAGGTCTTAGTTGAGATATAGAAAGTATTGTTCAAAATAAATATGAATATAATTCCGCTTGATTCGATTAGATAATAACCCATTACGAAACCAAAAATTTGGAGATATAAAATAAACACTAAAAAAGTTATAAAAAAAAAATATATACTCATGCTTTATTAAAGTAGATAATAACATATTACAAAACCAGTATTGTTGAACTAGAGTTTATGAGCTTAAATAATATTAGTGTGTCATATGCCAGAATAACTGCCAGAATCAACGATATTGAACTTTAAAACTTAAAACGCAGTAAATCAATCCACACCACTAATTTATTGTCTAAGAATATATTCGATTTAATTTTTTTTACTATTTATTATTAGTAAATATCGTAATAAAAAACCATAACGTTTTCTACGATAATCTTATTTATTAATGGATATTATGTGAAAGTAAATATGAATAAAACTTGACATATGATATTATATATTTACTAGCTACTTAGCCCGCGCACCGCACGGGAGAAAAATTCTAAACAAAAATTAATCTAAACAAATTAAGCTATCTTTATTTATTGGATATGCATCTATATCAACAATTATTAAAAAAAATTAGATAGAAAATTAATTAATATTAATGCATTAATTTAATTGAGATACTTAATACAAATTATTATTTAAAATATTTCATAATAGTGAATATACATTATATATCTTTTTTTATAAGAAGTATAACTAATATAATATAAAACTTATAATTTTACTATTAATTAATAATCTTAATTTAATATAAGATTATTCCTCTGGAAAGATTTTATTGTTGATGCAATTAATTAAATTATTAAATCTAAATCTCGATGCGTTATTTTTTTTTTATCGGCTATTGTTTTATATTGCATATCAGTTATAATAGATAGAGTTTCATCATGCTACATTTTACTTATACAGTAGGTTTGTTATATATGTTAAGGAATAATGAATATATGAAATATAATTAGGAATTAAATAATAAAATAGTAATTATAAGGAGATGGTTAAAATTGGTTATATATATATATTCTAAGGTTTCCATGTTTTATATACACATAACGTTTTTCATTATTTTTTTATATATTGCTTACTATATAATAATTTATTAATTATTCTATATATATTGTATTTAAGTGACGGTATATGAAGATTTTGTATAAATAATAGATTTAAATATAAATTTTTAACTATTTTATTCTTTATTTTATGTAGAGCTTAAATATGATAAAAAAATATTTTCTAAATTAAAAGTTATTCAATATTGTATATCTAAATTTATAGACCACTAATAAAATTAGGAAACATGAACTTTACACAATGCCTAGACTAAAATAAGTAGTGCATAGAGACTAAAATATACAACTTTAATTAATTTACCCTAATAAAAAAATTAACGAAACCTAAAGAGTAATTATTAAAGTTGTTATTAATTATACACACTTGGATGCCGCATGTTTGTTTAGATGGTGGTACGTATTAGAAGTATTTAAGAAGCACACAAATAAAAAAGATCTTGGGTATGTTCGTACCGAAAATGTATGCAGATATTATTATACCCAAAATGTTTCAAATTTGCCTAGAAAAGCACATTTATCATCGATTTTGACCATCTTGAGCAAGCATCATGTTCCTTCCATCTTGACTTCCCAAATACGACATATATTAGTGTGCATGGTCTCTACCCAATTCACCTGCCACAAAATAGCTAAATTATATATATTTTCATTGTCATTTTTTTAGAAGAAAACCCAAGAATATACACGTAAAAACAATTGAAGTGTAATCCTAATATAAAGTTAGAATTATTAGTAAGTAATTTTTATAAACAAAAAAAAAAAGAGAATAATCAGTCGAGAAAACAATTTGTACCTGAAAAATAATATCAAACCTTATATTTTCAATGGTTAGGCAAATTAAAGTACGAACATAATTATATATAATTAGAAAGCAAGAAGCTAGGGTTTTGTTGACATGACAATTTTACTTAGGTAATGGCTTTAGAATGTTCGTTATCGAATTATATAAATTTGTAATTTAAATAGAAAATAACGATAATTTTCACATTCTAACATTCTCAAATAACCAACATCAATGTAACTAACCGGTTAGTTTTATGTAACTATTGAATACTCTTTATTTTGTGTGCACACCCATTCCAAATCGTGGCCACAGCAATAGCATGATGAACCTCCGCAAGATCCTTACTCATATCCACGAAACCGGACACCTTCGTCACCACTCATACCTATACTGTAAGAAGGCAAAAACAACACAACTCATTAGTCCTAAATACCAATAAGAGTTAATTCAGTCGCAAAAAACTGAAAAAAGGTTTATACAAATCGTGAATATAATAATCAATTCTATAAGATTAAAACTTGACGCTTCTTCTGTTTGTAATGAATTTGAAACGTATATATAAAGCACTAATTGATTTGCCATGGTAATTTATATATACTAAATCATATAATTAACTACTTACCAAATAAAAACTCTATGTATTCAACAATAATAATGTTGACTTTTCCTTAATTATTCCCGTAATAATATTCTATAAATTCATATTTTACAATAATAATCTGAATAAATAATTAACGCAACACTTAAGGACTGAGCTTGAAACTTTCACAACTTCCCCGATTATTAATGATCCCTACAACACAGAAATATATGATAAAATTAAAAAATATTCATAAATTATATTGGATGATTCGTAGAATAATAAAATGCAAAATGACATCCATGATAAACATATAATCGAGATATTATCATCTATGGATCAGAGCAATTACCTGAATCAAAGACACATCTTTAAACATAGATGAGTCGTTTTTTAAGGAGTTAAAATGAAATCATTAAATTCATAAGTGAAATAGATACAATAAAAACTCTAAAATTTGAAACTCAACTATATACTCTAAGCTTGAATAATGAAATTAAATTAGATAAATTATAAAATTAAATGAATTTTTTTTTGAAGATAATGAAAATAAAAATAAGAACCGAAGTTTTTCAGCCAATATTTATTTATTATTATGTACGTGTTCATTCGTATTTTTTGCTTACTTCACATATATTCATAAAGAAAAGTTTTGGTACCTTCCGTCTGTATAGTTAGTCGGCCGACCAAATGAATGTTACTAATTAGATGTTCTGTTATCCTCTGTTAGCAACCTCGTATAGCCTTCAGAAATAGTAAAAATATTTAAAATCAACTGCTTAGTGTATCGATTTCATGCTAAAAAATAATCACTACTCTAGAGCATCAAATTTTAAAAGTAATCTAAGAGGGAGGTGCTAACAAAAAAAAAACCTCTAGGAGATATAACCATGAGAATTGGTTGCATCAAACTCTAATTGACAAATTCAACAATAAACTACATAGAAATCAATTACCTTCATAACAATGTTCGAAAAAATCAAGATGAAGCCAATAAATAATAAACCCGCTGCGAAGAAAAACCTATTGACGAAGGTAAACTTTTCAAGTTTCATAAGATGAATTAGCCCTACCATTATATATAGTTGAATATAATATATTTTAAACTAAAAATATCCTAATTTGTCATGAGGTAAATTTAATATTAGATTTTGGAAGTTAGTTAATTAGGTTTGGCCGTGTACATAGTTTTGGCATAGTTTACATATCTATTATCTATTACATAAATAAAAGTCTGAAAATTCAAATTTGTCCTCACATCAATTATGTCCTCACAAAAAAAAAAAGCATGCACTTCTAATGAATAGACACTATCTTCACTACACACCCATTCGGTCACACCACCCTTTGTCTAACCGTTGCCTTCACCATACCAACTTAACCAACTGCTCAGTCATTCTCTTTTCCTTATGGCCATTAGCCACCAAATTCTCAAATCGTTTGCTTTCCATGGAAGACCTCGCTAGCCCTCATTTTTAATACATTCTTTCTAACTCACTTACCCACACATACTGTCACTGGCGCGACTCCACATCATCCTAATCCAAATACGTACTTCAACATTCATCGCCTCTTAATCTCTAAGGGGGACTTCATGTGATTCCAAGGTACTATCTTGCATAAAAATGTTAAAAGTTTTAAATATTACTTTGTTGAATTCTTCAATGTCTTTTTTTTGTCTAATCGGAATCTATTAACAAACTAATTAAATATAATCTTTCTATAGAATCATATATTGTTTTTTTTTTTTGGCCAAACATAGATTGTTATTGACCAGTTGTTAATTTGTTTAAATGGCGTTAATGGTCCTTATTACATTATCATGAGTTCTGTTTTATATTTGTTAATGCAACTCCTTAACTTTTACGCACTACTTACTTACTCATTCAAGATTTTTGCGTGGATATTGAACTATCCTTTGAATCGTTAATAAACTTAACCATTAAACCAGGCACTGATTTTTCTTTTTTTCAATTAATAAACCATGTGTTATCACTACTGCACTCGAGAAGCTATTTAACCTTGTTGGTATTCATCTTGTCTAATAATATGCAATCCATTAACTAAATTTAGTCGGCTGAGTAATCTATAGAGTTGTAGTAATTCATAGGGTAATCTGACATGTCTTATTGATATATGAAACTTAATATGCACTAGGTACTAGGTAATTTTAATTATACTACTAGAAGATGTAGAAAATTACTTAAAAAATCATGGACTTGTTCCCAATTAAGCAGGATACTATCTCTTTAATTATAGACCCTAAACCTATTGTGGCTAAAATACATGCGTATAGGATTTATAAGGTCGTCAAACCGGTCGTTCCTACTCCTTCAAATTTCAACTAAATATCCAATATGAATACAATACCTATGGTTCATTTATTTTCCAGTTTCATATATAGATGCTGATGTGCAGTTAAAATTTCTGTTATAACTCTTAAGTCTTAACAAATAATGAATGTAGGTAATAACAAATTTCTGTTATAACTCTTAGTTGATGTCACTATTCATTTTCCCATGATCGGATGTTCTATCTTATTGTTTCATTCATGTAGACTTTTTAGCCGGGTGTATTATGTAATGACTTATGACCAACCTATTCTATAATTTGCGAACATTTAAGCTTGTTACTATATTCATAGATTTATTTATTTTAGTTTGACTGCTCAATACTACTATTATGTGTTTTGTAATTTTGTTATATATAAAATTTAAATGCAGTAACGTTTTACTTTATCTTATTTTTAAACTAAAAATGTATTTGTAATAATAAATATATGCTATACGCGCATGCAACGCACGCGCACAAAAATCTAGTATATATATATATATATATATTGTTATATACGATTATAATTTCTTGTAATTTTTTTTTGGTAACAATCCATTGTTAATTGCCTATAAATTATTTATAAACATATTGCTTTATTTATTATTATTATTATTATTATTATATATATATATATATATATATAAATATATATATTGCTTACGTGGCGACCTATGGTTTTCCGGAACCAAAATGTATAGACAATGAAGTTAAAAGGAAACTTTCAATTAATTTGTTTCTTTAAATTGCGTAGAGGCCAAAATAGGATATAAAAATACTTCTTAGTTTTGAATCGATCAATATTATGTATCTAAATTTAAAGAACCCCTATTAAATTCCGATTAAATTAGGTAACGCTTACTGGACAAACTGTCCACGTGTCAGCCAGAGGGCTTCCGATGCCGAATTAATATAATACTAGCTACTAACCCCGCGCACCGCGCGGGAGAAAAAATCCAAATAAAAAAAAAAATAAGTTTCCTTATGTATTGCATATACAACTATATTAAAAATATTTGAAAATTTTAATATAAATTTTTATAAGAAATTAATTTATAAAAATGCATTAATTTAATTAATACGAATGATTATTTAAAATATTTCATAGTAGTGAAATAATTAACATTGTATACCATTTTTTATAAGACATATAACTAATATAATATAAAACTTACAATTTTAACATCTACTCTTTTTGTTTGTTGATATTTGTTGAATAACTTTAAGTTTGTTCTTATTTAAACATATTTCACATGAATGAATAACATAATTTCATGCTCTGAAATTTCATAGTGACTTTAAAACTTCGCAGCATTTACAAAAAATGTGAAGTGTTCCATGGGAAGCCACCAACCCTTTAAAGAGACAACTGACGTCCTCATCCCTCAAAGCATAGCCAGCAATCGAGATTCGGCAAAATCTGTCTAACGTCTCCAAAAAAGCTCGCTCACATGAAACCGCTAATCTTGTTTCCTCGTTCTTCTCATTAGTTGTTCTTACACTTGTGAAAACAACATGCCATAACATTGATTCATAAAAAAATAAAAATAAAAATAAAAAAAAATCTTGATCCGAACAATTAATGAATCAATTAACATATAAATATGGTTAGAGATTAATATAAATTAATAAATGTGAGTTTTTTGTACTTATAAAAATGAAATAAGTCTTACATATGAAAAATGACCTTTAAATAACAAAATATGCGTGAAAAAAATAACATAAGACATATTATTAATGCTTACACGGATAATATAGTTGGGTGGTTGGATGAATCAATCTATATGATCTTCTCAAAGCCTTTTCAAACCCCTAAACATGATAGGTTATGAATCCCTATATTGTGGTGATAGACAATACAACTCGTCAGGATAGACTTTTCCCACTTTCTCAATATAAATTGGCCGGTTTACCCTTGTCAATACTATATATACACGATGATAACTTGAATGGACTGTTTTATTCCTACACAAAATCCAAAAATTAAAATAATACTGAGTCGACATATAACAAATAAAAAAATTAGAAGATATGAAAGTTAGTAATTTTATGTGCAAACAGTACATTCCTTTCTATTACAGAGAAAATTTATTAAATTACCATATATTGCATTAAGTAACTTAAATAAATTCCACCCATAACTTTAAATGGATTAACTCATTGATAACAAAGTTCGAACATGTTATTCGTTGCCTACACACTTACAATAAAACAGATAGTTATCCTTGTCTAAATAATTAAATTTCAAATAAAAATAATAACAAAGTTAAAAAAACTGAAGCCAACTAATAATAATAATAATAATAATTATTATTATAATAATAACATCTTTTTATCCACATCTAATAGAAGACCCTAGATGAGGTGGTAACCACATTGCTATGGCTACAATCGTTTTCATATGCTAATTTTGTAGGTAAAAGATCCACAAGTGATAAAATTGCTTCCCCGACAATATTTCGCTGATTAACTATTATTAGAACAATTTTTTTTAAATTTTTTTGGCCAAACTATTATTATTAGAATAATTTGCTAAGAAAGATAAAACATGATAAGCATCAACAATTTTAGAGCATCCACAATGGTATTAAGTAAAATTACGTAAACGTGGGTCCTACATGTTTATTTAAATAAAGCAACAAAAACTATCTACAGTGGTTTTACATAGCATTCCTTAAAGATGGGACCCACACGTAAATTTATGTTTTTACATAAAGCATTCCTTAAATTTAAGTAATGCACTATGTATTACGTAACCAATTTTTAATTATAAATTAATTCATTTTATAATTAATGTTAATATCTTATTGGTGGTTGTTGGAAAATTTAATAATAAAATATATTTAAGGAATATGTTTAAGTAATACGATTGCAGAGAAAATATTTTTTACGTGTGTCTTAAATTTACGTATTACTTAAAGTGTACATAAATGTCTACGTGGCATTTTTAAAGAATACAATTTACGTAAAACCATTGTGGATGCTCTTAAGCTAATTTAAAATTTATAAAAATTAAAAAAATTAAAAACCTGATAACCTCAAATAATAAAGGTAGAATTCACATATCATGAATTATTTTGTTATAATTGCTAAAAATTAATAGTTTCTCAGGAAGCATTTAAAAAAAGATATGTCCAAGAAAGCTCATAATAAGAATTACATATATAGTAAATTACGTACCCCTCAAATTATCAAACACATATATCTTTATTATCTAATTTATCCATATGTTCCTCTCTTGTTCTTTACTCTGCCGAGGTGAAACTATAAAAACGTGAAATCCACATAAAACTCAGAGATTTGAGGACTATCTTCATAAATAAATGCGGTACCTGGAAATCAAAATAAAAAGACGTCAATATATAGTTATGGCGATGTGATTGAGAAAACCACCAAACAGAGAAAACGAAAAACACCAAAATATTAAGAAGAATTTTTTTGTCAGGAGATTAGTGCATTGAACAACTATAAACGCACCTAAGTATATTATTATATTTAGTATATTCCGGAGTTATAAGGAAATTATATATTATATATACTATATCTATTTGTAAAGAAAATATGTATATGCATAGTCAAATATTGATTTTCTAATTTCTAAATTAATCATGTAAATATTTTATGTGAAAATTTGAAGGAAAAAATATAATATTTTATGCGAGACAAACAATCCATGAATAATATTTGTTTATTTATTGATATATACATACAGGCGAATATTTATATGTAATTAAACAATTAATCGGCGCTGTTTGGTAAAAATCTTGCCAATTGGGGTAAACGAATGTATTATTTAGTAAAGCAATTTAGGAATATAATATTTTAATTAGGAAGGTGATCAACTTAAGGTAAAGCAATCCATGAATAATATTTGTTTATTGATATTTATTAGGAACGTGATTTTTCTTGCTTGATTATATCATTATAATTGTCTATATATTGCTTACTTTAGTTATATTATTATTCTATATATAATATTTATTGTATTGATTATAATATAAATATAGTGCTTATGTGGCGGCACATGGTCTTCCGGAGCCAAACTGTATAGATTTACTATTTAAAAGGAAACTTTTAATTAATTTGTTTCTTTAAATTGCGTAGAGACCAAAATAGGAGATAAAAATACTTCTTAATTTTCAACCAATCAATATTATGTATCTAAATTTAGAGAACCCCAATTAAATTAGGAAACATTGACTGCGTGGACTGTCCACGTGTCGGCCAGAGGGCTTCCGATACCGAATTAATATAATATAGTAGATAATAGATATCTATTATTATATTACTTTACATAATTATTTATTATTCTATATATGTATTGCTTACGTGGCGGTCTACGGTCTTCCGGAACCAAACTGTATAGACAATGAATTTAAAAGGAAACTTTTAATTAATTTGTTTCTTAAAATTGTGTAGAGACCAAAATAGGATATAAAAATACTTCTTAATTTTGAATTAATCAATATTATGTATCTAAATTTAGGTAACCCCTATTAAATTCCGATTAAATTAGGCAACCCTGACTGGACAAACTGTCCACGTGTCAGCCAGAGGGCTTCCGATGCCGAATTAATATAATATAATAGATAGTACACTATTATTTTAAAATAACCAACATTAAGATGTATAACTTTTTTTAAGATATTAATTTTGAAAACTAATTAATTCATAAAGTACAAATAAATGACAATATAATATGATTTTTTTATTCAAACAAAGTTAACAATTATGATATTATAATTCAACTAATAGAGAAGTTCATATAGTATATTTGTATAAGATTATTATAGAGTTCAATTAATAGAGAATATAAGGTAATTATAAGACATTGTAGGTTTATAAATACAAATATACTGTAGGTTTTTGTAAGTTGATTTTGACTATAATGACGGCAATTTTTAGTACCGTAACTTAATTTTAGAGGTTTTCACGGTGAAGCAAATTATCTATGAAATCAAACATTTGTTAAATTGATAACTAACTTGTGGAAAAACAAACTTCAATTTCAAAAGGTTACGGTAAAACAGTTTAACTGGATACGCAGCGGGTGCAGATATAATTGATACTTTTAGCATAACTTTATTAGATAATGATTATATGACACATGTTCTTATTATTTTTTTAGTCACATGCCGTGAAAAAAAAATAAGTAAAATAAATATTTGATTTTATTTACATAAGATGTTTTTGTGATAATAAAAATTAATAAATTGTATTTTGTTATGAAAGTAGAGAGGTAATAGAAGAGAGAACTTGATGATGTCTTATTATCACACATAAGGAGCCCTTATATAAGGATTACATATACTTGTGGAGGAAGTAAATTTAATACTAGGAAAGTCTAAACAAGGAAGATGATATATACACGTAATATTGAACATCCACTAAATATATTCATAACACTCCCCCTTGGATGTTCATAAGGGAATTGTGCCTCGTTAAAACCTTACTAAAAAAAAACCCATTGGGATAAAAATCTAGTGAAGGAAAAATAGTACAAAATTATGGATCCCTTTTTGTAAGTTGCCTCGTTAAAAGCCTTACCAGGAAAACCCGATGGGATAAAACCTTGGTTAAGGGAAAAAGAGTGCAGCGATGTAGATTCTCCCCCTGATGTTGACATCGCGTAATTTCATTAAGTCGACGCAATCCAATCATGTTCACCAATATTCCAGATGTCGCAGTCGATAAAGCCTCCTTGAAAAGATCCGCTAGATAGTCATATGAACAAATTCGTTGGATGAAGAATAACTTGAGGCGAATGTGTTTTGTATGTCTCCTTTGATATAACAATCTTCAACTCGAGCTATATAACCTGCATTATCTTCATATATATATATATACAATATAATGCTACATTTGAAAACTGTGCACTTCCATGTTATAACTTACATTTGTGTAGCAAATTAATTTAGGTCTTGATTCGTCATGATATTAAACTCATGACATTCTTACAATCATTAAGGTACTCAATAGATGTGTTTATCTATGCAAAATAGCTTCAAGACATTTTCTTTTATAAGACAATATTATTTTCAATCTCTTAAGTACTCGATCTTCAGGCCGAGCCAAACCTTTGTCCTTTCAATATATTTCGTCTGAATTTTAACATCATCAATAAATTGATTGTATTTAAAACTCTTTAGGAGTTTCAATATCTTCAAATTCTCCCCCTCACGCGATGCCCCTTTTGGCTATAGCGTGATCAATTCATCTTATCAAATATCAATTTTGATTTATTCATATACTTACGTTAGCCTTCGATACAACTTAGCTCAATTGTGTTATATAGTGGGGATAATATACCATAAGCAACCCGTAAATGGTACAATATTTTTTTATCATCCAACATTCTTGAAAATATTCATGCTAGCATTTTAAATCCTTCTGGATTTTCATGTGGATTTCACTATCAAATTAGCCACCAAAATAGGCTATAAAATTATTCATATCATGAGACGCATATTAAAACCTTGTATGTACTGCCAACATAATAATGTATTTGAAGGTTATTGCACCAAATGATTCATATAATAATTGTCATCTTTCTGCGGAAAAGTCTTTGTACCACGGGTTGTGCCTATCTTACGAGGCAATCTATTTACGCATAAATTATTTATATCCACTGGCTATCACATTCTGCATTTGTCATGCTCATACTTGCGTCTTTTCAAACTTTGGCCAATCATGATAATTCTTTGACATATTGAGCTCAATATCCCCGTCTTGTTTTATGAATTCACTCATGCATAATATTCAAAACTATTGTCGACAACTTTATATTTTACGGTTCCATCACTTCCCGTTAATGACATAACTCATTGATATCTCTTTATTGTAATCACTTTCAGGTACTTGAACCACTTCTGGGGTTTCATATTTAGCTATGTATTTACTTCTTTTGGGAAATCACCTTCATAATAAGACCATATTTATCTTGCTCCATTCTTTAATTAAAAAAAATTCTTTGGAACCAATATCGCACGCTTCAGACGAGAGTTATTTTTCATTATAACCTGTCCAATCAGGACATTTCAAAATTGGAGCATTTGCAGCTGTTACTTGACTTATGACTTTCTGGGTCTCATAAAGTCACTTATTGGCAGTATTTTAAAATGCTTTTCTCTTTGAACTTCAGGTTCATATTCTCATTGTGCGAGGATCTAAATGAGATAATAACAATTTTTTTTTTCAGTCAATCTCTTTTCTGCCAGCTGCTTCTTTTATCCCCCTAATGTTGGGAAAAGTTGTTCAACAATGACAATCAACACTCTTGCTTTATATATATAAGTCATTTTTCTAAAATAATTGATTTATATCCAACATATTTTTCCCAACATTCCAGACCCATCTTTGTGCGATGTGGTGGAGCAATTTAAATATATATCGCACACCATAATATTAATATATGGAAAATTTGTCTCTTCACCAAAAATTGGTTGTAATGGGGAGAACTGTGATTTAACATTGACTTGATGCGCAATTATATTGCTGCTTTCATAATAGCATGCATTTGTACTCAATTTGCTCTAATTGGTAGCAGTTTAGCTATGTAATTGGAGGATATTTGTAACTTTCATGCTAAACTGCAAATCTAGACATGTAGTTGTCTGAATCTTGTAGTAAATATCAACTTTCAATATCATCATCATTCTTTATTACATAATCTGGAAATTTTGCTATTGCAAATTCGTGATAATTAATGCACATGCGACCATATTGTAGATGCATCTTTCAAAATAATATATCGGTCCACATGGCAGGTGAACGGACCCATACTCACCTTTTATTATTTCCATAAATAATGGAATTTTATCCCGAACTTAGTTGATGATGATCACATAATGAATTTTCCTTTGAGAGCAATTATCATAATGATTTATGGAGAATCTTCAGGTTCTTCCAAATAATGTACTGCGCATCTTAAGTGATCCGGAATGGTCTGTAACCAGTCACGCCAAATATCATATTATATGGGTAAAACTTCGGGTTTACCTCAATATTGGCGGTAAACTTCTGGTTTACCGAATATATAATCAATCATGCCAATATTGGCGGTAAACTTCTGGTTTACCTGAATTTTTTTCATTATCTGCAAGAGACATATTTCTTCTAGGATCCTCATGATCATTTATTCAAGACTCATGATCTCTTAGGATCTTCATGATCCCTTATTTATAATAATTCATGATATACATGATTCATTCTTATACAAGACGATCTTTAATTCACAAATACAATGTTTTATATCCTATTTTTTCATACATTTTAGGATCTTCCGGATCCTAAAATTATCAGTTTTTGAGCTTTTGAATAACTCATGATCTTCTGGATCATTTTATAATAAAATGCAATAAACGTAATAATATATGTATATAATAAATATAATGCATTGCAAGAAATAAAAATATAAATGTAAAGGTAATGCAATAAAAAAATAACAGTATATGTAAATAAAGTGCAAAAGTGTAAATATAAATATAAAAATCAAGGGAACTATAAATTCATAAATATTGATCTTCAAGACCGTAATATCGGATCTTCAGGATCCGTCATTTATAAAGAATGCATTTTTCTTAATCGTAATATCCCATATTTAATAATAATATATGCAATGACTTTTTTTTTTTTTTTTCATTTGAGGCTAATCTTTGCCTAGTGTCATCGCACTTCATATGAATAAATTTCTCGCTTCATCATATAATTAAATTTTTGTTAGCGTCATCGCGCTTCTCAAAATTATCAGTCTTCCAAATCAATTGGATTTTGCATTCTTTATTTGTAAGATGCATCATCTTTCTTTATCGATATCATTACGATGCTAACAATTTTATCTATTTCAAAATCAAAATCAACTGTTTCTATTACCATGATGATTATAACATATTTGTATTTATACTCTTAAAAGGTCATTATAAATTATATCACTCACTTCAGGGAGTGGATGCTTTCATCGCTATAATCATAATCTACAACACTCGCTTCAGGGAGTGGAGTATATCCTTGTTATAATCATAACTTATGACGCTTACTTCAGGGAGCGTAATATTTGCCTATACAAACGCTTTAGGGAGTGGAGCAATATCAATACATATAACTTTATGTATGAAATAATTTTTTTACATTTATGTGTATTCAATATATAAATACTACCAAAATAAAAAATTACCGACGTGATATCGTGTATTAACATCATTTATTTTTGACATAAGTTATTTATTCAGCAATTTATTCGTAAAAAAAAAATTATCATATAAGATATTTAACCAATTCATATAAACAACATAACCAGAACTTGTTACTAGCTAGCAGTTGTACATAAACTATAACTATAGAAAATAAGACTTTTCATAGTCAATAAAGAAAATAGAGATTTATCACCGAAAATCATAGTTTGTCATTACATATTAGAATAATTATCCCCTAAGCAATTTCATAGTGGCTTTCAATTATTATTATCATATAAACATATATAGGCCATCGTTTAGGCAACAAGTATTCAAATTTAACCTCGATTATATTGACAAACTAGTCTAAGCGATTTCCATAACGAATCATCTATGAACTGATTTTACTTTTTCAACGATTCATATCAAGATGTGAATAACAGTGTAACTAAACTTAACCAAATCCGAGTTAGTTTTCTTTGCTAACTTGTGGAGTCGGAATCATACCTCGATCAATTATGTGTGTCATCTGTCATGTACTGTAAGATTGAATACGACTTGCTTCGTCGGAGTTTTGTTTAAGTAGTCTGTTGTGTCAACACATCGATCTCGAATCCTTTCTTAACTCGTACATATTCAACTAAACATTAAATTCCTGACACATAATAATTAGAATATGAATTATTAAATAGCCAAAATACGTAAGTAAATAAAGAAGTAATAATCTCCCTTTCAATGCAACACAATCAGATCGATTCAAACTCTAAGGAATCGTTGGTGGTTCTGATAAATCGGTTGATGGATTCTCAAAAGATTAGTTTGTGCCACTATCCCACTTCCACCATTGTTGTTCGAGCTTTTGTCGTGAGAAATTTATATCATGGTTGCGGTCTCTATACTTTCGTATAATATTACGATAAGGATTGGAAAAAAAAAAATTTTGAGCAATTCGTGCTGATAACGTGTTATGAAAGTAGAGAGGTAATAGAAGAGGGAACTTGAGGATGTCTTATTATCACACATAAGGAGCCCTTATATAGGGATTACATATACTTGTGGAGGAAGTAAATTTAATACTAGGAAAGTCTAAACAAGGAAGATGGTATATACACGTAATATTGAACATCCACTAAATATATTCATAACATATTTCTAATATAAGATAGAGTAATTCTTTCAAGCTTACTTTAAACATGTAAAATTGTGTCAGTTGTTACCATTTAACACTACTCTCTCATGAACATGTGGTTCTAGCAATATTTTTTTGTTGGCAATTATGTAGCACTTTATTCCCAGTAAATTAACGTGTTGATAAATTTTGAATTAATGGAGAGTTATGCGGTTGAAGCAGGAAAAATCACTCAAATAACAACATTTTAAAACTCAAACACAAAAACAAGGGGAAACTACGTCCATAACTGAAAATACCCAAGGGCTCATCTCTCAGATGCGCCATTTAGAACGCATCTGAGAGATGCGCCATTTTTTCACCTTGTTAGCGGTCAAATGACGCATCTCTCAGATGAGCCATTTTTGCATCATCTCTCAGATGCTCCATTTTCAGCTCATCTGAGAGATGCATTTTTTTTTCCGCAGCTATCCAGATTTTCTTTTGGTTGTTCAAGAGTTTATTGTTGTTGTTGAAGAGTTGAAATATCAGTCCATTAATTGCTGTACCAATTTATACTAAGGTAATATATCTGATTTGCAGTTCATATTTTAGTTAGTTGTACATAGTTATTTCAATGATGACATAGAATATTATTGCCTGGTACAAGATTTAGATTTTTATGCTTGCCAATATATATATAGTAAGTATGTATGTGGTGATGTGCTAATACACTTTGTAATAATAATCACGTAGAAAATATGGTGACCCTATGGTTTCGATACGATGGTGAGTGGGATCTTAACGGCGTTAACGTTATGTACAGTAGAGGCAAAAATAGTTTTTATGAAACTAATAGAGACATTACACTTGATGATGTCATATTTGTGGCTAAGAGCATGACCCGCTGCCGAGCACCGAATGTTACATTTTTGTGGATGTTCGATGGAGAAATGAATACAGTCGACTCTCAAAGTTATTGGGAGTCCATTTTGTCGTTAGGCATCGAGCAAATTGAACTGGTTCTCATACCAGAATGGGGTGATACGAAGCTTGAGGACGATGATGATTACGAACAAGACGTACATGTCCAATGATGATTACGAACAAGACGTACACGTCCAATATGTGGTACGCGAAATGTAATTTCATTGAACAGATGTTCGGTAGTCATGAATCTTCATTCAGGTTACTTCCAAAACATTTACTGGCTGTGGCGCACTACAATCCTGGATCAGTATTCGATTTCCAGTACAAAAACCCCGTTTTGGGTCTATTGCGACGTTCGATAGATGCTTCTGGGCTTACGCTCCTTCAATTCACGGGTTTCGGCGTTGTCGACCGTTGATCACGGGTCTCTCAGATGTGTGCCGTCGACGTTGAGAGATGCATCTCTCAGATGAGCTGAGAGATTCATAGTCATTGAAATAACTTTGTACAACTAACTAAAATATGAACAGCAAATCAGATATATTACCTTAGTATAAATTGTTACAACAATTGATGGACTGATATTTCAACTCTTCAACAACAACAATAAACTCTTGTACAACCAAAAGAAAATCTGAATGGCTGCGAAAAAAAAATGCATCTCTCAGATGAGCTGAGAATGGAGCATCTGAGAGATGAGGCAAAAAATGGCGCATCTCTCAGATGAGCCCTTGGGTATTTTTAGTTATAGACGTAGTTTCCCATTGTTTTTGTGTTTGAGTTCAAAATGTGGTTATTTGGGTGATTTTTCCGTTGAAGCAACGGGCATTAGCAAAATGAAGTTAAAAGAAAATATGGTTTGATTTTATACGAGAGAAAGCTTTGGGATAAACTGAAAACTAACAAATTATAATTTATATATGATGAACGGTACCAATTAAATAGGATAGCTGAATTTTATAGGGCATTACCGTGAAGCACCTTCACAAGATGACCTATGTTGGATCTGGACGGGCTTTTATTGTGGAATCAGAGTCGGCTCTTGTTAAGCCGAAAAGCAGATAAAAATGTAGGTATGGTCGGACCACCAAATTCGGTCTTAGTTCTTCAGTTTATAATTTATATGATGATAATCGGCCTATACATTGAAGCCCACATTTCTGCTTTTGTAGGTCTGATCTGCTATTTATATAGTTCAGGAGGTAAGGTTGGTAATTTTGCACCTCACGATTATGCACCTAAAAATTTGTATTCGTGCAAGCATATAGGAGAACGATAATGTGATAGTACGAATATTGTCTCGTAATTGTGTTTATGTATTACAATACGACACACATATAAAGTTGTTCTATTAAATCTAATTCTTGAGTTTTTTTTTTTAATCTTATTTACAAAATTTTAAAACTCCAATCATTTGTTTAATTTTTTTGATGCAGGCGAAACCGAATAGATTTCAGAGTTTTTTGTCGTGAATAGTGTTTTTCGGGCGGACGTTCGGATTTTGGCGCGTGAATAGTGTTTTTCGATCAGAAACGGTGCTCCGGTTCAAAATCACCGCTATGCCGTGCAATACGCTACTTTTTGGCCAAATTCCATTATTTAGGGCTTCAAAATTGCGTTTTAATATTATTTCGTTCTTTTATGCAATTTTTAGTTTATTCGGGACTTGTTCGTTATTTCGCAATTTAGGGTTTTCTATTTAAGACATTGTTGGACGAATTTGCATGCAGTTTTATTGATAAATCAGAAAATCGAGGTTTTTTCCTCAAATCGGCGTCAATTTTTGGGGTATTCTTATAATCAAAGAATTTGTGCTTCCTATCGCACTGCATCAGAGTGGTATCAGATTCAATTCGATCCTGCGAGATCCCACCAAGAGGACGTCCACCGGCCGAATGGCGATGTGTTTATGACGACCAACAACGAATTATTGAAGAACAACAATGCCGGATCGACGAACTGACCCAGCGATTTGATGACTGCTATTATGAGGAGGAGGAGGAGGTGGAAGACGAAATACCCCCAGCTGAAAACCCGTTTGCACGAGTCAACCAACCTGCACAAGATCGGCGTTGGGAGATCGGATTTCGGATAGACATACTAGAGTTCGGTGGTGGCCTTAAAGGCGATGAATTTCTGGATTGGCTAGCTCAGGTGGAAGAAGTGCTGGATTTCAAGGAGGTTCTAGACGACAAACGTGTGCCCTTGGTTGCTACCCGTCTGCGTGGTCACGCTCAAGCATGGTGGCAACAATTGAAGAAGTCTCGTGTTCGTCACGGTAAGCCAAAAATCAACACCTGACATAAGTTTAAGAAAAAAATCAGAGATGCCTTCTTGCCCTACAATTATGAGCGGGAAGTGTACCAACGCTTCCAGTTGATCCGTCAGGGTGCTCGTTCTGTTGACGATTATACTCAGGAGTTCTACCAATTACAAGCTCGTAATGACCTTTCTGAATCTCCGGCTCAGATGGTCTCGCGTTATATTGGTGGTTTGCGTCTGCAATTACGGGATGTGCTGAACATGTTTGATCCTTTGACCGTGACTGAAGCATATCAACGTGCTTTACAAGCAGAAAAGCAGGCAGCTCGCCGTACCAATGTTGGACTCCGCCAATCTGGTTCAGGGGCTGGTCCATCGACACCCACCCCTCGTGGAATTGCCGAGCAGACAACCCCTCCAACTGTTCGTGCTGCTACAGCACCCCCTCAAGGTCGCGGTGGCGGAGGACTGAGATGTTTCAAGTGCGGTGAACCTGGCCATCGACAATCGGAGTGTCGTAAATCAGCTCCTGGCACGCGGGGTCTCTTCTCGAATGATGTTGGCGAGGTAGATGATTCTTTTGTTGTTTATGATAATCCTATGTATGATGATTATTCCCCCAGTGATGACGTAGTTGAGGAGCATGTCACCGGAGATACTGGCCCTCTCTTGATGGTTCGACGCACGTTTTTGACTCCTCGGGCCCCGGAGGCAGATTCTTCATGGCTGCGTACCAACCTGTTCCAGTCTACATGCACTATCAGCGGTAAGTGTGCAATTTCATTATTGACACAGGCAGCTGTGAGAACGTGATCTCAGATATGGCAGTCACGAAATTGGGTCTCACTGTGGACGATCATCCGAAACCGTATAAGCTCGCTTGGCTGAAAAAGGGTATGGATGTCACTGTCTCTAAACGTGCCCTTGTGCAGTTCTCTATTGGTACTACTTATAATGATCAGATTTCTTGTGATGTGGTTCCCATTGATGCTTGTCATTTACTTCTTGGTCGTCCCTGGCAATATGACCTTGATGTGCAGCATAGCGGTCATTCAAACACTTATTCCTTTATGTTTCATGGCAAAAAAATAGTGCTGGTCCCGAACAGACCTCGTACTACACCTATCACGATAGAACAAAAACATACTACATTACTTTCTCGTGGCCCTTTTCAGGTTGCGATGGAGGAATCGAAAATAGTGTTTCTATTATTCTCTCATGAAATTACATCTAATCAGTCTGTTGATGTGCCAGTAGCAGTTCAATCCTTACTGCAGGAATTTGCTGACGTATTCCCTGAGTCCCTACCACCTGACTTACCCCCTCTGCGTGATATACAACACCATATTGATCTAGTCCCTGGTGCGGCTCTGCCTAATCGGCCGCATTATCGTATGAGTCCGAAGGAACGTGAGGAGCTGCGTAGGCAAGTTGAAGAATTGCTCGCTAAGGGTCACATTTGTGAGAGCCTTAGTTCCTGCGCTGTCCCAGCCCTCCTCACCCCCAAAAAGGACGGCACCTGGCGCATGTGTGTCGACAGTCGGGCAATCAATAAGATAACGGTACGCTATCGTTTTCCCATTCCTAGTTTGGATGACTTATTAGATCAACTAAGTGGTGCTTGCGTGTTCAGCAAACTGGATTTAAAAAGTGGTTACCATCAGATTCGGATCCAAATAGGGGACGAATGGAAGACAACCTTTAAAACTCGTGAAGGCTTATATGAGTGGCTCGTGATGCCTTTCGGGCTTTCGAATGCGCCTAGCACTTTCATGCGTGTGATGAATCAAGCCCTTCGCCCGTTCATTGGTAAGTTTGTTGTCGTTTATTTTGATGACATCTTGATCTATAGCAGCAGCCCGGAGGAACATCTCAACCATTTGAGGGAAGTATTATCACTGCTGCGCAAACACAAGTTCTTTGCTGCTACTGCTAAGTGTGATTTCATGACCTCTTCAACCAACTTTCTGGGTTATGTCATTTCTAGCGAAGGACTTCGTGCTGATCCGAGCAAAATCAGTGCTATTGAACAGTGGGCGCAACCTACATCAATCACAGAAGTGCGTAGTTTTCACGGGTTGGCATCCTTTTATCGGCGTTTTATACCTCATTTCAGCGGTATTATGGCTCCTATCACGGATTGCATGAGGGGCACGAAGTTTCATTGGACCCCTAAGGCCGACGCGGCATTCCATGAGGTAAAACAAAAATTAACCTCTGCTCTCATATTGGTGCTCCCGAATTTTACACAGCCGTTTGAACTTCACTGTGATGCCTCCAAGACTGGCATTGTCGCTGTTCTTAGTCAAAATGGGCGCCCTGTGGCTTATTTTAGCGAGAAGCTTTCTGGTGTTAAGCTTCGTTTCAGCACTCATGATATGGAGTTCTATGCTGTGGTCCAAGCGGTGAAGCATTGGCGTCATTATCTCTTTCAGCGAGAGTTTTTCCTCTATACTGACCACGATTCCCTCAAGCACCTCGGCAGTCAAGATAAGATCTCTCATCGACATGCTTCTTGGCTCTCTTACCTACAGCAGTTCACTTTTGTGATCAGACACAAGGCGGGGGTTGCTAATCGTGTGGCTGATGCCCTGAGTCGGCGTCACGGTCTCCTTGTTGATATGCGCCTTCAGGTACCCTGTTTTGAATCATTCGCTGAATTGTATGTTGATGATCCTTTCTTTTCCGGCGTGATGGCAAAGGTTCAGGTAGGGGAACATACTGACTTTATCATAGAGGATGGGTTTATCTTTCGCGGCACACAATTATGCATTCCGAATTGCAGCCTTCGTGCGAAGATTATCCAAGAGTTACATAACGAAGGTCATGTGGGACGTGATCATACTCTCCAGCTCGTTTATGCCTCTTATTACTGGCCCTCGATGAGGAAGGAAGTAGATAAGTTCGTGGCTCGCTGTCGTATTTGCCAACTAGCGAAAGGGGCCTCGACTAACGCTGGCTTACATATGCCGCTAACCATTCCTACACAGCCATGGTCGGATGTTAGCATGGACTTCGTCCTTGGCCTTCCTCGTACTCAGCGCGGAAATGACTCTATTTATGTCGTGGTCGATCATTTTTCGAAGATGGCTCATTTCATTCCATGTATGCGCACGACGGATGCTATAAACGTCGCTCAGCTGTATTTTCGTGATGTCTATCGTCTGCATGGCCTTCCCGCATCTATTGTTTCAGACCGAGACACTTGTTTTCTGAGCCACTTTTGGAGGAGCTTGTGGCGCTTGGTCAACACCCAGCTGAACTTTAGTAGTGCTTATCATCCTCAAACTGATGGGTAAACTGAGGTGGTCAATCGCTCTCTCGGTAATTTATTACGCAGCTTGGTAGGTGACCATGTGAAGTCGTGGGACTTGAAGTTGTCACAGGCAGAGTTCGCGCACAATCATGCTGTCAACCGTAGCACGGGCTTCAGTCCCTTTCAGGTGGTGTATGGCCTCTCCCCCAAGGGTCCCCTTGACTTGCTTACTCTGCCTAGCAAAGTCCGTGCCCATGCGACGGCCGAGGATTTCATTTCACAGCTCCAGCATGTCCATCAAACGGCCCATACCCAGCTGACCACCCATACGGCCCAATACAAAGCGCGGACTGATCTGAAACGACGAGCGGTAGAGTTTGAAGTTGGCGATCTTGTATGGGCTATCCTTACCAAGGATCGCTTTCCTGCTCATGGGTATAGCAAATTGGCGGCAAAGAAGATTGGCCCCGTGGAGATTGTGGAGAAGATAAATCCTAATGCCTACCGCCTTCAACTCCCCGGAGATGTCCACACCTCAGATGTGTTCAACGTGAAGCACCTTATTCCGTTTGCTGGCGACAACCCTTTCGACGATGAACCGACCTCAGATTCGAGGACGAATCCTGTCTACCCCAGAGGGAATGATGCAGGCGAAACCGAATAGATTTCAGAGATTTTTTTGTCGTGAATAGTGTTTTTCGGGCGGACGTTCGGATTTTGGCGCGTGAATAGTGTTTTTCGATCAGAAACGATGCTCCGGTTCAAAGTCACCGCTATGTCGTGCAATACGCTGCTTTTTGGCCAAATTCCATCATTTAGGGCTTCAAAATCGCGTTTTAATATTATTTTAGTTCTTTTTTTTGCAATTTTTAGTTTATTCGGACTTGTTCGTTATTTTCGGTTATTTCGCAGTTTAGGGTTTTCTATTTAAGACATTGTTGGACGAATTTGCATGCAGTTTTATTGATAAATCAGAAAGTCGAGGTTTTTTCCTCAAATCAGCGTCAATTTTTGGGTATTCTTAGAATCAACGAATTTGCGCTTCCTATCACGCTGCATCATTTTTAGAGTTTGTCAACATTATATTACGAACTTATGAATACTGACATATTAATTTATAGTTTTTTTTGCTATATGAAGTTCATTATTTTAATTTTTATTTAAAGATCTCAAATAGAGATATATAATTTAACACAACACAATAGCACGAAAATTTTTGTATTGTGTTCGTGTTGGTAAAACGTAGCATGATAAACTTATTATGTGAATGTTCAGTAAATGTAATACAACACGATTATTTATACGCACGATAGCACGAGATGCAACCTCTATCCTATACGGAGGCATCTGTAAGAATATATATTTAATGTTCCAATATATATTCTAATTATGTGGCCAAATAATATTAATGAATATAGATATATTGAATAATGTATTATATTATATTATATCAATATATATCTTTATGGAATGTATTTAATCTAGACCGTTCAATTGGTTACTTGATGGACGTACCAGATTAAAGGGTTAATATTATAAACGGTCCTCTCTCCCTGCCAGTAATTGACACAGAGAGAAAGAGCAGTTCTCCATCAACTGGTCTCTGACAGAAGGATGGACAAGGGAGAGAAGTAGAACCGTTCATCTGAGAAGCACATCGACACTCTAGGGAAGATCGATGGAGTCGAAATCAATTACCGGGTAAGTCATTCATCTCCATATATTTTCCCTCATAAAGCATGATCAAGATCTGGCAATTAGGGTTTGTAAAACTTACATGTGGTATCAGAGCCTGAGTTTTGATCATGCTTTAATGTGATAATCACTTGATTCGCCATTGATTTGTTTAACCCAATCATGTACCGGGGTTTGAATTCGTAATTGGTTTATTTACGAATCGTATGAACTGAAATAGTTTATTCGACACTTGGTTGAATTGTTTCAAGAAACTGTTTAATCGGTAACCGCTTGGTGAAATTCGATTCAATCATTGGCTTCGTGATGCACTTGCTTCTTTATCTTCGCATCATGATTCCAATCTGGGCCAATTAAGTTACGTTTAGAAAAATTCTTTCCTACCATTGAATTGTTTAATCTACTGAAAATAATTGGAATTTTTTAATCAATTTACTCATTAAATGTCTTGTCTCTATCTTGATTATCAATCAAATCGGTACTGGGAGAGGTAAAGGAAAATTCCTGAAGGAAACTACTAAACTAAGCATGTGAACTTGAATCCCAATGATCTTCTCAAATCGGTGGAATTGGGATTGGTCACCATTGGAATGAAACTTCGGCTCAGTTGAAGGGATTAAGGACTCCACTGCCAAGTGTCAAACACAAAGGTCACATTCTTCCTTTCATTATTTAATCTGATTTAAATTTATCAGAAAAGAATTGGATTAATCTTATTATTCAAACATAAAGAATGGAATTGTTTAAATCTGCGTATGAAATTTGTTTCCCAAATCAAGTTTTGATGTTTTCCAAATCGGGATAGTATGCTGGTAATTCTGATTTAGAAGTTTATGGCATAATATATAACAAGTTGATTGTTTTGTTAGTGATCAATGTGGAGTTTAATTGTTTAGTTCGTTACATATAATTAGAATCTTATGATTATAATAGTCTAAATGAACACAAGAATGATGAATTTTGGGGTATGTTAATGATAGTATAAAATTACTCCCATGCATGTACATGAATTCTAAAGCATGATGATGTTGATCTAAGCATGAGTGATGAATGAATGACATATTGGATCGTGTGATTCTAATCTGGAGTTAAGTGTTGATCATGTTTCAATAATTAAAGATTTTGTATGTTTGACTTAAGTATGAAAACGACTATTGAATGAAGGATTACTTGCTTTAGTTTCCTTGCTAAATGCTTCCGCTACTCATTAAGGAAAATCATAGTTTTTATGGTGTAAAACCATAAACTTTATGGGTTAAAATATTTTATTTTAGCCAAACCTAATGTTTTCTAGTAATGTTTCAATAATGTCATGATAACCATTATGAGATCGGGTTATATTTAGTTATTGAAATATTACTTTAAAGCTTATATGCATGACTTTATGGTTAGTTTCAAATCACCAAAGTGATTGAACTAGAATGATAATGTCATGCATGAATGAGGCATTTACGATCATCATGACTTTATAGTTAGTTTCTAATCACCAAAGTGATTGAACTAGAATGATAAGGTTATGGTTTAATGGGACATTACTATCAACATGACTTTATGGTTAGTTTCTAGTCACCAAAGTGACAGAACTTGAATGTGTTGTCATGCCTAAAGAAAATCAATTATTATATGCATGAACATATAATTTAAGTAGGTTATTGTCACCAAAGTGGATAATCTAGAATGATTATTTGTTTCATGCGTATAATAAAATAGTAATGTCTAAAGAAAGATCAATAATTATATGCATGAACTTGTATTTTAAGTAGATTATTGTCACCAAAGTGACTAATCTAGAATGTTTATTTGTTTCATGCATATAATATAATTGTCATTTATCCATGATAATAATGAAATGTCTATTACTGTATACATGATTGGATAAATTGACATTTACAGGTTACTAGAATTTTAGGATTTGCCCAAAGGTGAATCGCTTTCTATAACCGGTAAACATGATAGGATAATTAAGATCTTTTGGTTCTATATATTTGTATATCCAAAGATAACTTATATATTTAACTGGATATTTTCTTTAATTGTCCAATAATGTTATGGAATTTAATTAAGATTTGTGTGCTATAGTCGTTGCCCAAAGGTCGGTTATAAGTGTCAAGAATAGGGGGATAATTGTATATATTCTTGCACTTATGAATTTAAGCATATTAGTGTTATTCATGTCATGACTATATCTGTTTGCTGGGTGATTTTTCTTGATGGAAAGTAAGCAATTAGACAGAAACGTGAAAACTTATAATGTCTTTATGTGTGGTGACTTTCATGAGAAGTGTATAGAAGTATGATATAACTTTTAGTTCATTAATAAGCCTTCTTAAGAGAACATGTCATACATTTATGAAAATAGTATTGTGGGAAATATAATCGGACTTTGAAAGTTACAGTTAAGAGTTAGACAAGTAAATCTTCTTTACCCATTAATGACATTATGTTGTGGATGTATGAGTTAAGTCTGAGATCCCATAAAGGCAGTTCCAACCTCTTAATGATCCGTGCGTTGGAAGGGAGCTTGGTTAAGACACCATTATGTTTGAGGTTGTCTAATAAAAGTAAAGTAAATGTTTATGATCCACATTAAAGAATGGATTCTTGAATGAAATGTTTACTCTAGAGTAACATTAAAAGATCCAAAGGGTATAAATACTTACTTTCTTAACTGAAGTCCGAAAATTGTAGAAACCAATTATGTTAATCATAAGAATAATGAAATTAGTGGGAGTGTCTGAATAATAAGATGTTGATATTATGGTAAATGATAAACATTGTCTATCTATATGAAAACATTATTCACATGGATTAGAATATAGTTCCATCAGTTGAATGGAAATTTCAACATAAGGGATAATGTTCGAAAGACATGATACTCCATAAAGAAAAGAAAAATATATTCATCTGATAAAGTTAAATCATTTAGAATAACATTACGAAAATTTGTTATTCTGGAAGTTGGTTTACTTGTAGGATTCAGATATTAGTAAATATTTTTCGGTTTCATTCTCACAATATATTATGTTATGAATTATATATTTCTCAATTAATGAATGATCATTTTAGAAATCAATTTATGAGATAAAGTAAATGTTCCCACGAATGGTTTAGTAAGTTATTTTACAGTCGTATGAACCGTAAGATTAGTGGGAGTATGTAGATATTTTACCTGTATAATTGATTATTTCTTGCTCACATTTAAATGATTGTGTATTATGATTCTCTCTGAAGTTAAGATGAAAGTTAATGTGAGAGACAATTTATGTGACAAAGATTAAATTAAAATTTTAATCTAGTCACAATTATAGTTGGATTGTCTCATAAAGCTCACATTGAAATGATCTTAAAAAAGGGAGTATAGTTCTCGAATGCTGCAAATACAGTCCTAATGCACCTACAAGAACATGTGAATGCATTTATGTTCACGTAGATTCAGATTTAAGGGATATCTTGACAGTTGAAAGTCCACTCTGAATTAATTGTTCATTTTATGTGTTGGAACAATATTATAGAAAAGTGGTAATTATCTGTCGTATCAATAATGTAAAGTAAGGTTTTAGCATGTTTTATCATGCATTAAGGACTGTGGGACTTATTTCAGGGCTTGAGGTTGTCGACACTGTTACCAAGTCGTTGGAAAATTTATCGTAATAACTCCACAGTTATTTCTTCGTCAAAACGATAAGCATTAAAAGGTGCAAACTTATGGAATGAAAATTTATTGTCGTTAAGAAGAAAGTTCAGAAACAAGAGTGTCTGTCAGCATAATGGCCAAGCTGACAATGATGTATTTAAATGAATGTTTACGACTAATGACATTAAAGAAGCATGCAAATAATGGGTCTTAGTTGTAAAGTTGATGATGATGATGATGATGATGATGATGATGTTTGACACTCTGAGCTCAATGATATGTTTCTGACTCCAATGTTTTCCTGTTAATTATGATTGTGTACACAAAATGTTTATGATAACGGAAAACCTTATGCAAAGCCTTACTTGGACCCTAATGTGTTTATAAGTATTACTTATAGGCTTACATTTGATAAGATGTAACTGTCGTGGTATATGGAATGGAGTATGCTGCTTAAATATGTGTATGACCGCCATAACCCGCATTTATAGATTATTAAATGTAAGTGATTATGATGAACGGAAAGATTAGATTTTATGCGCGCCTTATGTTATTCCATAAAGATGTAAGACTTATGTGATTATCTGGCCAAGTGGGAGAATGTAAGAATATATATTTAATGTTCCAATATTTATTCTAATTATGTGGCCAGATAATATTAATGAATATAGATATATTGAATAATGTATTATATTATATTATATCAATATATATCTTTATGGAATGTATTTAATCTAGACCGTTCAATTGGTTACTTGATGGACGTACCAGATTAAAGGGTTAATATGATAAACGGTCCTCTCTCCCTGCCAGTAATTGACACAGAGAGAAAGAGCAATTCTCCATCAACTGGTCTCTGACGAAGGATGGACAAGGGAGAGAAGTAGAACCGTTCTTCAGAGAAGCACATCGACACTCTAGGGAAGATCGATGGAGTCGAAATCAATTACCGGGTAAGTCATTCATCTCCATATATTTTCCCTCATAAAGCATGATCAAGATCTGGCAATTAGGGTTTGTAAAACTTACAGCATCTACTAACGGCGTTAATGGTAGGTAAGGGCACCGACAAGTAGGGTGAGAGGGGAAATAAATAAATGTTAGAATCAAAGTAGATTGTTTTGGTTTGGCCACTTGAAAGAATCAAAGTAGCTAGATGGAAAAGCATTAGCAAGCTTCTTCTTTCTTATAAAGAGAGACGACGTCAGTCAGTATGTAGTTGACGGGGACTCGTAGCCCTCCGCCAGGAGATACGTCCATGTTTGTGTCACCGTCATTTCGCTCCCTTTATATTAATTAATTAAATGAATAATATTTAATTAATTACTATTATCATTATATTTTATTTCGGTGACATTAAAGTAAACCATTTAGTTAACATCATTTTCCTGTTAAAACTCTTTGTTAAGGAACTCTAGACTTACATATTTTCATGTAAATGTTAGCAGTGACAAAGCGGCCGGCCAGTATATTATGATTATGCGTTTCGATTGGAAAATTGATCAAGACAGCTTAATTCCCAGCAATAATAAATCGACACTTTATTGACAAAATAGAATATATTCAGCAAGTGTAATATATACGTGTTAGTTTCGACAATTCATTAAAACATGTATTACTTATTAAGGATCACACTAAAATATCAGTATATATATGCATTAATTTATGTGTATTGGTTAATGTTAATACATACTTAACGCGCGAATCCAAACCCTAGGAGTAGGAGTTATATATATATTATGATGGAAGGAAAAAAAAATCCAAATGGCCCCTACAGGAGAAGCTATTAACAAAGTTGTCCTTCGGATAAAATTATTTACAAAAACACCATAATACACTACTGCTAGTAATGTATTCATACTAATAATACACTACTGCAGTAGTGTATTATTAGGGTCACTAATGACCCTAAAATTCGGTCGGACCGGGTTTTCAGAATATACTACTGTCAGTTAATCAGTAGTGTATTCTCACTTCTCATAAAGGGGAGACAGACTTGTCTTGTACACATAATAATAATAGCTGTAGCAAATTCACTGCATTCATACCGAAGATTCCAACTGCTCGGATTAACCAAACCGTTGTATCGAAACCATATTGTCACCATTTTTTATAACAAAATCGAAAATAAATTTCTACATAGACTTTCTAAATGAGATACGCATTGCATATTAATTTTCTAGCATATTTACGCAACAAATTTTATAGGCGTGTATCACATGTACACATACAAAAATATAAATAATTATAACGCTACAATGTTAATATGTGTACATATTCAAAGCATATGCATGTACATATTTGAACATTTTACAAATATTACCATACTATATAGACATTTTAAATTTTTACAAAAGCAAAATTCCACCATACAACATATGTACCAAATTCACCGCTAAAAAATTCCAACTGTTCAAGTTAACCTATCTGTTGTATCGAAATCATATCGTCGCCATTTTTTGATACCATGATTGAAAACGAATTACTACAGAGACTTTCTAAATGAGATACACGCAGTGACGAATCCAGGACCCAGGGGTCAGTGGGTGCACAATAACTTTTGGGTTAACAGGTCTTTTGGTCCATGATGTTTGACAACTTTTGGGTTTTGGTCAATGATGTTTTTTTTACCTAGTTTTGGTACCATATGTTTGCATATTTTTTTTTCTAGTTTTGGTCTAACCGTTACATTCCGTCCATATTTTGACATGTTCAAGTCACGTGATCCACTCTAAACTTTAAATTTAGTCAATCTAATACTTTCATAACCTTTTTTTTGTTCAATTTAATCCCGAAGTTTCAAAATTGACCCCAATTGGACAATATGTCCAATTGAATTTTTGAAACTTCGGAACTAAATTGAACAAAAAAAAAGTTATGAAAGTATTAGAGGGACTAAATTGAACAAAATTGAAAGTTTAGGGTGGATCACGTGACTTGTACATGTCAAAAAATGGACGGAATGTAACGGTCGGACCAAAACTAGAAAAAATCTGCAAACATATGGTACCAAAACTAGGAAAAAAAACATCATGGACCAAAACCAAAAAATGGTCAAACATCATGAACCAAAAGACCTGTTAACCCATAATTTTTTTTTTATATATAGTTTTAAAAAAACGGTCGGATAAATAATATAATTTCGGGTCGAACTAACAAAAGTTTCCTAAAAAAATGTAAAGTTCAATTATAAAAAACTTTAAATATTAATAATATCATATACAAATATAAATAACATACCAAATAAAGAAAGAATCGATACGGTAAAATATATTAAATAGTAAAATATTAACATTTATGAATTTCTAGTTCAAAACTGAAAAGATGACATAAAATATATGAGATTAGATCATATGAATAATAAAGGTAAAACTTAGAATGAGATAAATAAATATTATGATTTTTTTATAATGTTTTGTAACAATACTTAACAAAATTTTAAAAATATTTATCAATAATAATATTATAGGTAAAAGTGTGAATGATGAGAACTGAAACCATGTAAACAATATTTACAAAATTGTAAAAAGATTTGTCAATAATATATAGGTAAAAGTGTGGTTGATGAGAATTGAACCATAAATGAGGCAACTAAATAAATTCACACACTATACCACTAGACTACCAAGCAATTTATTATAATTTTTTCCTTTGAATTATTTTATACGGGGTCCTTTCCAATTTTTATACGGGGTCCTATCGATAATTACTTAATTTTTGCTCTAGCTCGGTCTAGTTAAGCGGTGTCCCGTGACCCCGTACATAAACATGTAGATTCGTCCCTGGATACACGTTGCTTATAAATTTTCTAGCATATTTACGCAACATATTTTATAGACGTGTATCACATGTACGCATATAAAAATATAAATAATTATAGCGCTACAATGTTAATATGTGTAAATATCCAAAGCATATGCATGTACATATTTAAACAGTTTACAAATATTACCATATTATATATACATTTTAAATTTTTACAAAACCAAAATTCTACCATTAAAACATATGTACCAAATTCACCGTCTTCATACTAAAAATACCAATTGTTCGGGTTAACCTAACCGTTGTATCGAAATCATATAGTCGCCATTTTTCTATAACAAAATTTAAAAAGAATTACTACATAGACTTTTTAAATGAGATACACGTTGCTTATAAATTTTCTAGCATATTTACGCAACATATTTTATAGGCGTGTATCACATGTACGCATATAAAAATATAAATATATAGTTATAGCTCTACAATGTCAATATGTGTAAATATCCAAAGCATATTCATGTACGTATTTAAGCATTTTACAAATGTTACCATATTATATATACATTTTGAATTTTTACAAAACAAAAATTCTATCACAAACATATCTACAAATAATACATATACTTTTAAATTTTTTACAGATCCGAAATTCTACTATTAAAACATATCTACAAATATATGTAAATTACTGACCTTTATTTGGATGGGTAAAGTGACGATTCAGTATACCAAGATTTTTTCCGACAGTATTTTTGGAGAAAAATTCCGAATAGATCACAAATCAGACCTTAATTCCAAATAACAACGTCCATACTCATAGAGGTTGGCTGATGGAGAAATACACTAGTCCCAGTCGTGAATTACATATAATCCATAATTGAAATCGTGTATCCCCATCTAAGAGGGTAAATATATGTCTGCTTTATGGAGAAAGATATGTCTACCTTCCTTTTATGAGTGGGAATACATTTCTAAACTCTAAACCCGAAACCTTAAACTCACTCCTCATGTCTTGTCTTCCCTTTATGGGGAGCAGTAGTGTATTCCGAAAATTCAGTCCGACCGGGTTTTAAGGTCATTAGTGACCTTAATAATACACTACTGACAGTAGTGTATTATTAGTGTGAATACACTACTGGCAGTAGTGTATTAGGGTGTTTTTGTAAGTAATTTTACCGGAAGAGCAACTTTGTTAATAGCTTCTCTTATGGGGCCATTTGGAAAAGAATTTCGGATATCTATAGTAAAGACGTGAATTCATTTTTCGGTTTCACATAATATAGTTTTTCATTAGATATAGGTGTAGATTTAATAGGTCAACTGTGTTAGCTCTAAGTTAATTAATGATAAACAAATAAAACTTCCCTATAACACAACTCATTTAGTCACCTATATCTATTATTATTATTATTATATTATATATAAAAAAATGAGATTACGGTTTGTTAGAGAAACTGGTCGATATCATAAATAAAATAAAATAAAATGGAATAATTAAGAGTAGAGAAAATTATAAGAAAATACATATATACTATTGATTAGTCACGAATCACGAGAGTCCTTAAAGCTGTTTATTTGTCCTTTATTTGCATGGCGGAAACATAACTCAACAAAGAGACGGCAAAGCGTATTAACTTATTAAGACACGTGAAGATAAAATGCCCAGAAACATTCGAATCTAGCTAACCTTATTAACTATAGAGTATAGTATTAATAAATTAACTAGAATAAATATCAACGATCAGCCATTTTTATTATTAAATTAAAAATAAATATTTACTTCCGTGGTCCCATGTATTATTTTTATGTTTACCAAAAAAAAAGTATTATTTTTATTAAAAAGTATTGTGAAGAATATGAAGAAAAAAAAATGGTGGACGTGAACTTGTACAGCTAAAGAGCATGTGTTAATGGTGGCAATATTATTGTATTCTATGCAAGTGAAAAGATGATGCTGTTTAATGTATTGACCATCTTTTTTTTTTTTTTTTTTTTTTTTAATTTTATTTTCTCCTACCTTCTTCCACTTTCTAGCTTGCCCAAAATTGCAATTCGTCAGCAGTGCCCGCCAGGACGACGACCGACACTTTTATTTCATGATTTAATAATAATAATAATGTATATATGATATGTTGTTTTTCCATTTTCATGATAGGTCGACGGGGTTGTTATTTATTACATGTGTTAGATTAGAGAGATTCTCTAATAAATTTTATATAAACAACGTCGACTATGCTACTTAACAACAAATCCAACCCAATGATGAATGTACAATGAGACGAGGATAATTGTTCCATTAATTTTTTATGATATGTAATTTTTATTTTAAAATTTGGAACTATTGTAAGTTTAACTATTTTATAATATTACATTTGTCCATAAAAGAATTTTTACTAATTATTTACACATAATTCATTTCTTACTTATCTGAACAATTTTTTTAGCTTCGTCTCTTATCCTATAGGTAATTGATGGTAAAACGATATGTTGACTCTCAATCCAACCTAGGGCCGGCTGCCAATGGTTCGGTGAAAATCAAATAACCATGGTTATTCGCACCATTTACCGCAATGGTTAACCGCACAATTATGGTGAAGGGCGGTTATGGTGATGAATCTTGTAACCGCAATGGTTATGGTTATGGTATTCAGTCCATAACCGCGGTTATAACCATCACCTATATATATATATATATATATATATAATATTAATATATATATATATATATTACTAATACTTATATTGTTATATATATACATTATTATTATACTTTAATTATTATTCAAATATTATAATTCTTATTCCGTTCCCTTTCTCACCCACCAATTTTTTGTCTATATTTCTTATTATTAGGTAACCACGATTGGAAGTGATGGTGAATGAGGATCGATGATCGCAAGTGATAGGCAATTGAATATGTGTTTTTTTTAATTAAGTGAAACAATGAAGTTATGTTTAATTTGGATTTTGTGTATGAAACAATGAATATATGTTTACTTTTCTTGTATGAAACAATGATTCCGTGTATGAAACAATGAATGTATGTTTAATTTTCTTGTATGAAACAATGATGTTGTATTAGTTTGAATGATTGTGGTTAAACGGTTTAATTGTGGTTAAAAACCATGGTTATGGTTATGGTTATGGTATGAAGAATCATAACCGCAGTGGTTATGGTTATGGTTATGGTATGAGTGAAAAAAACATGGTATGGTTATGGTATTAGTGTTATTCGCACCATACCCTCACCATCGCTAGCCCTTATTCCAACCTTAAGTTGATCGAAAGCAATGCCTTACACAGACGAAACCAGATTATATTTTTTTCCAGGAAATGCAAGAATTGAGTTAGGGTAAATAATTATTATAAAAAAAATTAGGGGGCAGAACTTTAAGAGTTTGCAATAAATACAAATTTTAAAATAAAAATTACACATCACAAAAATTTGAATCGGATGGTTTCCCCCTTATTCTATATAATAACTCGGGTGTTTCTACCATGCTCCAAGAGCACCATGCTTTTGGTTTTTTTTATTACTAGAGTGGACTTAATTGTAACATATGTAAAACTTTAAAAGTATGAAAAAAAATATGAAATTTTTTAACCACACATAATATTTGTATTATACTATTAATAATATCATTTTTTCTCAGGATTCTCCTTTAAAGTAATAGAAAAATATTAAAAAAAAAAGTAAAAAAAACAATGTGCTCTTAAGAATAATAGAAATCTCTAAAAGTATGTTGCTCTGGTAGAAAAATCCAGTACTTAGAATTAGGATACATATTAATTATTAACCCTACTAGTTGAAAGTAAAGGGTGCATTATACTGATTTTTATTTTAAGAGATTGAGAAAATAAACTGAGTGCAGGCCCACAGGTGAAAGGAGCCATAAGCGGTGTACCGTGGCCCATGGGTAAACCATACATTTTGTGCTTGCATTGCAAGACAGTCTCATAACTATTTACACGTTGGGCCCCATTCTCCAGTCTGTCCAAATTCAACTTTTTCTCTCTCATCATATTTCCACACCCACTTTTTACTTTGTTCCCTTCGTAATTAAGAGAACTCCTAAGTACTAGTGACATTTGTGTTTCCAAACAAGTAAAAACTTACAAAAACAAATAATAATATTTATTTTTAATATAAGCAATCGTTATATTAACCAGTTGTTATATTAACTATATTGGCTAAAAAAAGTTAGTAATTTTTTTTGCCGTAAAAACAAATTAGTAATTAACTAGAATTTTTGTTAGAATATTATATTTCTTAAACATATTTGGCAATTTCATAATACTTGTGCAAATTTTATTTAAATCTACGGTAAGTGATTGGCCAAAAAATATATTATGAGTGATTAATGATGTAGCTTTATTGTTTAATATAATAATTACTACAATGAAATTTTTTATATTTTTTAATATTATTATTAATGATTTAAATTATGTACTTTTTCTATATTTTATAGATAATAATTATTTAAATAAAACATTGATTTGTATGTATGATAATATAATTAGTTAATTAAAAAATAAATTTATATTATATAAACACTGTTGCGTCCAAATCCAACCGGGGAGTCGGACTCTTCGACACTTCGGGTTGTGATCGTGTCGGGTTGTCGGATGACGGCAGCTGGTTGTCGGCGATGTGCACTTCGCCGGCTTCGCACTCTCCTTACCTGCACAAAGGGCAGTAACCAGCACGGAGAGGGGGGGTGGTGCTGGTTAAGCCTATCCGATGCTTAAATAAGAGTCTAGAGAGAGAGAAAGTTTCTAGAGAGAGGTCAAAGCTCCAAAGCCAATCTCTTGAGAATATGTCTTGAAATGGGTGGCCAAGGTCCCCTATTTATAGGCAACCTTAGAACCGAGCCCGGTTTTTGTGCGGTTCGACGCCGGTCTTAAAGGAAAATAGGAACCGTCGTCTGGTTTGATTAAGTTTGGCTTTGTGAGACTCTTTACTCGGTGTACGTAAACAGGGGTAGCGCGCGGTACCTAGACAGCAGTCTGAACCCCGTCGGACTTAGGAAATTCGACGGGGTTCGGATTGCCTGTGGACAATCCGGACGCGCATGCCGCGCTTCCGGACCGTTTTGAACCTTGGGTGACGCGTTTGGATCCGTTATGTGATTTTCGACGTGTTTACGAAGTATGGAACGTAAATACGAACCTGAATTGGGCAGACATCCATCACTTGCCCCCGAGTCAAGTAACGGTTCAGACCATACTTGACTCTATTTTAAGATAGGATATGAGTCAAATTTAGGTTCGGTGCTGACCTCAGGGGTGACTTGCTTGACAATTGGGCGCGAAGGCCTTGATTTTGCTCCACTTTAATTCTTGTCGGGAGACTCATTAACTGCTGACATGGTTAGTGCAACAAGCAATGTGCATATAACAATGAACAATAGGCAGTGCACATATAGCAGTGAACAGTGGACAGTGAACACATGACAGTGGACACATAGCAATGAACAACGGACAGTGCACACATGACAATTGACACATAGCAATGAACAGCGGACAGTGCGCACATGATAATGGACTTAAGCAATAATTCTCATGGATATGTGCAATCATGGTCTATGATGTTAACATGAATGTGATGACATAATATAAAAGATGTGAGCACATAATCAATAACTGAATCATGAAAATAATCATGTAATAATAAAAAAACATGAATCATGCATTTTGAGATGGCATAGTGTGCGCTAGATTATGTGTGCATAGCATGTAGTCATGATTGCTAAAAATGAGTCTAGAGAATCCTAAGTGTTGTAATGAGAAGATAACAACACATAATCATGCCATTTTAGGGACTTAACAATAAATAGTGAAAGTTTTAGGAATTACCCATAGATAATTGTGGATAGATATATGAGAGAGAATATCCATTAGTTAAACCTCCACCCTTAGTAGTTTTTAGAACCCTCTCATTTCTTGAAGAATAAGACACTTTTGGAGTAAAAGACTTAGCCACCAAGAAATAGGGGGCCGGCCACCTTCAATCCCGACTACCACGACGGAATCGCGAGTGGAGGTCGACGGTGACGACACAGCGGCGCGACGGCAGTTTAGAGTGAAACAGCGGCGGCGCGTGGACTCCTCGGTGGCGGCACGTGAGCTTCCCGGCGGCGCGTGAGGCCTTGAGCGGTGGTTCGTGGTGGTTTGTACAGTGGTTCGATCGGCTTGGCAAGGTGAGTCCAATTCCATGCATGGCTAGCCTTTTTATGACATTGCTTAGTCTTGATTTACTATTGAAACCTTCATGAATTTGATTACCTTAACATGCACATAAGGTGTTTGATAAAATTCCCAATAGTAGTTAGCTTCTCAAATCGGCCAAAAATTTGCTAAGTGCTGAAATTTTTAGAAAAATGGAAATAAGTTGTTAAACTTCCATTATGCATAGTGATCATTGCCAACATGTTGCACCATGCTTTGAATGACATTTTGGCATGCTTAATGTTGATTGTTAGTCGATGTCCGGACATAGTTGTTGGCAGTTGTATGTTGGTTGTTGCATATTGCTAATTGTTCATTGAGCATCGTACGCTGCCTACAATCATGATAAAATACTTAGCAAATATTTTTGTGATATTTACTGCTCGTTACCATGATTATCGTTATTTGATCTTTGTCGACTGCCGTTGATTGCCGACATAGGAAAATACTTAGAAAGTATTTCTTGATAGTCGACACTTTGTCATATGTCGACTGCTGCCATAGTGGAACACTTAGAAAACATCCCTTGACAGTCGACACCTCGTTATATGTCGATTGCTGACATGGTGGAACACTTAGAAAGTATTCCTTGATAGTCGACACCTCGTCATATGTCGACTGCTATGGTGGAACACTTAGAAAATATTCCTTGATAGTCGACACCTCGTCATATGTCGGCTGCTGACATGGTGGAACACTTAGAAAATATTCCTTGATAGTCGACACCTCGTCATATGTCGACTGCTGACATGGTGGAACACTTAGAAAATGTTCCTTGATTGGCTCTTTGTTTCATGACCATACTACAATCCACATGTATGCTTGCTGAGTATGCGTGCGCTTGTATGTGTGCGCTTGTATGTGCGCGCTTTTATGTGCGCGCTTGTATGTTCGCGCTTGCTCCAACACTTAAAATTTTTCTCTTGTCCATTGTCGTGCATGTTGTATCTATAAGCTTGACGTAGACGTAGAGCGGATGTCATCATGGTGGGTTATATGTACAGAGTGCTTGTCGTCTGCTGTCATGGCAAAACACTTAGAAAATATTTCTTGATAGTCGACACCTTGTCATATGTCGACTGCTGACATAGTAGAACACTTAGAAAATATTCCTTGATAGCGACACCTCGTCATATGTCGACTGCTGACGTAGTAGAGCACTTAAGAAAATATTCATTGATAGTCGACACCTCTTGTCGACGTGTCGAAGCATGCGCGCACTATGTCCTGTTTGCTGACACTATCTTTAGTTATTGTACGAGAGGTGTTATCTCTACTCCTCAACGTGTCGACACACGTGTGTCGCGCTTGACGCCTTCATACTTAGTTTGTGAACAATGTGTTGCCTTCCGCGTAGAGTGTTGATGCGTACGCGCTACCCTTGGGAGTGATGCTCTTCAGAATATGGTTAGATAATGATCTTCTTGCCTTTCTGAGTCCAAGTCAGGGTCAAGGTCGACTTAGCGTCGCCACCGTTAACAATGCTTTCACTTGATCAGGAATAAATCGATCCGACTCCGAGATTCGTCCCTCGAGCAACTCCGAGTGATCTGATTTTACTGCTAGTGGACTCGCCCATCTGCCCCCGTTTCGAGGGACCGGATCTTGGCGGAGGAGCTGCTTGAAGCGATTATATTATTTACGTTGTCGATCTTCCATTTTGCATCTATCTCTTTTTGTTGCTTGTTTGATGGTAGTATTGCCGAGGTGTCACGCGCGTGCTGAGGGGTTACGTACGTGTTATGGGATCGCGCGCATGCTGAAGGTGTGCGCGTATGCTAGTTCGCTTTGCCCCCGTGCATCTTGTTCTTCACTCTTAATATATGCTTCTTGGATGCTTATGTTGTTGTATTAGAGGCTGTTGCCTTTGTTTGATAGGCTCGAATTGTTATTCTTGATTCCGAGGCGACTATCCTTCGCACGAAGGTTGCTGATGATTACGAGGTGCGCAATTATTCCGTGATGACGTCCAAACAAGCGTTGGCGTCTTGATGTATGATTTATGGATGGTGTGTACACTCTTGCCCCCGTGTCTTCGTTTTGTTAACTTGGTATTTTGCTAAGTCTGCCATTGATTGTATGGCACCCTTTGCGCACTCAAGGCGTGATTGTACATTGCGCTATAAGGGCCGCATGGCTGCGTACATAAGGGTCGCATGGCTGCGTACGTATATGTTGAGTGGAATATATCACTTGCATCCTGTATGAAGTTGATTGTGCTTTACCAAGCTTTGTACATAGTTGTTGTACGTTATGTCAGGGTTGAGGTTACGATGGGTGTTGTTCCATGAACCTCTTATACGTTTGATGTTGTCGAATAGACCTGTCATGATCATGATAACTCGTTAGTAGTATTTCATACCTTGCGTTATCTTTGTTGTCCGTGTGAATTGGACTTGTATGATAGGATATGCATCCTTTTATAATGAATATGACATCCGTAGTTGCGACTGTATGTCGTGCATTGTTGAGTGTCATGAGTGCCCCTCTTGGTTAAATTCCAAGGCATGGCATGATGCGTACACTAGATACTTGTAGAGTTGTAAGTAGTAATGTACTTGGCGCTGACACTTGGCACAAGGGCACTCGACATGTAGAAGAGTCGTCTTGACGGGGCAAGACATTAGTTTATATCGTCTCTTAGTTCCACTCTAAGGCGACGTTGTGACAAGACGCTACTTGTTTTATTTGGTGCGTTTTTCCATCCGTCAGTTGGGCACGCCTCGCGTGACGTTGTTACAAGGCTTTCCGTGGCTAACCCAGTACTTACCATGTGATGCTACTACGCCTCGACTTGGTTAATCCAAGGGGTGGGACAAAGGTCGTATGATCACGCCTTGTAGTTTTTACCGTCTCTTGGACCATTTCAAGGCGACATTGTGGCAAGACACTACTTGCTCTATGCTATGCGTTTTTCCATCCGTCAGTTGGGCACACCCCGCGTGACGTTGTTGCAAGACTTTCCGTGGCTATTCCAGTACTTACCCTGCGATGCTACTGCACCTCTCCATGGTTAGTCCAGAAGGGTTGTACAAGACTACGTTGAAACGACTTGCAGTTTTTTCCGTCTCTTGGTCCGCTCCAAGGCGACGTTGTGGCAAAACACTACTTGCTGAATTTGGTGTGTTTTATCCGTTATATGCTCACGGGCAATATAGCGTTGTACAAGACTCGACTTGTAGTGTTGGTGAGTTTTCCGAACAGGGTACGCTCCTGCTAGCGTATATGCATGAAGTTACCGTAACAAGGAATACGTCTTCATGGTGTATGAACCCTTAAGAGGATATACATACTTCGAGAGTACATGAAGCTGTCCTAACAAGGAATAAGTCTTCATGGCGTATGAACCCTTAAGAGGATATACATACTTCGAGAGTACATGAAGCTGTCATAACAATGAATAAGTCTTTATGGTGTATGAACCCTAAAGAGGGTATACATACTTTGTCGATGTGTGGGGTTGTCGTCTAACAAGAGGACTTCCGCCACGATGGGGTGATCAGTCCCACCTGTTGCCGCATCCTGTTTTGAATTCAGGGAATGACTATGAACACGAGGATTCCGCTCTAACGTGTAAAAACCTAATTTTGGTCCACGCGTAGCACGTTCAAAATGTCATATGTGACGCGTTAAAAAAAGAAGTATTTAAATATGCAAGGTCGCGAAGTTTCTAAAGATAGGACTGACTTAAAATAGGATAGTGTATATGCACTATTTATTGTAAAATATTCAGAAAATATATTATGTGTATTTATGGTGAAATACATAAATATATATGTATATTTTCGAAATATTAATGATGTATATTTTTCAGATTTGATTTTCCTAGTTTGGAGGTCCTAGTTTTGCTATAAATAGGGTCATTTACATGTAAAATACACACAACATCAATAATAATACACCAGTTCTTGAAAACCGTGCAGTTTTGTCTCCTAGTGAATAAAAAGTTTTTTTTTTTCTTCTTCTTCTTCCCGATGATGGCCTAGCTCCGGTGGCCACTGCCACCAGCGATCGCCAACGCCGCCGTGACTCGCCGCCCGACAAGGCCAGACCCGTCCACTGCACCGCTGCCATATCTCTCTCTCTCTCTCTCTCTCTCTCTCTCTCTCTCTCTCTCTCTCTCTCTCTCTCTCTCTCTCTCTCTCTCTCTCTCTCTCTCTCTCTCTCAGCCATCCCGACCGGTGACCATGCCCACCTCCGGCAACCTCCAACAGCGCCACGCCCGGCGCTCCACAGCCACGACCGCCGACCGGAGCCTTTCTCGTCCCGGCCTGGACCATCGAAGCCGTCTGGTCACTGCAGCTCCCTCCGCCCAGCTCCCTTCCTCGCCAGCATTCCCCAGCACCGACGGTGGCCAAGCCACCACCGCCAGTTCGCCGCTCCGTCTCTCGCTGTCCACTACGCCCCCGGCCGACCAGCCCTCTTCCGCCCCTGCCCAGCCGTCCTGCCGGTACCAAATTCTCACTGCCGGTCCGCCCGGTAATAAGTTCTGTGCTTTTTAATCTTTTTTTTTTATTTTTTTATTCTGTAATTATATTGTTTTATTCATTATTAAATTTAATAGTTTAAATATGATTAGATAAATTTAATTAGTGGTTTAAATGTAGTTAATTAAATTTAGTTAAGTGACATATTTAATTATTCAAGTTGTGTATATGTTAAAAATAATTTGGGTTGTTTATGAATTCAAGTGTTTTTTATTTGATACTTTTGACTTCGTCTTAATTAGGAGTTATATGTTATAATTAATTTTTTATTTTTTTAGATATAAGTTAATAGTTGACAATATTTTTACATATGATAAAATTTAATTATATCCTGACATTGTTAGATTAATATGGTATAACATGTATTTAAATAAAAAGTTGGCAAATAAGTGAATTGAGTACCGAAAGGGCGTAATTAAAAATAGCTTATTTTTAATTCGTAACAGAACCCCCGAACTCGAATTTCTGATTGTAGATCGATTTTATGTCTAGTGTTTAATTCGTTATTACCTAGGTAATTTAGGATTCTAATTAGCCTTAATTAACTAGTGGTGACTCTTTCAAAAATCCACGTTTTAAAAACGTAATCTCTTTAGGTCAGATTTTAGGTCTGACAATTTGGCGACTATGTTGGGGATTGAGAGGGTTCGGGCTCATTATATTCGCTTATTGCCCTGTTTTTTGAGTTTTTTTTATATTTTATTATATTTCTCATTCTAGCTTTGTTTTTTTTTGTGACAGGTACATATTTTTATAGTAACAACTAACTTTTTCTTTTTTTGTGGCATCATTTGAATTCGCACATACCACTTTAGTGTAATATCCAAAATGCCTAAAACCCAGGGCAACTAGGAATCCCGGAGAGTTAGTATGGGTACGACCGCGCTGCCGAGCCGCCGGAACGACTCAAAACAACTCCACTCGCTTGTGAAGGTCCTGTGATCGCTATAATGGGGGAGAGGAAACCACATTGTCGGGAGCCTATCAGTGGAACCTACCTTGTAGAACAAAGCCACACCTTTTTTTTAGACCCCTAACATGTTTTTTTTGTCCATGTTTTTTTGTTGTAAATGTTATCAGGTAAATAGTGTTGTTTGTATGACTTTATTTCTCATGCATACATCTCATTGCATTTTAAAAAACAAAAAAAAAAAAACTTTTTTTCCAGCTAAGTAGTTAGTCATTTAGTTGTAGAAATTTTCTTTCCAAACGTGCATTTCATCTGCATTGCTCTTTTTTTTTTTTTTTAAAAAAAAACTCTTACCTGAATTTTTATTTTAAACTCGCGTTTCATACGCAGTATTTAAAAAAAAAACAACTCTTCAGGTAATTGTAATTTTTGTTAGTGCGTTACGTATGCATTATTTTAAAAAAACATTTTTTTTGTAATTCCTCTTTAACTATTAGAGTTTCTAGTTTCGAATGTGCATTTCATATGCATCATTTAAAAAAACTTTTATCTGAACTGTTTTATTTTAAATAATGCATCCAATATGGATTAATTTTTTTAAAAAAATTTAGATAAATCGTAAGCTCTCTTAGTTTTACGGCTCTTATGTTTAAAAAATCTTTTGCTTGAATTTTAATTAAAGACTTGCATCTCATATGCATTATTTTTGGAAAAAACTTTCAGATAAATTGAATTTTTCTTAGTTGTAGAACTTTTATTTTTAAGTTTGCATCTTATTTTTGTGCATCACATATGCATTATTTTCAAAAAAACTTTTCACCTGAATTTTTATTTTGAGCAACTAGGATGCATTGATATTTTTCCTCTTTAAAAAAAAAAAAATTTCAGGTAGCTTGTAAGTTTTCTTAGCTGTATAACTTTCATCTCATGTACATCTCATAGGCATAGTTTTAGAAAAAAGAGTTTTTAGATAGATTGTAAATCTTCTCTTAGGTGTTGAGCTTTTAATTCTAAACATGTATTGCATTTGCATTTCTTTTTATACCTGGATTTTTCATTTTGTACACACATTTCATATGTATCATTCAGGTAAACTGGTTGTAAGTTTCTTGACAGTAGAACTTTAACTTTCGAGCATGCATGAGCATTTAAAAAAAAACTCAAAGTGTCATTCGTTTTTATCCAAGGTGTATTGCACTTTTTCGGCAATATCGTCTCAATCTTCGCATGAGCTAGCATTTTAAAAAAGAGATTTGATTCTATTTTTTTGAGAAATTTTTTTAACTGTGCAGTTGAGTGTGATTATTTGAGTTTAAACAAAGGACGAGAATTTTTTTTTGAAAAAAAACTTTGTTTTGAGCATCTGTCATGCGTTCGAGTCAGATAGTGCACTCAACAAACTCAGTAAACTCCATGATGGTGCAAAACACCTTAGATCATAAATTTTGATTCATTTTTTTTTAAAAAAAAAGTAATCAAAATTATGAAATGAATGACATTAGAGTTTTAAAAAAAAATCATGCATGATTTTTCATATTCTCTACATTGATTTTTCATTCACTCTTTTCAGGTACCCTTTATTAGGTATCCTTTATATATAAGTTCTGCCGCCCAAATGGGGCAACAACAAAAATGAACATGTGGCCATCGAGTTGCACGGAGAACAAATTGCGTACTAGGGATATCCAACGCTCAGGTATGATGAATTGTACTTGATTTTTTCCTTGAAATTTAAATGTCCTTACTCTTTTTGCAGATCAGACGACCACTTCGACGAGGTCACAATCACGTGAAACATGACTGCTTCAAAGAACTTCCATGCCAAAATTCCACATACCATATGTGGAATTCATACGCGTCCTCGAACTAAGCCGTACATCCGTTTTAGGGCAAGGTCTAAACCAGTCAGTGGTAGTCAAAGGGCATCTCCCGTTCAAATCGAGCACAACCGCCAGATGGAGAAAAATCGGAACATGCAGCATGTCCATTCACATATGGAGTAAATTTCCATTAAAGATGTCAATCACCCAGGTAAGAGAAGTTGTGATCAATTCTGTAAACACCTAATTTTGGTACGCGCGACACGTATGTGACATGTTAAAAATGTTACGTGTAACACGTTTAAAAAAGGAAATATTTAAGTATGGAAGGTCATGGGGTTGCCAAAAATAGGTTCAGTTTAAATTAGGACAATATATATGCAATAAATGATGTAGTAATCAGATAATATATAGTATATATTTATGACAAAAATTATATATATATATATATATATATATATATATAATTTTCGGATTTATTGAGTGCATATTAGAGAAAATATATTTTTTTTCCTAATTTTTGGGTCTAATTTACCTATAAATAGACCCCTAGTATCTATGTAATACACACTGAAAATTACTACATGAATAAAATATTATTTTTTTTCGAAGTCTGTGCAAATTATTATTTTTTTTTTCCATCCGCATGTGGTCATCGCCGTCCTGCTCCACCGGAGGTCGCCGGAGGTTTGCCTGTTGCCGGAGATCCCAGTCCACCGCGTCGTCCCAGCCGTCCCTCCGCTGCCGTCCGCGTCGTCGTCCTGCATCGCCGGCCAGTCGTTGTTGCTGCTGGATCTGACCCGGAGCCGGTCCGCTCTGCCGCTGCTCGCTGCCCCGCATGCCGGACCGCTGTGACGAACCTCGCCTGCCGGACCGCTGCTGTCGTTGCTGCTGAAGGTCGCCGGAATCTGCTGGCTGTCGTCGCTGCCGTCCCTCTCCTGGTGCTGTAGGTAAGTTGCCGTTCTGCTGTTTTTTTTTTTATAATTATTTACTGATATTATTATTATATATTGTTATTATTATCATGGGTTATATTGTATCATGATAATTAGATAGTAAAAATGTAAATTTAATCAAATACCATGTTTTTGTAAATATGTGTATATGACATGTAATTTTTAAATTGTATCATGATTTTGAGCATGTTTAATTTCGTCTAGATTTTAATCAAATTGGGAGTTTTAGATGTTTAATAGATTTGTCATTGATAATAATTTCACATAAAATTAGTTTAGTTTTTTTATATATTAGATTAATTCAACGTAACGTATGTTAAAAAAATAAATTGGCAAATTAAGTGAATTGAGTACCGAAAAGGGCGTAGTTAAAAATTTATATTTTTAATTCGTAACAGAACCCCCGAACTCGAATTTCTGATCGTAGACCGGTTTTATACCTAGGTGTTTAATTCATTATTCGCTTAGGTAATTTAGGATTCTAGTTAGCCTTTATTAACTAGTGGCGACTCAATTCAAAATCCACGTTTTCAAAACGTAATCGCCATAGGTCTGATTTTTAGGATCTGACAATTTGGCGACTCTGCTGGGGACAGACTTAGAGGGTTCGGGCTTTGTATATTTTCTTATTTGCCATTTTTTTAATTTATTTGTGTATAACTTTGTTATTCTAACTTTGGGTTTTTATGTGATAGGCGCGGAACTTTTATTTTACTAACTTATGTTTCTTTGTTGAACCCGCACACACACCACTTTAGAATAATCACCAAAACGCCTAAAACCTAGGGCGACTAGGAACCCCGGAGGTTTAGTACGGTACGACCGGAGCGGCTGGGCCGCCGGTACGGCTCGGAAAAACTCTACTCGCTTGTGAAGGTCCTATGATCCCTATAATGGGGGTGAGGAAACCACCTTGTCGGGAACCTATTAGTGGAGCCTACCTTGTAGAACAAAGAAAAAACACACACCTGAAGCTTCGATCCTGCCGCTATGCGTACTTGCGTGTGTTCTTATTCTAATTGTTCTCGACCCCTAGAATTTTTCATGTATAGGACATGGGTCTCGATGTAATCTTTATTTTTGTACCATATGTAATTGTACAGCGCGTATTAATGGAAATTTACGTTACAAGCATGCATCATATTTTCCCAAAAAACGTGTCATTCAAATCATCGTTTCTAAAACACGCCATTTTCGGTAAGAGTGAGAAAACTGCGCAATTGCCTTTGTATCACGGCCCTTCCTTTTTTCAAGGCTGGCTTTGACCAGATTCGGACCAGCATGATGGACGCAGAGCAAGACTATCGAAGAAATACCTCGTAGAGTGGAGCGCTGCAATCGTTCAAAATAGAAACGTCAGAGTTAAGTACTCGTTCCAAGTTCCGAACGAATGGTAAAAAAGTGAAACCATTTTGAAAAAAATTTATTGCATTACCTTCGCTCGGATTTTGGGGCAAGCACTCGACATGTTTTGACCAAGTTTCGCAGTTGTGTAAAATGTCTTAGAAACGTATTTTAGTCACAAAACATTTTTATTTCAAAAGATGATGAGTTGAATGACACATTACTATCAAAACAATCATGCATGATATCTTGTGTTCCATATTCTGAATATCACATTTTTCGCGCAGGTATTACTGGCCATCACGCGATAAACCACTAACATGGAGGACGCTCAGAAGATCCAGCAGCAAGAAGAACGAATAGCCGAGATCGAGACGGCTAATGCTAAAATGCATCAGGATATGGCATCCATGTCGGCAAACATGGAGCGCATCATGGAACTCCTCGGGGCTCGATCAACCAACAATACTCTAAAACCGGCCTTGCTGACAGCGACCTCGAGTCCTGAATCCTCCACAACACCTTTGGCGAATACTGGACCTCCAATGCCAGCTGCAACCGTGCGTCCCGACGCCACGGTAGAACCCCCTCATGACCAACCCCCTGTTTTGGTCATTCCTGATCAATCTGCATCAAAGCCGCATGTTCTTCCGAAACCGACGGTAATGTATGGGCATGTTAACCAAGGAGGTGCAATCGGCACAAATGCAGCCACATCATCACCTGTCATTGAATCCGAACAGGATCGCCGCTTGAAGAAAATGGAGGAAAAGATGAAGGTTTTGTCCGGACTTGAGCAGTATGGAGGCATTGGTTACTCCGACCTATGCCTTTTCCCCGACATGTCAAGACCGGAGAAATTCAAAATCCCCGACTTTGATAAGTATGATGGCACCGGTAATCCCATTGTCCACTTGCGGATTTACCTCACAAAGATGGCCCCTTACCAGAAGTATGAGAAATTCTTAATCCAGACATTCCAGGAAAGCTTGAAGGGAGCGGCTTTGCTTTGGTTCGTTAACTTGAAAGCCGGTGACATATCTACGTGGGAAGAGATGGCTGACGCTTTCGTTCGCCAGTATAAGTTCAACTTGGATACAGCTCCGACCCGCATCGACCTCCAAAGCATGGAGATGAAAGGGGGGGCAATCATTTAGAAGCTATATGCAGTCTAGGAGAGAGAAAGCCGCTGGGGTCCGACCACCACTGGAAGACGCAGAAGCGGTGTCCATGTTCATCGGTACTCTTAAAGGGGAATATTAATCCCATTTATTAGGGCATGTTTCAGCCAACTTCGCTGATTTGGTGAAATCCGGAGAAATGGTAGAGCATGGCATTCGAACTGGAAAACTTGAAGACCCCTCCAGGAGTCAACAAGAGGATATAACCAAAAAGGGAGGCTCCAAGAACTGGTCATCAAAAGACCCAACGGTAGGTGCAGTTTACCAGACGCAAGCTCCGCAAACCCCCGTTGTGGGTGGACCTGAAAACCGGGATGTGAACAAGATGCGGGAGTCTAGAAAGTTCTCACCCTTACCAGTATCGGCCGCCGAAGTATATCAGAAAGCACTTGCTCAGGGTCTCATTGGTCCTGAGGTTTGGAAGACTACTTCAAGGATACCCAACAATGATTCAAACTCGAAGTATGAGTTTCACATGGGGATAATTGGTCATTCAACCGAGGATTGCTCGCGTCTGAGGCACAGGATCCAGGATCTGATTGACCATAAGCTTTTGATTCTTAACGCAGATCCATCGGCTAGCCAACACCCCTTCGGCCTCGTCTACATGATTTCTCTCGAAAAACCTCTTAAGCGTTACATCCGTTTTTTAGCAATGAACAAACTTTTCAGTTATGTACTCCTTGCGCGGCAAGATCATGAGCCCCGCATAGGAAAGAGGGATATTGTCATGATCTATTCAATATAAATAAATCCCTATGTTTGAGTTTGTTTAATTAGTTTTTTTTTTAGGAATGATGCAAGTCGATTGACAATTCAGTCTTTTCTTGAGTCGATGTTCCTAACAAAGCACTCAAAAAAATAAAGTCATGGACTACCAAGCCCGTCAAGGCGGACGATGAAGGATTCAAATCACCCAGTGATCAAAATCTCCATACAGGGAATACATGCGCCTTCACGAACCAAGCCGTCCAGACTGGCCAGTGGCAACCAAATGGCATATCCCCGTTCAGATCGAGCACAACCGCCATATGAAGAAAAAGACGGGACATGCAACAGATCCATTCACATATGGAGCAAATTTCCATTAAAGATGTCAGGCACCCAGGTAAGAGAAGTCGTGATCAATTTTCTCCCTGAAATTTGAGTTTTTTTCCTTACTCATTGTGCAGCTCGGATATCTTCCAAATCAAAGCCCCTGAAGAGCACATCTCGTGCGCGGCCCTTTGCTCGCCGCAAGCTTATCCCAGATACTTCGGACGATATCTATGCATTTACTATTTGCGGACTACTATGCCGAACTCAACACCATCCATGTGCGTTCATTAACCAGGTCATTCATCCTGCATGCGACGAGCCTAACCCGGTAGGTGCTAGCCATGGGGCATCCCCAGACGAGATCGAGCAATAGCCGGGGCACTTGAGAAGCCGAGAGAAGAAATCATTGCCTATGTCATTTATTGATCGTTGGGTCAATCCAGGGCGTCGACACGACCGACTAATTTTAACTCAGTCAACTGAGTCCTTCTCTAGAAGTTGTTTTGAATTGAAAATTTTCGATTTGCCACTAGGGGCATGTACATAATTGTTGTTGATTATTAAATTTTCTTTTTCAAAATTAAAAAAAGCAAGCAAAAAAAAAAAAAAAAGCAAAAAAAAAAAATCATTTTCTTTAGGGTCACAACCGCTCTTTAATCGGCTACCGATAAAAATAAAGAGAGTGCTCATGCATATTTTGTGAGAGCAGTGAAGAAATAAAATGGTCACAGTTGTCCCTAAATCAACTACAGATAAAAAGGGTCACAGTCGTCCCTAAAACGACTACAAAGAAAGGGCCACAGCCACCCTTCAAATGGCTACGGATAAAGAGCGCTCCTGCATCGTCAAAGGCGGGAAATAGGTGAAAGGGCCACAGCCACCCTCCAAACGGCTACAAATAAAAGAGTGACCCCACGAACCCTGTGAGGGCGGGAGAATAAAAAGGGCCACAGCCACCCTTAATATGGTTACACAAAAAGAGTGATCTCGCGAACCCGGTGATGGCGGGAAAATAAAAGAAAGGGTCACATCTGTCCCTCAAACGGCTACAGTCAAAAGAGTGATCCCGGAACATCGATGGCGGGTAATAAGTGAAAGGGCCACAACCACCCTCGAAATGGGTACGTACAAAAAGTGTTTCCCGAATCAGAAACGAGGAATGAAGGGCCATAGCCGCCCTCCAAATGGCTACAATCAAAAAGCTCCCGCAACATTGAAGACGGTGAGAAAAGGGTCACAGTCACCCTTCAAATGGTTACAAATACTCCCGCATCGAGGCGAAAAATAAAATACGGGTCACAGCCACCGTTTAATCGGCTACCAAATAAAGAGTGCTTCCGCTAGGTTGAAAACCCGAAAGGGCGGCCTAGGCAAAATCAGGAAATGAGGGGCATGGTTGCTAATTCAGAAATTGCAATCATGGCAAAAGGAGAGAAAATAAAAAAAAAAAAAAACTGAGGGACACGGTCGGAAATCTCTCAATCGGCCGTGGAAAAAGGAGAGAAAAAAGAGAAATTCTCAACAAAAAAAAAGAAGAAAAAAGAAAAAAGAAAAAAGAGAAAAAAGATCCCGCTAGGTTGTCGCATCATGCACAATTTAGGCAAAAATTAGGGACAAACATTCGTGCGCCTGGTACAGCGTTTTCCAAATCAACTTCACGGCAAGCGAGACGATTACATTCTGTTCTCGCGAGTCACCATTCAATGATGAGTAGGACTGTTACAGTCTGTTCCTACAAGTCACAACCGACAATCAGGATCTGAAGTTATCCAGCTTTCTGAGAGTCACCCTTGACGAACGAAGCATTAGTATTCAGCCTTCGCAAGTCACGCCACTAGAGGCACTTCTCCAACGGACGCCACTAGAGGCTCTTCTCCGACATACGCCGCTAGAGGCATGGCCAAAGGGTCTCCGGTACGGTCTGACGTAGAGGTCTTTCGCCACCAGAGATATCACCAGAGGTTTTCCGGTACGGTCTGACGTAGAGGTTTTTCCGTTACCACTCGCCACTAGAGGCGTCACCAGAGGTTGTTGGTACTGTCTGACGTAGAGGTCTTCTGTTACCAATCATCACCAAAGGATTTACTTTATTGCACGCCACTGGAGGCTTTTCCTTGTCGCTCGCCACTGGAGGCAACGTCGATTGAGGCTTTACTTTTCTGCATGCCACTGGAGGCTTTACTTTTTCGCACGCCACTGGAGGCTTTACTTTCTGCACTACTAATGAAGGCACCGCCAACAGGGGCACCGCCGACGGAGGTTCTATTTTCCGCACTACCAATGGAGGCACCGCCAACAGGGGTAGCGCCGACAGAGGTTCTATTTTCTACACTACCAATGGAGGCACCGCCAACAGGGGCACCGCCAACGGAGGCACCGCCAATAGGGGCACCGCCGACCAAGGCTTTACTTTTCTGCGATACTAATGGAGGCACTGCCAACAGGGACATCGCCGACAGAGGTTTTACTTTTTCGCACCATCAATAAAGCCAAAGGCCACCTTGGAGACTTGAAGACTCGGAAGACGACATACTTCCTAGCCAAAATTAGTGTTTACTCGTCTTTGGACACACCCCCTCGAATGCATTCTACGGGAGCCCGTCCAAAGAGGGGCAAGCTGTAAACACCTAATATTGGTACGTGCGACACGTATGTGACATGTTAAAAATGTTTCGTGTAACGCGTTTAAAAAAGAAAATATTTAAATATGGAAGGTCATGGGGTTGCCAAAAATAGGCTCAGTTTAAATTATGACAATATATATGCAATAAATGATGTAATAATCAGAAAATATATAGTATATATTTATGACAAAAATCATAAATATATATATATATAATTTTCGGATTTATTGAGTGCATATTAGAGAAAATATATTTTTTCTTATTTTTGGGTCTAATTTACCTATAAATAGACCCCTAGTATCTATGTAATACACACAGAAAATAACTACAGGAATAAAATATATTTTTTCGAAGTCTGTGCAAATTAAATTTTTTTTTTTCATCCGCCTGTGGCCATCGCCGTCCTGCTCCACCGGAGGTCGCCGGAGGTTTGCCTGTGCCGGTGCCCATCTCGTTGCCGGAGATCCCAGTCCACCGCGTCGTCCCAGCCGTCCGCGTCGTCGTCCAGCATCGCCGGCCAGTCGCTGCTGCTGCTGGATCTGACCCGGAGCCGGTCCGCCCTGCCGCTGCTCGCTGCCCCGCCTGCCGGACCGCTGTGACGAACCTCGCCTGCCGGAACGCTGCTGTCGTTGCTGCTGAAGGTCGCCGGAATCTGCTGGCTGTCGTCGCTGCCGTCCCTCTCCTGGTGCTGTAGGTAAGTTGCCGTTCTGCTGTTTTTTTTTTAATTATTTACTGATATTATTATTATATATTGTTATTATTATCATGGGTTATATTGTATCATGTTAATTAGATAGTAAAAATGTAAATTTAATTAAATACCATGTTTTTTGTAAATATGTGTATATGACATGTAATTTTTAAATTGTATAATGATTTTGAGCATGTTTAATTTCGTCTAGATTTTAATCGAATTGGGAGTTTTAGATGTTTAATAGATTTGTCATTGATAATAATTTCGCATAAAATTAGTTTAGTTTTTTTTATATATTAGATTAATTCGACGTAACATATGTTAAAAAAATAAATTGGCAAATTAAGTGAATTGAGTACCGAAAAGGGCGTAGTTAAAAATTTATATTTTTAATTCGTAACAGAACCCCCGATCTCGAATTTCTGATCGTAGACCGGTTTTATACCTAGGTGTTTAATTCATTATTCGCTTAGGTAATTTAGGATTCTAGTTAGCCTTTATTAACTAGTGGCGACTCAATTCAAAATTCACGTTTTCAAAACGTAATCGCCATAGGTCGGATTTTTAGGGTCTGACAAATTCTATCCCCGAAATTTGAGTTTTTTCTTACTCATTTTGCAGCTCGGATAATCATACAAATTAAGGCCCCTGAAGAGGACATCTCGCGCACGGCCTTTTGATCGCCGATCGTTTCGAGGTCAACCACAGAGTTTGTCCCGGATATTTCAGACAATTTTCATATGTGGCCTGCCTGGCCAAACTCCATGTCGTCCATGCGTGATCCTCAACCAACTCATACATTAGTTATGCGGTGAAGTCTAAACTCGTCAGTGCTAACCGTGGGGCATCCTCAGATGAGACTGAGCAATAGCCGGGGCACTTGAGAAGCCGAGAGAAGAAATCATTGCATATATCATCCATTTCTCGTAGGGTCAATCCAGGGCGTCAACACGACCACCATATTTTGACTCAATCAGCTGAGTCCTTCTCAAGAAGATATTTTGAATTAAAATTTTCCAATTTGCCACTAGGGGCATGTACATAATTGTTGATTATTTTCGTTAAATTTTCTTTTTTTAAAAAAAAAAAAAAAAAGCAAAAAAATAATTTCTTCAGGGTCACAGCCGCCCTTTAATCGGCTGCAGAAAAATAAAGAGAGTGCACATGCAAATTTTGTGAGAGCAGTGAAGAAATAAAAGGGTCACAGTTGTGTCTAAATCAACTACAAATAAAAATGGTCTCAGTCGTCCCTAAAACGACTACAAAGAAAGGGCCACAGCCACCCTCCAAACAGCTGCAGATAAAAGAGTGACCCCACGAACCCTGTGAGGGCGGGAAAATAAAAAAGGGCCACAACCACCCTTAAAATGGCTACACAAAAAGACTGATCTCGCGAACCCGGTGAAGGCGGGAAAATAAAAGAAAGTGTCACAGTCGTCCCTCTAAATGGCTACAATCAAAAGAGCGCTCCCGGAACATCGTTGGTAGGTATTGTTGAAAGGGACACAGCCACCCTTAAAATGGCTACATACAAATAGTGTTCCCCAAATCCTAAGATGAGGAAAATTTGTTGAAATGGCCACAACCACCCTCTAAATGGCTACAAATAAAAAGAGCTCCCGCAACATTGAAGACGGTGAGAAAAAGGCCACAGCCACCCTCCAAACGGCTACAAATACTCCCTCATCGAGGCGAGAATAAAGAACGGGCCACAGTTAACCCGAAATTGGCTACTAAAAAAGAGCTTCCGCAACAGCAAATGAGGAAAACAAAGATAGGGCCATAGCCACACTTTAAACGACTACCAAATAAAGAGTGCTTCCGCTAGGTCGAAAACCCGAAAGGGCGGCCTAGGCAAAATCAGGAAATGAGCGGCATGGTTGCAAGTTTAGAAATTGCAATCATGGCAAAAGGAGAGAAAATAAAAAACCGAGGGGCACGGTCGGAAATCTCTCAATCGACCGTGGCAAAATGAGAGAAAAAAGAGAAGTTCTCAAAAAAAAAAAAATAGAGAGAAAGATCCCGCTAAGTTGTCGCACCATGCACAATTTAGGCAAAAATTAGGGACAAACATTCGTGCGCCTGTGTATTATCTACGGTACATCGTTTTCCAAGTCAACATCACGGCAAGCGGGACAGTTACAGTCTGTCGCGAGTCACCATTCAATGATGAGTAGGACTGTTACAGTCTGTTCCTACGAGTCAGCTTCAAGGAAAACGAGACAGTTACAGTCTGCTCTCGCAAGTCACCATTCAAGGACGAGTATGACTGTTACAGTATGTTCCTACGAGTCTCATGACAAACGGGACGTTTACAGTCTGCTCTCGTGAGTCACTATTCAAGGATGAGTAGGGCTGTTACAGTCTGTTCCTACAAGTCACAAACCGACAATCAGGATCTAAAGTTTTCCAGCTTTCTGAGAGTCACAACCCGACGAACGAAGCTTTAGTATTCAGCCTTCGCAAGTCACGCCACTAGAGGCTCTTCTCCAACGGACGCCACTAGAGGCTTTCTCCGACAAACGCCACTGGAGGCTTTTCATTTTCGCTCGCCACTAGAGGCTTTTCTTTCCGCACGCCACTGGAGGCTTTTCCTTGTCGCTCGCCACTGGAGGCATCGTCGATTGAGGTTTTAATTTACTGCACGCCACTGGAGGCTTTTCTTTCCGCACGCCACTGGAGGCTTTTCCTTGTCGCTCGCCACTGGAGGCATCGTCGATTGAGGTTTTACTTTAACGCACGCCACTTGAGGCTTTTCTTTCCGCACGCCACTGGAGGCTTTTCCTTGTCACTCGCCACTGGAGGCATCGTCGATTGAGGTTTTACTTTATTGCACGCCACTGGAGGCTTTTCTTTCCGCATGCCACTGGAGGCTTTTCGTTACTGCACGCCACTGGAAACGCTCCCCTACCGATGCATTTTTACATCTTACTTTTACGCACCGCCAACGGAAGCACCGTCAACAGGGACACCGCCGACCGAGGATTTTCGTTACTGCGCCACTGGAGGCTTTACTTTTACGCACCGCCAACGGAAGCTCCGTCAACAGGGACACCGCCGACCGAGGCTTTACTTTTCCGCACCGCCACTGGAGGGTCTTATTTACCGTATTGCCGTTGGAGGCTCTACATTCTGCATTACCAATAGATGTTTTCTTTTGCACCGTCCGAAATAAGCGAGGATTTTCCTTGAAGATTCGAAGACTCAAAAGAAGATATACTTCCCAACCAAAATTAGTGTTTACTCGTCTCTGGACAAATCCCCTCGAACATGTTCTACGGGAATTCGTCCAAAGAAGAGCAAGATGTAATCACCTAATTTGATCCGCGCGTAGCACGTTCAAAATGTCATATGTGACGCGTTAAAAAAGGAAGTATTTAAATATGGAAGGTCGAGAAGTTTCTAAAGACTGGCTTAAAATAGGATAGTGTATATGCACTATTTATTGTAAAATATTCAGAAAATATATTATGTGTATTTATGGTGAAATACATAAATATTTATGTATATTTTCTGAATATTAATGGTGTATATTTTTCAGATTTGATTTTCCTAGTTCGGAGGTCTTAGTTTAGCTAAAAATATGGTCATTTTACATGTAAAATACACACAACATCAATAATAATACACAAGTTCTTGAAAACCGCGCAGTTTTGTCTCCTAGTGAATAAAAAGTTTTTTTTTCTTCTTCTTCCCGATGATGTCCTAGCTCCGGTGGCCACTGCCACCAGCGATCGCCAACGCCACCGTGACTCGCCGCACGACGAAGCCAGACCCGTCTACTGCACCGCTTCCATATCTCTATCTATCTATCTCTCTCTCTCTCTCTCTCTCTCTCTCTCTCTCTCTCTCTCTCTCTCTCTCTCTCTCTCAGGACTCAGCCATCCCGACCGGTGACCATGCCCACCTCCGGCAATCTCCAGCAGCGCCATGCCCGGCGCTCCACAGCCACGACCGCCGACCACGACCGGAGCCTTTCTCGTCCCGGCCTGGATCACCGAAGCCGTCTGGTCACTGCAGCTCCCTCCGCCCAGCTCCCTTCCTCGTCAGTCATTCCCCAGCCCCGACGGTGGCCAAGCCAACACCGCTAGTTCGCCGCTCCGCCTCTCGCCGTCCACTGCGCCCCCGACCGACCAGCCCTCTTCCGCCCCTGCCCAGCCGTCTGTGGTTGCTGTCATGCCGGTACCAGATTCTCACTGCCGGTCCGCCTGGTAATAAGTTATGTGTTTTTTTTTTAATCTATTTTTATTTATTTATTATTTTATTATTCTGTAATTATATTGTTATATTCATTATTACATTTAATAGTTTAAATATGATTAGATAAATTTAATTAGTGGTTTAAATGTAGTTAATTAAATTTAGTTAAGTGACATATTTAATTGTTCAAGTTGTGTATATGTTAAAAATAATTTGGGTTGTGTATGAATTTAAGTGTTTTCGATTTGATACTTTTGACTTCGTCTTAATTAGGAGTTATATGTTATAATTTAATTTTTTTATTTTTTTAGATTTAAGTTAATAGTTGACAATGATAAAATTTAATTATATCCTGACATTGTTAGATTAATATGGTATAACATGTATTTAAATAAAAAGTTGGCAAATAAGTGAATTGAGTACTGAAAGGGCGTAATTAAAAATAGCTTATTTTTAATTCGTAACAAAACCCCCGAACTCGAATTTTTGATCGTAGATCGATTTCATGTCTAGTGTTTAATTCGTTATTACCTAGGCAATTTAGGATTCTAGTTAGCCTTAATTAACTAGTGGCGAATCTTTCAAAAATCCACGTTTAAAAAACGTAATCGTTTTAGGTCAGATTTTAGGTCTGACAAACGAGAGGGTCTCGCAGCATGCCGAGTAGTAGTTGTTGTGAACATGTGGTTGCCCTGACGAGGGTCGCAACATGACACTTTGTAGAACATCTTGTTTTAAACCCAAGATATAGTGCGTTGTCGAAACTTGTTTGAAGTAGACGCCGATATGGATGGAGAAAATATATAAGCTCCTCGTTGGTGTTGATAATAGACACGTCGGCGTTTTATAACGTAAGTCGTTTGTTGTACATAGTGCGATAACTTGTATTGTTGATGCGAGTAATATGCGCGTAGTTTGCTACTTGGCGTAATTCCAAGGTAGTAAGCATAATATAGTATGTACCTACGAAAGTAGATTAACTTCATTAGATACTTGGTGTATGTACAATGGGTTGCGGGAAGGTGTCAACTGATCGCTCCTTCTGAAATGTAGCAAGGGTAGTAAACATAAACTACACTTAGTGTGCTAGTTGCATTTAATCTAAGAAGACTTAAAGTAGATATGCAAAAATGAAGATAAAGGGATTGATAGTGTTTTCGCCGCCTTCGTGGTTGGCTTGATGGCGATTGTGGTTGTTTGGATATAGATTGCATCAATACTCGATGTTGTTTCTGAGTAGAGTACATTGTTGTTTTGATAGTTGAGTTTGTACCTACGAAGATGATTGCGCTTTGTCAGATAGTTGCAATATTTACAAGTTTGCAAAAATATGGAGTTATGAATTTTCTTTTAAGTAATGCATATAATAGATAGAATAAAGGAGTCTGATACGAGGACTCCTTGGTTGTGCAGGAAACTTCCCTAAGTGCGGACGTGATAGGTGTGGACGCGACAGGTGCGCACATGTCGGGAGAGGAGCTTTTTCAAGTACCACCCGATATATGTGTTTGTGAATATGTACGTATAAACGACGACTATGCATTGATGTATGCGTCCTCTAGTTGATACGCGTCGATGCCTCCTTAGCGTGATGTACATGCCTATATATGATCGTTGCTTTGTGTTTCCTTCTTGCGGCTAATCCGTATAAGGTATTGAAGTTGTGTTCCTCGTTTTGTGCCTTCTCTTAGAAGAGTGGTACCACGTCTTCTTGCAATTATTTGCTTCTTCACTTCGGTGGAATGCCGAGCATTTGTTAGCTTGGTGCCCCCCAAGTCGCTTGGTAGTCGTACTGTTGTTTCTTAATGGAGTATAGTGATTGTATCTTGTACGAGGGGTTCAGCAAGATGCCCCCGCTCTTGCGTCGAGTGTTGAGCATATCTCTTGGAGACTGTCATACGGCAGTGCCCTTACTTGGGGAAGACTTGCGATTTCGTTCTCCTATCTTCTTGCATTTTGATGCAAGTGTGTTTGTTATTGGGAGTGGGTAAGAGTAATCTTTCCCTCTCTGACGCGTGTTGCGCGCTGTTGAATATAGTGTGTACGCTTTGCGTTGTATGCTTCATGTGTTCACTTCCAAGGGGCCTGAGTTTACTTGATGTGTTTCTTCATACACTTGTGACTCTTCACGGAGTTGTGTCTGTGTGACGATTGTGCACATGGTTGAGAGATGTTAAACTGGTGGAATCCTCCTCTTCTTCTTTGTTGTGGCCGAAGATGATGTTTTGCTGTCAGCGTACGTTTTGAGTTGTACGACCCTTCTTGTGTGCTTCACAAAGGTAAACTTGCTGGATGTTGGAAATAATTCTCTAACTCTTCTCACGTGATGGGTTTGGCATAGGCGTGCATATAACATAAGAGTCCCTCTTGAATTCCTATCTTCCGCAATGGTGGTGGCGTTGTCACTTGGGGTGATGCCCCCGCCTTGTTTATTACTGCAGCACGATTTTTAGTCTTGTGCGCATAGAACGCTTGAGGCTCCATTGCATGGGTGTAGTTGGTGCCTGCCCCCGTTAGGGATTTTCGGGAAAATCCGGGATTTGTGCGGATGCGTCGGGAGCGAACACGTCGAGTGCGGACGCGTCGGGCGTGGACACGTCGGGAGCGGACGCGTCGGGAACGAACTTGTCAGGAGCAGATGCGTTGGGTGCGGACACGTCGGGAGCGGACGCGTCGGGTGCGGACCTGTCAGGAGCGGACACGTCGGGTGCGGTGTTGTGTTACAATTTCCTTCTCCCGGTATTGAGGCTATCTTTGATTATCGAGTGTTGGAACATCCTTCGTAGGAAGTGTTGCATTTTGGTTTCCTATCTGCGCATCGTCGGAGGTCGAACTCTCGTATACCCATGACTTGGGTTTGTTGTAAGGATGTAGATGCGCGTGCTTGCCAGGTATTGATTAGGGTACACCGCAAGTTGGGGCTACGTGTGCTTTGGAACGTACGCACCCTTGAAATGTGCGCACTTTGGAAATGCGTGTGTCTGTGCACTTTAACGTTGCTTTATTGGTAGATAAGTACGGATGCAATCCTTTGATGATTGTAAAGGAATCCTTGGCAGGAAGTGAACGTGGATGTGGAGGTTGTCCCCATGTCTCTTCTTGATGACGTGCTTTTACGTACGGAGTGTATGAGTGCGTTGCTTCATGCCTTAGCTGTTGGTACTGGTATGTACCTTCAGAATACTGTCCTCCTCCTTCTTGGTACGCTGCCTCTTGTCGAGTAGTGTCGCGTGACACTTCCCTTTCCGGCGCGACCTGTTCGTAGACTGGCGGCGGAGGTGGCGGTGGTGGCGGAGGTGGTGGAGCATATCCTTGATTTTCTTAATGCTAACCACTCTTCAAGTGCAGCCATCATGGCGGGTTTGACTGGTGGCGGTGGGTTTGCACCTCTTTCTTGTTGCTGAAGTCCTTCAGCTGGCATCCCGTAAGGGAACTCTTCATTGATGTGCACCCTAGGCTCGAACCCGGGAATGGGTGTTACGCGTGCTGCGTTCTGGATTTCCGGACCGTGTTGTGTGGCAGGCACGCTTCTGGTTGGCACGGAGGAAGCAGTGGATGTGGCTTCGGGGATGTAAGAAGGTCCAGGCTGACTTCTCGTCGGCTTCCGATTTGTGGTTGCAGCTTTATTCGGGCGGCCAGGGCCTCTCTTCTTCCCCTGCGGGTTGACATCATCGGGAGGAGGTTGATTGCTCGTCATAGCTCGTAATGCGATATAACTTTTTGTTCGAATCTCGCGGACGGCACCAAGTGTTGCGTCCAAATCCAACCGGAGAGTCGGACTCTTCGGCACTTCGGGTTGTGATCGGGTCGGGTTGTCGGATGACGACAGTGGGTTGTCGGATGACGGAAGCTGGTTGTCGGCGATGTGCACTTCGCCGGCTTCGCGCTCCTTACCTGCACAAAGGGTAGTAACCAGCACGGTGAGGGGGGGGTGGGGTGGGGGTGGTGCTGGTTAAGCCATCTCCGAAAGAGTCTAGAGAGAGAAAGTTTCTAGAGAGAGGTCAGAGCTAAAAGCCAATCTCTTGAGAATATGCCTTGAAATGGGTGGCCAAGGTCCCCTATTTATAGGCAACCTTAGAACCGAGCCCGGTTTTTGTGCGGTTCGACGCCGGTCTTAAAGGAAAATAGGAATCGTCGTCTGGTTTGATTAAGTTTGGCTTTGGGAGACTCTTTACTCAGTGTACATAAAAAGGGGTAGCGCGCGGTACCTATATAGCAATCCGAACCCCGCCGGACTTAGGCAATCCAACGGGGTTCGGAATGCCTGTGGATAATCCGGGCCGTCCGGATTGCCCCGCAATCCGGAGGTCCGGTCCGGACGCGCATGCCGCGCTTCCGGACCGTTTTGAACCTCGAGTGACGCGTTTGGATCCGTTATGTAATTTTTGACGTGTTTACGAAGTCCGGAACGTAAATACGAACCCGAAATGTGCAGATATCCATCAAACACCATATATATCCAAAATGGCTTGCCTAATGTGTCCAACATGAGTTTTGCCCATTGTGAGTACTTTGGACAAATTACGTTTTTCTCTCTTTTTTATGACATATATCTTATATAGCGCTGATGTGGCTGCAAATGTCCATCAAAATAACTTTTGTCATTGGAAGTCTTCTAAACCCTTGCTTGCTTGGGTTGGTTATGAATGAAATTGTTAACTATAGTATTTCGACAATCAAATAAATAGGTAAAAAAAAATTTTATAACATTTTGTTAGTTTAAATTTTATATATGTATAAATTTAATAACTTTATTAGGATTTTTTTATTATCTAATTTAGAAGTGTTACCAAATATCAAATTAAAAACTCAAAGAGCGACGATGTTGATGTGACTATGCATCCCTGAATAAGTGGCACATTCATCGCTCATTGAATGAGCGACGACGCTGATGTGACAATGTATGTATTAAATCCCCGCATATGCGACACAATCGCCAACCATTGAATGATTTTTTTTTAAAACCTATTGGGTTGGGTGTCGTTTGGCCGGGTGAACCCTTGAAGACAAATTGATTAAATAGTTTTATCATTTATGATTAACTCAGTCAGATCCTTCATCCAACCTAATATGTTTTTATTTAAACAAAAAAAATCATCTCATATTCTCCTGACCAAACCCTTCCCGAAATCCGATAAATTATTAGAAAAAAAAATCAACATTTTTTTTTTCTAAAAATACATTAAATTAGTTGAACTGTATAGTTTTTTTATATATTAAAAAAATCATTAAATTTACCTAAAAAAAACCTAAACTCCCATTATCAACCTGAAAAGTGAGCTTTCGTCGCTCATTGAATGAGCGGCGAATGTGCCACGTATGCAGGGACTAGTCCCTACATTGCCTTATTAGCATCGCCACTCTTTGAGCGTGCTCTGATGGTTACATGAGTGATTACATTATATTTGTTAACATTTTGGTATTTGACATATGTCAGATGACCACATATTTGTTAACATTTTGGTATTTGACATATGTTAGATGACCACTTGAGGAAAAAAATCCAAATTACTAAAGGATAGTTGTGCTATTAAACCAATTTGTAGCGTATTTTTTAGCAGTCAGATGTATTGCTACCTGATATTTAGACAATCACACAAATTGTTCACTAATTTTTTTAATCATATTCCAAACACGTAGATGATTGTGTAAAAAAGACGAAAATCTAGACAAAGAAAGCAAAATGACTTTATAGCAGAATTAGCAAAAAATTCAAAAAAGTCAACTAGCAATTTATTTGACTGTTCAAACGTTAACTAGCAATTTAATAAATAATACTTAAAATCTTGTAAATGTTATGAATATATTATGTAGATGTTCAATATTATGTGTATATATCATCTTCCTAATTTAGACTTTCCTTGTATTGATTTTACTTCCTCTCCAAGTCTATGTAATCCCTATATAAGGGCCCCTATGTGTGATAATAAGATCATCTTCAAGTTCTCTCATTCTGTTACCTATCTTCTTTCGTAACAAGTAAATTAATTCTAACTACATATAAATTCAAAATAAAAATGATCCTCCGGTAATGTAATTTTTTAGCTTATAATCCAAATAGTCAACCATTCGAAATGCTTATTTATGTATTAAGGAAGTTGGTAATAAATAGAAATGTATTTTATTCAAAAATGTGTAAACGTTAGTATTTAGAGAAAGATTTGCACGTGGTACAACTGCATGTTGATGTAGCTGCCATCTATAAGTTCCTCAATCAGATCCACGAATGCATTAGACAACTCATTGACTGTATAATGACAATCAACTAATCAAGACAACTACTGGCAGTAGCCTATGTGTGTGTATATATATATTTTTTACACTACATTGACACTATTTAAACGAGGGAAAAGTATGAAAAAAATGTAATGTATTTGATTACAGTCGTAAAAGATGTAATATGTATCATGATAGATATATGTTTCGTTTTTGTTGTTTTAAACGAACTAAGTTAAATATGACTAACGGAAAATAGATGATGTGGAGAATAGAAAAATGACGTGGAGAATCAATAACTGTTATTATTTAAAAAAATATTAAACTTTAAAAGACAAATCCAAAAAATAAGAAAAATCTAAAAATAAAAAATAAAGAAAAAGAAAAATTATTAAAAATTAAATAACTTAAATATAACTATGTATATGGAAAGTTCAAAAAATGATAAAAAAAATATAAAAATTGTAAAAACAATTTCTAAAAATGGTAAAGAAATTCTATAAATGCTACACAAATTATAACTATGCAAATAATAATAAACTAAAGATAAAATAGTAGCATAAAATTAGTATGGAGAACTAAATTAGTATGGGAAAATAGTAAAAAAAAATAAGTGTAAATATTTACCAAAAAAAATAGAAATAATTCCTTAATATGCCAAAATAATTTTTGAATCTTAAAAAAATAGAATTTTATTCAAAATTGAAAAAAAAAATCCAAGGGTCCCCTTTCTATCTCATTTTTTAAATTAAATTATCATTTTTATTTTTAAAATTTCACATTTATTTTCATAAAAAAGATTTCAAAGGTTTAGCTATTTCTAAATTTTTGCAACAATTTTTTTTTCTTCTTTCAAAAATATATTTTAAATTTAATACTTTCATAAAATATTACATAAAAAAATTAAGCTTTCTTCTACTTTTAAGTTATTTCCCTCTAACCGAGCAAAAAAAAAAAAGTTATTTCCCTCTATTTTAAATAAATTATTATTTTTACTAAGTGACAAATTTCCACGTTAAAAAACTTTGTACAATCAACAAAGTTAACAGAAATTTTAGCGGAGTTAACGGGTTTTTTTTAATGAAAATTTACAATTTTAAAACATGTTACATTTTAAACACACACTCGTAAAGATGTTACATCTAAAGTATTTTATACAAACATATGATATATTTTCCATTTAAACGACTAACACAAAACTAGATAGTAAAATTAAATACCAAATTAATATGTGTCGTTCCATTAGCGACATCACAACCTTTTTATTTTTTATGCTGGTAATCCCACAATTCGATTTTTTTTTCCTAGTTTAAGTAATTTTATGGTTTATTCAATTTAATATCTTTTTTCTTCTAAATCCTATTGGAATGAGGGGACAATTTTTTTTTTGGTGGATAAATTAATACATTAAAAGTAGAGAAACATTACAGTAGAGGTAAAAATGACGGAAAAGGACTGCACCATGTACCTTGAGTCTGATTAGAAACTGAAAATCTAGCTAAAATATAACTAGGTTGCACCATTGATCTAGGAACTTTTACAATGCAAAGAAAAGGAAACCAAGAAAAAAAAGTTTTAATATCATTAAGGACACAAAAGAGATCAGCTTGATGAAGTAGGTCTCCACTGATTGCTTCCACCAGTTGAATTGAATCCGTTTTTAGTAGAATCCCTTCATGTCTGAACGGAAAAGCTAGCAGCAGAGCTGTTCGACAAGCTAGACCTTCGGCCAAAAGAGGGTTGGAAGATCCACTAATAAGCTGAGAAGATGCAAAGGACAAAAGACCTGCAGAATTATAAAGAAGTGGTGCACCAGATATAGTATTAGAAACTGCATCACATGCTCCATATGCCAGAAGAGTCCATGTGATATGCATACTTGACTGTAAAGGACCTACAGAGCGTCTGATTGAGGTGCCCTATGTGAATGTATGTCTCCACTGTGATGCTCCTGTTTGTGTGACAGGCAATCTTTCATTATCAGTATAGAGAGAATTAAGAGCATTCATAAAACGATCAATGCATGGTTGCTGTGAATGAAAAACCAGTTGGTTTCTGGTCAACCAAATGTTCCACAGCACAATACATTTCAAGGGAAAAAGTTCTGGATAAGTTTCTGAGTCAAGACTCAACCAGTCTTGCATCTGTGTAAAGTTCAAACTATTTGTTCTCACTGCAAATAAAGAGGCAAACCATATATGCTGTGCAAACTCACAATTCCACATAAGATGTAACCAGGATTCAGGATCTTTTCTACAAAAAGGACAAATTGGGTTGATGGCAGGAATACGTCTATGAAGGTTAACTCCCAGAGCTAAGCCTCCTGAACACCCCTTCCAGATGAACGTTTTAACTTTAGGAAGTAGTTTAGATGACCAAAGTTTATTCCAGAAGTTAGAACTAGCAATCATAGGGGGTGCCGAGGTAGAACCATATTTATAGTGTTTTTCCATTGAAGATATAAGATAGTAACCTGATTTAACTGAATAAATCCCAGAGGAGTTGTGTGTCCAAGATAGTTTGTCTTGAGTTGAGAAGATAGGAAGTGGAATAGCTAAAATGGATTGAACCAAGACTGGGTGAATAGTTCTCTGAAGAAGAGTAAAGTTCCAGGTTGAGGTTTGTGTGATGAATTCCTGTACTTTCTGGTGATAATTAGGGACATTTGAAACCCAGGTGGATATAGATGCTATATTGGGTACCCCAAGGGTCTGCCCAAAAATTAATGGAATGACCACTTCCAACTAGCCATCTAACACCCAGCAAGAACAAGGCACGGTGATTCAAAAGAGATTCCCAGACAGAGCTAAAGTATTGCCTTGACTTGCATGTAAAGAAAGATTCATGTGAAAGACATTTATTACGTAGACATTCTGACCAAATGGAATCTTGACTCGTCAAGAGTTGCCAGATTTGCTTAAGGAGAAGAGCTGCATTTTGATGTTTTGTATTCTTGAAACCCAATCCTCCCACATTCTTAGGGAGTGTAAGTTTATGTCAAGCAACCCAAGGTATTCCTCTTTTTTCAGCACCAGATCTCCACCAAAAACTCCTAAGGATAGTTTCAATTTTAGAGTGAATATGAGCTGGTAAGGAGGATTTCTTTCCCAGCAGCATTAAAAAGTTTACCCATCCATCCTTCAATCCTTTTAGAAATGCGATCCAGAAGAGATGTTCCAATGAGTTTCCTCTGTGTAATCCAGTTAACTGGTAATCCCAAGTAAAAATCTTCATCCTTCATTTCCTTTACACCCATGGAGAGGAAAATAGATTCTCTAATGTGAACAAGAGTGTTGGGACTGAAAGTAATACTGGATTTGGAGAAGTTAACAAGCTGGCCAGATTGTTGTTCATAAAGTTGAAGCAAATTCAGCAGGACTTGAATTGTGTTCACATTTTCCTCAAGAAAAATAAAGCAATCATCTGCAAAAAGTAAGTGATTGATTGGGGAACAAGACTGGCCAGGTTTGATACCTTTAATTTGGCCTGAGGTTTGCCCTAGGATTAGGTTTCTAGATAGAGCATCAGCACACAGGATGAATAGAAATGGTGAAAGTGGATCACCTTGCCTGAGGCCTCTAGAAGGATTTATTTTAGGTGAGGGTAGGCCATTTATGAGAATAGATAGACTTGTGGAACTTACACATTCCATAATCCAGTGAATGAATTGGCATGGAAAGCGAAGCTTTGTAAGCATTTCTCTGATGAAAACCCATTCTATTCTGTCAAAGACTTTACTCATATCTAGTTTGATGGCCATCAAGCCTATTTTGCCCCTCCTCCTCTTACGTATGACATGCAAAATTTCTTGAGCTAACAGAGTATTGTCTGAAATCAGTCGACCTTGAACAAAGGCACTTTGAAAAGGCGAAATCAAGTGTGGAAGAGCGGTTTTGAGCCTATTTGCAAGCACCTTTGAAATGATTTTATAAGCTGTTGTGCATAGACTGACTGGTCTCCAATGTTGCATATTTTGAGGTTGAGGAACCTTTGGAATTAGTACCACAAAATTCTTGTTTAGATCCTTGAGCATAGTGCCTGATTGAAAGAAGGAGTGAACTGCTGCTAGAGAATCTGCAGAAATTGTATCCCAATGTTTCTGAAAGAATCCAGGTGGGAAACCATCAGGACCCGGTGATTTTTCAGGATTTAATTCCAAAAGAGCTTTGAGAATTTCAGTATTAAGGACAGGAAGTCCTAAATAGCTGAGGCTACTGGAAGATGGCTGGATTGTATGGATCAACGAGTAGTTCAGTGGGGGAGCATTTGCAGTAAAAAGATCAGTGAAATAATGAACCACATGATTGGAAATTTCATCAGGGTGAGAGATCCACTCTCCAGACTGGGTTTTAAGCCAAAGAAGCTTATTGATGTCTCCTAGCTAGTGTTTTAGCATGGAAAAATTTTGTGTTCCTATCTCCTAAAGTGATCCATTGTTCTCTTGATTTTTGACGCCAAAGTTGCTCCTCCTGTTGATAAAGATCATACAGTTGCGCCTCTAGATCAGCTTCTAGTAATAATGACATGTTTGGGAGTGACTAACAGTGCTTGAGGGAGTTCAAATTGGCTGATATTTTTTATTGGATTTTCCCAAAAACTGATTTGTTCCAAACGTGAAGATCCTGACTTAGGTTGGTCAACTTCTGATGAAGAATAGATCGTGGATAACCAAATGTTTGTTTACCCCAAGAAGAGGTGAGAAGACGTAGAAAATCAAGGTGATCATACCACATAATTTCAAACCTAAAGGGGCGTTGCACTCGTTGAGTGAGACCAATAGAATTAGTAGTAAGCATGAGGGGACTATGATCAGAACCTAGACGTGCAAGATTATATAAGGATGCATTCGGAAAAGAGCAAAGCCAAGCAGAAGTAATCGTAGCTCTATCTAATCTTTCCATAATATTGTCTGGTGGTGATCTTCTATTTGACCATGTAAACTTAGGACCGTGTGCCCCCATATCCAATAGGTGGAGAGAATAAGACCAAGCGTGTGCCTGAAGCAAACGTTCATTTGATAAGAAGTTACCACCTAATTTTTCTGATTGACTCCATATGTCATTAAAGTCACCAATAAGAAGCCAAGATGGGTCAAGGGGGATATTAAGCTGTTGGAGAGAAGCCCAGAAAGCATGTCTATGCCTAAACTTGCTAGGAGCATAGATGAAGCTTGCTAACCAAGGAACAGTTGTTGGTGTATCTTGTATTTGAACATGTATGTAATGTTTATGGATCTTTAAAGAGGTAACTTGATATACAAACTTCCAAGCTAGGATTAATCCACCTCTAGTATCATCTGGTGGGTAGGACAGTGATTGCGTATAGCCCAAGTTGTCTAAGATATGTTGGATTTTCCCAATCTTGCTTTTGATCTCAGAAAGGAAGATCATTTGAGGCATCCACTGAGATACTAAACGCCACAAATGTTGAATTGTCAAGGCTCTGCTAGTGCCTTGACAATTCCAGGCCATGATGATCATTAAATTTGCGGAGAATACCTCAAGGGTATTCCCGCCAAAACTTCAAAATCAGCATCAGTTACAAAATACAGTGAGTAAAATGCAGAGTGCCATGTTTGAAACAAAAGTGATACCTCATTAAATTCTGGTATAGAAGGTAGGGACAGCTGTCCTGTCGTTGGATGGAGTGTTGCTGCTATTGGAATCTGATGATGATAAGAAGGTCCTACCTCCAGAAACCTTGGACGTAACCTCCTCAAGAAGCTCAGCTCCTCCTCCTCGTCAGTACGATTCCTCCTTCCCAAAGTCAGAGTGGGTGTGTCCTGAATAGAAAGGGCACCCACAGGCCGATGAGCACGCCTAGTCCACACTCTTCTTGGAGTTTAGCTTGATTCTGACTCAGTCACTGGTTCTTTACCTGGCCTGTGATGTATGATCTCAGAATTATTAGGCTGGGCTAGTGGTTGTTGAGGAAGGGCAGCTTGCTCTATTGCCTGAACCATAGGCAAAATGGATGTCGAGTCAGGAGGGCTACTCTCAGTTATTGGGATCTTATCTTCCAGTTGAAAGTGCTCCATCAGAACCAACTGTTCTGCCAGGGTTGAGTTATCCATATAAGATTCATCAGTTGCAGAACTTGTTTCCCAGAATTGTGGAAGAGCCACTGGTGCTGAGGTTGTTGCAGCGATGGAAGTAGTCCGCAGTTGAGGTTGAGCTTGAAAGGTGTAGCTTGGAAGGACAGATGATGATGTTTGCAAAGGCCTGAGTCCAGATGATGTTGAGTGAAACCCAGGTGGTGCAAAATTGATTGGGTTCAGAGATGGAAGTGCCACCTGAGTTGAAGGTGTGTGCTGTGGGGGGAAACCAGTTGATAGGCCATGGAATAAAGAAACTTGGGAAAGGAATAGGTTGTGTGTTGGGTATGGCCAATGGCTGTGGTGATGGATATGGGTAAGGGAAGGGATAGGGATATGGGTAGGGAAAGGGGAAAGAATACTGAAAGTGAGAAGGAAAGGGAATATATGGTTGGAAAAGTTCCTGAGTGGTATGCAGAAATGGGTAAGGTAAAACTGAAGAGGGTGTGTCCACAAAAGGATAAGAGTCAGTGTCTGATGTTGAAGAGGAGTCTAATGGTGCAGAGATTGGAGTAAAATTTCCCAAAGAAACACCAAAAGCAGAGGCCTGTGATGATGTGATGATTGGATCCGCTGGTGCTGACTGTGGAGCCTGAACCTGATGAAAATGACGCTGTCTTCCCACTGATAGATTGATACGAGAGGCAAGCTCAGAAGGATGAGCATCACCATTAGATGATGGCAACCCATGTGAACTATCAGCTCTTCCTCTTTGCATAATCGATTGAAAACCTCCTTGAGTTGGAGTGTTTCTGGCATTATCAGCACTGTAAGGAATCCAGTTAGTTAGGATGCCTGAGCCTCTGTTTGCAAATGTGTACAGATCATGGGAATCATCAGATATTGGTGCTACCCCAGCACGATCAGTGAGTCGCAGAAACATGTCATTGAGGTCACGGATAACTGTTTCTTCAGTGACACGACAGTAGCCTAGGGTTTGGCCAAAGTGACCACACCTTCTGCAGGGAAGACCAGGTCTATATGAGATCAAGACTTCACTTTCTGCTGATCATGTAGAGACGCCAATCGAGGGAAGAAATGGGTTCAGGTAGTTGAGATAGACTTGCACGCGAGGATGTGTTGTAAGCCATGGATGGGTAGCATGCATCTCGGTGCGAATGACTTCTCCAACAGCTGAGGCAAGATGCTCGATGTACTCATCCTCCATTAATGCATGACGAACGTCGCGGAGCTCTATCCAGGTGGGGATTCTTGTAAAATCTATTTCAGGGAAAGGGTTTTGCACAGTTGGGCGCGCAAATGCAAGGAGGTTACCATCAATAATAAACGGTCCATTTTGATAGACCTCTGTTGCTTCGGAAGCTGTCGTGAAAATAAAAGCCCACGATCCATTTTCTCGTCGAATAATTTCAGGTGCATGAGCGATTCGCCACTGGTTTTGAACAAACGTAGTAACTGCTGCTTCACTCAGTATCCGAGGATTAAGATAGCGACCAAGTAAAACCAAATTAAGGTTGTCCATGAAGTTATTGTAGGAAGAGGTAGGTGAAGAATTAATTGACAGGCAGACAAATTTTCGCTTCAGTCGAAGGTTGGTGGAGCGATGAAGGGGGAGATGGAAAGGAGCAGCTGATTTATTCTTGTAGATGGTCATAGAGAAACACATGTAATGATTATTAGTCAGTAGGTGGTGGCTGTAGGCTGCACTTCCCAGGACATGCAAGAACAATGATTGGTTCGCGAGTTGCAGGTGGAAACTGTAATGAAAAGAAAACTAAAATCGTGTCGGGAAATCAAAGGAAGCTATTGGGCAAGCAGAGTTAACAGTGATTGGCAAAGAAGATTGAGGAGGATAAGATCTAAGTAGTAGAAGTCAGTTCAAAAAAAGCAAGAACTAGGGTTCTTGGTTTGCTGAGAGAGAATTGAAAAATTCCCCGTTCAAAATTATCTTTACTCTATAAATGAGGGAACAATTTGAACTAAAGAGGGCTAAACAAATTATTCGTTCAATTTTAATTATGTGGTATTTACTGACCAAACTAATTGGTCCGAATTTAGCTATTTAAGATTCACTCTGACAAACTATTCACATATTCTAAAAAAAATTTATAACAAATTATAAAATTATATAAATCCTAAAATTACTTAACCATGATTTTTTTTGGCAAGGTGAATATTTTGATTGTATGAATCGTAGATGACTAAAAGTTAGACATGTTATTATGGTTTTAGAATAAATCTAAAACTATATAACCCTAAAAAACAAGACTATACCACTAATATCACTTGCAATGGTAGATCCTATTTTTCATTTTCATGTTGTAAATTTATCATAATATAAAGAGTTCATAATTTCTAGTTCAACATACCGTTGGTTCCACTATTAATGATTAAATAAGAACTTGACATATAATAGGAGTTCCTAGTTTCAAAATGAGAATTTATAGTTCCAAGATTGGCCACTAGGCGTGATTGAACTTACAAATATTACTGTTTTACCATTATTGAGTGAATAGTGAAGTGAGACAGTTCCTACTGGTAGAAATTCCTACGCTACTGTTCATGTCGGTTCCAACTTTTTAATATTATTGTATTCGATTGTTTATCTATCTCTTTTATTGTGTATATATATAAGTATGGTACGGTAAGTCAGATAATGACACGAGTCGTAATTAGTCATTTTTAATATTAAGTAAGTTAAATAGTTGCACGAACTAAAATTATTATATTTTTACTCCAAATCAATTTTAGAGTTTCTAGACTCGATTTTTTTTTCTTAATGTTTTGTAATATAGCACAACTTTCAATTCTAAATTTTGAAATAGTATAGAATTCCATATTATTAAAAGTGAAATAATATTTTGACTAAAAACATCATATTATTTTAATGCATATATTGTTAGCATATGGTGACGTGGCGCCATAAATGGTAGCCCGTTAATATTAATGATATTACCTAAGATAATTGGGTAAATGTCACATTAGGTTAATTGGGCTTGACCCAATTCCTAATTGACATGGGAGGCCCAAAATTGGGCCTCCCTCCTTAATAGCATAGTTCGGCCGAACCCTAGTACCACATAGGATGGAGTGGACTTTTGTCCACTCCACCAATCCTATATATAGGGGACTCACCGAAGGGGTTACATACATCAAGTAATTCATAAGTCCCTCCATTGAGGAACTTGAGAGAAACTCTCTCACCCTCTTAGTAGTGATTTCGTCACACCATCATCTTAGTCCGAGGTTCTGTCCCCGTTGAAGAATCGATCAGAGGATTTACTGTGGAGCTTATACTGCGTAGGACTTCTTCTCACGAAGAACTTGTACGGGTTCCGACCGGAGGATCAGAACTCCCTCCACAACGTTCTTGGGTAGGAAAGCTATTGAGGTATGTGTACATTATTCCGCTGCGTAATTAGATTACTTACATGTACACATTTAGCATTATGTAGTATTACGTCTCCGTATTCCAACAGTGGTATCAAAGCGAGTGTTAGGAGTTAGGAGTTCTTAAAATTTTGATAAACTGATGTTCTTGAGTTTTTTTATTATGAACACCGAAATTTTGGTGTGAAATCCGAAAGTTTTGAACAAAATTTCATGTTTACGATCTTTTAAAACTTAAAATTTCAGATTTTACATGTTTTTAAAGATCAAAGTCGAAATTTATGTTTAAATTTGAGTTTGATGTTCATAATCTTCAAGAACACGATGAGTTTTTATCAAGAACAGTTTTTGGATTCATGATCATAATAGTGATTGATCTTAAAGTTTGACAATTTTTCCAATTCTTGGTGTTATGGCCGAAACCCTAGATGAATTATTAGGTAATTTTTTTAATTTCTTGGGGTGCAAGCAAGAAAATTCGGCCGGCCTAGCTATTAGATATATTTGTTACCATATTTTAATTTTATTAAAAGGTGACAATGTATCTATAAATTGGAAAGACAAGGAAATATTCACATTATATATTAAAATATATAAACTATCAATATATTTAGCTAAAATATAGGGATAAAGATATATTGATAGGATTTAGTTGCTATAAAAGATTAAGAAAAATATTGTCTACATATATTTTAATCCCTACATATATATTAGACAATAATATATATACACATATATGTTTGGCCGAAATTATGGATATATATGTGTTGGATTACGGGGACGTAATACTACGGAATGCTAAACGTGTACTAGCAAGAAATCTAATCTACGCAGCGGAATTAGTACACATACCTTTTAGCTTTCCTGCCCCAGAACGATGTGGAGGGAGTTCTGATCCTCCGGTCGGAACCACGTGCAAGTTCTTCGTTAGAAAAAGTCCCAAGCGATGTAGCTCCACAACAAGGGGTTAAAGGTCCTTTTGGTACCACATGTTTGCAAAAATTACACTGTTCATACCACTAGTATTTTTTCGTACCGAATTGGTACCATATGTTTCCATACCTTACTGTTTTGGTACCTCCGTTAGGGTTCCGTCAAAAACGGCCGTTAAATGGCATGTGCCATGCACGTGACCAGCCCAAAACTTTCAATTTTGTTACAATTTAGTCCATCTAATACATCCCTAACTTTTATTTTGTTCAATTTAGTCCTAAAACTTCAAAATCAAACCATTTCCCCAAATTGACCTAGCCGGACCTAGCCATGGGCTAGGTCCAACCCTGGGTCGGGGTCATCGCACCCAGGGGACCCTGACCCAGGGTCGGACCTAGCCCTAAGCTAGGTCCGGCTAGGTCAATTGGACCTAGCCCCAATTTAACTCAATTGGGGCTAGGTCCCAATTGACCTAGCCGGACCTAGCCCTAGGCTAAGTCCAGCTAGGTCAATTTGGGTAAATGGTTTGGTTTTGAAGTTTTAGGACTAAATTGAAAATAATAAAAGTTAGGGATGTATTAGATGGACTAAATTGTAACAAAATTGAAAGTTTTGGGCTGGTCACTTGCATGGCACATGCCATTTAACGGCTGTTTTTGACAGAACCCTAACAGATGTACCAAAACAGTAAGGTTTGGAAACATATGGTACAAATTCGGTACGAAAAAATACTAGTGGTATGAACAGTGTAATTTTTGCAAACATGTGGTACCAAAAAGACCTTTAACCCCCACAACAAGACCTCTGATCGATTCTTCAACGGAGATGGAACCTCGGACTTGATGTTGATGGTGCCGAAATATTAGACTAGGGTGACAAGTTTTCTCAATGGAGATCCTTGTTCTTAATTGTGTGTTTAAACCCTTAGGAGTCACCCCTATATATAGTATTGGGTGGAGTTGCCAAAAGGCAACTACAACCAATGTGGTACTAGGGTTTCGGGCGAACCATGCATAATAAGGGGGGAGGCCTATTTTGAGCCTCCCTTGTCAATTACTAATTGGATTTGGCCCAATTAGCCCAGATTGACAATTAACTAATTAACATAGGTAATTCCCTTAATTAACGGGCTCCTATTACGGCGCCACGTCACCATATACTAACAGCTCCCACTCGCTGGAATGGGAGGGTGCTCGTTAATCTATACGATTACGCAATAGTATCAACATCTCAGTCTTCAGTCTTCGTCTCCGTCTTCGAATAGTTCATACGAGGCTTGCCGTGCGACCGGCGGATACGACGGGCATCGTGCTACTCATCTGTTAGGAGTATTGCAGCGGCCGCAGAACGTTGATTCCCTTTCATGAACCAAACCTGTTTGAAATAAAACTATGTACCGCACTGTATCCTTGGTCAACTGTTAATTCTCCAACTGCCCAGTTTTCCACAAATGAATACTTCTCCAGGGCATCCGTACTAGTGTTCACAACCTTCAACTAATATCTGGTTGGCGACCACCTAGTGAACACGATATTCGGTGAATTAAAGGTGAACTTGACCATCCCCATTGCTTATACCCTTAGTCTGACTCAACCGGTTTCCAAGACGTGGTCACTTGGCTGTTTTTTTTTTTTTTTTGCACTACGCTCGTACGCCGGGAAGCGAGCATTGAGCCAGACCTTAGGTATAAGTTCTGAGTCCGTGAGGATACTTTGGATGCCTCTTCATAAGACATCCGGGATCAATCACGCGCTCAAGGTGAAGAAGTATGCGCCATTTGAATCACAAGGATTCTAGCTAGCACAACCGAGCATGACCCCGTGGTCGTATATGGCACGCGCAGTATGAAGCACGCGTCGATAGCACACCTGGTAAAGCCAGGGATGGGATATGTCAATAATACTATCGCAGAATCTCTCATCTGGCCTAGAATGTGATATATAGTGATGGACAAAGTCCAACTCAGCAATTTACAAAACGAAGATTAAGTCATGCTGTTAAGCGTGAGAATGTTATCGTTTTGTTTAATCAGGTTTATCCCCCTAATTCTTAGCCAATCTTGTTATGGTAGAGGTCCCTCTCTTCTTACAAGATGACCGTGCCTGTGTGACGATGCAAGGTTCACATTCGACATAATTTTGGTGGAAGAATTTTACTTCTTCCTACGACTTAGTTTATAGACCGTAAAATCCGATGTTGTTAAGCATTATGACGTCAATAAATCATAAACTCAAATTGCAATTCTTTTATTTAATTAAAACACAATTTCATGTCAAAATGTTATCACTTTTACAAGCCACACAGTTTAAGCCCTACGTAATCCAAGCATTTTTACGTGCTTTTCAAAAATCTCCCTACGTAACGGCTTAGTTAAAAGGTCTGCGACCATATTGTCTGTAGGCAAGTATTCTAAAGAGATTATGTTGTCTTCCAGAACAGATTTAACATAATTGTATTTCACATCAATGTGCTTTGTCCTACTATGGTACTTTGGATTCTTAACTGCCGCTATAGCCGCCTGACTGTCGGAGTACACCTTCACAGGTTTACTCTTCTTGTCGGTGCCAATTAATGCTGTAAGAAGCCTTTTTAGCCAGACCGCTTCTTGTGCGTTTTTGGAGAGGGCAATGAATTCTGATTCCATAGTGGAAAGCGCGACACACGATTGCTTCTTGCTTACCCATGATATGGCAGCATTAGCAAGGAGGAAAATTCCTCCTGTGGTGGACTTACGATCATCCGGATCGCCACCGTGGTCGGCGTCACTATAAGATATCTGATTGCCCTCATAGCACAGAACGTAGTCTACAGTACCTTTAAGATATCTGATAATTCGTTTTACGGCCTTTAGATGTTGATAACTAGGATCTGATTGGAATCTTGCTACTAGGCCCAAATCGTAACAGATGTCTGGCCGAGTACAGAGCATGACGTACATTAGACTCCCTACCATGCTCAGATACTCTGCATTCTTCATCTGTTCACGCTCCTGCTGGTTTTTCGGGCCATCACGCTTCGATAGCGCGCACCCGAACACAACGGGGTATCCACGGGTTTAGCATCCAGCATTCTGAATCTTTTCAACAGTTTGTTGATATATGATTCCTGAGATAGACATAATCTCCTGGTGGCACGATCTTGGGCAATTTTAATGCCTAATATGTACGTAGCCTCTCCCATGTCTTTCATCTCGAATGCTAATGCTAACCAGGACTTTGATTTATTCATAAAACTTACGTCGTTCGCAGCAATGAGTATGTCATCCACGTATAGTGTTATGATGATATACTTAGACCCGGAGGTCTTGGTGTATACGCAGGGATCCTCATGAAGATTCATGAATCCGTATCCGACGATTTCCTCGTGGAATCTGCGATACCATTGCCGAGACGATTGTTTAAGGCCGTATATAGATCTTTGGAGTTTGCAAACTTTACGTTCTTTTCCAGGAGTAATGAAACCCTCCGGCTGCTCCATATAGATCTCTTCCTCCAGGAATCCATGGAGGAATGCGGTCTTAACATCGATTTGATGTAGCTCTAGATCAAGACTAGCAACTAGGGCAAGGATGGCCCTTACTGTGGTGTAACGCACAGTTGGTGAGTATGTTTCATCAAAGTCCACTCCGTGGGTTTTGGTATATCCTTTCGCAACTAGTCGAGCTTTGTATCACTCGACTTCTCCATCAGCAGTGAGTTTGAGTTTCAATACCTACTTAGCTCCTATTTCTCTGCGGTTCGTAGGCAAATCAACTAATGAATAAAAACGGGTTAATTCTTATTTAGGCAATTTCATTCTCCATTGTTATCCTCCATTGCCTCGTTTTGAGGTCCTTCCTTTGCTTGATAAACCGTCACTGGTTCAAGAACGAACATCAAGATGACACATCTCGTTTGATGGGATACTTCTCGAGAGAAATTCGTTGCCTTTGACTATGTCTGGGCACGTTAATACCATGTTTTGGTATGATCGTTACTCCCATTCGAAATAATGCTTCTTATCGGGGCATTACTCCCACTGGGAACAATGGTGGTGGTTGAACTTACTTGGAATATCCTCTCGGTCTCGGGTTTTTTTTTACCTCCGAGATGTATTCCTCGATCACTAGGATCTGGAACCAAGTTGGTTGTTCCACTCCCACTAGGAAAGATGGGTAGTTGAAGTAGTTCATCATCATGATTATCAGGTCCGACTTGATTCGCATTTTGAAATTTAGTGATGATTATGTGTGAGGGGGAGTGAGCCCTCTCACTGGATTTATTATGAAGACGTTTTCATCATCATTTACCAAATCAATCACCTATGCTATATCAATTCTCCCACTCGAAGTAAGTGGGACATGATAATCTCTATTAACCATCTGTTAACTTTAATCAGTACTAGCTCGTTCGTTCTGCAAAGCGTTGGAAATCCATCCTCAAACCTTTATAATGTGTCATGTTTATCCACAAAACCATTGTTCCGAGCTAATTTTAAAACTCGTATTCTTCGCGAGTAGTGCGTACTCTTAATGAATACTCATCTTAATGCGCAAATTAATGCGTCTTTGTGATAAGGTTTTACCCGAATCATTTATTAGCTTTTATGGTAACGTGTTAACCGGTTTTGTCAGAACATAGTGTTTTACATTAATGTGAGTTAAATTAATCTCATCATGCAGGAACAATTAATGTGTAACTCTAACATTATGTAATTCTGAACTATGTTTCTTGAAGTGTTTAATGAATGCTTTTAGCCAAACTCTCAGTTCAAGGCTAATGGTGGGAGAGTCGTTTTACCGACTACTTCTTTTCGTTTATTTAATCCATCCATGGATTTATCTATCTTATGGACCATGCATTTAACTGTTGCTTTTAATGCCATGGTTGATATTCTAATTAGATTGTAGTAGCTGGAAGGCTTACATAAAATCTAAGTAGTTATCAATGAGTTATATCTGAAGAACCACAAACGAAAATTCCGCATTCATAAAAATACTTGATTATTAAATTCGTATTCTAAAACGATGTGTCCCGTCTTTCGAGGTGACATGTGCCTCGCGCATACCCGGTTAAAAACCGTGGTTTTGAGAATCGTTTTAGTCTCCAAATTTAAAAGCAAGATCGGTTTTAAACATGCACATTATTTGGGATACAAACTATAATAGAGTACTTTAACAAATAAGAATGCAATATTTTGGTTGGTTTCCTTTATTGAACTATGCAATCGATGGATGTTTGATTATGTGAATGTTTGTATGATTCATCCGTTTTGTTGGAAGAACCCTGGATTAGTTGTTCGTTTCGGAATGGACCCATTTGACTGGGCCATTTAATTTTGATAAGTAGACTATTGAATGGTTACTACTTTATTCAATTATTCCGAATCACAATTAACTAATGTCAAACATTTATTGATGGTAGGAGAACTTATAGACATTGGTACGTTAATGAGATACATAACAAAGCTCTTAGAGTTAAAGGAAAACAAAACTTGAAAGGAAAACTCCATCCATCTTCACCGAGTACGCCTGAAAGAAATTCACAAGTGAATTATATCAGTATACTTAGTAATATAAAGCGTTTAACGGTTTCATATAAGTGGAAAAAGAGGTGTACCTTTTACAGTACGGAATCGGTAGCATTTGTCATACTACGATTCTCGTTTGAGGACCAAGTCGAACCTCATACGGCTCAGCATTCAATTCTTGTGGTGTCCAATTTTTTTAATTGACTTTTTTTTAATCGACTCTAGATAATCTAATATCTAATTGAATAATGAGATTTTTCATAGATCTATCACATGCTCCACCGCTTGTGCGGGCCCCCGTCAATTCCTTTGAGCTTCATTTTTGCGAACGTACTCCTCAGGCGGGACTCCGCTATTTCCTTTGTCCTCTTGCGATTGTTCATCGGGGAACATGTCAGTCTCCTTTGGTTGCTTTCCATGAACAAGTACATAGAATACTTAATTGCTGTTATTAAGTATTCTAGTCCAAAGTCATCAGCAAACCAAGACATGGGATACCCCCGAGCAATATTGATTATCTTTCTCCAATTGGATATTTCAATCCTCTGGTTCAACACGGGTTTCACGCTGGTGTCGTTAAAAAGTAGGTTATCATACTCTATTATTACCTGTCTCGCTTCGGCTGCCTTTCCACTTCCGAAATGGAGTTTCAGGGCAGCCCAAAGCTGAGCAGCGGAATAATTGAGTGTGAAGTCCTCTGCAACCTCATTGTCCAAGGTCGCCAATATCACCTCGCAAGCTTTCTTATCTCCCCAACCTATATTCCCAATTCTGGGAATTAGGTTGTTATCTGGCGGTACCATCATATTGTCTCTTATGGGCATGATGCACATGTGTGCTTCACATGCTATAATTCGTTGTCTCACCATCTCACTCCATGCTTCGTAATCAACACCATCCAGATTGCACGGTTTATAAAAGCGTACCGACCCAGCCATTAAAACTAACACATAGATTATTATGCAAAGTTAGGAAGACAACGACATTTTAACAGGATTGCAAACATTGGATTATCTATTAAGATGGAATACGACGAATAGTGATCCTTCAGTCACTAAACCAAACCGGCCTTCAGTAAACCGAGGAAGGGGGTGTCGTGAAAGAATTTGCACTATTGTCGTTTTCAATCTAATAGATCAGTCTTTTGAAAATGGTTATTCTATTGCAAATTACCGGAACGAGAATTTTCAAATAAGCATACCCGATCTTGGCTTTCCCAAGGCCCTTATGATTTTGTAAAATTATCTGATAATTTACGCTTGCATATTTATAATTATACTACATCTAGCAAATCATCATACCATGCCATAAATATCGAACACAACATGCTTACGCGTCATGCGTCTAATGTTCCTAGCATACATAATTCTACGTAAAGTAAATTATCACATGCGTTCTATTGTGAACATCCTAGCATACGCGTCAAAACATGCAATATCCGCACACATCATGCATAATTGGCGACTGGAATTTTTTGTTTCATAAAACGCTTTGAAAATATTAGGGGTTGTTTTGCAATTCATGCTTACAATCAATCATGCGAATTTCTAGATATGGATTCTAGGCACTTTCAATCAGCATAGCATGTCTATCCTATTGCGCAAACCATATATTTAAATCCCAGAGCTCAATGCTCGCAATATAATCCAGCTAGCTTGACTAAGTCAAGTCGACAGTTCTAATTATATCAAAATATATGATGCAGAAAGTAAACAATTGCAAATCAGCCCACTCATTTAATCCAGTCCCAAAAACATGCATGTCCGAGATCCATCCTCATAATCGAAACCAGGCATTAGGGTTTTGATTGAAACCGTGTATTAAAACACAAACCCTAATAGCACAGTTTAGGCTAATTTTAAAGTTCGAAGACATTTTGGATTTAAAATTTGACATCCTATTTTATTGAACGATTTAATATTTACGAAAATTTTAGAGTGGTTCGGTCCAAATTTAAAAATCCGGTTCAACTCGGTCTGATTTTAAAAATTCCGGTTTGGTCCGAAACGGTTCAATAAAATAAGATAGTGGTTCGGTTTATCATTCAAACCCGGTTAGGTTCAATTTAGTTACTACGGACTGACCCGACCCGACTAGGTCGACCCGATTAAGAAAACCCGGATTGGTTTTATCCGTTCCGGTTTAGCAATTGGACCGACCCATAAACCCTAGGGTTCGGCCGAAATATGTCTTGTGGGCTAAGTAGGGTTTTAAAGTCCACTAAAAACTTAACTTAGCCACCAAGAAATATTAATTATTTAAAATAATTTCTAATATTGCTAATATATATATAATTCGGCTAAACATATATATATATATATATATATATTGTCAAGATTTTATCACTAAGATGTAAATCAATTAACAATATATAATATATAATATATATATATATATATATATATATATATATATATATATATACTAGAATTTTTTGCGCTTGCATTGCACGCGCGTCACATATTATAGTAAATAATTAATGTTATTTAAAAAGTAAGTCTAATTTAAAAAAATATATATTCTATTAAAATGTAAAAAAAAATAAAGGAGCCTCCATGATTGGTTTTTAGTTCAATATTTATTATTGTGAATTCAGTTTGTAAAATTTTGATTTTAATTTATATAAAATTTGATATTATTTTATTATTAAAGCAAAACTTTGGGATACATATATTTTTTTTTCTAGTTTTACCGATGAGGGTAACGATAAAAATTAGATTGAGGTTGTAATTGCTAAACCTTAAAAATGGAAATAACAATTTCGCTGTAAAAGAAAGTAATTTAGCTAGTAACTTGTACATCAAGTACTAATTTAGCTTGCAGTTGATATATTAAATCTTTATGTATATATATATATATATTCTAAACAACATGTTTAAATTCAAAAAATCGTAAATTTACTTATATTATATGAAGATCTCTCATCCATGAATTTAATTATGTCTGCTGTTTTTTGTTTGAAAAATCTGTATGGGAACTGGCGATTGACCATGAATTGTAAATTTGGCAAAACTTTAAACTATGTTATCTTTAGTCTGAAAAAACAGATAAACTTATTAAAAAAATTGGAAAAAAAGATTAAATGGCTTAAATAAATTTTATGCTAATGATATAATATATAAATTTAAAAAATGGAAAGTATTGTTTTAAAAAATTATAAAGGTTCAGAGTACTATTCTATTCGTTTTAATGACTTCTTTCCAAATAAATTTATGAATGGTTTTCTATGTTTTAGATAAAACAAATAATATAATTTAAAAATAAATTGAAATAATAAAAAAAAAATTTGATTAAGAAGAAAAAAGGAAGGGTTAAAACTTCCTTTAAGCCAACCCACACGTTACACGTATATTTACCACTAACATTGCATAATATCATCACAACTAATTAATTTTTTCTTATTATAAGGCAATTAGCAGAGAGAACCTTAATTGGGAACTTACAGGTCACCCAATTGGAACGATTGCCTTCGACTAATACACCGACGGTTACCTTCTCGACCTTAATATCCAAAGCGGTTTCCACCCGTGGACTTATCTGAGGACCCATCCTATCGACGATGGTGAGAATGAAATTGCAGTTACTGGGTCCTCTCCGAGGTCTCATCCACCAACTTGATGAACTTGCCGCACTGTGCTTCCATCTGATGCTCGGGTCGACTCCGGCCATGAATTCGTCTATGTCGTACTCCTGAACCGGAAAACATCGCCACGCTCGTACCCATTGATTTGAGAGAACACTGGTTCGAGCGGCTTGTTTAGTGCTGCAGAGGCCCCAGAGGATTTGGTAGATTAGTCGATCGGGCGGTCTTTAGAATGGATCGGCTGCACAGAAAGCTCGGAGAAAGAGTCCACTGTGGATGAGATTGCGTCGTTCTTCATTGCGGAGACAGCGGGTTAATACTATCTAGGGTTTCAATTTAGGGGACACGGTGCTGATTGGAAATATGGCAGGGACGGAGAAGAATGGCTTAATTTAAGAAAACACATTCCTTCTTCTAGAAGCTAACAATGGAACGAACCGTTGTTGCTCTTGGTTGTTTTTTTTTATGAGTGACGACCGGTGTTAGGAAGAGGTGCGTGTACGTACTACTGAGAATGCGTTTTGGGAGCGCGCCATTTTTTGTTGTGTGAGGACAATTTCTAAGTGAGGACAAATTTAAATATTTGGATTTTTATTTATGTAATAGATATATATATAAAATTCGGCCAAACCATATATATATATTATTGTCAAATATATCTTTTAGGGATTAAAATATGTAGACAATATATCTTCTTAATTGTTTAATAGTAACTAAATCTATCAATATATATATTATCCCTATTTTAATCCACATATCTACTATCTACTATATTATATTAATTCGGCATCGGAAGCCCTCTGGTTGACACGTGGACAGTCCACGCAGTCACAGTTTCTTAATTTAATCGGAATTTAATAGGGGTTCTCTAAATTTAGATACATAATATTGATTGATTTAAAATTAAGAAGTATTTTTATCTCCTATTTTGGTCTCTACGCAATTTAAAGAAACAAATTAATTTAAAGTTTCCTTTTAAATAGTAAATCTATACAGTTTGGTTCCGGAAGACCATAGGCCGCCACGTAAGCAGTATTTATATATAGTAATTTAACAAAGCCAAATTTTTTTCTTTAAAACGTAATTTTTAAACTATTAAATATACTATTACATTAATATTATATATATACATAGGACCGACCATTATTATAGTGTTAAAAAAAATTATATTACTACAAAAAAAGTTATATATAATAAAGTCAAAAAGTTTTGCTTTCAAACGAAATTATAAAATATATATATTATTATAAAGACTATATATATATTATAAAGCCAAATGTTTTTCTCTAAAACGTAATTTTTTAAAACTCTCAAATATACTATTATATTAATAATACATATATAGGATCGACCATTAGTATAGTGTTTAAAAAAATTTATTATTACAAAAAAAATTATTATAATTAAGTCAAAAAGTTTTGCTTTCAAACGGAACTATATATATATATATGATAAGTCAATAAAAAAATTATAATAATAACTTTTTTTTATGAAAATAATAATGATATTGAAGTGTATCTATTTTTTCCCAAAAAATGTACATGTATAAAAAGCAAGATAGCTACTAATTTTGTAAATATATGAGAAACAATATACTGAATATTGCATGTCCTATTTTTAATAAAAAAAATATTACATATCGCTTTTATACTTAATATTTTGTTATATATAATAATAATATAATTACATCATATAGCTAAGCTCTCTATTCTTGACTTCGGCCGAGGCAGCTCTCCACCACCATGACCAGCAAACCGTAGTTTTTTTTGTCACGGCGCCCATCTTTGTTAACATGCAGGGAATCACGGCACATGCTTAGTAGTAATCAGTACTACTACTTAGACTTAGTAATTAGAATAACCACTACTATTCTAATCCTATATTAATGTGGGTCATGATGAGTGTACTTACAATGTCGACCTATATATATATGATCATGGGATCATTGGAATGAGCATGGTCGCAACTTCTGTCGTTTGACCTGAAGAGCTTCATTTTATGAACCAAGGAACTTGATCCCATCACCCCGCAATTGAGATAATAATTATTGATTCTTATTAGTGGATTTGAAAAAAAAATATAGGAGCATATTGTTATAGTTTCTTAATTTGTACATGTTTTTAACTTATTTATCTCAATTTTTTTTTTTAATGTAGTTGGACACTAAAGGAGCTCAATCTCGACACTATCGCGATTAATGTGGGAAAAATAGAAAATTAATTATATCGAAACTTATTAATGGTAAGAAAAAATGTTATATCGGAACTTCTTATTTAATTTTGTAATGTTCTAAAATTTTATTGTTAATATTTCTTGACTTATTTATCTTGATTTTGAATTTTATTTTAGGTGAACTCATGAGATCACCCTCAACAACTTTCGCGATCACTATGTAAGTCAATTTTTGTTCATATAAATTTTGAGTTTGTATAATTTGTTAAGAGTGGTTTTTTTTTTAATAATTTACATATAATTAGAAGGCTAGCACATAAGTTTGGTGAACTCTAAATATACATGATCGACAAATTCATATAAAGCTTAGAAAACCCTAAATTTATATGATAGCGTGATCGGGTCACCTGTGTGTATATGGCGTGTTTGCGGACAAGGGAGGAAATGTGAAGTTCACGAGGCAAAGAAGAGTATCGAGGAGTTTAATTTGACGTCAGCTAAATAGCGTTTTATCTCTGCTCCATATCAATGACTTTTGAAAATGTTCCCCTTGAAGAAGGAGCTCAGAGCCGCCATGAATCAAGTCACCAACTTTCTCTAAGAAACTGGACTCAAATTTGTTGCAAGAAAGGTTAGTAGTATAGCTAAGTTCTAATTGGGTTGGCTGTCGAAAATCTGAATCTTAATATTACGAACTTGGCTATGTCTTTTGAACATCTCTAGGAGGTGAACATCACCGATTATTAGGATATGAAGACGAAATGATCACCGGGCAAGCAGGTGATTCTAATCCCAAAATACACACACATATATATATATATATATATATATATATATATATATATATATATATATATTTTTTGGCCAAATATATATATATATATATATATTCAGTAATAGCTTTTATTCATATTTAGATTCATTTTTATTATTTTTCACTAAAATCTTATTCTCTTTTCAGGTACTAAATAGTTCACTATTCATGTACGTTTTTTTTCTCATTTTTCGTCGTAAATGAATATTAGTTGCTAATTTTAACATTATGTTAATTTTTTTTTACCAATCATTACAAAATTATAGTTTTGCTTAACTAATTAGGATATTGATCATTATTTTTTGTTAAATTTTAGTCGTGTGCTTAATTTTTCTCATAATTAATTATTCTTTACGATTCAAATATTTATTATTCTATATTTTTTTTCTAGCTATTGACATATTAATTTATTTTAGGTATTCATTATTTTTTCATACTTATTGAGTTTAGATTATTTACCAGTTCTAACTTTATATTAAGATTACAATTTATGTTTTGTTTAATTAATTTTTTTGATCGGTTATTTTTATTTATTTTCATTCAGAGCCATCATAATTGGGTCAATAATCACATTATTGGATCTTAAACTTATTGACTGTATGTATATTCTTTTTGTCTATAGTTAAAAAATGTGTTATTTTTTTAAACAATATCGTATCAATTAAAAAAGATCAATATTGATATTTACATTATTATTTAATTATGTATAATTTCATAGTGAATATATATGAGAGTGTATCTGAGTATGCGTTAATAATGTTTTTATATTCAATATCAATTAATTCAAATGTATATATATGTAGTAGAATATTGCATAGTATATATGTAGATACAGATTTTTTGGTAGGAATGTAGATACAGATTAAACAATATATTACAAATAACTATTTATATTCAACAATTAAAGAAAATATAATTTTTAAAATTTTATTCGTAAATTTTCCCGCGCGGTGCGCGGGGTTAGTGGCTAGTATTATATTAATTCGGTACCGGAAGCCCTCTGACTGACACGTGGACGGTTCGTCCAGTCATTGTTTCCTAATTTAATCGGAAATTAATAGGGGTTCTCTAAATTTAGATACAAAATATTGATTGATTGAAAATTAAGAATTATTTTTATCTCTTATTTTGGTCTCTACACAATTTAAAGAAACAAATTAAATAAAAGTTTCCTTTTAAATTCATTATCTATATAGTTTGGTTCCGGAATATCATAAGCCGCCACATAAGCCATAGAATATAGTATTAAATATTATAAAAATAGTATTAAGGCGATATATATATTCTAAGTAATCCACGGCTAATTAAGCCGAAACCTACACCTATTATGTACGGTATATATATAATATTAATTGACTAAATCAAACATAACAATTTATATAATAATTAAAACCATCTAACACTTCTAATAACTTAATAATATATATATAATAATAAATATTTAGTATATATACATATATATATATATATATATATATAACAATGTAATAATATATAAAAATATACTAATTTAAGACGTGATTATATATAAAGAAAACATATGGTGCATAATCTTATATTATATATATATATATATACATGCACATTGATTTTCTTTACATGCGGCAAAAATGGATTCCATCCAAGACAACAAAAAAAACATCTCATGGTAACACACTGCTAGATTAAATAGCTATCTCGAGTATAATAATAAAGAAGAGTGATATGCAGTTAGTCGGTTTCATTAATCTCGACATCAAAGTATGTGGACTTCTCCGGCAATATCCAAGGGTATCAAATCAAATCTTGCTATTATAATGTTTTTATATTTCACCCAACTCGTGATTAATAGGTTGTCATCATCGTCATATGCAGATTAAGGCGGATTAATAATTTGATCAGCATCTCTGTTGATTGTTATACAAAAGAACAAATGTTGCTCATGGTATATTTATTGTTATATTTGCTAAGCTTTGGAGAAGTTATATACTAATGAGTAATATGGTGGGTCATTTCAACGAAAAAAAAAAAAAAAGAGTAATCTGGCGGGCCCTTTCTTTTTTGTATCAGGAAATATCGTTTCTGCAGTTGAAGTTTCAACTAAATAATGTTACTCCTTACGTGTTCATGTTAAGATTCCTACATGAAGGTATCTTTTATTTCTGTTTTATTTTACTATTATATAAAATTAAGTGATCATAATTAGTACATCTCTTTTTTATCAGACGACGTAAGAAGAATTTCACCTCTAAAATAAAAAGTCTAACACTCTTTTTTATGATGCTTTTTTCAGCCGGAGTACCTTGCTTTCTACCTTATCGACTTATGCTTAGTCCAATACGAAGCCCTAAACTACAAGCCATCGTTGTTTTACGCATCAGCGATTTGTACCTCACAGATGTACCTTGATACTTTCTCATGCTTGGACTCCACTGCTCATCACACATACCTGATATGAAGTTCCACATGAGAGGTAAATTTGTTGAAATAATTTTTTTTGTTCTAGATTATAGATGTTTGTTGGTAGGCTTCCTAGAGAATAAAGCTTGGTTTTATTTTGCTGCCACAAAAACAGATAAAACAGGGCAGCTGAAGGTGAGGTGAGAAAAGTACAGTAACTTTGATCGTGGGCAATGTAGCAGCTATAAGTCCATTAGAGAACCTTCATCTGTAAGATAAATATACCACACGCTGACCATGAAGTATCTTATACTTGCAAAAATGAACAACATGAAGATTTTCAAACGCTCGACCTTCTACTTTTGTTGTAAGTTGTAATTCTTGGTGTTTGTTTTTTTCTTTAACTGGTTTATACGTGATTTCAACACTATAAAATGATTATGTCATGCATTCATTGAGTTTAAAAGTTTATGAAATTAGTTATATCAAAGCTTATTAATGGTAAGAAAAAAGTTTATTAATGGTAAGAAGAAATATTATATCAAAACTTCTTATTTAACTTATATTGATTTGATAATTTTATTGTACATGTTTCAGGCTTATTTATTTAAGTTGAATTTTTTTGTAGGTAGACCAAGGAGCTCATCATCAAGCCTCAACACCCTGTGATCCATATCTATGTAGTTAAATTCGCGTTTCTAACTCGTAGAAACGTGCGGTTTTAAGTTTTTACAGATGAAAACGAGTTAAGTCGTGCTTAGGCTCGTTAGCAGAGTAGAGTCGGGTAGAGTCTCTATTAGAATCGTAAAGTCGTGTAAAAACGCGTTTTTTCAACGTTTGTACCGTTTTTGACATTTCTTACCATTTGGGTCGAGTTGGCTTGGAGATGCGGGAGGGACACCTGCTTCTGGGTTTTATAAGAGAGAGAATATATTGAGAGGAAATTATAACCAATGGATAGATACAATTGAATATAGTCATTTGCAATTTGACAGTATAGAGAGATGAAAAATGCAGAAGGCATGGAACTTGGAAAACAGCGGACATGGAGACGAAGATACTAGAGCGAAGTAATGAATTCGATTTTTATCTCAAGTGGCGGCAGTTACATTTCATTAATATATAGTCTAGTAGACTATTGATATTTCACTTATATCCCTTAACTTCTCAACTAAGTACTAAAGACCCTAAACTATTATTCGAACGTGAACGTAATATTCTAAACCATTAAACATTTCTACCTAAAGAAAAGAAACATAGTTGGAATTAATAAGACACCGTAGGAATTGTTTTCTTGAACTTTTCACACAAAAAAACAGTTTCTTAAACTTACTTATATGAAAAAGCTTAAAGTGTAGTATATATGTTTTATCTATATATCTTATTATATTAACCATATACACTATTATAACATTTTATAAACGTAAAAAAGTGTATATAATCTTATTTATTTCACTATTGCTACAAGTTCATAGAAACTTACGTTTTTACGACTCGACTTTACGTCTCGATTCTACCTATCATTTCCGTCTCTACCTAGAAACTCGTCTTTGACTGCATAGATCCATATACAACTTGATTTTTGTTAACTTGAAATTCGAATTTGAAGAATTTGTTAAAAGTAATTTTTTTAATAACTTACATGCATTTCAGAAACTATCATCGAAGCGAGACGGCCATGTTATCCTAAATAACAGTGAATTTAGTTATGTAATTGTAACTTAGTTAATATACATATATATATATATATATATATATATATATATATATATCTTATGTATTTTGAAATTACTTTCATAAACGTTTTAATTAAATTAATATTGTAATTAATTTATTCAATCATGTTAAATAGTGAATAGATGCATATTAAAAAGTTTAAATTTAAACAAGAAAAAATTTAAAATTATTCAAAAAATATCAACAAATAAAATAAGTAAATGTTAAAATTTTAAGTTTTAAATTATATTGGTTATACATCTTTAACAAAATAATATATAATATTGATTATTTCGTGCTAAGAAATATTTTAAATAATAATTAGTATTAAATATTTTAACTAAAATAATGTATCAATGTTAAATCAAATTTTTAAATCTTAAATTTATTTGGAATGTTTCCCGCGCGGTGCGCGGGGTTAGTGGCTAGTATTGATAGTTAATATCCTTTACAATATTATATTAGAACCTATCCTTATTTTCCAAATTCTAGATATAGTTACCTATTAATTAAAATTTAAAAATGGCAACCTATATCTCTAATAGGGTGGCCGTAATTTTAATTTATTTAGGGGTTAAGAAAATTAATTTTTTTACCCAAATTGCCCCTAGGGTTTCGGCCAACAAACATGAAATTGGACAAGGTTGTCAAAATTTAAGATCAAATACTACCTTGATCAAGAATCCAAATTGCGTTCTTGATAAAACTCATGGTGTTCTTGAAGATTATGAACATCAAACTCAAATACATGACCAAATTTTCGGTTTTGATCCTCAAAAACACATAAATTTCGAAGATTTTAAGTTTTTAAAGATCAAACACATGATTTCATGTTGAAAATTTCGGAACACATATTGATGTTCATCAACCTAAAAATTTCGGATTTTTCATAGATTCAAGAACATCAGTTTATCAAAAATTTAAGAACTCCTAACCATTCTCTGATACCACTGTTGGATTACGGGGACGTAATACTACGGAATGCTAAACGTGTACTAGCAAGAAATCTAATCTACGCAGCGAAATTAGTACACATAACTTTTAGCTTTCCTGCCCAAGAATGATGTGGAGGGAGTTCTGATCCTCCGGTCGGAACCACGTGCAAGTTCTTCGTTAGAAGAAGTCCCACGCGATGTAGCTCCACAACAAGACCTCTGATCGATCCTTCAACGGAGATGGAACCTCGGACTTGATGTTGATAGTGCCGAAATATTAGACTAGGGTGACAAGTTTTCTCAATGGAGATCCTTGTTATTAATTGTGTGTTTAAACCCTTAGGAGTCACCCCTATATATAGTATTGGGTGGAGTTGCCAAAAGGCAACTCCAACCAATGTGGTACTAGGGTTTCGGCCGAACCATGCATAATAAGGGGGAGGCCCATGTTGGGCCTCCCTTGTCAATTACTAATTGGATTTGGCCCAATTAGCCCAGCTTGACAATTACCTAATTAACTTAGGTAATTCCCTTAATTAACGGGCTCCTATTACGGCGCCACGTCACCATATGCTAACAATCTGTTTATATTGTTAATTGATTTACATCTTCTAGATAAAATCTTGACAATATTTATATATATGTTATTTAATTATTGTTCCGAAATATATATATATATATATATATATATATATGCAATATTTGAAATTATTTTAAATAATTAATATTTCTTGGTGGCTAAGTTAAGTTTTTAGTGGATTTTAAAACCCTACTTAGCCCACAAGATATATTTCGGCCGAACCCTATGGGTTTATTGGGCCGGTCCAACTTGCAAAACCGGAACGGGTTAAAACCAATCCAGATTTTTCTTAATCGGGTCGACCTAGACGGGTCGGGTCGGACCAAAGTAACTAAGTGAATCTAAACCGAACCGGTTTCGAGTGATGAACCGAAACATAATCTTATTTTATTGAACCGCTTCGGACCAAACCAGATTTTAAAAAAAAAAAATCGGACCAACTCAGACCGGATTTTAAATTGGACCGAACCAAATTTTAAAATTTTTCGGAAATTTTAAATGTTCAATAAAATAGGATGTCAAATTTTAAATCCAAAATATTTTCGAAGTTTAAAAGTTAACCTAAACAGTGCTCTTAGGGTTTACGTCTTAACACGTTTTCGGATAAAACCCTAATACATGGTTACGATTATGGGGATGGATCTCGGATATGCATGTTTTTGGGACTTGATTAAATTAGTGGGCTGAAATGCAATTGTTTACTTTCTGCAACATATATTAGAACTGTCGCCTTGACTTAGTCAAGCTAGCTGGATAATAAATTGCGAGCATTGAGCTCTGGGATTTAAATATATGGTATGCGCAATAGGATAGACATGCTATGCTGATTGAAAGTGCCTAGAAACCATGTCTAGAAATTTCGCATGATTGATTATAAGCATGAATTGCAAGTCAGACCCTAATATTTTCAAAGCGTTTTCAAAACCGAAAATTCCAGTCGCCAATTATGCATGATGTGTACGGAAGATGCATGTTTTGACACGTATTCTAGAATGTTCAGGGCTAAAAGCATGTTATAATTTACTTTACGTAGAATTATGTATGTTAGGAACATTAGATGCATGACGCGTAAGCATGTTGTTTGGTTTGTTCGATATTTATGGCGTGATATAGTGTAATGCATGCGTAAATTATCGGATAATTCTTTTAAATTAAAAGGGCCTTGGGAAAGCCAAGATCGGGTATGCTTATTTGAAAATTCTCGTTCCGGTAATTTACAACATAATAACCTTTTTTCAAAAGTCGGATCTATTGGATTGAAGACGACAATAGTGTGAACTCTTTTCACAACACCCCCTTCCCTCGGTTTACTGGTGGTCGGTTTGGTTTAGTGACTGAAGGATCACTATTCGTCGTATTCCATCTTAATAGATAATCTGATGTTTGCATTCTGCAAAATGTTATTGTCTTCCTAATTTGCATAATCATCAATGTGTGAGTTGGCTCAATTAGTGCGATTCGATATAACTCGCAATCTTGATGGTATTAATTATGATGAATAAAATTGGAGTGTTTATTGAACTCTCCACTACGATTCCGAAAATTGGAGAGGACAACTACGGATGAATATAGTAATCTGTATGATTTTGACAATGAGAAATGAATGTGATAATTTGTTTCCCCAAGAATTGGAGTAGGTTCTTTGTTGATCTGAACACATATATAGTGATACATTCGACCTTGGTAAAAAAGGGATTGAAGAAGACTTCAATTGAAACCAGACAATGTTATAGCTTAGTATTCCTTCGCATCCGCCTCGGTGGAAGCAAGGATGCAAATGCTAGAATTTTTTTGGTTGAATGAGATGATCTTCTCTCTTTCAATGGAAGTCGGCGTAAAACCCGCATCGGGTCTTCAGGATGGAAGGTCAACATGGAAAGGATGTACATGGTTGTCTGATATTGACAGGACTCAATAACCTTGAGCCTAATCAAATACAAACCACAACAGTGAAAGGGAAACCTTATCTGCTCACCATAGTGAGTTCGAAAGAAGTGAACCATGATCCGCATAGCAAGAAGAGAACTGGACCGAATAAGTCCTATACGATAATTCGGTGGGTTAATCCCCGTTGATAAAGTGCGTCTCAAATACGCCTCATAGGTCATGTGTATGAAGCTGTAAAATGTTTTATACGGACACGGATCATTTGAAGTGATTCACTCGTGAATTTACTCAGACGAGATGTTCAACATGACTCAAAGTTCTTGTCTATATGCGCCAGAATCATGGATCAAATATGCAAACTTCAGATCAAGAACTATACCATTGTCATTTATCGTTCGTTGTTTGTTTCCAAAATTTGGTTATTTTGAGATTCGGAGTTATTGAATAAAGTAATTGTTGCTTGATTTGAAAATCAATTTGCTTAATCAATTTAACGTACCGGTTGAACGAGAACGATCCGAAACAAAATACAAACCTACGGGTTAGGAACAAAATTTCGACCAGGTAAAAGTGGACGAATAAAACGAAACGACTCACATACTTCGTAATCTCAGTCGGTACAACAGAACTGAACATACCCATCGATTGCGTAACTAGATCGAAAGATTTAGTAATTCTTATTTGTTAGTACTCCACTTAAATTATTTGTGTAATAATTAAACATGTTCAAAACCGATTAAATTAAATTTGAAAACGAAACGATTTAAACCACGGGATATAACTGGTTTTATGCGCCGTACGCGTGTGTTCCTCGAGAGACGGAAAACATCGTTTTGAAGTACAAATTTAATAATGAAGTGTTTTAATGAATGAATGCTGAATTTTCGTTTATAATCCTTTGGAAATAACTCATTGACTACTATAGTTAGAAGTATGCTTTAATGCTACTACGATCGAGTAGTATATCAACTATAGCATTAAGCAAGAGCTCAAATGCATAGTCCATGAGGTGGATAAGTCTCTGGATGAGTTAACAAACGAAAGGAAGTAGTCAGTAAACTGACACTCCCACTATAAGCCTTTAACGAAAAGTTTGGCTAAGCAATCATATTATTAAATACTTCGAGAAACATAGTTTAAAATTACATTATGTTAGAACTCAACATTAATTGTTCCTACGAGATGAAATTAAGTTGATTCATATTAATGTAACACTATGTTCTAATAAGATCGGTTGACGCGTTGCCATAAAAGCTAAGAAATGATACGGGTAAAACTTTATCATAAAGTAGCATTAATTTGCGCATTAAACAAGTATTTATTAAGAGTACGGTCTACTCTTAAAAGATACAAGTTTAAAATTAGCTTGGATTAATGGTAACGTGGTCGAACATGGCACATTATAAGAATTTGAGGATGGACTTCCAATGATTTGCAGAACGAAACGAACTAAAGTACTAATCAGATTAAAATGGATAACGGAGATTCTCAGGTCCCACTTACTTCGAGTGGGAGAATGATATAGCATTAGTGAATGCATTAGTGAATGACATGGTAAATGATGATGGAAACCTCCTCATAATAAATCCAGTGGGAGGGCTCACTCCCCCTCACGTAATCATCACTAAATGTTAAAGCGAATCAAGTCGGGCTTGATAATCATAATGCTGAGCTAATACAACTGCCCATTATTCCTAGTGGGAGGGAAACGACTAACTTGGTTCCAGATCCTAGTGATCAAATAATAAATCTCGGAGGTAAAATCCTGAGACCAAGAGGGCATTCTAATAAAGTTGTAAGATCAATGCTCTAGCACCGCCATTGTTCCCAGTGGGAGTAATGCTCCGAAAAGAAGCATTATTCCGAGTGGGAGTAACGATCTAACTAAAGATGAGATTATCGAGCCTAGACTTAGTCTAAGGCAACAAACTTCTTTTAAGAAGTATCCCATCAAGTGAGACATTCGTTCACAAACCAGTGACGGTTCGGCAAGCAATGGAAGGACCTCAAACAAGGGAATGAAGGAAAACAATGGAGGATGAAATTGCTTAAATAAGAACAAATTCGGTTTGGTCTTCAGTTGATTTACCTGCTAACCGCAGAGTTAGGAAGTGAAAAAATTTAGAATTCACTTCTGATGGAAAAGTTGAGTGGTGCAAAACTCGAACGGTTGCGAAAGGATATACCCAAATTCACGGAGTGGACCTTGATGAGACAAACTCACCGACTGTGCGTTACACACAGTCAGGGCCATCCTTGCCCTTGTTGCAAGCCTCGATCACAAGCCTGCATCAAATGGATGTTAAGACTGCATTTCTCCACGGGAACCTGGAGGAAGAGATCTATATGGAGCAGCCAGAGGGTTTTATTACTCCTTCCAAAGAACGTAAAGTTTTCCAAAGGTCTATTCACGGTCTTAAACAGTCGTCTCGGCAATGGTATCGCAGATTCCACGAGGAAATCGTTGGAAACGGATTTGTGAACCTTCACAAGGATCCCTGCGTTTACACCAAGACCTCCGGGTCTAAGTATGTCATCATAACCTTATACGTAGATGACATACTCATTGCTGTGAGTGATGTGAGTTTCATTAACAAATCAAAGTCCTGGTTAGCATGAGCATTTGAGATGAAAGACATGGGAGAGGCCACGTACATCTTAGGCATTAAAATTGCCCGAGATCGTGCCGCACGGAGATTGTGTCTGTCTAAAGAATCATATATCAACAAACTGTTGAAAAGATTCAGAATGCTCGAAGCCAAACCCGTGGATACGCGGGTTGGGTTCGGGTGCGCGCTGTCAAACCGTGATGGCCCGAAGAACCAGCAGGAGCGTGATCAAATGAAGAATGCAGGGTATCTGAGCATGGTAGGAAGTCTAATGTATGCCATGCTCTGTACTCGGCCGGATATCTGTTACACTGTGGGCCTAGTAGCAATATTCCAATTAGATCCTAGTTATCAACATCTAAAGGCAGTGAAACGAATTATAAGATATCTGAAAGGTACTGCCGACTATGTTCTGTGCTATGAGGGCAAACAGATAGAATTGACCAGTTATAGTGACGCCGACCACGGTGGCGATTCGGATGATCGTAGATCCACGACAGGAGGGGTTTTCCTCCTTGCCAATGCTGCCATATCATGGGTAAGCAAGAAGCAATCATGTGTCGCGCTTTCCACTATAGAATCAGAATTCGTTGACCTTTCCAAAAACACACAAGAAGCAGTCTGGCTGAAAAGGCTTCTCATTGCATTAATTGGCACTTGTTGCGTCCAAATCCAACCGGGGAGTCGGACTCTTCGGCACTTCGGGTTATGCTTGAGTCGGGTCGTCGGATGATGACTGCGGGTTGTTGGGATGCGACTTCAGGCTGTCAGCAGACGATTGCGGGTTGTCGGCAATGCGCGCCTTGCCGGCTTCACGAGTTCCTTCCCTGCACGAAGGGTAATAACCAGCACGGTGGGGGGTGGTGCCGGTTGAACCCTCTCCGATGCTTAAATGAGGATCTAGAGAGAGAAAGTTTCTAGAGAGAGGACAGAGCTCTAAAGCCAATTTCTCCAGAATATGAGTTGAAATGGGAGGCCAAGGTCCCCTATTTATGGGTAACCTTAGAACCAAACCCGGTTTTTGAAAGGTTTGACGCCGGTTTTAAAGGAAGATAAGAACCGTCGTCTGGTTTGATTGAGTTTGGCTTTGGGAGATTCCTTACTCGGTGTACGTAAGTAGCATAGCGCGCGGTACCTAGGCAGCAGTCCGAACCCCGTTGGACATAGGCAATTCGACGGGGTTCGGATTGCCTGTGGGCAATCCGGGCTGTCCAGACGCACATGCCGCACTTCCGGACCGTTTTGGACCTCGGGTGACGCGTTTGGATCCATTATGTGATTTTCGACGTGTTTACGAAGTCCGGAACGTAAATACGAACCCGAATTGGGCAGATATCCATCACTTGCCCCCGAGTCATGTAACGGTTCAGACCATACTTGACTCTATTTTAAGTTAGGATATAAGCCCAATTTAGGTTCGGTGCTGACCTCAGGGGTGGCTTGTTTGACAATTGGGCGCGAATGCCTTGATTTTGCTCCACTTTAAATCTTGTCGGGAGATTTTTTTAACTGCTGATAGGGTTAGTGCAACAAGCAGTATATATATGACAACGAACAATGGACAGTGTACATATGATAATGGACTTAGGCAATAATTTTCATGGATGTGTGCAATCATGGTCTATGATGTTAACATGAATGTGAAGACATGATATAAATGATGTAAACATGTAATCAACAGTTGAATCATGAAAATGATCATGTAATGATATGCATCATGCATCATGAGATGACGTAGTGCGTGCTAAATTAAGTGCGCATAGCATGTAGTCATGATTGCTAAAATGAGTTTAGAAAATGCTAAGTGTTGTAAAAAGGAGATAGCAACCCATAGTCATGCAATTTTAGGGACTTATTTAGAAATAGTGAAAGTTCTAGGAAATACCCATAGATAATTGTGGATAGATATAGGAGAGAGAATACCCATTAATTAATCCTCCACTCTTAGTAGTTTTTAGAATCCTCTCATTTCTTGAAGAGGAAGACACTTTGGAGTAAAAAACTTGGCCACTAAGAAACTTAGTCCGGCCACCATTAATCCACTCGATCACGGCAAGACAGAGCAAGGCGGACTCCGACGGTGATTTCGGACGGAACGACGGCGCGTGGGCTCCTCAGCGGCGGTGTGTGAGTTTCCCGGCGGCGCGTGGACTTTTGGGCGGTGGTTCGTGGTGGTTTGCACGGTGGTTCGATCGTCTCGACAAGGTGAGTCTGATTCCGTGTATGGCTAGCCTTTTATGACTTTGCTTAGTCTTGATTTACTCTTGAAATCTTCATGAATTTTATTACCTTAACATGCACATAAGGTGTTTGATAAAATTCCCCATAGTAGTTAGTTTCTCAAATCGGCCAAAAATTTACTAAGTGCTGAAATTTTAGAAAAATGGAAATAAATTGTTAAACTTCCCTTATGCATAGTGATCATTGTCAGCATGTTGCCCCATGATTTGAATGATGTTTTGGCATGCTTAATGTTGATTGTTAGTCGGTGTCCGGACATAGTTGTTGGCCGTTGTGTGTTGGTTGTTGCATATTGCTCCTTTTTTATTGAGCATCATACGTTGTCTGCAATCATGATAAAATACTTAGCAAATATTTTTGAGATATTTAATGCTCGTTACCATGATTGTCGTTGTTTGATCTTTGTCGACTATTGTCGATTGCCGACATAGGAGAATACTTAGAAAGTATTTCTTGATGGTTGACACTTTGTCATACGTCGACTGCTGCCATAGCGGAATACTTAGAAAATATTCCTTGATAGTCGACACCTTGTCATATGTCGACTGCTGACATGGTGGAACACTTGAAAATATTCTTTGATAGTCGACACCTTGTCATATGTCGACTGCTGACATGGTGGAACACTTAGAAAATATTCTTTGATAGTCGACACATTGTCATATGTCGGCTGCTGACATGGTGAAACACTTAGAAAATATTCTTTGATAGTCGACACCTTGTCATATGTCGGCTGCTAACATGGTGGAACACTTAAAAAATATTCCTTGATAGTCGACATCTTGTCATATGTCGACTGCCGACATGGTGGAACACTTAGAAAATATTCCCTGATAGTCGACACCTTGTCATATGTCGGCTGCTGACATGGTGGAACACTTAGAAAATATTCCTTGATAGTCGACATCTTGTCATATGTCGACTGCCGACATGGTGGAACACTTAGAAAATATTCCCTGATTGGCTCTTTGTTTCATGACCGTACCACCATCCATACGCGTGCTAGCTGAGCATGCACGCGCTTTTAAGTGCGCGCTTATATGCACGCGCTTGTATGTGCGCGCTTGTATGTGCGCGTTTGTATGCGCGCGCTTGTATGTGTACGCTTGTATGTGCGCGCTTGTATGTGCACGCGCTTGCTCCACACTTAAAATTTTTCCTTTATCCAGTGTCATGCATGTTGTATCCATAGGACTGATGTAGTCATAGTGGTTGATATGTGCAGAGTGTTCGTCGTTTACCGTTTATCGACTAATAAGCATTGTTCTGACTGTTGATCGTATTTTCAGGTCGCAGGGTCGAGGTGGTTTTGCTTGCATTAATCCCTTCGTTGGTGTCACCATCATGAGTAAGTCTCTTCTTCCCACCCCGCAGGCTACTTTATGTTTTGATGATGAGTCGGATGCTGACGTTGTTACTGAGCTCCCTGCCGTGTCGGGAGCGACGAAAGAGACGGGGAGGGGGGGGGAAGTGAGGTATTACTCAAACAAGATAGGGAGAGCGCAGTTTATGTTGAATGCGTCTTCCTCTGGACTCGATCCGTTTTTAGAGGTTGTGTTCCCTCGCGACGTGCTACCTGGTGTTTCTAAGGGCCAGGCTACTATCCCTCCAGACGATTTGTCCGTAGTTTACTCTTCGCATATTAAGGAAGGCCTACGCTTCCCTTACTATTCCGACTTGACTGAATGTCGCTTCTTCCGGATCTCTCCTCTGGACCTTGCCCCCGCCGACATTCGTGTGTGGACTTGCTTTCGGGTGTTATTTCACCAACAGTCGTGGCATTACTCTACCACTCTCTTCTGTTGCTTCTACCAGCTTCAACGTCCTGATGTGACAGGGTTATGTAGTATGAAGATGCGTTGGCCTGGTTTGCAGGATAAGGGTTTTGAGCGGCTTGGGCTTGGAGATGCCGAGTGGGATCACACTTATCGACTGCAGCTGAGGCTGATCGCTATGGTTCTCACTGGCGACATCACTACTTCTTTGTGTGTGATGTTGGTACCACATGGGATACTGACGACGTTACGGCAGTGGATCCTGCTCCCTCCTTTTCTGAGCTCTCGTCAGCGGACAAAGCGACTGTGAAGCGTATATATCGGTGCAGCTTTCGGTGCCTGTTGCGCACGTCAGATCAAGAATTGATTGACGCCAAGATTCATGTGCTTCCTTCTGAGAATTCGGTATGCTGAGAATTTTTATAACTTTTATTATGTTGTGATGTAGGTTGTTTTGATGGAAAAAACTCGACTTTTCAGACAGTAGTTGCGCACAATGTTCCTCCTGCTGGAAGGACTATCCCTTCTCCTGCCCCCGTTGTTCCTGCCAAAAGGTCCGCCGCTGGGGCGCGTACCTCGAGCGATCCTAAGCGCTCCAAGCCGAGTGCGACTGTCCAAAATCCTCCTCGTGATAAAGGGAAAGGAGTTGAAGATCGTGCAGTGGCGCCTTCTGCCCCCCAGTCGAGGGAGCGGCCCGCGGAGGAGCGTCCTTCCCGTCGAGATGTGTATTGTATACTTTGTTGTATTTCTTCGTGTTTTCTGTTTATGGTTTTCATATTTCCTTGTTGTTTTATTCGCAGCGCCTTCAGCACTTAACCGTGATGACTTGATTCGTCTTTTGGAGGGCGACATCTCTGGCGATGATTGGACAACTTTTGCCACTGGGGGACTACGATTCCCTAAGAATTCCAAGCTTAGTACTCCGGAGGTTGGGGTGCGGGTACTATAGAGGTGTGTTCCTCCGGGCGACCGACGCATTAAGCCATCAACAGATGAGGAGACGCAAAAGTATGTTGAGCGTTCTCTATCTGGGTTTTCTCCGGTAAGTGGCGAGACTTCTTTTCTTGATTACATGGTTGTACGTGAATGTCTTGTTGTAACATTCCTATCTTGTTGGTTTTTTCCCTTAGGTTGTTGCGAACATGGTGGACATCTCATCGTTCGTGCTGGAACTTGTGCGTGAAAGGAAGGCCGCTATTGATAAGCGCGGTGTTGCTTCCCGCGAGCTTGCGCTTTTTAAGGAGAAAACACAAAGCCTACTCTCGAAGACTTCTGATTTCGATGCGCGCTATGATTCTTGTTGTGCATATGTTGATCAGCTTAAGGCTGAGATTGCGGCAATCCGGAAACAGATTGCGGAGAGTGACAGTGCGCATGAGGCTGCACTTTGTGTTGCGCGCGAGGAGGGGGCATAATGCTGGGATCACGGAAGGACTTGACAAGTATTCTGCCACTTCAGCCTTTACTGTAGCTGTTACCACTGCTGCTAAAGCGAAGTCTGACCCGATGATTCGGGAGTTTGTCGCGGACTATGTTTGCAAGGTTCGCTTCTTGATCCTGACTTTCCTTTTGACAAGTTAGGACCTTATGCGTCATTTGTTGTTGGTCGCGTTGCTGAGTTATGCCGCATAGAGCTTGAGACGGCTAACTTTGACATGTTGTTTGGTGATGATGACGGGATTGACCTTGCTGCCGAGATGATGGCAGTTGTTCCTGAGCCTGCTGGAGATGATGGTACCCCTCGAGTGGCGTCTGGTTGATCATTTTGAGCATATCGATCTTTTATATATATCTTTTGCCCCCCGTGTCCAGGTTGAGGTCGGTTTGGGAGTTAGCCCTATAACCTTTGTTTATATTCTGCTTCCTTAAGATTTTTTTTCGTCTAGACCTGTTTTGATCATAGTAGAATGCGTGATAACTCGTTAGTAGTATTTCATACCTTGCGTTATCTCTGTTGTCCGTGTGCATTGGACTTGAATGATAGGATAGACATCCCTTTATAGTGAACATGATGTCCGTAGTTGCGACTGTATGTCGTGCATTGTTGATTGTCATGAGTGCCCTTCCTGGTTAAATTCCAAGGCATGGCATAATGCGTACACCAGGTACTTTGTAGTGTTGTAAGTAATGATGTACTTGGCGCTGGCGCTTGGCACAAGGGCACTTGGCACTGGCGTTGACATGTAGGAGAGTCGTCTTGGCGGGGCAAGACATTAGTTTATACCGTCTCTTAGTTCCACTGTAAGGCGACGTTGTGACAAGACACTACTTGTTGTATTTGGTGCGTTTTTCCATCCGTCAGTTGGGCACGCCCCGCGTGACGTTGTTACAAGGCTTTCCGTGGCTAACCAGTACTTACCATGTGATGCTACTACGCCTCGACTTGGTTATCCCAAGGGGCGGGACAAAGGTCGTATCCATACGCCTTGTAGTTTTTACCGTCTCTTGAACCATTTCAAGGCGACGTTGTGGCAAGACGCTACTTACTTTATGCTATGCATTTTTCATCCATCAGTTGGGCACACCCCACGTGACGTTGTTGCAAGGCTTTCCGTGGCTGTTCCAGTACTTACCCTGCGATGCTACTGCACCTCTCCATGGTTAGTCCAGATGGGTTGTACAAGACCGCGTTTAAACGACTTGCAGTTTTTCCCGTCTCTTGGTCCACTCCAAGGCGACGTTGTGGCAAGACACTACTTGTTGTATTTGGTGTGTTTTATCCGTTATATGCTCACGGGCAATATAGCGTTGTACAAGACTCGACTAGTAGGGTTGGTGAGTTTTTTGAACAGGGTGCGCTCCTGCTAGCGTATATGCATGAATTTATCCTAACAAGGAATACATCTTCATGGTGTATGAACCCTTAAGAGGATATACATACTTTGAGAGTGCATGAAGCTGCCCTAACAAGGAATAAGTCTTCATGGCATATGAACCCTAAAGAGGGTATACTTACTTTGTCGATATGTGGAGCTGTCTTCTAACAAGAGGACTTCCGCCACGATGGGGTGATCAGTCCCACCTGTTGCCGCATCCTGTTTTGAACTCAGGGAATGGCTATGAACATGAGGATTTGCCTCTAGCGAGAGAGTTTCGCAGCATGCCTTTTTGTAGTTGTGAACATGGGGTTTGCCCTCTAAGGAGGATGTCGCAGCATGTCACTTTGATAAATCTTGGTTTGAACTCAAGATGTAGTATGTTGTTGACGCTATTCAGGGTAGTCGTCGTTATAGATAGAGAGCGTTTATGTGCTCATTGTTGATGTTGATAGTAGACATGCTGGCGTTGTATGAAGTAAGCCGTTTGTTGTACATAGCACGATAGCTTGTATTGTTGATGCGAGTAATGTGCACGTAGTTGTTATTTCGCATGATTCCACGGTAGTAAGCATAATGTAATATGTACCTACGAAAGTAGATTAACTTCATTAGATACTTGGAGTATGTTCAGTGGGTTGCGGGAAGGCGTCAACTGATCGCTCCTTCCGAAATGTAGCAAGACTAGTAAGCATAAAACTACACTTAGAGTGCTAGTTGCATTTAATCTAGGAAAACTTAAAGTACCAATGCATAAAGAATATAGGAGGATTGATAGGGTGTTCGCCGTCTTCATGTTTGGTTTGTCGGCGAGCTGATTCTGTTACGTGCCACATAGCCCCTCAATGCGCCTAGCGCAACGAGCTCTTGAATCTCCACTCTTAGGGATAGGCAGGTGTTGGTGTTGTGCCCCCAAGTATTATGGTATTTGCACCATTCTTCGATGTTCTGGCCTAGGAAGGCATTCATTGGCTCAAGTGGACTGGGAAGCTTGTTTTCCAGGAGTTTAACATATATTTCTTCAACCTCCTTGTTCAAGGGAGTGAAGAAGCTATCATAGTTGGTGTTTATCCCTTCTGATTCCGTTGCAGTTTGAGTTTCCCGATTAGAACTGAGAGGTGTACCCCATCCCAGCTCATGCTCACATGAGACTGCCGTCTCTAGCTTGTCCTTCAGGCTTGTCAATGCGGTGGTTGTTCGCCGTCTCTGTGTTCTTCCGAACAGTAGAAAGGATGGTGCATTCATGTTTACGAAGAATGCATTGATGACATCTTTTTTGGTTGCCCTGAGCGCAGCGACACTGTGGGTGAACCTCCTGAAGTAAGCCATTATAGGCTCACCTACATCCAAAACACTTCGTCTTATCGGGAAAAGCATCTTGTCGAGCCAAACAATCAGTGTTGTTTCCTGCTTTTTTTCCTCATCTTCACCACTCAGGTTGGACATCTTTCTCTTTTTGCCAAACTCAACCATAGCAATAGAGACTTGTTGCTTTCTTCTTAAAGCATTCACATAGCACTAGCGTGCGGCTGACTGATCTCCAAGCACTTCTCCAATGCCATGTGGCGTTGGGAACTTCAACTTTTGGTGGACGGTGGATGGAACGATCTCGTATGGGTTGATCGTTGTTCGTCCCAATATCCCGTTGTATGCCCCCAAGGCGTTTACGACCACAAAAGTGACGTCAATATGCAGTGCCTTCCATCCATCTCCTAGGATCACAGGAAGCGTTATCATCCCGAGGGGGTAAGTTGCCGCGCCCGCGAAGCTTACTAGCGGGAATGTTCCTGGAGAGAGATCATCCACCGTCTTCCTCATCTTTTCAAGCACTTTAATGTGTTGAATGTCTGCAGCACTTCCTCCATCTGCCAGGATTCGTTGTACGTCATACCTGTTGATCTCCATTGTGATGACAAGCGCGTCATCATGGGGGTAGACAATGTGCTTTTTATCTGCATTCGAGAATTTGATGACGACATCGTCTTTTTCGGGTTGGCATCTTTTTCCGAATTTAGGGAGTGTCCGCAGTTGAGATGCGTAGACATCCTTAACATTGGATATGCTGCCTCTTGCGGCTGGCCCTCCATGTATGACATTGATTAAGCCGCGCTTTGGAGGAGGTGGGTTGTCATTCATCTTGTCTTTTCCTTTGCCTCTTTTTTCTGATGGTTCCGCCTGGGACTTCTTCGGACGCTTATCACCTTGGTCCACATACTGCTTCAGTTCACATTTTAGGATGAAATTGTCCGCGTGAAACCTTAGACTTACGCAACTATCTGTTTCATGGCCATAGACTTCATGGTTTTCACACCACTTGTCTTGTTCCTTTCCCAGCGGACCATTACGGAAGTTGTTGGGTTCTCTCCACATCTTCATTTCCTTCATTTCCTTAAAAATAACGGATAGCGGCGCATTCAGAGGAACGCATTCAGCCAGATTGACTTCCTTTGGCTTCTGGAAATCTGATTGAAATGGTCTCTTAGGCTGTGGCTGCCACTGCCTGTTTTGCTGATTGCCTTGCTGAGGCTTTGTCTGCTTGTTGTTTTCTTTTGCTCGGGCGACGCTTACTTTAGCTTTGTTTTGCTCTCTAAATCTCTCCAAGTCAACAAATTATTTGACTATTGCTGCAAGTTCTTCCAATGTCTCGTCTGGACGCCTAGACATCTTTTCAGCGAGCAAGTATCCCTTTCGACCCATGTTATTTATAAAAGCGCGCACTATCTCCCCTTCAGTCAAGTTTCCTTGGATGTCAGCGACATTCTGGTTGAAGTGGACGTAGTAATCTGCTAAGGATTCGTCGTTCTGCTGCAGGACGCTGTTCAATGCGTTTGCTCCTTTTAGGAGCGTGCACTCTCCTATATAACGCTGAATGAATTTAGCTTTTAGATAGGGCCAAGAAGTTACACTCACGCATGAAAGTGAGAAGAACCAATGCGCTGCAGTCCCTGCCAGAGTTTGGGAAAACGTCATGGCTACATGATGTGGGTTATCGGTTCTTCCCAGCAGAGAGGCTTCATGTTGTTGTACATGCTCTATTGGGTCGCCTTTTCCCCGGTATTTGTCTATTTTTATTCCATAGAGCGCGTCTGGTACACGGCTGTATACCAGCTCGTCTGCGAAGGGATGAGATGTATTCTCAACTAATACGTGCATGCCCTTCATCTTGGCTTCCTTCTTCTTTTTCTCCACTATTGCTTCCAGGTCTTTTGCAATGAGTCCCAAGATTGGGACATCATCATTGCCTACTGGTTTTCTCCATCCAGTGCTGCGATATCCTCCAGCATGTTCTTGGCTGGTTGCTTGGTAGGAATTCTCCTTATGATGCTGTTGCGAGCGGGTAAGTTGGGCCTGTCTCCTTGTCTCTTCTTGATGCTGCGCACTTGCATACGGAGTGTATGAGCGCGCTGCTTCATGTATTGGCTGTTGGTACTGGCATGTACCTTCAGAGTACTGGCCTCATCCTCCTTGGTACTGTGTCTCTTGTCGGTTAGTGTCGTGTGACACTACCCTTGTCGGAGCGGCTTGTCCGTAGACTGGTGGTGGAGGTGGAGGTGGTGAAGCAAATCCTTGGTTCCTTAGAGTTTCTCTAAATGCCAACAGCTCTTCTAGTGCAGCCATCATTACTGGTGTGACTGACGGTGCTTGGTTTACACTCCTTTCTTGTCGCTGAGCTCCTTCAGCTGGCATCCCGTAGGGAACTCTTCATTGATGTGTGTCCTGGGCTCAAACCCGGGCGGGGGTGTTCCGCGTGCTGCATTCTAGACTTCAGGACCATGCTGTGCGGCGGGCATGCTTTCGGTTAGCACAGAGGAAGCGGTGGATGTGGCTTCGGGTATGTACGAAGGTCCAGGCTGACTTCTCGTCGGCTTCTTGCTTGTGGTTGCAGCTTTCTTTGGGCGGCCAGGGCCTCTCTTGTTCTCCTGCGAGTTGACATCATCCGAAGGAGGTTGATTGCTTGCCATAACTCGTGGTGCAATATATCCTTTTGCTCGAGTCTCGCGGACGGCGCCAAGTGTTGCGTCCGAATCCAACCGGGGGGTCGGACTATTCGGCACTTCGGGTTATGCTTGAGTCGGTCGTCGGATGATGACTGCGGGTTGTCGGGAGGCGACTTCAGGCTGTCAGCAGACGATTGCGTGTTGTCGGCAATGCGCGCTTTGCCGGCTTCACGAGCTCCTTCCCTGCACGAAGGGTAATAACCATCACGGAGGGGGGTGGTGCCGGTTGAACCCTCTCCGATGCTTAAATGAGGATCTAGAGAGAGAAAGTTTCTAGAGAGAGGTCAGAGCTCCAAAGCCAATTTCTCCAGAATATGAGTTGAAATGGGAGGCCAAGGTCCCCTATTTATAGGCAACCTTAGAACCGAACCCGGTTTTGAGCGGTTCGACGTCGGTTTTAAAGGAAGATAAGAACCGTCGTCTGGTTTGATTGAGTTTGGCTTTGGGAGACTCCTTGCTCGGTGTACGTAAGTAGGATAGCGCGCGGTACCAAGGCAGCAGTCCGAACCCCGTCGGACTTAGGCAATTCGACGGGGTTTGAATTGCCTGTGGACAATTCGGGCCGTCCGGATTGCGTAAGGGTAACCCGGAGGTCCGGTCCGGACGCGCATGCCGCGCTTCCGGACCGTTTTGGACCTCGGGTGACGCGTTTGAATCCGTTATGTGATTTTTGACGTGTTTACAAAGTTCGGAACGTAAATACGAACCCGAATTGGGCAGATATCCATCAGCACTGACAAGAAGAGTAAACCTGTGAAGGCATACTCCGACAGTCAGGCAGCCATTGCAGCAGTTAAGAATCCAAAGTACCATAGTAGGACCAAACATATTGATGTGAAATACAATTATGCTAAATCTGTTCTGGAAGACAACATAATCGCTTTAGAATACTTGTCCACAGACAATATGGTCGCGGACCCATTGACAAAGCCATTACGTAGAGAGATATTCGAAAAGCATGTAAAACTGCTTGGATTACGTAGGGCTTAATAAGTGGCTTGTATAAGTGATGGCATTTTGACATTTGAAATAATATTTCGATTGAATAAAAGAATTGCAAATTGAGTATATGATCAATCGACGTCATAATGATAAATAACATCGGATTTTACGGTCTATAAACTAAGTTGTAGGAAGAGGTAAAATTCTTCCACCAAAATTATGTCGAATGTGAACCATGCCTCGTCACACATGCACGGTCATCTTGTAGGAGAGGGGGACCTCTACAACAACAAGATTGGCTAAGAACCAGGGGATAAACCTGGTTAAATGAAACGATAACTTTGTCACACTTACAGCATGATTTAATCTTCGTTTTGTAAATCGCCGTGTTGGACTCTATCCATCATTAAAATCACATTCAGGGCCAGATGAAAGATTCTGCGATAGCATGATTGACATATCCCATCCATGACTTGACCAGGTATGCTATCGACGCGTGTTTCATACTGCGCGTGCCATGTTCGACCACGGGGTCATGCTCGGTTGTGCTAGCTAGAATCCTTGTGATTCAAAGGGCGCATACTTCTTCACCTTGAGTGTGTGATTGATCCCGGGTGTCTTATGAAGAGGCACCCAAAGTAACCTATCAGACTCAAAACTTATACCTAAGGTCTGGCTCAATATTCGCTTCTCGGTGTACGAGCGTAGTGCCTAAGAAAAAGGTCAGGTGACCACGTCTTTGGAAACCGGTTGAGTTAGACTAAGGGTATAAGCGATGGGGATGGTCATGTTCACCTATAATTCACCGACTCTTATGTTCACTAGGTGGCCACCAACCGGATATTAATTGAAGGTTGTGAACACTTGTACGGATGCCCTAGAGAAGTATTCCTATGTGGAAAACTAGGCAATTGGAGAATTATCAGTTGACCAAGAATACAGTGCGGTACATATTTCACTTTTTACAGGATTGATTTACGAAAGGGAATCAACGTTCTGCGGGCGCTACAACACTCCTAACAGATGAGTAGCACGATGCCCGTCGTATCCGTCGGTCGCACGGCAAACCTCGTATGAACTATTCAGAGACAGAGACAATGACTGAAGACTGAGAAGTTGATGCTATTGGATGACAATACATTAACATGCATCCTCCCATTCCGGCGAGTGGGAGCTGTTAGCATATGGTGACGTGACGCCGTAAATGGTAGTCCGTTAATATTAAGGATATTACCTAAGATAATTGGGTAAATGTCACATTAGGTTAATTGGGCTTGACCCAATTCCTAATTGACATGGGAGGCCCAAAATTGGGCCTCCCTCCTTAATAGCATAGTTCGGCCGAACCCTATTACCACATAGGATGGAGTGGACTTTTGTCCACTCCACCAATCCTATATATAGGGAATTCACCTAAGGGCACTACAAAAAAACATATTTTTAGTGATGAATATTTTGTGACCATAATATAGTTAGTCACTAAAATTTAATTTTTTTAGTAGCTACATATGAATTTAGTCACAAATTATATATTCGTGAAACTATTTAGTGATGAACTAATATTTAGTTGCTAATCACAACCAATTTGTGTCCAAAGCAAAGTGAAACATGTATGTATTAGCTAAACACATGGCGATAATTGAAAGTTTTAGTTACTAAATATGAGTTTGGACAGGTACCACTGCTAAATATAATATGTGATGATTTTCATCTAGTTAGAAAATTGTTAATAACGTTTAAATATTAGTTCGTTTTATTCCTACCATTCGATATGTGTATATTACACCATTTTGTTTTCTTATTAAATATTTAAAATTAGTTGAATTTAAGTTGAAAATTTATTAATTTTCACAAATATTATAGGGCATTTATAACTTTGGTTTGGAAAATAGTTTCTATTTTTCCAAAAAAAAAAAGTATCTAACTATAACTAATCTCTAAGCAATAATAATATAGTTTATCATTTTTTATGTATTTTATGATATAGTAATTATAGTTATTTAGTAGTAGAAGAATATATTTGAAACAAAAAAAAAAGTGCTACTAATAAACAAGTAATTAATTGATAGAAAATAAGTTATTATTATTATTTTGGCCGAACATAAGATAAATTATTTACAAATTAGCTAGCAATTAAATATATAAAATAAATAAAAAGTTTTTTTTTATTCCTTAGATGATTGACCAGTCCATCTTTATCTCACGGTTAATAATAATCTGACCTAAATATTTCCTTAAATATCTCAAATAACTGTTATTATAGTTATCTCAATTATTCAATCTCCCTTTAATTTCTCACAAATCTCGTGATAAGTGGGAGGTCATCGCACAAGATGGGAGCTCTCTAGCAGTTGAAGTCTCCATCTATTCCATATGCATGTGTAAGTGAAAGCTCTTTTCATCTTCCTTAAAACACTAGAATCTCTAGTTGATCTTCATCAATCTCCTCCAGTCACCATGCGTTTTTGCAGTTCCCTCTTTTTCCTCTCTTAATTTCTCGATCAATCTATCTAAGAATTCAATTTTGAGGGTGCATAGATTGGAATTTATATAATTGGAAGTTGGTCGTAGCGACAGTCACTGGCTTCCGCAGTACCTCCATAGGTAATATTTTCGGTTCTCTCTATCCCTTGGATCCCGACGTGATCTATCTAGCATATCTAAGTGTTAATTTGAATAAAAAACCGCCATGGATATGAAATTGATTGTCGAATATCTCATGTCGGGTTTCACGACTACCATGCGTGTCATCGTCGTCATGTTCTTCATTGTTTTGCAGGATTCTATTGAGTAAGATGCATATGAATTCAGGAGAGACATATAGAATCATTTATACTTATTGACAATGTCGCCTACTTCCTTTAACATGTGTATATTCTATCAAAATAATTTTGCATATATTTTGTACCATTTATTTAGAGTTATATGTTATAAGATTATCTATGAGATCTTATTTAGGAGTTGTCTCTTATTAATGTACATAATTTTATAATGTAATTATATTGATAATAATTATGAATACTCCAAGGTAGGAAGTATGTTGATATGGTTTAATTGAGAGTAATTTGTAAACCATTCACTCTTTAATATTTTATTTTATTAGTTTTAATTAGAAAACTAATAAATAAAAAACACATAAATAATATTTTTTTAAAAAATTATATAGATATATGTATTGCTTCGATCATTAATATACCACCAGCAGTTTTGGTCTAGTGGTTGAGAGCGCTGACTCAAGTGGTTTGGCTCCGAGGTCACGAGTTCGAATCCCCCTAGCGACTTGATTAAAATCATTTCCTGGGGTTACGTTGACGGAGCCAGTGCATTCGCCGGTTGTTCATAAGTATGATATGCTCGCAAATGAACACGAAAGTCCGGACATTACGTAACGGGATGGGCAAAGGGTTGCCACTACTAGCACATTCCTTTTATTTACCAAAAAAAACCATCATTAATATCATAATTAATGATTAGTGACTCTTTGGCGTAGTCACAAATTCCTGCTTTATTTAGTGGCTAGTTTTTCAATTGGTCACTATTTCATTTAGCAACTTTATCTACTGTGACCACACTGTGACAAACATTTTTTTGGTCACTGATTTATTATGTGACTGTTTTGCGGTATTTTGTGACCTTTCTAGTAGCCACAAAAAACATGTCCTGGTGTATCAAGTAATTCATAAGTCCCTCCATTGAGGAACTTGAGAGAAACCCTTTCACCCCCTTAGTAGTGATTTCGGCACACCATCATCTCAGTCCGATGTTCTGTCTCCGTTGAAGAATCGATCAGAGGATTTGCTGTGGAGCTTATACCGCGTAGGACTTCTTCTCACGAAGAACTTGTACGGGTTCCGACCGGAGGATCAGAACTCTCTCCACAACGTTCTTGGGCAGGAAAGCTATTGATGTATGTGTACATTATTCCGCTGCGTAATTAGATTACTTATATGTACATCTTTAGCATTCCGTAGTACTACGTCTCCGTATTCCAACATATATATATTTATATATAATTTACTTATTATATTGAAGAAAATTATTTTGTTAATGTTTTATGTTCATGTCGGTGCCAACTTTTTAATATATTTATAATTTTTTTTATTTATATCTTTGATTATATACATAATTTTTCTACACTAATCAGATAATGACACGAGCCGTAAACATTCATTTTTAGTATTAAGTATGTTAAATAATGATACGAAACAAAATTAACACTTTTTAACTTTGAATCATTTTTATAACTTACAGACTCAATTTGTTTATATTTCACCATGTGGCACAACCATCAATTATAAACTTTGAAATATAATCAAATCCCATATTATTAAATATAAAATAATTGTTTACTAAAAAATATATTATTTTAATGCATATATATATTTCCATTTAATTTATTTATTATATTATTATATTAAATGAGGATAAATTATTTATGGTGCATTACTGTAAAAATTATTTTCGTAGGACGATATATAATATATTTATAATTTACGTATATAGGATATTATTAGTAAAAAACCTGATTGATACATATAACTGATTTATACTAATATGTATTTGATTAATGTGCGTAAGCGTGACTATGCTGACGAGGATGAATCAAGATATGTCAATCGACGAAAAACACTCTAATTATGATGAAATAAGACCGATTCAATGAATTTGATTATTTATTGTTATTATATTAATAATTATACATATCAACTATTTTGCGCGCCGCGTGCATATTGCACACAGTAGCAGTAATATCAATATTATCCCTAATAAGAATATAAAATTACACGGTAAAGAGAATTTAGTCTAACATATCTGACAATGTAATGCTTGTGCATATTCCAAGTACTCTCAAATATATATATATATATATACCAATATAAAATGTGAGGGTTGTCCTCACCCCCAATAAGTACCTTTTCAACATTTTTAATTTTATTATTATTATTATTATTATACATTTAGTTCCCATAACTTTATAAAATTGATGATTTAGTCTTTATTATCTTTGAGACCCATATATTTATCTTTACTATTACTTAAAAATCATTTCGTTAAATTTTGTTATTTTATTTTTTAAGTTCGCTTAATTGACATGTCGCTGTAGTTATTATTAAATTATCAATCCAATAAACTTATCAATTAGGGATGCATATCTCCTGGCTCACTCTTCTTGTTCCAGATCGTGTCTCATCGTTAAGATTTTGACACGTGTTCTGTGTGTAATTAATTTTGTGGTTTTTTTCTCTAAAACCCTACTGAGATTTGTGAAATCTAGAAGGAAAATTAAATTTAAGGACACTTGTCAAAATCTAAATGGTGAGGCACAATCTGGGGCATGAAGAGTGGGCAGGAGATCTGAATCCATCAATTAGAGTCATCCTTAACATATGATATGCATTCAATATGTGCAAATGTCAGGTGCATGCATTGTTTCAATAACCATATCACAGATTTGGGGATGTTCCACCCTTTGACATTTTTGTATCGCATAAATCAGTCACTTGCCAACTCATATAACCTATCAAAATATGGATCAACCGTAGTTCCTGAAGTTTGACTATACATATACCGTGTTACTCAATGTTCAATACTTATTGACTCGAACTATTGATTTAGCTCTTGTGTTTGTAAATTCAATCATATTAGGTATATCCTAATTAGCAGTTGAATAAATATTTAAGGTGAATTCAATAAACTTCAGACATTAGTGATTTAAAAAATTGATGATTTAGTCCCTACTATATTTGAGAGTTACTAAAATTTTCATTAGTTAAATTGCATTAACTTTTTTGCTAAGTCACTTAACTTACATGTTACATTAATTACCATTAACTTCTTAATGCAATGTACCTATAAATTCGAGTCTCCCCAAATTATGATATGTATTCAACTCGTGTACACTTAGAGTACATGTTGAGATTTTTTTGTATATGTGTCAACAAAGGTTCTTGAATTTTGACTTTTTACGGATAACATGTTACTCATCGTCCATCATTTAGGGTCTCGAACTATTAATTTAGTTCTTCCAAATTCAATCAAATTGTGTACAACCTAATTAGTATTTGAATAAATAATTGATGTAAAGTCAAGTATAAACTTTTGATCTTAATGAATTGAATTTTCCTATGGCGTTAAATCAATTTTTGTTAGTATTATGGTATAAAATTGCATGGAAAGTGTATAGTTATACGTTTGTATAGGTCAAACTGTTCCACTAATGACTCTAAGTGGTTAAGTACATGTTTACATTCTTCACTCCTCAAGTTGATGAGTTAGATACAACTTTATCGTCAATAACCCACGTCATACGCGATGTAACTCATTATTAGTTCTAACCGTAAATATATATACATGTAAAGCTAATTTAGTACCGTAATGGAAAACAATAGTTAATTTTGTACATAATTATCATCTTTCTATTTTTTTGTTGTGAATTACATTGTGTCGTTCTTTTTTTCTCCCAGCCCCTTAAGTTGCCCATGTATTAATTAAATATCATCATATTAGAAAGCTTAAGATAAATTATATATCTTGAAATTTAGACGACCGATACGCGTGCAACGCACGCGTTAATAACTAGTATATATATTTATATACCAATATATTATTTGTGTTGAGTCCTCACCCCCAATAGACATCTTTGGCACCTTTTCATTTTATTAACAAAAAATATATTATATTTTATTCCTATATTTTATAAAATTAATAATTTAGTCATTACTATATTTGAGAAATATTTATTTATCTTTAATATTATTACTAAATCATTATTTAAATTTTGTTATTTTTTTAAGGTCGCTTAGTCGGCATGTCATAGTAATTATAATTAACTTACAATCCAATATTCATATCAATTTTAGTCAGCCCTATCATACTCATACCGTTCAAATTTCGAATAAATGTAAATTTTTTTTTTCAACGAATTATATAGATCGAGTGATATATGTTCCGTCTGTTGAGATTTTTCTATCACATAGATCAGCCACTTACCAAATTATATATATAACAAGTCAAAATATGGGTGAAATGTGGTTCTTAAAGTTTGACCTCGTACAAATAACATTTTACTCATCGTCCAATATTTATGGACTCAAACTATTAATTTAGTTATTCTATTTGTTAATCCAATCACATTGTGTACAACCTAATTAATGTTAACTAAATTATTTTTTTTGTAAATTCAAGTCTAAACTTTATATTTTTGTGATTTAATTTTATCTTTATTGTTAAATCAAATTTTGTTGGTATTGTGATATTGTGTATAATTACGTTTGTATAGGTCAAATTTGTCCATTGATGACTCTAAGTAGTTAAGAACAAGTTTACATTCTTGACACCTCAAGTTGATGAGTTAGATACAATTGAGCCGTTAATGACCAACGTAATGCTCGACCCAACTCATTTATATATCTAACTATAAGGCTAACTTAATATCGTAACTGAAGACATTAGTTATTTTTTTACTTAATTATCTTATTCTCTTTCTCATGTTTTGAATTACGTCATGTCGCTCTTCTCTATCACATAGATTCGTTCCTCATAACGAATCAACTTGCCATACTTTACTTTGATTAATTATAAATATTAGTAAACTTAAGATAAATTATATATCTTAAAATTTAAATGATCGATGCGCGTGCAACGCACGCGTTAATAACTAGTATATATATATATATGTGTGTGTGTGTGTGTGTGTGTGTCTACATATGTTACTTGTTATTTTAGTTGACAACTTTAACACTTTTTTTTCTATGATATAATTTTTAAATTATGTCAGTCATTATTTAAAAATTTACCAGTTCATTTATATATTATATATATATATATTAAAATACCAAAAGAATGATAATTTTTTCACAAATTATATTAGGTGAATGATTGAACTATTACACTAACGACGTCAAGTTTCTACTTTCTGGATGAACATACTTCGGTCAAAGTTGGAATCCGAATATTTGACATAAAATTGACAAATTTTGACGAATTCGGAAAAAAAATAAGTAAAAATTAATTACAAAATCTATTAGATTTTTATGATTATGTACATAATTTTTCATTTAAAAAAAAAAAATTAATTTGGTAAAAAAAACTTGAATCTTATTTACTAGTTTGTTTATGTTCGTATTTTTAAAATATGATTATTTAATTTATATATAGTGTTTTTATGAAAATATATATATTGAGAGTATGAAATTATGTAGGTCCTAATTTAGAAGTGAAACTTGGTCTCCACCTTTGTAAATTGTACCAATTTTACTTTTGTAGTTACTAAAGCAGTTCTACTTTAAAAAGTTGACGTATCTGGTGAGGTGGATGAACTATAAACTCATTATGGTAGGTTCTCTAATACTAATACCATTAGCATAGGTCTAGTTTTGCATTTACTAATTTTGAATAATTAATAATTATGTTTGATGTTTAAATAATATAAATTTAGTAAAAAATTAGGCAAACGAAGGGTTTAAAGTGAACGAGGTAGCTGTAGTGTCATCAATTCTTAGTTGTCATTATCGTTTCTTATCATGTTCTGATTCATTATTCTACTAAGCTAACCATAACTTAAAAGTGAGAATTTAATTGCGTTTTTGTTTAAGGTTGATGACTAAATTACTTTAATCACCGACGACTAAAATTTTTTTAATTTGGTTTTAACTTTACATAGTTTGAGCACAGAATTGGTAACATCCCATGAATATAATTCACCTTAACCGCTTGCCTATATTACTGGAGTCCGTAATTATAATTGTTTTATAGTTTTTATTACTAGGTTTTATATGTACTAGTATGAATATTTTTAAAATTTCAAAACTCCAAAAATATTTGAACTGAGTGAGGTCTATAATTAATTGCGCTATCATTGTGACTAGGTGTCCTACCCGAGCGTTGCGCGGTAAGTGATTTTTTTTTTTTTTTTGTCGAAATGTAATATATTAAAAGTTAATATCCAATGAAAACATTTCATTTGTACAACAAAAGCAACTCAAAAAAATATTTGTCAAAATTATAGAAGTTTAATTGAAATTATATTATATATATAGATTGTAGTTTTTAATTTGAATTGATCAATATGAAATAAACGATTTTGGATTTCGTCATTAATATATACAATAATGTTGTAATTAAATTTATTTATGTTATTAATTTAGTTTTTATCATAATAATGGCAAAGTAAAAGTAAATTTATCATTGTTGTATGAATTTCCATAATTACCGTATTAATTTTGAATTTTTAAACTAATTTATGTAATGAATTACATGAGGTATAATTATTCGATTATGGAAAGTGTTATAATATTTCCTACTAAAATACTACATTATAGTGAAAAGTTTCAAAGATTTTTTATCAAGAAAATATATTTTACTATGAACATTTTAATTGTGAACTCTTTTAGAGGTTAAAAAAAAAACGAAATATGAACTTTCAAAACCTCCTATCTCTTTATTATTTTCAATTTCAACTTTAATCCTAAATTTTATATTTGAATAAACAACAATAAGATCAAAGCTAAAGATAAAGTTATTATAATGTAAAATGATAAATTTTGTTTATATATATAACACGCTTCAAATATATATACTACGTTATGTTTTTTTTTTCCATCTATGATATATTATTTAATAAAATATTTTAAGCTATTGTAATATGTTTATGTGATTTATTATCAACTGGAATAAAAAAAAATAAAAACTCCATAAAAATTAAAAGAAAATTATTCATTTATCTACGAATTAAAATTCTAATAAGAAACGAAATATAACTCTAATAAATGAACAAAATGATTGCAATTAAATATATATTAATTATAATGAAATTACAAATAATGTATCTATATAAGGGAGGAGGAAAGAGAGTAGAGTATTCTCATGCTGCCATGTCATCATTTTCATCACTCTCCTTGCTGCCACGTGTCTTCTCTAAAAGAATAAATGAAACTCTATAAGGCTTCCACATAAGCCTCTTCCTCCAATCAACTTCCTCCACATCGACATTAAAACTAAACAAAACCTATATAATTGTTAGAAAAAAAAACGTATATATTTGCAATATAAAATCAAACAAACATTATGGTAATTATAATTTAATGTATTTTTTAAAAAATGCAATGACAAAGTGGTAAGCAATATTCGTTTTTTCTAAATCGGTTAGTTGGACCGTTCGAATAAGAGTCGACACTTTTGTCAGTTTGATGTCTAAATTCGGTTCTAACAAACTTTTTAAATGCATATTGTAATAACACTACGAGAGTGCAATTTCGTTAAAATTAAATAAAATGATTGCCAAAATAAAACAAAATTAAAATTTAACTATCTTGAAATTAAGATTTTACGAATGTGGTGCTTAACCGTAATTCTTGAAAATTCATAATCATTAAATTATATATATTTAATTTAACAAAAGTTGTAGATATTTTTTATTCTAAAATAAACATTTTAAAAAAATCTTATACTTTTCTTACTTTATTTTGTTTACGCGTGAAATTATCTTCCTTTAGTTGTACGTTATATTATATATTTTCATTTTGAAAAAATATATTATTGAATGTTCCGCGCGTAGCGCGGATCAGCACCTAGTATCATTATTTTTTGGCCAAATGAAGTAGTTTCTCTAAATGGATTTCTTTACAATATACAATTTGTATACTATTTTCAATTTTTAATATAATTACATATTCTCTAAAGATTGGTTATTATAATGTAACATTAGAAATTAAGATGTCTAGCGGAACCAGTCTCAAGACGGAAGCTATTGTCAAAATTAGAGTCTGAGACGACAACAACGCTTAATCGACATAAAGGGTAAGTGAGGTTGGATCGTATTTAGGAATACATGTTCAACTTGTGGAAGGCGTGGGAGAAGATGGAGCTAGAACTGGTCGTGGGTGTGTAATTTGGAGAGGCAACCCGTACATTCTCCGTCGCTTCAAGAGACGATGAATGAGTAGGAGAAGATGGTTATTTATGGTGGTGGCGGTTTGAGATGTAGCCGGAGCAGCTGATGAAGAGTTCTATGAAGAGGTTGCGAAGAGATTGATGATAAACATTAAAGAGATGGTGATTATGCTAGGGCTTAACATGTTTGATGGGAGGTAAATGAGAGTGTAGATTAAAAATAGTATATATAATAAAGTATATTTTGTATATTATTGTTGCATTTTCGGATGAGATCTTAGAAATATTCATTCATAAAATATTTTACTTTATAATTATATATTTTTTTTGTTAATATTCTATATTTAATTTTCTGATTAATTTTTAATAGCTTCTTATGTTTCAGTTTTCTTTAAAACCCCTTCTATCATCTAATTTTTTAAGCAATTGAAAATGATTTTATTAACAGTGTGTGCAATAACAAATAACTTTGATAATGATGTAGAATTTAAATTTTTTTATGTTATGATGTACAACTTAATTTGATCAAATAGTTAATATTTAATTTTCTAATTATATTTTTTTCTCTTGATATTCTATATTAAATATTTTAATTATTTTTAATAGTTTCTTATGTTTCATTTTTATTAAATAAATCCTCGATTTTCTAAATTAGTGCAATTGAAATTAATTTTTATAAGAGAGTGTGCAATACTTAATAAAAATATTTATATTATTTTAACATTTTTTGTTTGATAAATTTTTAAGAGTGAAACGATGAGCAAAATATCATAAAGAAATTGATGGTAAGAATAATAATAAAAACATATCACTAAAGACAAATTAAAAAATGGATCAAATTTAAAGGATTTAATGTAATATTATATTTAATAAAAAGAAACGTCTCTTGAGAAGCAATGTGGAGCTTTGGAGCAAATCTAACTCATTAGAGCTACACACAGGTCAATGAGATGTCATCAGAGAGAGAAAATAATTGATGTGCACAAATGTTGTATCTCTATTTTAACACGTCATTGGTCTGTTTTATTACTTGTCATGATTTTGTAACAACTATCGGAATTATATTATATATAGATATAAATATATTGTAAATATATAAAAAGAAAAGTTTGTATTTGCCGCTCAGAATTTTCACCGCGTTAAATTGAATAATTAAATGATCCCCTACGCAAAGGAAAATAGAAAAAGAAAAAACAAACAAAATGAAAACCACAGAAAACGATCCCCTCGGACAAAACACTCACAACTGTAATCTCTATTCCTACCACTAACTAAAGCAACCAAAAAAAGCACAAACTTATTTATTATATAATAAATAAATAAATTAAAATGTATACTATAGGGAAAAAGAAAATGAAAAATCGAAAGAGAGAGCAGAACTGCAAGAAAGAAGTAGTCTAGAGCTAGACAGAGCTGCTAAGCAAACTAGCAAAGTCATCTCTCTATTCTCTCTCTCTCTCCACAAAGCACCGTTCGTTCTCTCTCGTTGCTTCCTCTCCCAAAGTCCATTATTCTCCTTCATTTCAACACCTGAATCTGCATTCCACTTCATCGCCATGGGAGGTTCTCCCATCTATGGCGGCTACTCGAATCTTCTCCTCTCCACTCTGGCTATGAATTTGATCGTCACCGGTCTCGCATTGCCGGAGCACCACTCCGCCACGCAGATTAACTCAAATTCAATCCTCGTCGCGCTGCTGGACTCGCATTATACGGAGCTAGCTGAGCTGGTGGAGAAGGCTTTGCTTCTTCAGACTCTGGAAGAAGCTGTCGGCAAGCACAATATAACGATCTTCGCACCGCGCAATGAGGCTCTGGAGCGAGATCTCGACCCTGAGTTCAAGAGATTCCTGCTCGAGCCTCGGAACCTCAAGTCTCTCCAGACGCTACTGATGTCCCACATTATTCCGGCTCGGATCGACTCACTGAGTTGGCCCGAGTCAGCTGATTCTACTTTCCACAGGACACTCTCCGACCGCCATCTCCACCTCCACCGCGAAGAATCCGGTGAAAAGGTTGTGGATCAGGCTAGAGTCATACATCCAGACGCATTGACCCGACCCGACGGAATCATCCACGGGATTGAGCGCCTGCTGATTCCTCAGTCCGTACAGGACGACTTTAATGGACGGCGGAACCTCCGCTCAATCACTGCCGTCAAACCTGAGGGCGCTCCTGAGGTTGATCCAAGGACTCACCGGCTCAAGAAGGCAGCGACTCCGGTTCCCGCAGGTTCGGAACCAGCTCTGCCGATATTCGATGCCATGGCTCCAGGTCCGTCGCTAGCTCCGGCGCCGGCTCCCGGACCCGGTGGACCTCAACACCATTTTGACGGCGAGGCTCAGGTTAGTTAAGAGCTAATTCGGCCTATTTATCCTTCTTTTTCCATTTATATTTCCATAATATTGTGTCGGTAGTGTATTAACAGCGTCATCAGTCTTCCTAGCGTGTAATTCGTTTGTAGTCAATGGTTTAATGGGTTACACTACTATTGGGATTTGGGACATACAATTAGTAGTTTCTTTTAGCCTTTTTAGATTGGGGCCATATCGATTTTACTTACGGCTTCATATATTGTCATTGTCAATGGCAATAATCATCTGGTAAAAGATGGTTAATTCGGTTGGTGTGTTTGTATAACTGATATCGTTTTGCCAATAGTATTTAGAAATCCCCCTAGGACACTTGACAATGATTCCGACCTCAAATTAGGGTTTGCTTTGCTAAATCTATGTTTGGACTTTGGGTTCGACTTAGGCTACATATGTGGCATTTCTTGCGTTACTGTTAGTTTTAGACAATACTTAGGTCACCGTAATTCGATTCTAGAGACGATGACACCACTGTGTCCCAATTGCAGGTTAAGGATTTTATCCAAACCCTCCTTCACTATGGTGGATACAATGAAATGGCAGACATATTGGTGAACTTGACCTCCCTAGCTACGGAGATGGGTAGACTGGTATCAGAAGGGTATGTGTTAACAGTTTTGGCACCAAACGACGAGGCTATGGCCAAGCTCACTACAGATCAACTCAGTGAGCCTGGTGCACCAGAGCAGATAATGTACTATCACTTGATACCTGAGTACCAGACTGAGGAGAGTATGTATAATTCTGTGAGGAGGTTTGGGAAGGTTAAGTATGACACTTTGAGGTTGCCTCATAAGGTGACAGCACAGGAGGCTGACGGGTCAGTCAAGTTTGGGCAGGGAGATACATCTGCTTATCTATTTGACCCAGATATCTACACCGATGGGAGGATATCTGTGCAGGGGATTGACGGGGTTCTTTTTCCGGTGGAGGAATTGGAAACTGAGACAGAAAAGAAGACCGTTTTGCCTGCAAAAGTTGTCACAAAGCTCCGAAGAGGTAAACTCTCCACTTTTAGTATTTTCATTGAGCTTTAAGACTGGGAGTGGTTTACCTTGCTTGCTGTGCTCTTAGTAACTATTTTACCATTCATTGCATTTGAATCATTTTTCAATGATTTGTGAGTTATTTTATGTTGGAATGTGTATGCAGTATTGTTGTCAAATTTGTTATTCAGAGATGGATATGAAATCTCTGTTGGGTAGGTTGATAAGGAGTGTAGAAACTCTTGACTTGAAATGAAATCAACCCTTTAAATGCTTGACTTTTAATTGAATCAATCCATTTTTCTTCATTCTTGATTTGATTTTAGAAGTGATTGTATAACCAACTTTTAGCAGCATCTAAGACTGAAAAGACCTTTAACTAGTTATGCTGGCAATTAAAAATTTAAGAGTAGGTAACATAAGCTATTGATTAGGTGCAGTATGGATTTCTTTTAAATGGGGCTATCTGCTTGTACAAGTTATTGATATAGTAGACAATCCATATCAAAGAATCAATGGAAAAATTAGTATTGACATTATGAGGATCTGTACAAACTTCTGCTTAGGTTTCTCAAATTTGAAGGACCAACCCAAGAAGAGGTAGAGAAGTGTGAAAGGCAAATTTGTTTTGTATTGCTGAATGTACACATCTGTTTTATGGACTTATTGGTGGTGCTGTTATTCTAGCTCTATCATGAATTGATTGTTTACCTGGTAATGCAGCTGGAGGTTTTGTATTAAACGTCACTCTCATTTTCTTGAACAAATTCTTTTAATCAATTTTAAATCACTAACACTTCCTAATGGGAACTGGCCTGGTGTAGTTCTTAATTTTGTCCTGGTCTTGCATTTAGTTCTGAAAAAAGATAACATTTTTTTTCTTCTTCTGAAACTTACCTAAAACACGGTGATGGGTTGCATGCTACTGAACTATTCTGGGTGTTAGTGATACTTAGTACTTTATGCTATTTAAAGAGTAAAGATTAACGAAGAAAAGTTACAAACAATAAGCTAGACATGGTGGGTACATTGAAAACGTTAGATTGGAGAGACAGACTAGTAGAAGAAGCCAAGGTTGCCAAACACCATTATGTCCAATGACTTCAAAGTAATGTTTCCGTTCATGGAAATGCAGCAGATGAAAAATTAGCTACTGGTGTTAATGGGCTTTGTCGTTTCTTTACCAAAGTTATGTCAGCTGAGTTGGCTTAGAAGGAACTAATCAGTACTTAAGGACTGCATCCACACACAGATTGATGGTGCACGGTCAACAGAAATACAAAAAAGTCTCCTCCAATGACTACTGTTTTCATTCCCCCACTGTCTCTAGCCTGTTTTTTTTACTGTCTACTAGGAAGTCCACATATGATAGGCCCTTGTTTGATGAATGTATGCTATAGTAAAGAAGAGCCTAAGTTGCAGTTTAGATATATGAACTATGAAGCAACAAAATTAGGCATCAACATACCCCAATGTGAGCAGAAAACAAAGCAATAAATGTGGTGGGTGGTCAGTTCCAGGTCCTTGTCTTACACCAGAAAGAATGGGATGCATAGGGAAGTAAATATTAGCACAGAAACCAGCTTTGGTGACAACGACGGTTTCTTCTCTTTATTCTGCACATCCTCTGCTGCAGCATAAACAAGCTGTTTATTATTTGTTATGGCTGTGCATAAACATATTCAATATGTTATTTGCCTTGTAATAAAGAGCAATATGGTGACTTTCATGACATGGATTGTTAAATATCTCAATGCACTCTTTATTAATGGCATCTAAAAGGCGGAGAGTTTTGCAGGAAAATTGCTTGAATTCACGTGCCAAGTGCTAGGAACCTTTGGACAGCATTTGCGGCTTACCTCTTGCCGATAATACCACTCCACGTAAATCAAAAGCAAAGGTATGATAATCTCACACTCATCTCCAAATGATTATTTAGTTAGAAGTTAGATTGCCAGATTTGTTGGTAAAACCCTTCCACTGCCAACTGGAATTTGGCTAGGGAAGTGGATCAAATGTGACACAATAATGGCTCTATATATCATTTAAACCCTATTTCATCTCAAAGAACTATTACATTTTGTTGATGCATGACACATCCACAGTGAAGGATAATATTGAAGGTTTTTTTTTCTTCTTTTCTTTCAATAATAACAGGAAAAAAGAAGGTAAAGGGTTGAAAGTCCACTGGAACAAAGCAATCTTTTACTGGAGTAGCAGATGTGAATCCACTTGTCATCATCATCATAATTTTTTGTTCTCTGTTTTTATTTTTTTGGTGTTCTTCTGTCGCATTTTTTGTTGGTTCCTGGTGGGGGGGTCTCAGAAGGAAGGAAAGAAAGGGGTTGTTCTATTCTATCTAGCTAAAGTATTGAATACTGCCTGCTCAGTACATATTATTGGCTTTTACTTAATTTTTTTAGGTGGTTGCAAAGTGAAAGGGCGGTTGTGTGTAATGTGGGAGAAGCAGAAAAAAGGGTGGGTATGAGATGAGGTTCAATAAATAAAAGTTCTACAGAAATTTGTGGATCCAAAGAAATGAGATATGGTTTCTTTTATTTTCTTCCTACAAAATATGTAATAATAAAAAAATAATAATGGCACATATATCATATGGGTCGCCTTGCAGTTTTGTAGTGGGTGTGTTCTTGATGTCATATGGTTACAGACATCCATGTATATTGTGTTATATATCTGCCCTGCATTAATTGTTTGTTTGATTCAACGTCTCTTTTGAGCAATGGAATCTTTTAAATTTTTTTTATCAGCCGCCCAAATTATAAAAAAAACAGCCTCCCCAACAGCCGGCTTAAAGTCAGCTCGGGAAATAGTATATGGATTCATTCATTATTTCTATGTTTTGAATTCAAATTTTGGAAATAAAAAATGTCGATCAGCATTTTACTTTTAATGGGTTATTAAAACAGCAAAGCAAGATTATAAATTTTGTTCAAATGGTAAGAATTAAATTATAAGTAAATAATTAATGTAAAGTAATTTTAAAGAAAAATATAAATTTTAAAGGGTTAAATTAAAAAAAAAAATTATAATTTTAAATTTCAAAATTACATTTCACAAAAAATTGAGGGGATAATTTGTCCCTTGGATCCTTAATAACTCCATCAGTGAATCAAAAAATATTTTAGAAATTGACGTTAGAACATTCAAAATACCAAAAAAAAAAAAAAATCAGCTTGGGTGGGTGACTGTTAAAACTGTCGTACTCTTGGAAGCTTAACAAAGATAGAAAGAAGCATGTAGATGTAATATAACATAGAAATTCAGATCATTTAATTAAAGGTTAGAAATTAATGACTCCTTACAAATTAATCGGTACGAGTATATATTAATAATTACGAGCTTTTGGATCCGAAAGGCCCAACTAAAGAAACCAGAAGAGGAAAAACCATATGATATGATTTCCATTCCATTATTTGTTGTATTCGGCATTATTATTATCAAGTATCCCAAAACAAAACATGCAAGATGAAAGAAAGTAGTATCTTTAGTTTAATATAATAAAGTAAGTGGTTAAACTAAGTAAGTTATGATCATATATGATGAAATAGTTAGTAAAAAAAGAAAGTATTATAAAGTGTAAACAGCAATATGTGAGTTAAGAACACTGCCCATCCACAGCTTCCCATCCTTCTCTTCAACCTCACTCACCGAGTTGACAACTTTGCCATCTCTATCCTCAAGTATCTGCAACATCTTCCCCTCCTCCTCCCCACTGTACTTGGCAACTATCCCGTGGGCCCACCCTCCGATTTGGATCTGAAACTGCCTCCTTGCCGTCACCGGAAGTTTCAGCATCATACTCCTGAATGTCGCGTGTATACCCGAGAAGTGCGCGTAGAAATTCCTCCTGCAGTGGATCGCCACCCAGAAATCCCCCTCCTTGTTCGTCCTCACGTTGTCTGGAAATCCCGGTAGGATCGCGAATACGTCCCACCTTCCTGCTTTCTCCCCTTTTAACCAGTAACGCCTCAATCTGCAACAACAACAACAGAAAAGTTATCATCATACTTCATAGGGTTGGTAAGTTTTTTGCTACTACTTTTTTTTTACTGTTGGCATATTGGGATATTATATGTATGGGGACTAATATCTAATTATGCTAAGTTGTCTTAATTCTAGTATTTACATTCTAGTCCCTAATGTTTACTAGGGTTTTCATATTAGCCCATGGGGTTTCCTATATAAAGAAGCCTCCACTATTGTAATGATTAAGCAAACCTTTTCATTATGTTTAGTATATTGAAATCTTTGCTCCTATTATTCTCTCCAACCAATTCTAAACGTTAATATGGTATCAGAGCTAGTTTCGATCTTAGTGTTTTGATTTCAATTTCGTTTTTCAGTTTTTCCAGAAATTTTCCAGAAAATTTTGTTCTTGCCGTAAGCCTCAGTCCCTAGCCCCGGAAAATACCCATTTGATTTACACCTCTTCTTCCAAAATTGACATCACCAATTGACCCAGCAACCTCCGGCGGACATTCTGCAGTTTCCGCCGCCATCAGCAGCCGCCGCGTGAGCTACGCCCCGCCGGCGCGTGTAAGCCACACGCCACCTTCCCGTGCTCCGTTCGCCGCCATTTGACATCCTTGGAATCGTCTCGACGAGCTGAGTCCATTGCGATACTTTTTGTCGCATTTTGAGGTGATTTCAAATCTCGATTTTACTGAGATGTTTCGGCTGGATCTTGATATTTCAGCAATGTTACTGTTCCATTGATTTACTGTTCATACTGGTTTGAACTTGCTGAAATCTGCTGTGCCGGGTTGAGTATTATGGTTGTAATCGTTTTTTTGCTGCGGTTTAGATGCTGTTTTTGCTTGATTTGCTGCTGTAAATGCTGAAATTCTGCTGCAAATTGCTGAAATTGCTGCAAATCGGCTGGAAATTGCTGGAAATTGCAGAAATGTGCAGAAAATTGCTGTCTTTAGCTGAAATTGCTGCAATTTACTGTGCCGTGATGGATATGCTGTGGTTTTGATGATATTATGATGGATTCGAGCTATCGATAGCTTGATTGTTGGATTTCAACTGTTTTCGGTTGAATTTGTTGAAGATTGAAGTGTGGAGCTTCATCTTCGGTTGAACATTATAGAAGAGTGGAACATAGGAACCTCAGCTTCAGAGAAAGACTGAGACATCGGAACTTCACCTTCTGGAAGATTGAAACATAGGAACCTCAACTCAGAAAAAGACTGAGACATTGGAACTTCATCTTCCGTTCAACCATTTTGTTTTTTTGAAGATTCAAGGCCATAGGTGGCAGCTGTCATCACTCCGCTGAGAGCATGATGAAGACCAACCGATTGTTGCTACACGTGGATTATCACACCTCTGTGAGAGCATGAAGGCTACAAGTGGATGTTCACCTCTGAGAGCACGATGGACCTTGAAGATTCATTTTGAAGATTGAGCATGAATTGTCAAAGATTGGGATGTGCTTCGGATTGAAGAAGGAAGAAGAAGAAGATGGGGGAATATTGGGATATTATATGTATGGGGACTAATATCTAATTATGCTAAGTTGTCTTAGTTCTAGTATTTACATTCTAGTCCCTAATGTTTACTAGGGTTTTCATATTAGCCCATGAGGTTTCCTATATAAAGGAGCCTCCACTATTGTAATGGTTAAGCAAACCTTTTCATTATGTTTAGTATATTGAAAGCTTTGCTCCTATCATTCTCTCCAACCTCTCTACAATTATAAACGTTAATATGGTACAACATCTATTTTTTTATATAATTTTGGTCTGATACGTTTCCAAGTTGTATGCTTTTAGTGCATCAGTTAACTTTCCATCTATTTCAACTGTTTACGTGAGTTCCACTAAGTTTTAAATTTAAACAATTTAGTTCCTACTATTTTCTCCTATCACCCACTCTTCTTCCGACCACCGCATAAGGTCGACAGCCACACCCAAGGCCTTCATCCACCCCCAAGTCCACCGGTGACGACCAATCGGGGCAGGAGGATTCCAATTGGAGCCTCCTGGCCTGGATTAGGCCCTGCCACAAAGCTGTGATTTGGAGCCCTGGCTCCGATTGAGCAATAGATGGCTCAGTCGAAACACTATGTGGCTCTGGTCGGAGCCACAAAGCTTTGATTTGGGCCCTCTAAGGCCCAATCGGGGTTGTGAGGGTTCAATCGAAGCCCTCCGACCCTGATTGTTGGTCACCGGTTCGTTTGGGGTTGGCTGACGGTCTTGGACGGTAGTCGGAAGAAGAGCGGTAACTGGAGAAAACAGTAGGGAGTAAATTCAGCAAAATTAAAATTTACGGTAAGTTACGTAACTTGCACATGGACACTTAACGGTTGTAGTGGACTGAAAATTAACAGATACACCAAAAGTGTACAACTTGAAAACGTATTGCACCAAAATTATACCAAAAAAAAAAAAATGTTGTACCAAAAGTCAAAAGTTGTCAAACACGTTTTATGAAAATACCTATTAACCCTAATTCATACCACGTATATATGTTGGAAAATATCAAAATTTTGATGCGAAATCATATCATATGGCGTATGGTTAATTTACTTTATCATGTCGTGTCAGAAATTGTCATGAAATATACGCATTCATCTTAGCAAATGCATACCTTCCGACCGACCCTTCACATAACAAGAAAAAGGAACCATCTTTGCTCAAGGTAATGCCATTAGGGAACTGCAGGTTTCTCAGCACAACACTGGTCTCCTTCGTGTCCGGATCGTACTTCAAGACCCGTCCGGTATTCTCTGATGACAAAATCAGTTGAATGAAGTCCCTGAAACCATGTTTATGAAAAAAAATGAATTATGATATACTAGACAGAAGATCATTCATGTTTATACAGCAAAATCTGCAGGTTTTTACCTTCTCTGGTAATTTTGGCAGCTATCTGTGAAATAAACATTGCCTTGTTCGTCGATATCCAGATCATTGGTAAATCTAAGTGGGACTCCTTCAGCTTCAGCTGTGAGGGGAGTTGCTAGTCCCCCTTCAGGCCCAACCTTTAACAATCCGAGATAGGAATCTGCAATGTATAAGTCTCCTGTTTTCTTATGGAACCTGATTCCTAGAGGTCTTCCACAGATATGCTCATTGTCGATGTAACTAAATAGCGAAGGCTTTGGATCGCATAGGTTCGATCTGTATTTTTGAAAGAAAAGTTACATAGATCAAGGAGTCTCTCCATGTATATTTGCCACATTTATGAACATTGCAAAATGCATTCATGATTCATATTTTATATAAAATATGGTTTTAGTTCACAACTCAAATGCATATGACTAGACAGAGGACATGAAAATGGGACTTCTTGTGGAGATATGCAAGCTGGAAGTCACTTTAGGCTAGCCTTATTGGGCTGGTGTTTATTTCTGTTTTGTTGTTGTGTTGGGCTTAGCCCAGTTTGTGTAGTTTTTATTGTTTGAGGACTTTATTGTTTCTTTTGTAAACCGGTAAACTAAGTTCCAGTCCATGAAGGAACTCAAGTCAGTGATCCGTAAGTTTGTCTCTTCATTTCTCTCTGAAAGTTAGAGTTATGGTTTGAGATTCAAGATGGTATTAGAGGCTTGTTCCGATTACTAGCGGTGTTGGGTTTGTGTCCCTTTATTGACTCAACATACCAGATTGTCCGGGTCGGGCTTGTTCGTGAGAGTGGACTTTGTTAAATTTAGTCCAAACCTATTCAGATTTGAAAGACAGTTAGTTAATAGGCTCTCACGGTGCGGGAGAGTGTTGAAGTCACTGTGAGTGGTGATCTATTCCACACCGATGAGTATAATAGAGTAGAGCAACTATATAAGTGAGCTACCTCCTCCTATCACCAATTGGTTTTATGATGGAAGCCCCACTTATATAAATGACTGCTCTCTCTCGACCCGTTGAGTTTGCCTCGCCCAATGTGAAATTTAAAACTTGTAAACTTAGACTATATATATCGAATCGAGTTAATTATCAAATAGCTAGCAAAATGTTTGTAGAGTACAATTGCTAGTTGAATATTTTTTTTTTTGAATATTTCGGTTGCTCAAGTTTCTCATGCGTACACATTTACATTGCTATCTCTGTTAGAATTTCCATCTATTTGAACGAAATGGATCACAAGATGAACAAAAACGAGGCAAATTGCTAGCTGTGTTTGGAGTTTATGTAATCGAATAAATTTGTAGCTATTGATTTATCGTGTGCCCAACAAATCACCCATTCCATTCAATTTAGATGGAAAAATAGAGGAATTTGATAATTAACCCTATCAAATTGAAAGCTCAAATAAACCACTTTTCCAAAGCACAAGCTTGTGAAAAAGTCCCCATCAATCAAATAGCCTATATGATTTTTGTGTGAAAGAAAGAGGAATATATGGGGAATCCTCCGAAAACATAGAGCGGCGATTGTTTATAGTGAATAGCAGCAATACAATGCGCCAAGAGAGGAAGAGAAGCGTATTTTACCGATTAGAGGAGGTATAAGCGAAGTCCGTCCAGGCGTCGCCGTTCCAGAACAAGACTCTGCCGTCTGCGACGCCGGTGTACGGCCCACGGCCCTGAGGATCAAATGCGATGCTTTCCGGGCCCTGGATTTGGTTCCGGAACTTGATTTCAGATTTCTGCAACAGATTCTCTGAATCCTTCACCGTCGGAAGCTCCGACCACGGCGGCATGTCGACCTTGTACACCTTGAAGTCCGGGAAGGCGGCGATGGAGCTGTGGTTGAAGGGGTCCAGGCCGCAGTACAGAGCCCCGAGGAGGACAATTCCGGCGAAGACTCCGATCCCCGAGACCGCCATACTTGACAATCTTGACGGAACCTTCTGTTTCCAATGGAATATAGACCTACCGCTTCTGTGAGGTAATTATCAATGGCGGGGAAGTTAGTAGGTGAAGCAATGTGGTGAGGTGAGGTTAGATAGCTCAGCTCCTTTAGCGCCATTTATCTATCTATCTGTTTTGTTTTTGTGAGGTAGTTGTTTGTTTATGGTGTTAGTTCAGAAGGAGGGGGTTTTAGAGCTGCCAAAAAATCAGCCACCTATTTTGGTCACCCCTGAACAACTAACTAGACCATATGGCTCGCTCCATGGCAACTTCTTCTGAGGCTCGTACTAATTTTGCTTCTTATGTATTACTTGTATCAATTCTTCTTTTAATGATCACATCATTCATTCTACTTGTATTTTAGACACTAGCATCACACATCACATGACATTTCCTTCTGATTAGTTAGATAATCTAAAACCTAGAAATTCTTGCGTTCAATTATCAAATGCTTCCTTTCTAGTGTAGAAACTTATACGTTTGGAAATAATATAATCTTGACAGATCTTTTAAACCTGCCTGATTTTTAAATTTCATTTGATGTTCATTACCAAGTTGACTAGGAATCTATCTTGCTCTATCATGTTTTATCCTAAATCTGCTATTGGATTATCAAAGTCGGCTAAGCTTAGAAAGGCTCTTCTGCCTTCTGGTCTCGCCTAGGCGTCTCCCTCAACTTTTAATATCTTTTGTAACTTAAATTACGTGGATTATAAGTAGAACCTTGAAAATGAAAGTAAGTATCTTACTATTTATAGGGACCTTAAACCGACTTTAAGTGGCAACACTTCTTTGTGATTGGTTTGTCAGAGGCGGTATCAGCCTTTTCCCTAATGGTGGAAATGGGAAGTAAAGAGTCATTAAGTGACAAGTAGGTCGCCACCTCTTTTTCCTTATGAGGGAGGGTTTCATCCAAACTGGTGACAAATAGGTCGCCACATTTCCTTCCTTAGGAGGAGGGGTTTACTTGTGAAGACATAGAGTTGGTATCCACTTCATCATTCCTTAAGAAGATAGATTTTCATTAGTCGTCGCCTTTTACATTTCCTTAAGGGGACAGGTTTCTTTTAAGCGCCGCCTTCTGAACTTCCCTTGGAGATAGCTATGTCCGTTCCTTTCCAAAGTCGTCGACTGTATCTTTTTATACTGGTTCCAACACTTGCCCCCGAGACATTTGTCGTCAACTCCGTTTTTAAAAGGGGAGATGGTATGTGTTGAGCACTTTTCCTTTGGCGGAACCTATTGCCTCATGTTGGAAATAGATCTGGAAAAAAATCCTAAATGTCACCTTCAGTATTTTGATTTTCTAGAATCTCCTTTTTGGCGACTCTTATCAGTCGATGAGTTAATTTTGATGACTATACTCCTTTGTAGATGTTCGCGAATTTTATTAGTCGAGGAGTTCATTTTGATGACTATACTCCTTTGTAGATGTTGACGACTTTAGTTAGTCGATGAGTTAGTTTTGATGACTATACTCCTTTGTAGACGTCAACGAATTTTGTTAGTTGAGGAGTTAGTTTTGATGACTATACTCCTTTGTAGATGTCGGCGACTTTTGTTAGTCAAGGAGTTAGTTTTGATGACTATACTCCTTTGTAGACGTTGGTGACTTTTGTTGGTTGATGAGTTAGTTTTAATGACTATACTCCTTCTTAGAAATCAGCCACTTTTGTTAGTCGAGGAGTTAGTTTTGATGACTATACTCATTTGTAGACGTCGACGACTTTTGTTAGTCAATGAGTTAGTTTTGATGACTATACTCATTTGTAGATATAGCATTTCAAGACACACCGTCTGACGAGAAACCTGCATTTTTATCATCATCTTATTGAAATATTACATGCATTAAGTAATACTTTAAACGTAGAATTTCTTCAGGTGTTCTGCATTGAAGGTCCTGTGGAGCCGTTGTCCTTGAGGATCTTCCAATTTATAGGCGTTAGGACATGAGATGTCGATGATGATGTAGGGCCCTTTACAAATGCGTATCATTTTCCCATTTGGCCAGCTGCTACAAATTCATTTCTTCGAAGTGCCTTTTCTCCTAGGAAGAACTGTCATCGGCCTACTTTTCGATTAAAGTACCTGGTTGTTGCTAAATTCATAATTCCTAGAGTTTCTTTAGAGACCCATCTTTTTCGTCGACCAGATCCAGATCGGTTCTCCATTGTTCTTCATTTTGAGAGATATTTGCCACTTCTATTGGTGAGACAGTCTTGGATCCTTAGACCATACTGAATGACGTTTTCCATGCCGCCTTCTTAGGTGAAGTCCTAAGACCCCAAAGTACTTGATCAAGCTCATCTACCCAGTTTCCTTTTAATGCGAAAACTCTGTTCTTCAATCCATTGAGGATTGTTTTGTTGGCGGCTTCTACCTGTCTATTTGTCCATGCGTGGTGTACTGAGCCGAAACGACGCTTGATTAACATGTCATCACAAAAATCTGCAAGCTCTTCACTAGCAAATTGGGGACCGTTATCGCTTATTAGGATTTTTTGGCACTCCATATCGGCATATGATATGTTCTCGAATGAACTTTGTCATTTGAAAAGCCGTTGTAGATGCCATATCCATTTTGAGAAGTAATCGACTGTAAACACCTGATTTCGGTACGCACGAAACACATATAGCACGAATAGTTCATACGAGGTTTGAATCGAACTCGACTCCGCTAGGATTTTGGCTCAAGCTCGAATTCGATTCGATTCGACTCGACTTGAATTGAATACATGTATATTATATTATGTAAAACTCGTATAAACTCATGTTCGAACTCAATCTCGAGTCGATTAGGAAAAAAAAGGTCGATTAGGCTCGCGAGTCTTTCGAGTCGAGTACTAGTTAAATCGTACTCGACTCAGTACGAAAAAAGATCGAATCGACCTCGACTCGAAATTTGGCTAGTCTAATTTGAAGATCGACAGAACCGTTCTGAAGTAGCTCACGAATGGTTACACTGTTAGATTACGGGGAGTAATCACTACGGACATTAAAACGTAGTACATGCTTGTAATCGAAATTACGCAGCGGAAGATTCTCACATACCTCAAACAATGTCAATAGTCCCAAGATCCTTCTGCATGGAGTTCACCATCCTCCGGTCGGCACCCGTAGATGTTCTGGTTAAGTAAGCCCTACGTAGTATATTCTCCACAGCAAAGCCTCTGATTGATTCTTGGCAAGGAGACAGATCTCTGGAGTGTTTGCTTGAAAGCAAATTGGCACACCCTTAGGTGGTTAGTGGTTCGGCCGAAACCCTTGTGTGGGGTGGAGGGTTTTTCTCTCTAAAACACTCTAATGAGGAGATGGTGATTAACCCTAAAAATCCCCTTACACCATGTATTTATAGGAGGAGCAAAGTGGACAATCCACTTTGCCCACTCCAAATTTCGGCCAACCACTATGCATAGGGAGGCCCAATTTTGGGCCTCTCATGTCAATTGGGATTTGGGTCTAGACCAATTACCCTAATATGACATGTACCTAATTTCCTTAGGTAAACTATACATATTATGGGCTACCAATTACGACGCCCATAACCATATGCTTACAGCTCCCACTCGCTGGAATGGGAGGGTGCCTGTTAATGTATTGTCGTCCAAATCTGCATCAACATTTCACTCCTTCGATCTGGTCCTTGCTTCCGAATAGTTCATACGAGGTTTGCGGATACGACAGACATCGTGCTACTCATCTATTAGGAGTATTGTAGCACCCGCGGAACGTTGATTCCCTTTTTCTCTAATCAACCTGTTATTAAAAACATTTATATAGTACCGGGCTGTATCCTGGGTCATTTGACAATTCTCCTTGTGCCTAGTTTCCTCATAGGAATACTTCTCCAAGACATCCGTACAAGTATTCACAACCTTCAACTAATATCCGGTTGGTGGCCACCTAGTGAATACAAGAGTTGGTGAATTATAGGTGAACTTGACCATCCCCATCGCTCATATCCTCAGTCAAACCCAACCGGTTTCCAAAGACGTGGTCACTGGGCCTTTTTGTTCAGCACTACGCTCGTACGCCGGGAAGCGAGCATTGAGCCTGACCTTAGATATGAGTTCTGAGTCCGTAAGGATACTTAAGGTGCCTCTTCATAAGGCTCCTGTGATCAATCACACGCTCGATGTGAAGAAGTTTGCGCCCGAAAGAATCACGAGGATTACTTCCTAGCACAACCGAGATGTGACCCCGTGGTCGAACGTGGCACGCGTAGTATGAAGCACGCGTTGATAGCATACTTGAACCTTGTGGGTTGACAGGAAAGATATATGTCAATCATGTTATCACAGATTCTCATCTGGCCCATAATGTGGTTAAATGACGAACGAAGTTCATCACGACGATATGCAAAACGAAGATCATGTCGAGTTACTTCGAAACTAGATAATCGTTTTGCTTAATTAGGTTTATCCCACTGACTCTTAACCAATCTTGCTTTGTAGAGGCCTCCCTCCACCGCAAGACTACTGTACCTGTGTGACTAGGTAAGGCCCACATTCGACATTGTTTTGGCAGAGGATTGCGTCCTCCTACGACTTAGTTTATAGATCGTAAATCTGATGTAATCAAAACAATATGACGTCGATTGATCATAAACTCAGTTGAAATTCTTTCGCTTACAAAATGTAACTTTCTAATATCAAAATGTTATCACAGATACATGCCATTTCTAAACCCTACGCAATCCAAGCAGTCTTACGTACTTTTCGAATATCTCCCTGCGTACTGGTTTAGTTAATGGGTCCGCAATCATATTATCAGTGGATAAGGATTACATAGTGATTGTGTTTTCTTCTACCATAGATTTAGTATAAAAATATTTCACATCAATGTGTTTGGTCCTACTATGGTACTACGGATTCTTAACTGCCGCAATTACTGCTTGACTGTCAGAGAAGAACTTCACAGGTTTATTCTCAACATCACCACCAAGCAGTGTAGTTAGAATCCTTTTGAGCCAGACCGTTTCTTGTGCATTCTTAGAGAGAGCTACGAATACTGATTCCATCGTGGACAGAGCGACACAGGTTTGCTTCTTGCTCGTCCATGAAATGGCGGCATTAGCAAGGAAGAACACTCCCTTGTGGTGGACTTACGATTATCCGGATTGCCACCATGGTCGGCGTCACTGTAACCGGTCAATTCAAACTTCTTGCCCTCATAGCACAGCGCGTAGTCGGTAGTACCTTTCAGATAACGAATTATTCATTTTACAGCCTTTAAATGTTGATAGCCAGGATCTGATTGGAAACGTGCTACTAGGACCACGATGTAACCGATATCCGAACGGGTGCATTGCATGGCGTACAATAAACTACCGACCATGCCTAAATACTTCGCACCTTTCATCTGTTCACGCTCTGTCATTTTCTTGGGGTCGTCATGTTTTGACAGTGCGCACCCAAACAGCACCGGCGTATCCACGGGTTTGACATCCTGTAATCTGAATCTTTTAAACAGTTTGTTGATATAAGCTTCTTGAGACAGACACAATTTCTGGGTAGCCCGATCTCTAGAAATTTTAATGCCTAAGATGTACGTGGCCTCTCCCATGTCCTACATCTCAAATAGAGATGCCAACTAGGATTTTGACTTGTTCATAAAACTCACGTCGTTTGTGGCAATGAGTATGTCGTCCACGTATAAGGTTAAGATGTCATACTTAGACCTGGAGGTCTTATAATGCACGCACGGACTCTCGTGAAGATTCACAAATCCGTTTCCTACGAGTTCCTCATGGAATCTGCGGTACCATTGCCGAGACGACTGTTTAAGACCGTAAATGGACCTTTGGAGTTTACAAACTTTACGTTCGTTACTAGGAGTAATGAAACCCTATGGTTGCTCCATGTAGATCTCTTCCTCCAGGTTTCCTAGGAGGAATGCGGTCTTAATACTCATTTGGTGAGGTTCGAAACCGAGACCTGCGACCAGGACCATAAATGGCCCTTGCCGTGGTTTTACGCACAGTTGGTGAGTATGTTTCGTAAAACCCGCTCCGTGAAGTTGGGTACAGCCTTTCGCAATAAGTCAAGCTTTGTATCGCTCGACCTTTTCCATCAGTGGTGAGCCTTCTTTCAGGACTCACAGTATCCTTATGCCCCTGTGGTTAGCATGTAAATCAACTATAGACTATAATGGCTTTCACTTAAGGTGATCTCTCTCATTTATTATTTTCCTCAATTTCTTCACTTGAGGTCTTTCCAATGCATGCTAACCGTTGTTAGAGTGAGGTCATCACTCTTCTAGATGGGATACTCCGTCTTTGAGTCTTAACGTCTCTCCCACTCGGAATAATGCCTCTTATCGAAGCATCACTTCTATTGGGTACATGAGCAGTGCTTGAACCATAACCAACAACATTCCTTGGACGACTTCTTGGTCTCGGAGTTTTACTTCCAAGATGAATCCCTTGATCACTAGGATCTGGAACCAAGTTTTTCGGATCACTCCCACTGGGAAAATGGGTAGTAAAGGTAGTTATGGCAATCCTGGTTCAGCATTACGATAATCAGGTTCAACTTGATTCGTCCAAACAACAACAGTGATTACTTGTGGTAGGTGTTTATTCCTCCCACTGGATTTATTATGAAATTGTTCCCATTATCATTTACCATGTCATTCACTTGAGTTGCTGGTTCAAATCTCTCTCCCACTCGAATTAAGTGGGACCTGCTATCTATAATGTTTTGCTTCTGATTCTGTCAAGACTCATTATCCTGAAACTATCAATGCATCAGAAAATTCATCCTCAAGTATGTAATGTTACATGTTCGACCAAGGCACCATGTCTTTTAGCTGTAAACACATACTTTCAAAGAGTAGTAAACATACTCTTGTCCTAAGTACGTGTTTAATGCGCAAATTAATGCCGCATGGTGATATGATTTATCTCATTATCATTCAGTCTTTTTATGGTGGCGTGTCATACCTATTTTAGTGGAACACAGTTTTATATGAATGTGAATCACTTCTCATTATCCCTTAGGGAACAACTGATTAAGTGACTATAACATTATGTTTATAAAGTATGCTTCCAGAAGTGTGTGAATTGATTTGAATGCCTAGACTGACTTGTCGTTCAAGGCGTACGGAAGATAAATCGTTTAACCGAATTCATCCTTCTTCGTTGGCAAACTTATCTCAGAGATTTTATCCCATCTCCGAACTGAGCATTTTAGGTTTTCACCTTATGCTTCAGTCGATACTTTTACAAGGTCGTAGTAGCTTTCGAAGCCTACTTCTTACTGATGTAAACGTTACCAATAAGTTATTTCCAAAGGAATATAAACGAAAATTCAGCACTCATCATTTAAACACTTCATTATTAAACTCATACTTTGAAACGATGTGTTCCTCTTTCGAGGTCCACTTGCGCGAGGCGCAACTTACCCCATTTTTAACCCTCAGTTAAGTCGTTTCATTTCTGAATTTAATTCAATTTAATCCAATCAGTTTCGCACATGACTATCATTACAGTTTATTTCATTCAATGGAGTATTAACAAAGAAAGATATAAGCAATGCATTAAACAGCTAATTAAGAGGATCAAATAGCTTGGGGAATGGTAATCAATACTATGATCGAGCATTTGTTACGTGCTCAAAAAACAAATGTTTCCTATCTTTCAAGGAACATCATTATTATCATGTATCTTATACTGAAAATAAAGCAGAGGTTCATTTTCCAAAAAGCTAATAAAGATAAAGTCTTTCATTCAATCTTTATATCGTCGGGGCAAGTTCCTTAGGTCTGTGCTTGTTCTCCTTCTCGGTTCTGTAATCCATAAAGACAAATTGAATTACAGTCGAGTATGAGAAGTCCTAGAAGAACTTATGAGGTTATCATTATTCTTCAGCACGTACCTTGGGAGGATTGGTACAGGCAATAACAAGGTGTCCTTTCACACCACACCTAAAACACGTTCGATTTTCCTCTTTACGTGTCTGTTTTGCCCGCCCTTTCTTGCCTCCGATTTGCTTTCGTTTGAACTTCTTCTGAAGTTTTGGAGCTAAACGCTTATTAGCCTTAAACTGAAGTCCCTTACCTTTTCTCTTGCGCTTACCCTTTTGCTCAGCTGGATGTGAGAATGCAAGATGCATTTCCGCCCTTGGCTTTTCAGCCTTGAGACGATCCTCTTCCATCTCGAGGTCAACTCGCACTTTCTCGAGGTCATCGAGTTGAGTGACATGGGTAAGGTGCATTTTAATGCTATTTCAAGAGTCGGGCAATGATCGGATCACGCATTGGACCTTCTGTTCGTCGGTCAGGATTTCTCTTGCCTCCTTGAGTTCAGTGAGCATGTTAGACATATGTCTAATGTGCTCCTTGTGCTTGGGATTCATCTTTTATGAGTCTAAAGCAATGTTTAACGACCGCTTCTGGGATGTGGTGTAAACACCAAACCCTGCCTTAAGACCGTCCCGGAGGTCCATGGCAGACTCATAGTGATCATATCCATAGAGTATGTCATCCTCAAGCAGTGACAACAAGGCGGAACGAATTTCCTGATCCTTTGCATCCCATTCATCATGGAATTTCTTCAGTTCGTCCTTGAGGTCTCCCTCCGGCCTGACTTGTTTTGAAGTCAAATGCTCCAAACCTCTCATTTCAGTAATTACCATCCTCGCGCGCTTATTCCAGATCTTATAAGTGTTGCTGTTTAATCTCACTCCCTTATTCATTTGGGAGATCACATTGTTGATCGCAGCCATGACTAACACATCGATGATTATGCAAAATCAGGGAGACAATAACATCTTGAGAAAGAATTGCATACATCAGATATCTATCAAGGTTGAATCCGACAAATAATGATTCATCAGTCATCTAAACCAACCGACCACCAGTAAACAATGGAAGATGGCTGTGATAGAGTTCACATTACCGTCGTTTTCAATCCAATAGATCACTCTTTTTAAAAATGTTTTAATTGAAAATTGCCGGAACGGGAATTTTAAAACAAGCATACCCGATCTTGGCTTTCCCAAGCCCCTTTTTATTTTGGAAAAATATTCCGATGAATTCACTCATGCATATATAATTCTACTATCCATGCAAATTATCATATGCTAGTAACATTCACCATACAAACCACATTCATGCTTACACGTCATGCGTCTAATGTTCCGAGGAACTCATGCTTGCATATATAATTCTACTTCCATGTAAATTATCGAATGCAACTACATCCTCAACATTTTAGCATACGCGTCAAACATGAAAATTCCACAACAATCATACATATTTGGCGAATGGTTTTCGATTATAAAATAATTTTAAACATTAGGGGCTGATTTGCAATTCATGTTTATATTCAATCACACAACATTCTAGACATGAATCCTAGGCATTTTCAACCATCACAACATGTCTATCCTAGTGCACATTCCATATATTTAACTAGGGCTCAGCCCACAATATGCAATATCCAGCTAGCTTGACTCAGTCAAGACGACATTTCTACTCATGCATTAATATATTGAATAATAAACAATTGCAATTCAGCCCTCTAATCATACCAGTCCCAAAAACATGTATCTCCGAGATCTATCCCCATAATCGAAACAAGGCATTAAGGTTAGCAAACCTTGAGCACTGTGTAGGCCTATTAAGGTTCAAAACATTTGGATTTTAAAATTTGACCACCCTATTTTATATAATTGACTTGAATTCGGTTTTGAAAATCATTTCGGTTCAATCAATTTCGGTCCGGTCGGAAAAAAAAATCCGCTTCGGTCCTGTTCGGATAAATTCGGTCCGGTTCGGTTTAAAATCGGGTTTGGTCCGGTTTTAATTTTAAAATCTGGTTCGGTCCGAATCGGTCCAATTAAAAATAGCGTTCGGTTCGGTTCAACACACAAAACCGGTTCGGTTAGATCCACTTAATTACCACGGTCCGACCCGACCCGAAAATGTCGAACCGATTGAGAAAACCCGGTTCGATTTAAATTCGTCCCGGTTTGACATATTTGACCGGCCCAATAATTAAAATTGTAAAGGTTGGGCCGAAATGTTTACTTGTGCCTGTTGGATTACGGGGACGTAATACTACGGAATCCTAAACGTGTACTAACAAGATATCTAATCTACGCAGCGGAATTAATACACATACCTTTTAACTTTCCTGCCCGAGAACGATGTGGAGGGAGTTCTGATCCTCCAGTCGGAACCACGTGCAAGTTTTTCGTCAGAAGAAGTCCCATGCGATGTAGCTCCACAACAAGACCTCTGATCGATTCTTCAACGGAGATGGAACCTCGGACTTAATGTGATGGTGCCGAAATATTAAACTAGGGTGACAAGTTTTCTCAATGGAGATCCTTGTTCTTAATTGTGTGTTTAAACCCTTAGGAGTCACCCCTATATATAGCATTGGGTGGAGTTGCCAAAAGGCAACTCCATCCTATGTGGTACTAGGGTTTCGGCCGAACCATGTAAAAAGGGGGGAGGCCCATTTTGGGCCTCCCTTGTCAATTACTAATTGGGTTTGGCCCAATTAGCCCAAATTGACAATTACCTAATTAACTTAGGTAATTCCCTTAATTAACAGGCTCCCATTACGGCGCCACGTCACCATATGCTAACAGCTCCCACTCGCTGGAATGGGAGGGTGCTCGTTAATCTATACAATTACGCAATGGTATCAACATCTCAGTCTGCATTCTTCGTCTCCGTCTCCGAATAGTTCATACGAGGCTTGCCGTGCGACCGACGGATACGACAGGCATCGTGCTACTCATCTGTTAGGAGTATTGTAGCGCCCGCAGAACGTTGATTTCCTTTCATGAACCAAACCTGTTTGAAATAAAACTATGTACCGCACTGTATCCTTGGTCAACTGTTAATTCCCAATTGCCCAGTTTTCCACAAAGGAATACTTCTCCAGGGCATCCGTACAAGTGTTCACAACCTTCAATTAATATCCGGTTGACGGCCACCTAGTGAACAGAAGAGTCGGTGAATTAAAGGTGAACTTGACCATCCCCATCGCTTATACCCTTAGTCTGACTCAACCGGTTTCCAAGACGTGGTCACTTGGCTGTTTTCTTTAGCACTACGCTCGTACGCCGGGAAGCGAGCATTGAGCCAGACCTTAGGTATAAGTTATGAGTCCGTGAGGATACTTTGGATGCCTCTTCATAAGACATCCGGGATCAATCACACGCTCAAGGTGAAGAGGTATGCGCCCTTTGAATCAGAAGGATTCTAGCTAGCACAACCGAGCATGACCCCGAGGTCGTATATGGCACGCGCATTATGAAGCACGCGTCGATAGATTACCTGGTAAAGCCAGGGATGGGATATGTCAATAATGCTATCGCAGAATCTCTCATCTGGCCTTGAATGTGATATACAGTGATGGAGAAAGTCCAACTCGGCGATTTACAAAACGAAGATTAAGTCATGCTGTTAAGCGTGACAATGTTATTGTTTTGCTTAATCAGGTTTATTCCTGATTCTTAGCCAATATTGTTATGGTAGAGATCCCTCTCTCTTTACAAGATGACCGTGCCTGTGTGACTAGGCAAGGTTCACATTCGACATAATTTTGGTGGAAGAATTTTACTTCTTCCTACGACTTAGTTTATAGACCGTAAAATTTGATGTTGTTAATCATTATGACGTCGATAAATCAAAAAATCAAATTGAAATTCTTTTATTTTAATTGAAACATAATTTCAAATGTCAAAATGTTATCACTTTTTACAAGCCACACAGTTTAAGCCCTACGTAATCCAAGCATTTTTACGTGCTTTTAAAAAATCTCCCTACTTAACGGCTTAGTTAAAGGGTCTGCGGCCATATTGTCTGTAGGCAAGTATTCTAAAGCGAGTATGTTGTCTTCCAGAACCGACCTAGCATAATTGTATTTCACATCGATGTGTTTAGTCCTACTATGGTACTTTGGATTCTTAACTGCCGTAATGGCCGCCTGACTGTCGGAGTGCACCTTCACAGGTTTACTCTCTTTGTCGATGCCAATTAATGCAATAAGAAGCCTTTTCAGCCAGACCGCTTCTTGTGCGTTTTTGGAGAGGGCAACGAATTCCGATTCCATAGTGGAAAGCGCGACACAAGATTGCTTCTTGCTTACCCATGATATGGCAACATTAGTAAGGAGGAAAACTCCTCCTGTGGTGGACTTACGATCATCCGGATCACCACCGTGGTCGGCGTCACTATAACCGATCAATTCGAGCTTATTGCCCCCATATCAAAGAACGTAGTCGGCAGTACCTTTCAGATATCTGATAATTCGTTTTACGGCCTTTAGATGTTGATAACTAGGATCTGATTGGAATCTTGCTACTAGGCCCACAGCGTAACAGATGTCTGGCCGAGTACAGAGCATGGCGTACATTAGACTCCCTACCATGCTCAGATACTCTGCATTCTTCATCTGTTCACGCTCCTGCTGGTTTTTCGGGCCATCACGCTTCGATAGCGCTCACCCGAACACAGCCGGCGTATCCACGGGTTTAGCATCCAGCATTTTGAATCTTTTCAACAGTTTGTTGATATATGATTCCTGAGATAGACATAATTTCCGAGTGGCACGATCTCGGGAAATTTTGATGCCTAAGATGTACGTGGCCTCTCCCATGTCTTTCATCTCAAATGCTGATGCTAACCAGGACTTTGATTTATTCATGAAACTCATATCGTTCGCAGCAATGAGTATATCATCCACGTATAGTGTTATCATGACATACTTAGACCCGGAGGTCTTTGTGTATACGCAGGGATCCTCGTGAAGATTCACGAATCCGTATCCGACGATTTCCTCGTGGAATCTGCGATACCATTGCCGAGACGATTGTTTAAGGCCGTATATAGATCTTTGGAGTTTGCAAACTTTATGTTCTTTGCCAGGAGTGATGAAACCCTCCGGCTGCTCCATATAGATTTCTTCCTCCAGGTTTCCATGGAGGAATGCGGTCTTAACATCCATTTGATGTAGTTCTAGATCAAGACTAGCAACTAGGGCAAGGATGGCCCTTACTGTGGTGTAACGCACAGTTGGTGAGTATGTTTCATCAAAGTCTACTCCGTGTATTTGGGTATATCCTTTCGCAACTAGTAGAGCTTTGTATCGCTCGACTTCTCCATCAGCAGTGAGTTTGAGTTTCAATACCCACTTAGCTCCTATTGCTCTTGCAGGTTAAACTTCCAGATTCGAGCTGAGAGCTGTGCCCATCCCAGCTCGCGTTAATTGCAGTTTCCAACTTATCCTTCAGGCATGCCATTGTCTTGGTTGTACGCCATCCATATATTCTTCCGAACAGCAAAAGCGTTGGCGCATTCATGTTTAAGTAAAATGCGTTGATGGCATCTTCCTTGGTTGCCCTTAGTGCGGTTGCATTTTGGGAGAACCTTCTGAAGTAGGCCGTAATGGACTCCTCTTGTCCTTGTCTGACATCTAGGATGCTTCGTCTTATCGGGAAGAGCATCCTGTCGAGTCCAGCCCTTGGTGTTAATTCTTTCTTTTTTCTTTCATCATCATCACTTGAGGCGAACAACTTTCTCTTCACGCCGACTTCTATCATGGCAATTGACACTTGTTTCATCTTTCTTAGAGCATTTACGTAGCACTTTCGTGCGGCTGTCTGATAACCTAGCACCTCGCCGATCCCATGAGGAGTTAGGAACTTCATTTTTTTTTATGAGCGGTGGATGGCACGATGTCGTGCGGTTTGATTGTCGTTCTTCCTAGGATGCCGTTGTATGCCCCCAAGTTGCTTACCACCACGAATGTAACATCCACATAAAGCGCCTTCCAACCTTCTCCTAGGATGACCGGCAGTGTGATCATACCCAGTGGGTACGTTGCAGCTCCTGCGAAGCTGACTAGTGGGAATGTGCTTGGCGAAAGATCGGCTTCCATTTTTTCCAACTTCTTGAGAACTTCTATATGTATTAAGTCCGCGGCACTCCCACCCTCCACCAATATCCTTTGCACATCGTATCCGTTGATATCCATTGTAATGACAAGAGCATCATCGTGGGGGGTAGACTATGTGCTTCTTGTCAGCATTTGAGAACGGGATGACCATGTCTTCCTTCTCTGGTTGGCGTCTTTTCCCGTACTTGGGTAGAACTTGTAGTTGCGAGGCGTAAACATCTCGGGCATTGGAAATGCTACCTCCTGCAGCTGGCCCTCCATGGATCACATTGATGACACCACGCTTTGTAGGTGGCAGGTTATCATTCATTTTCTCCTTTCCCTTGTTCCCCTTTCTGGATGGCTCTGCATGGTTCTTCTTTTGGCGCTTGTCGCCTTGATCTACATATTGCTTGAGCTCTCCCTTGAGGATGAAGTTGTTTACACGAAATCTTAAGCTGACACAACTGTCTGTCTCGTGGCCATAGACTTCATGGTTCTCACACCATTTGTCTTCCTGTTTTCCAAGTGGTCCTTTTCGGAAGTTTGTTGGCTCCCTCCACATGTTATCTTCCTCCATTTTCTTCAGGATCACGGAGAGCGGTGCATTCAGGGGAACGCAGTCTACCAAGTTCACTTCCTTTGGTCTTTGGAATTCCGGCTGGAAAGGCCTCTTCTGCGGCTGGAATTGTCTTGTTTGTTGCGAGCCTTGCTGAGGTCTCGCTTGCTTCTCTTTAGCACGGGCTGCGCTGACTTTTGATTTATGCTGCTCTCTGAATCTTTCTAGATCCACAAAATCTTTCACCCTTGCCGCCAATTCTTCAAGTGTCTCAGCTGGGTGCTTCGACATCTTTTCCGCTAGGGAATACCCTTTTCGGCCTAAGTTCCCAATGAAAGCACGTACGATCTCTCCTTCGGTGAGGTTGTCTTGAATGTCTGAGACATTTTGGTTGAAACGGATGTAGTAATCCGCTAATGACTCGTCATTTTTTTGTATCACCTCATTCAGTGCGTTTGGTCCCTTTAGGAGTGTGCGCTCTCCCATGTATCTTTGAATGAACTTCACCTTCAGGTATGCCCATGATGTAACACTTCCACATGGTAATGAAAAGAACCAGTGTGCGGCGCTTCCAGCAAGGGTGTTGGGGAATGTCATGGCGACATGGTGCGGGTTGTCAGTCCGTCCTAGCAAAGAGGCTTCATGTTGTTGAACATGTTCGATTGGATCTCCTTTTCCTCTGTACTTCTCTCCTCCGATTCGGTAGAGAGCGTCCGGGACGCGACTGTGTACTAGTTTATCGGAGAACGGATGCGACGCGTTCTCTTCAAGGGCATGCATTCCCTTCATCTTTGATTGCTTCATCTTCTTCTCGATCATTTCTTCCAAGGCTTTAGCCGTAAGTCCCGTGACTGGAATGTTACTGTTGCATGCGGGCTTCCTCCACCCATCATTGTTTGCATCATCATGGCTTGCTGCCTTGAAGTTGGCTTCCTTGTGTGGCCACTGTGAGTTGTTCACGGGGGTTGTTTCCATCTTACTTCTTGCTGCTGCTTCACGCCAACGCTTGGAGTGTTTGAATGTGTTGGTTCCTGCCTTGTCTGTCGGTATTGGTAGGTACCTTCAGAGTATCCCTCGCCTTCTGGATGCTGCGGCTCTTGATGGTTGACATCATGCGACATCTCCCTAGCAGGTGCAGCTTGCTCTCTAGCCGGCGGAGGTGCGTCATATCCTTGATTCCCTAGAATCTCCCTGAATGCGAGAAGCTCTTCAAGCGCAGCCATCATAGCAGGTGTGACTTGTGGCAGGTTGCTTGCACCTCTTGGTTGTTGCTGCACTTCGTTAACTGGCATCCCGTATGGGAACTCTTCATTCACTTCCGGCCTTTGCTCGAACTCGTTCGCTGGTGCATTGTTCTGAACTTCTGGAGCGTGCTGTGCTGAAGGCATATTTGCGGTTGGCATGGAGGAGGCGGTAGACTCTGCATCTGGAATGTGAGAAGGCCCTGGTTGGCTTCTCGTCGGCTTCGGCTTGCTTGCACCCACCTTCTTCGTACGTCTGCCTGTCATAGCTTGCGGTATGGAACGACTTCTTGCTCGAATCACGCTGACGGCGCCAAGTGTTGAGGTCGATTCCACATGGGACTCCTCGGGTTGTTCTCTTCGGGCGGATTGGATGTGCACACATATACAGATTCCTATCAGCACGTCGCAATCGTCTGTCTCCGGATCCGGCTTCGGCTCTGGTCTCGACTCCTCACGCGTCGGGTCCTGCAAAATGGGCAATAACCAGCATGGAGAGGGGGGGTGGTGCTGGTTGAGCCCTCTCCGATGCTTAAGTTACAATCTAGAGAGAGAAAGTATGTAGAGAGAGGCCAGAGCCCAAAAAGTCAAATTGAGAGAGTTGTCCAAAATGGGAGGCATAGGTCCCTATTTATAGGAAACCAAAGAACCGTGCCCGGTTTTATACGGTTCGACGCCGGTTTAAAGGAAAACACGTACCGTCGTCAAGGTTGCTATGTGCGCACTGACTTCTCATACTTAGCAAAAATAGGGGTAAGCGCGCAGTGCTAGTCGGCAGTCCGGACCATGTCGACGTCTGACATGGTCCGGATTGCCTTATGGCAATCCGGAAGTCCCGGTCCGGGTGCTGCACGCATCCGGGCCGTTTTGACCCTGGGTGAACGTGGTAAAATCCATTTGTGGTTCTGACGTGTTTGCGAAGTCCGAAACATAATTGCGAACCCGAATTGGACAGATATCCATCACAGATGGTATATCTGTTGGTAAGATCACTAGCAAACTGTTGACACAAGAAAACTAGTAGCTAGTCGATAATTTGAATGAGGATTGCCACATGACAAAAAAACTTTCTTCAAATTTGCGGAGACGGAAAATTTATTTTTTTCGTGCTCACACTGTACTTTAGACATTGACATTTTCAAAATTGCTCCTAATATAAAAATATTGAATTTCAGTTAAATATATTCCGTCAATTATTAGTACAATATTATCATGTAAAACATATGTAAATGTATGTCATCTAATAACTGTTGGATTACGGGGACGTAATACTACGGAATGCTAAACGTGTACTAGTAAGTAATCTAATTACGCAGCGGAATAATGTACACATACCTCAATAGCTTTCCTGCTCAAGAACGTTGTGGAGGGAGTTCTGATCCTCCGGTCGGAACCCGTACAAGTTCTTCGTGAGAAGAAGTCCTACGCGGTATAAGCTCAACAACAAATTCTCTGATCGATTCTTCAACGGGGACAGAACATCGGACTTATGTGCACTGAAATCTCAACTAAGGGTGAGAGGGTTTCTCTCAAGTTCCTCAATGGAGGGACTTATTAATTTGATTGATGTGTTAAACCCCTTAGGAGACCCCCCTATATATAGCATTGGTGGAGTGGACAAAAGTCCACTCCAACCAATGTGGTACATGGTTCGGCCGAACCATGCTAATTAAGGGGGAGGTCCAATTTTGTGCTTCCCATGTCAATTAGGGATTGGGTCTGGCCCAATTAACCTAATGTGACAATTACCTAATTAACTTAGGTAATTTCCTTAATATTGACGGGCTACCAATTACGGCGCCACGTCACCACATGCTAACAACTAATAACTACATAAGAGTATTATCTTTAAGTTTATATAAAAAAAAAATATATTTTTTATATTTTATTTAATTGTTATGGAAAACTTTATCAATTGATGCACAAATTAAAATTAATAACGTTACAAAATAAATTTTTATTTAAAATTCACCGCGATGCACGAGTTCAATAACTAGTTTATTCATAATTTTCGGTAAAAAAAAAAAAAAATTTATTCAAACTTAGAACAAACGGATAAACCTGTAGATTACATAGGAAAAGATGACCAAAAACTGTTGGAATGCACATAACCAAAGTAATACACTAGAGTGAGTCTAAACTAAAAGACTCGAGTCGGAACAAGGAGTAGAGGATATCTTCTCTTAATAACAAGCCCGAATATCTCTTCCTCATTGGACCCAACAACTTGGGGGATGGTCCAATCGAAATGGTAGAGCAATCTTGCTAGTGTGGTCTCAACCACGGCTAACACAAACGTAGAAGCAGGGCAACCCCTTCTCCCACCCCCAAACGGAAACATCCTGAATTCCTGATCGTAGTTACCACCATTATCCTCAAACCTCTCCGGGTTGAACTCATCCGGATTAACCCACGAATCCTGGTCCATCCCAACCGCGTATGCGTTTATATGGACACGTGTCTTAGCAGGTATCTCATAACCATCAAGGACACATCTTTCAGTGCTCTCTCTTGGAATCAATAGAGGGACTAGTTGGTGTAGCCGCAAAGTTTCCTTAATCACAGCTTTCAAGTAATGCAGGTGTTGGAAATCTATCTTTTTATGGTCGGATGAGGTGTTTTGTCGGACCTCTCGTTGAGCCTTTCGCATAATGGTGGGATGCTTAGTTAGTTCTGTCATGGCCCATTCTATTAGCACTCCTGTTGGTCCCGATCCAGCCAAAATCATGTCCTATACATAAAATGGTTCCCTCATATTTATGGTGGGTACTTCAAATTCTCATACAGGAACACATGTTTTGCCGAATGCGGCTTTTAGTACCAGATGTTTGGTTTTGTATACTTTTGCTACCAAACGTTTGAAAAAATTGTGGCTTTTGGTACATCCGTTAGTTTTTTCCGTTAAATGACATGTTCAAGTCACGTGACCGACCCTAAAATTTTTATTTTGTTCAATTTAGTCCCTCAAATATATTCATAACTTTAATTTGTTCAATTTAGTCCTAAAACTTCAAAATTGATTCCAATTGAACCCAATTTACCTAGCCCAATTTGGGTCCAATTGGGGCTATGTCCGGCTAGGTCAATTGGGACCTAGCCCAATTTGGGTCCAATTGGGGCTAGGTCCGACCCTGGGTCAGGATCGGCTAGGTCCGGCGACCCAGACCCAGGGCTATGGCTAGGTCAATTGGGTTTGATGGTTCAATTGGAATTGATTTTGAAATTTTGGGACTAAATTAAACGAATTAAAAATTAGGAATATATTTGAGAGACTTAATTGAACAAAATCGAAAGTTTAGGGTCGGTCATATGACTTGTGTAACGGAAAAAACTAACGGCCAATAATCTGAATCTATTTATATTAGTAGAATCTTAGGATCCAGACATAATCCTAGTATTTTCACAATTTGTTTTTTGCATGAAACTGACAATATATATATATATCTTATGAGTGGTTAACGAGTCATTGCATTGTTATAATATCTAAACTTATTGTATTTTTGGTACATAAAGTTTGAGTGTTACCAGCATAATAGCCTTGATGTTGTCATCAGTAATAGGCACCTCCAAGTTGTCTCTCTCCTTCATCCTCAACAACACATCCACCAAATCATCATCTTCTTCTTCATCAAACCTCCCCTCACTCCTCTCTCTTTTCTTTAGATGATCCTCTATAATCTCGCCGCACACCACTTCCAGATTCTTCACATTCCTCTCCAACCTCCCCTTAAGCCCTGTCACTCTAATTAGAACGTGTTTCCACCTGCATCAGAAAATTTTATGAGCAGATAATAATTTAATAAAAAAAAAAATCAAAATGGCAAATATAAATTTTAAAGGGCTAATAATTATATATTTAAACTTTAAATTGATCAATATTAAAAGTTTAAGGGGCAGTCCGTCCCTGCCCACCTGGGAAAGAATTCTGCCAAGCTAAATCCTCCAAGTAACTCTTGTGTTTCCACAATTATGGCCTTCAGGCATCTATGTTGTCTCAGATCATAACCATCGATGAATCGCTTACCAAATGCTGTTCTGGTAATGATATTGTTGGTGTGAGCGTATATGACCTCGCTCAGGTCAACAATAGCGGAATGAGTTTCAGAGATATGGCTTACAAGTCGAGCGGTCTCATCCTCACGGACATCACACGACTGACCAACCCGCCTCGAGCTCAGCAGCTCCGCCACGCATACCTTCCTGACCTGACATGGCACCAGTAAGGTAAAACAATTAATTTTAATATTTGTGAATGAAAGAAATAATCACTTATAATTTATTATAACAAGTTTTAAAGAAAACCTCTTACAAATATCAAAATTTTGTAAATGATTTTCATTATAATTTTGAATATTTCTAGCGACTGCATATATTTAAAGAAATTTTAAATATATTTTTTTTTATAGATAAGTTTATTTCCTATGTATAAATTTCTCACAGTTCTTATAATATTAACCTGGCGCCAATATGGACCGCTAGGGGAGAAGCCCACATCAGAGGAGGCGAAGAAGATGTACTGAGGTGCCAAGAGCACGGGGCGGTTAGCGAAGATGTGATCGTATGTTGTGAGGACCTGTTTTGCTAAGCGGGGAGAGGAGATGACTACGGTAGGGACTTGGCCGAGCTGGAGATGGAAGATGGAGCCCAGTTTGAATGCTAGGTTAGTGAAGGTGTGGTGGGGTGGCTTACCGGAGAGGATGAGGAGGTGGAGGTGTCCGATCACGGGGAGTCTTCTTGCCGGTGAAGGAGGAAGCTTGTCATGATAACTTAGTTGTGACCTGTTGGGACCGTAAAAACGGACGACGACACAAATCACAACGAGGAGGAGGAATGAGAACAAAAGCGGTAATGCCTGCAACAGATTCATGGAAATGACGAATCAGAAAATAAAATAAATGAGAGTGATGAACAATTCTTATACAGACCACCTACTTTATTGTCCTAAACGTTATATGTATGTAGATGACATGCTTACTCCACACTTAAATTAATTTATACTCACATTAAATCAATTCGTAAGGACTAAAGTGTTGTACATAAATATATTTTTATTTCTATACTCATTAGCAAGGATTTTGATCCAGAGGATTCTTATTTTGTTTCTGCTTTGGATTCTTGATGATTCGATTTAAATAATGGCTGAACCAGAAGCACTAACAGTATCACATGAAGCCATGCTTTAGTTAGTTGAATATTATGTGCTGTCATTGCCTGTCCACTTGGAATCCATATCACACGTTCTATTATTTATTTTTTAAATATATAAGGTTCGATGAACTTTATAAAAAAAATATTAAACTTAAAAACACATATCAAAATCATCATATCATAATAATAAAACACGATCTGAAGTAAAATTGTAAAAAGAGTGAACAATAGATTTGCATCCGGCCCAGCTATACCACATGTATAGCGCACGACGCCCGCCCACACATGCATATAGCGTTTAGTTATGTAAAAATAACGAAGTGACGATTTGTACTTGCCCAAGACCGTACTTCACCAATAAGAGAAGAACTCGTATATATAGAACACTCTTACTCTAAATATGATATATTGGAGACTCTTACAACTTGTGGTGGTGGTTCTTGTTGTGGTGGATGTGTTTGCTTGCTTAGGTACAAATGACCCTTACCCCTATTTATAGTTTTTTAAGGAAATCTCTAGACTCTTAGAAATCTCTAGAGTAAGACCCCCCTAGAAACTCTCTAGAAACTTAGGTCCTAGAAATATCTAGATACATAAACTAAGTCTTACTCTCTAGACCCTTCATCAACATGGACCAATTCTTCTAGCCCAAATCTTCAAGTCTTGGTCCATGATGCTAAGTTGGTCCTAGCATGATGGTAAATTAATCTTGACCCATAATGGTAAATTAATCTTAGCCCATGAATGTAAGTTAATGTTGAATCTTAACAAGTTACTCTAAATTTTAGATACAAGTTTACTACAATAAATATTGAATAATATCATAAATAATCGAAACCTAAAGAAAATATAATACGTGTTGATTAAATTAAATTTTAATAATATGTACATTCTATATAATGTTTGAAATTAATTTCGGAGATTGTAAATGTAAATTCGTGATATCGTGCCATATGAAAAAACACTTAGCGGTTCTGAATTTTAAGCCAAATAAAAAATCTACTTCATTAATTGTAATATCAGATAATTTTATCATTTATTTACTTATTTATAATATTATCTGTTGCGTCCGGGATGAACAAGGTCGTGGGACGCGTCTGTTCGTGTAGTTGTGCGGGCTTTTGGGCTGTAACCCTTCCGTCGGGAGGAGGTTGGGCCACTGACGAGTGTTCGGACTTGCTCCCGTATGAGGTCTGTGTCTTGGTACGGCTGTGTCTCGGCAAGGCTGTGTCTCAAACGTCGGTTCCTGCACGAAGGACCAATGCTAGCACGGAGAGGGGGGTGGTGCTAGCGGAGCCCTCTCCGATGCTTAAGTCACTATAAGGGCAAAAATGTAATTTCTAGAGAGAGAATATTTCTAGAGAGAAGTCCGAGCTCAAAATACCAAAGTTGGGCAAATGAGAGAGTGTATGAAAATGGGTGGCCAAGACCTCCTATTTATAGGCTTTCTTGGGACCGGACCCGGTTTTAGAGCGGTTTGATGACGGTTCAAGATCATGCGGTAACCGTCATCCATATTGGTAATGTGAACTTGACTTCTCTACACGCAACGGTAATCGCGGATACGGTAATCGCGCGATACCCGTAAGGCAATCCGGACCTCGTCGAATTTGGGCAATTCGGCGAGGTTCGAATCGCCGCGCAACCCGGACCTCCGGATTGCTTTGCGCAACCCGGAGGTCCGGTTCGGACGCGCGTAAATGCGTTTCCGGACCGTTTTGATACCGTGGGAGATGTTTTTAAACCGAGATGTAATTTTTGACGCGTTTACGAGGCCCGAAGTGTAAATACGAACCCGAATTGGACATTTATCCATCACTTGCCCCCGAGTCAAGTAACGGTTTAGAACCTTTCTTGACTCTATTTTAAGTTAGGATATTTGTCCAATTTGAGTTTGACGCTGACCTTTCGGTTTTGATCGTTGGTCGGACGCAAGTATCTTGGTTTCGTCCGTCGTTTGATTTTCCGACCGAATGACTTTGTTTCCTGTCATCACGGTTAGTGCAATAGGAAATATATATGCGCAAGTACGGTTACTGTCGGAGACATAGGCAATTGAAAATACACTATGCGAGCATGCCTCTATCAATACACATGTATAGGTAATGGACACGGCAGGATCATAATTACCTAATGCAAGAAATAGAAACCGTACGCTTCTAAAACGACTAAGTGATTACCGAATCATGAATCATGCGGTTGCAACGTACATGTAAATTGGGGGGTTTGATACGTGCCATGTCAAGATACGCATAGGAGTAGATATTTTAAGAGGAGAGGGTAGAGTATACCGTAGGGGTTTAGGCTTGAATGTAGGTAGACTAATCCTTTAATCCTTATCCACAAAGCATCATCTTTGGGATATGTAAATACACACATCCCCATTTATCCTTCCAGCACCTTGGGAGTCCATCATTTCAGTTCCTTTGCAGGTAATTCATTCTCCCTTTCCCGAAATTACTTTTGTGTTCAAAATTTCTTCGCCGTCGTGGAGCTTAGACACATTCTGACAGTTTCGAGTCTGATCTTTGGCTCGTTTTTAGAAGTTGACACCACCATTCGACTCGGTTCGTCCCAAGGATTCCAGCGCCACCTTCAGAGCCTCCAGGAGCCACCGAACGCGCCCTCACGCGCCGCCGCGTGTGGAAATTCCTCGCCAGAGCGTGTGGCCCACGCGCCGCCTTCCCGGCCTCGCCTCGTTGTGGTCCTTACCTTTCCGGAATCGTCTCGACGAGGGGAGTCCATTGGTATACTTTCCGTCACGTTTTGAGGTAATTTGGAAATTCGAATTTCTAGGACAGCTTCGACTTGAATGCCGATGTTACCGTATTGTTGTTCGTTTGAGCTGTTTTCCGTTGTCGATATGTGGGACTGTTTGTTGATACTTATATGTCGGGTAATTGCTGATTGATTGCTGTTATTATCGTTGTTTGTCAATAATTTAGGCGATTTTCCATTTCCGTGGATAGTTGATGTAGAATTCCCCGTATCTTCGTGTAGAAGCTTTTTTGGTCGATAGGCATATTTTTACTTCTTGGCGGGTTTTTGGTTGACGGGGATTGCCCAATAATTTTAGGCATAGTCACTTGTCGTCTTGACGCCTTAGAGAAAAATTTTCCTTAAGCGTTGCCGCGTTCGATCCTTGCGGTTTGTTGCGTTAATTCCACCGTTTGCATGATAGCTCATTAAGATGTTAGTTCCTTCTATGGTACGTCCCAACTTTACTATGTGCGTGGAACCCGGCTACGTGCATTGACTTTTGATACTCGCGTTGACTTTTGATACGCGCATTGACGTTGATACGCGCGTTAACTTGGATACGCGCATTGATGTTGATACGCTCGTTAACTTTGATACGCGCATTGATGTTGATACGCGCATTGATGTTGATACGCGCGTTAACTTTGATACGCGCATTGATGTTGATACGCGAGTTAACTTTGATACGCGCGTTGACTTTTTGCAGGTTGTGAAGTCGTAGTAACTTCTTGCGGAATCCCCTTCCTTTCGACCATGTCGTTGCTATGAGTAAATCCTTCATTCTTACTCTGAACATTTTTGAGCATTTTGACATTCATAAAGGATAGCTTTTTGAACGGCTAAATGTCTTTTGTGAATTCATATTGCAGGTTGGTTTGCCGGAAAGAGTTCGTCACTTCATGCGGCGGCTTCGCGTATTGCTTCTCGTGCCGATCCGGATTTGGTGACCCCTGCCCCCATCACTCCTACCAATTCGGGGCGTGATCTTGGCAAAGGGTCTTCTACTCATGTGATTGGGGATACTCCCCCAGTGTCTGATTCTCGCGTTTCTTCCAAGCGGACTGACACAGTGGCGCGTGGACCGACTGATCCCAAGCGTTTGAAGCCGAATGCGACTACTTCCACTCGTAAAGGCAAGGAAGTCGCGAGTCGTAATGCAGCGTCATCTGCCCCCCAGTCGGGAAACCGACCTGTGGAAAGCCGCGGACTTCGTAAGTATATTTTTGATGAATGTATTCCGCGGTTTTGTTATTTGTTGTTAACTACTTTTCTTTCTTTGTTGTAGCGGTTCCCCCTCTCAGGCGTGATCATCTGGTGTGCCCCGTTGGGTTGGACATTACCGGGGATACCTAGGCTCCTTTTGGTAATGGTGGAGTTTATTTCCCCAAGGAGTCTTCACTTCGCACTCCAGAGGTTGGAGTTCGCGTTTTGCGTAGGTGTGTTCCACCAGGTGATAGGCGTTCTTGCCCAACGACTGATGAGGAGGCTGAGGCTTATGCACAGGGTGCCTTATCCCGATTTGCTCCTGTAAGTAACTTGATTCTTCTGCCAAGTTTGTTGCTTTTGCGATTTATGTTTGGCTTATTGTGTTGATATGAACAGGTTGTAGCCGACATGGTAAACATGTCATCTTTTGTCATGGAGTTGGTGAGCGCGAAGCAGGCGGCTATGGATAAGTGTGACGCTGTGCGCCAAGAGTTGTTGCGAACCAAGGAAGAGGCTCGCGTGTTGAGTTTGAAAGCTACTGCTTCTGAGAGTCGTTATGAGGCGCGTCATGCTCGCTTGTCAAAGCTTGAGTCTGAGATGATCGCTCTTGAGAAGAAGGTTACAGACGATCTTCATTCTCAAGGAGCGGAGTTAGCTGCTCTTGGTAAGGAGATTCGTGAAAAGGGCATACAAGTGGGTTTCACCAAGTATTTGGGAACTTCAGATTTTGAAGCTGCTGTTGAGGAGAAAGTGAACAACCTGATGAGCGAGCGTTCTGAAGATTACTTCACCCGTGTGAAGGATCTTGACCCTGGGTTCCCTTTTGGCGAGTTGGGGCCATATGCGAGTTACGCTCTTTCTCACATTGAGGCGCTGAACCTTTTGGAGTGTGGCCATCCAAACTACGAGGTGTTGGTCGATGATAGCGGAGATGTGAACGTCATTGTCACTTCTCCCGAGTTTATGGAGGTTGCCCCCGGGCCTCCTGGTGGTGCTGCTATTTGACCTGCTCGTTTTACATTAAGCATGTTGGGCTTGTTTATGAGTCTGCTTGTCTCCTAGCTTCTATGTTTAGAAACTTGTTGGAGTTGTTGTTTGACTGTTGCTTGTGACTTGTTCGCTTTGAACTACGTCACATGAACCTGTTTTATACACAGCAGTTTACATGATAACTTGTTAGTAATATTTCATACCGTTATCGCTTACTGTGTTTCCTGAACCCGGATGACTAGTAGTGTAAACGTAGTCCCCGCAATCGTGACTGATAGCCACTTTCAATTCAAAATTGTTCGCACGATGTGTTATGCATGTTGTACGTCTTCCTGCATGGCTTGTTACTATATCCGTCGAAGCTTGTCAAATGACTCGCGTATAGCGACTTAACAAGTAGTATGTTTGAAATGTGTTATCTTTGCTTGAGCAAGATACTAGTTTATACTGTCTCTTAGTTCCACTCTAAGGCGACGTTGTACAAGACTCTGCTTGTAAATTTATGAGTTTTAAACAGGGTGCGCACCTGCCAGCGTGTATCAACCCGCGTTGGGGAAGCATACGTAAAACTTTTGGGTTTTGAAAAAGAGTTTTGTGAAACCTAAAAAGGTTGTTTGATAAAATGTTTGAAAAGGTGTTTGATATATAAGAATTTTATAAAGTATTTTATAAAATTATTTGGTAAAAATATTTGTGATACATGATTCCTGTGTCCAGGGACCATGTAGCACTTTTGAGAGTATGAATTGTGATGCATGTTTTCTGCGTCCAGGAACCATGCAGCACGATTTTGAAAATCTATAGTACGGATTTGTCATCTAGCAAGAGGACTTCCGCAATGAAGAGTGAACCCTTATCAGGAATTCGCTATGTGGGATTGTCGTCTAAACAGAGGACATCCGTCATGAAGAGTGAACCCTTACCCGGAGTTCGTTATATGTGATTGTCGTCTAAACAGAGGACATCTGCTATGAAGAGCGAACCCTTACAAGGAATTCGTTATATGGGATTGTCGTCTAAACAGAGGACATCTGCTATGAAGAGTGAACCCTTACAAGGAATTCGTTATATGGGATTGTCGTCTAAACAGAGGACATCTGCCATGAAGAGTGAACCCTTACCCAGAATTCGTTATATGGGATTGTCGTCTAAACAGAGGACATCCGTTACTTATGGGGTGATGAGCCCCATTATCGTATTTGCCCATCCTGTTCTAAATTCAGGGAATGCCTATAGACATGAGGACTTGCCTCTAAAAGGAGATGTCACTAGAAGTAAACATGCCCCCTTTGATAGTAAGTCTTGGTGTTAATCCAAGATATTGCATGTAGGTGACAGCTCTTTGAATAGTCGTCCCTTTGAATAGAGAATTGCTATAAATTCCTTTTTTGTGGATAATCCGCAAGTTGCCTTTGCGTCATATAAGTTGGCTGTGAACACAGCGCCATTGCTTTGTGTTGCAGACACCTTCTTGATGTATAAGTTGATTTGTGAATGGAGAAATAAACTCCTTGTTGGTGTAGATGATAGTTGTTGTAGTTACTTTGTTTTGTTTCCAAGTAACGTACATAGAGTAGTCGTGTTCCTACGAAGATAGAACGACTTCATTAGGTTTGTGAGATTATTACAGAGATGCCACTTTATATAAGGGAGTGGTCTTTTAAACAAGTAGATGCATTATGGAAATAAGAGCAAAATGGCTTGATACAACAGCTCCTTTTGTGATAGAATATTATCCTTTTATCCATGGAATTTCTTCAGGTGTCCTCCACTAAATGTATTTGTAGAGATATTGCCATCTGCATCTTCAAGGCGATATGCGTTGATGTACGGGATGGATACGACCTTGTAAGGGCCTTCCCATTTTGGAGACATTTTGTTGATTTGATCGAGATGTGAGAATTCATTCCTTCTCCACACCATTTCTCCGACGGGGAATTGTCTTTCTTTCACCTTCCTGTTGTAATATCTTGCGGTTATCAAACGCATGCGCGCCTGATTGTGCTCGGAGTTACGCCTTTTTTCTTCAGCCAAGTCTAAGTCTAGACGCATGTCTACTTCGTTGGCTTGAGCATTGAAGTGGGTCGTGCGGTAGGACGAGACAGCAATTTCGATGGGAGCGACTGCTTCTGTTCCAACCAGACTGAATGGTGTTTCTCCAGTTGACTCCTTTGGAGTTGTTCGAAGTGCCCACAGAACACTACTAAGCTCTTCTGCCCATCCTCCTTTTAATGCGTGCACTCTTTTCTTGAGACCGTCTAGGACGGTCTTGTTGGCGGCTTCGACCTGTCCGTTGGTTTGAGCATGGCGGACTGACGCGAAACGGTGGTTAATGTTGAGTCTTTCGCAAAATGTTTGAAGCCTTGAGCTCTTGAATTATGGTCCGTTGTCGCTGATTAGGACCTTCGGAACTCCATACCGCGCGATGATGTGATTTCGGATGAAATCCATTATTTGTGCATCGGTTGTTTGTGCCAATGCCTTTGCCTCGATCCACTTTGAAAACTAATCGATTGCGACGACAATGTACTTGGTTTGGCCTTTTGACTTTGGAAGCGGACCTATTAAGTCGATCCCCCATTGTGCGAATGGCCAGGAGCTTGCAATTGGGCTTAGCTCGGTGGCTGGTGCCGTAATACTTCTTGAATAAAGTTGGCATGCTTCGCATTCTGTGACCAGGTGCGTAGCTTGGTTTTTCATGGTTGGCCAATAGTATCCCAAGCTCAATGTTTTGCGTATTAGAGATCTCGCCCCTTCATGGCAGGCTGCTTGGCCTTTATGTAAATCTTCTAACACTTTTTGGCCCTCCCGGAAGGTGATGCACCTTAGGTATGGGGTTGAAAATCCTTTCTTATAAAGCTCGTCATCTATCAGCGCGTAATTGACGGCTTGTCTCTGGATTTTTTGGGCTTGAACTTTGTCTTCGGGGAGCTTGTGGTCTTTGAGGTATGCAAATATTGGGGTCCTCCAATCTGGATCTGGATCGATGCACAAGACTTCGAATTTTTCAATTACTGACAAGATTCTGTTTTCCACGAAATGTGTTTCTTTGCCTTGTTCATTGCCTTGTGCGAATTTGCTCAAGGCGTCAGCTTCTTGATTTTCTTCTCTAGGCACAACGATGATGTCGAATGTATCGAAGCTTGTGATGAGGTCTTTTGCTTGCCCCAAGTACTTTTGCATATTTTCTGACTTTGCCGCGTATTCGCCTTTAACTTGATTGACAACTAATTGCGAATCGCACTTCACTCGTAGATGTTTAACTCCGGCACCTTTCGCAATTCTTAAGCCAGTTATCAGTGCTTCGTATTCCGCCTCGTTGTTTGTTGCTCTAAATGTTAAGTTTAGAGCATACTTCAATGGATTGGATCCATCGGGAGGAATTAGGAGGAATCCGGCACCTGATCCCCCTACGTTTGAAGATCCGTCGGTGTACATTTGCCATACTTCGATATGTTCTTCAATTTGTTGAGGTCCAACTTGGGGGTCTGTGTCGGGAGTTATCCCAGTGAATTCTGCGATGAAGTCTGTCAACGCTTGCCCCTTGATCGCCGTTCGAGGAGCAAAGTGAATGCGGAATTCACTTAGCTCTACTGACCACTTTGTTAGCTTTCCTGACATGTTTGGCTTTGACAGGATGTGCTTCAGGGGTTGGTCTGTTAAGACTGTTACTTCGTGTGCGTGGAAGTATGGCCTCAGCTTCCTTGCTGCTATTATAAGCGCGTACAGGTATTTTTCGATTGGCATGTAGTTTATCTCGTACTTTGCAAGTATCTTGCTTACGTAGTAGACTGGAAGCTGGGTAGTCCCCTTTTGTTTGACAAGAACTGAGCTGGCTGCTGTGTTGCTCACCGATATGTACAGGAAGAGGGGCTCTCCTGGAATTGGTTTTGCCAATGCCGGCAATGTGCGCAAGTGTTGTTTTAATTGTTGAAAGGCCTCTTCACACGCTGGTGTCCATTCAAACTTCTTATTTGCACGCAAGACTTCAAAGAATGGGAGTGCCTTGTCGCCTATTCTGGCAAGGAACCGGTTTAAAGCAGCTAGGCGGCCGTTTAGTTGTTGGACTTCCTTATGTCTCCTTGGGGACACCATTTCTTCAATCGCTTTCACCTTCTCTGGGTTAGCTTCTATCCCCCTCTGGCTCACCATGAATCCAAGGATTTTTCCTGATTGTACGCCGAAAGCGCATTTTGTTGGGTTTAGGCGGACTTGATATTCGCGCATTCTTTTGAAGATTGCTCGCAAGTCATCAACATGGTTGTGCCTTTTGGTTGACTTGACGACCATGTCGTCCACGTATGCCTCCATTTTGGTTCCGATTAGATCGCCAAAGATGGTATTGACCATTCGCTGGTATGTTGCTCCTGCATTGATTAGGCCGAATGGCATCACCGTGTAGTTGTATATTTCACTATCTGCATAGAATGCAGTATGCGGCGCATCATCCTTGAACATCGGGATTTGGTTGTACCCTGAGTATGCATCCATTACAGACATTAATTCATGACCGGCGGTGGCATCGACTAGTTGGTCGATTCTTGGGAGAGGATATGAATCCTTTGGGCAAGCGTTGTTGAGATCTCTGTAATCGATGCACATTCGTAACTTGCCATTTGACTTAGGAACCAACACCGGGTTTGCAACCCATGTTTGGTATCTTGATTCTTCGATGAATCCTGCGTCAAGCAGTTTTCCCACCTCTTCTCTGATTGCCAGTTTCTTGTTGCCCCCGAGGGGTCGAAGTTTCTGGGCTATTGCTCGAGTTCCCGGCTTGATGTTGAGTTTATGGGAAATGACTTCTGCGCTGATTCCGGGCATATCGCTTGGTGACCATGCGAATAGCTCTTTATACTCTTTGAGGAGTGCTGTGATCTCTATCACTTCATCTTCTGACAGGGATGCTCCGATTTGGACCATTCTGTCTGGCTCTTCAATCTTTATGTGTTTTAATTCCTCTACTGGGGCCGGTCGGACACGACCTTCTCTAGGATCATCATCAATGATGGGCATGTCATCTGGCTTGACGTTATTTTGGATTGCCACGTTGTAACAATTTTTTGATAACAGTTGGTCTCCTTTGACTTCACCGATTCCAGCTACAGTTGGGAATTTGATCTTCTGGTGTGCTGTGGATGGCACCATTCCCCACGCATTCATGGTTGCGTATCCTAAGATACCATTGTATGCGTCAAGCTTTTGTACTACCATAAATGGTATTGCAATCTGGAGACGTGAGTTGCCCTCCCCCAGTATAACTGGCAGTGTTATGGACCCCAATGGGTAACTTGCATCTTCCATGAACCCCACTAAGGGTGAATTCATTTTGTTGACATCCTTCTTTCTTCCTAATGCCAGGATAACGTCTTTCGTGATGATATTGGGTGAACTCCCTCCATCGACCAAGATACACTTGATGTCCATGCCGTCGATTGTCATGGTTATGACCAAGGCGTCATTATGTGGAAATGTTATGTGCGACTTGTCTTCTGAAGAAAAGCCGATGGCGTCTTCTAGGACAACGTCTCCTTGCTGACTGCCCCTAGGCTCATGGATCATCAGGGAAGCGTATATTTCTCTCCCGTATGATGTTTCGCCTCCTGCCCCGAAGCCTCCATGTATCACGTGGATGCCTGGAAATTTTGGACCGTGCTGTGCAGATGGCACACTGCTTGCTGGCACGGTAGATATTATGGATCTTTTATGACGTCTAAAGCGCTTCCTGGTTTTTTACGGATTGACCTTAATGAGAGCGTTGTGATCACTCGTCATGATTTCTGCGGTACGGTGGCTTCTTGTTCGAATCACGTAGACGGCGCCAATGTTGCGTCCGGGATGAACAAGGTCGTGGGGACGCGTCTGTTCGCGTAGTTGTGCGGGCTTTTGGGCTGTAACCCTTCCGTCGGGAGGAGGTTGGGCCACTGACGAGTGTTCGGACTTGCTCCCGTATGAGGTCTGTGTCTTGGTACGGCTGTGTCTCGGCAAGGCTGTGTCTCAAACGTCGGTTCCTGCACGAAGGACCAATGCTAGCACGGAGAGGGGGGTGGTGCTAGCGGAGCCCTCTCCGATGCTTAAGTCACTATAAGGGCAAAAAGGTAATTTCTAGAGAGAGAATATTTCTAGAGAGAAGTCAGAGCTCAAAATACCAAAGTTGGGCAAATGAGAGAGTGTATGAAAATGGGTGGCCAAGACCTCCTATTTATAGGCTTTCTTGGGACCGGACCCGGTTTTAGAGCGGTTTGATGACGTTCAAGATCATGCGGTAACCGTCATCCATATTGGTAAAGTGCGAACTTGACTTCTCTACACTCAACGGTAATCGCGGATACGGTAATCGCGCGATACCCGTAAGGCAATGCGGACCTCGTCGAATTTGGGCAATTCGGCGAGGTTCGAATCGCCGCGCAACCCGGAGGTCTGGTCCGGACGCGCTGCGTTTCCGGACCGTTTTGATACCGTGGGAGATGTTTTTAAACCGAGATATAATTTTTGACGCGTTTACGAGGCCCGAAGTGTAAATACGAACCCGAATTGGACATTTATCCATCAGTATCTACTCATGAACATCATAATCAAAGAGTTCTTTTTACAATACTTTGATTTATATACGAATTTTTATGTAAAAGTACATGTAAAGTCTTTTAATGTTATATGATATTATATATTTTTAACGTAATTAATTAGTTAAAAAATGCAATATTCTTTTAATATATTATTATATATACACAAATATATTGTCGTATAATTTATAAATACATATGTATACATTTTTAAGAAAAAAATGCGCCGCTGTTACTAAATATAGGTTTTCTAACCTGCACCATAGAAGCAATCTGCCAGGCATTGAGGAAGTTGGTCTCGTCATTGGAGGATTCCATGGCTGCCTGCCTGGCTTTGCTTATCAGAATGTTTAGAGTGTTTTGCTTCGAAGAGAAACACTATACATGCTATAAATATATATATATATATATATATATATATATATATCTACTACACTATTAAAATTACAGCCGGCCCTCACCCCCAAACGCCGCTTCCCTGAACACACGGTTGGTCCTTACCCTCAAACACCGTTTCCTCGAAGAAATTGGAGAAAATGCTTCGCTGAAGTCGTATGCTTCACCACCAAAACTATAACAACATTGCAGAGTTGTTTCAACCACAACAATATTCAGGAATACTCTCTCAAATGCTCTCTCCCAGCAATCCTCCACGACCAGTCTCTGTTGTTTAGCGTTCGTTCTTCACCGTTAGACTATACCGTTCACCGCAGTCTGCTGCTCTTTCTTCGACTTGATTGTTGCTTCCAGCCTTTCATCCTCTAAGAACTCACCGGGGCATCTGCAATCAATGGGGCTGGCCGCAGGGCTCTCTATACGATTGCGCATCTGCATCAACAGTCACCACTTCTACAACTCCACGCCCCAATAGCCAGCGGTCCACTCGCACTGTCCGGGTAGGTTCCCTTCATCCCTATACTTAAGGTTTTATTGTTCTGAATTAGTTCCATCAAGTGGCCAATCTGGTAGGTTCCATTCATTTATTGTTCTGAATTAGTTTCATCTTCAAGTGGCCAATCTGCCGATTCCTTGAATGTTTTTTGAATGTATTCCAAATGTTCTACAAAATGCTCGTATGAATATTTCTTGTTAATTAGTCGATATAACTGAAACTCGTTGCTCATATCACCTGACAATCTTCCCGACTCTTCAATGAGGACAACACTTAGTTTTGGCATAAGTATCTAAAGACTCGGATATTTCGCTTTGGGTTACTTGTAAGTTTGCTTGGTATATCTTATATGTGACTTTTCAGAACCCCCTTCAGCAATTTAGATCAGATTTGATGAATTTCTTGGCAAGAACGGTACCTTAATGTTCTTTGCTAAAAATAGTTAAGTGATTACAATTTTTGTATATATATATATATATAAAAATTGATGAACTAACAAGTAGATGTACATGATTAGCATATTAACTATACTTAGCATATCAAGAGGCAATTAAGTTGTTTCTACCTATACTTAGTACCTACCTTAAGTCCTTGGGATACATCTATTATTAGATAAAAAAAAATATATACTTTAAGGTGCCATATACAGTTGTAGCTCGCTATAGCTCAACAAACATTAAAGCTGGTTAAGTTGCAATAGTTGATCTGATACTCTTTAATTAATACTGAATGTTGTTTCTTATCCCATTACTTGAAAAACTAATCAGTAACTTTTAAATGATGTTGTACAATTCAACGCACCATATAAAATGTCAGTAACCACTTTATTAACTAACTTGATCATCTCAAACTTGTACAACTCTTACTCACTTTCATTTAGCTTGATACTTGACCCATCCAATTCATTGTTTATTTAAGGACTACACTTCATCTAGTATATATATATAAGCCGAACAAGTTGAGAACCATTGGGCAAATTAATTAAGGGGCGCCCAGTTTGAGCATATATATACCCATCGATCTGATCATCTCGTGGCTTAATTAGGGCCTCTTTCAACGGACCCCTCATCATCCTCCCCATGCATGGCCAGTGTTTCCCTAAACCCCACAAGAATGAAGCAACTCCTCATAATCTTATTAGTATTCATAATAAAACCCTTTAGAACGGTCAAATCGGGTTAATCCTTACGTAGCTTTCTTTCTAGTATATATATATATATATATATATATATATATATATATTTATAGCAAGCTAGTGGTGGTGGATAGTGACTCGGTGTGTCTGGTCTTCCGAATAATATATATGTATAATCATTTATTTATAATTAAAACTCCACTAGGTAGTGGATTACTAATTTCTGATTTTCTATCAAATGTAACAACAAAATAAATGAATTGACAATATGAAAATGAAACCATATAATATGGTATGGTGTAGTAATTCATCGTTTTATCTTTAATAAGAGATTTGGATCTAAATATTTATTAAAACTATGAGAATGAAAAAATATTTATAACTAACACATTTTTCCTTATGTTTGTTTCCAGGGCGAGTGATAATTATTTTAAATGTTGAGCAAGTATGTTGTATATGTACGTACCCTCTTGAAGGTCGGTTCCCACGTGGGAAAAAAAATTATAGTATGAGAAATCAGATTAAAATCTTTATAAGAAAAAATTGTAGGAAAAATTGGTGCAAGTTGAATATTTTTATTGTTGGGTAGTAGTGAAAATATGGTTTAGTAAACTAGTGCGCGGTAAATTTTTTGTGACTTTTAATATTTGAGAAAACTTTTCTTGACAAACATGTACATGGCGAATTTTGATATTTTTACCGTATGTCAGCCAAAATAAATATTTATATAATACTCCAGTAGAACTAAGATTGGGTTTTCATTGACAAATTAGTTTTCTAATATATGCAGTAAGTGCTTTTAACACATGGTATCAAGTCATATATCATAAGAAAATCTACCAACTGCAACATATATATTGATTACAACTAGATAATTGAACTATTTTCAGTATTGAGGAACCTTCCTACTACTAATTAATAAAATGTAAATAACCAAATACAATTGAACAAATTCGACACAGTTACTTTTTTATTGTGCAATCAAACTAAGGAAATTACTTAAAAAAAAGGCCAAGTATAAATGGAAACAATAAAAACTAGCTTCTTGGAAAGACTTTAACCATTTCAACAGATATAACTGCTAATTTCTGAGCTCTCAACCACCCTTGACATACACTACTGGAATTTCCAGATTTCCCAATAAAAAGTTTTTCATCGGCAAAATGTGAATATTTCATCAGTAAAAAGATAGAATTGTTGGCAAATAAAAGTTTTGGTCGGTAAAAAAATCGTCGATGATAGAGGCGACCACAAATGTATTTCCCGACGAAAAATATTAGTTGGTAAATGTTAATGTTTTACCGACGGAATTTTTGTCGGCAAAACATTTTTAGCTCAATTAGTCGTTAAAATAACGTTGCGTACAATTATATTTCGTCGCCCAATATGTTTTAACGAAAAATACACTTTCGTCGGGAAATATTATTTAAGGACGAGAATTTTGTTATCGAAAAATATATTTGGCTGACAATATATATTGTCGTCAAATATGTTACGCCGACAATATGAATTTTGTCATCAAAGATGTTATGCCGTCAACTTTAGTAGTCGACAAATATTTCTTTGGAAATTTTAAGGGTTAAGAACACAATAGGGGCCTGAATGTTTGCCCATGTTGCCAAAAGGGGTCTGAATTGAAAAAATGTATTATTAAGGACCTGAATTTTGAGTTTTGTTCATAATCGAGTTTCCGTCCAAATTTGCCGTTAAATGTAACGGAAACACGTGAAATGACAGAATTACCTTTTTGCAATTATTTTACAATTTCTCAGTTTAATTAATAAAATGTGAAATGTCTAAAATACCCCTGCACACTAATTATGCCCTAAGGCCACCACGGCCACCGCCACCGACCACCACCCCAGCTCCGGCGACCACCACTCCAGCTCCGGCGACCACCACCCCAGCCCCGGCGACCACCACCCCAGCTCCGGCGACCAAAACCCCCATCCGGCAACCCAAAAAAACTTCGATCGGAGCCAAAAAGCTCCGATCGGAGCTTTTTTGGGTCGCCGGAGGGGGCGGTGGTCGCCGGAGCTGGGTGGTGGTTGCCGGAGATGGGTGGTGGTCGCCGGAGCCGGGTGGTGGTGGTCGCCGGAGCTTTGGTGGCTTAAAGGTTATTTTCGTCTTTTTAAGTCAAACATGTGAGGGACACACTTTGGTCAAAGGGCATTTTCGGGTTTTCAAATTATTTTCGGTCACATGCCAAGCATGTGACCACTTTCCGTCACTTTTAACAGAAAAAATAGACGGAGACCTCACTTTTACACAAAACTGAAAATTCAGGCCCTTAATAATACGTTTTTTTTCAATTCGGACCCCTTTTGGCAACATGGGCAAACATTCAGGCCCGTATTGTGTTCTTAACCCAAATTTTAATTTATAGGCAATGATATCTTATCGACAAATAAACTATCCGGGTTAGTATTGTCGGCAAATAATTTTCCGACGAAAGTAATTTTTATATAAATATGTGGATTATAAATCAAGAAGGCCACATATATAATCAAGAAGCCTCATAAACAAACGCCTCTATCTGGGGTATACTAGGGTGCAGTTGGGGGTATATATCTCCAGATGTAAGGCTACTCTATTCTAGTGAAACACAAATTGTTATATGCATACTCCAAATGCTTATCTCTCAACTAATGTCATTTAGCCATGAATATATGTTATAACAAATGCATGTGTCTAGGAAATCTTTGGAGAACCTGAGGAAGCACATAACATGAAAGAATTTATATACGAAAACAAAACTACAAGAATAAAATCACCTAATATGCACGTAAAGTTTTTCAACAATTCTCTTACACACAGTATTACCTTAGTAACTAAAGTTAGTTACCTAATTAGAATAGTAAAGATGATTTAAGAGTTTAAAATTATCGGCTACTAAAAATATGGTCTTCATCAACGAAATAAGATTTGTCTATGAAAAACAGTGTCATAATTTTTTATTATTATTTTGGTAAAAAAAATATTATTGTTATTGTTGTTGTCGTAATAGCTGGCTGGTTGCGTCATTTTTTACATCTTAATTGGTCATATTATATCGTTTTCCTTCCATCTATATTAAAGGTGGCAGCGGGTCACGGTACCTGCCATCCGTGGGTACCCGCCCCCGATTTTGACCAACTGACTCGTGACCTGCGACCCGTAGAGCGGGTCCGGACTTGGGTTACGGAGCTCCGCTCCGCACGTTTATATATATATAACATATGTAAATTATATATAACTAGTTATTTCAGCATGTGCTTTGCACATGCATGTTTTTAAGATTGTTATTTATATAAATTAAAGTATAACTATGATAATTACATTTAATATAATAAATCTATTGCTATCTAGTAACATGTGTAGAATTTGGTGATTATCATTTTTGAAAAAATTGGGATTTTTGCATGATTGTCCCTTGATAGTTGAGACATCATACATAATTAAACAGGCAGCTTCATTGAGCGTGTTTTTAAAATTCTGAACCGCATACATAAAAATAAAGGGAATATAACCTATTTACTGTCTCAATTTTGACACATGTATCAGTTTGGTGTCTGAAGTTGAAATTCAATGTCCCAATTTTCATATGTGTTGCTATTTGATGTCTCCTTTAAATTTTGGGGTTAAGTTGAACAGAATCTAGTCACGTGATGGTCACGTGGGTGAACAATTTTCAAAATTTCAAAAATACCCCCTGACCAGAATTAGGGCTTTGGCCGATTACGGCCAACCCACCCCGATTACGGCCTATTGCGGCCAAACCCATCCAGATTCTGGCCGATTAGGGCCAAACCCACCCCGATTACGGTCAAATCCATCCCGATTCCGGCTGATTACGGCCAAACCCATCCCGATTTCGGCCGATTACGATAAACCCACCTCGATTTCGGTCGATTTAGGGTTCTCTTTTCCTCTCGTGACAAGGAATCGGAGGTGGGTGACTCGGAATCAGAGGTTGGTGGCCGGAATCCGATGTGGGTGGCCGAAATCGAAGGTGGGTGGCTGGAGTCGGAGCTTTAAAAAAGAAGAATGGCAAAATAGTCATTTCAACTTAGTCTGTTAAAATTAACCCACAAAATCTAACGGAAAACTAAATAGCAACAATACTGAAAATTGGGACACCAAATATCAACAATTTAAATTTGAGACAACAAACTAACACATTGGTCAAAATTGAGACAGTTTTTAGGTTTTATAAAAATAAAATTGCGACCCTAAGTACGTTGTATCGTTAATGCGTCACATATCATATATTTAATCGATCATAGTTTAGAGCTACAACAGTTAGAGATTTTTTCGGCTTATCGGCGTTTATAATTGTGCAACTTTGGTTCTATATCCAAAGGACCTACTTTTTTTCATAGATTGTGCCGGTTCGGTAAGATTTCAGTCTAATACGGTTTGATAACAAAATTTAATCCAAACCAGCTGAATTTTAACTTTAGAAAGTAGGTGACTTTTGAAAGATAAGTGTGGAACCTTTTGGAAGATAGGTGACTTTTGGGGGTGAGGACCCAACACAAATTATATATTGGTAAATAGAGGTAAATAGATTATATGAGTAATATAACACACAGGGCCGTCTCAAGAGAAATTGCGGCCTAAAGCAAAATTTTATTTTGAGGCCTTTTTATTTAATGATTTAAAAAAAAATTATAATGCAAAAGCATTAATTAAAGTTTTCTACTCGGTTTTTTTTTCTTTCTAAACTTTCATTTTCAATTGATAATATAACTAATTCATTTAACATTTCTTGACATGGTCGATCTTAAATAAGATTTTATTAATTTTAATTTTGAAAAACTTCTTTCACTGGGTAAAACAGTCACTAAAATTGTAATATTATTCTTTTATAACTTTCGATTTTTGTTTCCTCTTAAATTTTGAATAGCCAGATTCATATTTTCTAGTGGACTTATTAGAAATTTGTATAAAAAAAACTCTCTATATATAACAATGCAAATGAGATAAAATAAAACAGTTGAAAAAATAGAACATATTTATATTGACTTTGTAGATGATTTGTTTTAGTCGAAAAGATTGAGTTGGCCGGTGCACTTTAGTAATTCTATTGACTTTGTTGGAACTGATTCAAAGTCGCCATGAAAGAAAATTTTAATCGTTCATTTATCACTGTTGCGTTCGGGATGAACTAGGGTCGTGTGGACGCGTTTGTTCGTATGGTTGTGCGGGTTTTTTGGGCTGTAACCCTTCGTCGGGAAGAGGTTGGGCCACTAGCAAGTGTTCGGTTGATTCCCGTGGAGGTCTGTGTCTCGGTACGGCCGTGTCTCAAGGAAATGTCTGAGTCTTAGAAGGCGGTGGACTGTGCGCAAATTCGGATGTCTGGGCAACGGTTCCTGCACGAAGGACCAATGCTAGCACGGAGAGGGGGGGGGGGGGTGGTGCTAGCGGAGCCCTCTCCGAAGCTTAAGTTACTATAATGGCAAAAGAGTAATTTCTAGAGAGAGAATATTTCTAGAGAGAAGTCAGAGCTCAAAATACCAAAGTTGGGCAAATGAGAGAGTGTGTGAAAATGGGTGGCCAAGGCCTCCTATTTATAGGCTTCCTTGGGACCGGACCCGGTTTTAAAGCGGTTTGACAACGGTTCAAGAAAACAAGCGGTAACCGTTATCCATATTGGTAATGCGCAAACTTGACTTCTCTACGCATAATGGTAATCGCGGATACGGTAGTCGCGCGATACCCGAAATGCAATCCGGACCTCGTCGAAATTGGGCAATTCGGCGAGGTCCGGATTGCGTGCAACCCGGACGTCCGGGTTGCTGCAACCCGGACGTCTGGGTTGCTGCAACCCGGAGGTCCGGATTGCATGCAACCTAGACCTCCGGGTTGCTGCAACCCGGAGGTCTGGGTTGCACACGCAATCCGGGGGTCCGGTCCGGACGCGCGTAACGCACTTCCGGACCGTTTTGACCCGTTAGGAGACGTTTTTAAACCGAGATGTAATTTTGACGTGTTTGCGAGGCCCGAAATGTAAATACGAACCCGAATTGGACATTTATCCATCACTTGCCCCCGAGTCAAGTAACGGTTTAGAACCTTTCTTGACTCTATTTTAAGTTAGGATACTTGTCCAATTTGAGTTTGACGCTAACCTCTCGGTTTTGATCGTTGGTTGGACGTAGGCATCTTGATTTCGTTCGTCGTTTGATTTTCCGACCGAACGGTTTTGTTTCCTGCCATCACGGTTAGTGCAATAGGAAATGTATATGTGCAAGTATGGTTATCGTCGGAGACATGGGCAATTGGTAATACACTATGCGAGCATGCCTCTATTAGTATGCATGCATAGGTAATGGTCATGGCAAGATCGTAATTACGCAATGCAAGAAATAGACACCGTATGCTTCTAAAACAACTTAGCGATTATTCAAATCATGAATCATGCGATATGGAGACATACGCGTATGATGACAAGTTTGATATGTGCAATGTCAAAGTAATCATGTATGTAGAGATAAATACTTAGAGGAGGGGGGAGTATACCGTAAGTATTTGTAGATGTATTACTCCTTTGATCCTTATCATCGAGGAGTCTCTTGGAAGTAGTCGCTTGTTGCTTAAAGAAATATTTCCTTAAGTGTTGTCGTATTTGCTCTTCGTGGTTCGTCATATTAGTTGCATTGCTTTCATGATAGCTTCTTGAGGTGTTGATCCTTTTTACCGCACGTACCAACTTTGCTATGTGCGTTGACTTTTGCTATGCGCGTTGACTTTTGATACGCGCGTTGACTTTTGATACGCGCGTTGACTTTTGATACGCGCGTTGACTTTTGATACGCGCGTTGGCGTTAATGGTTGAGCGTCGGGTATAGACTGTTGGTTATTGCCTACAAGTATGCTAAAACACTTAGAAAATATTTAAACGATATCTAATGCTTGTTACCATAGATGTCGTCGTATGAGCTTTGTCGATGAGCGTCGTAGGTGTGCTTAGGGGGCATAGCTACTTGTTGTATGCAATCCATCTTTGTCGATATGTATGTGCGTACATGGAAACACTTAGAAAATATTTTCTCCTTGTCGACATGCAACCTTGTCGACATGTATGTACGTACATGGAAACACTTAGAAAATATTTTCTCCTTGTCGACATGTATCCCTGTCGACATGTATGTACGTACATGGAAACACTTAGAAAATATTTTCTCCTTGTCGACATGTATCCCTGTCGACATGTATGTACGTACATGGAAACACTTAGAAAATATTTTCTCCTTGTCGACATGCATCCCTGTCGACATGTATGTACGTACATGGAAACACTTAGAAAATATTTTCTCCTTGTCGACATGCATCCTTGTCGACATGTATGTATGTTCATGGAAACACTTAGAAAATATTTTCTCCTTGTCGACATGCATCCCTGTCGACATGTATGTACGTACATGGAAACACTTAGAAAATATTTTCTCCTTGTCGACATGTATCCCTGTCGACATGTATCCCTGTCGACATGTATGTACGTACATGGAAACACTTAGAAAATATTTTCTCCTTGTCGGCATGTATCCCTGTCGACATGTATGTACGTACATGGAAACACTTAGAAAATATTTTCTCCTTGTCGACATGTATCCCTGTCGACATGTATGTACGTACATGGAAACACTTAGAAAATATTTTCTCCTTGTCGACATGCAACCTTGTCGACATGTATGTACGTACATGGAAACACTTAGAAAATATTTTCTCCTTGTCGACATGTATCCCTGTCGACATGTATGTACGTACATGGAAACACTTAGAAAATATTTTCTCCTTGTCGACATGCATCCCTGTCGACATGTATGTACGTACATGGAAACACTTAGAAAATATTTTCACCTTGTCGACATGCATCCTTGTCGACATGTATGAACGTACATGGAAACACTTAGAAAATATTTTCTCCTTGTCGACATGTATCCCCGTCGACATGTATGTACGTACATTACGTGTGCGTATTTGCCCCCGCACTTAGAATCTTTTCACCATTTCTGGCTATGTATGCCGTATCCGTATGCTTGATGCGAACACAGGTTATATGCCAACTTCTGATAATATGCTGACACGTGGTTGTATGCCGACAGCTTGCAATATGCTGACTGTCATCCTGAATCAAGTACTTAGAAAATATTCCACCATTGTAATTTTGTATGCTGCAAGTATGCGCTTGGTGTTGTCACGCAAGGTTAATGTGTTGAAGAGATTGCCCCCCTCGCGTGATGCTTGTTACTTGTTGCCCGAAGACTAATAAGTCTTGTACGTACGCGGTTGTCTCACATGGAGCGTCTGTTGCATAAGTGCTTGAATAAGTGTTGGTGCGTGTTTGCGCACTGACTGGATTGTTGATAGTATTTTCCAGGACATCAGATCTTGCTGTCCTCTTGTCAGAATTAGTCTTCCCACGGCTGTTACCGTGAGTAAGTCCATTATCTCCATCTTGATGGGAAAAAGCTTGTCTTTGTGGATAGCTGATGTGTATAGAAATCCATTTGTTGAGAGGAATGTTCATACAAGTGCCCCCGCTACTCTGGAGTCTTCGGGCACGGTCGCGGTGAAAGGCTTGTGAGTAAGACGTCCCATTGTATCTTCTTTGAACTTGTTAATTTTCCAAGTTATTGCTGGCTTGCAGTTTCTGTTTTTAGCATAATTCTCGAAAGATCCGACGCAGGGGCATGTTCCTCGAGCGATTTTTAGTTCTTTATGCTGAGCATGACCGTGCTAATTCCTTCTTGTGGTAAAGGAAATAGAGTTGAGGGTTGTGCAGTGGTGTCTTCTGCCCCCCGGTCGAGGGACCGGCCCAAGGAGGAGCGTTACTCCTACTGAGGTAAGTGTTTGTTGATTGCTGATTGTCGCCCTTATGTTGAGAGCTATGTTGTGTTGTATGTTGAAACAATCATTCTTGTCGTGTCTTCTATGTGGATGACGACATTGCATTTGATGCTGACATTATGGACTTTTTGCCATAAGTCCTTAGAGATGATGTAGACTCTTGGTTGCTGTTGGGCTATCTGCTTCCAGCATGTTGAACCCTTTGTGAATGGGTTGATGTTGATAATTCTTTGTTCATGCTTTTGCTTGCATGATATTTCGTCACCTGGACCTGTTTTCAATAGTAATTATGTGATAACTTGTTAGTAATATTTCATACCTTGAGTTATCTATGTTGTCCATATGCTTTGGACTTTAAAGATAGGATATATATCCTTAGATGATGAACATGATGTCCGTAGTTGCGACTGTACGTCGCGCATTGTTAATTGTTGTGATCGCCCCTCTTGGCTAGACTCCAAGGCATGGCGAGATGGGTAGAGTATAGGATTTTGTGACTTGCACACTATAGGTTTTGTATGGAGAGGACGGTGGCAACTTCTGCTTGTTCCGCCGAGTCTGTGTTTATTGAATGTGGATGACTAGTAACGTAGACATAGTCCCTGCAGTCATGACCGATAGCCACTTCCTGATTGATAAGTTGAGAAGCTCTCCTGATTGTTTGCATGATGCATTATGCATATTGCCCTTCTTTCCTGAATAGCTTGTCGCTATATGTGTTGCAACCTGCCAAGTATTTTTGCGTATAGCAATATTTCTCAACAAGTAGTGTATTTGAAAGGTGTTATCTTGGCTAAGCAAGATAGTAGTTTATACCGTCTCTTAGTTCCACTCTAAGGCGACGTTGTACAAGACTCGACTTGTAAATTTTATGAGTTTTGAACAGGGTGCGCACCTGCCAGCGTGTATCAACCCGCGTTGGGGAAGCATACGTAAGAGTATTATTTGAGAGGTGTTATCTTGGCTAAGCAAGATACTAGTTTATACCGTCTCTTAGTTCCACTCTAAGGCGACGTTGTACAAGACTCGACTTGTAAATTTTATGAGTTTTAAACAGGGTGCGCACCTGCCAGCGTGTATCAACCCGCGTTGGGGAAGCATACGCAAAAACATTTTAGTTTTTTAAGAAGCATTTTGTGAACCCTAAAAAGCTTGTTGGTAAAATATTTGAAAAAATATTTTGACATTGAATGTGATACATCCAAAAAACCGTGTTGATAAATTTTTTGGAAAGGTGTTTGATACATAAAATATTTGATAAAATATTTGGCAAAATTTTTGGTAAAATATTTGAAAAAAATATTTGTGATACATGATTCCTGCGTCCAGGGACCATGTAACACTTTTTTGAGAATATGAATTGTGATGCATGCTTTCTGCGTCCAGGAACCATGCAACACGGTTTGAAAATCTGTAATACGGAATTGTCATCTTAACCAGAGGACTTTTGCCGTATAAAACGAACCCTGATGGCATTCGTAATATGGGAGTGTCGTCTAAACAGAGGACATTTGCCATGAAGAGTGCACCCTAAACAGGATATACGCACTTATTATAGAGTGGGGTCGTTGTCTAAACAGAGAACTTCTGTCACTTAAGGGGTGATCAGCCCCGTATGCCCATCCTGTTCTGAATCCAGGGAATGGCTATGAACATGAGGATTTGCCTCTAACCAGAGATGTCACAGCATGTCATTTTTTAGAAGTAAACATGGGGCTTGTCTTTTTTTTAAAAAAGAGGATACCACAACATGCTATTTTGATAGTAGGCCTTGGCGTTATTCCAAGGTATTTTGGTAGTATGTCTTGGTGTTAATCCAAGATATTGCTTGTAGCTGACGCCCTGAATAGTCGTCATTTTGATAGTAGGTCTTGGTGTTAATCCAAGACATTGCTTGTAGTTGACGCCCTGAATAGTCGTCGCTTTGATAGTAGTCCGCAGGTTGTCATTGTGGTATATAAGTTGGTTGTACACATAGCTTGATGGCTTTGTGTTGCCGGCATCTTCTAGAAATAGACGCCTATGTTATGAATGGAGAAATAAACTCCTTATTGGTGTAGATAACAGATATGTTGGTGTTGTATAACATAAATCCCTCCTTGAACACAATGCTTAGCTTGTATTGTTGAAGTAGATTTTTGTGCATGGGTTACTACTTGGCATCATTCCTTAGTAGTAATCGTAGTGTAGCATGTACCTACGAGTAGAGTTACTTTTGTCAGATAATCGCAATTTTTATAAGTTTGCAAAAGTATGAAGTCATGAAATTTTCTTTTTAGTTAAGCATATAATAATTAAAGTAAAGGAATCTGATACAAGGATTCCTTGTTTGTGTAGGAAACTTCCCTGAGTGTGGATACGATAGGTGTAGATCATGATAGGCATGTATATATGTTAGGTAGAATTGTCGAGCACTTGTCAGCTTGGTGCCCCCCAAGTCGCTTGGCAGTTGTACCGTTGTTTCCTGATTGTTTATATTGTTTCAACTTCTAATAGTGCATGATCTGTCCTTGTGTAGTGCCCTGACTTGTTTATTATTGCGACGCGATTTTTAGTCTTGCGCGTATAAAATGCTTGGAACTTTGTGTTGTTGACGCGAGTAATATGTGCGTAGTTGTTACTTGGTGTTATTCCAAGGTAATATGCGTCATAATAATGTACCTACGAAAGTAGATTTAACCTTTATTAGATATTTAGAGTTCGCACAACGGATTACAAGAAAGCGTCTAGTGATCACTTCTTTTGAAACTTACTGAGGCTAAAAAGCATGAGTTGTACTTAATCTTTAAAAGATTTAACATAGATATGCGAAAAGGAGATAAGGAAGATAAAGGGATTGGTGATGTGTTTGACGTCCCCATAGGTGATCTGTTGGCTAGTTGATTCTGCCACGTGCCACATAGTTTCTCAATGCATCTAGCGTGTTGAGTTCTTCAATCTCTCCTTTTGGGGATGGACAAAAGTTGATGTCATGCCCCAAGTTTTACTTTGCTTGTGTTGTTCTTCAACATCTTTGCCAAGGAAGGCAGTTGTTGACTCTAGTGGGCGGTGAGGTTTGTTTTCTGGGAGTGTGAGATTTGCTTCTTCTGCATTCATACTCCAAAGATTGTATAAATCGCCCCAATTGGTTCCATAGGTGACGTTGTTTTTCTTGCGTTTGGCAATAGGTGGATTATCACCCGCCTTTTCTTTTCCCTTGCCTTTTTCTGAAGACTTCACACAAGGCTTCCTTTGATGCTTATTGCCATGGTCGATATACTTCATCATTTTTCCTTCCAAGATCAAGCTGTTTACATGAAATCTTAAGCTGCCACATACTTCGTGATTCTCGCACCATTTGCTTTTATCTTTTCCCAATGGGCCATTGCGGAATTTAAAGGGTTTTTTCCACAGCTTGGTCTCCTTCATTTCTTTCAGGATGACAGACAATGGTGTGTTCAAAGGAACACATATGGCGAGATTGGTATCTTTGAGTCTTTGGGTATCTGACTGGAACGGCCTCTTTTGTCGCGGTTGCCTCTTTTCCCAGGAGACGTGTATCTCTTTTTCAATTATTGCCTTCAGGGTTCTTGTTGTCAATCCCGTGATTGGGATGTCATCGTCACTAACAGGTTTTTCCCGTCCCTCCTTGTGACAGATGTCAGCATCGTCTTGGCTTGTCCTTGTGGAAGGACCTTCTTTGTGTATTTTGGATGACTCTGCTTGAGTCTTCTTTGAAGGGTTGTTGCCTTGATCAAAGAATTTCTTTAATTTGCCTTTGAGGACGAAGCTGTTAATGCGGTTACGTAGGCTGACACAGCGGTCCGTTTCGTGGCCGAAGACCTCGTGGTTTTCACACCACTTATCTTTGTCTTTCCCCAGCGTACCTTTTCTGAAATTGTTCAGCTTTTCCACATGTTCGCATCTTTCATCTCTCTCAATATCACGGATAGCGGGGCATTCAAAGGAATGTAGTCAGCGATGTTGACTTCTATTGGCTTCTGGGAATTTCTTTGAAGACCGCTTGATGGCGGTTTTGCTTGATTCTGCTTTGGGGGTTGTTTCCATGCCTCCTTTTGGTATTGTGCTATTACGTACAGGTTGCATGAGCGTGCAGCTTCGTGCCTTGGCTGTTGGCACTGGAAGGTACCTTCCGTGCATTGCCCCTCTATTCTTTGGAGTAGTGTGTCTTGATGACTTGGGAGTTGAGACTTTGTCCCTATCGTCTCAACTTGTTCGTTAATTGGAGGCAGAGGAGGTGACGGGTTGACACCTTTGTACTGGAAGGCTCCTTGGTTGCATCGTGCGGAGAATGCACTTCTTGTTGGAGTGAAGAAAGTATTGGATGTGGCAACAGGGATGAGGAAGGATCCAAGTTGTCTTTTTATCGGCTTCTGCGAGGTTATGGGCAAGGCGTTGTGGTATGCGGTGCGCTCCTTGTCTTTTGATGAGAGATCAATGACATCGTCAAAGGCGGCATCCTTTATGTCAGCGTATTCCAAGATGATGTTATCGGTGTCGTGCATTGTCTTGGCGGTATGGTAGCTTTTTGTTCGAATCACGTAGACGGCGCCAATGTTGCGTCCGGGATGAACTAGGGTCGTGTGGACGCGTTTGTTCGTATGGTTGTGCGGGTTTTTTGGGCTGTAACCCTTCGTCGGGAAGAGGTTGGGCCACTAGCGAGTGTTCGGTTGATTCCCGTGGAGGTCTGTGTCTCGGTACGGCTGTGTCTCAAGGAAATTTCTGAGTCTTAGAAGGCGGTGGACCGTGCGCAAATTCGGATGTCTGGGCAACGGTTCCTGCACGAAGGACCAATGCTAGCACGGACAGGGGGGGTGGTGCTAGCGGAGCCCTCTCCGAAGCTTAAGTTACTATAATGGCAAAAGAGTAATTTCTAGAGAGAGAATATTTCTAGAGAGAAGTCAGAGCTCAAAATACCAAAGTTGGGCAAATGAGAGAGTGTGTGAAAATGAGTGGCCAAGGCCTCCTATTTATAGGCTTCCTTGGGACCGGACCCGGTTTTAAAGCGGTTTGACAACGGTTCAAGAAAACAAGCGGTAACCGTTATCCATATTGGTAATGCGCGAACTTGACTTCTCTACGCATAATGGTAATCGCGGATACGGTAGTCGCACGATACCCGAAATGCAATCCGGACCTTGTCGAAATTGGGCAATTCGGCGAGGTCCGGATTGCCGCGCAACCCGGACCTCCGGGTTGCACACGCAATCCGGACCACCGGATTGCATTGCAATCCGGGGGTCCGGTCCGGACGCGCGTAACGCACTTCCGGACCGTTTTGACCCGTTAGGAGACGTTTTTAAACCGAGATGTAATTTTGACGTGTTTGCAAGGCCCGAAATGTAAATACGAACCCGAATTGGACATTTATCCATCAATCACTAATCTCAGAAGAATAATTCTAAGTGAGGATTGTAGAAATAAAAAAATAACGTTAGAAACAAAAATAAATTAACGTTAGAATGTATGTAGTAGATAAAAATATGTTTTACTATTATTAACAGATAATGAAATAATTTTTTGCGTAATTAATTAAAGTAATGTTAATAGCAAAAAAAAATTAAAAAAAGTTAGAATATGTTAATTAGATTAAAATTAATTTGGTAGTTTTTCAAATAATTATGGCAAAAAAAAAAGTGAAATCTTGAAATAAGGAGCAGGATATGGCAAAAAAGTGAAAACTGCTGTAGTTTTCCAAATAATTATTATGTCAAAGAAAAGATAAAATTAAAGACTCAACAAAGATCGAACCCACGATCCAACATTATGAAAGGATGCACTGTCCGCTAAGCTACCAGTGCATATATTGGCAAAGGAGCAAACTCTATTTTATTTACATATACTTTGGTTAACACCTGAGGCCTAAATAATTTGAGGCCTAAAGCCCTAGCCTAGGTGGCTTGGGCCTTAACCTGATAATACATAGTTAAAATAACAACGATTCTAATGAGTTTCGTGATTTGAATTTGAAGTTAAATTTGTAATTTATGATTCGAATTTGGAGTTAAATTTGGATCGGTGAATATAAAATTAACGATTTAGAGATTAAAATAATAAATTATATCACACGTGGGCCCGTCCCGCAAATTCATGGGATGGGCACGGGTCGACCCGCGGGCGGGTCCGGAATCGGCGATACCCGCCCTGCCCCGTTCTTTTGACACCCCTAATCTATATCTTAAGTCTTAATTTCGTCTCTATTAGATGTTCAATTATTTTGTATTTTGCGGCACCTAATCTGGTTTATTATTAAACAATACGTATATGTATTAGGATTAATTTTCCGTGTGTGGCCAACTTTTTAGCTAAAATTTTTTCTGATAAAATTATTAATTAATTAAATTTATATAAAGTTGTATGAGTGTCTTCAGCATTTAATAAGTAAATTATTATAAATATCTTTATAATCTAGCTAAACTACAAGAAAAGTCGGGTTTACCGACCGGTGAAATTCCAACCCGTCGGGAATGTACTGCCGATTTCCCACCGGATTACGTCCGATTTGACAAAAAAACTGTTCCCGACTTTTTTTCTGACCGACCTCTCCGACTGAATTGACTGGTAAGCATGCAGTGGGTACGAAATGAAAAATATCCACCGGTACCTGACGCCCCGTGCACAGTTAGACAATCCAAAATGCTTCTCTGGCCGATTTGACGAAGTCGAGCGGAAAACATATATTATTTTAATACGAAACGTATTCCCCACCGATTTTATGCAACACCATATCCTTCGATGTTCGACGTTTTTGTTGTAAACATCTCAGTATGTTGTCATCATAGTACAAGTAAGAAAATGTTAACTACGTTTTTTTTTTTATCAAAAGTATCGGCATAACTTAACCCTGAGCAACAGGCTAAAGCAATTACCCGCCGCTACCTCCTTCATCTCCTTGCACAGCGGCTTCAATGCAGAGGGCAAATGGGTATCTTGTTCCCCCCCGTTTAGCACGTTCATTACAGATGACTGCAACAATCAATTGATAAGTTCTTCCTGAAGTTCTAATACACTTATAGATTGTGGGAAGGAGATCGGGGTTACACTGTCATAAATAAATGTCTACACTTTCTATTGTAGGTACTTCGACGAGAAACATTGTAGATGGTGACACATAGCCGATACAAACTGTGTTTGGCGTATGGGGTGGGAGGTTTTCCCGATGGTTGTATTTGGGATGTGGAGTTGGAACAGAAAAGATACTCCCACAATGTGATCACGTGTTGCAACTTCACCGAAGGTTGGGACCAGTTCGCACAGGATGTCTGCCTAACGACTGGAGATACAATCGTCTTCAAACTGGTCGAAGAAGATTTGATGTCCGTTGAACTGTTTAATCAACACGGTCTTCTGAAACAAGCACATGTAGCCGTGGAAAACAGTTCATCTGGTGTGGATGAAGAAGTTACATTTGATGACTTAAGTTGTTTAGGTGTCGGTGGTGGTGGGCAACAACCGCGTTCGCTGTGTACGTTCCATCGATAATAACATATCACGTTTCATTAGCCGATTATGAAGTGTTGGTTTATTCAGCTGTGTTTGTATAAGTATTGACAGTTTCGTTCGACTATACAGACTATTCCAAAGAGGTTTGCTATTTACAATGGGCTTGACTGCTTGAGTGAAGTGGAGATTGAAGATCCTATTGGAATGAGATGGACAGTAGAGGTTGAAACAGCATGTTTTAAGCACACGTACAATCATCTACCGGTGCGTGAACGTCCTCTGCGATACTGGTTTAGAAAGGATGGATGAATATTTACCTCGCGAACAAATTAGGAAATGGCCAGTACATTCATTTTGATGTTTCTCCTGAAGGTACTCTGATTGCCACCATATATTAGTCGTTGATATATGTTATGTTTGTGTTGTTGTAGTTTCAGCGTTAATTAACTAGTGGTGCCACTTTAATTATGTTTGCGTGTATCGAAACGTTTGGTATGTGGTATGAATTTGCTGGTTTGATCGAGGTTCTTATATACCTTATGTACATGTACTGAACATATGCTCCTATTATGTTGGCATAAAGTTGGTTCAACTTATGTCACAATTATCACAGAAACCAAACTATTGGACTTAAACTGTTTAACTGAAAGGGCCTCGTGTAATTACAACTGTTGGGTAGAGATTTGCTTGTGAAAGGCATAACATACTTTGTATAAAAATATGTATTTTCCATTGTTCTTCTCCCACAGTGAGATCAGTTGTTAATCTCAAGGGGCATAACAATATTTTTTGTTAACCCATTGTATTGACTCAATCCACCGAGTATTTAATCCCAACCGCCCCGTAATTACTAATCTACACTGTTAATTCCGACCACTCAATCTCCAAGGAAAGTAAATGTGACCAAAACCTTATCATTGGGCTGTCACACACCCATAGAATCTTTCAGTAATGTCGACATATATGACAGAGAAATAGTTAAATAAAGTTTCTGACAATTTGGTTCTTTTGATGGTAAATCTTATCGATGTAATAGTAAATCATTTGTTCATATATGTTGTTGTTTCCTGGTATTTCTTATCCTTATGAATATACAAGAGTCTTATTTGTCAACATAAATCATGTATTCACAAATCGCCTGATTTTCCTAGAAATCGTATCCTTTAGTGATAGTATCGTCTCCTTCTAAAAGTAGAACATCTCCTCTACTTCCAACACATCCGAGGACCTTTACTGAGCATCCAAATTATTTATGTCGAAGTATATATAAATTGGTATTCCAACCATTACAAAAAAAGGAAATACGATTTGGTATTTCGGCACACCTCAACAAACGATGTGAAGTAAATTGTGGCCGCATCAAATTTATACGTTGACCGGTTTAATGGTTTTGACAAAGTTTTGTTAGTACATAAAACTGTTAGATTACGGGAGTAATCACTACGGAAACTTAAACATGGTATGTGCTAGTAATATCAATTACGCAGCGGAAAGTTTACACATACCTCAAGAGTAACCGTAGTCTAAGATCCTTGCTCAAGGGAAATCGCGATCCTCCGGACGGGACCCGTAGAGATTCTTATTAGAGAAGCCCTACGTGGTGCAACTCCAAAGCGAAGCCTCTGATCGATTCTCGGCATGGGGACAGATCTCTGGAGAGTTTGCTCAGAAAGAAATTTGGCACACAATTTGTGACTTATGTGGTTCGGCCGAAACACCTTGGTGTGAGAGGAGGGTTTTTCTCTCTAAAACTCTATTGTGAGGGAATTATAATTAACCCTAAAATTTCCCTGTTGGATCACGGTGGAACTCCGGTACGGTCTTGACGGCGATCCGAGCTCCTTTGCTCCACGTAATCCTGCATGAGGGGATAGACCGGGCGGTGACCCAGAATCCCTCTCCGATGCTTAAATGAGTATCTCGTATGGACTGGCAAGCAGTAAAATCAAAGTGTGTATCTCAAAACGTAATGTGATCTGAGGTAACCTCTGCCCTTTTATAGGCGGAGAGGTACCTCAGTTACCTGGTGAACCGTTGGGGTGGTTAGCCCGTATTCCGCGTATCGCGGGCACGATTCCGCCTATCCAGGCCATGATCTCGCTTATCTCGGCCACGCCCCGCGTATCTCGGCCACACTCCGCGTATCTCGGCATTAAACTCTGATAGCAAGTCCCGATTAATATCGGGGACTCCAGAGTTATCTCATTGTGTCACCGCTCGGGGCCAATCGTCGTCGTGACAGGGCCAATCGTTCTCAGGGATTCATCATCGGGGCCTACTTAAAGGCATCTCATCGGGAGCGTCCAGCTCGCCTATCGGGACCGACTCTGTCAGGACCTTTCATCATCGGGACTCCCTCTGTCGGGACCCTTCACCTTGGTCTTCTTGACCTCCTTTTAGGGCCCAGTGGGCCTATTCACCGTTTCCTCGCCGTTAAAGGGCCTAACGGCCATAGCGAAACCCATCATTCCCTAACACCTCTTATTTATTAGGAGTAAAGTGGACAAAAGTCCACTTTACCCCAACCATAATATTCGGCCGGCCTATGCATTTGGGGAGGCCAAATTTTGGGCCTCCCATGTCAATTAAGATTTGGGTCTGGCCCAATTACCCTAATGTTACATTTACCCAAGTTCATTAGGTAAACTATACATATTTTGGGCTACCAATTACGGCGTCCTTCACCATATGCTTACAGCTCCCACTCGCCGGAATGGGAGGGTGCTTGTTAATGTATTGTTGTCCAAATCCGCACCAACATTTCTCCCCTTTGATCTACTCCATGCTTCCGAATAGTTCATACGAGGTTTGTCGTGCGACCGGCGACTACGACGGGCATCGTGCTACTCATCTGTTAGGAGTATTGTAGCGCCCGCGGAACATTGATTCCCTTTTATTTAATCAACATGTTATAAACAAAATTTATATATTGTACCGCGCTGTATCCTAGGTCAACTGATAATTCTCCATTTGCCTAGTTTCCACATAGGAACACTTCTCCAAGGCATCCGTACAAGTATTCACAACCTTCAACTAATATCCGGCTGGTGGCCACCTAGTGAATACAAGAATCGGTGAATTACAGGTGAACTTGACCATCCCCATCGCTCATACCCGTAGTCAAACCCAATCGGTTTCCAAGACGTGGTCACTGGGCCTTTTTGTTCAGCACTACGCTCGTACGTCGGGAAGCGAGTATTGAGCCTGACCTTAGGTATGATTTCTGAGTCCATGAGGATACTTCGGGTGCCTTTTCATAAGGATCAAGGGATCAATCACACGCTCGAGGTGAAGAAGTTTGCACCCGCCAGAATCACGAGGATTCCTTCCTAGCACAACCGAGCTATGACCCCGTGGTCGGACGTGGCACACCTAGTATGAAGCACCTGTTGATAGCATACCTGAACCTTTTGGGTTGACAGGAAAGGGATATTTCAATCATGCTATCACAGATTCTCATTTGGCCCAGAATGTGGTTAAATGACGAACGAAGTTCATCACGGCGATATGCGAGACGAAGATCACGTCGAGTTACTTCGAAACTAGATAATCGTTTCGCTTAATCAGGTTTATCCCCCTGACTCTTAGCCAGTCTTGTTTGGTGGAGGCCTCCCTCTATCACAAGACGACCGTACCTGTGTGACTAGGTAAGGCCCACATTCGACATAGTTTGGCAGAGGACTGAGTCCTCCTACAACTTAGTTTATAGACCGTAAATCTGATGTAATCAAAACATTATGACGTCGATTGATCATAAACTCGGTTGCAATTCTTTCGCTTACAAAATGTAACTTTCTAATATCAAAATGTTATCACAGATACATGTCATTTCTAAACCCTACGCAATCCAAGCAGTTTTACAGGCTTTTCGAATATCTCCATGCGTAGTAGTTTAGTTAATAAGTCCGCAATCATATTATCAGTGGACAAGTATTTCATAGTGATTATATTTTCTTCTACCATAGAGTGTACTGTCCGCCCATCACTGAGCCTGTAGTAACTTCTTCTTCTTCTTCTATTTGTATGACTTCTTCAACTGAGGCTATGGTGGCAATGCCCCATTGTCCTTCAAAGTAGGGCTGAGCACGGGACGGGCGGGCTTTTGCATAAAAAAAGCCCAAGCCCGAATTTTTCGGGCTTCCTAAAACATGGCCCTGGCCCGAGCCCGAGCTCGAGCCCGACCTCAAGTCTATAATAAAAGGCCCGCCCGAGTCGGGCTATCAGAACTCGGGACGGGCTCGGGCTAGCCCGAAATTATTAACCTAAAATTGAAAAGAAAGTCCGAAGTACCATCAACATGCCAAAAGGAAAAAATCTTCTCACATCTGGGATGCACGAAATCAAATAAAAATCAGTTTAACTTGAAATTACAGTAAACAAAGAAAATTCATGTAAAGAACATGCTGCTTCTGGAATAGTGAATGGAATCAAATATGAGGATTTTTCGGCGACCGCTACAGTGGATCAACTTCAACCCGGTGAAGAAGAAGAAGAAGAAGATGGAGGAGAGGCCGAGAGGAAGCTCCAATCAGCAGTGTCGCAGTAGGAGAGTGATCGAGACGAGGGAGAGCTCAAGAGGCCGGGACGAGGGAGCTCGAAAAGACACGGCGATAGAGTTGAAGATCTATGGCGCTAGAGATTTTAAGATTTGCGGAGAGAGCGTTCTAGTTTTAGGCGAGGGAAGCAGTGATGTTCAAGGATAGGGGCTGCGGCGCTAGCTCTGATCCTGTAGTCCTCTCTTACTGTTAAATCTAAATGAGCTAGGTTAGGTTACTACAACAAGCCTTTAGCTTAGTGGGCCAAGCATATGGGCTGCAAACAGCCTAGTAGTTGGATTTAGTAGGAAATACGAGTTATTAATAAAAATTCGGGACGAGCTCGGGATTCTCGGGCCTTTGGCTAAAAAGCCCGAGCCCGAGTTTACAAGGGGAGTCCCGCCCGTTCGGGCTTGGGCTTAATTTCGGGACGGGCTCGTCGGGATTCTTGCTCAGCCCTACTTCAAAGTATTCTTCAGCGTCCCTCCTTAAGTGCCTGAAAAAGACTCTTACAAATTCGCTCTTAGTGATTTTGAGGTCCACTGCCGCCGTAGCTAGCCTTACAAAGTAACTCTTAATCAATTCATCTCCTTTCTGCTGGATGTCCTCCAAGCATTTATGGTCCTGCCTTCTTGCTTTTCTCATTCTTTTCTTCTCTTCTCTTGCATTTCCTTCCTCCTCCTCCTCCTCCTCCTCCTCCTCCTCCTCCTCCATGATCTATTCTTGAGGCTCCTGCCTGTTTCTCTTCTTGAATATCTCCATTGTCAAATTCATGAGGCGGCTTACCACTCCTTTCACCACACCTAGCATATTCCTCCATCCTTGCTTGATCCTCTATTGTCATCTCTCCTTGGTGTTTCCACGAAGGCAATGGGCAGGCCATGTTTCCCCTCCTACTCATGGCGTTTAGGTAGCATTTCCTTGAAGCTTCTTGGTCTCCCAGAACCTCTCCTACGCCATTTTGTGTTGGGAACTTCATTTTTATGGATGGTTGATGGAACTATGCGATTCGGGTTGATGGTGGTGCGGCCTAGTATTCCAATGTTAGCCCCTAGCTCTTCTACCACCACAAATGTTATTTTCAGCTGGACTTGCGTCCATCCTTCGCGAAGGTCACAGGGATAGTTATAATCCCGAGAGGGAATGTTGTCGCCCTTGCAAAGCTTACCAGAGGGAAGTTAACCGGCCTGAGATCCCGCTCCGTCTTCCCTATTGCTCTTACCACATCGATGTGGAGAATGTCTTTGGAACTGCCTCAGTCCACTAACATCCTCTTTACGTTGTAGCCAGCAATGTCCATTGTAATTACCAAGGCATCGTCATGCGGGTATACCACATATTTCAAGTCTTCGTCTGAGAACGTTATCTTCATGTTCTCAACCGGCCTTTGGCGTTTTCCAAATGGAGGCATCTCGTTTACCTGGGCTACATAGACTTATCTTGAGTTGGAGGCCTCTCCCCCCGCTGCTAAACCATCGTGGATGACGTTGATAGTCAACTTTTTCTTTTGTGGGGGAAGGTAGTCCTCCATTTTTTCCTTTCCCTTTCCTTTCCCATTGTACCTTGGCTGATGGGTTCTTTCTCTTTTCCTGTCATCCTTCACAAAGTTCTTCAACATGCCCTCTTGAATGAGATTTTCAATAGCACGTTGTAGGTGGAAGCAATTGTCTGTGTGGTGCCCGTCGGCATCGTGGTACTCACACCATTGCTCAATGTTGTTTCCCATTCTCCCATTCCTTTTCTCCGTTGGCGGAGTCCACAAATTTAGCCTCTTCATTTCCTGCAGGATTACTGAGGCTTCTCAAGTGAGGGGGTGAATACAATATTATGAATGCCTTGGGGTCTTGTTACGAAGATGTTGGGAACAGCAATGCCGCCCACCCTTTTTTATTTTCAAAAGAAATTATAACATATTTTCAAAATAATTTTATTTTCAAACACACATTTTGAATTATTTTTTTTTTTATCTTTTGAAAATATGTAAAATCCAAATATAACACAGTAGTGCCGCCCACCCTTGTTTGGAACAGCAGTTCCGCCCACCATCGAAATTTTATTTTTATATTTTTATCTTTTGAAAATATGTTAGAATTTCGATGGTATTTGGATTTTCTTATATGGTTGTTTGAAAAAAAAAAAATCTAACTTTTAAGGGTCAATATACATATTTTCAAAAGATAAAAATAAATTAGATGCTTAAAAAAGATAAATTTGTATTTCCCATGTGATTTTAGTATTAGTATTTATGTTAAAAATATAAAATTTGAAGTATCAAACGTTTTTAACTTAAGAAAATGTAAAACTAATTCTTAAATCAATAAATAAAACTTTGAAAAAAAATCAATAATAAATAATAAAAAAACACGATTTTCTTTTAAAGTATACTAAAGTAAAGTATTGAAGAGGAATTTGAAGATGTGAAAAAAAGATTGGTACAAAGATGTGCATTTAAAATGACGTGCCAATTATAGTGATATTCATGTAACAAGTTATTCATACTTGTTAATCAAAAAACTTATTCATACTTATTATATATATATATATATATATATATATATATATATATATATATATATATATATATATATATATATATATATATATATATATATATATATATATATATATATTTTTTATGTTCGTACTTTTTTTTATGGTGTTCATGTTTATATATCATAACAAGAAGGATATGTTCAATAATACCCTAAAATTGTGCTCGTATGTATTAAGTATTATTGAGTAATTATTTTAACGAACCTGATTAATAGTTTTTAAAACTCTTATAAAGTTTGTTAATTTTACATTAAAGATTTAAATTTGATATTTGAATTCATATTGCTCACCATGAGATTCATTATTATTTTGTTATATTTACTTAAATATTTTGTATGTGAACGCATAACAAACTAACTTAAAATACACACGAAAAATTGTGAGTCACATTTGTATTTGGAACATAGTAGGATAAACTTATAATTGCTACATTTTCAAATTAAGTTGATAATGTAACATGATAAACAAACTTATTAATATAGACACAATAACAGACGCATGCACACAATTAAGTTGCCACTCGTACCACATATATATAGAGAGCGCGACACTCACCAACCCACAGATGCATATATATAGTGTGTAGTTACACTTATTCAAGAGGGATATTTATTTGTGGTTTCACTAGTCACTTCTTAGACAAGACAGTAATTAAAAAGTAGACAATGCCATGGTTTTGCACTAATTAAGCTAAGCTTGGCCAATGAAACTGATTAATGAAGGTGTCTTAAGAAACTCAATGATGTAAGTTCCATAAGCACAGCAAGCAACTTGAATACCAGTGAAGCCGCTGGCCTTTGCGAGCCCCTCGAACTGTGCCTTGGTTCGTTCTTTGCCACCAGGGGTTAGAGCCATCATTAGGCAATCGACTGTTGCAGGGTCGTATAGACGGGTTTCAGGGGACGAGTGGCTTTCTCTGTTGCAAGGTCGTATAAACGGGCATGCGACTCTGCTTTGACGGCTTTCCGGTGAAAAACGTTGCGCTGCAAGGAGGTCGATGAAGGACAATGAGGGAAGATCTTGCTGGATAGTGTTTCATGTGGTTAAAGAAGCGAGCGACTGCTAATGGATTTAGGGTCTTCCGCAACAATTAGGTTTTTTTGAATTCTTAACAAATAAATAAAATAGTTAATGTTGTGTTTCTTTTACTTTTTGTATTTCGACAAAAGTAATAGATGTGCCAGCATATCCATTATATGTGTGAAAATGTTTATTAGGAGTGCACTAAATATACTCATTGAACACCAAAGTTTTTCGGTCTGTTAAAAATATCAGTGTGTAAAACATTTCAACACTGATGGGTCAATATTCTATTAAATAAATGTGTAGAATTCTCTGATCAGTTTCGGTATGTCAACTTTCAGCCGGATATGATCAGATTGTACACACCACTTCCTGACCGACACAATCAGTGGGGAAAATCGATTACTGATAGGTATGGAGGTCTTGTTTAAACAAATCAGACATAAATTAGTCATAAATCTCTATTACATTACTTACCGATGGATCTGTAAGTAAACGTGCGGTAGGTATCTACAAGTTTTCTTGTAGTGATTTGCTTTATTTTGAATGAATTTCTTTGGGCAATTTTTTTTTTATTAACTACTAAAAATATGGTCTTCATCAACGAAATAAAATCCGTCAATGAAAAATGGTATCATTACATTAGTAGTAATAGTAATAATAAAGCCGATGCCATCATTTTTACTTCTTAATTCGTCATATTATATCGGCGTCCTTTCATCTATTATATCTTACGTCTTAATTTCGTCTCTATTAGGTGTTTAGTTTTTGTATTTTACCGCATCTAATCTGGTTTATTATTAAACAATACATATATGTATTAAGATAAATTATTTAAATTTCACAATTACATCATGTTGGTCGTTGGATTGTAGTATATATCATGTATGTGAAGAAGTTGACCAAGAGGATTCTTATTTTATCTATGCTTCATGCTTTCGGTCTAATATATAATGGCTGCACCAGAACCATAGTATCGCATGAAGCCAAGCTTTAGTTAGTTGCATTATTATTATTGCATAATGCATAGCATGTGCTGTCATTGCTTGGCAAGTTCTTTTCTCGCATATTATTAGCTAGTTGTTGACCTGAAACTTGAAAGTCAGTTGAATACTGCAAATAGATAAAAAAATAATAATAATAATAAAAAAATTCAGGGGTGGTCGTAGGGTCCTCATCGGGAGGGCAGCACTCATCCCCGCTCGCACCAGGTCAACTCGTAAGGGGTAAAGTGTTGACTATAAATTTTTTTCCATTCCCATGGTCACTAGCAGAGATTGGAAACCCTGACATCTGATTAAGGGATAAGGCGCTGAACCACCACACTATATTACATAATTTAACAATTGAAATTTTATTAATATGTGTATATATAATGGACTTTTTATACAATTGATAATGCATGTGGTTTGACTATGAGGTTTTGAGTTCAGAATTCAGATCCATCCTAATGTGATATGATTGTAAATCATTTTTAAGAAAAGCGTTTTATTTTGTATTAGTTAATATTTTTACATTCAAATATATATAAATGAAATATATATATGAGATATATTTAATTAGAAAAACTATCCATATTTATTTTCTAAATAATTAACAAAACAACTTGTAAATGGATATATATAAGTGAAAAGATATACATATATAATTATGATATTTAAAACAGTTTATAGAATTAACTCGGTCAAACCATTCACTAACCCAATAGGATTTTAATTTTTTTTTTTTAATAAAACATAAAATCTAAAACATTAATTAGAAAAACCTAAACAATGGTGGGCGGCACTGTTGTTCCCAACACCGTCATCACGCCACACCATTATTGGGACTATCGACATGTGTTATTTTTGTAAAATATAAAATTTCGATCTCATTTTTTGTATTTGGACTTTTTTAGGTTGTTCTTTGAAAAAAAAAAACTAACTTTTTAAGGGTGAATATACATAATTTTTAAAAGATGAAAATATAATAATAAATTAGATGCTTAAGAAAGATATAATTTGTATTTCCCTTGTGATTTTAAATTAGTATTTATGTTAAAAATATAAATTTTAAGTGTCAAACGTTTTTAACTCAAGAAAATGTAAAACTAGTTCTTAAATGAATAAATAAACCTTTGGCAAAAGAAATCAATAAAAAAAAAAACACGATTTTCTTTTAAACTATACTAACGTAAAGTATGAATAGGAATTTGAAGATGTGAAAAAAGGAATGGTACAATTATGTGCATAAAAAATGGAATTTTTTACATAAATGGGGATCTCACAGGTTGGAAAAACCAAAATGTGGAACATACAACATCAATTACGAAAATGGGGTTCGGGGCACTTTCAAAGTGCCCCGAACACTGTGCTCCGCTCTTTCAAAGAGCGGAGCAAGCAGGGAAACACTGTTTCCCTGCTGCATCACATGCAGCGCTCTTTGAAAGAGCGCCGCATGTGACACCTACTCAGGGAATTGATTCCCTGAGCAGGTGACCCCGGGGCAAGGGTTGCTATTTAAGCAACCCTTGCCCCATTTTTTTTTATTTTCATCTTCAAACTCTAAAACATTTTGGTTTAAGGTTTACATTTCACTCTTTAAACTCGGATTCAAGGTTTACATTTCACTCTCAGCTGCGTTTGAAGCCCTTTAAAAGTCTTATTGGCCTCTACAGTTAAGGTATTTTCATAATTATACATTGCTTATGTACATGTTTTAAAATGGTAGAAACTATTTGAATAAATAAACACTATATTTATGGTCTTTACAACAAAAAATACACTTTACTTATGGGGTAAATAAATTTTGTATATATATACAAAAAATAAATAAATAGTATATTCTTATGAACCAACAAATGTTTCAAACGGTTAATTAGGAGATAACTTGGATTTCAAATATAGTAATTATCATACATGTTTCCATTTCTCATTTTCATGGTCTTGGAGTTCAGACTGTTTACCTAGCAACATAAAAATTGACATAAATGATTTTTTTTTCCCATAAAAACAGTATTTAAGGAATTTTTAAAAACTATAATAACACTGTAATTAGTACACATAAACAAATATACAGTAAAAAAATTTAATGCATTATAACTAAGTCCGACCCGGTTCAACCCGGTTCAATTCGGTTTTATTGCTTAAAATGATTAGAATTTAGACATATGTATAAATAACATGTACATTTAAAAATTACCGTATCTTTGGCGGTCTATATATAAATAACATGTACATTTAAAAATTACCGTATCTTTGGCGGCATCCTGGAACCTATGACGTGATTGATCGAATAGAAGTACAGAATTTATTGGCTCTTTTCCAGATCTTCTTCTACCGCCACGACCTCTACGTGCACTACCTTCACCGCTTTTCATTGAAATAGTAAACTTTACTTAGATATTAAAACTGGTTTTTAAAACGAAAATGGACAACGATATTAAGACTTGGGGCAAGGCTTTTTTTTTTTGGAAATGGGGGTGGGGGGCAATGGTTGCTTGCTTGCTATATAGCAAGCAAGCTGCCCGGCGAGGTGTCACATGCAGCAGGGAAACAATGTTTCCCTGCTTGCTCCGCTCTTTGAAAGAGCGGAGCACAGTGTTCGGGGCACTTTCGAAGTGCCCCGAACCCCATTTTCGTAATTGATGTTGTATGTTCCACATTTTGGTTTTTCCAACCTGTGAGATTCCCATTTATGTAAAAAATTCTATAAAATGACGTGTCAATTATATATTGATATTCCTGTAAACACTTATTATATTTTTTTTCTCTTCATATTTTTTTACGGTGTTCATGTTTATATATCATAACAAAGACAAGACATATTCGATAATACTCTAAAATTGTGCTTGTATGTATTAAGTATTATTGAGTATTATTTCAAATTCATAGATTTTAAAACTCTCACAAAGTGTGTTAATTTTACATAAAAAAAATTATATTTGATATTTGAATTTTACTTGCATTGTGAACTTACAATTACGAACTAAAGACACGTGGAAAAATTGCGAATCTGACGTGGGAGATCTTAATGTGTCGAATTTCGGCGTGCGAGTACATTAATTTATACGGAAACGGAAATATAAGGAAGACCCATAGTAAACTATGAGCATGAGGTTTGACGTTTTTGGTCAAATTCCTTCTTTTAAGGGGTCAAATTTACTGTTTTATGTTTCTTTCGGTCATTTTTGTAATTTGTGGGATTTGTTTGAGATTTTTTTGTTAATTTCGTATTTTGTCTAGGGTTAGGGTTTTCATTTTCAGTATTTAAGTCATTGTTAGCCGAATTTTACATTCAGATGAATTTATATGAAAAAATCGAGGTTTTCTTCAACCATACGTCAATTCTTTGGTATTCTTCCGAATCAACGAAATCTTGCGCCTCTTTCCAACAAATTCTCAGCATTCCCATAGAATCAACGAGTTTTTGTCTTATATATCCCCATCACGTTGCATCAGATTTGTATCAGAGTCGAAGATTCTGCGCGTTGACGTTCCTTGATTGTCTAGCACCAGATCATACCAGAACTGCTGTTGTTCTTGATAATCCAATTTATGATGAGTACGATGACAATGATGATGTCACAACGATGAACGATCATCATTCCACCTTCCATGATCCTGGATTCATCCTTTCCGCGACCGCCAGGAGCGACTTCGAAGGTCTCTTGACCTCCGATTTCGGGTACAAGCCACAAGGCAAATCGACCCCAATGTCGGCACCCAGACCACCGCGTCAAAAATATTATGCCGATGTGGCTAAGTGTGTTATTCTTCCTACTTCCTATTATTGGCTTTCGTTGCGCAAGATTCAATGGCGAATCTTCTCTTCCACGAAGAGAATGATGTGAGAGATCTTGAAGTGTCGGATTTCGGCGTGCGAGTACATTATTTCATACGAAAACGGCAATCTAAGAAAGATCCATAGTCTTACTACGAGGTTTGACGTTTTTCGGCCAAATTCCTTCGTTTAAGGGGTCAAATTTGCTGCTTTATATTTCTTTCGGTATTTTTTGTAATTTGTCGGTTTTGTTTGAGATTTTTTTGTTGATTTCGTATTTTGTCTAGGGTTAGGGTTTTCATTTTCAGTATTTAAGTCATTGTTAGCCGAATTTTACATTCAGTTGAATTTATATGAAAAAATCGAGGTTTTCTTCAACCATACGTCAATTCTTTGGTATTTTTCCGAATCAACAAACTCTTGCGCCTCTATCCAACAAATTCTCGGAATTCCCCTAGAATCAACGAGTTTTTGTCTCATATATCCCCATCACGCTGCATCAGATTGGTATCAGAGCCGAAGATTCTACGCGTTGTCGTTCTTTGATTGTCTGGCACCAGATCATACCAGAATTGCTGTTGTTCTTGATAATCCAATTTATGATGAGTACGATGACAATGATGATGTCACAACGATGATCAATCATCATTCCACCTTCCATGATCCTGGATTCATCCTTTCCGCGACCGACAGGAGCGACTTCGAAGGTCTCTTGACCTCCGATTTCGGGTACAAGCCACAAGGCAAATCGACCCCAATGTCGGCACCCAGACCACCGCGTGAAAAAATTATGCCGCCGTGGCTAAGTGTGTTTTTCTTCCTACTTCCTATTATTGGCTTTCGTTGCGCAAGATTCAAGGGCGAATCTTCTCTTCCCCGAAAATAATGATGTGAGAGATCTTGAAGTGTCGGATTTCGGCGTGCGAGTACATTATTTCATACGAAAACGGCAATCTAAGAAAGATCCATAATATAACTATGAGGTTTGACGTTTATCGGCCAAATTCCTTCGTTTAAGGGGTCGAATTTGCTGTTTTATATTTCTTTCGGTCTTTTTTGTAATTTGTCGGTTTTGTTTGAGATTTTTTTGTTAATTTTGTATTTTGTCTAGGGTTAGGGTTTTCATTTTCAGTATTTAAGTCATTGTTAGCCGAATTTCACATTCAGTTGAATTTATATGAAAAAATCGAGGTTTTCTTCAACCATACGTCAATTCTTTGGTATTTTTCCAAATCAACGAATTCTTGCGCCTCTATCCAAAAAATTCTCGGCATTCCCCTAGAATCAACGAGTTTTCGTCTCATATATCCCCATCACGCTACATCAGATTGGTATCAGAGCCGAAGATTCTACGCGTTGTCGTTCCTTGATTGTCTGGCACCAGATCATACCAGAATTGCTGTTGTTCTTGATAATCCAATTTATGATGAGTACGATGACAATGATGATGTCACAACGATGATCAATCATCATTCCACCTTCCATGATCCTGGATTCATCCTTTCCGCGACCGACAGGAGCGACTTCGAAGGTCTCTTGACCTCCGATTTCGGGTACAAGCCACAAGGCAAATCGACCCCAATGTCGGCACCCAGACCACCGCGTGAAAAAAATTATGCCGCTGTGGCTAAGTGTGTTATTCTTCCTACTTCCTATTATTGGCTTTCGTTACGCAAGATTCAATGGTGAATCTTCTCTTCCCCGAAGAGAATGATGTGAGAGATCTTGAAGTGTCGGATTTCGGTGTGCGAGTACATTATTTCATACGAAAACGGCAATGTAAGAAAGATCCATAGTATTACTATGAGGTTTGACGTTTTTCGGCCAAATTCCTTCGTTTAAGGGGTCGAATTTGCTGTTTTATATTTCATTCGGTCTTTTTTGTACTTTATCGGTTTTGTTTGAGATTTTTTTGTTAATTTCGTATTTTGTCTAGGGTTAGGGTTTTCATTTTCAGTATTTAAGTCATTGTTAGCCGAATTTTACATTCAGTTGAATTTATATGAAAAAATCGAGGTTTTCTTCAACCATACGTCAATTCTTTGGTATTTTTCCGAATCAACAAACTCTTGCGCCTCTATCCAACAAATTCTCGGAATTCCCCTAGAATCAACGAGTTTTAGTCTCATATATCCCCATCACGCTGCATCAGATTGGTATCAGAGCCGAAGATTCTACGCGTTGTCGTTCTTTGATTGTCTGGCACCAGATCATACCAGAATTGCTGTTGTTCTTGATAATCCAATTTATGATGAGTACGATGACAATGATGATGTCACAACGATGATCAATCATCATTCCACCTTCCATGATCCTGGATTCATCCTTTCCGCGACCGACAGGAGCGACTTCGAAGGTCTCTTGACCTCCGATTTCGGGTACAAGCCACAAGGCAAATCGACCCCAATGTCGGCACCCAGACCACCGCGTGAAAAAATTATGCCGCCGTGGCTAAGTGTGTTATTCTTCCTACTTCCTATTATTGGCTTTCGTTGCGCAAGATTCAAGGGCGAATCTTCTCTTCCCCGAAAATAATGATGTGAGAGATCTTGAAGTGTCGGATTTCGGCGTGCGAGTACATTACTTCATACGAAAACGGCAATCTAAGAAAGATCCATAATATAACTATGAGGTTTGACGTTTATCGGCCAAATTCCTTCGTTTAAGGGGTCGAATTTGCTGTTTTATATTTCTTTCGGTCTTTTTTGTAATTTGTCGGTTTTGTTTGAGATTTTTTTGTTAATTTCGTATTTTGTCTAGGGTTAGGGTTTTCATTTTCAGTATTTAAGTCATTGTTAGCCGAATTTCACATTAAGTTGAATTTATATGAAAAAATCGAGGTTTTCTTCAACCATACGTCAATTCTTTGGTATTTTTCCAAATCAACGAATTCTTGCGCCTCTATCCAAAAAATTCTCGGCATTCCCCTAGAATCAACGAGTTTTCGTCTCATATATCCCCATCACGCTGCATCAGATTGGTATCAGAGCCGAAGATTCTACGCGTTGTCGTTCCTTGATTGTCTGGCACCAGATCATACCAGAATTGCTGTTGTTCTTGATAATCCAATTTATGATGAGTACGATGACAATGATGATGTCACAACGATGATCAATCATCATTCCACCTTCCATGATCCTGGATTCATCCTTTCCGCGACCGACAGGAGCGACTTCGAAGGTCTCTTGACCTCCGATTTCGGGTACAAGCCACAAGGCAAATCGACCCCAATGTCGGCACCCAGACCACCGCGTGAAAAAAATTATGCCGCTGTGGCTAAGTGTGTTATTCTTCCTACTTCCTATTATTGGCTTTCGTTACGCAAGATTCAATGGTGAATCTTCTCTTCCCCGAAGAGAATGATGTGAGAGATCTTGAAGTGTCGGATTTCGGTGTGCGAGTACATTATTTCATACGAAAACGGCAATGTAAGAAAGATCCATAGTATTACTATGAGGTTTGACGTTTTTCGGCCAAATTCCTTCGTTTAAGGGGTCGAATTTGCTGTTTTATATTTCATTCGGTCTTTTTTGTACTTTGTCGGTTTTGTTTGAGATTTTTTTGTTAATTTCGTATTTTGTCTAGGGTTAGGGTTTTCATTTTCAGTATTTAAGTCATTGTTAGCCGAATTTTACATTCAGTTGAATTTATATGAAAAAATCGAGGTTTTCTTCAACCATACGTCAATTCTTTGGTATTTTTCCGAATCAACAAACTCTTGCGCCTCTATCCAACAAATTCTCGGAATTCCCCTAGAATCAACGAGTTTTAGTCTCATATATCCCCATCACGCTGCATCAGATTGGAATCAGAGCCGAAGATTCTACGCGTTGTCGTTCTTTGATTGTCTGGCACCAGATCATACCAGAATTGCTGTTGTTCTTGATAATCCAATTTATGATGAGTACGATGACAATGATGATGTCACAACGATGATCAATCATCATTCCACCTTCCATGATCCTGGATTCATCCTTTCCGCGACCGACAGGAGCGACTTCGAAGGTCTCTTGACCTCCGATTTCGGGTACAAGCCACAAGGCAAATCGACCCCAATGTCGGCACCCAGACCACCGCGTGAAAAAATTATGCCGCCGTGGCTAAGTGTGTTATTCTTCCTACTTCCTATTATTGGCTTTCGTTGCGCAAGATTCAAGGGCGAATCTTCTCTTCCCCGAAAATAATGATGTGAGAGATCTTGAAGTGTCGGATTTCGGCGTGCGAGTACATTATTTCATACGAAAACGGCAATCTAAGAAAGATCCATAATATAACTATGAGGTTTGACGTTTATCGGCCAAATTCCTTCGTTTAAGGGGTCGAATTTGCTGTTTTATATTTCTTTCGGTCTTTTTTGTAATTTGTCGGTTTTGTTTGAGATTTTTTTGTTAATTTTGTATTTTGTCTAGGGTTAGGGTTTTCATTTTCAGTATTTAAGTCATTGTTAGCCGAATTTCACATTCAGTTGAATTTATATGAAAAAATCGAGGTTTTCTTCAACCATACGTCAATTCTTTGGTATTTTTCCAAATCAACGAATTCTTGCGCCTCTATCCAAAAAATTCTCGGCATTCCCCTAGAATCAACGAGTTTTCGTCTCATATATCCCCATCACGCTGCATCAGATTGGTATCAGAGCCGAAGATTCTACGCGTTGTCGTTCCTTGATTGTCTGGCACCAGATCATACCAGAATTGCTGTTGTTCTTGATAATCCAATTTATGATGAGTACGATGACAATGATGATGTCACAACGATGATCAATCATCATTCCACCTTCCATGATCCTGGATTCATCCTTTACGCGACCGACAGGAGCGACTTCGAAGGTCTCTTGACCTCCGATTTCGGGTACAAGCCACAAGGCAAATCGACCCCAATGTCGGCACCCAGACCACCGCGTGAAAAAAATTATGTCGCTGTGGCTAAGTGTGTTATTCTTCCTACTTCCTATTATTGCCTTTTGTTGCACAAGATTCAAGGGCGAATCTTCTCTTCCCCGAAAATAATGATGTGAGAGATCTTGAAGTGTCGGATTTCGGCGTGTGAGTACATTATTTCGAACGAAAACGGCAATCTAAGAAAGATCCATAATATAACTATGAGGTTTGACGTTTTTCGGCCAAATTCCTTCGTTTAAGGGGTCGAATTTGCTGTTTTATATTTCTTTCGGTCTTTTTTGTACTTTGTCGGTTTTGTTTGGGATTTTTTTGTTAATTTCGTATTTTGTCTAGGGTTAGGGTTTTCATTTCAGTATTTAAGTCATTGTTAGCTGAATTTTAGATTCAGTTGAATTTATATGAAAAAATTAAGGTTTTCCTCAACCATACGTCAATTCTTCGGTATTCTTCTGAATCAACGAATTCTTACGCCTTTATCCAACAAATTCTCGGCATTCCCCTAAAATCAACGAGTTTTTGTCCCATATATCCCATCACGAAGCATCATAATCGCATTCATATTTGGAACATACTAGGATAAACTTATAATTGCTACATTTTCAAATTAAGTCAATAAATGTAAAACATGATAAACAAAATTATTATATAAACATAATAACACATGCATTAATTTGCCACTCGTACAACATATATATAGAGCGCGACACTCACCAACCAACCCACAGATGCATATATATAGTGTGTAGTTGCACTTATTCATGAGGGATATTTATTTGTGTTTTCACTAGTCACTTCTTAGACAAGACAGTGATTAAAAAGTAGACAATTCCATGGTTTTGCACTAATTAAGCTAAGCTTGGCCAATGAAACTGATTAATGAAGGTGTCTTAAGAAACTCAATGATGTAAGTTGCATAAGCACAGCAAGCAACTTGAATACCGGTGAAGCCGCTGGCCTTTGCGAGCCACTCGAACTGTGCCTTGGTTCGCTCTTTGCCACCGGGGGTTAGAGCCATCATTAGACAATCGGTTAGCACCACCAGCTTGGTTTCTACATTATCCGGATCAGGGAGAGTTGGCATTATAAACTCCGCCACGATCACCTTCCCACCTTCTTCTGGCAGCGATTTGTAGCAGTTCTTCAGAAATATTATGCAGCTCTCGTCGCTCCAATCGTGGATAATCGACTGATCAATTAATTCATTTTAGCTAAAATCTCTTATTTATTTATATATGTGAAAGGAGTTGTACGCACGTACCTTCATGAAGATGGCATCTCCTTTGGGAACACTAACCAACATGTCTCCTCCAACATGCTCCACACCTACACCCAAACTTAATCTTTCATTTTTGTCCATATTTAGTAAAGACATGACCCATTATTATTTTTTAAAATTAATTGTATAGTGAATCCTATTAATTAATTATATATAAATGTTTTATTATTCCGTCACTGATTGATATATGTATACCGGGATGTGGTGGAGCTTGTGCAATAACATGAGGAAGGTCGAAGACGATGCCCTTTATGGAAGGATATTTGGATAGGATGGTACGCATGGCAACTCCGGTACCACCGCCGACATCCACCAGTGAGTTGAGGCCGTGGAAGCCTGTGTAGGTTTGGAGGATCTTGGTCATGATGATGGTGGACTTATCTGCCACCCCCTGGTTAAACACCTTGTTGAATCTTACATCCCTGCTTGCGTACTCAAAGGGGGTCATTCCGTGGACACAGTTGAACGGGAACTTCCCCTCAACTATCGCTTCTTTTAAGTGCAACCTGCACATGCATATATGCATCAGTTTTGAGTCAACTTATAAGTACGTACGTAGTAGGAAAACACCTTATATATAGATCTATAGTAATATATATTCTTTTACTTAATAATTAAAATTAAATAATTTATATATATTTAATTAGTTTAAAAAATGAATTAACCATGCAAAACTCGAATCATTCATATCACAATTAAAAAAAAAACTATCCGAATAAAATTCCGTAAAATCCGCAGGTAAGTGAGTAGTATTACAAATATATATATAAAAGTTATTATTAGTTACCAACCAGGATCCCATGTAAACCTCGTCATTGATGGTGAGGCAGACAGAGGCAAGGGAACCACCATCGACCTTGTTCTTCGTAAAGAACTTGCCGACAGGAGCCGGTCCGTACAGCCGCCTCTCACACTCGTCGCCACAGCCAGGCGGAAGCAGCTGGTCACGCAGGACGCACGTGACAATGTTGTAGGTAGCAAGTACTCTTAGGATGCGGTCGATGAAGACAGCTGCATCCGGATTGGTTACAGATATTGGCAAGCGAGAGGCGATGTCGGCCGGAGACAATGGGTGGTGATGTTGTCCCAGCATTTCCAGAATACCCAGCTCTATGGCTGTCTTCAGTATCATCGGCACCTGCACATCACAATTTTTAAAATACATATATACTTTTTGTTGTTTAAAATTAATTAAACAGATTCCAACTCTAATTCGGTGTTATCGTGACACAAACTTAGTGATTTTTTAGTTACCGCATAAATAAAATATTTTACTAGTTATTAATATAATATTTAATTATAATATTATCTACTCATCAACATTATAATAATAATTTAAAAAATTTCACAATACTTTTATTTATAAACAGATTTTTTATGCGATAGTACATATGACAATCTTTTAATAACATATCATATATCTCGAACGTATATATACTATTATAATTAATTAATTAGCAATTAAATGAAATATTCTTTTAATATATTATTATTATATATACACAAATAGAATTTTATGTATAATGTACCTATAATAACTTTTAAAACAGAATGTGCTATCTGCTGTTACTAATAGGTTACTGACCTGCACCATAGAAGCAATCTGCCAGGCATAGAGGAAGTTAGTCTCGTCGTCATTGGAGGACTCCATGGCCGCCTGGCTTTGCCTTTTTTTACTTGAGATGATGATGTAAATTGTAATATAGCTGGTTTGCTTATTAAAATGTGTAGAATGTGTTGCTTCTAACAGAAAGACCGATACATGCTATATATAGCAAGCTGGTGGGTAAGTGTCTCGGTGTATTGTTCTTGTCTTCCTCCTAATAATGTATCTTCCTCCTAATTAATAATGTAAAATAGCTTTATATATATATAAAATAGTTATTAACGCGTGCGTTGATTATATCATTCTTAATACGTACTCATGCTCGCGTCACCGCATATTTATTTTTAAGAATTACATCATTGCTTGCACGTCATTACATATCGTTCATCAATTTACATACCCGCGTACAACATGTTTTACATACATGTCAATATTTACGTCCACTTTACGTACAGACACACACATCATTATACATGCATCTATTATATACATACACTCGCTGTCCTAACCATGTCAGCAGTTATGTCTTCCTTCATCAAGAAAATGATGAAGGAAACACGACGTTGAGGCGCCCCACGCGCCAACAGACAGTAAGTCCGTCATGGGGTAACTACCGAAACTAAATCAGACGTCTATCCTATCGTAAAATAGAGTCAAGAAAGGGTTAGGCCATTACTTGACTCGGGGGCAAATGATGGATAGACGCCAGATTCGGGTTCGTCTTATATTCGGACTTCGTTGACACGTTAGACCCATTAACGGCTCATAAATATCTACCTGTGAGTTAAGACGGTCTGAAACGCGCACGTACCCGTTTCGGACTGGGACTCGTCCGGATTGTTACCCCGCGACGCGCGTACCCCTACATGTTTACACTAAGTCTACGTGCGAGCCTTCCCGCTGTCAATCTTGCTCAAGTCCACACTCGGTTCATGTTTTCCTAATAAAGCGGGGTCGGACCGCTTAAAACTGGGTTCGAGTCCAAGGTTCCCTATAAATAGGAAACTTGGCCACCCATTTTACAATTCAAGTTGGCTTGGGAGCTCTCACTAGCTTTATCTCTCTAGAATTCTCATTTTAGCATCGGAGAGGGTTCATCACACACCATCCCCCCTCTGTGGTGTCGATACTGCCCCTTGTGCAGGTGTTAGGAGAAGTACGCGTGGACAACCCCGTGGACTTCGACAACCCGACAAACATACTACGCAACATCACCAGGATCCGACACTACACTCGAGTAAGGACCCAACAGTTTTCTTCTATATAGGGCTGGCAATTCGGCTCGGCACAGTAGGCCTATACGAAAACAACATGAAAATTACGGGTTTAGCTTTAATATTAGTGACACGACACGATATCACGATAATTATATGTATACATATAAATTTTTCTATTAATATAAACATATCTAAACCTAGCATAACCTTTTTTTGTAATAATACTTTGTGAAGTTTAGATTGAACTCAAATAATTTTAAAATTGTTATATATTAATTTATTTATTCAATTATTATAAACTTTTCGTGCCGGTTTTTCATATTAGACCGTGTTTGAATTGACCCCAAACTACGACTCAAACCTGACACGAGAGAAACTGTCCAAATTAGCAGCCTACTTCTATCTCGACAAATTCGACTCTCATTCAAGTTAACATTTGTTTCTTGGGTTAACAGGTCTTTTGGTCCATGATGTTTGACAACTTTTGGGTTTTGGTCAATGATGTTTTTTTTACCTAGTTTTGGTATCATATGTTTGCAGATTTTTTCTAGTTTTGGTCTAGCCGTTACATTCCGTCCATTTTTTGACATGTTCAAGTCACGTGATCCACTCTAAACTTTAAATTTAGTCCCTCTAATACTTTCTTAACCTTTTTTTTTGTTCAATTTAGTCCCGAAGTTTCAAAATTGACCCCAATTGGACAATATGTCCAATTGAATTTTTGAAACTTCGGGACTAAATTGAACAAAAAAAAGGTTAGGAAAGTATTATAGGGACTAAATTGAACAAAACTGAAAATTTAGGGTGGATCACGTGACTTGTACATGTCAAAAAATGGACGGAATGTAACGGTCGGACCAAAACTAGAAAAAATCTGCAAACATATGGTACCAAAACTAAGAAGAAAAAAACATCATGGACCAAAATAAAAAAAATAGTCAAACATCATGTACCAAAAGACCGGTTAACCTTGTTTCTTTTATTTATTTTTTACGAGCCAGCTACAGTATTTGTCGGTATCTTTAGCAGAACATAACATAAATAATCTATATATAATATGATCTCAATAGAAGTTACCACATCATGACAAATAAGCTTTTTAAATAGCTTTATCTTTCATATTTGTTAAAATAACTTAATTTTATTGGTCCACATCATTTTTTTAGAAGTTACATAAAACTATCAATCATCTCTCTTACACATGGAGCTCTAAAATGAAGGTAACACTCATCATTCACTCTTATTGTCCGTTTTATTACAAGTTGAGCAAATTAAGTTTTACATCCTACGATTAAAAAAAATGAAATTTACACCCCTATCAAAGTTATTAGAATTGCATACACCCTAAACAAAATTAATTTCAATTGTACTAAAATTTTAATAACAAAAACATAAAATGCAAACCTTGAACCCTCAACAAATTACTTTTGAAAAATTGAACTAATACCAGGAATAAAAAAAATTTAAATAAAAACATAACAAATTAGAATTTTTATTTTTATTTACAATTTCAACTACATATATTTTAATTAACTCGTTGCAGAAACCAAACGATAAACCCAACAAAATGAAGTGGCGAGAAACGAAATTCACAAATGAAATTTATCAACGCTATTATTCCATTGTATCTGAATTATGAAACAATGTGTTGCCTATTTGCAGACGACGACAGATGAAAAAAAGAAAAGACACACTCTCACAATTATCTTATCGAATTTTCTTGACACGGGGTGGTTATTCTCAAATCAACATGCATCTACGAGAATTAACATATTGGTAGTCTTGAAGACTTGGTCAAATGTTTTCCCTATTTGAATACGACAAACAGTAAAAGAAAATGCACAATCTCACAATTATCTTACCCAATTTTCTTAACACGGGGTGGTAATTCTCAAATCAATATCAACATGCATCAACGAGAATTGACATATTGGAACTCTTGAAGGCTTGGTCGATGTATACCGAAATCTCATGGAGGTAGAAATATGTAAAACATTTTCCAATGTTATTATTTTTTTAGAGACTAGAATCACCCGTATTTTTTTAGTAAACATGTAATTATGTTAAAGAATGAATAGAAAAATATATTTAAAGAAACTATTGAAAAATATTCCTTATTTGTAACAAAAAAATTAAAAATGTACCATAATAGTAATCAATTTGTAAATCAACAAATATTTTGTTTTATGTTTATAGATTTTTTTTAAAAAAAAAACAAAATTAAGTTTAAATATATTATTATACATATTACAGTAACTTTAAATTATATATATAATGAAAATAATTATATAAATTAATATATTATAATGAAAACTATATTATATTTCCATATTTGACTTAGCTTTTGTTCTTATTATTGTTTATTTAAATCTAAAATCTAATTAGGGGTTACACTCTAAATTGTAAGATAATTATACAGATTGACAAAATTTGAACATTCAGACTTCTTTTCTTTTTAAACTTCTAAACAATTTCATAATCTAAATATTCTCGATAATTTCGTTCTCAATAAAATAAATTATTGATATATTTTATTTATTTAAATTATTGGCATTATAATTTGGTATTTTAGCATGAGGGAACAAAAAAAAATTAGATTTAAATTTAGAATGTTTTTGCCTCATTCACATTATCATATTTCTCGATTTATTTACTTTTATAACAATATTTATTTATTTATTTTCTTAACTTGATACTTATGATCATATAATAGTTCATTAAAGAAATCAATCAATCTAAAATTAGTAACAACTAATTACTATGTGGAAAAAAAAAACTAATTACTATAAAAAATTCTTTATAACTAAGGATAATAGTTAAAAAAAATCGTAATTAGTACTATAATAATTATGAAACTATTGTATTGATTAATGACAAAAACACTTCGTCGATTTCAAATTAAAAACCGAAAGGTATTAAATACTGTGTTATTAATGGTAATTATTCTTTTCTTAAAAAAATGGTAATTATTACTCTTTGGTAATAAATATTAATTACTATAAAATCTCAATAGTAAATTTGATTGCTTAATATAGTAATATGATGCCTAATAAATTCTTAACCTAAATTATAAACGTTCATTTTTTATATACATCAATTCAATGTTTTAAAACTTTCAAAACAAGAACATCAATTTATATAAAATCAATTTGATATTCAAAGGTTGGAACATCAAAAAATAATTTTATAGGTTTTATGTAGTATTACATGTTGAATAAAAAAAAATATTTTAGTTTTTTACATGAACTTATATAATATATATGAATATAGTGAAATATTTTCAATTTTATTATTCCGTTAAGTATTTACATAATATTTATTTAGATTAAATGATGTTTAAATTTTCACACAACATAAACATTATCAATAATAGTTGAATATTAACATAAAGTTACATTAAATAAGCATATTTCTAAACATTTTTAAATTTTATAAATCTTTTATATAAATTTGGAAAAATTAATATTCATGTACTTTATATATAAATAATCATATTTAACTTAAAAATAATTATTATTTAATGCATTTATTATTTTTCAACTATTTAAAATAGTTTATACTTGATAATGTTGAAATTGTGATCCGACGTAGATGTTTTTTCCCTTGGTTATGTACCCATTTAGGTTTGTAATAATATTGATTTTACAACTAAAAAAAGTTTACCATCATATGCACTTTAATTACACAAATATGTTAAGATCCGCGCAACGCGCGGGGCAGATATCTAGTTAATAATAAAATTGAAAATCAATGTTAGCTAGCATTTGGTATTACTCAGTAGCTAGATATTCTACCCAAAAAAATAGTAGCTATCTAGCCAGTACGCCGCCTATTATATTACGAATCGTCACTTAATTTTCTTTATTAATGCGGATTTGTCATTGTCTTCGTATGGGTGGGGACTTGTTAGCTAGCTACTTGAGAGACTTATCATGAAATTTAAATCCAAATAATAATCTTAGAGATCAAATACTAAATTATAAAGAAAAATTGTCCAATAGTAAACGTCACTGTTTAAAATAAAGCAGTATATATAAAATTTATCTTTTTTTTAAATAAAAATATTAGAAGTGCTATGAGAAACAATACATATTATTTATATATGTACCTTTAAAAACATCTTTTTAATGGTTGGTGCTCCATATTTCGTTCAAATAAATTACCATTTGTTTACAAAACCAGTTGATCAATCAAACCGAATCTAATTAAAGAGAGTTTTTGACCGATATAAGCTTTCATGGACAACTAAATACAAATATAGACTGCATGAAAAAAAAAATTACCAATCTAAGCCAAACCGAGATTTCACATCTCGGTTTGGATTTTTTCATCCAAACCGAGATGTGAAATCTCGGTTTGGAATTTTTTTTTTTTTTTTTTTTTTTTTTAGGGTTTAGGGCACTAAAAAACCCTAAAAAAAAAAAAAAAAAAAAAAAATCCAAACCGAGATGTGAAATCTCGGTTTGGCTTAGATTGGTAATTATTTTTTCATGCAGTCTATATTTATATTTGGTTGTCCATGAAGGCTTATATCGGTCAAAAACTCAATTAAAGAGGTATAATTATGTAGTCTGGTTTGGCGAACCGGTTTTTCTATGTCCGCCCATATAATTAGTGGAGAAATTATTGCATGACTTAGATGTAGATGTACCATGTGCTAGTGGTGTAGTACATGTCATGTATTCATTGAACAAAGAAGTATTACGTCACTGTCATGTAATACCAGGGTGAAACCGGACCGGTTTTTACTTGTTTCAAACGGATTGTTTCAAACGGGTACTTATATTTTCGGTCCGATATTTTTCTTAAAAATACTCGATAAAAAATCGTGTGAGGAAAAATGAATCTTTGTAGTAAGGTTTTTCGGTCTGATTTTTCAGTTTAAACCGAAAATAAAAAATTAGCAGTTACCATTTTAAATGCTCATAATTTCCATGGACTATATCAAACCGAAAAGATAAATAAAGTCCATTAATATAATCAAATAAATTATTAAATAAACTAGAAAAAAAATCTTCTTTTACAATTTTTATTAAACTAATTGATTAATTATATTTATTAATAGAGTAATGATAGAAATTCCGAACATTGGTTCCGACAAATTCCGAACACTGAGATAATGGCATGTCATGTAATTATTTGACGAATTTTTGGGTAAATTTAATTTGTCTCATAATTGGAACTTGGAGGAACATATATGTCAGACTGTATATCAATTTTGTTATTAATATAACCTAATATAATTAATATATATTGTATAGATTCAATTAATATAATGGCCGGTTCAGTCACCAGAGTTCTTAAAATTTAAAGTCCGAACCAGATGAAAAACCAAATTAAAGTAGAAAAATCCGACCGAATATTTAAGGTTTCGGTTTTTTCGGTCTGGACCGGTTCGGTGTTCACTGTTTATTCTTTAGTGGTGGCTATCGACTCGATCCCGTGGCAATCATCATCAGCTATAAAAACCAAGAACAAGTAGCAGCAGAACGACACTAAACTAAACTACTACCTAACCTAACCTGCAACAAACAAACCCTAGATATTAAAAGCGCCTCTCCCCTTTCAAATAATATGCTTCTTCTTCAACCAACTACGGAAGCCGCCATTGTTATAGTTCTAATAACCTCATTCCTCATCTTCCTCTCTGTAACTAAATATTCGATCTTTAAAACTGGGCAGTTACACCTTCTTCCACCAGCAGGGCCGACTCCATGGCCAATCCTTGGGTGCCTACCCCAAATGCTATACCATAAAAAAACTTCAATATTTCGATGGATTCATCGCTTCATGGAGAAAAAGGGCCTCGAGATTGCAACTTTCCGGTTCGGGAAAGTTCGTGTTTTCGTTGTAACTAGTCCTGCCATTGCCAGAGAGATTCTCAAGAAGCAAGATGCTAAATTTGCTTCGAGGCCGGAAACCATGGCTACCAGGACGTTAACTGGCGGGTACTTAACGACGGCTTTGTCTCCGTACGGCGAGACGTGGAAGAAGATGAGGAGAGTGCTTGCTTCTGAGATTCTTTCTCCGGCTAGGCACCAGTGGCTCCATCACAAGAGAGCTCAAGAATCTGATAGCTTACTCAAGTAATTGACATCATAAACCTAGTACAATTGGTCAATTCCCCCTAAACTTTCAATTTTCTTCAAATTTGGGGAATTGACACCCTAAACTTAGTTCAATTTAGGCGAATTGAACTAGGTTTAATGGGTCAAATTTGACGGAATTGACATACTAAACCTAGTACAATTGGTCAATTCCCCCAAATTTGAACATATAATTGAAAGTTTAGGGTGCATCACGTGTGACTTGCACATGTCACTTAACGGAAAAAATGAACGGAATGTAACGGTCGGACCAAAACTAGAAAAATCTGCAAACATATGGTACCAAAACTAAGTAATAAAAAAACATCATGGACCAAAACTCAAAAGTGATCAAACATCATGGATCAAAAGACATGTTAATTTTTTTTTTTTTTAATAAGAAACTGCATGCATGGAAACAGTCCTTTAAATTTCATAATAAGTTGTAAGGAATAATCCTTTCTTAATATCACAAATTTCAAAAACTATTTAGAAATTTTGCAATGAATATTTTAAAATTATATATATACAATTATTTGTAAAAAAATTTATAGTTATATGTTTTAGAAACCACTGTAATCCTTTTTAAAAGACCCGTGCAAGGACTGATCTATATATATCAATGACCCTGAATTATGCGCTTTAAAGTCATGTTATAATTCTACTTTTAATTTTAGAGTTAACAAGTTTTTTGGTCCAACATGTATGACAATATTTGGGTTTTGGTCCAACATTTTTTTTTTTTGCCTAGTTTTGGTACCACACGATTGAAAACTTTTGGTTTTTGGTCAATCCGTTAGTTGACCGTCAGTTTGACCATTAAATAGTCACATGGCTTGCACATGCCTAGTTTCAAAATTTTATTTTGTTCAGTTTAGTCCTGAAATTTATTTTCTAACTTTTTATTTTTGCAATTTAGCCCTTAAACATATTATCAACCGCACCCTAAGGCTAAATTGACATAGCCATGGTCCGACCCATGGCTAGGTCGGACCATGGATATGGTCGTCCAGGTCCGGCGAACCTAGCCATGGTCCTAGTCATGAGTCGGACCATGGCTAGGTCAATTTAGCCCAAGGGTCCAATTGGGTCAAACATGTTGGACCAAAACCCAAAAATTGTTAAATATGTTGGACCAAAAGACATGTTAACCTTTAATTTTATTATATTTTCTTGGCAAAATTTTGTTTATTATATATATTTTTACTGATGGGTACATATATTTATATACTGAAAATATAAATGTTTAAATAAATAATTATAATCTTCTATCATTTATTTCGATTATTGTTATACATTGCCCATAATGTTTACTTTATATAGTAGTTATTATTTTAAATAAACAATATATATATATATATAGGTATCTGTACCATCATAGCAAGAACGGTGGAGTTGTGGATGTGAGAGCAGTAACGCGACATTACGCAGGAAATCTAGCAAGACGGTTGATGTTCAACAAGAGGTACTTTGGATTGGAGCAACAAGATGGAGGACCAAATTTGATGGAACAGGAATATATGGATGCTACCTTCAAAATACTCAAACACATCTATGCCTTTTGCATATCCGATTACTTGCCTTCTATGTTATTGTTAGGGCTTGACTTAGATGGACATGGAAGAGCAGTTAACGAAGCTCATAAGACTCTTCTCAAGTTCCATGAGCCTATTATCGATGAGAGGATCGAAAAATGGAGGAATTCCACGTTATCATCCACGGTGGCAATAATGGAGATTCGAGATTTGCTCGATGTCTTGATTTCACTTAAGGGCTTGGATGGGGAGCCGTTGCTTACAAGGGAAGATATCGTAGCACAAGCCACGGTATGAACGACACTTTTTCTTCTTCTATATATATAGATTACTAGAAAAATGGTTTTAGCGACAGATATTTAGTGTCGCTAATAGACTAAAATCCTGTCGTTAAAACTTAACTTTTAGCCGTAGGAAATCTCCTTTCGCAATCTTATTACTGAAGTTCTTGCCGCTAATAATTAATATTAGCGAGATAAATTTACTGCTAATATCATAAATAAGTTTCTTTTTTATCCGCAAAATCAACATATAGCTTGTTGGCTTAATATGTTGTAGGATAATGAATTAAAAATGCTTATATATATATATATATAATGAATGGTTGGCTGATATATAAATAAGGGTTAATAACTAAAAAATTGTTCAAGGTTTACACTATGTTAAAAGTAAGTATCTGAAGTTTCAAATGTTAAACTCTAGTGTCCAAGGTTTCAATTTTGTTAAAATGTGGTGTCTCGGTGTGATTACTTTAGAGAAGTCAATTCCGACGAAACCGACTGTCAAATTCGAGCTCCCATACACACTCCATTCTCGTCATCTTGCCGAGACCGTCACCTAAGAAGTTGGCTACATCCGTGCAAGTAAATCACTCTCCGTTGTCGTTGGAAATAGCTCCACACCACTCAGCTATAAACATTTTCTTTTGGATGTTGGGTGAAATTTGACGATTTTGTGAAAAGTAAGGAGTGGATTATGAGTGGGTGAGTGGTTGATGAAAATAATTGAACGGAGATGAAAAGACACGCAGATACACCAAATTTCAACAATAATGAAACCTGAGACAGTCCATTTTAACATTTCAAACTTCAGACACCTGCTTTTAACCTAGGGTAAATCTGAACAGATTTTTTGTTATTAACCCTGTAAATAAATATATGCATGCAGGAGGTAGCAATGACTGCAATAGACAATCCATCGAATGCAGTAGAATGGGCCATGGCAGAGATGATTAATAGTCCACGCATAATGAACAAGGCTTTAGAAGAAATAGACAGAGTGGTTGGAAAAGACAGGGTGGTACAAGAGCAAGACATACCTAACCTTAACTATCTCAAAGCATGTGTTCGGGAATGTTTTAGGCTCCACCCCGTAACAGCCTTCAATGTCCCCCACGTGTCCATGTGCGATACAGTTGTTGCAGGGTATCGTATCCCAAAGGGCAGCCATATCCTGTTAAGCCGGATGGGATTGGGCAGAAACCCTAGGGTTTGGGACGATCCACTTAGGTATTAGAATAAAATATAGTTGAGATAAATATATCTTATTATATTTAAATATATTTAGATTAAGAATATATATATTCTTAGTATATTATCAGATTATGTTTTTCTTATTATATTGATATAGATTTAGTCTTGTATCTATATATATATATATAGGTACATGTACTCAACTCTAAACAATATCAATAATATTATTCTCATTCTTCTATTTTTAATATAATAATATGTATTTATCTCTAATATATCTTATTCCCTTATAGGTATAAGCCGGAGAGACATCTTTCAGATAAGTACGATGATGTTATGAACGTGTCTCTTATGGAGTCGGAGTTGAGGTTCATATCGTTCAGTACCGGAAGGCGGAGCTGTGTTGGCATCGAGCTCGGTATAACCATAACCCTAATGCTTCTGGCAAGGATGCTTCAAGGGTTTTCATGGAAACTGCCGCCAAATGTATCGAGAATCGATCTAGAAGAATCCGACGATGATCTCTATCTTCGTCAACCATTGCTTGCGTCTATTGAACCTCGTTTATCTCTACATCTCTATCCATAAAAAGGATCCAATACGAATTATTATTCTGCTTAAAAAGAATTTTATAAAGTGTTAGATACGTCGCTTGTGTAGCAGATATATTTACCATTTTTACGTAAAATATTAAACTTAAGATTTGCTAATCAAGAATCAACTAAGATTGAAAACAAGCACCCAAAGAACACATTTGAAGAAGATCGAACTAAGAAGGAACAATCAAAACTTAATTTCATAAAACTAGATAACTTGTTTTTCAAGTACAAACAACTTATATACTAAGTTACATAAGTAACTGTCGAAATTCAAACTAGAATAACTGCTCTAGACAAAGATAACTACCCCTAGATTCTAGGATATAACTACAAGTAACGAACTTGGATTGTCCTTATCCAAATACATCAGGAAGACAACAAGCAAACTTGCTACAAGTTCTTCATCGAGTATTATATACAAGGTGCTTCACCCTGTTGATGCTCCTTTTTTCTGCATTATCATCAATCATCTACATAGTGATCACCAAATCTAAGCCTCCTCTTCACAAAAAGAACTCCCAATTTTAATCCAAATGCAGAAATCTAAGCTTTGGTGAAGATATCAGCATAATCACACAAGTGTAATAGCATTTCATATTCGAAGTGTAAAAGTTAAAAACTCTCCATAATATATAATTTGACGATTTTAAATAGGATCAAAACTCATGAAAAAGAAAAATAGGATTAAACACGTGTTTACGCACGAAGCCATCTTTTGTTTTCGTTGGAGGAGGTAAGAATTAAACTTTTGTGTAATAATTAAAATGAAAAAAAATAAGAAGCAAATATAAGATTTTAAATGTACAGAACACTTACATTTTGATATTTTTTTAATTAAAAAACGTTGTAAAAAATTAAGGGTAGCCTATATCACACTCGTGTGCGTGGGTGTTCGTGACCAAAAATAAAAATAAAAGTTTGTAGTTTGTCTTCTGGCAAAAAAAAAATTGCAGTTTGTCCGAAGAAAGTTTTTATAGTTCCCTCTGTAACTTTAGAAATTTCAGATAGGCTTTTCCTTGGAATATTTATGGAGATTGGGCCTGCACCGAAATAAGATATTTGGGCTAAATTTAGAGAGGCCCAATGGTTGCAAAAATTAGGTAGGTCTCCAATTAATTTAATTTCTCTCCTCTAACGTCACGTGTTGTCTGTACATTCTGTGCCACTTTGACACTCAAAATAAAGAGAAATTATAACTTACCTCGGTCCTACAGGTGGAGGACAGCTGGTGGACCTATCACCAATTAGGAAGTGGCAACTGTTATTTTAGATTTTTTTTTTTTTTCACACATGTTTCTTCTTAATGAATGGAGGGGCACCATGTGGCTTCCACCTGTTGGAGCCGAGGTAGTCAATAATTTCTCAAAAGTAAATCAATCAATCAGCCACATCATGTGCACAAATCTCAAGAGACCATTTGAAATTAGCGGACGTCAACTCCACTTTCCGAATAGCTAGCTTTTACAAATTGCATAGTCAAATGTTGTGACGCTACATATACATACGAGTTGAACATTAAAACCGGTCCGGTCACTAATCCGAAACCGTGATGTTTGGAATCGGTCCAGTCCGATCCGATATCAAACCGACAAGTTCTAATTATGCAAAATTAGAATCAAAGGGTATACCCATTCGGTTCTTAGAACTGATCCGAATAGGTATGCTTCCTGGCTTGATTCTAGTTTTGTATATTTAAATTTGGTCTATTTGGAACTTATCTGGACTGGAGTGAGTCCAAACAGTTGGATCGACGTACCGGTTTTAATGTCAAAGCCATGTGACTTCTGTTTCGGTTTGAATCTAGGGTTAAGAACCTATAAACTGTCAGAAGTTGGCTCTACGTGAGATTTTGGTATTTGAAGTTTAAATTGTTGATATTAGGGGTGAGCTCGGGCCGGGACGGGCGGGCTTTTACCTGAGCCCGAGCCCGAAATTTTCGGGACACTAATTTTTAGCCCGAGCCCGAAAATGAGGAAAATGGCCCGCCCGAGCCGGGACTTCGGGACTCGGGTTCGGGCTAGCCCGAATTTTAACAAAAAATCTGAAAAAAAAAAAAAAATCGAATATGGAGGAAGATGGTTAGATACTAACTATAGTTAGTGGGGAATATATATAATTATATATATTTATATAGTATTAAAAAAAATTCGGGACGGGCTCGGGCTTTTCGGGATTTTGGCACAAAAGCCCGAGCCCGAGCCCGAGCCCGAATTGAAAATAAAAGTCCCGCCCGCTCGGGCTCGGGTCTATTCGGAACGGGTTTTTCGGGACGGGCTCGGGACGGTTTTTTTCGGGCTTTCGGGTTTTCCTGCTCAGCCCTAGTTAATATTGACTGTCTGAAGATTCAACTTTGTTGAAATTTGCTGTCTCCGTCCAAATTTACTGTTAAACTTGACATAACTTGGTCGTGTGTTTGTCACATGACCCAATAAAAATTTAAATCTCAAAATTGCCCCTTAGTTGGGTGGTGGTCAGCCGGAGTTGGGTGGTGGTCAGCCGGAGTTGGGTGGTGGCCGACCGGAGTAGGGTGGTGGCCGGAGTAAATATAAAAGTATAGGGGCAATTTCAACTTTTCACACCATTCTGTCAAATTTGACAGAAAAAATGGACGGAAAACCAAATTTTAATAAAGTTGAAACTTTATATAGCCAATATCAACAATTTAAACTTCAGAGACCAAAATATCACATATAGCAAATTTCAGACAGTTTATAAGTTCTAAACCCTTAAATCTATTAGTTTGTTGTTCTACTGAAGTGTAGAGACAAAGTTTGGATAGGGAAAAATGGCAGAAATGAAAATCTGAAGTGACTAGTTTTAGTTTGGTTGATGAGGAGTTGAATTGGCTTAAACTCGACTTCTCATGAGGAATTTTGATCAACTACTACTTATCTGTAATTTTAAGATTATTATTATGATAATGAACTTTTCAGCTGGAATTTAGGTTTGTCATGTACCTACATTTTATAGCTGTTTAGTTAAGTAGTTTTCAAATTAGGAACACAATGAAATATGCTTCACTAGAATGCCAGAATCAAACTGAATATTAAGGACTGGGCATGAAAATTGGTGCTAAGCCTAGTTATAACTTGTTAGATGGATTATGTTTGGCAAACTCCGGCCGGGGAGATGATTGAATGGCTTAATCGAGGATTCGATATACCAATTTTTTTTTTTTTTTCTATATTGGAACGGAGATGCTTAACTGGGCAATTATTGTGTAGGTTTGGTGTAACACCAAACTAATAAAAACTTGACAAGTGTTTCTCTATTTTGGTGGTTTTTTCTAAAAGCCTAAGAATTGATCCTAGAATGGTGGAGTGTAAAGACATTTGTCATTTTTTTTGTTGGTTTGGTGTAAACATAAAGCGTACACAAGAACTTTTCGCTTGACTAGATAGTGGTTTTCTTTTTATAACCTCCTCGTTTTCCTATATATGATTTACTCGATGAACTTTTATGGGTCTGTTCTTGTGTTAGTGTCCATTGACTAGCATTTTCTTTCCCAAACATTTTTTTTTATTTTTCTGAATCTTATCAGGCATCTCGAGAACATTATTGATAATAAAATTAGTTCATTATATTTTTTATGTTCACTATTATAGTAGATAATGTAATATAGTACTGTAGTATGTTCAAACACTACTTTATCACCAGAAGTCTCGAGGCAAAATAATAGAATAATATTTATGACTAGACTTTAGTTCTTATTAATTGAGCAGATGCGAATGAAAATTATTTTAAGTCTTGACACTTAGGATACCGTGAGAAAAATAATAATTCAAGTTCGTTACTAGCGATAAATGTCAATCAAGATGATTAACTGTTTCTGTACCAGGGTCGTCTTATTCTTCGTTTAAATTGTGTAGTTTTTAAAATTTGTCAGGCCAGGTTGCTTCCTCTATGTATATGATATATGTTAGGTTGAAAATATCTTACTTTATACGAATATATATGACAAAACTATGTTCGTGCAAGCATATGATAGAACAATAATACAGTAGTGTGAATAGAATTTAATTTTTATGTCGCGTTTCTATTTAGGTATCACAACAAGACACAAATGATACTACAAGAAAATATATGAGTACACACACAAGTGTGTGTGCAAGTGGTGTGTATACATGAATACACTCTGATTCCACACCAGAAAATGCCGTGTGCTTTCTAGAGGTGGTAATCTGTATGTAGATTGCACACCAACTTTTTCGTGTGTAAAGTCATTGCACACCGCATATATAGTGTGTATATTGTATGGATATATTCGGTGTGTAATGTACACACGGCTTCCCTTGTGTGTACTATGTAAGCAAGTACATTCCAACTACACACGGATTCGTATGGAATCTGTATGGATCCATAGACATGGTAGGTGTTGTCCTCACACCCTTTAGGGTTGTTGTGGCCGTTGCTAAAGGTGGGTTTCAGACACAGTATTCATTGATTCAGTTAACTAATTGTAGCATTATAATCGACATTTCAATTGTTGTTGTTTAGTTTGCCATATATCCAAACGTGAATATACTTTGTAGTAACCCACTTGTGTAATCTTATAAGTTTATTCTAGTTACTAGTATATTAATTTTAAAGTATATAATTAGTGTTTTCTTTGATACACTTAATACAATCATTTAGGTACACTTAATTTTAAGGTGATATGAACTTGTAGTTTTATACAAATGTGATACTAATGATTTTTTATTGGGACATATATGTAGATGGATGAACTTATAAACAGTTATGGGTTCCTGGATTCTGAATGTTTGCTTTAGATTTTATTTGTTTAGTTTTTAAATGTGTGATTTAGATCTGTATTTATGTAAATTCTGTTAAGCATATTCAGTTATATGCAAATTCGTTCGTACTGATCTGCTTTAGGTGTACATTTGATGTTACTGTTACTATTTTTTTGAGTTTGATAAATTGCAAACTGAATAACTAATTTACATTCTGTCCTTGCAGATCAATTTAACCCATTCAGCCTTTATTTGCTGTGAATCATCTGCCATCATATATAGTTAAGTATGAACATGCTATAATGATGTTTTAGGAGTACAGTTACGTAATTCAAGTATGTTGTTACAGGTACATTAATATGATCTCTATATGTTACTTTTAAAATGAATGTTTGTATTACTGATGTGTTTCAATTGGATCTGTATGGACAATACTTATTACACTGTTGTGATATGAATACATATATGTCTGCACATAAGCATTAGAAACGGCTCTACACATCTCTGCAAGATACTTACCGTGTCAAAAATTGAATACCTAAATTATACATATAGTAACACCCTATGCATCTCTACATGACGCATTCAGTATTGAACTTACCCTATCTTCTTCTGATCATTACAACCGACACACACGTATCTGTTCGCTGTATTTGCAATCATCATGTCCAACTGTGCAAACACCATTTAGGTAGGAAACTTTGTATTTGTTAAGATTGTTAATAGATTTTTGCTTTTACCAGACCAATTGACAGTAATAAATCATAATAAAAGTCTCATATATATATCATAAACTAGTATCTGAATCCATAAAAAAAATCATAACTAAAATTTAAAGGACCAAATAACTTTGGCCAGTTCCAATACCAGCAAAATCATAATATGCTAACGACATAGTGTTCAATCGATTTCGGTAATAAGTTTGGCGAGTTCCAACTTCTCACGCTGTCACACTTTAGTCTTGGTTGCCTTCGAATCCAACTGCAATGATTCCAAAACAGTATTATTGAAAATGTTGATTTTAGAAGAACATAAAACTTGAACTTGTCTACAAAATTAACAGACTTATATACAACTTATAGCTAGACATTGAGCCACTAACACATAACAGAAAGTAACGTGAAAATATGCTAATTCTAATGACTGTAGCTAATCTAACTTAGTCCCAAGTTTCAGTAACAAACTGTGTTGGTCGTTAAGGTTCTGGCTGAACTTAAAATAAAACTAAGGAGTATTCTGGTTTTAACCCATCAGGAAACCAAGAGTCGAAGTTGTAATAACTATTACAGATGTCGATACTGTCATATTTGATTATCATGTTATTCTAAACTCTTATACAAGTGTGACCACCTAACTAAGAAGAATTTAATGGTTAGACGCATACACAAATTTAAGTTATTACATACCTGTAGTGCTGCAGTCTGTTTCACTGTCAGTGTGAACTCCTGTTGTCAATACTGTTTTTCTCCCAACAATAGCCAATTAGGTTGACTGGTCCCTTCCGGATGTTGTGTTTTGCAGTTGTGACATTGTTCTATAGTACTGACTAGTTTCCTTTAGACTCTGTGACAATTGAAGACGAGCCTCTGCTTCGGCGTGTCTTGCTCCAGCTGCCTCTTGTGCCAAGAGTAACTTTTTTTTCTTAGCTTTGATAATTCTTTCTCCGACTCTTCCTCAAGTTGTCATGCAACAAGGCCATATGTACAGCTTTTTTTTTATTCTGCTAGAGCTTGAGCAGATTTTTCCTCTGCAATTCGTGCCCTCTCTTCAGCATTTTTGATCATCTCCTGCAAAGATGCTGGTACTTGTATATCTCCTTCATCCATTTGTATTGAAAATACTTGCTTCGTCTTCTTTTCCTTGGGAGGGCAGACTTTGACGAAGCTTTCTTGTTGAGTCGTTCCCTCTATGGCTGTCAGCATATCAACTTTCTCCTAAATTATTAATTATAAACACACATTAGATGAAGCAGAAGAAGATTTGGAATTATGACTGAAAATGACAGTCACCATATAGTTATGGATTTACCATTATTGATTTTGCATGATCATCAACAGGCTGTCCATTTGATCCAGTGTGCACACGTTCATAAACACGGTATGATCCTGGTTCGACGCCGTCTTCCTTCTTCATCTGCAGTTATAAGAAGCGGACATCAATATTGAGGAATGTGTCATAACATATTGCAACATAAGGATAAATTATCAAAATTGAGATTGGAGAATTTACCATGGACCTGACCCTTGCAAAACTGCGGGTTCCAGCGTTATGATTACTTTTTCTATTTAAAACACTTAACTTGCTCCTGTTACTCGCAACCTGCTCAGTTATTATCAATCTGATTAGATGCAAGTTCAAATAAATCCTACAAAATTGCACCAACTATGAAATTAACAAACCTGGAACTCGTCAGATCTGAACAACTTAATTAGATAAGCCCAATCATCTCTTTCCAAGAGAGGGTGTATATGTTCCATCCTTTCATCGTCAGTCTTATACTTGTCATAATAGTGTTTTTTAAGATGTGCCCTAAATCTTCTGTACTTTGTTCCCATCTTATTCCAAATGATTTTTTGTATGTTTGCATCTTCCGGTATAGCATAAGTTTTCTACATGTATGTTGAAGCAATTATTAGTAGGTAGACAAATTTCTAGTAGAGTTGGAAAAATAGGTCTTCACATAAAATTAGATTACTTGTATAATGATGGATATACGCATGATTCGGGCTCGGTTTTAAATTATTCGGACCTCGTACACGCATGAAGCCCACGAAAAACCCGATTTCGAGCTAACCCGGGGAAACCGGGCAAGTCGCAAACTTGCCCGGCACCCCCGGGGGGCTTACCCGGAATTTCCGGGTAAGCCTAGGCTTGCCCGGAATTCCGGGTAAGCTTTGCACCCCGGGGGTGTCGCGCACACCCCCTTTTTTTTGTCCTGGATGTATACGGAGACCCGATTTTCAACTAACTCCTATACGTCGAGGACCCCCCGTTACAAGGCGCGCGCGTCCCGTTCGTGACAGCCGCCTGAGACGCGCGTCAGAGTCCTCTTCCCAAAGCTCTCCCCTGCATCCCGGTTCACATTTCCACATTGAACCGGGTCAAAACCGGCTTACGGTCCAAGGTTGCCTATAAATAGCCACCTTGGGGGTAAACATTTTCAAGTCACTTTGGGTGAGAATTGAGAAGAGCTCTGACCTCTCTCTAACTTTCTCTCTCTAGAACTGTCTAATGTTGACCGTCGGAGTGAGCGCACCAAGCACCTCCCCCCTCTCCACGGGAGTTGCTCGGTAATGCTCCTCTTGCAGGTACGGACGGACAGTCAGCGAGAGAGCCCGAAGGACTTAGTGCGATTTTGAAGACGAAGCCAAATGCCCGTGCACGACCCTAGGAGACGGACTTGGCCCTAACAAACTCGCACCCAACCCGTAGACATCGACAAGTTACTCAGCAGACAACCCGCGTTAACTTGGTCGAAACACTTGGCGCCGTCCGTGGATCACCCACAAGACCAAAAGCATGGCAAGCAACGAGCAGCCACCGCCGACTAAGACGAAGAAAAGAGGACCAGGACGTCCAAGGAAAACTCCGGCCCCGGAGTCAAGCATGAGACCTCCTCCGCAGAGAGCTCAGAGAGACCCCCCGCAGAGCCAAAGCGAGGCCTCAGTCGCCTCGTCTATGCCAACAAGAAGCGTACACTCTCGGAGTAACGCGCAAGGGGGCACACAACAAACCGACGCTCCTCCAGGCTTCGCCCATCAAACCTTCAACACGCAGGAGCAACCATACGGAATGCCAAATGCTGGGGCATACAATCAGGCACCAGGGGCACAGGCTCCGCCTGCAGTCACCCCAGAAATGATGGCGGAACTCGAACAGCTGCTTCATCTGAGAGAGGCCCTGCGCAACCAAGGATACGGGGCGCCACCGCCCCCTCCCGCGCAACAAGCAAATATGCCCCCGCCACCAAGGCAGGCGCCTCCAATGAATGCACCTCAGCAGAGAGGCCCTACAATCTCAAAAACCCCGACCTTTCACGGGAATGCACAGCAAAGCAGGCAGTTCCCCCAACAAGGGACAAGACAGGAGCTCTCGCACTCCCAAACACCCTACCAAGCAGGGCCATTCAATGAAGGAGCCTGGAGGCAGCCGTCTCAGACATTCCAGGGATATCAAGGTGGATATTCTCAGTACAACCCGACGCAGGCGCAATTTCCCCAACAAGGCGCAAGCATGGGACAAGAAGCATGCCCCCCAAATCAGGGTAACCCAGTTACCGGGTTGACGGAGGAGATGCTTGAAAAGCTGATTGAAAAGAAGATAAAGCAAAGGAAAATGAGAGGGATGAACACATTGGTGGACACCACATCCCACCCTTTCACTGACGAGCTGGTGTACAGTCGCGTCCCAGACGCACTGTATAATCTAAGGCCGGAAAAGTACTGAGGCAAGGGAGACCCGATAGAGCATGTGCAGCAGCATGAAGCAATGCTTTTGGGGAGGACAGACAACCCTCACCACATAGCCATGACATTCCCCCAAACATTAGGCGGACCAGCTGCACAGTGGCTCTTCTCCCTGCCAAAGAAGAGCATAGACTCATGGCAGTCCCTCAAAGAAAAGTTCATCCACCGTTACATGGGAGAACGTTCGATCATCAAAGGATCAAATGCCTTGGATGACGTCAAGCAGGAGTGGAATGAGTCCCTCGCAAGCTACTACATCCGGTTTAATCAAAACATCTCGGAAATTCAAACGAACATCGCAGAGATAGAAATCATCCATGCCTTTGTCAGAAACCTGGGTAGGCACGGGTACGACTTGGGCCAAAAGCTTTCTACAAGGCCGGTGGAAACAATGGAAGAACTCGTGGCAAGAGTAAAAGAGTACATTGATGCTGAGCACTACAAGATGACAGCCCGGGACAAGTGGGTTAAGCCCGGCAACAAGAAAGATGAGAGTAAGCCAGGCCCCCAGAAGAGAACATTCAACATTGAAGAAGACAAGAATCCAGACGTCAACACCATTGAGCTAATCCCTTTGAACGCTCCCCTGAGTATCATACTGAAAGAAATGAAAGAGCAAAACCTCTGGAAAGAGCCATTCGGTTTCAGAAAGGGCCAGCTAGGGAAAGAGCAAGACAAGTGGTGTGAAAGCCACGAAGTCAACGGCCATGAAACTGACGACTGTAGAAGCCTTAAGTTCCAAATCAATCGAATCATACAAGAAGGCGGACTTAAGCACTACGTCGACCAGGGGGAAAGATTGAGAAGGTGAAAAGAAAATTCACGCCAAAGGAGAAAGGAAAAGAGAAGACCAATGACAACCCCCCTCCTAAAAAGAGGGGAGTTATTAATGTCATTCATGGTGGTCCAGCTGCAGGAGGACAAGTCTCCAACACAAGAGATGTATACGCTGCGCAAGCAAGCACACTCCCCAAGTATGGCAAAAGAAAGAAACCGGAAGAGGAGGACCCCGTGATAGGATTCTCGAGAAAGGACATGGCACACATCGTCTACCCGCATGATGACGCGTTAGTAATAACAATGGAAATCAACGGGTTCGATGTCAAAAGAATCCTGGTCGACGGAGGAAGCTCGGCAGACATCCTCCATGTCAATGTCCTCGAACAGCTTGGAATGAAGAGAGAGGACCTGAAGCCGGGAAATTTTCCGTTAGTAAGCTTTGTGGGAGCTGCTACATATCCACTGGGGATGATCACCCTTCCCACTGTGATAGGAGAAGGATGGAACGCAATGAAAGTCGACATCACTTTCGTGATCGTCGAGAGCCTTGGCGCTTACAACGGAATTCTCGGAAGAACAACGATAAACCCCTACGAGATGGTGCCTTCAACGGCACACCAAAAGCTGAAGTACCGCTTAAGGGGAGGAGTTGGTGAAGTCTTGGGCGATCAGACGACAGCACGAAAGTGCTATGTCAACGCCCTAAGATGCAAGAACCGTCTGGACATAGCAGTCATTGAAAGGGGACAATGTTCCAAGTCTGAAGTTGAGATGCGATTTGACGAAATGATGAGCAGAGGAGAAAGACTCCCAGCACCTCAAACCCCAATGCTCCCAAGCATATGGGACATCAAGCAAGGGGAGTCGGAATCCATCCAGAGTTACTTCAAGCGATTCGCCATAAATGCAACTTCAAGTTTGGCAGAGAAGTCAGCCGTGATCAATGCCTTTTTCCTGAACATGAACTCACCTACATTCCTCCTATTTGGACGAACACAAGGCTGGAGAACAACCAAATCTATGGCTGACTTAAAAGAGAAGATGGAGACAGCAATCGAGGTCGCAAAAGAGCTGGGGTGGTTCAGCCCACCTGCAGAACAAGAGGAGGCGCGCGAACACAAGCGTGCAAGACAAGACTTGAACAACAACCAAGATGGCGAATATACACCTCTGAACATAGAGGTGGAGGAGTTGTTCAAGACCATCTTGAAGGATGTTTTACCTCCTCCAAGCGAGATCCGGATTGCCTTCCTCGGGAAGAATCCAGAAATGTGGTGCCACTACCACAACAGATGGGGTCACAGCACGAATGGGTGCCCCTCTCTACGCAACAGAATCGAGGAACTGATCGAACAAGGAGCTCTGCGCTCCTACATTGCATGCAAGAAGCCAGCTTTATCAAACCGTCACTAAGGGAATAATCCTTCCCCTATGACATGCACATACTCTATCTTTACTTTTCAAGTACTAAGTAGAACGTTTAGGATGGGAAATCAATTGACTCCATCCATGCACATCCCTTATAAATAAACAAGAAGACTAATGAAGTTCACTCCTTGCGTAGGAAAAATCACTATGTAATGGCAAGCTACCCCGGTCCAAAACCAGGAACAAGCCACATACATCATCAACAAAGGCCCTAACTCTACACGCAGAAAGGGCAAAAAACAAGAAAAGCCATCAAAAAGATATCAAAGCAAGACTAAGCAAAGCTCATGCCTGTATTCAAAACAGAGGGAGCGCGACGCATGCAAGGAGACAAAATAATTTCATCAAGGATGTGGACGTACTAATCTATCCACATCCTTGCCAAAAGTCGGGGACAAGCGGTTCCATAGGAATCCTCCCTCGCAAATAAATGCAAGTGTCGGATGTACTAATCTATCCACACTTCGCCACAATACAAGGATGTGAACGTACTAATCTATTCACATCCTTGCAAAAAGTCGGGGGACAAGCGGTTCCTTAGGAATCCTCCCTCGCAAACAAATGCAAGTGTCGGACGTACTAATCTATCCACACTTCGCCGCAGTACAAGGATGTGGACGTACTAATCTATTCACATCCTTGCAAAAGTCGGGGGACAAGCGGTTCCTTAGGAATCCTCCCTCGCAAAAAAATTCAAGTGTCGGACGTACTAATCTATCCACACTTAGCCATCATCAAGCGATGTGGACGTACTAATCTATCCACATCTCAAAAAACAAGATAGGCGTGCGGCTCTTCAGGAAACCACCATCTTGTCAAAATATCATAATGAAGATCCACGGTTCCGTAAGGAACTATCTTCTTATGAAAATCAAAAGGACAAGCGGTTCCTTAAGAGTTCCCCCTTCTCTTTAAAATTGCAAGTGTCGGACGTACTAATCTATCCACACTTCGCAAACAAACAACTATATCAAGTATGTGAACGTACTAATCTATTCACATCCTTGTAAAGGAAGACAAGCAGTTCAACATGGATCCTCCTCCTTACAAAGCCACAGGTGCTGGTAATACTAATTCATCCGCACCCCGCCACCAATAGAGATGCAATTTCCTAAGGAAAACCATCGGATTAAGGAAATCGACCTGTCAACAGAGCTACACTCTTCCAAAAGAGAACATGTTATAGAGACAACAATAAAGGAAGATGCAAAATAATACTAAGTATTATATCTTTCTAACATCTCATGTCAGGCATATATATATAATATAGCAGGTCTGAAAAGTAAAGGCATCCAGCCAGCATAAAAAGTCAAGCCCGGGACACACCCCGCCAAAATCTCACCCATGCAAGGGGAGCAACCATATATACACAAGAGAGTCATATAAAACAAAGAAAGATCAACCTGACCCAACGTCAGGAGCACCAGAGCCAAAGGCGTCAGCCATAAAAACATCATGCGCAGGGCTGCTGAAAACAACACGGCGATCGTCACCAACAGGGACGGACACCTGTCCCGTCAAACCACTCGCTCCGCCCACATCGCCCGCTCGGATCCCCGCAATAGCCCCGAGGGCATAGCCAGTATATGGCCCAGTACTCTGGAAAGGAAAATCGGGGGCAAGAGAGTATATCCTCCTGAAGTAATCCACAGAGAAAGGCTCCATGTGATCATCACGTGCCTTCTCGAGAAGTTTGGAGTAATCAGCTGTAGTAGGAAACTCAATCATCCCAAGCTGATCACCCAGGGCAACATGAGACTCCTTAGTCTCCTTCAGCGCCACAGCATGTGCCTCCTCGTCGACCTTCTCCTGGCGCAATAAGGCAAACAGCTCCGCCTCCAGCTGAGACGCGCAATCCTGACTTCCCTTGAGATCAGCGGAAGCCTTGGAAGAAGCATCTGAATGTGTGCGCGCCTTCTCCCTCAACACAACGACATCCTGAGACAAGCGCTCATGACGACCCTGCAGACCCCTCGTCTCCTCAACAAGCTCAACAACAAAGGAGGAAAGGTTGGTCATCACGGCATTCACCTGCAACAACAACACAAGCACATCACACACAAAGAAGCCAGACAAACATGATAGATCCAACATAAAAAGAAAACAACGTACAGGAGCAAAGCGCGCGAGCGACTCCTCAACACACTTCAAAGCAGCCTCAGGGTCACGGGGGCACTTCTTGCGGTCAGCCGGCGGAACAGACCGCTGAACCACACGCACACCGACAGTAGGTGTGCTCAAGGAAACATCCTTGGGAAAGCGAATAGCAGACTGAGAGTATGGAGTCCACTCGTTCCCGGACACATCCCGATCAAGCCGACACATCAGATCAGACTTGCGAAGAGCTGGAGGAGTAGGAACAACTACACATCAAAAGCAAACACATTAGGAGAAGGAAAACTATACCAATACAACAAGAAGTCAACCACAGTCACCTGCCAAGGAAGGCACCTCCGCTGAACGGCCGCTCCCCGACCGGGGGGCAGGCATGGTCGAATCCGCATACATTGGCCCCTTCCCTTTGTCGCAGGAAGGAGCAAGAGGCATGCCGGCAGACGTCGACCTCTTAGGATCGCTCGGGGAACGGACGTCAGCATCATTCTCTTGGACAGGTGCAACTCCCCCCGCCGTCGGGAGTACCAAGCCTGCAAAGACAACCACAAAAAGACCATTAGCATGTTAGCATGGGGAAAAATCTCAACGAAACCTTTAAAGGCACAAGTCCCATACCCGGGCCAACAGGAGGAGTGTCGCCGAGGCCGGAAATAGTCTGAGGAGATCCGCCTGCGACTCCGCCCTGTAAACAGGGGCGTCTGTTAAGAAACCAACCTACAAGGAAACAGGAACTACGAAACTTCAAAACATACCAACTCATCCCCCGAAGGACGTACATGAATGCCCGCCGCGAGCAACTCGGCGTCGGAAGCACGATAAAGGGGGCTGTACTCCCCCGCCCTATTCGCCGTGTGAATCTTCTTCAAAGCAACCTTGTCTGTATCGGAGAACTCCTGAAAACGCGGAACGGGGTCGGTATCCACTATGTGAGAAGTCGACCAAGTCGTGCCCGCATCCTTTATAAAAAAGTACTGACACTTCCATTTGTTCTGGGAAGTGTCCGATCTTTCGCAGAACCGCGCCTCAGTATTCCACCCCGCCCTGCGCAAGCCAAGGGAGGAGAATCCCTTCTCGGTCATGTGAGGCCAACGCAAGGTGAAAGTACACATCCCAGACTCATCTGCCTTGCCCAGGCGATAGAAGGCTCGAAAAAGCACTATCGAGTAATCCCAAGAGTTTAGATGACACTGCACCCGGAAACATGTCCAAGCTCTAAACCCCGGTGGAGTGATAGAGACGGGAGAAATCCTGTAATGTCGACAAAGGCGGGCCAGATCCTGACAATAAGGAAAGCGCAGCCCTTCTCGGAACTGTGAAAGATAAACAGCCTCGTATTCAGCCGGAGGAACGGTGGGCCGACCAAATTCGACCCCCTTCACGACGTCCCAAGGATACGAGACCTCTATGCCGGGACACCAGCCCCGGGTCGAGACGTAGAGATCGAACTTGGAACGTGGGAACTTGTTGGGAAAAAAACATTTGGGTCTTCTCCAGTATTACGCGGTTACCCGACGGTCCCAAAAGCACACCGCTTCGAGACCCGGAATCAGAATTCGTGGTGCCCTCATCAACCTCCCCATCAATGTTATCCGAAACAGAGTGATGAGACTTACTCATTGCGTGAAGAAGCAGAAACCGTTGCCTACCAGGAACACTCTAAGTATCAAAGACACGCGCTTGCAAGCCCGTCAACCAAACCCTGCAAAAACCATACACAACTCAATCAAAAACCAGGGCCACGTATCAACACCATTCACCAAGCCCTTTGCGAGGGCATCCAACCCAACGGACCAACTGTCCGCGAGCAAACAGCTAGGGACCCTCCCGCTCGGGAGTCAAAAGTCCCTACGCTCACCAAAGGCCTAGGCCACCCACTAACAAAATTTCCATATACTTATACAATATAACACAGGTATTCAAGCATTCAACTAAACGACGAGCTCAGGAGCTAAGGAAATCTAAAGCATGTAAAATTGGTCATAATTACCAAAATGCCCTCCGGCCACATTTCGATCAAATTTTATCCCCAAAACGGCTCAAGGCTCCGGGGGCACATACAAGCAGCTCAAATACACTTAAGCAAGCCCATTACATGTCACGGGGAAACTTACCCCTACCCGAACAATTCAAAGAGTACTCGGGTCAACTAAGCCACCGATAAGATCGAGCTACCGAGCGATCACCTAAACTCCGGGGGCATGACTATCTACTCACAAATAATCGAGGAGTCACTATCACACTCGGGGGCATCATATCATATCACAAAGAGGGGGGACTACACAACCTAACAAGCACCATACATCCAAGAGGTACACTCACATCCACCCTCCATTTTTTAAAAGTTGTTGATAACTTGGATTTTCACCATCAAGTGACTTAGCTAAATTTGACTAAGTTATTTCAAATGGTCTCAACTACTTGAAAACATTTTTTTTTTATGATTTTTTGTATCAAGTCCATCACATGTGATTTTCCAAACCCGGCATTATTTCATTTACTAAAGCCGTCGTCTCGCCGTCAAGACGGCCGTCTCGGACGACGGGCTCCCGAAAACCATCATATTGCATGAAAAACGTTTTATCAAAACTTTCATGATTTATTATCATTTTGATACAATTAGTCGTGGCATGAACGTTCCATATTTATTTGATCATCTTACAAACCCGAAAAATTTCATGTGCGCTCACGCCTTACTTCTTCCAAAATCACATTTATCATATTACTCGTAGTCCGTTGTGCTACTAACCCTTTGCGCAGTTATCAAGCATGACCATCTCAAAAAACTAAGGCAAGGAGCTCGTCTGAGCCGCGCGTATCCACCCTTGGTAAGTCAAGACCCAAGGTGAGCAGACGACCCGAATCACGCGTACACCCTATCTTAAAATAGAGTTAAATAAAGGTCAAGCCATTATTTAACTCGGGGGCAAGTGATGGATATACGCATGATTCGGGCTCGGTTTTAAATTATTCGGACCTTGTACACGCACGAAACCCACGAAAAACCCGATTTCGAGCTAACCCGGGGAAACCGGGCAAGTCGCAAACTTGCCCGGCACCCCCGGGGGGCTTACCCGGAAAATTCCGGGTAAGCCTAGACTTGCCCGGAATTCCGGGTAAGCTTTGCACCCCGGGGGTGTCGCGCACACCCCCCTTTTTTTTGTCCTGGATGTATACGGAGACCCGATTTTCAACTAACTCCTATACGTCGGGGACCCCCCGTTACAAGGCGCGCGCGTCCCGTTCGTGACAGCCGCCTGAGACGCGCGTCAGAGTCCTCTTCCCAAAGCTCTCCCCTGCATCCCGGTTCACATTTCCACATTGAACCGGGTCAAAACCGGCTTACGGTCCAAGGTTGCCTATAAATAGCCACCTTGGGGGTAAACATTTTCAAGTCACTTTGGGTGAGAATTGAGAAGAGCTCTGACCTCTCTCTAACTTTCTCTCTCTAGAACTGTCTAATGTTGACCGTCGGAGTGAGCGCACCAAGCACCTCCCCCCTCTCCACGGGAGTTGCTCGGTAATGCTCTTCTTGCAGGTACGGACGGACAGTCAGCGAGAGAGCCCGAAGGACTTAGTGCGATTTTGAAGACGAAGCCAAAGGCCCGTGCACGACCCTAGGAGACGGACTTGGCCCTAACAAACTCGCACCCAACCCGAAGACATCGACAAGTTACTCAGCAGACAGCCCGCGTTAACTTGGTCGAAACATATAATACTTACACCGATTAGCTTGAACAACTCTAGCTTGATGTCGATATGTATGCTGTCCCAACCACGCACTTGATGAGGAGCTTTATCTCTAACAATGGCTCCACAGAAATTTGCAAATTCAGTTGAATTATCACTGCAAACATGACCATTTTCATCAAACTCCAAAACCTCCTTTGGATCTGACTTTCCCCTACGTCCTGTTTTGATATTTCTTGTATGCCCTCTAGGTGCCCATTTTTTTTTGGCCACCAGATGGTTTGATTCACTGTCATGACCTGATTTGTGAATGGGCACGTAGGTAATAATTAGTCAGATGAACACCAGAAACACAATATACATTACATAAACAAACTGAGATGAGTTAATTGGCAAACAATGTCACCCTCTGATATTTCCTGGTGTTCACTGATATATTGATGCACTCGTATACTCCCGGAGACGTCACCTATACTCATATTGCATTCATGTTCTGTGTTTGTAGCCAAGTCACCAACCACTCCATTCTCATTGTCTGTGTTTCCCCCTGCTTCGACACCTTCAGTTTCTGCAGGGTTAGGCATTCTTTCTGCTGAGGAATGTGTGTATGCATCAACTAGTTCATGCTGGGAGTTTTCATGATATCCATTGTCTAATTCAGTAGCATTATTTGTACCTCTACTCCTTTTCCTAGAGCTTCTTCTCCCCTTCTTAATCATCGGTGAACCTGTGTGCAGGGTATGAGTGGCAAGATTCAATACGTGTTTTACTGACAGTTCCAATGTAATGTTAGTTACTTTTTGTTGGTCAGTTTGGGTTTTAAATGCATCGTTTTGCAAAAAAATTGTGTCTGCGTGTTACCACAGACTAACTGCACCGTAAAACATTTGACTGCATTTATCCAAAGATGAAGAAAAACGACTCAGGCTTAATTTGACATGTTCTGTGAATATGAATGCATCAGATATAGGATTGTTTTCAGCATACTCATTTTTTTACTACAGTAGTAATTTTGTTGAAAATAATCATACAGCAATACAGTGTGTACATACATGTTATACAACCATTGCCCTCTCTTTAGCTCACTAATTATTAAACTTCTCAACCAAATTTGATTTCGTCAATGAAAAAACAACAAATGATATACTAACTTCGTGTACATACATCTTTAAAGGCAGTTAAAACTCACCTCATTCAAGGGTTACAAAATGACTGAAAATATTTCATACATCGTTCACCTTGTGTTCTTAGTATCCTAGTTACAACATTAAAACCTGTTTGAACCGCGTTCCATTAAACCAAATCAAAAGCTTTCATGGAGTTTGGCTGGTATCCTAAGCAATCTTTTTTAAACCAACTTCATAGGCGTTCAGAAGTAAGAAGTGAGTACCTGAGTTGGAGGAATGAGGAGACAATCGTTTTCTTCCTTGTACTGCAGTACTTCACCTCTTCTCTACTCTCCTCCGTAGTGACAAATGAATTGTCCAGACTATTTCGTGGAGGAAGAAGACTGTAAAAATATAACATTTCCATCTTTTTCTTCTAAAGCAGGAATCCGATTTTTTTTCAAATTAATCCAAACCAATTTCCACTACTTAGTTTCAGACTTGAATTCATACGTACTAATTGCATACCAGAAAATGGACTCATGGGGTATGACCAGGGGACAATGCATCACCCATTCTAGAATTAGGAATGCTGCCATTTTTCACTCTCTAATATTTTCACACTATTAATTCAAATCTAGTCAACTTCAATTAATTATTACTAATAAAAACAAAATGTCGTGGATTACAATTAGAAAGAGATTATTTGTGTATTAAACTATACTAGTCCTATCTTTATATGATTTGACCAAACAAAAGTTTTATATTACTATTATTATTATTATTTCTATTATTAATATATATTTATTAAGCTAAGAATAAAAAAACTAATTGAGTTTATTTATTTGTGAAAGGAAAAATGAAGTGCAGTAAATTGTTAACGAGTGTTAAAATTCATTGAGAATATACATTTTGGATGATGTTTATTAATATAGATTCTCGTTTGGGCAAAAAGGAAAAAAAAAAAAAAAAACTAAATACCTGTTAATTATAGTTCAATGATCATGCAGTTGCTTCTGAATGAATGTACATGGTACGTGCATTGAGTGTGTCTGGTACGTGCATTGAGTGTGTCTGGTGCGGGGATGGGGTGTATGTTGCAGTATATGCAAGACTGGAGCATGTGCAGGGTAAGCACGGGTAAGCATGGTGCAAAGAACGGTCTAGAGCAGCAGGAGCATGGTTCAGAGCATAGTCAAGTAGCAGTCAAGTAGCAAGTAGTGTAATCTGTTCTTTTTTGGATAAAAATTGTTGTGTCTTTCTTACTGACAGTTATTTTCCGATGTTATAGGAACAGTTAGACATGTTTGAAAGTTAGTTTACGGTTAACTTGTATTTTAAGTCAGGTAACTCCAATTTGAAGTAAGACCGTTGGTTGAATGAATTTCTATCGTTTTGTAAGTTGCAAACGTTTTTTTCTTTGTTCAGATCACTTCAGTTGAATCCTGATTTAGCAAATTAGATTCAATCTCAACAATTACATTTTGTAATTTGATGGGAATAAATGTGATTAGTTATTACAATAAAATGCATCAACTGATCAACATGTATGTGTTAAAGCATATTAATAAGAACTTCACGTGTTGGATGCTCGTGTAAGCGTAGTGCAAAGGCTAGTGCAAAGGCTCGTGCACAGCATGATGCAGAGCATGGTGCAGCATGGTTCATGGTGCAGAGCATGCTTCAGCATGAGGCATGAACGGAATGAAGCACTGGTGGAGGCACGGTGTTTGCACGAGGTCTAGCAAAATGCACGGCACAGCAAACCACGCTGCAAACATGTGTTTACCAATGTGTTTAATTTTGTGTCATGTACTTGTATGTTTCGATAAGACTAAGTGTGTGTCAACTAAGTACCTATCCCTAGATCTTAGGGGCAGTTATGAATATTTGTTTTTTTTAAAAAAAAAATTTTGTAGTTTACTTCAGACACAAGTATATAAGTTAATGTAAACTTGCAGTGCAAGGTAACTGCTTTTATCGAATACAAACTGCACAACAATATTCAATTGCCCTTGATTCAGTCTCCTTAGTGTTTGTGTTTGTGCTTGTGCATGGTGTGTGTTTTTGGCTCGTGCATTTGGTGTGCATGGTACGTGAAAGGTTGGGTTCAAGAGTGTGTTCAGGAAAGAAACACGAACACAGGTGAAGCACGGGCAACGCATGGTCAAGGCATGGTGTTTGCACGATGCAAAGCATGGTACGAGCATAGAGCATATTCACCTTAGGAATGTTTTTTATGATTAATTAGCATGTGTTTGAATGTTTGTATTGATTGTGTGTAAGTTGTATATGCATGGATAAGACTTGGTAGTTACTCCTAGGTTGTAGGGACGGTTGTCCATGTTTTTAGGAATTTTGAATTTCAGTTTAAGTAGTTAGCCTTAGTATCTTATAAGTAAGTAACTTGTACTCGAAGAAACACATTTTTATTGAATGAATGATTCTCGTTCCTAAGCAGTTGAATTCAGTTCTTCTTGATTAGTGTTTGTTTGATTGAATCTTTGATTTGCGAATCAGATTTGATCTCAACAGAAATTACATATATTTGCAATTACGGACATTGGTTAATAAAACAAGTAGCATGTTAAAAAAATATTTTTTTTTATTATGTAGTAGATATAGAGACAAGCATCATGGAAGGAAGATTCAATTGAAACCTCATTTACGTCTCTAGTTTTTCATTATATCAAATTACCCTTGTAATTCACAATTACATTTTGTACTTACTCCTGATTTATTTGTAGATAAATCATAACTATGACGAATTTACAAAATTTAATAGTATTAAGTATGTATCGAATGGGACTTCAAGAATTATTAACCGTAATATAGTGAGATTGGGGAAATAACAAAATAAATTAGACTCAGTCACTCATATTGATTATTACAAATAAAATTTCCAAAATACTAAACAATGAGACAGTGTATTTGAACCCAAACGTCAAATGTCATTTGGCCAAAAAAAATCTAAAAATAAAATAAAATGTGCTCTGGTCACATCTCATTAAACTCTATAAATTATGACGTTCAATCTCCTTTCCGTCATTTTGTCACTGGTAGCGTATAGGGCAAGGGTTGTGTTTTCAGAGTATGAGGTTTACTGAAACGGTTTGTCCGTTTCTAATGAGATCTGCTAACTAGTCAAGGAACCAGACCTATTTAGTCCGGAGTTGCCTTCAAATACCAGTGACCACCAGCCGTTGTTCTAAACCCCTCCATAGCCGGTTGACGATATATACTTCTCCGTTACAATAAAGGTTAGTTCTGCGAATCCGACATTGACAGTGGTATTGTAGTAGTTACTGTTTGTTTGAAACTCTGCTTCTGATTTTGGGGTTTCATATTCGTTTGATGTGGCCGTTTTAAAGTTTGCAAAGCCTTCACCCTTTAGTTTTGTGAGCGTGCATCGGATTAACTTTCCCAACATGTAACCTAATTAAGTTTTAGTATCATCTTTTTAAATTCATTTACTTTGAGACAGTCATCCGGCGTACGGATGCATCCATAGATGTTTTGACTCCTTTTAAGTTAGTTCAAAAAAATTTCGTGCAGATTTGAGTTACTTATTTCGTATCTTGTACTAATTAAAAGTTTCAACAGACAGATTATTTAGGGTTGCATCTTCATTTCTCTGTTGATATGCATAAAGTATTATGAAGGATGTTGTGGCTGATTATACTATTTGAAACTTGCAGACAACATGAAGAAACAAGGTAACCGAGGAAGCAACAAGATTAACAAGTCTGTTTCTCAGTGTGGCAGCAACTCAATTGGCCGTTGTCGCACCAGGAGTGAACGCCTAAGTGTTAAGGGACCTACTGGTGATGTCCCAGCGACGAGCGGGGGTAAAAAAAGGCCAAATCCTTGTGTTAATGACCCTGATTACACACCCTGTGGCGCCAAATGCATCAAACCAATTTACATTATTTTAGATGACTCAGAGGAGGATGTGGGAGTTGAAGATTCCAGTAATTCAGTGCCAACACTACCGGAGTTGCAAAAAGATACTCTTTTTTTTTTTTTCAAGAAGAGTCCATTATCTTCTTGCAGGGTGGATAAAGTTGCTACTGCAGTTGGGGAGGATGCTGGACTACCTTCTGGCGACGAAGATGATGATGGACAAGATACTGGAGATGAAGAGGGATCTGAAACTGGTGATGAGGAAACCGGGGAACAAGAGAGTGAAGACTGTGGCAATGACGAGGATGATGAAGTTGGTGATGAAGAAGCTGGGGAACAAGAGAATGATGCATCTGGTGATGACGATGATGATCACCTTAATGATAAGGGAGATGGCGAGGAAGAGGATGAAGACTCTCGGGATGAAGAGGATTATGAAGCTTATGATGAGGATGATGGGGAACATGAGAATGAACAATCTAGCGATGAAGAGGATGATGAAAGTGGTGATAAGAAGGATGGCGAACAATCGAAGAGGTACTTTAGCGATGAATAGGATGATGAGGTTGCTGATGAGGAAACTGACCTGGAAGAGAAGACAGAGTCAGATGACACGGCTTCTCTTGAAGATGACGCTGATGGGTATATGAGAAAAAGGTCTAGGTACAACGATTGACAAAGATAATTCAGATGATGAATGAAGTCTGTTGGTTTGCCAACTTCAGTAGTTGAAGTTGTGGTAGTTTGACAATCTTTTGATTATGTAGTAGCTTTCAATTTTGGTTCACGTGTATGTGAAGAACCTCAGACTTTAAGTGGCACTATTTCTGTTAAAGTTAGGCTGTTTTTACTTTTGTTGTGGTATGATGTGGTGTGTTAATGAAATATGAAGTTCATGTTAAAACCTCTCAAGTCCTTTCTTGTGAATGCACTTTGTTGGGGTGAGTTGATAATTATTTTACTATTAACATATATGTTAAAAAGTATATGACTATATGACTGCATTAGTAATGTAATCTATTGACATTACATATGATTAAAAGGTGTTTATGGTGGAAGTGCTTACTTATAATTTTGTTACCTAATGAAACGTTATGATGTACCCTTATTTGGTTTAGAACTTATGGGGTCATTTCTGGATTGTCCTAGTTTGCACAATCCTGATAAAACAGATTTTAAACAAACATCATTCCCTTAAAACAACGCAAATGCCATGCATTTCAACAACGTTGACAACAGAGCTGTCATTAACATCATGTTCTTAGGTACGTTACAAAAGCATTACAACAACACCATTCCCTTATAACATCATTTAGTACCCACATCACTAAGCTTTCATGATACAAACAAGAACTAAATACACAACTACTAAAACCCCAACAATTTTTTTCATATTTTTTCTACCAGCATGTTGAACATCTATCTGATCATGTTTCATCTGCAATTAGCAATCAAATTAGAAGACTCCATCTTCAATTTGGCATTCTGAAACTCCAAAGAAGAGGTCTCCATCTTAAATTTGGCATTGTCCAAATCGAAAGCAGAATTGTTCATCTTCAATTCGCCATTGACAATCTCCAAATCAGCAAATTCCCTCTTCAATTTGGTGATTTCACTCTCAAGGGTAGCACTGTACACCTTCAGTTTGGTAGTCTCCTTAGTCAGTATTGCCATTTAGACTTCAAATCTTCGTACATTGATTGAAATTTCTTCAGTGCCCTTTTACCATATGGAGAGATGTCCGGATCTACCAACTCAAAATACTTACAGCCTTCGTTACCATCAACCTGTTAAAATCGAATCAGTGAGCCATAATAGGAATGTGGGATAAACGCAATTGTTACATAATTATCATTAACTTATTAATACAATATACCTCTAAACTTGAGCCATCCATAAGGTATGATATGTACTCAACTCGTGCAAACTTCGAGTACATGTTGAGATTTTTTGTATCACATATATTAGTCACTTGTCAAATCATATCAATTGTTAAAATATGGGTCAACCACGATTCTTGAATTTTGACCTTTTACAGATAACCTGGTACTCATCGTCCAACATTTAGGGTCTCGAATCATTAATTAAGTTCTTCCGTCTGTCAACTAAATCAAATTGCGTACAACCTAATTAGTACTTAAATAAGTAATTGACATAAAATCAAGTATAAACTTTAGATTTTAATGAATTGAAATTTCCTTTAGCATTAAATCATTTTTTGTTGGTATCATTTATTGACTTAATTTTCGTCTTCTATTTTTCCCGTTTTGAATTAGTTTGTGTCGTTCTTTTCGATCTCAGATTCACTTCTCGCAACCCCTAAACTTGGGCATGTATTAATTACATATTATCATATTAGAAAACTGAAGAAAAAAAAATGTATTTTGAAACTTAGACAATTTATGCGCGTGCAACGCACGTGTTAACAACTAGTTATTGTAAATATTGATGATATTCACTCTAAAATTTGGTGACTAAATAAATGGAAAAATGGTACGCAATTATTGAGAATGACGTTATATTTCTATAGATAAAAATGTAATCGCGACATTGAATGGTAGAATATATGTATATTTGGAACGTATATAAGACACGAAGGCTTATATATATAGGAAAATGATATAATTTTCTTGACATGAATGCAAAAAAAATATATATGACTAAACGGAATACTATAAATGGATTGTAACCAAGGTTGTCAGGATTGCGATCCGGATCGTAGGATCTTACGATCCTGAGATCCTACAAGGCTAAATCGATCTGGATCGCCACTAGGATCGCTAGCACTTAAGATCGGAGTAGGATCGAGCGCCGGATCGTAGGATCGTTCAGGATCGGTTAGGACTGGTCTAGGATCGTGATCCCAAAATATCCTAACAAAACCATACATAGATTGAGTTTTTTTATTATTTCAATCACTAACTATAATTTGGAGCCTCATTATACTTATTTATGACATAAATATAATTATATATCAATAATAAAAAATAATTGGTAGATATAAATATCAAAAACACAAAATGTATATTGTATTTCTTATTCATCTCCATTTATATGTCTCTAATAAATCAAGTAACTTTGTTTACCTAGTTTACGTTGAACATATACGTTTCTTATAATAAACTTGATACTTCATATGCTTCTTTGTGATTGAATTCTTATTTTCAAATCATTTACAAGTAGAAGTTCGACTAATTATAACTTAAATGATCAATGTGATTTGGACTTGAACTTAGATGATATTATAAAAATATCGCGTATGCTTAACATTTGAAGCTGATGAAAACTTAAATACAGTTGATAATGTTGTTATAGAAAATTATTATTATAATTAGAAGCTTGAACTTTGAACTAATTTATGGGTTATTAGTACTTTGTTGGACTTGAATGTCTATTTAGAAGTGTATAACTTAATTAATAATGCCTAAGATACTTTTGAATAGTATTTTGGTGATTTGATTTTATTTTGAGTAATGTATGCACTTTAAAGATATAAATTATTTTTAATGTTAAATAATTCGTAAAATTTTGTAGGATCGTACGATCCGATCATACAAACGATCTGATCCTACCCTCAACCGATCCTAGTTAGGATCCCGATCCTGACAACCTTGATCGTAACTTTTGGTAAAATATAACAAAAAGGAAAGTAACTTAAGGGATTTTGTTTTTAAACTTATGCTCATTCATTTTGAAAGCAAGAATATATCGGTGAAATATATTGGTACCTTATTTAAATCCACAAAATCTGATAAATGAGAACAAACCGATAATAGGATAATTCGAAAATATCTTAGGCTATTATCAAAATATCTGTGACGGTGTGCATAATGAAAATCTTGCATTAAAAAAAAAAAAAAGCAAACATGAGGAAAATCGCTTCTGGTGAGGAGAACTGCAGAAGTACCCCTAGCTGTCTATCAGGTCACAGGTAACCTCTCAATTTAAGCTCCCGCCATGGAATTGAGAAGCTATCCCGCTATAAATCTGAAGATTTTTTGAATTCCAAGTCACATATGCTATGTATAACCTGTGTAGTCACCCTATTTTTCTTGCCACACTAATAGATATGCGCTGTCCAAGTTAGTAATGTCTCTATAAATCGTTTCATATCATTTTCAGGTAACCATCGTGATGTTTCGTAACCATCTCCCATTACAGTTTCAGGTAACATCAGGTTAGCTGTGGGAAGGTGTTTAGGTCGGGTGGATATGAGTTCTCCCTTTTCGGCTCCAAGATTGTCAAGTCTAGGCGGACAAGAAGGTCCATCTCATAACATGGATAATGAGATGGAGATGGGTACTGACATCCAAGACGCTGATGTTCCTGAACCTGAAAGTTTGGACACTGGAATTGCTAATGTGACCGACCCCCTTTGGTTCAAACCGGGACTGCGACAGGTATTAACACTGGTCCAGCACCTACAAACATTGTCAATCAGAATACACCGTTATGTCAGGTGCCATTATGTCAGGTGGAATTAACTATCAGAGGTAACTGTTTGTATTAATGAGGTTCCTAACATCTTCATGCCTTTGTAGATTCACTGGTAAGATAAATCGTGACATTTCCAACATGATTAAGCTTCATTTCATCGAGGCAAAGGAGACATGGAAGGGCCTATCTCTTGCATCCAAGAAACACTTTTGGACAGCATTTACGGTATTCACCATATTTAGCAGTTGTGATTACATGTAGTTTTGGGCTTGAACTTTGCTATTACTTGGTAACCATCGTTACATATGGAGAACGAATAGGCATCGCCGTATGTCAATACTTGTGTTTGCAGTATGATCTAGTTGTTTTTTCATACCAATACAATATGTAAACGTATTGTGAGTTGTTTTTTCAATCGTTTTTTCATACCAATACAATATGTAAACGCGTCGAGAGGTTTTCAATCGTATTGTGAGTTGTTTTTTCACGCCGTATGTAGTTGTTTGTACATTTTTACGTTGTAAGTTATGTAAACGTATTCTGTATATGTAGGCAAAGGAACTGAGAAGGGAACCAACGCATCGAGAGGTTTTCAATTGTACACACAAAAAACAGAGGGGGGCAGGTGATTATGTTGAGAACAAGTCCAAGAGAGTTGCGGTATGAACCTGAAACCCTTTATTTATATTGTCTGATGTTTGTCTTACTATCAGCTATCATCAAAATTACTACATTTGTGAACACCAAAGTTACTGCATATTCATCCCAGTAATTCAAATCCATGTTCTCATTCGTTAACTGTAATGCGGGCTGAATACGAGGCAAATCTTATAACCAAGTATGGGTCAGAGGTAAATGCTACGCAAGTCATTCTCGACGAAGAAGCATGGACTGAGGCAGCGGGTGGACATTCGAAGGGTAGGTTGTATGGTTTGGGACAGGTTGGAGGTTCTTCAACTGTGATCACTTAGTACAGTGATGCCCAAGATGAACAAATGTTGGCGCAGAGAATTCAAGGAATAGAGGAGCGGATGCGGGAAAGCTTAGCTCAAACCATGCGTGCTGAATTTGAAAAGCATTTCTCTGCCAATATAGACAGAGCACTGCTTGGAAGTCTCATGTCTAACTAGGTATATGTGTTGTATAACCTTTTGGAAGTATTACTTTTTGTAGCTCATATGTACGCGCCCAGTAATTAGCCTTAGTACTTTTGGTTGCTCATCTTAATGAGCTGACATGAATAGTCTTAGAAAGTGATCCAGTATTGCTAAAGTGTGGATCACCTGGATATATATGTTGAATGGCCTCTGGGTAGGACTAAAACTCATATATCCTGCCCCTTTTGAGATGATGTAATAGTCTATAGGAATGAGACCATCTTATTGTAGTTGATAACAAAAGACTACGTTCAATATATGTTCTGTTGTTGTACTTAGGTATATATATTTGCATTCTCTTACTGTTTATTTAAAATGTGGATTAATTAGCTAACATGTTAAACATATGAACATAACTTCCAACATAGAAATACAAGAGTAGAAAACTACAAAATATAGAATAGTTATAAATTGTGCTAATAAAATACTTCAGTACCCTTATATTAAGTAATAAAGTAGAATACAACTCAACAAGTCATTAACATAACATAAGAAATGCTAAACTTCGTGGTACTAGAATGTTATTTCAATTGTGTCTTTGACTTTATGGCACACATGAACTCAGCTATCATTTCATTCATCTTCTCTTGCAACCTTGCCTCAACTTTGTCAATAGCATTATCAACGACTTCCTTAAGCATTTCCTTAGTGTAAACCCTTTCGACAAGACTATCTGGTTGTCTAGCGTACGAGTTTACCGATGACGATGACACACGCGATTCAAAGACCAATATTTCCTGCATATAACAATCAAAACATTACACTCTCAATCATATATACCTTGATGGACAGTTACCTTTTACAAACATTGGAACGGAATTACCTAATCTTTCCTACTTGGTTTCTCTGTGTTTGCAATTGCAAAGTTTGGACTGCATTCACATAACAAGTGTCCCCAATAATGGCGTACAGAAGTGTGTAAAACTGACGACTCTGTGGCACACCTACGTTTAGGGATACAATGACAATCACTGGAACAACGTCTGCGTTTTATTATGCTTCCGACTGGAGCCATTTTATCTGCACACAAATACAATAGTTAGACCTTCAGTTCAAGGATATGGGCATCCACATTAACTTTGTCCAACTTAGATGTGAAATTCCGTAGGTTGTTTTCCTAGTGAAAAAAATACAGACAATAATAAACACACTCCTTAATTTAATCGAATCCCAATCAAGTACAACAACATTACTACTAACATATATGTAGATGAAGTCATGGCTCCAAAAGTCTAATGTATTAAGTTTCATCTTTTAGAAAGTGGATTGACCCCATCCCAACAACACCATATATAACTATTGCACACTACGGTAGTGTTTGAAACACACTTTCAGGAATCCTAAACCCATTCAACCCATGTTAACAGAGATGTCCTCATATGGGACTTCAACTCCTCAGTTTCCTTCAACAAGCACTCCTACATCATCTAGAGGTAATCCCATATCGGTAGAAACAGGAAATTCATCTTCTTCTTCTTGATAAGACAACTCATTGTCATTTGAAGAGTCACCCACATCAGTTAACTGCATTTTATATCGACTCCTTGAGGTTGTTTTGCAAACAGCCCACCAACTCCTTCTATCTTGCTTTTTGCTTGGATATGTCAGATAATAAACTTGTTGTGCCTGTGAAGCCAGACCAAATTGCTCATTACTTTGAAGCCGTGGCTTATGATCAATCTCAACTAATCCATTATGCCGGTGCACACGCATTCTGTTGAAAGTATCATACCAGACACATTTGAAAAGGACAACTTTGTTGTTGACACCAAAGTACTCCAACTCCCACACATCCCGAAGCGGACCAAAGTAATCAACATTTTCTGTGGCATCAATCCCTCCTGTAACCCAAACACCGTTATTCATTGTGCGTTTCCTGACTCCAAGTTTTTCGGTTTGGAAGTTGAACCCATTCGTGAAATATCCTGCGTATTTTTTCACATACCTCGACGGACCTAACCCAATTTCGTAAATGCGTTCATCAATGTTATTGTTGTTATCAATTACCTACAATGACATGAACCTCAATTATCAATATTATGTTTATGTTCCTACTGTATGTGATAAATGTTGGAATTTGTATAATCCACTCACATATTTATTCAACCAGATGCCAAATTCCGTAATTTGCAACTTCTCTAAATCATCGACATTCATTCCTGGATGGTCCTTCATCATAGCTTCGTCGAACAATCTGTGAATGGCAATGCAATCACGAGAAAGACTATGTATTCAATATAAGTCTGATTTCCAGGTGTCACCACTAAGACAAATACTTTTGTAATATAATATATACCTTACATATGGAACAATCTCAGGAGTATTCATCAACACGTATGAATGTGTCCTTTTTTGATCCTCCTCGTCCATTGTTAATTTGGTTCGACTCGATGCATATCATCGACCAAGGTGTCGAAAAACAGATAGACCTGGCCAACCATGTACTTCTCCTTCATCGTCACTTCGTGGAACTTTATTTAGTCTAGTACGGACAGATGGTTCGAAGTAATGGCAGCAAAATGTGTTGGTCTCCTCAATTAAATATGCTTTGCATATGGAACTCTCTATGTGCTCCTTGTTCCCAACCTTCATCTTCAGCTTTCCTATAAATCTGTACAGGAACATGTTTATTTTTTTAATGACACAACTTGAAATGTAAGCTGAGTAAGCAGGGTAACACTAAGATTACCTCTCAAAACAGTACGTCCATGGGTACTGGACTGAGCCTCGGACAAGTGTTTCATCTGCCAAGTGCACAAGGAGGTGTACACTCGGATCAAAGAAGCTCGGGGGGGGGGGGGGGAATCTTCTCTAACTTACACAGAGTGACAACTATGTTGCTCTGTAGCTGTTTGACATGGTCAATGTGCAGGGTCTGCGAGCATAAGTACCTAAGATAATGACCCACTTCTGTAATAGTTTCCCAAACAACAGTAGGCAACATATCTCTAAAAGCTACTGGGAGTATCCTCTACAGTAGCACATGACAGACGTGCGTCTTTAGGCCGGTTACTTGTAATCTCTCTACGTCAACATTTCGACTGATGTTAGAACTGTATCCATCGGGAAAACGCAAAGTCTTTAACCACTCGTAGATATCACGTTGCTTCTCCTTGGGTAGAACGTAACTCGCATTCGGTTGCACCCATTTTCCATTTTCTTCAAACAACTCAAGATCAAGTCTCTTACAAATCAACTGTAAATCTGCTCTTGCTTTTGCATTGTCCTTAGTTTTCCCTTTTACATCCATAACAGTGTTCCAAATATTTTCAAACACGTTCTTCTCAATGTGCATCACATCAAGACAATGTCGTAACAAATTGGTCTCCCAGTATGGCAGCTCCCAAAAATCACTCTTCATTATCCAATTATGATAGCAGTCGTAGCCTGGAAACTTCATTTTACTATCATTCTTGTTATAGGAAACCTCAGAAAGCGCTGAAATGCGCCTGCTCACTTCCTCCCAGATAACAGCTGCGGCGGCCCACTCGTCACAACCGTGCCCTTACGGAATCTATCACGCTGTTTCCTAAATGGATGGTCATCAGGCAGACGGAAACGATGGCAGTCAAAGAATGACGTCTTCTTTCCATGGCTCAAATCGAAGGCTCCTGACTGTTCCATGCAAATAGGGCAACTTAGCTTTCCTTGGGTTCTCCATTCAGAAAGTAACGCATAAGCAGGAAAATCAATGATTGTCCACATTACTGTTGCCCTCATAAGGAAAATCTCCTTACGTGAGACATCGATAGTTCGAACCCCAACATTCCAAAGTAGCAATAACTCGTCAATGAGTGGCCTAAGGAATATATTTATAGATTTACCGGGATAACAGTATTCAGAAACAGATATGGCTCCTTCATGCACATCCATGGTGGAAGGTTATAAACAGTGATTATCACAGGCCAACAGGAGTGAGTTTTACCGTAATGATTGAATGGTGCAAAACCTTCATTGCTAATACCAAGTCAAACATTACGAGGTTCTGCAGCAAACGAAGGATACGTACAGTTGAAATGGTTCCATGCTTCACTATCTGTAGGGTGTTGCATGAGTCCTCGATCATTCCGATTACATGCATGCCACCGCATATGTTCGGCACTTCTGTTTGAACTGAATAACCGTTGTAGTCTTGGTATAATGGGCAAATAGTGAAGAGTCTTATACAGGATGTTTTTCTTCACCCCAGAAGGTAATGTCTTATATCGTGAATGACCACAAACAATACAGTTCTCGTGATCTGCATCTTCCTTGTAAAACAACTTACAATTGTTGGGGCAGGCATGGATCTTCAAATATTCCAAACTGAGATGCTTCAACTTCTTCTTAATATGGTATGTTGACTCAGGCAATTTCTCATCCTTTGGAAGTATTGATTTGATTGTTTGCAGCATACTATCAAAAGCTCGTTCGCTTATCTTTCCCTCTACTTTGTGATTCATTAGCTCGGACACTGCTTGAAGCACTGTTTTACTGCATCCATCCCATAGTGGCTCCCTAGCATCCCGCATCATATCTTCAAAGTGTTCTGTAGCTGGAACTGGTACCGCACTAGAGCTTGGTTGATCTGATTGGTCTGTTACCGGGTCCGTATAATCGTGTGCAAAAAAAGCCATATAAAACCATCTGTTCTATGGGTGGTTGGTTACGATGGACCGAAGATGAACCCGGCATATTTGGCAAACTGCTTGCAGAATCAACAACACTACACTCTCCATGAACATCCCATAACGAATAACCCTCCATAAACCCCTTAAATAGTAGGTGACACTCAATAGTGTCTCTATCCTTGAACGTCTTATTCTTGCAACGAATGCAAGGACATTTAATCTGTCCTTGACTGTCTATATTTATAGGTTTCGAATATGCAAAAGCAAGGAATTCAGCTACACCATCAGCAAATGCTTCAGTTATATCACAATTATTATCAACACGATGCCACATCCAATTACGATTCTGGTCCATACTCTTCTACTCGACCTACACTTAAGTATTGTTTGGATAAAATTAATGATTACTTGTTCTGTATCACATAGGAATAGGTACCTTTATCAATTCAGATGGATATGACTAAAGTAAAAAGGAAATGTAAATCAAGACCAAGTGTGTGTCAACTAAAGACCGTGCAATCATCTGAACACCATATGATTCAATTCTATATACAATATCATATGAAATCAAAAGAGCGCGCAATTCATGGTCAAAAGAATAATGCATTCGTAATTCAAAGTACAAAAACCAGTCACAAAAATGTAATCAAGATTCCAAGAAGAACTTATCTATAGAATGGGAAAAAAAAACCTTACCTCTTTTGTTTTGAACGACACAAGGCTATATCCAAGTACTTTGGGAAGATGAGGGTGAGTCGTTTGAAATTGGCGCTATGTAAGATTGAGGAGTCGATAAATTTTGGGGTAACAGAAGAGAAGAGCTTTAATACAAATGCTGTCGGTGGTGCCGTGCTGGTTGTAGCCTGTACACAATTTAGATAAAATTATATAAATTCATTACACACAAACTACACACCTCACATCTGTGTGAACGCAGATATTATATAATTACATCGGTCTTTTTAAGTTTATTAAACTCACCCTAGATTACAGAGAACACATAGTAGAGGTCCTTGACGCTAAGGTGGAGAAGATCGGGATACATGGAGCTTGATAGCTAGGTGAGTAACTCGGAATCTATCAAAACGAATGTTATCATCTTATAGCCCAAATTCATGCATGATAATTGTATGCCGTAAATTATTCATCCCAGTTCCGCCCAAGTAATTGAAGTCAATCCCTTCAACAAAATTCCAAAATTGAACAATTCGAGCTAAGGGTATATACAAATCATTACTGAGACATGTTACGGCGAACAAAGTTGCAGGATACAGCAGTGAATTTGGGTTTTTGTAGCCTTATTTGATCACAGTTACTGCATTTTTTTTAAGAAGAATGTAGGCATAACAATATACAGACTACCAGTAGTTCAATTGTATTCACACGTTGTTCGCATACTGAATATAGATATACTAAACCTTCTTAGTAACCAATTACCCACAATATGAATTCATTTCCACACCCTTTATCTCTGTAGGATACATGTCTATTTATTTGGTATAAGTTGCTGCTACTGATATTACTTCAATGTATGTGAAAGTGACCTGTGAACCCTCGAGACGTGGTTTCAGGTGTGGATCGTATATGTGCAACCAAATGGCACACACGATTACCAACTTGGAAGCACATAGGTTCCAAATTAAAAAGCTTCAACGTTCTGTGAAACAATAGTGTATGCAAGTTGAAGAGGAAAGGGCAACTAATACCAGGCTATTAGCCCTCACTGAGACAAACGCGTATGCTTTGACATATAAGAATAATGAACTAACAGAGTATGCCAACACAGTTAGTTGTTTTTTGAAGAAAACACAGGGTCTAGAAAACACGGTCTCCATGCTTAAAGATCAACTCAACATGAAGGAGTCAGAGTGGAAGTGCTTGGAGTCTAGGATGCAACATGATATTGTTACAGTCGAAGTTAGCCAACCAGCTTTCCAAGAACGAAGATGCTCCAGCAAAACTGCCCATTCTATGTGGAAAGATACCCACAAAAAAACCCCGTAAACAAGTAAACACCGTTATCAGTGGTGGGTCGAGTGACAAGGAAGGTTCATCAGAAGATGCATTTGATACAACTATGACGACAGGTAACCAATAGAATTAGCAGATATGTTTTTGTATGAACAATGGCATATAGATTTCCTTGAAATAACTTAGTTCATTCAATATCCTTAACAAACATTATCTTCCACTTACTTTTTCCTATCTTTTATGTTATATATATATATATATAAGTTTGCTCACTAATAAGGGAGCAGGTGTTTCCAATCCCAACATAGTTATCCATGTAAAATAAAATGATAAGATTGACAATACTGTCAGGTCAAGCAACTCCACCGTACCCACGTCGACTGATTCAACAAGATCTGTTATTTCAATGTCGGCTGCTCTTTCCAGACACAACAGCAAGAAGCTATCATCCAAATTGATAGACACTTGAGCTAAAAAATTGCACAGGGGACCAGATCCTCATGATGATTTCCTTGACACCCCTTTCGACAATATTATACAAGGTTTAATCAAAGATAGAAGAGTAGAAGCTGAAGTCACCGGGATTAATATCACCAATTCTTTTAACAGAGTTTCAGAAGATCAAAATTAAGTAATGCATGTGGTACTTCCACTGGTCAAGTCTACACCTTCTACTGGAAAATTAAACTTCAAGTATGTGGAGACAGTAAGGAAAAAAAGTGAAAGGAAAAATCTCAAGGGCATCGAATGCAAGCTGTGCAAAAAAATTCTATGATGTTGTTCTTCCAGATGATGAAGCTAGAAACCTCAATACCAATGGAGGTGTAATGTGTGAGCACCATGAAGGTGTTTCGAGGCACAGATACAAACATATTCCTCCAATGACGCCTGAAGGATTTTGGGATATTGAATTGATACTGAAATGTGAAGGATTATCCGTTGATTACAAAGTAGGTCTTTTGGAACCCTGTCATTTACTCTTTACTGCTAGACAATTGTTATGTAACAACACTTCTATATTTTCTTAAATACGAATGACAGTACTACTTTCTTACATGAACACAAGAACGTGTAGAATAGGTTATATATATGTAACACATGTACCTGCTATATATATGTACAAGAATACTGCAATAGTATAACATTATTTGTTATATGCTAATACATATATATAATACATGTGTTAGCACAAAATCAAAATTGTGCAAACTACACTCCAAATCCACACATATTATTGACTTGAACTAACTCCACACGGATACAAAACACACCAAAATATATGGGGTATTCAATCAGTGTGTAAATCAGGAAATATGAATACAATTTCCACACCGTTTTAGTGTTTGTATGTACTTTGTATGGAATCCGAATGCATACAACTTTTCAAATTTTTCATCATTTTTATATGTATTTAGTGTGCAATCCGAGTGGATTTACATACATCCACACCTGTGTGGATTGAATCCGTGTGTACTGATGTTTTTTCTTGTAGTGATATCACGATTAATTGGTGCTACTAAGTCTAATTCTTAATTATTTTTCTAGCAAGCATTTTTAATTAAGTGGTGCTACTAACTTTTAAAACTACAATTAATTTTTTAATTATTAGAATTTATATTAATTTTTCCTAATTTTATACTACAAACTTATGAAACTTGACATCTTAATTTATAGTTTTTATTATATAAAATTTATTATTTTGATATTTATTTAAATATAATATATATATATATATGAATATAAAATTTCATGAAACAAAGATATATAAAAAATTATATGTTATTTTCGTATTTGTACTATAAATTTATCGTGCCACACGGCTTAGTAAGTTTTGCATGATAAAATTATTTTATGTATGTCGGCACGAGCGCGGAATACGAGGAAATAGACATTAACCGATGAATTCTTCCCCCAAAACCTTCTATTTCTAATTCTCCTCCTTCTATTTCCGTTTCTAATTTGTTGTAATTGATATTTGTCAGCTTTACTGTTAGCAATTTGAGGCTGAGGAAGTAAGAAAAGAAAACGACAATGCCAACTCAGCTGCCCATACAGAGGATCTCATTCTGCTCACAGATGTTCCTATTCTGGTCCCTTAACTTTATACACGAAGAATTACTCCCCTCAACTTAGTAAAAACATCATCACCGCTCCATGGGTTTACTGCTATACTCCACGAACACTATGTTTGTAGTAGATTTTTTTTTTTTTTTTTTTTTACATTTTTCTATTATACTAAATGTGATTTTATAGTAAAATTGATATTATTAATAATATGTTACATATATTAGGTGTAATTAAAAAAAATTCATACTTTTAAAGTTTTACATTTGTTACAATTAAGTCCACATTAATAGTAAAAAAAGCACAAACATAATGCTACACAAGTATGGTAGAAAGACCCTTACTTCCTAAGCACTTCAAAAAATCTTATCAATAATGTTATTTCTTTATAATCGACATTTATAATAGATTAAATATAAAATAAGTATTACTTACAAACATTAAGCACCATGCTTATGAAAGTGTCACGTGCCTGGAGTTTTGACGCTCCCAGCGGAATCAGCACGCGGGGCATCCAACTCTGCCACAACTGGATCAGCTCTCAATACTCCCCAATGATCGTTCTCGAAGCCCAACTCGCACAGCGCATACGGACGGAACGGGTCATGGTTAATGGGTCTCGCTCCTAAGAGTAGCATGCCCTGGCCATCATCAGGAGAGCGGCATTAGCTCCCGAACCAGCAAGATCTCGAAGGATGTCCCTCACCTTACCAATAACAATCAGGACAATGAGAACCAGTCAATGACTATCAAGCTTCACCCCATGTCTGGGGGGAGAGTTCCGCATTCGTCAGGTCCTGAAATCCAGGCCCGTGATAATCTCCCCCACCCAACCAACGCAACGCCCTCGTTGCGACAGACCCGTTGCTTCTTAGAATATTCAATCTCTCAGCAGCAGGACACTTTACCACGCCATCAAAACTTCTTCCTTCTTGAGAACGGACTTCTTACTTTTTGCGTATTGCCTCCTCCACCTTTGAGAAGAACAACTTCCTCGTTGGTCGACGTTACGTGGCTTCCCTTGGCCCCTTTGGCCCGCCATTCGTAAACCACCACTACGAGGCCCGTGGAAAGAGCTCCTCTTGCGCTTCCATGCGCTCGACTTCCCCGCCTAAGAGTTTTCCACCCCCTTGGGACGCTACTTTGCAATCTTCCGTCCACTTCCAGCAGATTCCCCGCATAATGTGCTCTTACATCCCTCCCCGTTCGACTTCCGTGTCTCCCGAGTTCACTGGAGACACACCAGCGTTCTTCCCCGCAAAATAGCGCAACTCAACCTCCCGCGTCGAACAACTCCTCAATTGGAAACCTTGTTCGCTAATAGCGCGCTATCGATGGCTCTCTCGTGGAAAAGCAATTCGGGACAACCACACCGTTCGTTTCAGAGTCCGCAACAGTAATATTTTTCTTTCCTCCACTTTGGGACGTGAACTCCGCTCTGATTGCCACCATCAAGAGCGGTTCCTGCTCTGATACTACTTGTCACGTGCTTGGAGTTTTTACGCTCCCAGTGGAATCGGCACGCGGGGCATCCAGCTCTGCCACAGCTGGATCAGCCCTCAATACTCCCCAATGATTGTTCTCGAAGCCCAACTCGCACTGCGCATACGGACGGAACGGGTCGTGGTTAATGGGTCTCGCTCTTAAGAGCAGCTTGACTGGTTTTTGGCCTGCCCTGGCCATCATCGGGAGAGCAGCATTAGCTCCCGAACCAGCAAGATCCCGAAGGATGTGCCTCGCCTTACCGATAACAACCAGGACAATGAGAACCAGTCAATGACTATCAAGCTTCACCCCATGTCTAGGGGGAGAGTTCCGCATTCGTCAGGTCCTGAAATCCAGGCCCGTGACAATCTCCCCCACCCAACCAACGCAACGCCCTCGTTGCGACAGACCCGCTGCTTCTTAGAATCTTCAATCTCTCCGTAGCATGACACTTTACCACGCCATCAAAACTTCTTCCTTCTTGAGAACGGACTTCTTGCTTTTTGCGTATTGCCTCCCCCACCTTTGAGAAGAACAAGTTTCTCGTTGGTCGACGTTACGTGGCTTCCCTCGGCCCCTTTGGCCCGCCATTCGTAAACCACCACTACAAGGCCCGTGGAAAGAGCTCCTCTTGCGCTTCCCTGCACTCGGCTTCCCCGCCTAAGAGTTTTCCACCCCCTTGGGACGCTACTTTGCAATCTTCCGTCCACTTCCAGCAGATTCCCCGCATAATGTGCTCTTACATCCCTCCCCGTTCGACTTCCACGTCTCCCGAGTTCACTGGAGACACACCAGCGTTCTTCCCCGCAAAATAGCGCAACTCAACCTCTCGGGTCGAACAACTCCTCAATCGGAAACCTTGTTTGCTAAGAGCGCGCTATCGATGGCTCTCTCGTGGTAAAGCAATTCGGCACAACCACACCGTTCATTTCAGAGTCCGCAGCAGTAATATTTTTCTTTCCTCCACTTTGGGACGAGAACTCTGCTCTGATTGCCACCATCAAGAGTGGTTCCTGCTCTGATACCACTTGTCACGTGTTTGGAGTTTTGACGCTCCCAGCGGAATCGGCACGCGGGGCATCCAGCTCTGCCACAGCTGGATCAGCCCTCAGTACTCCCCAAGGATCGTTCTCGAAGCCCAACTCGCACTGCGCATATGAACGAAACAGGTCGTGGTTAATGGGTCTCGCTCCTAAGAGCAGCTTGACTTGTTTTCGGCCTGCCCTGGCCATCATCAGGAGAGCGGCATTAGCTCCCGAACCAGCAAGATCCCGAAGGATGTGCCTCGCCTTACCGATAACAACCAGGACAATGAGAACCAGTCAATGACTATCAAGCTTCACCCCATGTCTGGGGGGAGAGTTCCGCATTCGTCAGGTCCGGAAATCCAGGCCCGTGACAATCTCTCCAACCCAACCAACGCAACGCCCTCGTTGCGACAGACCCGCTGCTTCTTGGAATCTTCAATCTCTCCGCAGCAGGACACTTTACCACGCCATCAAAACTTCTGCCTTCTTGAGAACGGTCTTCTTGCTTTTTGCGTATTGCCTCCTCCACCTTTGAGAAGAAAAATTTCCTCGTTGGTCGACGTTACGTGGCTTCCCTTGGCCCCTTTGGCCCGCCATACGAAAACCACAACTACGAGGCCCATGGAAAGAGCTCATCTTGCGCTTCCCTGCGCTTGGCTTCCCCGCCTAAGAGTTTTCTACCCCCTTGGGACGCTACTTTGCAATCTTCCGTCCACTTCCAGCATATTCCCCGCATAGTGTGCTCTTACGTCCCTCCCCGTTCGACTTCCGCATCTCCCAAGTTCACTAGAGTCACACCAGCGTTCTTCCCGCAAAGTAGCACAACTCAACCTCCCGCGTCGAACAACTCCTTAATCGAAACTCCTTAATCGGAACCCTAAACTCTAAATCCGAAACCCTAAAGCATAGTAGAAAGTTTATATTGATGTATAAGTTCAGTTTAGTCTGGTCTTAAATATTTTTATTATAAATAAATAATGGAAACTAACGAAAGGAACTGCAGTTGATTATTTTTCTTATCAACATCCTTCCTTCAAAATATATATTTACCATAGAGTAATATGAAAAGTTCAAGCTTCCTATTTTTTTTCTATATAAGAAAGCCAAATATAAATATACCACTAACTATTTTTTTAAACAAACTAACAATGTTGATATTGAGCAAATGACGATAACACAAAACTCTATTGTGTTGCTGGTCGGGTTAACTTTAAAAGATAAAATCACTAAATAGTTTTACCATGTTAGCTTAACTTGGTCAAACCATTTACCCAACTCAATATGATTTTTGTAATTTTTTTTTAATAAAAATACATAAATAAACTATAAAAAAGCTAAAACTAAATAATATGACGCGGATATATTATCAACATTGATGTTTGATAGTTTGAAAAAAAAAAGCCACTTCTATATTCGTATTAGGGCTTCCTTATATTATATAGGAAAAAAATTGAATTTTTCTACTATGCTCCAAGATCCAAAAAAATTCAAGCTATCGTTGGACACTTGTGAAAAATGGATCTTTCTATTATGGTCCAATAGCACCATACTTTTGGTAATTTTTTTGTAATTTTCTATTGCCCTAAAGGTGAACCCTGAAGGGAAATTGATATTATTAATATTATGATGCAAATATTAGGTGTGGTTAAAAAATTTCATATTTTTTCATACTTTTAAAATTTTACATATGTTACAATTAAGTCAACCATAGTAATAAAAAAAACAAAAAACATGGTGCTCTTGGAGCATGGTAGAAAAATCCGTGAAAAATAAGCTACAGTGACTAAAATCTCAATATGCTTCAAAAAGGGGCACTAATGTGCACTATCTCAAATTTTGGGACTAAAATGCACATTATATAGGAGATAAAAAAAGGAAGCTGTCTTTTTTTCTTGCTTTATTTATTTTAATTTAATAATAACTTTTACCTTCTGGTTCATTACATTACAGGATCCAAAAAGGAAAACCATGTGCTCTCTCTCTCTCTACGTCTTTTTCTACGTGGTGAGTGAAGAAAGCACATTCTGATTCTCAGGAAGGGAAAGATGGCAAGATGCAGCGATACCAAAGGTAAAATGACTCCATGGGGACCTGCTATTGCCGTGCCACTTGTTCGATTCCAGCAGCTTAGTTAATTAGAGAAAATCTCTCTGCAAATCAGTCAAGATCCAACATTCATGGGAGCTAACGGCATGGATCGTCTGTTCCGTAAGATCCACGCCTGGCTGCACCGATCTCCTCCACCTGGTACGCTGCCCTACAACCTCCTCAATAGTTTATCTCTATCCTAGACTTGCTCTGTTTTGCAACGAACACTGCTACTGTAAGCTCTGCTCCACACAATTATCCATTCCTGTACGTGTATTTCGAGGTTAACTTCCGCTGGATTTCGTGGCAGCTGCTCCGCTGTAGCTTTTGAAGCGGTGAATTGCTTGCTTCTTCTGATAATTTTCTCATAAAATGAGCCCTTTGTCAGTCGTAGAGAGTGTTTTTTCTTGATACATTTCTCATATTGGGGTTGAATTCTTTGAATTACAAGTGCTTTGCTAGATAAAATTGCCAGCAAGTTTACTTGAACTGTAAGGAATGTATCTTTCAACTGTGGTCTTGGAGTGCAATGTTTTGGTGCTTGTAGCTTTTCTGGCTGCCGGATAGAGATAGAGATAGGCTCAGTGGTAACATGATAGATATGAACTTAGTTTGAAGAAATAATGCCTCTGTGCTGAACGATAATTACTGGGATTTTGCTGGATTTGCCTGTTCTCGCTGGAAGAGTAAATTCCTAGTGATCTCCTTGCAATAAAGTTTGTCTTCAGAAAATGACTAATGTTCAGAAAGTTTCATCTTGAGAGATTTGGAGTTTTTTTTTATTAGTCTTATTATATGTATATATTTTGTTTCATCCACACACTGAAAATGATTTCTATTGGATTGTTGTTGAATCTCTTTCAATTGCAAGCATCTTTACCTGTTGATCTAAACATTGTAATTTTTTTTGTTATTTTCCTCTAACAGGTCCAGTTTCTTTCGTGAGGCATTTTTTGTACAAGGACATAAAGAGGGCGACAGACAATTTCTGTAGGATCATTTATACAAGCTCTGATCGTGCTGCTTATACAGCCAGATTTCAAGATGGTGGCCTTGCTTTGGTAAAAGAAATAAAAAGATTTGAACAACGGAAAGATGCCTTCTACAAGGAAGTACAGTTATTGGGGCGCTTGCATCACCGCCACCTTCTTGCACTTACTGGATTTTCCATCGATCACAAAAGGTTTGGTCTACGATAAATGGGTTTGCCTGAAAGAGAATGATTTTTTGGACAGAATTTTCAAATCATACAAATATTTGATAACTCATTTCATATTAGAAACAGTGCAATTCATGTTTAGCCTTAGGTGTTTCTTCCTACCCTTTTGCTGGTGTAATTATTTAGTGTTATCAGTTCTGGTAGATAATTTTGTTGATGAATAATGCTACAAGAGATCAATTAAGCTTCTGCAATAGTTTACCTACACATGTTTTACACTTTATGCAGTATACTTCTCTTTGAGAATATAGAGAACGGAAGCTTGAAAGATCACCTCAATGGTAATTTTAAAGAGTAAAATTTTGGAACTAAAAACCTACTTTTGCTTTCGGAAAAGTATAAATATAACATTTCCCTTTGCAGATCCTTTAAAGACTCCATTGGATTGGAGAACCAGAAGGCAGGTCGCCATCGGTGTGGCAGCGGCTTTGGTAAGTCTTAAGGTCGCAAATCATATATGGTACTAATTATTACTTAATTGCATCTGTCAATGAAATGAGCCTTAGTGTGGAATAAGACTAATCATCATGTGGCATGTCATTCTAGCTTTTCATCGGTTTCAAAATTATTCAAGTAAAGATTAGCTTAGTTGTCAAAATCTTATGCCGTAACCATATGATGCAGGAATATCTGCTTCTCTTCAACGATCCTCCAGTTTATCATGTCTCCATTAGCTCGAGCACTATCATGCTAGGCGAGAATTTCACAGCCAAGGCAAGATAATTCTCTTCAGTTCATTGTCCATTTCCTATTTCCTATAACCAACCAATCTCCAATGAAAAAGATGATACTTTTCTTGTCTCAGCTCTCAGATGTCGGGTTTCTTGGTTCTTCTGGCGATTGTACTGAAGCACCAAACAAAACATGCACAGAAGGTGAAAATGTCAAATGATTAATTTTACTAACAACCACTGGAACTCTTAAGTCTTAATTAACATTTTGGTCTTACAATGTTTGTTACAGAGTGTTTGGGCAGTGCAGAGTGCAGGAATATAATATTCCAGCTCGGGGTGCTAATTCTGGAGCTCATCACTGGCCAATCATCGGAGAAAGGAGGGTTTGATTTAGTTCAATGGGTGCAGGAAAACCGCCTAGGAGGTTCGATACACAATATGATAGACCCAGATCTCGGAAACGACTACAACTCAAGGGAGCTAAGGACTCTGCTAGATGTAGCTATAGTTTGCATAAAGTCTAGGGATAAACCTGCATTTTCCACTGCAAAGTTTCTCAGGTACCTTCAAAAGAAGATAGATGCTCCGACATGACACATTTTCCCATGTTTCCGGATCAGGTTAGATTCATTTCTTGAGTAGTAAGTTAAGTGTAGAGTCAGCCAATTCATGTTGCTGTGGCCTGACAACCTTGGTTATACATAATTCATTTGTTGGTGAGCTTTTCTATGTAATTTGGCTTCTCATGTTTCAATGAAAGTCAGCTCCTTTCCCATTCACTCATTTGTAGATTGTTGAAATCAGAAAGGATTTGGCCATACATTACATACTAACAGAATAGAATTGAACTCTTTGATCTTGCAAGTTCTCAACTGACTCATTTTGTCTGTAGTTGTGTTTACGAACATCGGTTTAGACCTGACTCCTTACTATATGCTTCAGTCCGGCTACCCAGCTCTTTTAATGAGAGGTTTCACCGGCATCCCTAGAATTTAAACACGTATACTCTAATTTCACTACTAGAAAATAAGACAACGTGTCTCGGCTAAGTCCGAACTTCTGAGTGGAAACTTTATCACTCTTAACCATACTTCATAGAAGTATGTACCTGATCTAAGTTTGACCACTTGCAAGTTCTTCATACTCCCATATGGTTTGGCTTCAAGTCTCAAATTCGAAACCCCTAAGGGGCGTCACCTCGCGGTGACTGGAGGTGACTGGATATAGAATTATCAGGTCCCGCTTGCCCACACACCGCATCAGGCATATGAGAAGGCACATGAGAGCTCGAACATTACGTAGCGGGATTGGTCGCCACTATTAGCCCATTCCTTTTTTTTTTTGGAAAAAAAAAAAATCTAAGTTTGTAAGTTCAGATATCAAAGTAAAAGAAATGAAGTGCAGGATTGAGAGTGTAAGCAATGTAAGTTTGAGGACTTACTAGCAACAAACAAAAGGGCGGGGAGGGAGGGAAGCATCCGAAAAGAACGTGTGGCGCTATCGATTGTCTCCCTTGTCGGTTGCTTGACACCAAGCCGACCGCCGTGTCCAACCCAATGATTAACCCGCATGTCACTTTCCTCTCCCCGGCGCACGTTAGCCACCCCGCCATCATTAAATAATACTCAGGCTCAGAGAGAGAATTCCGATACCCGAGGAAGCATCCAAAACTCTCAATGCAGAAATATACGACAATTTGACTTGTTGACTCATTGATGAATATGAATCAACGGTCGGTAAAGCTTCTGTCTTTTCTCTCTCCACTTTCTGCCTCCGTAGCTGATTGATTATTACTGTAGAGGAAGAAGAAGAAGCTGTCTATTCTAGCGCACAGTGGCCCTGAAAGACTTTAGAGTAAAGTTGCCGATTTTTATACTGTTGAATTGAATACAGCTAGCTCAACGAGCTCCTAATCCGCTCACCTGCCGCATTATCCGATTCTTCCAATTTTCTGCTCCCTGAGCGTTCGGATTAGCTACATTTGGAACTGCGAGGTTGCACCATTGCTTTAAGGTATCAATTTAGTTTGCATTCTTGAGCTTAATTGGGTGTTTTGTTTTTATAGTGTTTTCGGAGCTGCAAGTGTAGCAGTATGTTCAATTGCCTGAGTTATATGTTGCTGCTACTGGATTTTGACATTCAGATTCAGTCTTATCTCTAATTTTGGTTGTTTCTTTAGTGTAACTAAAAGTGATTTGAAATTGTCATTTCTTATTTTGCCTCATTTGGACAAAGTTGTATACTGGTTTTGAATCTCTCAGCGACAGTCTTCTAAAAATTGGCAGTAATTTGTATTGATGATAGCTGTTCTACTTCATCATACACGTAGGGTAGACATTTATGTATTTTCTGAAGCTGCTTGCTGTTTGTATTAGTTATTCTTGCTTTTTTACCAGGTGAGGATTTCAGACTGAATATATTGTAGATACTTTTCCTATCTGATCTTTCTCTGGCGGGGTAAGTTTCATATGATTTAATTGTATTGACAGGAACAATGGGCTCTGGAAAATGGTTTAAATCCTTGATTGGTTCAAAGAAATCGGAAAAATCACCTTCTTCAGGAAAAGATCCGAATGTAGGTTCAAGTTCAACCTGTCTCTTCATTTAATTCTTATTCACATATCATGCAATGCTTAAGAGAAGGTCTATCGAGGGGCCTTCTCGGATTGTGAATCATTATTCAGTTTCTCTTAATGAACCAAGAAAAAGAACATCACAACTGAAAATGGTGAAAATAATGGTAAGGCAAGTTTGTAATTTCAACATAAATATGGATAGATCATAAATCCAAAGAACATCAAACTTTTCTTTTCAAGGAAATGCTGAACTGAGACATCAGAATTTGAAATTAAGTATAGATATGATACTTGGAGGCACGCGAGTAATATATTGCTGTTTAATAGTAGTCGTATTATTCAAATTCTTGCAGAAGACGCATGGAAGCAAGTCTCGACACCAAAGAAGGCATTCAATTGGGGGTGGTACTGATAAAAGTATAGATGAATTCCCTTACAATTACACTACACGTTGTGGGGATGATGCAGAGTTCTGTTCCATCTCAAATGCTACTGGTAGCCCTTCTACTTCCTTTCAAGTACAGGAACCTGCTCATAACAAACAGGACATGAGAGAAGAATGGGCTGCAATACGCATCCAAAATGCTTTCAGAGGATTTCTGGTACTTATCTGTCGCATTCTCGGCGACACCTGAAATTTATGTCTGTTCACATAATTATTTTTCCTTTGAATCAAGGATTGGTGTTAAATTGACTTTATGTGGTGTAAGGCGAGAAGAGCTCTGCGTGCTTTGAAAGGATTGGTGAGGCTTCAAGCGCTTGTGAGGGGCCACGCTGTGAGAAAGCAAGCCGCAATGACACTACGGTGCATGCAAGCTTTAGTTAGAGTCCAAGCCCGTGTTCGAGCAAGACGTGTAAGATTAGCATTGCAAAGTCAAACAGAAGAGAAACTTAAGCAACAACTGGAAGATGAGGCTCATGTTCGAGAAATCGAAGTAAGTATTGCTAAACTAAGAGAGGCCCTTGGTTACACTCTTCCTTTATGAAAAAAACTATTCTAGTTAGTTTCGGTGATTCTATGGTTCCCTAGGAATGTCTCTATGGCATATTTTGTTGAAGTATATATATGCTTCCTTTGGTGTACTTAGGCACCCATGATCCTTCCTTAATTGGTAATGAAGCAAACAAAATATAATGAGGCTGAGGACAGTTGAGAAACCTACCTGAAATCATATAATATGGTGTACCGGTTCAGCACTTCATCCATTAACTAGGTCTCAGATTCAAAGTCCGTTGGAGCTCTGGAGAGAAAAATATTCATGAACAACACTTTAGTCCTTACAGGCGGACCCGATGCAAGAATTCCACATGTGTCTCTCCTGATAGGGCCCCCTAGAACACTCCGCTGGAAACCAGAGAGAAAAAAACCTACTTGATCCAAGCAATCAGCAATGAGTAGATTACAACTATGCAGCTTCCCTAAAATGTTTGGTTTGAGTGATACAAAGCCCATGTTGAGAATTGTTTTTGTTTTGTCTTGAAAGAGACGGAAATCTTTCCCTCCTGTCCAATGACTTCCTTTCCCTTTTTATTTTGTTAATAAATTTGTTTCATCCAATTTATTCTATAATTTTGATTGTGATATGAGTTGCTCCTGAATCTTGAGACCTTTCTTCAATGTACGGTATTTTGTTCTTACAGATCAGATAATTAACTATTCAAAACTTGAATATAGTTATACGAGCTTCTGCCTATGGTGGTATTACTGCAGGAAGGTTGGTGTGACAGTAGAGGATCCGTACAAGAAATTCAAACCAAGCTGCTGAAGCGGCAAGAAGCTGCAGCCAAGCGTGAAAGGGCAATGGCATATGCTCTTGCTAATCAGGCAAGACTCAAATTCCACTTATATGAGACCCAATATAATCAAGCAACGTATGGTTTGATATGCAAGTGGCTTGATCAGAAACATTTTAAATATTATAGCTAGAACCTAAAGCTCTGGCTAGACCGGTATCTCTTCGAGTCTTGACCCCGCCTATATTTATGGCTGCTTTTTTTTATTATTGCATTTAAATGCAGTAGCATGTAAGTTATTCCCAGCCTACAGCAGTTCCTTTATGTGGTCACTTCTCTATTCCATTAGTCTAGTATTTTGTTTTGATAGAAGTAGATGCAGGGAAGAAGGGGACCTCTATTTTTTTTTTTTTGCTAAATCAAAGGAATGGACTAAGTGGCGACTCTAGACCCATCCGCTACGTAATGTTCGGACTCTCCTGTTCATTTACGAACATATTAGACATTTGAACAACCATCCTGCTAAGAAGGGCTTTCTCTATCAAGGAGAAAGAATCATATGTAAACAGAGGGAATAAACTTCATCTCCAATACCTTCCTAGAGAGGCTTTGTTTACCATCCAATTTTGAAGGATTTAGAGGGAAATAGGGGAGTGTTTACAGTGATTTTTTTATCACATAGCTAGTAGAAGGATAATTATTAATTTGGTCTATCTACACGAAACTTGTTATTTCATTACTTTAGTGAATATTATCTAAACAAGGGAAGGAAAACCCTTATCCCACTTTACTTCTAGTTCCTTAACTTTCCTTTAGTGGAATGTATTCCAACAATGCCTAAAATTCTTCCATGCAGTGGCAAGCAGGGACAAGACAGCAGTCAGCACTTGCAGGGTTCGAACCGGACAAAAGCAGCTGGAGTTGGAACTGGTTGGAGAGGTGGATGGCGGTTCGTCCATGGGAGAACCGCTTTCTTGACATTAACGCAAGAAATGAAGGAGTCATATTTCGAGAAGGTGGGGACTTGGCAAAGGGAAAGAACAGTTCCAAGCCCCAGCTAAAACCCACTGGAAAGAGACCAATTCCATCAAACATCTCGAGTCAAAAAACCGGTCCTTCCCGGTCTGATGGAAGCGGTTCGTCGCCTGGTAAGTCGGTGAACATGTCAGAGGCGAACCAGACCGGTTTTTCCAAGCCAAAGCCTCGACCAGATATTACTTTAAGATCGCATAGCAATCCGAAAGAGAGATCAGCATATCCTGAAAAGCAAGCAAAGAAGCGGCTGTCTCTGCCAAATTCAGGTAACCTTTGTTTTTCTTCAAAATCAAGAATTACAGAGCATTCGATGCAGCAATTCAATTTGGCTCTTCACACAAAAAAAATCATTTACTGATAGGGATTATTGCCATAGTCCTGAAATTAACCTAAGATCCAATGGAATGTTCATATGTGGGCTTGGTATGATGAGCATAGTAATTTGGAGGAAAATTTTATGTTTGGCATGTGCAGTAATATGCAGAGGATTACATTATCTCGTTTGTTTTGTCAAACCCCACAATATAGTGAAGATACAAGTAGATGCAATCAAACCAAACACCCACCTTAATGCATTGTGTCTATTAAATGATCAACAACCGTAACCGGATTCTGCAAACATTTGGGTTGAACAGGAGGGAGAGGAAGCAACCTCAGTAGATGTGGTGTCAAAGGAACTCCAAGTTGTCATAATACATTATTATCCAAGGATGTTGGACCAAGAGGAAAGACTTAGGTAATCTTATTATCTGCTTGAATTTGTTGTATATAAATGCTGTTGTTGTTGTTGCTATATGCTGTAGCTCTTTCCACGATGGGGGTAATAAGTCTTTCATCTTTAAAAAAAAAAATCATATTTTTGGTGTAGTATTTAATTTTATTAAGTTAATTCTTCAGAAGTCGGATATTTGGGTGTAGAGAGACGACGTTGATGTTATTATTTACACTGCCATGGTTAAAGTGTGTGTTTTTGGTATGAAACAGAGAGAGTTGATGTGATGAATTGGTGTAAGTTTGTTTGGGTATTAGATAGATTGAAGATGAATGAATGAATAAGAGAGGTGAATCTGCAGAGCTTTCAACGAGGAGAGTCCCAACCCACTGTCGTTGAAAAAGGTTTTAGATCTATCTACCTAACTACCAACAGATTAATTGTCCTTTCCCTTCCGTTACTTGTAACGCCTCTCCACAGTCATTATTATTAGGGTTAATAATTTTCATCTAAACTTTAATTTAGTTACAAATTGTTATTTGAAATTATTTTTTTTGATTGCATGAACTTTCAAATTCAATTTCCGAGTATTACATTTGCTTTAATTTCTGTCTAATTGGATAGAAAATGAGCATAATTCGGCTATCCGGAGTCTTTTTATGTGAATTTCATACGGTTTCAAACATAAATTGAAAAAATTATACTAAAATGCATTTAATTGGATCTCCGCATAATTCTAATGATGTCTATTAAATATATTTCGATACAAATTTTTCAATTTATGTCTGAATTCGCATTTGGTACACATGAAAAACCTTACGTGATCAAAGTATGCTAATTTTTAAAATTGTAATGAGTCAATTTAGTTGAAAATTGAATGTCCCGATAACAATTTTAAAAAAAAAAAAAAAAAAATTCAGGTAGTGATTATATTTTGGGTCAAAATCCGGGTAGGAAATTGGTTATTAACCCTTATCTACTATATTATATTAATTCGGTACCGGAAGTCCTCTGACTGACACGTGGGCGGTTCGTCCAGTCAGCGTTTCCTAATTTAATCGGCATTTAATTGGAGATCTATAAATTTTGGCATAAAATATTGATTGGTTGTAAATTAAGAAGTATTTTTATATCCTATTTTAGTTCTACGTAAAATAAAGAAACAAATTAAATAAAAGTTTCCATTTAAATAGTAATCCTGTACAGTTTGGTTCCGGAAGACTGTAGACCGCCACGTAAACAACGTATATTGGTAAAGAAAATTTAATATAGTATATAAATTTAGAAATAAATAATATAAACGTAGAAAATATTATATTATAATAATAATAATATACACTATATATACACATATAATAATAACACGTAGAGAAGAAAACCATAAAATTTACATTTTTTTTTAATAAATTATATTAACCTAAAAAAGTACGGTAAACTAGGATTTATATAATAATAATAATAATAATATATATTATATGGTTGATTGACTAATTAAGGTACACATGTATAAGCCAAGTTATATATTGATTTTCTAATAACGTAAATAAATATATTTGAGAAAAAAAAATTATATATCCTATTACTTAATATTTTGTTACATTAAAGTAAAGTTTGCTTATAAATTATATATATACACACACTATATGCTCTCTTGATCTTCACTTCAGCCGAGAAATCTCTCTATGTATTCATCACATCCCATCACCATGACCAGACCAGCACCACAATTTTCATTCTAAGCGGCCATCTCTTCTGACATTATGAGGGTTATGAGTAGCATGCACTATTTATGCTACATCTATTAGATTTTGTTTCTAATTCTTTCATATTAAATGATCTAATATAACGATTTTTTTTTTTTTGCGGTTGGATTGCAAGAGGCACAGAAGTGCTTCACTTTTTGGATCGAGGAACTCAATCTCGACACTCTATCGATTATTAGATGTTTGGAAATTTTATAATTTATATATTAAAGTATATTGTTTTGATCATTTCATTATATGTTTCTGATATATTTATCCATGTTTTAATTTTTAAGGTGGACCAAGGAGCTCAACCTCGACTAGCTCATAATAAAAATAGAAAATATGTTATTACTTATATTAGAACTTATTAGTGATAGAAAAAAGTTATATATACCATAGCTTTTTATTTAATTTTATATTATTTTGGAAATTTTGTTGTACATGTTTCTTATTTATTTAGTGTGGTTTTGATTTTTTTTTTTTTTTGTAGGTGGACCAATGAGCTCACCCTCAAGGCCTCAACACACTCACGGTCGATATGCAACTGATTTTTTTTTTTCAACATGAAATTCGAGTTCATACATATAATTTGTTTTTGGGTTAATATGAATTTTCAAAAGACATGAATATGCATTGTTGTCATGCTATTATTGAATGAGATAGTTAATAAAGCTTTTTTTATGTATGTATATTGTATATTAATGACAAATCTATACAGTTTAATAGCGATTTTTTTTATGTCGATATCTAAGAAAAATCGTCATGTGTTAAACATTAAACTATATATATATATATATATATATTTGAGGTATGTTCTACATAGTAATAAGTTTATGATTAAATCTTTAGTTGTTTTTATTATACTAACATCTTATGTGGAATACAATTACAAGTATGGAAGATCCACATAAGCTTATATATAAATTTAGTAAATAATTGGATTTAGAAATTTTAATTAATTATTATATTGTAATATAAATTTTATTTCTCCGCGCGCGGTGCGCGGGGATTGTATCTAGTTATTATGTAACGTTTTAACTACAATCATTTCATCAACATTACGAAAAAGGCAATTTGTGCGAGTATATGGTAACTAACAATATAATATACGTTACGCATGTGAATTCATCATGTCTCTTTCAATGCGTTTCACAGTTCAAAACTTCAAACTAATTTATTGACATAATAATTAATTCAATTTCTTTTTATAGTTAATTAATTATTTATATATATAGATGGTGATACAGCCAAAATAACATAACCCCAATTTCCTCCTAATGAAATTGCCTTCAGGAAATAACCGTAGCCATAAAATGACAGCAAAGGTCATTATCCTACTTTTCTTTATAACCCTTTCAATTTAATTAATTAATATATAAAATAAAAAGGTCCCTAACGCCGTCAAATATAACAGACAATCTCATCACCCATATCGCTGCTGCTGCTTCTTCTTCTTCCCCACTGCACCCTCCTCCATTAACCATCCACTCCGCTTTCTCTCACCTCCACTTTCTATGGTGTCAATTTTCTCTCCTATCAAGCCCCAACCCTCCTCCATATTTACCTCTTCATTTTCCCGCACTTTTTTTTGCCCGGAATTATCCGAACGAGGTCCGATCAATGAACCCATCCCCATCGCCGTCGCCGTATCTGCTCTCCATCACTCTCCTGATCTCCATCCCTCTTATCTTCTTCTTCGCCCAGCAGTTCCTCCCGCCGCTCCACCCTCTTCCGCTCCAAATCTCCCCTTCCGACGAGCTCGACGACCTTACCCTCCTCCGCCGCGCCGCCGCCTCCTCCTCCACTAGGTCCCATCTTGCCGCCTCTTCAACCAAGCTCAAGATCGCCTTTCTCTTCCTCACCAACTCCGACCTCCACTTCGCTCCCGTGTGGCAAAAGTTCTTCAAGAACCGCCGCTCTCTCTTCAACATCTACGTCCACGCCGACCCCACCGCTAACGTTACTCGTCCCGGCGGCGTATTCTCCGGCCGTTTCATCACTGCCAAGCGTACGGCGCGTGGGTCGCCTACGCTCATCTCCGCAACGCGCCGCCTTCTTGCGACCGCCATCCTAGACGACCCGGCGAACGCCTACTTCGCCGTCCTCTCCCAGTATTGTATCCCGCTGCACTCCTTCGACTACGTCTACAGATCTCTCTTCGTCAACCCTAACTTCGACAGGTCTAGGTCAGATCCAGAGCCGACTCAGAATGGAGTGCGGCTCAGTTACAGGAGCTACATTGAGATTCTTGATGAATCCACCAACCTCTGGAAGCGGTACACCGCTAGAGGTAGATACACGATGATGCCAGAAGTTCCATTTGAGCGATTCAGGGTTGGATCCCAGTTTTTTGTGCTCACAAGGCGCCACGCACTCTCTGTAATCAAAGATCGCAAGCTGTGGAAAAAGTTCAGACTGCCGTGTTACAGAGACGATGCGTGCTATCCCGAGGAGCATTATTTTCCCACCCTTATGTCAATGGCGGATCCAGGTGGCTGCACCCGGTACACCTTAACCCGGGTCAATTGGACGGGAACCGTGAATGGACACCCACATACATATCGTCCAATGGAGGTGTCACCTGTACTGATCCATGAACTGCGAGCATCAAATCACTCCGAGTCATACTTGTTCGCAAGGAAATTCTCACCGGATTGTTTGCAACCGTTGATGAGTGTCGTGGACAAGTTCATCCTCCGTGACTGATTCCTCTTCTGGTACGTCAATTCTATAGCATTGTGTTTATCTATGTAGGACATGAATGCTGTAATTAGTTTGAAATCAATTGTTTGTGAAGTTGCACTTTTTGTTCTTAGATAGATTTTTTTTTGGCCAATTGTTCTTAGATAGATAGAGATAGATATTGTACCTCTTACAGAAAATGATCCACTTTTGTTGCTAGCTAATCAGTCACTATCTTTGCTAATGCAGTGATTTGTGGGAAAGAAAAAAAAACTTGAGAAATTTAACTTGGCTTATTTTAACAGCAAATTGTCCAAGGTTAGGAATGGTAGTGTTATCGAACAATTGGACTCTAGCAAATCCTTGGTCAATACCCATTTCGGTTGATCCATCTCTTAGATTTGATTTATCTTTTTTTTTATGGGTTTCCTCTGTTGGTGTGGAGTTTGTTTGCTCCTCTCCACGTTCAGGAAAAAGTATGTGATCTTTCTTTCTTTTTTTGGTGCAAACTTGTGAACTGGTTCTCAAGAAAGTAGTCTACATTTTGTGGGTGCTGAGTGTCTTACAGCTGTATGTGAGATGGAAGGTTTCTTTGGTAAATTAACAATTGGGAAAAAGCATGTCTTAGATCTTGTAGACACTTGTAGTGGTGATCCTTGACAAGTCCAATCGAGATAGAATGACATGTGTGCTGAATGCACAAGTTCTTTTGATCTGGCAAATTAAGAAAGCTTTAGAGTAAACGATAATGTGGCATTTGTGCTTATCATTTTTTAGTTAATTAATTAATAGGTAGGTGGCTGTCTATTGAATTACTGCAACACTTAGCTGAAGGATAGGAAGTTTGAATCGAGCTGAAACACCACAAATACATATTATTTATTATTCATTAAATAACTTTAGTGTTTGTCCAAAAGAAAGCATTTTAAATGTAGGAACACGTTCTTTGCAGCTGTGCTGTTGTGGTCAGTTGTGGTTGTGGATGGGTGAACACGTTGCATTATATGTGGTTGTTTAGAGGATGATGAAATGAAAGAAGAGAAAATTGATCAAAGGTGGTATATAATAGATAGGTACGTGTTGAATTCTTTATTGGACAGAGTCTTGTTCATGTCTCCTGTCCTGGATGAGACAGATGGATTGAAGATTGTCTTGTTTTGAATAATTGAAGATTCCTGAGTCCTGCTGTGGCACATTTCTTGGATGTTTGTGTGTGACATTTTGGACTTCCACTTCAATCAATTCTTGATTTGATCCAGATCCAGTAGTAGCCTCTTTTTTAATTTTCTTTTTGAAAAAGGTTAAAAAGCTTTTCTACGTAGAGCAAGAAAGATCTGGCTAATCAAAAACTGATAGTATGCTTCTTCTACTACATACATATAAAGATGTTATTTTTCTGCTTCTAGTTCTAAGTTGTGTGTGATTGATGAGCAGGTAGGTGAGTTAGCATCATCGGATGACGAGTTTCATGGACACTGAGACAATCACTGGGGTTATGAAGAGGCGTCCGAGTTCCCACAACCATTAGGGGACTCCAGGGAGTGAGTCTGTTGCAGATGAGGGAGGGACCAAAAGTGCGATTTTCAGGAGTCCAGAAGAAGAGTAAGGTACTTTTGTAAATTCAAAAGTCCTCCTTTTTGAGGAAGTTGCCTTTCTTAAACAACAAGGTACTAGGTATTAACTCCTTTCCAAGTAGAGTAGTAGTACAATGGATGAGGAAGTTGCCTCTTTTTGTCAACAAGTTGTGTAAATAGATAGTACTATATTCTTGATCAATGGCAAAAGTTGTAGCCACCCGCCCAAGAGTACTTAAGATGGGTATTTTCAAGTGGGTTTCAAAAAAGACTAGCCTTTTTAAACTAGTGTTGAGTATGGCTGTAGTAAAATGCATTGAAATCTCAAACATTTGAACTTCTTCTTCTGGCTGGGTTCAGTTGTCAAGTTTAATTGCCCATGACTCGCCGGAGTCCAGCCGGTGACCGATGTTATGACTCGAAGTTGGTGTATTTGTTATATATTAAGTAATGTTAGGGGTATTTTGGTCATTAGGTACAATGTATTAGCTAATATATGATTTTTTGAATGTCTTAGCTAATACATGATTTACTATAGAAATGAGTATTAGATAATACTCATGTATTAGCTAATACCAAACAAACAAAGTATTAGTTAAGACATGTATTAGTATATCCTAATACATGCAAACAAACATGCTAGCTAGCTAGTTTAGTCGTAGTTGGTTTTTTTGTTGTCTTAGTGCAAATATAATCCTTTCCCAAGAAATGGTTAATTGGCAACTTGAAGGTTTGGACAATTTGCTAGCTACTTTTGTTTGAACAATATGAACTTATATAAAGTTGCTGCAATATGTTAGCTTTGTTTAATTTACTGCTAAATATTGACGAAAACTTGCTTGTTGCTTATTATTTACTTCTTTGTGTAATTGCTAGTTGAACCTTTTGAAAAATTTATAATGTTTTAGCTAAATTTTGCCAACGTTCGCAATTTGATAATCCAACTTTCAGAAAAATTTGCAGTTTGCTAACATAATCATGATAATAATACACTTTACATAAGTGATAAGTTTGATTAACAATTTGTCCAAACATATTCAACTAGCAAACTGTCAGAAATACTAAATTTTTAGCTAACGAAGGTAATTAACCGTTAAACTCCACAAAAAATTGGCCGAAGATGCCGAGTCCAATTTGTTTTTGCGAGTTCATGTTGAACGTGTGATTGATTTTCTCTAATAACAAACGAATCTTGCTTGTTTTCTTTGTTGAGTCAAAGAATTTCTGTAGTTGTTTTATATTATTGGGAACTTTACAACCCTTTTGAATAATATATAGGGTTAAGACCTGAATGTTTGCCCATGTTACCAAAAGGGGTCTGAATTGAAAAAACGTATTATTAAGGGTCTGAATTTTGAGTTTTGTTGATAATTGAGTTTCCGTCCAAATTTGCTGTTAAATGTAACGGAAATACGTAAAATGACAGAATTACTCTTTTGCAATTATTATACAATTTATCAGTTTAATTAATGAAATGTGAAATGTCTAAAATACCCCTACACACTTATTATGCCCTAAGGCCACCACGGCCATCGCCACCGACCACCACCCAGCTCCGGCGACCACCACTCCAGCTCCGGCTCCGACGACCACCACCCCCTCCGGCGACCCATAATCGGAGCTTTTTGGCTCCGATCGAAGCTTTTTTGGGTTGTCGAAGGTCGCCGGAGCTGGGGTGGTGGTAGTCGGAGCTAGGGTGGTGGTCGCCGGAGATGGGTGGTGGTCGCCGGAGCCGGGTGGTGGTGGTCGCCGGAGCTGTGGTGACTTAAAGGGTATTTTCGTCTTTTTAGGTCAAACATGTGAGGGACACACTTTGGTCAAAGGGCATTTTCGGGTTTTCAAATTATTTTCGGTCACATGCCAAGCATGTGACCACTTTCCGTCACTTTTAACAGAAAAAATAGACGGAGACCTCACTTATACACAAAACTCAAAATTCAGGCCTTTAATAATACGTTTTTTCAATTCAGACCCCTTTTGGCAACATGGGCAAACATTCAGGCCCCTATTGTGTTCTTAACATGGATAATATGGACTTAGAAGATAGAGATAGAATTAGGAAGGTGGCAATAGAGGAAAAATAATTGTCATGTTGGGTATGGAGCGTTACTTTAAAATAATAGTCTTCATTTTTTTATCAATAAAGCTTCAAACTGTGAAATTTTTTTAGAAAGTGTGAAAGAGAAAGTGCTACAGCAAATTCTATTGGTTCCTTGGTGGGCCCTATAACACTTTCTAAAGAAATTTCACAGTTTCTAGCACTACACTTTTTTTATTAAGCAATATTATTAATACAGAACACAGACAAGCCATAAGGATATAGAATTCTATCTGGTATATGGTCATTCGAGATAAATAGACATAATCAAATACCCACTAGCTGATTGATGCCTAAGAGCAAAGGTTATATTCAGTTATTACAAAATAACTAAAGGAAATAACTAAAACAAACTATTAAAAAAAAAAAAAAAATCAGATATCAAGTAAAGATGGATATGAGTTTTTGATAGATGTAGGCTTTTAGATACAACCAAACCGGAGTTTGGATTAACATGGTAGAATGTGTATCATTTCTTTAAAAATATAGATTATATTGATAGAAGTTCCGACCAAAGTGGTCCGAATCATTCCGATTAAGTCTTGGAGATGTTATATGCAAGCAAACAGAATATTTTGAATTGTTCCGAATAATGATACAATTGTAGTACTTGTAAATATTGTGTATTTTTTTTATTCCGTCCGAAAGTTTCCAACATTTCTCATTACAGATCATAGCCGTTTTGAAAAGAACGTTCCGACAGTTCGAAATGTCCTTTTTGAAATTCCAATCATTTCCCTTCTCATTATTGTTAACGTTTAGGCAAATCCTCTCGCAATCGGAATAATTCGGAATGCAAGTTCCTATCATTTTTCAATAACATAATTTGGTATGGAAAATGATTCTCATTCCGAATACCACCGTTGGAGAAGTTCGTTTTTTTTTTTGGTAAAAAAGGGGTCTATTACAAAATAAAACGGCAAAAGTAAAAAACCTAGTACAATCTAGTCATAACATTTCTAGGCAACGTAGTGCCGTTATAATCTCTCGTAACTAGAGTACGAATCTCCAAAGGAGGAACGTCAAAACAGCATAAAGAGACGGTTTGGCTGCTCCTCTTCTAGCAAAAGCATCCGCAACTGAATTGCCCTCTCTGTATAAGTGTTTGATCCCGCATCCTCTGAATTAACCCATAAGCTTCCTGCAATCCGACATTATGGGTTTCAAGGCCAATACTCATGAGTATCCTGAATAATAAGATGATAAACCTATAAAACATCTAATTCAATATGTAGATACTCAATGTTAAGATTCCTAGCCATGATGAGACCCTCTCTTAGACCCCAAAGCTCTGCATAAATACTGTTAGTCCATCCTAATTTTCTGCCCTTATCCAAACACCATTTTAGTCTCTAAGAACACCTCCCGCTTCAGAGATGCCAAGGTTTCCGCAGATGAGCCATCAATATTGAGTTTTGACAATCCTTCTTTCGCAGGTTTCCAAGAGACCAAAATAGTATCAAGCTTCATTTCCAGTATCTGCTTATCCAAAGCTTCCATAAAATGGAAGACTTGCACTAAAACAAGCTAAGAGATATCATTTGCAAGGGGAGCATTTGAGAACACCCAATTATTCCTATTTTTTCATATACTCCAAATCGTATATGAAAATATAGTTCGCCAAGGTAGACCATTATGGTGAATGATGGAACTTATGTAATTTTTCGCTAATCAAGAAAACAAGTCATTAGAGAAAGAATTAAGGTGAGAAGAGGGAATGTCAATACTTTGCCACACTAAATTTATTCTAGGACAATCTCTCAATACGTGAACAGTGTCTTTAAATGTATCTTGACAAATGTTACAAAAAGAGGAAACATCACAACCTCTTTTACTAATGAGAAGTTTGGTAGCTCTTCTACAATTGAAGAAGTACCGAATGAGTAGAAAGATACTAATGCTCTTAAAATTATCAAAATTTTGTGAATTGTGAGAGAATCACAACTTCTCAAAATCTCAAATTCGGAATGTGTAACATCTGGTAGTAGGGGTGGGCATAAAAGCCCGGGAACCCGAAACGCGGGGAAACCCGCTCCGAAACCGTCCGGAAAATCCGTCCCGATTGAAAAATCGAACCCGATTTGAAAATTTCTGCCTGAAAATTCAGGTTCGGGTATTAAGCTGAAAATCTCGTTTTACCCGAACCCGCCCGATTATTATTATTATTATTGTTATTATTATTATTCTTATTATTATAATTATTATTGGATGATGTATGTATGCACGTAGTGATGTTGTCTTTTGATTTGATTAGAGACTTTAGTTGTGTAATGGATTGTTCTTAACTTATGTGTTTGTAATGGATGACTGGATGCACATGTTGGTGTATGAGGGTAAGATGTGTGTATAATCCAGGTAGTCAATAATCAAGATTGTATCTGATTCTGCTATTCATAATCCAGGTTACTTAGTCAAGATGTCGATGTGTGTGTAATCATGGTTACTTAGTCAAGTCGTGGCTTGCTTACCATTTTTTTTTAATTAACATAATCTGCAAAATTGTGCATACAAATATTGCTAAGTTGTTAGTTTAGTTTAACCCGGTCCCGTCCGAAAAACCCAAAACCCGAAGTCGGGCAGGAATTTTTCTCATATTTTCCCGCCCGAACCCGAGTCTAAAAACCCGAACTTTGGTGGGCTGGAATTATTCTTCAAATTTCCACCCACCCTATCCGGCAGAACTGGCAGAAAGCTAATGGGCCAGATATTCCCGCGGATGCAGCCCAATATAGGCTGGCGTTCTTATTTTTGAGCCGTCGTGGAGAACTAGAAGTGGGGTTTAGGGTTTTGTGATACACGGGAAATCAGGTACTCTCATGCCCAACTCTCTGCAACTCTCAACTCTCTTTGATTCCAGTTGAAAGTACAGAGACAGGAAGGGGTGATTAGCGTTCCAAGCGGCAGCAATGGGGAAGACGACGTACAAGAGGCTCAAAGGCAGCCAGAACCTGAGGCAGAGGCTCCTCCTGTCAACTCTCTCGTCCACCGCCATTCTCATAGAGGACATCCGCATCGACTCCGCCTGGCCCGGTCTCCTCCCTCACGAAGTCTCTCTCCTTCGCCTCTTCGAGACCGTCACTGATGACTGCGTCGTCGAAATCAACGAAACCGGTGAGTATTTTGTCGGAATTCACGCCCATCTCAGCTTTCAGTTAGGAAATCACTTATCCTTTCTTCTTCCATTCATCGCTGGAAACAAGATAAAACGCTTTTTCTAAAATGAATCGTTATTAGGAGCTCCTTGATCCATAGCAAATCAGGAGCTACATATACTGATTGATGTTATGCTCTTCTTCTAAAATGTCCTTCATGGCCAACAGCCACTTGCATAGTGTACTGTAGATACTTACCTTATGCTCTTACTACTAGTATGATCATGTTTACAGGTACCAAATTGAAGTACAAACCAGGTACCATCATGGGTGGCAAAAATATAGTTCATGACTGTGGTCTCAGCCGTTCCATTGGTTACTTCTTGGAGCCATTGATTGTACTTGCTTTGTTTGGAAAGAAACCTTTGTCAATTAGACTCAAAGGTACACTTCAAAATCTTGCTCTTTTGCAGTTACATACCGTTGCTTGATTCCACACATTTGCTTCTTCAGTAGTGTTGCAGCTTGGCTCTAAATGGTGTCTGCAGATTCTCACTATAATCTAGTCATATAGCTCCAAATTCAGTCCTATTTAGATGTTTTTATTCTGACTAGGAGTTCAGTTGATTGAATATGGCATTTGCTAGATTTTTGTTTCATGACTTCCATCAAAAAGGCTTCTCAATAGTATGTGTCAATCCTTACCACAGCGTTTTAAATAATCATTTACAGGAATCACAAACGATCCAAAGGATCCATCAGTGGACACATACCGTTCTACTACCTTACCCCTCTTAAAGCGTTTTGGAGTCCCTGCAGAAGGACTTGATTTAAAGATTGAAAGCCGAGGAGTATCTCCGCAAGGTGGTGGGGAAGTTATCTTATCAGTTCCCATTGTCCAGAGCCTGAATGTAAGTAGTATGTTCTGCAGTGCAGTTCAGTATATTCTCCTATCAATCTCTCTTTTTGGATGCTAATTATTGTTCGGTTTACATTTTACAGGCAGTTACATTGACTGATCCAGGAATGGTGAAAAGGATTAGAGGGCACACTTTCTCTGCCCGTGTTTCACCGCAATACGAAAACACAATGCTTCATGCAGCTCGTGGAGTATTTAACCGCTTACTCCCAGACGTCCATATTTTTACCGACCACAGAGTTGGTGCTCAAGCTGGAAAGTATGTTTTTCTTTTCGGGTTTCATATGCATCAATTGTTAATTTTGTTTACATTATTAGATGCTGATTTTGTTAATGGTGGGGGTTTGTTGAAGATCACGTGGTTATGGAATACAAGTGGTGGCAGAAACAAACTCCGATTGCTTCCTGTCTGTTGATACCACAGTATCACAAGGAGGAAATCAGATGGATGAAGATGAAGGAGATGGTAGGGCAGTCATGAGGCCTGCTGAAGATGTTGGTGAGGAAATTGCATCTGCTCTCCTTTGTGAAATCGAGCAAGGTGGAGTCGTAGATTCAACACATCAGGTTTGTCTTGACAACATTTTCTTTGGTAATTGATACTGTTGGTTTGTTAAGTAAAGAATATTTGATGTTTGTGGCTTTTTTTTTTGTAGGGGTTGTTGTTCCTCCTATGTGCGTTGTGTCCGCCAGATATATCAAAGGTTCGTGTGGGGAAGCTGTCACCATACGGGATAGAAACTTTGAGGAACATTTATGATTTTCTAGGAGTCAAGTTTATCATCAATCCCGAGACAACGACCGAGACGGTGATACTGAAATGTTTTGGATGTGGTCTGAAGAACCTCTCTAGAAAGATTTCTTAGTTTGTTCCTTATTCTAAACAATCACCAACAGTTTTGTATTATTGCATTGCATTTCAAGTTAACACAACTATAGAAAGAAACCATGGTGTGTTCAAGGGTCTCGTTTTTTTATGTGATATATATATAAAACAATACCCTTGTTGCTATAAGTAAGCTTCTATTATCTATCCTCCTAGTTTGCATTGATACTAAAGATAACAGTGACAGAGTTATGTTTGGGATAAGACTTCTCTGGAGCACAAGGCAGTAACGGCTTTGAGCTTGCACAATTTCAATTCATCTGTGTCCAGAAATTCCACCAAACCGAACTCATTTGTGTCCAGAAATTCCACCAAACCAAACTCATTTGTGTCCAGAAATTCCAACCAATTTTCAACTCCACAGCCTTCAATCATGTTGTTGATGCACTGTCAAACGCACCCCATCCCCATAAGAGTTCGTTTCCTTTCAACATTCGCCACTCACTCTCTTCCAGACAAATATTACGATGTTGTTGGTAGATTCTTGTGCTTGTTGCGAGATTCATCAAAAAATGTTATGTGGGTCAAATCTATCCATGCCCAGATTGTCGTCACATCTATACAATTACAGCATCTGCAACCACTTGCTACGAAACTCGTCAAGCTGTACTCCAGCTTCTGCATTCCCAGTTATGCACGTCAGGTATTCGATGAAATTCCTCACCCAGAGGTAGTTCTCTGCAATGCAATGGTTGGTGGGTATTTGAGAAATGAACAGTATTCCCAGGCCGTTGAACTTTTTAAGTTGATGGATTCTGGTGGATTGGAGCTTGATAGCTACACTTTCAATTTTGCTCTGAAAGCGTGCACGGTACTTTCAGATTATGAGCTCGGAATGGATATAATAAGTTACTCCATTGACAGAGGGATTGAACGAAATAAATTCTTCGGCAGCTCGATGATTAGCTTTCTGATGAAGTTTGGAGAATTTATTGAAGCAAGGAAGGTTTTTGATAGTTTGCATGAAAGGGATGTTGTCTGTTGGAACTCAATAATCAGTGGTTATGTACAAGCTTCCGAATTTAATGAAGCTTTCAAGCTATTTATTCAAATGCAGGTACAAGGAATTATGCCAAATCCTGTTACTATAGCATGCTTGATTCAGGTATGCAGTGGAAATGCCTATTTGCGGCTTGGAAAGTGTGTGCATGGATATTCACTTAGCTTCCAGATGGGTAGTGATGTTCTTGTTCTTACATCGCTCATCAAGATGTATAGCAAACTTGGTGATGTTGAAAATGCAGCCCGAGTTTTTAACACCATGCTGGTGAAAAATTTGGTATCTTGGAATTCCATGATATCGGGATATGTCCAGAACGGTATGGTTCGTGAAGCTTTTGCACTTTTTCATCAATTACTTGAAACTTGTGGTATTTTCGATTCAGGAACAGTGGTTAGTCTTCTTCAGGGATGTGCCGTAACAGCAAATCTTGACGGTGGAAAGATAATTCAGGGTTGTATGTACCGAAGAAGTTTAGAAACAGACATTATTCTGGGAACTGCACTTGTTGGTTTGTACTTAAAGTGCAACTCCTTAGATCTCGCCATTCTTGTATTTGACCAAATGAAGAACAAGAATGTAATTACGTGGACCACTATGATCGCAGGATTGGCACAATATGGTCGGTCCGAGGAAGCTCTAATTTTGTTCAGAAAGATGCAAGAAGAGGGAATCGAGCCCAATTCTGTAACTTTGGCTTCCTTAATCAATTCTTGTGCACAGTTGGGTTCTCCAGATCGAGGAATGACTGTTCATGCCCGACAAATCCGCTCTAACCTCGCCTTCAATGCAGTGACCGCCTCAGCTCTTATTGATATGTATGGTAAATGTGGGAAAATCGAATATGCAGACAAGGTGATGAAAAACTCTTGTTTTGTGAAAAAAGATTTAATTTTGTGGAATTCCTTGATTGCAGCTTATGGTGTGCATGGATTAGGGCACAAAGCTCTTGCTGCATATCACCAGATGAAAGAGGAAGGAGTCCAACCCGATGAATCTACCTTTGTTTCGCTTTTAACTGCTTGTAGCCACTCAGGCCTCGTAAATGAAGGGATCACGATATTCCATTCGATGGAAAGAAACCCGAGTGAAAAGCTCTGTGCTTGCTTCGTGGATCTGCTTAGCAGAGCAGGCCGTCTTCAAGAAGCCATGAATTTCATCGAACATACGAGTTTCCAACCAGGTAATGTTGCATATGAAGCTCTATTGAACGGTTGCCAAATGCACAAGAATGTCGAACTAGGCGTAGAAGCTGCTGATAGATTGCTTTCTCTAGACATTACGAATTCCGGAGTTTACGTGACATTATCAAATATTTACGCGGTAGCGAGAATGTGGGACAAGGTGGATTATGTTAGAGGAATCATGAGGCAACGAGGTATTAGAAAAACACCCGGTTACAGCATGGTTGAGATTGGAGGAAATGTTCATACTTTTTTCGCATCAGACGATTCGCACCCAGATTGGGACGAGATGAAGGAGTTTTTGGAGAATTTAAGGTTGGAAGTTGAGGGTTGCGGGTATGTGGCTGACACGAGTTGTGTTCTTCGGAACGTGGATGAGCCGATGAAGGTGAAGTTGCTTTGGGGGCATAGTGAGAGACTGGCGATGGCGTTCGGGCTATTGAGGACTCCGGTTGGGAGGTTGATTAGGATCACTAAGAATCTAAGGGTATGTGGGGATTGCCATAATGTGACCAAGTATATATCCAAGGTTGTTCAGAGGGAGATTATTGTGAGAGATGGGAATCGTTTTCATCGGTTTGTGAATGGTAAGTGTTCTTGCAACGATTACTGGTGATGCAAATTGGATAGATGATTTTAAGGTTGGTTGGTTACACAATCCTTCGGAAATTAGGGGTGTAACGAGTCAAGCTACTCGTGAGGTACTCGAGATCGGCTCGGTCAATCCTCGAGTTCGACTCGTGAGTCGAGTCGAGCTTTTTCTGATACCGAGTCGACTTCGGATTCACTGGTACTCGACTCGAGAGGCTTGCGAGCCTAATCGAGCTTTTTTGTTTTGCCTAGTCAAGTTCGAGTTCGATTTCGAGTTTTTTGAGCTTTATATAATAATATTATATATGTATATATTGAGTTCAAGTCGAGTCAAAGGCCTAATCGAGTTCGAGCTCAAGCTAAGGTGCACCTTTTTAATTTAATAGATTTTTTTTAACCTTATCGAGTCGAGCTTGAACTCGCCGAATATTGAATCGAGTCGAGTTCGAGCTTGAAAAATTAAGGCTCGGTCGAGTTCGAGCTCAAATTCGAATAAACTGAATTGAGTTGAGTCGAACTTTTCAGATACTCGGCTCGTTTACATCCCTTCGGAATGAGTTGGTAGCTTATATATATACTAGATACCACGCGGGTAGGAAAATCGAACTAAAAAAATTGAGTTCAACGTTAATTTTTTTTAAGTAAAATCGTTGAAATTGGATTTGAATTTTTTTTTAAAAGATTTTCATAGGTATTATAATCAGTGTTATCAGAACTGGACCGGACCGGCGGTCCGACCGGGTTCGAACCGGGACCGGTGCCTCAAACGGTCCGGTTCAAGTAAATCCGGACGATGTAAGAGAACCCGGTCCAAACGTCCGATTTTTCATGAACCGGCCGGTTTTTGGCGAACTGGCCGGGTTACCGGTCCGCCGGTTCGGAGCCAAAAATAGAAGAAAAAAATGAAAATCCTAAAATTATAGAAAACCCTATTTTTTCAACCCCTTCACCCGCCGCCTAAGCCTTCTTCTCTCCTACATCACGTCTGCTGCTCTCCGACATCTCCACCAAGACTAACGCGATCTCCGAATCCACCACAGCCACCACGTAGAACCCGTCGATGGGCTCCGGTCCGGGTCCACTACCGTCGTTCTTCGCCGTGGAGAAGTCCCATAAGACCCTAGGATCGCCTTCGCCGTGGAGAAATCCACCACAGATTTTGAAGAAGAGGGTGTGGAATTGAAATGTCTATTTCCCCTTCTATAGACAATGGCATCTTCTCTCCAGTAATGTGCACCCATTGTCTTCTTTAAAATGTCTATTTCCCCTTCTATATTTTTCGAGAATTCAATTCCTCATCGGGAATTTGTAACAATCGAATAACGGAACCGTGTGGTGTGGAATTGTTGAAGAGGAATGATTTGGTTTGTGAAGGGGGAGAAGTGAGAGATTGGGATTGGGATTGGAAGGGGGGAGGAGAAGCAAAGAATAACGGTGCTGTGGTAGGTGGGATTTAGAAGGGGGAGGAGTGAGAATGAGCTAGGTAGGAAGATGAAGGAAATTGAAAGAATATTCGTTGAACTGAAAAGAATATTCGGTGATTCTGCTGTTTAAATCTAGGTTGGCTAAAAAAAGTTACTAATCCGGTCGGACCGGGTTCGAACCGGGTCGAACCGTCCAAACCGGAAACCGGTTGACTGACCGGTTCGACCTCCGGTCCGGTTCTGATAACACTGATTATAATATTGAAAAAAAATTTATCTATTTTAATCATTAACCTAAAAATTGAAATATGTAAGTTTTATATTATATTATATTAATGTCTTTGGTCTAAAGTTTTAAATTACATATATGTTATATTTATATGATATTAAAGTATTTTATTTATATATTATTTTAATTAAAAATAGAATTACCTACGTGGCGACCTTAGAATGTTTGGCAAACATACTTTCATACAATATTTGTGGCTACCAATAATTGTCTGGTTGTAGGTTTTTCTTCAGGATCATCGGGCCAACATTCAGCTAAAACTCGTATACATATCTTGCGCACCACCACGTATAAGAGAAATTAAAATATAATATATTTTTAAAAAAAATTTACAACTGAGAAACTAATAGTTTTTCTATTTACATCTTAACTAATACTTTTTGTATTGTTAAACTAACTTTTTATAATATTCTATATTTAAATTTAGTTGTGGAGTCTCAACTAAAAGAAAAAAAACCATGAATATAAGTAGTGGGTGGTGATGTTATGTCCTGATTATGATGTAAGTGTATTTATGCTCCAAATACTTCAGTCTTTCTTTCCATATTTATGGTATTATTTGGAAAAAAAAAATATATATATGAAAATAAATGTGATTATTTGTGTCATGACTTCATCTCAATCTAACACACGTGTACTCAAAAGGCACCAAATCACTTTTTAATATTTGCACATCGTGTTGACCCTCATTCCTCGCCCGAAACTAAATTAAAAAACAAAAAATCACATTAAATTAAAGAACATAGAAATGAAAAATATATAAAAACTATAGAATCGACTTAAAAATCATACCATTGTTTTCTTTAATCTATATTTTACTTTGTTACATTTTTTTTGTCTTAGATTATTTTTTGCGAAATAATTTCAATTTTGCAAGCATCAATTAATTCAAAGCAAAAGTTCATAAAATAGTCAAAATATGCATGTAATGTTGTGAGTCTAACACTGGCCAATTTTAAATTATCTTCTATTCCAACTAAGAAGTACCTTCCTAATTTTTCTTTTAATACAAAGAGCACGTCTTACACCACTTTATTATAAACTTGGACAGCCATTCATAAAAACATGAATGATTATGAGAGAATGTTAACAAAAAATGGTCTATCAACTTATAAAAAAAAATTATTTTTAGTACTCTTAATTATATTTTCATTAGAGATAGAGATAAAATAAGCTATTTAAGGCTATTACCTTGCCCCATGCAAGCCAGGGTTGAGCCGTCGAGGTCTCAAGCTTAGGGGTTAAGTTCAGCCAATAAAAAATATCATTCTTTTGTTTTTAACTCTGAAAAATTATTAAAATTGTATTTCTTCCATACATTTATTTTCATTAACATTATATCATACCTCGAAGGAGAGACAAATATACTCCACACTTAAGAGTTTATATTATCGTTCTCTAAGAATTGTAGGTACCTGCACAAAAGCATATAAAATATGATTGTTAGTTTATTATATACATACAACCAATATACACAAAAATCCAACAAATCAAGTTGTACTGTTTTGAACATAAGATCATCGTATCTAATTCTTGATATCACCAAATAAGAATTAATAAATTAAATTGATAGTAACCAAATGAATCCAGTTAAATGATGGGTAAAATAACAATACATACAGAGTATATCTCTGAAAACCATTTAAAATTGTATTTTTTTCATAGATTTATTTTCATTAACATCATATTATACCTTGAAGGAGAGTCAAATACACTCCACACACGCAAGTCAATCCGAAAACATCACAGTATATCTAAGAATTTTACGTACCTGCACAAAAGTATACAAATAGATTGTTAGTTTTGTTTTCTAGAGAAAATAAAAAGAAAGAGTGAAAGATAAAAACAAAAATCAAAACTTTCATGAGTGAGGAGGGGAGGGGAGGCTATAGGAGATAAATATATAGATTGGATTTCCTAATAAATTTATATTATTATTATATTAAATCAAGTTTTGGAATATTTATACGCTATTAATTTTATTTTTATAGCATATATTGTTTTCTTAAATATAAATAATACTAATTTTATAATATATGTATATATTGTATGCTAATTTTATATTAGCTCGATGTATATTTTCTTTCTAAGAATTGATGTAATATAATATTATATTTAGCAAATAGTTGGATCAAATTATTTGTCTCACCGTTTCTACGTTTTTTTTATCTCTATATAATTTTTTTTTTATTTAAATGTATTTTTTTTGCATAAATAATTCTTAAACGAAAAATTGAGAGCGGTAATATAAGCTTTTATATAGATTATATTATGATCTTGTTCTAGGTAGGGTTGGCAATTCGTGCGGGTCGTGCGTGTTTGTGTCGTGCTAGCTTTGTGTCATGTTCTGGGGGTCAGTCCAAACCCAACCCTACATGAAAAATCAGCATGAAAAACCTAGAATAAATTGAATAAAAAATCAAATATAAATTTTTAAACTAAAATTTTAAAATTATCGTGCTATATCGTGTCGTGCCGTGTCATCAATATCAAACCTAAACCCGTAATTTTCGTGTCGTGTTCGTATCGGCCCATCGTGCCGGACCCAAATTGCCAACCCTAGTTTTAGGTTGGCTTGGTATTAATTACGGAGTATATGATCTACTTAAAGCCTAAAATGCATGATTATTATATTATTATATAATTTGATTATTATATTTATATTTATTAGTTTATTATATTAATACGTATATTATGTGGTTAAATATATAGTCTAGTTTGGCTTTGTAACTACGCAATATATGATCTGCTTAATAGATAATATATATATATATATATTGTTTTATATAATTATTTATTATTCTATATTTGTATTGCTTACGTGGCGGCTTACGGTTTTCCGCAACCGAAATGTATAGATTTACTACTTAAATGAAAACTTTTTATCAATTTGTTTCTTTAAATTGCACAGATACTAAAATTAGAGATAAAAATACTTCTTAATTTTCAATCAGTCAATATTATGTATCTAAATTTAGAGAACCCCTATTAAATTCCGATTAAATTAGAAAACACTGAATGGACAGACTGTCCACGTGTCAGCCAGAGGGCTTCCGATGCCGAATTAATATAATATAGTAGATTAGATTCGGAAAAGGAATGGGCCAATTATTATATTGGGCCATAACCATCTAAAGTAGGCCCAACAAATACATTTGGCAAGGGCATACCATACAATCAAGAGCTAGAGATATATGCATATGTAAATGTAATGATAATGTTGCGCACAGCTGCAGCAGACGTGAAATACTAGATATATATAGATAGATAGCTCATTCAATTGGTCTCTCCACTATCTCTCTATTTTCCTCTAGAATAATTAAGGTTAACCGTACTTTTGGTCCATGATGTTTGACAATTTTTTGGTTTTGATTAATGATGTCTTTTTTTTACTTAGTTTTGGTACCATATGTTTGCAGATTTTTTCTAGTTTTGGTCTAACCGTTACATTCCGTCCATTTTTTGACATGTTCAAGTCACGTGATCCACTCTAAACTTTAAATTTAGTCCCTCTAATACTTTCTTAACCTTTTTTTTTTGTTCAATTTAGTCCCGAAGTTTCAAAATTGACCCCAATTGGACAATAGGTCCAATTGAATTTTTGAAACTTCGGGACTAAATTAAACAAAAAAAGGTTAGGAAAGTATTAGAGGGACTAAATTGAACAAAATTGAAAGTTTAGGGTGGATCACGTGACCTGTACATGTCAAAAAATGGACGGAATGTAACGGTCGGACCAAAACTAGAAAAAATCTGCAAACATATGGTACCAAAACTAGGAAAAAAAAAACATCATAGACCAAAACCCAAAAATGGTCAAACATTATGGACCAAAAGACCTGTTAACCCAATAATTAATTTTTCAAGTGAACACATAGGAAAACCAATTGTGGTGCATGAATTATCTAGATATTTTTTTTTTATTTAATCTTTCTGTGCATTATTCATATTACTGCATATAAAAGACAGTACCATCACTACTATTACCTTTATATATACTAGATATCTGCTCGCGCTACGCGCGTATGCACGGTTGTCCTTTGGTTGACACATAGACATAATCAGCTCAACTTTGGGTAACAAAATGTCATGATCAAGCTGACTCCGTACTTTGTTTACGGATGGTTTTTTTTTTCGTATTAAAACTTTGTAATGATATATATGATATCATATATTACTAATTTCAATACATTATTGTGAGAATATTAAAACAAAGATAAATAATATTAAAATATAATTTTTTATTGTGCCGATCTAGAATGAACTCAATAGGAGAGCAGATATAATTAGATTATATACATAGGCTTTTATTATAGTGTAATGATAGACATTTCGAATTAGAATCATCCCAAGTTCCGAAAGCACACCCGTGGTAAACCATGTAAGTTTTTGCAACTTTATAACTGTTTTCATCAGAAACACAATCGTACTTTCTCGGAGGTCGAATATCAGAATTTCAATCATTTCTCTTTATTCTATGAGATAAGATGAGAATGGAGTTTGCATATTTAGAGTATATTGTGAATGGTTGAAGGACATAATAATTTTACACATAAGATAGGTGGATACCTTAAAATATCATTAACTATCTTTTCTTGTGAGCCAAGGAAGAGCTAACCTTGTCCAACCCTCTTCCAAGATTCTTTCTCAATCCTTGTTTCTCATTCGGGGAATTAAGAGTCTCCTCACTCAATTCCTTTTTGAAGTGGTTTAGGGTTTCAACAATGGCCTCAATTTCTTCCTTGGCTCGTGCAAACACGCTCGGACCTTTCACTTGTTCTATCAGCGTGTTCTTATCAAGATCCTCGCTTCGCCCGTGAGTCTCTTTGTGGTGGCACTGCACTGGTGAATGCTTGAAATGCATAAAATCTCCAATCTCCTCCTTTGCTATCTTAATGAAATTCTGCCTCTTTCCAACTTCATCTGATACGTTCAATAACTTAGAACACAAGTGGAGTACAAGGAACAAAGTTTAAATCCGAACCTGAAGTAGAAGAATGACTATTATCGGAATGAGAGTCTCTCCTGGTGTGGATTGTTTGAACAAGTGCGTCAATCTCTTCCTTTGCTCGTCCAAATATGTTGGGAGCTTTGACGTCGCTTAGGGTGAAGTCTTTTTCTCACGGCGCGGCAATTTTCCGGTCTCCATTTTTGGATAGTCCTGAGCCCTCTCTATCAAATCTGACTCAAAGTGGATTTCAAGAAGGGGATATGACTGAACTAGAGGGTATTCCCTTGTTTAAGATCAATCACTCAATGGATATATCACTTACTCTCAGACTGAGTTCCCTAGCCAGAGAGACACATTGAGAAATACAAATACCCCTAGCTTGCTGACTCATCAAGATGACTGTACATCTTCAGTTGAGCACACTACTAAGAGTGGCATTAGTCCTATATCTTCAAATGATGTTTCTCTGCAGCAGTCAAAGATCAGTTCCTGTTCCGTCCCCCCGCATTTCGTCTACATATGTCCACTCTGTTAAGTCTGACCAGGTACAAGGTGACATTATTGGGATTCCTAGGCCTCTGACAAAAGATGAGGTGCCGATATGTTCGAAAAGCAACTCAATTTGTTCGACCGAGGCCAAAAGACCGACAGTTGATTCCTTTTACTTTATTTTCTCTTCAACTCGGTTCTCCTTTGATTTATTGTATGCTGATTCTGTTTGTGGTGTCAGTATAGATGCTTTGCTAGAACGAACTATCAAGCATATGGAGTTCTTGAAAGGTGTGACCAAACACATGAAGACAAGCTCAATCATATAGGCGAATCTAGGGTATGGATTCTCTCATCACACACACATTTTTGAGAAGGGAAATTCATCGTTCAACAATGCATTTGACGAAAAATGTGAAGACTCATCATCTTTTTGCACAACCCTGAACCTGGTGTTGTTCCTACAACTCATATGCAGCGGTATTTAGTAGAGATTGTATGAAGATGTTTTGCTTGGGTTATGGATCGATCTGTTGAGAGCGAGCCGTGCTTGCCATGATCAATATTGAATTTCTCTAGTCCAAGCTCTCTTTGAATTATGACCAATTCTCACAACTGTTTTTTTTTCCTTTGTAATTTGAAGTAGAGAGTTTTGGTTTGGTTGGTGAATTGTGAATAGATAGTATGTAATGTAATGTAACCACTTTTGTGTGTCTGATGAAGTGAAGTTTGTAGTGTGAATCGTTAAAGTGGTGTTTGTTTGAGGGGTTAAGAACCTATAAACTGTCCAAAGGTTTGACCCTTGTGATGAGATTTTGGTGTCTGGAGTTTCATTTGTTGATATAAGGTGTCTGAAGTTTCAACTTTGTTGAGATTCGGTTTTCCATCCATTTTTCAGGTTAAATTTAACAGATTTGTGAGAAATGACACTTTTTTCTTTTTAATATTTTTTTTATTTACTACTTTATTAGAGAAAATGTGAAATGACGAAATTACCCATGGAGTTAAACAATGACGTTTTTGGGATATTTTTTTTGTTCATGTCACGTGGTCATCACATGACCAATTTTTGTTTGACTTAGCAACAAAAACAGACGGAGACACCAAATTTCAACAAAACTAAAACATCAAACAGTTTATATCAACATTTAAAACTCGAGACACCAAAATTTCATAATGGCCAAACTTTGGATAGTTTATAGGCTCTTAACCCTTGTTTGAGGGTGTAACTTACAAATGTATAAAGTTAGGGGATGACAGTATGAAGTTTGATGATGTGTCGCTCGATGGCTGTGATGTCGATTGAACAGAAAAAAATCAAATATCCCAATCAAGTTTGCCAAATAAATACCTGACGTATTTAAAGATCTTGCCACCTAAACATAAGAGTGGGAAAGGAAGCCGCCTTTTATTGGTGGGGAGGTGGTGGAGTTTGAATTCTTTTTTTTTTTGACGAAGGGTGGAGTTTGAATTCAATTGACTACTTTAAAGTGTGTATTTTTTTTAATCACCTTGAAAATTCTAAGTTATTATTATTTGACTATTGTTTAGTAGCTCGTAGCTAGTGACATTAAGTTAAGAAAGCCATGATCCATTTCCACAAAAAAGAAGATTATTTTGAAGGGAAGGGAAGCAGGTTGAATAAATAAATTAATGAGTTAGATATTCAAGCTGCCCTAGCTATTTCATAAACTAATACCAAAGCTTTTTCACCAGAAATAGTAATAGCTTATATAATTGTAATTAAATATAAACCTAATTTATTTTTATTAGGAATGAATACAACCAAAAACTAGAACACCATTATTAGACTATATACTAACTTAAAAGTTTTCTAGGTTTTTTTAGGTAATACTTATGAAGGTGAAACTATACAAAGATAGATGTTGGTGAAATGTGGGTGGCCACCATATATTGCTATACAAAGTTGATAGCTCCTCCATAGTCACACCAAACAATATATATATATATATAAACCCCACCAAAATGCCCATTCACTCACACACTGTACTTCACTTCCTTCCTCCTTCCATATCCAAAACCCTAGCAAGCTAAATATACTATAAACCCTAATCAACCTCCTTCCCTTTTTCCAGGTTCTCTCTCTAGATCTCTCCCTCTAGTATATATATATATATATATATAATGTGCTGATTTTAATTATAAGGATTCCTAGATTAACAAAATGTTATATTCATGTATATATTTTTATTTTTACCAAAAAAAAGTATATATTTTTAGCAGCAGACAGTAATGATTATAAAACTAACCCGAAATGTTATATATATTGCAGAAGACAAGTATATGTATAGTTATGAGTAAACGTATCGAGCATGGAAATCCAAAGCTGAAGCTGAGATTGACCTTATCATCATCATCAGCTTCTTCAGTCCATATTGTGTCACCTGACTCATCATCATCATCATCAGCGGTAAAGGCTGATTCGACAGACTCGGCTTCTCGTACGAGCACCATGGATGACAGCTCTTGCTTGTCATCCGAACCAGAAGATGCTGAAATCAAGTCCTTTACTAAGAAGAATAGTGGTGTTGTTGGGTCAAGCTCGAATAATAATAATAATAATAAGGAAAATGAATTAACTGGTAATGGTGATGATGAAGGGATGGTGTTGGTGGGGTGCCCTAGATGCCTCATGTATGTTATATTGTCTGAGGTCAACCTTAAGTGCCCTATCTGCAAGACCTCCGTTCTGCAGCTAGATCTACTCACTGAAGTCAAGAATTGGTCAACCAAGTAGACTAGCTACCTATTTTATATATATATGAAAATGAAACCACTATAATATCTCTCTCTATATATATATATATATAATTAATGTCCCACTTTTTTTAAGTGTCAGTTTTGAGACTAATAATGGAAAAGTATGTAAAATATGCAACATGCTTGAAAAAGATAGTTTTATGGACTATGATGTTTTAAAATGTACAATATGTTTGAAAAGGATGGTTTTATGGACCAATATGTTTTAAAATGTACAACAAGCTTACAAAAGACGCTAATATGGCATACCGTCCACTCGTTGTCAATAGTCTCGTTAAATGGACATGTGCGAATCACATTTTTTTTAAATAATAATAATTATTATTACATCTACCCATTAATAATTATTATTATTTATAAATTAGTTTTTTTTTTAATTATTATTATTATTTTCTAAAAACGTGGCTCCACGTGTCTACTTAATGAGACAATTGACAACAAGTGGACATAATGATATTTTACCATATTTTGTAAACATATTTTGCATTTTAAAAAATATTGGTCCATAAAACCATCTTTTTCAAACATGTTGTACATTTTAAAACATATAGGTCCATAAAACCATTTTTTCAAACATGTTGCATGTTTTACATACTTTTTCCATAATAATTTCTACTCATACAGAGTCAGTGAACATTTATGTTATATTGACACATGTTGAACTTTGCGATCAATTATTTTCTATATTTGGTTTTGATTACATCTAGGTCTAGACCGAATTAATCTATAATATAAGTGTGTTGTTTTGTTCAACCTCCTTATTTATTTTTCCATCTACGAAGATTCTTGTGTACAGGTAAATAAACACAGTGCAAGAAAATCAGGCAGAAGGATTTGCAAGGAAACCGTTCATTGGTTTATAAGGATTTGTAAGGGTTTTATAAAGTTTCATTGCAAAAATTCTTGCAAGTATAACAATTTGGGATGAAAAACTAAAAAACTAAAAAAAAAAAAAAAAAAAGGAATTATCATCATGGTTTTGAATAATTTTAGCGAGTGTTTTTATTAGAAGTTACTCCATTGGAAAATCATTTCAACGCTATTTGCAAGGGATTTTTAGTATATAATATGTCCCTTGTAAACAATTAGATTTTTTGTGTAACACAAATTAAAAAAATAAAAGTCATCAAGTGTGTACATCCCATTAGGGTTAACTTTTAGGATTTTATAAAAGAAAAGAGTTAACTTAATTAACGTGAACACCAAACTGTGACTGATGAATTGGTCATATGGATGTTGCTGTACCATTCTATAGAAAGTGCTAAAAGGTCCCACCAAACACCAATACATTTGTTCATTCAGTTTCTCGTTCATACTTTCTATTGAAATTTCACTGGAAGAAACTTTAGTCATATCGACCATACTTAACCCTAGCTAGTTAATAATACACTCATGCGTATGTAAACCCGATTGAAAATTTTAATATCAACGAATGAGTGTATAGTACCAACCGATCGATGGAGGTTTATGATGAGCTGCATAATTAGTTGGTGTGTATGATCTGATACAAGAAAGGTCGGTGGACCTTTAAATGAGGGTTTAGATATATATATGAACAGATACCTATACATACAGTTTCGGTGGTTGAACTAACTTGGGTCTCAAAACTTTATCTAGCTAGTTAATGAATCTCTCTGGATGAAGAATTGAAAGTGAAACTTGATGGTTGTGAGATACTGATTGGGGTCACATGAATCGGATGATCGGTGACATTCAATTAAATGCATGCATGCAATGCAATGAAATGAGAGATTAGTTTCTACGTAAATGCGTACATCTGTCATGTTTGGTTTCAATCACTTAATTAATGAATGCAAATATTGTTGGGAGATTAATTACTAATCTAGCTAGTCTCTATATAAGTTTGTCGTCACCCTTAGCTAACCACTACTTGAAAAGTCCGCCCGATCAAATCAAACTCCTATTGATTTGCGCATCAACTTATCAACGATCTAATATAGTGTAACGGTTCATCCCTTAGCTAGATATTTCGAATTCCAGCTCTGAGAATAAAATATTAGGGTTAAAACCTATAAACTGTCTAAAGTTTGCCCTATGTGAGATTTTGGTGTCTGAAGTTTAAATTGTTGATATTGACTATCTGAAATTTCAACATTGTTGAAACTTGCTGTCTGCGTCCAAATTTGCTGTTAAAATTAACAAAATTTGGTCATATGCATGTCACATGACCCATCAAAAAAATTAATCCTAAAATTGCCCCTAGTTGGGTTGTGGCCGGCCGGAGGTGGGTGGTGGCTGACCGGAGGTGGGTGGGTGGTGGCCGGCCGGAGTAAACATAAAAGTATCAGGGGCAATTTCGACTTTTCACACCATTCTGTCAAATTTGACAGAAAAATGGACGGAAAACCAAATTTAAACAAAGTTGAAACTTCAGACAGCCAATATCAACAATTTAAACTTTAGACACCAAGATCTCACATAGGATAAACCTCAGACAGTTTATAGATTTTTAACCCAAAAAATTATTCATAATCAATACTTGTACCTCTTATGACCTAGCTGATCGATAGGTCAAATGTAAGTTATTCTAGAAGCTGTCACCTAGGTCAGCGCCCCGTGAAAAATAAACTTCTCAACCCTAAATTGACGGGCCGTTCTTGAATTAGAAACCAAACAAAGACTCGCTGGTCCGTGGGATATAACCCAACTAGGTCCTATATTATATAGGTAGAACATACTAGGTCCTAATTAAATATAGCTAGGGATGAAGTCCAGGATCGGTCCATGCTCACCCCTACGGGACGGGCCCGTCCCGTAGGGGTGAGCATGGACCGATCCTGGACTTCATCCCTAGCTATATGGGGGTGAGTCGCCCAACGAGTGATATAATTAATTATTGTAAATTCTAAATTCTATATTTACCATATCTAAATCTAAATCTAAATTCGAATCACAAATTAAATTCTAAATTCAAATGTAAATCACCAAATTCATTAGAACCTTGTTGTTTTGACTTTGAGTTATATATAATAAACATGCGGGACGGGGCGGGTCCACGGGGCCAGCAAGGTCGCAACCCCAAATCTGGACCTGTCCCATAACCCACGGGGGACAGGTCGGCAAGGCGGGGCTTCGTGGATATCCATGACCACCTATTGACACTCCTAATCCCTACTAGGTCCTAACACATAGTAGGGATGAAAAGTTAGTATTTTTCTTGGGAGGGGAACTGATCACTATAGAGGGTAAATAATGGCAACAAAATAAATTAGGAACTTTAAAGATTCAATCGAAAACAATTATAAAGTTTAGGGTAAAAAAACACATGCATGAAAGTTGAGGGTGAAAAATGTATCTTCGTCCTTGTTAATAACACGGACCTACTACTAGCTAGAGAACCCCTACACTTATCACTTATGAGGGTAAATTTTGAACTACTCGAATTAATTGGACGCCCCAAAATCAAATCCAATCGGACAATCAGGAGATCCCCCTTTCAATCTGTCTTAAGATTTTAAGTAAAAGTTTAATAAATGATACATATATATATATACCAAGAAGATATATAACATATTCTATGTCATTTTGGTAGATCAATCAACCTGAAGAAGATTAATATGAAGACAATAGGCACTTTCAATACATTCTGCACGGAAAATTAAACATCGATTGAAGTAGGAGATATACTAAAAATGACAAGGGTTAATATATGGATACCTACGTTCGTTAGCGTGGTAGTTTGGTTCAAACATGTATTTTTTAGTTACCCATATTTACACAATGTGATTAAATGGTTACACTACAATGAAATATCTAAAATACCCTTCACATTATTATTTCTACATATGCGAGTTTCTCCACCGAAGCTTGTGCTTAGATGAAATTGCAGGTTATTTTTCGTTTCCCTTCCTTTAAATGTCGATCTAACAAAATTAGTACTTGGGTATGTTAGATCTTATTGCTTTGATAGTCCACTGCTATGTATTGAGTCAATTGAGCAATATCTAACCAACTTTCTAATTGATTTTTTCACAACTAAATGGTTGAACTAAATAATTGAATTGTCAGAAAACGAGAACAAAATCAATTATAACTTCAATATGATGAGTCTATATTGATATTACAATTCTGTATATTCGCAATTTCAGTGCACGATTTACTATATTAATTCTTTTGATTTCCTCTGTAATTCATAACATCAAGATTTTATATTCGATGCGTTTGAGTTGATTACCAGTAATAGCAGGTATAGACTATTTTTTCGTTGAAGAGTATTACGCGGGAGAGAACTTAGAATTAATTATATGTAAGGGTAAAATCGTCACTTTATAACTGCTTAATCACATTAGATCAAACATAAGTCACTATAAACCAAGTTTGAACCATTTAATCACATTCAAGAACATATGTAACTAAAGAATCACGCTAAAAACCATAAGTAACTATTCGACCACGTAAGACAAACGTAAGTAACCATATGATGTATTAACCCAAATGACAATTTAAAAGTTAATATTAATTAAAATATAATTACAGCTGAATAGACTACGAAAAAAATTATTATTTACTAGCTTTTGCACATTTGATCCATGCATATTTTTTTATACTAAGATATGTTATTATCTCTTCACATACAAATACAATGAAATAGAGAGTGAATTTGCACAAAACCCAAAATAAATATAATAAGAGACAATCTACATGTGGAGGGTAGGTGTCAACATCAGTTTTATAAATATATGCAGAATCAGATGTGAGAATTAAATCCTCAAATATATATAGCTAGGCATCATTGTAATCCAAATTCCAAATTAAATTTGCTTCAAATAATAATAATAATATATAAAAAGCTAGCTGCCAATTTCATTAACATTTCCTAAGAAACACGTTACAAAGTAAACCAAAGGTTACATAGATAGATAGATTCCACGACGAAAGATGATATGATCATAGATTAACTTGATTAGTACTAATAATTAATGTGATCGATCATTGATCAAGCCCAGAAAAGTGCCTAATATTCAACAATCTCTTGGAGATAAGCATCCTAGATTTCCTTGGTGTGGGAGGACATGTGTTCATCTTTGGTATGCGATATTTCGGACCCTTTGGCGTGGAGAACACTCCATTATTGTCAACAACAATAGAGATATCCTCAATAAACGACGTTCTTACCAAGGCACCATTGTTGCAGCCTATTGTCTGAGAAAATCTTGCAGAGCTTCTGAGGAAGTATTTGGTCGGAGTTGGTGTCGATGCAGTCGTGGTTTGCCTCTTCTTGCCGTTGATTGTCGTCTTAGAATTTGGTTTCATGATCTTCAATGGGTTCGTCTTCTTTTTTCCTTTCACCGCCATTGTTGCTGCTAGCTAATCAAAATAGAGATTACTCAGAAAGCAAATTTGTATATATTAATTGGATAATAGATAGAGAAGATTTGTTAATTTTAATTTACAATAATATATATATATATATATATATATATATTTATAGAAAAATTTATTAATTAGGATTCATTTCTTCATTAGGGCTACCATAATTATTTGAAATTTAATCAATTAGATATATAGCAAAAAAAAGGCATCATATCAACAATTAATTCTTTGCAAATCACAAAGTAATTGAACTGGTAAATATATCTAGTATAGTAATTATGTTCATTGCAGATTTATCAATTATTTTTATATCTAGTGTACATATTTCTATTTCGGAAAATTCTATTTGTAAACAATCAATTATTTTATGCAGACCACAATCAATTGTTTTATTAAGTTATCATTTAAACTTTGTTTTTTTTATTCTAAAAAGTAACAAATAAATAAATAAAAATATTTAAATAATGGAAATAGATTTCACAGTAAATTTTACACAAACAAATACGATATTTTTTTAATTTAAAAAAGGTGAATTACTTTTGTTATTAAAATAAAACTCCTAAAATATGTTTTTGTTTTAAGAAAAATATACTGAGAATGTATAATTTCATTTTTTTAATATTTTATGCATAAAATTAATATAAATTTTTTGATGAATATTTTTTCTATTTTTAAAATAAAATAAGCAATATAATTTAAACATAAAGTTGAAATCTATATATATTATAAATTCTGAAACCAAGATAATAACATAGTGAATGTGAAACTGATGATTTTGTTTTTTAAGTTAATCGATGCATCTATGACAATTTAGCTAAGGGTTTTGTAGTCATTAACTCCATAACATTGATTGCACTAGGGAGCTGAGAGTTTTAAAGTTGCAGTTAATCGCAATTAAAATTTTGCTGATTTCGAACCGTTCAAGATTCAATGTATACAATTAATCGCAATTAAAATTTCGGACCGTTCAAGATTCAATGTATGCAATTAATCGCAATTAAAATTTCCCTGATTTCGAACCTTTCAAGATTCAATGTATGCAATTAATCGCAAATAAATTTTCGGACCGTTCAAGATTCAATGTATGTAATTAATCGAAATTAAAATTTCGCTAATTTTTAACAGAAGCTTGAAGAGGAGCCGGCGAACGAAGATACCAGACGATACGGGCGGCTGACAATCTCATTGGCAGAGCCATCTCTATCTCCGGCGAGATATCGCCGGAGGTCATCGAAGCCATATCTGTTGAAGAACAGACGCTTGACACGGATCTGACGACCAAATGTAGCATGCGGTACAGGCATCTAAAATTTATTAGTGAACTTGCGCAATTGTATTTTATGGTTCAAAATTTTTAGTCTTTCATTTCCTTTTTCAAATTTTAGATTAATATTTCATTTAAAAATAATGTTTTAACATATTACAAATAGTCAGTATAAATTTTATCGAATATTAGAATGTTAATTATACATATTTGGTAAGTAACCCCGCAATGCGCGAGAAATTCACCTTTGTATTTATAAATTGTAACATGCTGAAAGTAATTGATTGTCTAGAAATAGAACATTCCCTATTTTTCTGTTCAATATAAAAAGGCGTTAGAAGGTGTTTTCACATGTTCAGAAATTTGATCCGCATTCTTATTTAAGTTACACACCTAGCTAGATTCTAATCACATACCCCACTTTTTTTTATTTTTTTATTTTTATTTTACCATAGATCGTACTCACCGTTAAAATCTTGACACATGTCCTTAAATTTTAAATTTTCCTTCTAGGGTTGACCAATCCGAATAAGTTTTTTTTTTTTTAAAAAAAACCACCAAATACATGTGTCAAAATCACAATAATAATGCACAATTTGAGTCAGAAAGAGTAGGGCAGATGATATGGATCCCACCTAGCAAGCTCTATGATATATATGGAAGGTCGCATTAAAATAGATGGAGAACCAACGTCCATTTATATATAAACTATATGTGGTAAATTTTGATTAATAAATCATGTAATAATTTAAAATTTTAATGTGAAATTTAATAATTTTGTGAAAAAAATCAGAAATATTAAAATGCAAACGTCATTAATCCTCTTATATTACTTTTCCATTTGGAAATCCTGATTATATATATTTACTAGTTAGTTAGTTCCATAATGAAAAAAGTTTTATGTCATTTGTTATATCTTTTAAATTGCTTCTTTTCCTGCCGAATAAAAAACTTAAAATAATTTTAAGAAACTACTTCGTAAAGAAAAATAGAAGAAACTATCTTACAAACTATGTGATTTGAAAATAACATAAAATTTAATTTACTAAATTTAATGAAATTTCATTTTATAATTTTTTTTATCCAAAATGGTGAACCTAAAAAAATTATACTTATAGTTTATATCTTACTTAATATTTTTTTTTCTTTCGAAATAATCAGCCTTCCGATTTTGACATTCCGTCAAGTCACGAATGTGACGGTCAAAATATTTTCCCCAAAATTTTGTAAAATTTACATCTCATACCATTAAGTTATATTGAAAAATGAGAAAATTGGTCGAAACCGAAATTTTTTCCTTACTTACCATCACATAAAACTTGGTTCTTATGCGTCCGATATGAGAAATAGTTTCAACCATTTCATGGTCTTATACGATGAGTAAGAGTGCAAATTAAACTGATTTCTTAAAATATACAAGTCCGAATGAGGTTATATTGAAAAAATGAGAAAATTGGCCGAAACCGAAGAATTTTGCTTACTTCCCATCACAGAAAACTTGGTGCTTATGATTCCAAAATGAGAATTAGTTTCAACCATTCCACGGACATATACGACGAGTAAGAGTGCAAATTAAACTGATTTCATAAAAAATAAGGGTTCGAGTGAGGTTATATTGAAATAATGAGAAAATTGGCCGAAACGGAAGATTTTTCCTTACTTACACCATCGCAGAAAACTTGGTGCTTATGAGTCCGATATGAGAAATAGTTTCAGCCATTCGACGGTCTTATACGACGAGTAAGAATGCAAATAAAACTGATTTCACAAAAAATAGAGGTCCGAGTGAGGTTATATTGAAAAAAATGAGAAAATTGGCCGAAACCGAAGAATTTTGCTTATTTACTGTTATGTTCGCTTCCACTTGGGTAACTTCGGGCTTCTCTCCCATGAACGGGCTCTGGCTGTGTACACAGGAACGGGTATCTTTCTGCACGTTGCGGACCTTGAGACACGATCCTCGAACCAGACTTCAACCTCCCGACTTTGATCTCTCGAACTCCGGGTCCTGCACAAGGGGCGGTAACCAGCGTGGAAGAGGGGGGGAATGCTGGTTGGGCCCTCTCCGACGCTCAAGTCATAATCTTTAGAGAGAGAAAGTCTTTAGAGAGAAGTCAGAGCTCGAAAAGCCAGAATGAGAGAGTTGTCTAAAATGGGAGACCTAGATCCCTATTTATAGGAAACCAAAGGATCGTGCCCGGTTTTATACGGTTTGATGCCGGTTTAAAGGAAAACTTATACCGTCATCAAGGGGGGCTATGCGCGTACTGACTTCTCATACTTGGCAAAATAATCGGGATAAGTGCGCGGAGCATGTCGGTAATCCGGACCTACCCGGATTGTCTAGCAATCCAGACCGGGTCCGGATTGCCTTGTGGCAATCCGGAAGTCCCCCGGTCCGGGTACTGCGCGTATTCCGGACCGTTTTGGACTTGGGTGTCTGCGGAAGAGTTCTTTTACGGGTTTTGGAGTATTTTGCGAGGCCCAAAATGTAAATACGAACCCGAATTGGACAGATATCTAACACTTGCCCCCGAGTCAAGTAGCGGTTCAAAACCCATGCTTGACTCTTTTTAAGATAATATATTCGTCCAATTTAGGTTTGGTACTGACATCAGGGGTGGCCTGTTTGTCAATTCGAGTGTAGAGATCATAAATTTGACGAACTTTAATTTTCCGCCGTATGTACGTAATCTGTTTACAGAGTTAGTGTAGCGGACAATATGCATATAACAACATGCAATTGACGATATATTCGCAATATCATGTAATGAGTGAAATACTTGTAATAATAAATAATTATACAACGTGATAATATCATGGTACATGATGTAAGCATATAACACGTTGTCAATATGTAGATGACGATATAGCAAATGGATGACGTAATCATGCAATAAGCAAAACACTTAGAACAATATAAAATTGGAGAGCATGTACGTAATCATGAAGCATGGTGTAAATGTGAGACATGATGTAAACATGAAATTCATACTTAGATTACAAAAATAATCATGTAACGATCATAAATAAGAAACGTGCATGATAAATTCTATGTACGTAATATGTAATAGTAATTACGTGTAGTATGTCATGAAGCATTGTGTAATATGTATGCAATATGAACATTTGAGAGATGCAAATATGCTTGTAAAGGTTTCTAAGGACTTATATGAAAATACATGAAAGTTTAGTCCTTAGCACATGGTGTAGGCACTATTAGTGAAAATTAAGGAGAGAGAATACTCATTATCTTACATCCTTTATAGATAAATCCCCAAGAAACTCTCCATTCTTGATGAAGATGAAGCTTTTGAGATCATAAATTTGGAGTAGACACACCATAGTTGATATCAATTGGATTCCAGCCAAGGGAGGGAGCAAGGTCGACGGCGCGTGGAAGAGAGATTGGCGGCGTGTGACTGGAACCACGGCGGCGCGTCCTCTCGGTGGTGGCAGCGCGTGATTTTTCCGGTGTGGCACGTGTCAATTCGGACTCGCTTCGTGCTGGTGAGTTCAATTCCGTACATGGCTGGACATTTCGTGACTTCGTTTGGCCTTAATTCGATCTTGAAATCATCATGTGTGTAGTTACCTTAACATGCACATAAGGTGTTTGATAAAATGCATTAAAGTAATTAGCTTTCCAAATTAGACAAAAAATTTCTAAGTGCTGGAAATTTTTAGAATAGCATAAATAGATTGTTATACTTCCCTTGTGCATAGTATTCATTGCCGTCATGTTGTTCCATGCTTTAGTCATCGTTTTTGCATGCTTGATGTTGATGATGGATAGTTGTTCGGACATGATTGTTGATTGTTGTACATGGGTAATGGTAGGCTAGACAATGTGCTTTGAGCATCGTTTGTTGATCATCGGCCACTTTCTGCAAGCATGCTAAAATACTTAGAAAATATTTTAACAATATCTAATGCTTGTTACCATAGATGTCGTCGTATGAGCTTTGTCGATAAGCGTCGTAGGAATGCTTAGGAGGTATTGTGTAGAAGTTGATAATAGCTACTTGATGCATGCAATCCATCATTGTCGACATGTATGTACGTACATGAAAACACTTAGAAAATATTCTCCCCTTGTGGACATCCATCCTTGTCGACATGTATGTACGTACATGGAAACACTTAGAAAATATTCTCCCCTTGTCGACATCCATCCTTGTCGACATGTATGTACGTACATGGAAATACTTAGAAAATATTCTTCACTTGTCGACATGCATCCTTGTCGACATGTATGTACGTACATGGAAATACTTAGAAAATATTCTTCACTTGTCGACATGCATCCTTGTCGACATGTATGTACGTACATGAAAATATTTAAAAAATATTCCATAAATGAAGGGTATATAATCTTAGCTGGAAATTCTCACAAGTGTCGACGTATTTCACCACATTAATATCCCCAGAAGGGAAATTTCGTCAATTGGGCGTAGCTAGTGAACTACTAGGAGACATTGAAGACACCAATTGAGCTGTAGACCTCAAAAATCCGAAGATGCGCCTGTACTAGAGTAAGAGAGTTACGAAATGGAATTTTTAAAACCTTAACTCTAAATTGAACCGAATGAAAATGAAGATACATTACGTGTTATAATGGTTAGCATATTGTGAATCAGTTTTTTTTATTACTACGGTAAGCATGTGGTAAAAAATTTCACTACTATCTAATTAGAGGTGAATCAAGTTCTGCAGTACTAATAATTAATACATTCAATAAGTGATGTACCAGATATTTGAGTTGTCTAGTACACGCATTTGACACCATCTCTCTCGCATAGTTGCACAATTTTTTAAAATAGATAGAAAGATTATGCACTTTAATTAGTCGAAGTTTTATTAAGTTAAACTTTAGTGTTTTTCTTTTTAAGTGGTTCAAGCTTATATACTTATTTAAGTTTACAATTTAAAATATATATGAAACATAGTTTATATCACAAAAAAATAAAAATTTACTCAAAATATACTCTTTTATGCATTTTTATTTGTTATATATATCCACTTTCTATAGTGTCATCGTTTTTTTTTTTATCAAAAAATAGTGTCATCATTATGGGTGCATTATATTATTTACGTAGTTTGTTTTTTTTGCCCAAAATTTACGTAATTTGTTAATATATAATAAAAATAAAAAGTTATTATTCACTATAATTTAAATAAAATTGCATGGGAATTAAAAGTTGTAAAAAATAGATAAAAAAAAAAAAACATTAAAAAGTGTTATTAAGTTTTTTAGAGTATATTTTACTTATTGACGTAATTATTATTATTTTAGTTACACATAATATTTGTTCTTTATATCTGTTTTCATTAAATCATTATGAGTTTATAAATAAAATCATATTATGTAAAAAGGAAAAAATCATATTTCATAGTGTATGAGAACAATATATAGTAATATAATAATAGTAATAATTAATATTAATAAATTATTAAACAAAGAGGATTTGTTTATAATTTAAATTTTAAAATATAGACTATAGTCTATAGAGGATGGGTGGCCCACTAAAATATAGAGGATGGACGACGGTTTGTTTGGCTGGTTTGGAAGGGTGAATTGGGAAAAAGGTACGAAAGAGAATCAGATCATTTAATACGGTTGAAAAAGAAATTGCCAACCTGTAACCAAAGGAACTTTCGGGGTAAATTTCACAATAAAATTCACGGTCTTTAGCAGCACCCTAGATACTAATTTGTCAATGTTTATTCGAGCACCTAAAAGATTTTAAACACTTTGGATATGCATGAATGAAAATTGGAGACAGAGCAAAACGAGGCTTTATTAATTCTAATTTACAACTATATATATATATATATATGATTAAAGTACAATTTATTAATTATAATTCATTTCTTTATAAGTGGTTATATCTGAAATATTTTGAACTTTATTTAAATATATATGTGGAACATTATATAAGAATTTACAATTAATTGTTTGCAAATACTAATAAGTCATTGTTTTATATGTACTTTAATTATTATTTTTTCATTCAATCTAAAAGTAATCTTGCATTAGAAGACATTTTTGACATGTTCAGAACTTAAGTCCAGTACACACAGCTAGCTCCTCTTTGGTTTATATGGAAAGACGCATTAAAATAGATATAGTATCAATCCTATTATATAAACTACTTATGTTAAAATTTTGAATTTGATTAAGCAAGTATTATGTAGTAAATTTAAAAAAATTGTAAAATTTAATATGTTTGTGAAAACTTCCAATATTTTAGACATAAAGTCATTTATTCTCCCATACTATTTTCATTTGGAAAACAAGATTTTTGGATATATCAAGAAAATTAATTTGGTATCAATATTAATTGTTAATATATATTGGGTTAAGTTCTTATTTGGTCCTTGAACTTGTACATTTTTCGCAATTTGGTCCTCGACCTCCAATTTAACGTGGTTTGGTCCTCAAACTCACACCAATTATTTAATTCCGTTCTTATGTTAAAACAACCGATAATTTAAAGGATTTAATAAGGTAAGAGCCGATTTTACCCTCAGTAGAAACGGTTTATCTATTTAACATTATTAAATTGGTTATTATGTAAATTAATAAATAATAATTATAATTAAAGAAAATAAATATCTGAATCGGCATTTCCTTGGTTCAATTCCGCTATTTATTTTATTTAATTATAATAATTATTATTTTTTATATAATTACCTGTTAATAATGTTATATAGATAAACCGGTTTTATTGGGGGTAAAACCGGCTCTTACGTTGTTAAATCCTTTAAATTAACGGGATTTTTTTTAACAAAAGGACTAAATTAAATAGTTAGAAATTAAATAGTTAGTGTGAGTTTAAGGATCAAATCACGTGAAATTAAAAAGTTCTATGACCAGATTGCCAAAAATTGTACATACTCAAGCACCAAATAAGGACTTAACCCATATATATATATATACTAGTTAATTCTGCATGTGCGTTGCACATGCATGTTTCTAACATCATTGTTTATAGGGTTAATTACTAATAAACTGTCTGAAGTTTGCCCTATGTTGAAATTTGGCGTCTGGCGTTTAAATTGAATGTCCCTGGTTTCATTTTGGTTAAAATTTGGTGTCTCTGTGTGATTATTTTAGAGAAGTCAATCCCGACGAAACCGACTGTCAAATTCGAGCTCCCATGCACGCTCCCTTCTTCTCACCTTGCCGGGACCGTCACCTAAGAAGCTGGCCTCATTCACGCAAGTAAATCTCGTTCAATTGTCGCTGGAAATCTCTCATCGCCACTCTCTTGGAAACATTTTATTTTGGATGTTCAACTTTTGGGTGAAATTTGGTGATTTTGTGAAAAGTAAAGAGTGATGGATTACGTATGGGTTGATGAAAATGATTAAAAATAGAGAAAAAGACGTGTGGGGACACCAAATTTCAATAAAAATGAAACCTAGGACTGTCATTTTAACATTTCAATCTCCAGAAAACACTTTCTACATAGGACAAACTTCAGACAGTTTATTAGTAATTAACCATTGTTTATATAAGTTGTTAATGTATAGCTATAAAAATTTACATTAAATATGACCGTTTATTTCTATATACTAATATATGCAGAATTTGGTGAACGGTAAGAAAAAAAAATCGATTCTTTTGCAGAATTTCCTTGATAGTTGTGACATCATCTGTAATGAAATGGGCAGCTTTGCAAAGCTTGTTGTTCAACTTCTAAACTCTATATACATAAAAATAAACACGCAACCCTAGAAACGTTGAAGGTTGAACTATTGATGCATCACAACTCATATATTAAATCATAGTTGAGATAATACGAATGAAAATTGTAAGGATAAAAATAGCCCCTAAAAAAGGTTTAACCCATTAAACTATAAAAAAATCAAATTGACTCATCATCAGTTTTCTCTACAAGCCTAAGCTTATAACAACATGGTTCGAGCATAATGAAAAATACAAGTGTCAATTACTAAGCTGCCTTGAAGGGTAGGATATTCATACTTGAATTGTGAAGCATGTATAGTAAGTTGATTCATGATTCTCCATGAATCTTCACACATACAACGCTCTACATAATAATAAATAGAAGTTTTAGCAAGAACATAGTAATGATATGTACATATATAGAAGGGTATATAGAACAAAATATATACCTCTATAACCTAAAAACTTAAATATATTCACAGTTTGAACCGATTCCAAGGCTATCTGACGTGGTGATTTCCTACACCACCACGTTAGATAATGCTTATAATTTAGCCCACATACATAGAGCTAACTGCAATTAGATGAAGCATAAATAAATAATTATTTATGGCTAAAGAACCTCAATCTTCAACCGAGGTATTAAAGACGAAACTTGAAAACAATACAAGAATTATTTAAGGTATATTTAAAATAAAGAACGAAGATACAGTCTCATACTTTAGGTAAAGAGTGACTCATGTTCTTCAATAGGGAAGGTTTCAAGCCACAAATGACTTCCATTCTTATGTGCATATTTACAATCCCTATTGAATGTGCACTGTACGACCAATAAAAATATTATCATCGTAAAACTGTTAAAGATAGGGGGAAAGAACAAAATAAGATGATTCAGTATCTTATTTATTAGATTGAGAAGTTCTTCGGTTGGAATCATCTTGATTCCATCAAAATTGCAATCACCGGCTTAATCTATAAACAGATCAAAACTGATTGGTTGTTAATTCATCTTTAGTTGAAAAGTGCTGCTATTATGTTATTAGTGGTGATTTGATTCATTGGACTTCTTTTTTAATTAAACGTGTTTGTCTTATATTGTGGAGCTAAAATGTGATTGGAAGAAATAAAGTAGATTCAACATGATAATAAATGTTCAACTTATTATACATTATAGATAAAGCACATCTTCACTGTACTACATATATGTGATTGTGATACATATTGTCTCTGATAGGAGAGGAGAGTAAGGACAGAAGATGCTAAAAGAGTACATGAATTCCTCAAACTCAATGAAACTGTTTTGCTTTTCATCAAAAAGTTCAGAAACCTACATTGACATATCCTCAATTAGATAAACTTTATAGGATAAATGATGGTAAAAGAACTAATACAAAAGCTAGAACTGATTATTTATCAATCCCTAAAACGAACATTGACATGTACACCAAGCACTTCCCCAAGATAAACCTGTATTTTTCTAAACAATAATGTTATCATGTTGTTGAAAATTCTTATAAAAATGCATACAACACATCACTTGCCCTAAGTTGGTCGTCACTATGCTCGGTGTCAAGATGTACACAGAAGCTTTTAACATGATTACAAGGCAGGAAGGTTAGAATAAACTTAAAAGGGTTAACTAAAGTAATTATCTGTGTCAGTCAAAAGGTTCCTAGTGCATCCATTGTGATTCAAGTAGTCATAAAAACAGGATGAAGAGTACATGTATGATATATCTGACGTACCATTCAGCACTTCACCAGCTTTAAACACATACAGTTGCCATCTTACAACAGGTTTACGAGTATCTGGAGGTTCATTAAAAAGAAGTGTCACGCCTGCAAAGGAACACCCATTCTCAACATCAAGCAATAGAGATCCTAAGGCGCGATTAGAGAAAAATCAGGAACATTTAGGTGAAGTTAAGTTTCTTCAGATATCATGCACCAACAAAAGCATCTCGAGTGTTGTACTGCTGTTACATTTCCCACTGGAGCGAGCAACCCCAAGTAGTGACAATAGAAATCAGTGCATAATCCCAAGTGACTTCCATCCTAAAACCAATTTGTGATAAAAACAACTCAGTTTTTGTAAAGGTTGATCGCTTCCACTCACTGAACAATTATAAGGATCATAGGTGGAGACGTGGAGTACCTCAACACTCCCTTACCAGTTTGGAAAGCTAGTCTCTCAAAAGGTGATAAGTTGCAAATTATAGCAACATCCAGGTGTATATCCCGAAATGCATTTTCTTATAAAACTCAGTTCAAAATAACCAAGGCGGACGATTAATCCACAACATAATGGACATTATTACCATGTATTAACTAATAGCTAGGACAATTTTTTACAATAACTCTCTCAAACACTGATAGAATTGTATATTATTATTTTGCCATGTAACTGTGACATTCAGCTTTGATAAATCTTAACATGCACCTCACCTTTTAATCTATTGGTTTCATATGCAAGCTTCCCGGATAGCTCACATGATGGTTTTCGCTGGAAAATAAAGCAATGTCAAATTACTATTAGTTAGATGAATTGTATCTACCAACACATGATGATTATTAAGCGACACAAAGAAGAAAATACAAAAGTTTTAATCTTACAGCAGATAGTCTTACAAATGACATTGAGATGATACATACTAAAAAATCCAGCAGCTGTACTATTTTACCTTCTGTTTTTGTTCAAGGCCAAGCCTTTTCAGCAGCCTCCATTTTTTATACTGAATCAATTTCACCATCTTTGCAAAAAGTTAAAAAGGACAACAAAGAGTCATGGAAGCATGAGTAATTTAGTTAAGCACCATAATAAGGAAATAGTGTGGCAATTCACTTCTTAACAGTGAAACATCATAATACTTTTATCAGTGTATCTTTTTCATAAGATAAGACGGGGATGATTTCTTTTCCGTTAACTTGGACCTTAACCTATTAGCTATAACATCTTTAAATCCATTACCACTTCACACGTTCAAACAAATTTACTAATGTCCCTGCCTTTGAATTTTCAATTAAATTCATTAAGTTAACCGTAATGAAACAACAAGAAAGGTTGTCAAATCTATACCTCTTGATGAGGAAGGCAAATAGACTATTGGTTAATATAACCGATAAAGGGGAGGTAACCAACAAATCTTTAATCACATTTAGATTATTCCAGTAAAAGAAAATAGCAATACTACAACATTATGATGATCTAGTAACAACTAATCCAAGTGCTTGAAATCGTTTGAAAAGCATGAAACATCACATACATAAAATTCAAGACTGAGGACATATCAATATAAATATAAATCAGCAGAAAGATGCAAGCATCAAAGTAAAATCTGTAACCAAGTAATGATATTACATAAATTTGGAATAGTGACTTACAGGTTCTCATCTTGTCTTCTAATTTCCATCTGAAAATAGCAGAAAAGAGAAGGTTTACGAATAAGTAAACTATCAAACTCAAGGTGAAGAATAAGCACACAAAACTGCTATCAAGCATTGTAAGTAGGAGAGTCAGCTATAGATTATAACTTCGCTCATTATGTGAAAACACTTATTTATGATCATAAGGAGAGTGACCAAACACAATGGAGCGGATAACTCAGGTTTAGTGGAGTTAAAATAATCAATAAGCTCATGAATCTTAAGAATGGATAAACGTCTGTAGAAACTTATGAGCTTGAAAGCAAAAGAATGTGTGGTACTCATAATTAAGCAAATACATCTACAGAGCACCCTAGATGTAGCAGTAAAATGCAGATGAATCATTTTTTTTAACTAATCCTTCAATTCTATGGATGAAAGCAATAATGTCCCGTTTCACAGATTATTAAACTTATCATATCAGTGTAAAAAAAAAATTCCAGTCTTTTGTGCCCTTGAAACTGACAAATCAAATGCGTCTTCAAGTTCAGGCTACAAGTACCCCTACCATGAATGGCACAAGAAAAGAGAATGAAATAGAAGAAACGCCTTAAAGAGGTCCTGCAATTTGGGAGTAGGAAGTAGCGTTATAACTCGAGGCTTCTTCATAGATTTTTAGCAGGCTTCACCATAGTAAAGAACGTAAAGACATTAAACCCTAGTATCAGTTCGATACTAATATTGTGAATCTGAATCAAACTTGGCCTTCGATCATTTCTTTCGCGATGCACCCTGCAATTAGGAGTAGGCCGCTTCAGAAGGTCGATATCGCTACTTATCGCTCCACCGTGATCCTTCGAATGAAGGGGAGAAGTGAGACCCATACGTAGAGAGAAGACGGATTTGTTGATGATTTGTGGGACTCGGTGTGATTATGATGCATGTCAGTTACAATGGGCATACTTTCGGAGCGAGAGTCGGAGGCGTCGGGGAGCGGTGGATGGGTGGGCGGAGGAGCGGCGTAGTCGGTTTGGTAGATAAGTTTATACCAAACCGGGCGAAATAAATTGGTTTTAATTTTAAAAATTGAACCTTTTGGTGGATTGGTGGCTTTTGGGGGTGAGGACCCAAGCCAATTAATATATTGGTAAAAGGATATATATATATATATATAAATATAAAAGAAAGAAAAAAACCATCATTGCAGTAAACTTGAAAACTGTATTACTTATTATTTTATGGCTTTATATATATATATGCAGCTTATAATTAAATGCTGCTGGATCACAATGTATAAAAAGTAGCAAGTAGTTACTGTTGTTTATATATGCGATGACTCCAATCATTGATTAGCAGTATTATTACTGTCCGTCCAAGAAGACTCGATTCCAGATTTCAGTAAAGGCTAGGATGATAAGATGGTGTTGAGAAGGAGGATTAAGGTGCAGGAAACAGTTGAGAAGCTCCTCATAGTCTTCTTTGGACCTGATCTCTCTCTCAAAAATCATCTGCTGCATCGATCTCTTGAAATCATTATACGGGTCATCAGAATCCTTCACAAAGGCGATGCTGTTTGTGATCTTCCTGCATGGGCTCACTACCCTCATGCTCTTCCTTCCCTCTACTTCAAACCTAAACTCACCTATAAAATCATCATCAACATCACTAGAAACCCTCAATAAATGGCAAAAAAAAAAAAACAGTGCTCTGGTTAATAATTCTCATGGTGGCACATGTTTCTGTCATGTGGTCAAATGTTACAACAAGTTTTTTTTACCACATGTTTTGGTACACATACATTAAATTTACGGGTCGATTTTGGCTCAGTTGACCCGATCCATCCAACCCGAGAGGTCGAGTCCTGGCTAGGTCAGTTGAACTGTTTGTATTGGACCCGGCACGTGGCTCAAGCTTTAGATGGGTGCATTGACTATTGAGTCAATGTCGACCTAGAAATTGAATGGTTTTTACTAAATAACAATATTTTAAAAAGGGAATAGAACCTAAAAACTGTCTTAATTTTGACCCATATGTTAATTTGGTATCTGAGGTTGAAATTCAATGTCCCAATTTTTATGTGTTGTTATTTGGTGTCTCCGTTAAATTTTGGGGTTAAGTTGAACGGAATCTGGTCACGTGAGTGGTCAATTTTCAAAATTCCAAAAATACCCCCTGACCAAAATTAGAGTTCCGGCCGATTCGACAAAACCCACCCGATTCCGGCCAAACCCACCCAATTCTAGCCTATTGCGGCCAAACCCACCCCTATTCCGGCCGATTACGGCCAAACCCACCCCGATTCCAGCCTATTGCGGCCTAACCCACCCGATTCCAGCAGATTACGGCCTATTCTGGCCGATTTAGGGTTAAGTAGCTCCGATTTAGGATTTAGGGTTCTACCGATTTCGGCCAATTCCGGCCGATTCCTACCGATTGGAGGTGGATGGCTGGAGGTGAGTGGCCGGAGTCGGGGTGGGTGGCCGGAATCGAAGGCTTTAAAAAAAGGGCAAAATAGTCTTTTCAACTCAATCTGTTAAACTTAACACAAAATCTAACAGAAAACTAAATAGGCATAAAACTGAAAATTGGGACACCAAATATAAACAGTTTAAAATTGAGATACCAAATTAACACTCCGGTCAAAATTGAAACAGTTTTTAGGTTCTATTCTCTTTTAAAAAACATGTGGCACAAAAAAATTAACAAAATAAAAAAATTATTGAACCAGTTGATCATATGACACAAACATACAGTACCATCGGCCTATTAACACTATAATAATCAATATTGTTTAATTAAGAGCATGCCTTGAATTTCTTCTTCTTCAGCTTCATCATTGTCTGAAGTAATCACTGCCGGAAAGAGGCTGTTTCTGTGGGAGAAAGTGAAAGGCGGTATTTGAGAAGATGCAGAGAGTTTAGGGTTTTGATGATGATGTTTTCTTGGCTGTGAAGGTTTTGGGTTCCGGCAGCCACAGAAGATGAAGCAACTCAGGAGCTTCTTCTTTGCAAAAGACATAATTAATTAATGATCATTGTAAAGACAATAAAAAAACTACGGTGGGTTTAGTAGGTATATAGAAGAGAGTGTGGGTTAATTATAAGCTAAGTTTAATTTGGTAACGTAGTTTTCTGGTGTTTCTGGTATGAGTCTTTATCATATATATATCCATCATAGGGTCCTGTAAATAAGTAGAGTATTAAGAACCTAAAAACATTTCACGACTATATGTCATGTTGCTAATCGTTTTTTCATATTTAATTAAAATGTTGATATTCTGTCTCATTGACCATTTTTTTTTACTGATTTTGCCTTTAATGTATTAAGCAACAAAAAAAACATATTAGGGGCATTAAGAAACAAAAACATGTTGTTGCTCATGGTTTAGATTTATTAATTTGATACTTAAAAAAATATGGTTTTGTTTCATCAGTTCTAAGAGAACTGAGTTGAAATCAACCAAACTTTGGGACACCAAATATGTTTTAAACCTGAAAATTAGCAATATCATCTATAACTGAGAAGGTTTTTAGGTTCTTAAAACTTTAATATGGTGTGAAGAGTTAATATCTGGAGTCATATATATACTTTAGGGCACGTTTGATTGCCGGTATTGTGATATCCTAATACCGGTATTAGCTAATACATGCTTAGCTAATACATGCTTAGCTAGTACAATGTTTGATTGAGCCATGTATTAGGATATCCTAATAAAATGTTTGAATGAACTTTGTATTAGGATATCCTAATACAATGACTAAAAGACCTAAATACCCTTACTTGCATTTTCAATGAAGACATATTTTACATATGATTAATTTAATAAAGATAAAATTTAACAAAAAAAAGTAACTTCAATTATTTAAAATAATATTTTTCATAAAAAAAATCAAATTTATGTATAAATAGTAAAAACTATTTTTGCTAATGTATAAATATGTATATATATAAAGAAAATAGTACAAAACAATTGAAAAAAGTTATTAGCCCGACCCGGCCCGTTCTAGCCGGGCCTAGCCCGAACTAAACCAAAGCAACATAAAGCAACCCGACCCGAACAGCCCGAATTGCTCAGACCGGCCCGAACCGCACAGCCCGACCTGAATTGACCTGCCTGGCCCGAACCACCCAGCCCGGCCCGAATCACCCAGCCCGGCCCGAACTGACCAGCCCAGTCCGACCCGAACCGCCTAGCCCGGCCCGAACCGCCCAGCTCGGCCCGAACCGCATAGCCTGGCCCGAACCGCCCAGCCCGGCCCGAACCGCCCAGCCCGACCCGAACCGCCCAGCACGACACGAACCGCCCAGCTCGGCCCGAACCGACCGGCCCGGCCCGAACCGCCCAGCCCGGCCCGAACATGACTCGGCCCGACCCGTGTCCGAAGTTTCGATGGAAACGGGGTCCGGCCCAAAGCTACGATGTAAACAGTGAGAATTTGCCATATATTACAAGGGTAAATTGGTCATTAGGATATTGGTATTAGCTAATGTTTTACTTTTAGATGGTATTAATTAATACCAAATTTCTTCTATAATTGAGTATTAGCTAATACCAAGTATTAGCTAATACAAATACCAAGTTGACATAAACACGATATTAGCTAATACCGGTATTAGGATATAGCATGCTTGTTATATATATATATATATATATTTTAGGCAACTTGTTGTTAGGGTTTCTGGAAACCAAAGCTCTAATTATTCTTTATTTGCTGGCCAAATATATACTTGCTATTATCTATTATATCGTTATTTTTTAATTTTAGGTACACCATCGCATGTAATCACATTATGATCTATTTGGAATTCTAGATCATAGACTTACTTGTTTACCGATAAATTTGTAAGTATGATAACTCAGTATATTCTCTGAATGATAATACATAAATATATGATAAGGACAATAGCTAGATAAGAAAAAAGTTAAACTAGAAAAATAATAATTACAAAATATACAACTATATTTAACACTCCTCCACAAGTTGGAGTGTATATGTCGAATATGTCCAACTTGTCACATATAGTATTAATTGAAGCTTTGCAGAGAGGTTTGGTTAGAGTGTCAGCAAGCTGGTGATCTGTCCGAACGTGAATGAGTTAGATACATGGGGGACAAAGTGTATGTTCCCATGACAAGTACTCAAATCATTTGACAAGCCACCTCAATATGTTTGGTCGTCTCTTGGAATAGTTGATTCTTGACAATATGCATGGCGGGCTAGTTGCCATAATGTAGCCTCATCAAATCGTCAGTGAAAATACCAAACTCGCTAATTAAACCCTTGGTCCAGACTAACTCGCAAGATGTGATTGCCATTGCACGGTATTCTGACTATGCACTGGATCGAGATGCAACTTTTTGCTTCTTACTCTTCCATGATATAAGGTTACCACCGAAGAAGACGCAATATCCAGTAGTTGACATTCGACTAGTAGGACAACCCGCACAATCGGCATCTTTGAACGCTGTGATCCTATTATGTCCCTGGTCAGAATATACGAGTCATTTCCCTGTATACCCCTTGAGATATCTAAGAATATGAATAGCTGCATCCCAGTGTGTCATGAGCGGAGCTGACATGAATTGACTCACTAGATTCACTGAAAAATAAATGTCTGGTCGAGTAACTGTTAGCTAATTTAGTTTCCCGACCAATCGTCGATATTTTTCAGGATCATGTAGGGATGCTCCATCATTAGGCACGAGCTTGGTTTCAGGAACCATCAGTGAATCAACAGTTTTGCATCCAAGCAAATTGCACTCAGAGAGCATATTAAGGACATACTTTCTCTGACAAATAAGTATCTTTCCATGAGACTGTGATACTTCAATGCCAAGAAAGTACTTGATTTTACCAAGGTCCGTGATCTGAAATTGCTTGCTCAAAAAATTATTCAATATTGAGATCCCCTCGACATCGTCACCAGTTATAATCAGATCATCAACATACGCGTCCAGGATGATTCTATTCCCTTCCAAGTGTCTTTAAAAGACAGAATGATCATTAGCACTTCTGGTCAAGTCAAACTGATGCTGTTCTAGGGAGAAATGCCTGAACCAAGCTCTGGGGGTTGTTTCAGACCATATAGAGATTTACGTAAACGACAAAGTTTGGAAGACTTCTCCTAAACAACGAACTCAGATGACTGAGTCATGTAAACCTCAACATCAAGAACGTCACTGAGAAATATGTTCTTGACATACGATTGGTGTAGTGGCCAGTGGCGGATGACAGCTAGCGAAAGACAGATCCGAACAAATGTCATTTTAGCAACATGAGAAAAAGTATCGTCATAATCAATGTCATATTCCTGAGAGTACCCCTTCGCAACCAAGCGAGCTTTGAGTCGATGCAGTGACCCATCATGATGAACTTTGACCGCGAAGACTCATTTACGACCGACTGCCTTTTTCCAGGAGGAAGAGGGCAAAGATCCCATGTCTAATTGTTCCAGAGAGCTTACATTTCCTCATGCATAGCACTAAACCACCCCTGATTGGCCAAGACTTCTGTCACATTTCTAGGAACAAAGTAACTGTCAAGACTAGTTTTAAAGGCACGGTGATTTGCAGATAGGGCTGCATAGGAACAGAAGCTATCTAGGGGATATCTGGTACTGGGGCAATGACAGGAGCCTTTACGAATTACAATAGGAATGTCAATATTAGAGCTCGAGTCAGGTCTACAGTTGGTCTGGGTTCAACTGGTTGTGTAGGATATAGTGGAGATTCAGCTGGGGTTCAATGGTTGGATCAAGTGCAAAAGGGGATGCACAAGTCTCATGGTCCTGAATGGTCTGAACAAATTTAGTATTAACAGGAATGGTCTTATCATTTCGAGTATATACCTGAGTAATAAAAGGCTTATGAGGTGCATTATCAGTCTCGAGCGAAGGAGAGCGAACTTGGACTTCAAGATATGTCAGAACAGTTGTTATAGCTGGAGAATTACGAGACAATCTAGGTTCAGATTTAAAGAAAAACGGTACAGACTCCATAAAAACAACATCGTATGAGACAAAGTATTTCTTAAGATTGGGGCTATAACAACGATAACCTTTCTAAGTTCCAGAATAGAACAAAAATACAACGAATAGACTTTGGATGAAGTTTTGTACGACATGGTCGATTTTCGTACACATAACAGTACAACCAAATATCTTTGGTGAAACCGGGAACAAAGGTGCAGACGGAAATAGAACATTATAAGGTATTGAACCATCAAGAACAGATGATGGCATACGGTTTATCAGATAACATGCTGTTAAAACCGCGTCGGCCTATAAACTATGAGGAACATGGTCATGTATCATCATAGTGCGAGCCACCTCAAGTATCGGTCTGTTCTTTCGTTCAGCCACACCATTTTGTATAGGTGTATATGCACATGATGATTCATGGATGATGCCATTATCATTCATATATTGTACGAATTCGTTTGTGAAATACTTTTTTGCATTGTCACTACGAAAGGTTTTAACGGTAATGTCAAACTGATTTTTCACAAAAGAACAAAACAAAAAAAAAATTAGCAAACACTTCTTGTCTAGATTTTATAACAAAGATCCAAGTTGCACGAGAGAAATCATCAACAAAAGTAACTGGCCACGGACCCCATACATCAGGTGCACAAAATCAAATATGCTAGCAGACCGATGAATGACCATAGGTGGATGGGAAGTACGGACATGTTTTCCATGAACACATGACTAACAAACTAGTTCTGAAACAGACTGAAATTAAGGACGAATCGTTTTTAGTACTTGTAGAGATGGATGCCCCAACTGATAATGAACCTTATTAGCACTACTAGTGCTCTTGTATTCAACTCGTTGAGTTGTGCTCTCCAGGTAGTACATACCATTGTACTTATATGTAATGTCAATCAATTTTTTTGTCCATTTTTCCTGAAATGTGCATTTAGTTGGAGTGAAAGTAACTGAGCAATATAATTGTTCTAATAGTTTGCTCACAGGTATGAGATTTTCAGGAAAAGAAGGAACATATATGACAGATGATAAATGAATATGTGGTAATAACTGAGCGGACCATATTCCTTATATATGACAGGTATTGCCATTGGCTATTTGGACTGGTGGTTGTGAGGTAGTGGTAAGTCTTGACAGTAAACTTTTATTACTAATCATGTGATTAGTGATGATTTTGATGCTAATAAACAGTTAGAAGCCATACATGGGAGGGCGACAACAACCCTTGGAGCATAGAGCTGAGGTGCCATGTTGACACGAGAGAGACTCGGTTGTGCAAGTCGTTGAACAATTGTAGCAACTTCATCCAGATTAATATGTCCACCGACTGAATGATCAAGACTTGATTGACATGTGATCTTACCCATGTGTTGAGTTCTCTATTGGGTCAAAATGGAACAAATACTAGTAAAATCAGCAACATGCCAGCAGAAACGGAACCAGTAAATGAACCAGACTGGATCAAACTAAACAGGAATGAACCAGCAAAATTGACTGGACCAACAAGCAAAATGAACCTGACAGGCTTGAAGCAGTAAATATTGAAAATAACGAGTGAATGCCCAAAGTATGTCAATTTTCGAAATTAATTCTCAAAATAGGTATACTCATATGTTTAATAATATATATTATTTAATTTGCATCCTAAAGTTTCCATTATGTTACAAATGAATACTCAATCGAAATATAATACAAAAGGAAAAAAAAAATAAATTAATTAATTGAATGATGAAAATGCACATTAAAAACAATCAAACAAACAATTTTTTTTGTAGATTAGGAATAAGTTTAGTGAGCAAATTACCCATTTTGGGAATTAACTCGAAAATAACACAGCCGAATCGCAAAAAAGCAAACATGTATACCTTAAATCCAGAGGAGCAGATCACGGAACCAGATTGAGACAGACAACCCAAAATCGACTAGTAACCGTCGATATCACGGAGGACCAGCAGGGGACCATCGGTAGAACAATAACTGTCCACCGAAGGACCAAAGACGGGACAACATCATAGTAGAATAGCAGAAGCAGCAGAACGGGATATTTGAATCGTACTGGGTGGGAGTCGTCGGAAAGCAACCCCCGGGGACGATTTCGCCAGATACAAAGTCAGACGAGTCGCCTAGGACGAGTTTTCCGGATACAATGTCGCCGAAGAGGAAACGAGGTCGCCGGACTGCCTCCAACCAGCAAGAAAACGGGCAAAATTTCAGAGCAGATATACAAATTAGAGAGCGAACAAAGTGTAACTAGATTCACAACAAATAGAAGTCAGACAGCAATCAGCCAGCAATTGAGAAATTTCGAAATACGGTATTAGCCAACACGGCTCTAATATCATGCAAGTTTTGTAAAACTCAGTATATTCTCTTAATGATATTATATTAATATATGACGAGTACAATAGCTAAATAAGAAAAAAGTTACTAGGAAAATAATAATTATGGAATATACATGAATATACAACTATATTTAACACAGATCAAACGACTGCAAACGCTTATTTAAACAAATATGCAAAAACAATTTTTTGGTCGTGTTTTAATTTTGGAAGCATATATATATATATATATATATATATATATATATATATATATATATATATATATATATATATATATATATATTGAGGCCTCATCATCATTATTGTAGATTAGTTTTCTCTTGAGATTAAAATATTGTCAATAGTACAAGAAGGTGAAATTGCAGTTAAACTAGACAAACTTTAGACACTAGCTAAGCTACGCAATGGTCGATACATATATATCACTTACAGGATGTATAATCTTCCTCCACCTTATAAGCAAAGTCGGAGAAATTTACTCATAGAGCTTTAGGAAGTCAAGTCATCGTCTCATCATCTACATTCTACACTACATTCCTGTATAATCCTAGTTAGCTAAGTAATTATACGTTATCAGAAATTAAAATTGATAAATTCCTCAATCCAACATAGTGCAAGAATCTGGAACGAAAATCATCAAGAACTAGCAAGCCCTAAAACGAAGGAGTGAAGAAGAAGAAGAGACGGCATTTCCAGGTTTCATAGAAGGGATTCCTTCATCTGGCCCTTCTCCACCTGAACCCAGACTTAAAATAGTGTGGGAAAGTCTTATAATTACAAAATAACCACAAACGAAGAAGGAATAGCTAAAACAGCCCCAAAGAAATAAAAACAAGTCCAACAGAATTACAAAGCAGACCCTAGACTAACAGAAAGCAATAAAACAGTCTTCAAGCTTGAAAATAAATACTTCAAGTCCCAAAACTCCCCCTCAAGCTTGAAGACCACTGAAACTCCCCCTCAAGCTTGAGCATCATCAGCACCAGGATCCACAGAATCATTCCCAGTGAAGATGTTCTTCATTTCAATCTTAGATGCAAGAAAATGATGTTGATGACTGACCAGGAATTTTGTAAATAAATCTGCCAACTGATCTGCAGAACGAATAAACCTTGGCTGGACAAAAAGCTTCAGATACATGTCACGAATAAAATGACAAGCAATATCAATGTGTTTGGTACGTTCATGAAAAACAGGGTTAGATGTAATCTGTATAGCAGCTTTGTTATCACAGAATAAAGAGATGAGATCAGAACGATGAAATCCAAGCTCAGATAAGAATCTGCTGAGTTAAATAAGCTCAGTTAAGGTTTTTCCCATGGTAATATATTCTGCTTCTGCAGAAGAAAGAGAAACAGTAGACTGTTTCTTGACTTTCCAGGAAACTGGGGAATCACCAAGGAAAACAAATAAACCAGAAACAGATTTACGATGAACAACATCACTTCCCCAAGCAGAGTCACAGTAAGCAGATAGGATAGGAACAGAGGAAGCAGAGAGAAAAATACCCTTACCAGGTTCAAGTTTAATATATTGAACAATACGAACAGCAGCCTGATAATGCGACTGTTTGGGAATTTTTAAGAATTGACTCAGATATTGTACAGAAAAGGATATATCAGGCCTCGTCATAGTCAAATATAGGAGCTTGCCTATTAGTCTCCGATAAGAACTTATATCATCCAGAACAGAGTCAGAAGAGTTAATTTTCAAATGTCGATCATACTCTATGGTGGTTAATTAAGATTAAATTCCATATGAGTGCTAACAGGTTTGCAACCAGAAAGACCAAGATCAGAAATCAATTCCAAAGCATACTTGCGCTGGGATAAAACAATCCCTTCAGAGGACCTGGCAACCTCTATACCTAAAAAGTATTTTAAGTCACCAAGGTCCTTCATCTTGAAATTGTTCTCCAAAACAAGTTTGAGTTCAGAAATCAAGGTGGCACTATTGCCAGTAATAAGTAAATCATCAACGTAGACAAGAAGAACAACAATATCATCACCAACAGTTTTGGAAAACATGGAATACTCAAGTTTGGACTGTGTATAACCAGCAAAAAGTAAGGCCTCAGTTAACTTTATATTCCATTGTCTGGAAGCTTGCTTGAGGCCATAAAGAGATTTTTTTTTAATGACAAACCAGAGTGTTCTCATGCTTATCAAAACTAGGAGGAACAGTCATATAAACTTCTTCAAATAGATCCCCTTGAAAAAAAGCATTATAAACATCCATCTGAAAAATGGGTCATTACTTGATAGAGGCTAAAGCAAGAAGAGTTCTAACAGAATTCATTTTAGCAACAGGAGAAAAAGTTTCATTATAGTCAATACCATAGTTCTGTTTGAACCCTTTCGCAACAAGTCTGGCTTTAAACCTCTCAATAGACCCATCAGATTTATATTTGATTAGATAAACCCATTTTGAACCAATAGGGATATTACCAGAGGGAAGGGTAACCAGTTCCCAAGTCCCATTTTCCTTAAGAGCATTGATTTCATCCTACATAGCAGCAACCCAAGCAGGATCTTTGGAAGCTTCCCCAAAATTATTTGGTTCACAAGCCTTCGACATAGAAAACAAAAAACCAGAGAAGGGTGCATATAATTTTTCATAAGAAATATAATGATGAATAGGGTAGTGTATAGAAGAACTTCTCATATCATAAGAATGTTGCCATATATGGGGTTTGATGGCTCTACCAGATCTAGTGGTCCTGGTAATCTGTATATTAAGAGGGTCAGGTCCATCAGAAACCCCAAGGGGTTCATCATTTGGAGAGATGGGCAATTCAGAAACTTGAGGGGTTTCATCATCAATAATTAGATCATCAACAGAAACATGTTCATCATCATTATGAAAAATGTCAGTTTCAGGAACATTGGTTCTCCTAGATGCCTCAGAATCATTGATATTTGAAGAGTTTAAATCATTGGCATCAAAATAGGGTGGCTGATCAAAGAAAATAGGTAACGGATCAGGCTTGCATTGAGCAAAAGGAAATACAGATTCTCTAAAAATAACATCCATACTAACAAATAATTTTTCAGTTTGTAAATCATATAATCTATATCCTTTTTGAGTTTCAGAATAAGCAAGGAGAACACTAGGAATTGCTCTTGATGCAAACTTGTCTGAAACCAATAATTTCTTTGCAAAAGTTAAACAGCCAAAGACCCTTAAATGATCAACAGAAACATGAGAACCTTTTAAAACATGAAGGGGACATTTTACATTCAGAAGGGGAGTAGGCATTAAATTGATCAAATAACAGGAGGTAAGAATGCAATCTCCCCAAAATTTGTTAGGAATATGGGCCTGAAGTTTTAAAGCTCTTGCAACTTCTAAAAGATGCCTGTGTTTACGTTCAACCCTACCATTCTGTTGAGGGGTGTAAGAACAACTAGACTAATGTGTGATCCCCAATTTGGTGAATAAAGAACGAACTTGCTCATTAAAGAACTCACCTCCATTATCAGATCTAAATTTTTTGATTCTTTTGTTAAATTGATTTTCAATCATAGCAAGAAAGTTCTTTAAAATAATGGGGACATCAGACTTGAATTGCAATAGATAAACCCAGGTAACTCTAGAAAAGTCATCCACAATGTTAAGAAAAAATCTTTATTATCATGAGTAACAGAATGGTAAGGTCCCCAAACATCAGTATGGATTTCAGAGATTATAGTACCATATAAGCAAGTGGGTTACATCCTCCTATTACCAATTGGTTTTAGGATGGAACCCCACTTGTGAAAATAGTTGCTCTATGTTGGCCCGTTGGGTTTAACTAGGCCCAATGTGGAATTTAAGATGGTATCAGAGCTAAAAGCCCGGTTCCGATTATTAGCGGTGTGTGGATTTGTGTCCCCTTGTTTAACTCCACGTACCATATTTGGGTCTAGATAGATTGGGCATGGGCGTGTGAGTGGGGTTTGTTAAAATTTAGTTCCAACCCGTTCGGATTTGAAAAACCGGTGCCTTAGTAGTAGAGTCATCATGGTGCGGGGGTGTGTTGAGAACTCCACCATGAGAGTGTCCCACATCGGTGGGTTCAAGAGATTATAGCACCATATAAGCAAGTGGGTTACCTCCTCCTATTACCAATTGGTTTTAGGATGGAACCGCACTTGTGAAAATGGTTGCTCTATGTTGGCCCGTTGGGTTGACTCGGCCCAATGTGGAAAAAAATCATGGCAGCCGGTGCATGGAAAGGTTATTATTTTAAATTGGTCTATTTTTTTAAAATGAATGTCAATCATGCATCTCTGCAAGGTGACTTATCTAAAGAATTTTACATATTTAGTAATTAGGGGAGAGAGAAAGTTTTAGTTGCTAGATTATACAAATCCTTCTATAGATTAAAAAAAACAGACTAATAGACAATAAAATGATGAACTTAAAAGATGTCTTGGTTAGTGTTAGTTATGTTTGGTTAGTGTTAGTTATGTGCAATCTTTATATAATTACTCTTTATTTATAAAATGTGTTGGTAATCACATGGTTGTGTTGCTTGCTTATGTTGATGATCTGTTGATTTCTTGCTAAGTTGAAATTTGTTTTGCAATCAACTTTTAAGATGAAAGATTAGCAGAAATAGATACTTTATTGGCATAGAAATTGCGAGATCTGAAAATGGTATCATGCTATGCTATGGAAGATGGTAATCCCTCTATTGATACCATCTGAAAATGGTATCATGCTGGTGGAAAAGTGGCAAAGACTCCTATGGGAGATCATAAGCTGACTAGTGAATTTGATAATTATCCCTTGCGTGTGATTGGTGACAATGAAAACTCTAAGGGAGTGTTTGGATGGATGTAATGTGGGATATAATTCCACATTACGTCACACATTATATTAACATTACGTTGTTTGGCAAACCAAATGATATAACGCGAACTCTGCAATGTAATGCGCATTGTAATCTGAGATTACGACAGATTGGTCAAAACCCGTAAAAACCCGTCCAACATTACGTAGTGATTATTATTTTATTATTTATTTTCTCTCCAACTTTGTTTATTTCTTTATATTTACATCCACTCTTTTTTCACTCGTTTTTTTAGTCTATTTCACTTTCAATTATATATACTTCTGGGTTAAGAACACAATAGGGGCCTGAATGTTTGCCCGTGTTGCCAAAAGGGGTCTGAATTGAAAAAACGTATTATTAGGGGCCTGAATTTTGAGTTTTGTGTATAATTGAGGTCTCCGTCTATTTTTTCTGTTAAAAGTGACGGAAAGTGGTCACATGCTTGGCATGTGACCAAAAATAATTTGAAAACCCGAAAATGCCCTTTGACCAAAGTGTGTCTCTCATATGTTTGACCTAAAATGACGAAAATACCCTTTAAGCCACTACAGCTCCGGCGACCACCACCACCCGACTCCGACGACCACCACCGGCCTCTGGCGACCACCACCGACCTCCGGCGACGACCGAAAAGCTCCGATCGGAGCTAAAAAAGCTCCGTGGCTCCGATCGGGAGCCACAGAGCTCCGATCTGGAGCCCTGTGGCTCCGATCGGGAGCCACAGAGCTCCAATCAGAAGCCCTGTGGCCCCGATCGGAGCCACAGAGCTCCAATCGGAGCTTCAGAGCTCTAATCGGAGCTATTTTGGCTCCGATCGGAGGCCGGTGGCGGTCGCCGGAGGCCGGTGGTGGTCGCCGGGTGGTGGCCGGAGCGTGGTGGCCTTAAGGGCATAATTAGTGTGTAGGGGTATTTTAGAATTTATGTAATAAAAGTGTGTTACTATTTAACAATTTAGGTTTTATGTAATAAAAGTGGTTCTGAAAAACTGGTTCAAAACCGGTTCGGAACCTGTTTTGAACCAGTTGAAAACCGCTCCATATATTGTTTATCAAAACCGAACCATTTAAGAACCGGTTCAGTCAGAACCGGTTTGTATTGGTTCGGTTCCGGTTTGGTTCCGGTTCGGTTCGCCCGAACCGGTTTTTATGCCCAGCCCTAGTATTTTTGTGTTTTCACGTGATTCTGTTAGATTTAACAGAAAATTTGGACGGAGACTTGAAAAAACACAAAACTCAAAATTCAGGCCCTTAATAATACGTTTTTTCAATTCAGACCCCTTTTGGCAACATGGGCAAACATTCAGGCCCCTATTGTGTTCTTAACCCTATACTTCTACTACATATATCTAACTCTTAATTAATTGGCAAAAAAAATATGAACCCTTAATTCACAAGAATAACTTATATTTTTAGATATCATGTTAGATTTACCAGTTAACTTCATTACTCATTTATTATTAAAAAATACTGCATACAATATTAGTATAAAATAAAATTCTCCGGCGCAATTTTTTTTTAATAACGTAGCATGTAATAATGCAAATTTAGCACTAATATTTTCAAATTTGATGTTTAACTATTAAATATAAAGTTTAGGGATCATGTTAATTTTTATTTATTTTTTTTCAAAATAAATACATGTTTAAATTTGTCATATTAAGATATAATATATTTTTAAATATGTTAATATTATAAACAATCTTTTGTGATTAATAAGTTCAAATCTAAACGAGAGCTCTTCAGCTTCTTCGTCGCCGATCTAGGTTTTCCGAAACCCTAGAACAAGATCTCTTCTATTACAGCCCTTTTCTTCCAATTGATCTGCTGGTGTCATTATTACGTTGAATATCTCCATCCGAGCTTGCTTCTTCGCGTCTTCCCCATACGAAACGCACCTTTCGAAGCTCTCATCATTATAGCTTCACAGCGCAGTCACAACTCAGCCTCGTAACCCTAAAGGTGATCCCTCCTTTACTGCTGTACTGGTCTTGGAAATTCACTTACTTGCAATCTTCCTCGATGGCGTCTCCTTGGTGTCGTATTCAGTCGCTGAGCGTGCCCCTTGTTGATCCTCTCAAGGATGATGCTTCGGGTGAAGCAAATAATCATTTCACTGAGAGGTCTTGGAGATCCTCACCATTTTACTTGCTTGAAAACCTTAACCCTCTTACCCCTTCTCAGTCCTCACCACGCCTATCCAAGCTCACTCCCCTTCCCACCCTTTCTCCTTCAACCCATACTCTATTCACCTCCTCTGATTTTCGAACCCCCTCCAAAACCCTTCATCGTATCTCACCTGTTATCATAGCTACTTTTCCTTCCCTTTACCCTATCAATATGGTGAATTGGGACAGAGTCTTGTTTGGACGTTTCTATGGCTTCCGTAGAGAAAGAGTGGAAGTTGTTCATCGTTACACTGCTTCCTGCTGGATGATCCCTTTCATCATACGTGGTTCAAGGCGCGAAGATGGCTTGTGGGTATTCACATTCCCGGAGGAAAGATTTGCCTTGGAAGTCCTCCAGAACGGTCCCTTCCAGATTGATGGTTTGCTTCTGGTGCTTTCTAGGGCGGAACAGCACACTCACGAAATTGACATTGACTTCACTCAAGTGCCAGTTTGGATCGAACTGAGAGGAATCCCACCCCATCTCATGAATCTCGAAAACATCACTGCTGTTGCTCAAAGTGTTGGTCCTATCATTAGAACGGATTTCAACGAACGCAACACCCTTCATTCAGCCTTCGCCAGGGTTTTAGTTCGGCTGAACTTGGAACTCCCTACCCTACCGTCCATCACTCTTCTAGGTGGATCCACATCGCCTGAGGTTCTTATATGCTATAGACCGGGGCTTCCCTGTCGAAGATGCGGTTACCTTGGACATCATTTTGCGGAGTGTCGCCTCCCTAGAGAAAGAGTTATAGAAGCTATTAACCGACGCATTTCAAACGCAATTCTGCATCCCAGTTTGGCACCACGTCACTCCCCTGACAGAAATATGTTCACGTTCGGGAATAGAGGAAGTGGAACTTTACTTCGTTGGATGCCCTACCACCAAAATCCCGCCCGTAACACTCCGTCAGGTATAGACTTCAATGATCCAGCCTATGATCCACAACTGAATGAAGCAGTGCAAGGAGACCCTCAACCTCCTCCTCCTGCAATCCCTAGACGGACAGTTTCTGAGGGAGTCCACTCCCTTGGTGAGTCTTCTGAGAGAACCTCACCACAGCTCCAGCAAGTTCTTCCAGCTCGTTTGGTGGGGCGTCCTATTGGGCGTCTTCCTAATGGACCCATTGGAAGAGGTAGGGCTCGTTTACCGCCACCAGGGTTCAGCCTACCTTTGAGGAGTCAATCTACCACTTCCTCCCCTCGGCCCGCGACTTCTGCGTCGACTGCTCGCTCCGATGTTGACAGACTGCTGAGCCCCTTCTCGGAATTAGGAATGCATAATGGACAAGCATTGGTCCCAATTCTGATTCCAACCTATGTGCCAAGTTGGGCTCTACCGTGGATCCATGCCTTTCGCCCGCAAGGTCACACCCTCATTCCGAATAGAGACAACTCTGTGAGAGCCGAGAGTTCTTCCTCGGCAAACAGACACCCGTTAGCCAATGCTTTGGATACCTTCCTGGAAAACAGTTGTCCCTTAGGCCTCCTTCCAGCTCAGTTATCCACTCTCTCCCCTCCTCCCGGAGAGAATCAAACTACCCCTTCTAGAGAGGCCTTCCCTGAAACAAGAAGACTCACCTCTGAACCCTCTTCCTCTTCGGAGCCACCTCAGCACCAAGCTTTGATTACTGATGATATAGCAGCCTTGTCGGTGGCTTTGGGACTGGATTCAGAAATGGGGATAGACCAAGCTTTAGAGGATCATGATATAGCCGAGCAACTCCTTCTACTAGAACAGGCCCAGCCTCAAAGACAGTTGTCACCACCGAGTGAAGGACCTTCGTCCCTTGCCCAGGATGTGAAGCAGCGACAGGGAAAGGAGGTTATGAAGTTGGAGCGCAAACGAGCACATCGCCCGGAAAAGGAACCCGTGTCACTAGATCAAGAGAGAGGCCCTAGGAAACGCCGACGTACTACATCACTAGTCATCAGGGAACCAACAAGCCAGGAACATTTCTCTTCGTCCTCTGAGGAGGATACAACCTTATCTGCGGTGCCAACCCTGATCCCCCCTCAGCGTTCGGGACATTCTCTTCGCAGTAACAGACCTAGGAGGGGTCGTCATTTTATCCCCAGGGGTCTTACTCCCATGCAGCAGGTATCGATCTGGTTTTCTTTTTGGCATGATTTACATTATAAGGGTCTTTACACCTTTAAAGCTACGGAATGCTCTAGGAATGAGATTTTCTTAACCTCAACTCAACACTTGAAGTTATCTGTTTCTGCTGATTCGGGTAGTTCTAAGCTTGTGTCACTCGCGGAGCTGTCTTCAAGACAGCCTCCGCCGTTGTTATGAATGCTCTAGCCTGGAATTGTCAGGGTATTGGAAGAGCCCTGACAATGCAACATCTCCACTCCTTAGTGGGGACTTGGAAACCAAACATTATCTTCCTCTCGGAGGTTAAGTCGAATTTAACCAGACTTTCTTCAGCAATCAGCAAACTAGGGTTTACTTCCTTAACCATTCAACCACCCCATGGCTCTAGGGGTGGTTTGGTCTTAGCTTTGAGGGACCTCTTCTCCCTCACTGTAGAATCCCAGACCGACAATTTCATCCACTGCACCATCACAACAAATTCTTCCTCTCCTCCGTGGAGTGCTACTTTTGTTTATGCTCCCTTCAAGTTTGGGGATTGCCCGGCCTTCTGGACATCTCTTCAAAATCTTCCAAACATCAATCTTCCCTCTTGGATTTTGATAGGTGACTTCAATGATATCTGGCACATTTCGGAAAAGGAGGGGGGAAACCCAGTCTCGGAGTCACGCATTTCTCAAGCCCATGATTGAGCAGATAGTCTAAACCTGTTAGACTTAGGATTCTCTGGGCCACCTTTCACTTGGTCCAATAAAAGAACCAATCCGAAGCTTCTTATTCGCGAAAGGCTAGATCGGGCACTTTGCACTGTGGATTGGAGATTAAACTTTCCCAGAGCCACTCTGAAGCATCTTGCTATGATAGGATCGGACCACTGTCCACTCCTTCTCAACTCTGACACCCCCCTGGGGAGAAGCCATATTCCCTTCCGCTTCGAAACTATGTGGATCTCTCACGAAACCTTCCTTCAGACAGTCAGATCTTCATGGGAAATCCCCCTACAAAGTTCCCCACAATTCGCCCTTGTGCTCAAACTTAAGCGTCTTCGGTACACTCTTAAAAGGTGGAGCCATGACAAATTTGGTGATTTCAAGAAGAACATTGATACTCTCCTTCGACAAATCACGGAAGCCCAAACTATTTGTCCTCCCTCAAATCATTCCATTCTTTTGGAAGAACAAATTGAAACTCTCTATGACCGACAAAATACTCATTGGAGACAAAAATCACGTCAACTTTGGCTTGCTAAGGGAGACAGGAATACTAAATTCTTCCATACCTCGGTCATTTTGCGAAGAGCCCGTAATCGCTTGGATTGGATTCTAAATAATTCTGATTGCTAGCTATCTTCTGCGGCAGACATTCAATCCCATGTTCTAGATTTTTATTCCGAGCTTTTCAGAGCTGCCCAGCCACCTAATTCGTATGAATTGCCGAATCTCTTATCGACAAGAGCCCAACCAGAAAGGCTTCTCACGTTAAGCGAGCCCATTTCTCATTCGGAAATTTTGTCAGCCTACTCATCCTTGCATCCTGAAAAATCTCCTGGACCTGATGGCTACTCAGGAACTTTCTTCAACGCTTCTTGGGACATTATCTCCATTGATGTTCTGTCAGCAATTCACTCCTTTTTCAGATCAGGTCATCTCCTTAAGGAAGCAAATCAAACGTTCATTGTCCTTATTCCCAAGATACCACACCCAGCGCGTCTATCAGATTGGAGACCTATCAGCCTGTGCAACACCACTTATAAGCTCATTGCAAAAATCTTATCTAACCGTCTTAGAACGGTCCTTCCAGACCTTATATCCCCCTATCAAAGCGGCTTTGTCCCAAAGAGACTCATCACAGACAATTGCCTCTTAGCACAGGAACTCCTACACGTAATCAAGAACAGAAGGGTGGGTAAGATAGGGCTCATTGCCCTAAAATTGGACATGAGTAAAGCTTATGATAGATTGGAGTGGCCTTTCATTAAAAAGATCTTGACAGCAATGGCTTTCCCGGCCATCTTCAGACAATGGATTATGGAGTGTCTCACTTCAACCTCGCTGGCCTTCCTCCTTAATGGTAAACCCACTCCCTTTATTCGCCCCTCCAGGGGTCTCAGGCAAGGGGACCCTCTCTCTCCATTCATTTTTATCATGTGTGCTGAAGCTCTGTCTGCCAGGCTCAGTAAAGCTCAGGTTCTAGGCACTCTCAAGGGCATCAAAGCAGGACAGGGTTGTCAACCAATCAATCATCTTTTCTTTGCAGACGACAGCTTCCTGTTCTTTGAAGCCTCTGATTCTAATATCTCCTCGCTTTTACAAATCTTGGAAACCTACTCGCTAGAATCGGGCCAAATCATTAACTATGCCAAATCTAGCATCAAGTTCAGTAGGAACATTCCGGAGAGGGATCAAGAAAGATATCGGAGAGCCCTAGGGGTTAGAAAAATGGGGAAGGAAGACTTATATCTTGGATTACCTACTGATTGGACTTCCCAAAAGAAGGCCATCGGTACAACTTTAGTAGATAGAATTGGTACCCGGATTCAGTCATGGATGTCTTCTCTTCTGTCCCCGACGGGGAAAGCTCTCCTAATCAAAACCACAATAGCGTCTATCCCAACGTACGCAATGTCTTGCATCAAAATCCCTTTAGCTTCCTTGGATACTATTGAACGCATGATCAGATCCTTCTTATGGAAACCATCCCACTCGTCCAGTGGTATTCATTGGATTGCATGGAAAAAGTTAGTCACCTCCAAAAGAGATGGAGGCCTTGGTCTCAGAGACCTCAGAGCCTTTAACCAAGCAATGCTCCTCAAGCAACTTTGGCAAATTCTCACCTCTACTGACTCCCTTTGGGCCTTGAACATGAGACAGAAATATTTCAGGAATAAATCCTTCTGGTCTGCCAAGTCATCTTCGTCTCATTCACTCCCTTGGCGCACTTTACTCAACCTCAGACCTTTGCTTGTAGAGGGAAGCCGATGGAGGATAGGCACAGGTACCTCTGTTAACTTTTGGACCGATCCATGGGTACCCAACTTCCCCATCCTCAGGGATTGGATCCTTCCCTCCGCAATCCCTCAACCCACTACAGTTCAGGATCTGATTGTCTCAACGTCCAGAACATGGAATATATATGGATTAGAAGGCCTCTTACATCCACTACTCGTCAACGCTATATCAGAAATTCCACTGTCGATTTTCCCTATTTCGGATAGACTCATTTGGAATAACACCAAAAATGGAAACTATTCTGTCAAGTCTGGTTATCACTTAATTTGTTCTCTCACCAGAACAGACCCTACTTTGTCAACATCATCAACCCCTGCGATAGGTAGTCCTAATTTCTGGTTAAAACTTTGGAATGCAAAGTTGATGCCAAAAATCAGGATGTTCATCTGGAAGGGTTGTGTCAACGGCCTCCCCCTCGGTTCAGAGATAATCAAACGTGTCAGATCAGCCAATCCTTTCTGCTGTTTTTGCAAAAGAGCCTTCGAAACTTGGAACCATCTTATGTGGACTTGTGAGTTTACCCGAAGAGTCTGGTTTGCAAGCCCTTTAATGGTGCGCCCGAAGCTTCTCAGCATCTCAACTGCCCTTCAATGGCTTCAATCTTCACAACCTAACTTAGACAAGTCTTTAGGCGAATCTGTGTTCATTAGTAAATGTATTCTAATGTGGTGTATCTGGATTGAACGTAACAATGTTATTTTTGACAACTTTGTCCCTGATATAGAGTCTGTAATTTTATGATTTCATCGCACTTTTACTGATAACCTAGGCTCAACCATTCATGACGCAGGACAAACCAGACACCCAGGACCAGGACCAGGGCAACTCAGAAGAAGAATAATCAGGGAAGGACCCCAACAACACTCTTTTGCGCGTATCATCTCTGATGGTGTTGTTGATATTAGTAGCGGTTATATATATGGCGCGACGGCCCTTTTGAATGAAGTCGGTGTCCTTTTAGGTATTTCTGTTTGTCGCTTGGTGGGTTCTTCTCCTTTACTTGCGGAGGCCTTGGTGGTTAGGACAGGTCTTCTTCTGTCTCGACCTCTCCTTGGAGCGATGGAGTTATGGACGGATTCCCAGACTTTGACAGATTACATTCGGGACCCCTCTTCTAGCCCTGCTGCTTTATTTGGAATGTTTTCTGATATTTTATATCTTTTAAGTACTTGTAATGTTGTGGTCTCTTTTAAACCAAGAACCTGGGTAGACTTGCCTCATCGGATAGGAAAAGTAGCTGCTAGCAAAGGCATGTCGGGTACCTGGTTTGGTCCCGATATACCTTTGATTTTCCTATCCCGATGACTTTTGTATGTTGCTGTGTTGAATGCTTTATGAATATATATGTGCATCGTTTATCAAAAAAAATATATTATAATAATAAGTAAATCACATTACAATGTGCATTACAAAGTACATTACATACCAAACAAAACATTGTAATCTGACATTACACTCCACATTGTATTGTTGATTAAGAACCAACATGTCAACATGTTGGGTCACAACATTACAAATTATATCACGTTACAAGTAATCTAACATTACGTCCATCCAAACGGCCCTAAGTGATGACTTCTCTTACAAAAGGTTGATAAGGAATTTGCTATATCTAATTGTTACTCGTATGTATTTCTTTTGCAGTACATAATCTAAGTCACTACATGAGTAACTCAAAGGAGTGCCATTGAGAAGCAGTTTTGAGAGTGGTCAAGTATGTTAAAAGACATATAAAGGTATCATTCCATCCTCTAATTCAACTCCTCAGATTGCTATCTTATGTGATTGTATTGAGACAATGGGTAAAACTTGTAAAGTCTTTGTATTTAAGGTTTGTTTTCAAATTTAGGTATCTTAAATGATAAATGTATATATTTGTTTTGTTATAGTAAAGTTGTTATTCAGATTGTCACCGACCATTCGACCTTGTTTTTCATGGACGAATTTTGACCCACGTTAACCGGAGAAGTCTAAATTTTCAAAAATTAATTTGAAATGTCTGAATTTTCAACTTTGTTGGTATAAGAGGTCTCCGTCAATTTTTGCCGTTAAAACTGACGGAATTTGGTCACATGCTTGGCATGTGACCAGAAATAAACTTAAATCCCGAAAATGCCTCCGACCAAAGTGTGCCCCTCACATGCTTGACCTGAAAAGACGAAAATGCCCTTTAAAGCAAAAAAAAAAAAAACATTCTTCTTCGCCGAAAAACACTGCCGGTGACCGCCAAGGTCGCCCAAAGCTCCGATTGGGCTCTGTGGCTCCAATCTGGGTCCAATCGGGGCCGGACGGCTCTAATCGGAGCCGTCCGGCCCCATTTGGTGATCGCCAGTGTGTTTGGATGGAGGTGGCCGGAGCCGTGGTGGTCTTAATTTGACTTCAGGGTAATTTTGTCATTTCACATTTTCTCAAATAAAGTATTAAATAAAAAATATTAAAAAGGGTAAAAGTGTCATTTCACACAATTATGTTAAATTTAACCCTAAAAATGGACGCAAAACCGAAGTTCAACAAAGTTGGAAATTCAGACCTTCCAAATTAACTTTTGAAAATTCAGACCTCTACAGTTAACATGAGTCAAAATTCAAACCCGAAACCCCATAATTATATAGGGTAGTCAACAATTTCTTGCAGCTTAAGCATGTTAAGTCAGCTTACGGATGTGGGCGTTGAGCAGGGAACAACATGAAGAACTCATTGGCCAAAGTAGATTTCATGAAAAAGCTTAGAATACACATATATAGGGTCAGTTCGATCCCATATATACAACACACGAATAACAATAAATACCATCAAGCTGCGTAACAAGAAGTTCTTTCTCAAATACTCAGGAGTTGAATCTACAAAAAGCACGGACAGCGAAAATATTGACAATTACTCAACCAAATATCATCATCTCACCAAAAAACTAAAATAAAAGAGCATCACATATTTACCCTTTTATTATAATATTTTCATTTCAAAGTCTACGAGCTCCGGCCGGTGTCATCAATCATCATCCCCTTGAGACTCTTGGCCAACCAAATGGCGGTCTCTCTTGGAGAAACCTTGTCCTTTCCAAAGGGCTTTAACACAACAGCAAGCTCCTCCAGTCGGTTGCTCTGCAGCAAATCAGCAGACAACTCCAACAGTCCTTCTAGAGCTTCGGCTCTCTGTCTGAAAGACTTCACATCCATAATCTCCTTTGCACCATGTGTTGCTGTTGTTGTTGCTGTCTCTTCATTCGATGTTTGAATCTCTGCTTCTTGCTGCACCGTACAAGCCTTTTGCATCGAATCACTTCTCTGCATTGACAGACTTCGATTTCTAGCATCTGCTTCTTTATCAGAACAATCAGAGCTACTAGACTGCAGTAATGGTGGCGGTGTTGGAGCAGCGCACACATTTTTCATCTCCTGCTCTTCCTTCACAACATTAATCATCTTCCCCACATTTGGATTCTGAACACCCATCTCCAATGTTTCCACTACGGGCTTTTCACTGCCAACGCGAAAACTACTGTGCCGAATGACGTGGATTACTTCATCAAAAGCTTGAGGATGGTGGTCACTACCTTGGTTCTGCTGCACTGTATTATCAAGCGGCAGATTCTTCTGTGGGGTTGATGTAGCAGGAGAAGTAGTAGAGGAAGATGTTTCCACAGATGACAAACGTTCCCTCACTATGAACTTGTCATCACCTCCAGACGGAGATGGAGGCATTGACGGGGGCACCTTATTGGAGGACATGATAAGAGGTCCATCACCTTTACAGACAAATATTTCCTCAGGACTGTCCATGGCTAGCGTTAGGTTCATTTCTCCACTGATCTTACGGTCAACATCAGAGGCTTTACTTTTACCAGAGTTTGTTACAGATGGATTAGCATTATCAAACTTCTCAAGGTGCAATTGGGAGGCAGCGGAACTTGATCGGGATTGTGATCCTTCAGAGGATGTGGCTCTATCATTGTCCAAGTATACTTGCTCTGTCACGGCAGCAGGAGGTGTAGTTGCATCGTCACAAAACTCAAATCCTTGTATGGATAAGGAAGACGACTCGGAGTTGCTGCTGGCAGTTTGATTCCCCTTAGAAGCTCCTTTTTGAGACTCCTCTCTGTTCTGCTTGCTCACATATGAAATTGTTGTGCTATTTTGGACTTGGCAAGAAACCTTTTCTGGGTCTTGAACTAGATCAGTTAGGGACAGCTTGACAGAATTATTATTGTTCATTGTATTAGGAGTATCAGTCCCAACTTGTCTAGTTCGTACAGGAACAGGTCTGCGAACAAGATTTGAGGGAGGAGTCTTCTGCCTTGGTTTTACCTGACCGAAATCATCAATTACTTGTTTTGATGCACCAGATGGAGGTATGGCTTCATATCTGGGTTTTGTCTTTGGTGTAAGGTCCACAGCAGGTAACTGAAATAAAAAATCCAAAATCTCATCAACTATTTCAGCAAAAATGATTTTATCAGCAGTATCTTGAATATAAAAATCCTACAAAGTGTTGAACTCAGTCAAAAAAGTTAACTTTTCACCCAAAAAAGGCGATGAAATGTGATAGTCCAACAGCTTCCAGGCAGACATGGAGAAGACTCCATGTTCAGACAGTTTCACACTTCATAGGATTGTAGCTTGAATTTTAGTACCTGATGTTTCAATGGATGAGATCCCTGAACCAGTTTAGAAGCCTCGGGACTTATCTTTGTTGGTGTGGCAGCATACATTTTATCTGCAATAGGTTTGTAACTTGGGATAGCACTGGGCTTAAGTACTCTGGGTGATGCCTCTACATTATTTTTTTGGTAAGAAATAGCTCTGGTTCTCATTGGGGAGCCTGAACCGTTTTCTCTACCTTTTCCTTCTTTCAGAGCCATCATTATATTCTTGATGGTATTAGGTTTCTTCGATTCAGCAGTAGATTGTGAATCATGCGAAGATTTCTGTACCCCTTGCCCATCTGGTGTTAAAGGACCAGAGTGTGCTACTTCATTTGAGATTGACTGCTCAGAGCAATCTTCATCATCAACAGAGGCCAAATCCACATCATTGGTAGCTAGAGTATTATTAATGAAAGGAACCACTTCTTTTACTGTTTTACCAGGTGAGAATAAGGTGTTCCTTTCACTGGTGGAACTATTGCTGTTTTGGCTTTCAGCACTACTTCTCCTGGAATGGTGAGAACTTCTGGGCTTCTCTGGGACAGATGAATGAGGACTGCAAGATTTTCGATATTGATCAACGTAAGGCTGCAAATACGGATGGTTTAAGATCTCTGATGCCTGACCAATAAGATAGTTCACAAAGTTATTGTTGAATATTCTTTAAATAAAAATAATAAGGATAGATTAAAGGAGAGCTTACACTTGGTCGATGCTCTGGGTTTTTTCTTAGCATGCCTTTGATCAACGTCTTTCTGCATAAACAAATGTAAAAAGTGCACATTTACCAATCATGTAGTACACTCTATTTAAAGTAGAAAAGATAACTTGTTTCATTCACACATCTCTACGGAGCAGCAACCATTTTTCATGGAGTTCTAAACTAAGGTGGTACCAGTCACCAGCATTGAATTGGTTTTATAGGTCTAGAAACAAAATCAAGATAGTAAATGCTAAATGGTTCCTCTAAACTTACAAGGATGGAGAATAGCAGGGGGGCAATGGTCCAATCGAGGAACGATTTATCTTGCTTATTAATCCAGCCATATCCTGACAAAAAAATTGACAATAATTGTCAAGAATAGGTTGAAAAAGATAATAGAAAAGGTAAGTTAGTCAAAGCCTGCAACTTGAGTGCAGAAGAACAGGTTTTGTTAGATCTAAAGGAAAATAATATTTGCGCAACTTCTAGCCAAAAAGCAATAAAACCAAAATGGGTTATTAGAGTGAACAATAAATAGCATGAAACTTGTATAAGCAAACACTTCCCCTGCTAAGTATGTAGCACTGCTTTTTAGTTTTTCCATGTCTTACTCACCAATAGAGTATCAAATCTACTTATACATATACCAGGCTTTGCAAGAAAGTTCCAGCAATCATGAGATACTCACAGGAATCGACCACATATAAATATATGGCATATCATTTTGAAATGTTAACTATAAATCAACATATTAACCTAGAAAAGAAAATATATAAATTGAATCGAAATGAATATAATGAAATGGCACTTACAAAAGCCTTAAATGCAGGTCGACGAGCAGCCATCTCATACATGCAACAGCCTGATCAACAAAGCATTAACAAAGATAGATCACTAAGTAAGTTGATGATGTTCTCAATATTTGTAAATTGTAATCATCTTGTCTCAGCTCAGAGTCAAAAAGATGTATGGATAGATTAAAATATGATGATATGAAAGAGCATACCGAGAGACCATATATCAGACTTGAATCCATAAGGTATATCAGCAAGGAGCTCAGGACACATGTAATTGGGAGTTCCAACAACCTGTGCATTAAACATTGTGATAATCGTATAGCAGCTACACAAACATTCCAATATACAAGGAAAATAAGATATGCTGCAATAAAAAGGCTTCCGACCCACTCTCTTGAAAAATAGATCTCAAGAGTCAGGGCCAATTGTTTCCCTTATTAAATCTTTTTACAGATACCCAGAAATCATGTTCCCTATTTTTCCTCCTAAAAATAACAAGAGTATCCCAACTATTGTTCTATTTGCCTAGGGGCAATGAAAAACATACCGAAGAAGCCAAGTCATCGGCCTTCAATGTTTTGGCAAGCCCAAAATCCCCTAGATTCAAAGAAAATTTAACCAGCAAAGTGTTAGTTAGCGTCGATTAAAAGAAATTATTGAGAACGGTCCTCAAACTATTTTGGACTTGGCTGAGGTATGAACTTACCGAGCCGAATATCCTGGTCTTTGGTGAGAAAGATGTTGGAACACTGCAGAGGAAAACAGATGTCCAGTAAAGAAACCACAGATTGACAGCTATTAGTACTTCTAGTGAAACAGTATCCTTGCTGCATACCTTCAGATCACGATGAAGGACATATTTTGAGTGGAGGTACTCAACTGCCAGCAGTATTTGCGTAAACCACTTGCAGATTTTCTGTGGAACGACAAGATTTAAGAATACATGGAAGCATATCATAAAGAGTTTTATCTGATAAACTTAAACGGAACTTGAAGCAAGGAGACCATCATCTATTGCAATACCTCCTCTGGGAAATACACACCATTGGACTTCTTCATCATTTCAGCCCTGTTAAGACAGTTGAACAAATTCAGCATGGAGAAAGCAAAATTAATTCTTGAAATAGAGCTCAGGAACCATGGATATTATGAAACTCACATGTCTCCACCTTCACAGTAACCCGTGACAATACATACATAGCAACCCTGCATAACAAATCCAAGCTTGTCTTGTCAACAATAAATATAGTGGAAATTTTTATGGTAAAGGATATTCACAGATTGAAGTAATAAAAGTAGAAGACAGTTCGAGGAAGTTTAAGAGATCTCCTTACTTTCTCAACCCATGCTTCCTTGAAGTCCAGTATATATGGATGCTGAATTCGAGCAATTAGAGCCATCTAAAAGTTTTTAAGAAAAATGCACATTGTCAGAGAAAACCGTTGGAACAAATCAATGGTATAAAATAACTGAAATGGCGGCGGAAATTCCAGCGAAATTGGAGTTACCCACTAATAGTTCAAATTTTGCAACAGTTTAAACTCTGCAACTGATGGTACCTCTTGATGAGCAGATCTCCGACAGCGTTCCGTTTGGCGCGCCAGCCTAATCTTCTTAAGCACGTACCTGCAGAATGGGAGTTTCATCGATCCAGATCTCAGAAGAAAACACCCACTGTTACTCCAAACTAAAACAAAAAATGAACAGCATAAACTTACTTCTTCTTCTCCGCCTTGTGGAGCACGAGAATAGCAGCGCCGAAGGCGCCGCGGCCAATCTGTTCCATGATCTCATACTGATCCATCCGAGACTCCATAGATGAAGATCCCCAAATATCACACGAGTTTCCAATCAAGAGGAGTCAATGTTCAACTATAGCCTAATATACCCTAGGACCATTAAGATTGATCGAACAGCAATGCGTCAACGTCAATCTCCGGATCTGCTCTCAACTCCCACCTACTTACTATTCACCATCACTGAATAGACCTCACAATTCCTAATCTGCAATAGCATGTAATCGCTCGCACCCTTGCTGAACAAGACATTCACGGACAATGCGTTCGCTTGATTCGATGGTGAAAAGAAGTTAACCGCCTTCTACTCATTTGTGGATGAATCGACGCGACTACGGCACTGAAACCGGAGCGGAAAGCTGCTTCATTGTCCCGACACCGACGATTGAGGAGTCTATGGAGCTTCTCTCTCCCCTTTTATGGCTGTCGACTCCCTCTTCTTGTTGCTCCTTGCTCTACACGCCGCAGCAGGTCCACTTGAGCAAAATGCAGTGGAGTGAAAATGGAGATGAACAAACAAATACAGCACAATATGATTTTTATAATAAGAATAAATAAATTATTTCTCCTTTTGTAATGTAATGGTTGCTTGTTGCTCACATTAAAAAACTCTGCTTCACAGTTCAATCGCCATTAAAGTAATCTGTACTGCTTCTTCCTCCCTTTGATCTGAGAGGTTAATTGCTATAATAATCACTTGTGGTTCAGAACGTTGCCGACAATAATACATATACATGTTCTGTTCTGTTCTGTAGAATGATTTACAGATCAATCAATATATTTATCGCTAAAATATATATATATACTAATTAGTAATTATTATATCTACTTAAATTATGGCCCAAAAAATTTCTGCTTAAATGGTAATAACGAATTTATTTTTAAAAAATGGCGGTTAAGTTGAAAAATTGGCAGCAGTACGAATAAGTAAATTGTGTACTCGCATCGCATGCATTCTATTTTCTTTACTTTTTCTCAAAGAAAGAAATGTTAAAATTGACATTTGGCTATTAAACGGCCAAAAAAAAAAATTGCCACTTTTGTCCACCTAAAATTAGGCAACTTTTTAAAAATTGTAATGACTCTTTTCTGAAATTTCGGTCCAAATATTGAATCTCTTTAATTTCTCTATTTGGCAAAAAAAAATATTTTTTTGCTGGAAAAGAAAAGAAAAGAATATCTTCAAGTGAAATAATATAAACAAGTACAAATGGAAGGTTCAATTACAACCCTAAACTATAGGAGAACGCAGGACAAACATGGTGTTTTTTATTAAATATTTCTAAAAGGGTCAATAACCCGAGAGAGGTCTGAAGTTTGGGCCATGTGAATTTGAGAGGTCTGAAATTTAAATTGGTGATAATAGAGGTCTGAAGTTTTGATTTGTAGATAATAGAGGTCTCCGTTAGTTTTTTCCGTTAAAATTAACGGAAACTGGTCATGTGCTTGACATGTGACCAGAAATAAAATTAAATTCCAAAAATGTCCTTCCACCTCACATGCTTAAATGAAAAGACGAAAATGTCCTTAATGCCACCACCAACTCCGGCGACCACCACCCAACTCCGGCGACCACCACTCAGCTCCGGCGACCACCACTCAGCTCCGGCGACCACCACCCGCTCCGACGACCACCACCTAACTCCGGCGAGCACAACCGCGGCCCCGGTTGGGCCCAAATCGGAGCCATCGGCCCCGATTAGGCCCACAAAGCTCCGATCGGAGCTCGGTGGCCCCGAATCGGAGCCACGGAGCTCCGATCGGAGCTTTGTGGGCCCAACCGGGGCCGATGGTTTCGATTTGGGCCCCATCGTGGCGGTCGTCGGAGTTTGGTGGGGTCGCCGGAGTTCGGTGGTGGTCGCCGGAATTGGGTGGTGGCCGGCGGGAGCTGTGGTGGTGGCCGGAGTTGGGTTATGTTTTAATTAGTGAAATGGGTATTTTTGTCATTTCATATTCAATTAATTAAACTTTAATTTGTTTAAAATATTTTCAGGGGTAAATATGACATTTCACGTGTTTCTGTTAAATTTGACAGAAAATTTGGACGGAAAACCTAAAAATCACAAAGTCCAAACTTCAGACCTCAGTTATCACCATTTCAATCTTCAGACCTCTCAAATTCACAAGGTCCAATCTTCAGAGCTCTCCCAGGTTATTGACCCTTTCTAAAATTATATTTATGTTTATAAGAAATAATTCTGGTAGCATCTAAAATGAATGGTATTACATATTTTGATTTACTTTTATGTGAGATTTAAGAAATATATAAATTTACGTAATGCTTAAATAATAGTAGATCTACTGTGGTTTTATTTAACCATTTTACTTAAACGTATTGTATTATTAAAATTTAACAACCAATTTAAAAAATAGTTATAAATAATGTTTCAATTGTGTCGTTACAATTTAGTTTTTATTGCAACAAGAATTGTGCTATTTTTTTATATTATATATATATATACAGTTATTTCTGCATGTGCTTTGCACATGCATGTTTCTAAGATTGTTATTTATATAATTTGTTAATGTATAACTATGATAATTATATTAAATATAATGGTTATTAACTAATAAATTGTCTAAGGTATGACCGTGTTGAAATTTGATGTCTGAATTTAAAGTGTTAAAAAGGTCTGTCTGAGGTTTGGACTTTATTGAAATTTGGTTTTCCTTCCAAAATTGCTTTTAATTTTGACAGAATGTTGCGAAAAGTCAGAATTGCCCTTTCTATCAAATATGAAGTGACGAAAATTACTCCTAGATTCAAAACAACCACCACACAACTCTGGCCGGCTACCACCCAACTCCGACCGGCCACCACCCAAAAACCCTATAGTTGTTGATTTAGTTAGGAGGGATAATTTCGTCAATTCGCTAGGTAATGGAATGTCAAATTTTTCATGGAGGGGTATTTTTGGAATATCCATTTTATTGAGCTCACGTGACAGTCACGTGATACACTTCCGTTCGACTTAACCCAAAAATAGAAGGAGACACCAAATTTTAACAAATACCAAACCTGGGACAATCAATTTCAACAACGGACACCAGATTTCAATATGGGTCAAACCTCATACATTTTATTAGTTATTAACCATAAATATAATAAGTTTGTTTCTTTCTAGTAACATGTGTAGAATTTGGTGATCATTATGGGAAAAAATCGAGATTTTTGCATGGATTTTCTTTAATAGTTGGGACATCATATGTAATAGAACATGAAACAGGCAGCTTTATAAAGTGCGTTGTTCAAATTCTAAACCATATACATAAAAATAAACCTGCGACCCTAAATACGTTGTTCAAATTCTGAACCATATACATAAAAATAAACCTACGACCCTAAATACGTTGAATCGTCGATACATCACGTATCATCAATAAGAGTTGATAGAACAAAAAATATACGGATTTCTTCGGCTTATTGGTGTTTATAATATTGTCAGTTTGGTTCTATATTCTAAGTCTCAATTTTTTTTACACATTGTGTCGGTTTGGTATATTTCGGTCAAATCCGGTTTTATAACAAAAATTAATTCAAACCTGTCAAAACAATTCACGTAGTCATTCTTAATATACACATAGCTAGCTATTCTCGAAGACTGAATCACACTATAAATATATAAATACCTGAGCTTGTGATTTATATCAACCAGTTGCTAATATTCGATCGTGGTGTGAGAATTGCTGCTTCGCAGATGTGGTTTGGGAAAAAAAACGTTGTTGTGGTTTGGAAGACAAAAAAGACGAGAACGAGGATTATTGGAAAAAACGAGGCTGACCTATTGTAGTTTGAAAAAAAAAAAAAACAATTAATTTTATGTAAACATAATATTTTCCTTATATTTAAGGAATATTTTATGTAAAAACATATAAAAAATATGTGGATCCTATTTTGAATTATCTACTATATTATATTAATTCGGTATCGGAAGCCCTATGACAGACACGTGGACAGTCCATGCAGTCACCGTTTCCTAATTTAATCGGAATTTAATAGGGGTTCTTTAAATTTAGATACATAATATTGATTGGTTAAAAATTAAGAAGTATTTTTATTTCATATTTTGGTCTCTACGCAATTTAAAGAAACAAATTAATTAAAAGTTTCCTTTTAAATAGCAAATCTATACAATTTGGTTCCAGAAGACCATAGGTCGCCACGTAATCATAATAAATATAGAATAATAAATAAAGTATTATATTATATAAAGTAATATATATAAAAAATAATGAAATAATTAAGAAATAACGTTATTATATAAAACAACACATATATTGAGTTTTTGTATGTATTCTTTATAAAATCATAACGTTATCTATTAATTTCAACAAAGAAAATAATAAATTTAAAAAATATAAACATTAAAAATATATATATTTATAAAAAAACATAGAGATTATATATAATATATAAAAATTTATAAATAAATAAAAATATATTTTAAAATTATACATTATATCTAAGAACAAACCAAATTCATAAAACTTAGAATCTAAAACATTAAAAAAAAAGTAGAGCTAAGTTTATATATATAAAGAAAACGTGATACATATATATAATACACAAGAATATTTATTATATAATATTAACAAATAGAAAGAAAAAATACTACTTGAATATGATATATTATTATTATTATTATTATTATTATTATTATATATATATATATATAGAGGAATGTTATACACAATATACATTATTTTTGTATATAATGTAGGGAACAATATATATTATATATGTATGTATATATACTATACAACATGCAATATTAATTAACGGGTTAAAAATAAAATTTGCCTAATCTAATATAATATCTTACTTAGTTTATACTAACTATATTAAATGACATTAATGTATATTCTATAATCAATAAATACAACAGTACGTGTAAGAAAAATAATGAAAAAAATATATATGGATCATCTTTCTTCTATATGAGACCGACTCACACAGTATATATATAAGCGGATTATGGATCACAACTATGAAAAAAGATGAAAGGTATAAAGGTATTGTAATAAAGATTTTATATTTTTATACATATATTGTTATTAGATGTGTTGGTGGACCCGAAGAATTGATTGTTAAAATATTATTACATTTTTTTTAAATTTTGTATTGATTGTATTATTTACAGATATTACTATGAAAAAATAATTATGGGTTGATATCATAACTGCTTTTGAAAAGAGATGCAGTGTAAGGTGTTTGAGGTCTCATTGACTGAATTATAAGGTAATGAACATAATCCTTATGGTCTCATAGCGTCGTCCTTCATCTTCTATTATTTTCCTCATTGATCACCAATAAGTTTTGTGCATTTAGTTCAGTTTTTTTCTCGATATATTACACTATAAATTTGACTATTGTTCTAAATTATAGTTTCCAACTTGAAATGCAAGAAATCGATACCTACAAACAATAATATTTTTTATCATAACACTACAGCGGGCCGATGATCGTCAACTCACCACTACTGGTTCCGTTAGTTTAGTTCCACGTTCTTTTTGAAATAATCTAACATTCTGATTATTCTAATAGTAGTTATGTTTTTTTATTAATATTTTATGTGAAGACGAGGATAATGAATGAGAAATAAGTTGGTGTTACTAGGATGTTCACGAAGACCGAGCACTAAAGTGCACCAATTATGTTTTTGCAAATTCACATTGCTAGAATGTTAAAATTTCCATATTAGCTTTCGTAGGAATGATTATTTTCTTCTAACTTTTTCTTTGTTTCTCACACCATAATCAGTTCACAATTTTCACTAATTGATGGTGAGACTGGATAATTTACAAATCCATTCCATGTTGATGAAGAGAAAGAGTGGAGATTACTTTATTTTACAAGTTATTATTGTTTGCAGACAGAGTATGATGATTTGTTAAGTGTTGATGTTGGACCATCAGAAAATATAATGTTATTGTTAAGTATTGAGTATAATGTGATGACTATTAAAATGGTGTGTTTAAAATAATCTTTCTTCAAATTAATGTGATTTTTTCTTCTTTCTCATATGTCTAACAATGGTTTCTTTTACAGTACCGAAATAAGAAATGGAATGGCTCGTGAAAGACAACCATCAAGATTTGGATGCTTTTGTGAAGGTAAATATAATTACCTACATGTAAGAATGGAATTTAAGTTAATGTGATGCTAATATATTCATTTTTAAGGAGTAATGTGCTTTCATACTCTTCTTAGTTGTTCATATAATTTATATAATATATAATATAAATCTTTGGTTTGCTATTTTTACGAGTGTAAATATTTTTAAATATAAAAATTACATATTATTTACATATCTTTAATCTATAAAAATATTGACAAAGAGAATAATTTATATGTGGTTATTAATTTTTTAAATATACATACAAATATAAGAGAAAGAACATACAAGGTCTGGAAACTAATACTATTCTCGATCAAGGTCCTAACTAGCTATTTTGATTGAAAGTGCACTAGGGCAGCTTCATGTCAAAATATATATCCAATAATATTTTTTAAAACAATTTTGGCTTCTATTTTTCCATCTTTAGTTATGCTATATCTTAATAAGAGGTAGTTGTATTATACAATACATAGATAATAGACTAATAGTTTCTTTTTCACATTCAGTTATTCAACAATCATTATAATTTAATTGTTTTCTATTTATGATTCATCACCTTTTTTTGTGTATGTACGAAAATCAGTCTATTATTCTAACATTAGAATATTGACTATTTATTTTATGAAAATTATTTAGAATATTCATATTTTTGTGAAATTGTATTTGCATGCTTTTTTTAATTTTCATTTGTTTAATGATTCAGAACATTTAATTCTTTTTCAGATACAAATTCTTCCCTACTAGGTAAAAATTCTTTTATTTTTTTCTAGCAAACATAACTTTTGATTTTCTTTATAGGCAATAATTGTTTTCTCTTTTAATTACATATTATTGTCCTTTTTTGGAGTATGAAAATTATTTGTAAATTTTAAATGAGGTTTAAAAAAAAAATAGTGATGTTTTTAAGAAAATTTAGCTGCATTTTTTTTGTTTATTTTGATTTTTATTCAATTTGTTTAATTATTTGAAACATTTGATTACCTTTCAAGTACAGATTCTTCCCTACTCAAGCACTAATTCATTGTTTCATTAAAAAAAACAACATCTAATTACAATATATACACAAACGAAATAAATTATATATATATATATATATATATATATTATGTAAATAATCACAATATATAAACCTATATAAATATAAAATATATAAATATAAAATATATAATTTTGAAATTTTAAGATGACTGACTACATAAATATAATACAAATATATATATATATATATATATATATATATATATATATATATATATATATATATACTAGGGATCGGCGTATGCGTTGCACACGCGTCGATCGCAAGTAATTTTTTTTAATGAGTTGATTTTCAAATAGAAATGATAAAGGTAAATCACAGAATACTATGGAGAGAAGAATCAATAGATGCACCCATAACTCCCGAAATTTGACCAGTTGATATATATTTATTAGAAGCATAATTTTCATTTAAATAAATAAAAAATTACAAATGTTTTTCTTCAACATACCGTACTCTATACTTATGTATAAAAAATACGTCAAAACAATAGATCATTAGTTGAGTATGAACTAAAAATATAACATTATTAGTACACAACAACAAGATATATAGAGAGAATCATCATCACACCAATTAGGTAGTTGTAATTCAATTTAATTTTTTTTATTAAATCATGAGTACAATATAACATCACCACCAAGTAGAATCATCACCATAATAGCATCTACCATGGATCAAAATCTACTCTATGGACAACTCCCAATGTCATCACAAATCAAATACACGATTTGTGTTTCATTATATGATATCACACTCCTTGTCAACTATTAGCAATTAGCAATCTAAATCGAAATATATATAAACCTCAAAAACTGTCTTATCTTCTCTAAATGAATCAAAATGATCAATTCCCAAGATCATCATTACCAATGACACAAACGGTAGAATAAAATAAGCCACACTTTTTTTTTTAAAGTTAAAATTAGATTGTTGAACTTTGTTCACGAAACCACAAACTTCATCTCAATAGAATCCTGCAGCGACTTAATCTTCAAAACTTTGAATTAAATTATATCTCAATGGTACAACTCAAACAACAGTACGAAGCATACACAAGAAAAATGGGGAAGAAGAACCATCAAAATGTCGTTCAAATTCAAACCGTCAAAGGGGTTCCATTCACTGCTGATATTGTTACACATAAACAACATAATTGTAGTAAATAATCCAACACAAATAAAAATTCAACAACGATTAAGGAAGAAGAAGCAACAACCGATCCAAATAAATATCTCGAATGATTTACTGGTGATCTTATCGCCCATCCGAGACTTGATCCATTACTCTGAAATTCAAGAAAAGAAATTATAGCTATCATGTATGTATTGTAACAGAACTCTCGCTATTTCCACCAAGCCTATTAGCTCCCTAAATCCATCGCCCATTCGTATGATCGATGCCTTCATTCTAATCAACTATTCTTTCCGATAAATCACCACATATTTTCTTCACAAAAAGCATTGAGGAAACAGCAAAGCACCATGAATTATCATCAACGTGACGATTTGATCACGTGTCCAACCGTGAACGGTCTGTTGTGCAATTTAACCGAGGGAGAGGAGATATTCCTTGTAGGCCGGACTCAGTGGTGAAGCTTTTGATTAATGCTCTAGACTACATCCATGAATTTTCGAACAGAGCTTCATGGAAGGCAACTAATTATGTATAAAGGATGCTAGAGCAGGCATTACATGGAGACGAAATTGAGTGAATATGAAAACTTGTGATATATAAGACAATATGAACCATTATATATGTTCCCACGAATCACTACATCTTTTTCTCTGTTTCCAGCATATCCATATTTACAACAAATTAAATGAAGATACATGTTAGTAGACACACATGGCAGTCGGTGAACCAAGCAAGAATTTTAGATGATAATGACTTGAATATGAGAAATTAGACAGAAGTTAGAAGCAAAGAAATATGGTTTTTTTTTCTACAGTGAATTCTATCGGAGAAGGCTGTAACAATTTGACTTATAATTGGCAGTTCTATTCAACTGTTGAATGGAAAAAAATTTGCAGCGGTTGAGAATGCATGGCAATGAAGAGTTGTGATGGTTGGTTGTGAGGACATCACCAACGTTTATTATAGGTATATATATATATATATATATATATATATATAGAGGTTAATGGTTAAAATGAATCAATATTATACTATGAAAATTTTCAAATTATTTTTACTTCTCAAATTCAATTTCAACGATTTACTATGTTAAACTTTTTTAATGCTAAACTGAACTTTTCAATTCAATTTTTTTTTATCCGCGCGGTGCGCGGGGTTAGCATCTAGTCTACTATATTATATTAATTCGGCATCGGAAACCCTCTGGCTGACACGTGGACAGTTTGTCCAATCAGCGTTGCCTAATTTAATCGGAATTAATAGGGGTTCTCTAAATTTAGATACATAATATCGATTGATTCAAAATTAAGAAATATTTTTATATTCTATTTTGGTCTCTACGCAATTTAAAAAAACAAATTAATTGAAAGTTTCCTTTTAAATTCATTGTCTATACAGTTTGGTTCCGGAAGACCATAGGCCGCCACGTAAGCAATATATATATATATATAGAATAATAAATAAAGCAATATGTATATAAATAATTATAAGCAATTAACAATGGATTGTTACCAAAAAAATTTTTTACAAGAAATTACAATCGTATATCACATTATATATATATATGGGATTAAGTACCTTTTCATACCATTTCTTTGCACATAATCCACTTTTGGTACCACTTCTATTTTTTTGTTTACTTTTGGTACCAATGTTTTCAACTTTGTATCATTTTGGTACCACCGTTAACTTTCCGTCCAAATTGGCCGTTAAGTGGCATGTGCCATGCACGTGACCGCCCTAAACTTTTGAATTTGTTTCAATTTAGTCCATCTAATGCATCCCTAACTTTCAATTTGTTCAGTTTAGCCCTAAAATTTCCAAATCGAACCCTCGACCCAAATTGACCTAGCCGGACCTAGCCTAGGGCTAGGTCCGACCCTGGGTTGGGTTCGCTTGCTACTATTTTTTTTTTATAAACGATTTTTCATCAACTTGCTACTATTTATTATTATTATTATGGATTAATAACGAAATTGTTACCTGGATTTTGATAAAATTACAAATTACTTCATGAAATTTATCTTTCTAATATTTACTACTTAAACTTTTAATTCAATTTAGGGTTCAGTTATTAACCATGTAAATTATAGATGTGGTAATATTTAATATTATAAATATATATGTATAATTATTATTTTTAACATTTCAAATGCATGGAATGTCATTTTACCATCTTTTGCAAACATGTTATACATTTTAAAATATATTGGTTCATAAAACTATTTTTTCAAACATGTTTGCATGTTTTACATACTTTTCCCTAGAAAAATTACACTAAACTTGCCAAATTTCCTTACATACGCGGCAAGAGTTGAACCATAAAAGCTGATTTTATATTCCGAGCTCAAACTTCTACCATTCAAAAACCAAATTACTTAACTGATTTATCTACGACTGATTATATAAATAAAATATATTAGAACCATTATATAAAAAGGATAATAAACATGTTTATATAGAGTATGCAAACTTGCCATCTACTACTCTCATATTTGAGACGTAGGTATAAAAAAAAAAGTGAATATCAATTTACTTTTAGTATTAGGCTTTGAGTTAGTATTAAGTTGCTGATTTATATTTGTTACATTGGTCCAGTCGAAAGAGGGCTTCATTTGATTTGATGGACCAGGGGTAGCTCAACCTCAACACCTTTGCAATCGAGGGACTGCAGTGGTGGATTATTCATGTCTTCTGTTATATTTAAGATTATAAATAATCCAATTTATCGACCAACTATATATTATTTTGATTTGATAGTTTCATAATTCATTATACATGTTTATGGCTTATTTTATATTGATTTTCAAATTTTTTGTAGATTCGAAAAAAAATAGGATAGTATTAGTTGATTATCATAATAATGTTTCTGTTTTATTGAACATGATGTTTATAGGACTATAACATGCTCAAAGTACAAGACAAGTCGTCACCGTTGGTGAGCAACCAAATAAGATCAAGAGTAACGAGGTATGTCTTAAAAGTGTTTTTGTAGAATTTTGTTTATATGTTCGAAACTGCCGGTGAGCAACCAAAGAAAAATGTACTATATGCTAAAAAAAAAAAAAATCAAGAATGAGATCTTTTCCCAAGTAAATACTTAGAATAGTTGTACATGTCATACATCTCTACATGAATAACTCTTTTTTTTTTTTTTTATATTCGATTATGTTTGTTATTTTAATGATACATGATTTTCTTATACTGAATTGTTTTTACTATAATAATTTATATGTAATTTTAATTACATTATCATTTAAATTTTTAAAATATATTAGAATTTGAACTAAATATATGAATGTTTTCTTTATTAAAGGCATTATACCTTATTATCAAGTTTAACTGATTCTTATTATTTGATTGAAAATTGACTTTACTTTTCTTTAATGATATTGAACACCTTTGATTGAAAACACAGTCCGGTTTAGTTTATAGAATTTGTTGATTTATTAGATTATGAAGTTAATTTTCTCTATCAATAATTTAAATTAAATGTCGGAATAAATCTAAAAAACATGCTTTTTAGATTTCATGATTCTAAGCTAGCAATACATGAAGGAGCTTAGTTTCACTAGATTTGGACAAAAGGAGATGGATGAGAGATTATATTACTTTTTTAACTCTGTGTGGTGGTACGTACAATCCCTTCAAACTTTCAAAATTTATAAATTAGCTTATGAATTGCAATTTTATACGATAGTATGAGAGAAACAACTGCCTTGATTATGTCTTAGTATTACAGAGAAATCAGAACAAATATTAATAATTAAGTTCAAGATTAGTAAACTAATCAGAACGACATAATATGCATTATGTGTTATGTGTTAGTATTCATGCATTGTTTCTTTGAAAAATAAGAACGTCGTTTGTTAAATTGTTCACATCTTTTAGTAATCATGGATATATTCAACAAAAAAAGAAATTTATTTAATCTTAATAAATCTTAATGCTTAAATTTAAATATTTTCATAATTTCTGTTTGTTTCTTATATTTTTCAATTTAAATTGAGAAGTTCCATGTATAATATTTTTCCATGTTGAATCAAAAGTTCTAGGTACGTATGTCCTATGTGCATTATATTCTTATTTGTTTATTATTAGAGTCAGTTTTTAAATACGTGAATATATAAAATAATTAAATTTTTGAAGTTGTTTATTTTTCGTAATTATTTGCTGTTAGATTTGCCAAAAAAAATTATATTATTTATTGTTAAGTTTATATTAATAAATCGTAATTCTTAAATTTAAATATCTTCATAATTTCTGTTGAACTAATTGAGAAAAACTAATGCATCTAACTACATAAATATAAAATAAACATATATATATATATAAACTTACTACGACCGACTACATTAATATAATATAAAATCTATAAATATCAATATTTTTAGGTTAATGGTTAAAATAGATTATAAAAAATCAATATTATATCTATAAAAAAAATATTTTTTTTTTCTCAAATCCAATTTCATATATTTTTTTTAACTTTAAAATCAATTTTTTTAGTTTGCTTTTTTTTTTTCCGCGCGGTGCGGGGTTAGCATCTAGTTACTATATAAAACCATTACAGCATGTTTTTTCATTTTACATAAAAAAAAAAAAATGTAGCAACCACATTTAAGTAATGTCAAAGCATATTTGTGAGCTGTCACTCATCAATATAATTATAATATAATAATAAAAATATAGCTGGCAACATTTATTTATAGCAACAAATTATTTTATATGTAATGTAATTAATTGATAAAGAAGCAAATTAACAGGTAGATGAAGAAAAAACGGGATAGACTATATTAGATATATACCCTAGAGATTAGGAGATGTAATTTTAGAATAGATATATTTAGTATTAGATATATACCCTAGATATTAGGAGATGTACTCTTAGAATATATATATTTAGTATTTCTATCTACATTATCTATATCTCCTATATCTATACTTGTATTGTACTATTTATATGTACCAAGTCTCATGTAATCAATTCAAGTCAATATACAATTTACATTCTATTATATGGTATCAGAGCCTTAAACCTCTCTTCATCCACAAAAAAAAAAAAAAAAAAAAAAATCAGTCTCTCTTGCTTAGAGTCAATTCCTCCATCCTTGGAGATTTGCCAAAGATAAGATCTCTTGTTCATAGTAATTCAACATCGTTACCATGTCAAACAGTATCATTCCTATTAGTTCCCCTCGCAAGGATTTGGTGACGATCAATGTCGCGCAGCTTCCAATCAAACTCAACTCTGACAACTTTGTAACATGGCGTGCTCCGTTTCAAACACTGCTCGGTGGCCTCGATCTTCTAGAGTTCCTTGATGGAAGTTATCCGTGTCTGGATGCTCAAATTCCCGGTGCAGATGGTGTTACCAATGTATCTAATCCTCAATTCATACTTTGGAAATGACAGAATCTATTATTCCTTCATGCTATCATGACTTCCCTAACGGAGAGACCCATGTCACTCATTGCTACGGCCACTACCTCACAAGAAGCATGGAACAAGCTTGCCCGTGCCTATGCGAGTCGATCTCGTTCCCGTCTATTGTCGCTTAAGGAACGAATGACCACACTAAAAAAGGGGGACCGTTCCGTCTCCGAATATCTGCAAAACATCAAAATCATTGCATACGATCTGGCTATTATTGGCTTTCCACTGGATGATGATGATCTTGTTATCTATACATTGCATGGCTTAGGAGCTGAATTTAGGGAGATTGTGGCGGTCATTCGAGCGAGGGATAACCCGACTAGTTTCAAAGAACTTCATGATAAGTTGGTCGATTATGAAACTTACCTAAAGCGACAGCATTCTGTTGAAGAAATTGCACCGACAGCCCACTTCGTGAAGAGAGTACTGCAACATGGAAATCATCGGAACAACAATAATAACCGACGGCAGTCGCAGAGCTCTCGTTCTCAGCAATGGCAGGCGGTGCAGCAACAACGGGGAAGCCAGCGGAATAGGCGTCCAAACAATAGTCCTATGGACGAACCAGGAGAAACTGCAAACCCTCGTCACTTCGGTCCACGAATTGTATGCAAATTTTGTGACAAACCCGGCCACTCGGCGAAGACGTGCTACCAAATATTTGGGGTCTTCTTCTATTCTGTCAATTGATGGTTTTCGTTTTTATGTCATATTTGTGGACCACTTTATTCATTACATGTGGTTGTATCATATCGTTCCAAAACCAGATGTTTCGACTGTTTTTATGCAATTTAAGGCAATTGTCGAAAAGTTTTTTAGGTCACAGATTCGTGCACTCTATTCCGATGGTGGGGGTGAATACCAAAATGGTTCTTAGCCGAACATGGTATCTCTCACTTCAAAACTCTGCCGCACACACCCGAACACAATGGCCTATTCGAACGTCGTTACTCTCACATCCTCGAAACCGGCATCGCATTGTTACATCATGCTCAGTTACCTTCAAAATTTTGGTCTCATGCCTTACTTACGGCTACCTATCTAATCAAGCGCCTTCCAACTCCGACACTAGGAAATCGGTCTCCATTCGAGGTATTGTTTCGTGAACCACCAAATTATACGAAATTACGAGTCTTTGGGTGTCGTTGTTTTCTGTGGCTTCGTCGATACTCTAACCATAAACTTGAAGGCCGTTCTTTAATGAAAACTGGTCATTCTTTATTCTCGAAAGCCTGAATTTATTCGTTGGATAGTTGCTGCGAATGTTGTTTCAGATTGTTATTGCTCATTTTCTCTACTATTGGCCAATCAATTTTTATTTTTCGTGTCAAATAACGTGCAGTTTCTTATAAACTAAATTATAGTGATATATTTAGATAATTTATATTTAATTATTCTTTTATTGATTCAATTTTCTTATTTCAACTTATTTTGTCTATGTATTGAAATTCGGGAAACTAAATTATAGTTACTTACTTACATATTTATTTTATTGATAAAAATTATATTTAGATATTTCATATTATTATGCTATATGTTTATTTTGTTAGAAATATTAACACATTAAATAGTTAATTTTATAATTATCTTTTTTTCTTAATATTCTATATTCTATATTTATTTATTTTATTTTTTTAAATAGTTTCTTATCCATTATTTTCTTCAAAAATCATCTATAATCTAATTTTTCTTCACAATTTAAACTGATTTTGCTAAGGTTTAATACAATTGTAACTTAGTTAGGGTGTAAATTTTGATTTTTTTTTTTTAATCTTAGGATGTGAAACTTAATTTGATTAACTTGTTAACACTACAAGAAAAAACATGAGTACACACGGATTTGGTCCACACGGGTGTGGATGTATGTAAATCCACTAGGATTACACACTAGATACATACCAAGTTGTTGAAAATTTTGAAAAGTTATATGCATTCGGATTCCATACAAAGTACATACCGACACTAAAACGATGTGGAAATTGTATTAATAATTCCTCATGTACACACTGATTGAATACCCCATATATTTTGGTGTGTTTTGTGTCGGTGTGGAGTTAGTTCAAGTCAATAAACCGTGTGGAGTTTGAGTGCAGTTTGCACATTTTTGAATTTGTGCTAACACATGTACTACATATGTTATCATATCACACATATAGTTATGCTATTGCAAAAATATGTACATATGAACATATACTTGCACCCCTAGTTCTTGTGTTACATATAAACTATCTACACGTCCTTAATAACAAATTGTTGATTATTTCTTCATTTATCGCTATATTTTTTTGTACTTAGGATATTACACAATTCAACTCCTATGCATATATATATATATATATATATATATATATATATATATATATATATATATATATATATATATATATGCTAATTGGATATTAACATAAGGCATGTGTGGTGCTGATATTGGTGTCAACATTATATATACATTATATTTTTACAATCTATTGAATGTGATACCAAAATTGGAAAATATATTTTAAATGGTAGTTACTCAATCCGACTTTTTCGGAACAACTAATGCAATACTAAATGTTATAAATAGAGTTAAAATGTTAGTTACTAATTCTCTTTTTAAAATTAAAAGCGCAATACTAAAAATTTTAAAATAATGAGGCAAATTAAAAAATAAAAGAAAAAATGGCGGTTTTGAAACTCACTATAAATGGCCTCTACATACTTACTATATTTATTACCACATTCAACTTAAGTTTCCTGAGAACGATGACTCGATAACATCTCCACAAACATTCCCCTTCTAGGACTTAATCGTTTTGGCGACATGTGTGGATTTCTTTGGCGTCGTTCTAATTGTAAATTATTCATTCATTTATCGCTTTATTTTTTGTACTTAGGATATTGCTTAATCCAACTACTTTTAAATCCGACTAAATCCGACTTTTTTGGAATAATAAATACAATACTAAATGATATAAATACAGTTCAAATGTTAGTTACTAATTGTTTATTTTTAAAACAAAAAATGCAATACTAAATGTTCTAAATATAGTTTAAATTGTTAGTTACTAAATGACTAATATTTGGAACTAGAAATGTAATACTAAAGATCAACATTTGAATTAAAAGTTTTCTATCTAAATGAGATAAACTATATGAAATATTAACAATTCCAAAAGATAGCATTAGTAATGGATTTTGGAGCAACATAACAATTTAGATGTGTACACTACTACACACCAAATATGCCACACAATATCCACACTAGGAATGAGATATTTAGATGGAATGAGTGGTAAAAAAATGGCGGGACATTTTAGGGGGGAAATTCAAATTAAAGGACCCTTTTGTCTTAATTCAAATGGTCTACAAATAAAGTGAAACCCGTATATATATATATATATATATAAAGTAAAAGTAAAAGTTAAAGTCTTTTTGGTAAAAGTAAAAGTAGAAAGTACATATAGCATTTATTGCATCTCTATCTTCTTCCATACTTCATCTTCTTCTTCTTCCATGTTTTCTTATTTCCCGCGAACTTCTTCTTCCCTAGTTGTTTTCTTCTTCCCTGGTTGTTTTTACCAAACCATTTTCTTGTCAATATTCTCTTTTTTTAGATAGAGTTACTGTTTTGTTTCAAGCAGATCTTACTTGCAAATATGAAATAGTTATTTTGCTGGACCGTGTTCATGGGGCTGTGTTATTTGTTGTTTTCTTTTCAGACTTGCAGCTCTGATCAGGCTAACATATCTATGTTTAGAATCCAAAGAGAGAAGTTGAGTAGACTTCAATATTATCTATTTGGTGTTTTCATGATATAATAGAGAATATATGGTACATGTCTGCACCTCAAATTTAGGTGAAAACATAATTGTTGATTCTAGTGTCAATTTATTTAGTTGTGACATGTAATTAGTTATGCCTTTCATTACTTGGCAAACTTTCTGATTGCTTTACCATATTAAATATGCTTAAGTAGTGATTTTACCATCTCTACTTTCAGTGAAACAAGATGGTTTCTTTCCCGCTGATCTGCTTTTCCTAAGAGGTAATCTCTAAACTATATAAAAGACCATATTATATGAACAAATCATAGATATTGTGTAAGAATTTGTCTCGTCAATGAAGCCAACTTCAGTATAACTGTTTATTTCATAACAGTGAGAATACAAAATGTGTTTTTTGTGTTTTTCTTGTAATAATTGCTTTTCTTTCTCCATACAATCGTGCCTCATATGAGCAGCTGATTCAGCAACTGGGACTCAACTTTCTGATATTTGGCAATATATATAAAGATGTATTAGCTATGTAAGAGTAGTTTGTATGGATAATATCACTATTCTTGTGTTCCCAGATCATTAATAAATATTGTTTATGATATTTTCCCTTGTGAATGAGCATTTGTTAAGCAATATATCGAACACTAAAAAAAAGTAACAGTAACATCAAATGTACACCTAAAGCAGATCAGTAGGAACGAATTTATATATAACTGAATATCCTTAACAGATAACATAAATACGGATCTAAATCACACATTTAAAAACTAAAAAAAATAAAATCTAAAGCAAACATTCAGAATCCAGAAACACATAACTGTTGATAAGTTCATCCATCTACATATATTTTCCAATAAAAAATCATTAATATCACATTTGTATAAAACTACAAGTTCATATCACCTTAAAATTAAGTGTACCTAAATGCATGTATTAAGTGTATCAAAGAAAACACTAATTATATACTTTACAATTAAAATACTAGTAACTAGACTAAACTTATAAGACTACACAAGTGGGTTACTACAAAGCATGTTCATGTTTGGATATATGGCAAACTAAACAACAACAATTGAAATGTCGATTATAATGCTACAATTAGTTAACTGAATCAATGAATATTGTGTCTGAAACCCACCTTTAGCAACGGCCACAACAACCCTAAAGGGTGTGAGGACAACACCTACCATGTCTATGGATACATACAGATTCCATACGGATCCGTGTGTAGTTGGAGAGTACTTGCTTACATAGTACACACAAGGGAAGCCGTGTTTACATTACACACCGGATATATCCACACAATATACACACTATATATGCGGTGTGCAATGACTTTACACACGAAAAATGTGGTGTGCAATCTACATACAGATTACCACCTCTAGAAAGCACACGACATTTTCTGGTGTGCAATCTGAGTGTATTCATGTATACACACCACTTGCAAGTACTCATGTATTTTCTTGTAGTGTAATAAAACGGACACTAAAAATGAATAAGAAGCATTGCCTTCATTTTAGAGCTCCATGTGGAAGAGAGATAATTGTGATTTAGTTATAATAAAAATAACGTGGACCAATACAATGAAGTTATTTTGACATATATGAAAGATATTTGGCAAAAAAAAAAAGACATATATGAAAGATAAAGTTGCTCAAAAAACTTATTTATCAAAATGTTGTTTCTTCTATCCAGATTATATTATATATAATATAGTGACTGACAAACCGTCGAGCTCAAGCTCAACCGTTTTTTTTATTTTTTTATTTTTTTAATTCATATACTATTGAAATTACTTAACTAGAGTCTACAAACATATATAGTCTTTAAACATTAAGAGACATCATACATAATAGGATAGAGTTAAGATTTTTTTAGGGTTCTCAAACTTCATTCGGTCAATTGATCCGCAATTTTGTTTCCTTCATGTGGTAGATGTATCTTATCCTATATTATTCGAACAACATTAATAAATCTCTACAATCATGTACGTACTAACGACATTACTAACTTATATATAATTGACTCGTCAATTATTAGTTTCACATTTAACATCCGATTCGACAAAGATTGAGTCTATCTTTAAACTTTTAACTAATAACAATCCATCTCGTATCCATCTCGTATTTGCTGTTTTCTAAACTCTAAAATCATAGCAAACCGTGGATGCAATTTAAATTTCACAATGCCGTTCTTAAAACTTAATATAATTGTAATTATTTGTAATCATCATATTATATTAAAAAATTCATCATATATATTCATTTGATGATTCTTATACAATGGTTACCTAAATCGTCACTGGAATGTATTAGCTCAGAAATTAAAAATTGTTCATTCTTACGATAAATAAACCGTATTAACTCAATTGGTATAGCGTATGACTTTTAACCATGTGGTCGTGGGATTGATTACATTAACAGCCACTTGAATGCTGATATCATTTACTGATATAATATATTTTATTATTGTCATAGATGGACACTTCGGATTTTAATATGGGCCTGGGCTTAAGCTTTGTGTTGTTGTTGGGCTCATGGTTAAAAGGGACACTTCGGATTTTAATATAAATGATTCTCATTCCGACAGAGAAGTCAGGAAGTATTCCGACTGTGAGGTAATACTATTTCCCCTCAAAAGTGTGAAGAATTACAGTCATTGCCATGCTCTCTTATTTCGGAACTCTTCGTGATCTGTAGCCGGAATTATTATCATCTCTCATATATATATATTAATAAGGCCCTTGTAGAGTAGAGTGGCGTCAATTATCATTTTGATGTGTTCCTACTTACTTATGTTTGTTATTATTATGAGCCTTGCTAGACCGTGCGAAAGTCGCATACGATTCCAATGCGAACTGGGCCACTTTTGCACATTTGTTTAAGTTCTGTATATTTTTTATTTATTATAAATTTGATGTTTGTTTTCTTCCAATACTACCCCCTTCCGTGGATGAAGTGTCCAAAGCTCAATCTCTCATGTCCCCTAAATTAAGTCACGTGACTTTTAGTCATCTAAATGCTTTTTCTTTTATTGTTTTTTGCCTTTTGTTTTACATTTTTTTTTTTTTTAAAATTTGTTTTACTCTTATATTAGAATTAGATTTATCACTTATCTTTTTCACCAGTTAAAAGTAAAACCTCTAACTTCTAACTTAGATCAATTTACATTATATTAAACACATTAATTTTTTTTCATTAATCATATTTAACTACATGAATAAAATTAATCCAATATAATCCATTCATAAGTAAATAAATTTAAATGTTTAAATTTAAGTAATCATAAAGTCAAATGAAAATAGTTTAATAAAAAAAAACAGAAAATAACATAACTTCACGCGGACACTCATACTGATCGCTTCCCATCGATGTAAATCTGCATTAAAATTATACAATTATATTTCACTTGTAGGATATTTTTACTAATTAAATGCGAAAAATAAGTCAAATGAAAATACCTTATTAATGATTTTGATTCATGTATGAAGAGTCCGTCTCAAATTGTTGGTAACCCTGTAATAATTGAGTAAAAGAAATATTTTGCCACACCATTTCACCTTGTGTCATTTGATTGCTCAGGGACACCTATTGTAAAAAAAAATAAATAACATTTATTAATAATAAATATTTGTTTGCAACTATATGTGCAAGAGGAAATAAACTCTTTATTTTTTTGGCCAAAAAAATAAACTCTTTATGAAACACTAAAAAAATCACAGTAAATAACATAGTCAACTATGTTATATATTATACTATCACTCGTACATTAAAAATAAAAAATTAATTTTTAATTAAGAATTAAGAGGAACATCTACTCTTGTTAGCTAACTAAGTTAAATGACTTAAAAAATTGACAACACGTGATATTCTTAATAGTAACAAGCTTAGAGAAAAAAAAAGTCATATTACCGCTTGATTTTCTATGGTTCCCGAAAAGTAAGTATGTTGTGGGCTATCAATTATAGCATGCTTTTCAGTAGTACTGTTTGTACCAATGTTGACCTATTATTATAAATTATATCAAGAAAAAAAAAAGTTAGAATAAAATATTAGTATAATAGTGCTCTGATTAATACAATATAATATCTTACTTTTTTAGAGGTTCTTGCTAGCCTAGCTTGATCTTGTTCCACATCTACAGTTCCTCCAAAATGTTTAGCCTGAATAAATACCCATTAAGTTAGATATAGATCAAATAAATTAAATTTAATGTATAGATATATGAAAAATATGAAGGATAATAAAATTGTAAAATTGTATAACTATTACCTTTCGATTCTTTTGGTTTACCGATATCTCCATAGTTGATGCTAACCACTTTGATGGTGGACGACCTTTGCTACGAACTTGAACGGGGGATAACAATACTCCTTTTGAATTAGATGCACAAGGAAGTTCACCAGTTACTGAATCCACATGTGTAGCATCCCAATATGAGTCATCCTTAAGTTTTTCTTCTCCTTCCTCTATACATTTCATGAAGAATTGCAACTTCTCATGAGAACTAAGAGCAAGTTCTGCAACTTCAAAGAATTTAGTAGATAACTTGTTAAAGTATAAATCACTCTCACAAGTATCCGAGTCTTTGTAGCAATTCTTAACATAATAGTGTCGATGTTTAACATCCTTTCTCCAACGAGTGAGTATGTAATGAGATGGAATTTCCTTAACTCGTTTCTCAATAAGAATCTTTGCAATGTGTCTACACAAGATTCCTTTGAACTCATATAACTGACATGTGCAACGAATATCACATTCAATCTCATTAAAATACACACAATATTGTACCCTCTTTTCCGAGTATCCATCTTTTCCTTTTAAAATGTCGATGACGTTGAATATGGATTTAACCCCTTCAACTTTCTCCAATGCAAAATTACAAAAGAGCATTCCTCGCAACTCATCTTGGAACAACTTAAAAATATTGTTGGTGTAGGCATCCTGAAACTGTTTTTCAAAATAATAACCCGTTATAAGAGTATATGTTGAATTGAGAGACTCATGATCAGCCTTGTTCTCCTTCTCCACTTTGCTTTTCAAAGCATTATCATACTGCTCAACAAACTGCTTCAAAGAAGTCTTGGCGTTGACATAATCGTCGAAAAATGCATTCATACTTTCACTTCTTTGAGTTGTTGACATACCTGCCCAAAATATTCTCTTCACGTACACTGGAGCCCAACGACTTCGATCCTTAAATAAGGAATCTAACCACTCATTTTTTTTCAAGGCTAAAATTCTCTATCATCTTAGACCATTTTTCCTCGAACTCCTTCTCCTCTAAGGACTCGTAAACAATAGTCTTAAGCACCTTTTTAATAGATTTATAATGAGAAAATCCTCCTAATTTCTCAGGAATCTTTTTCATTATATGCCAAAGGCAAAGACGATGATGAGAATGATGAAAAATCTTCGCGATTGCTGCTTGGATAGCCCGACACTGATCTGTAATTATAGCATTTGGATGATGTCCGTACATACACACTAACCATGTTTCAAATAACCAGGTATAAGTCTCTGTATCTTCATTTGAAAGTAGACCACATCCAAACAAGATAGACTGTCCATGGTGGTTAACTCCGACAAATGGAGCAAATGGCATATTATACTTGTTAGTGAGATATGTACTATCAAATGAAATAACATCACCAAATGATTGATAAGCAGCCCTACATCTTGCATCAGCCCAAAACACATTTCGCAGACGACCTTTACTATCAATATCAATCGCATAAAAAAAGTTTGAATTTCTTTTTTGCATGCGAACAAAATAATTGCGAAGTGCTTCTGCATCTCCCATCCCAAGCCTTAACTTCCTTATTTTGTCTATATGATTTCGACAATCTTTCTCACCAAATGGCAAATTCTCATACCCTCCAGCTTCAACAACTAATGAGTTGAAATTCTTGCTCATTGATATTCCAGCTTGATCATTTAATTCAAGTTTTCTCTTTGAGTATGTATCCATTCTCTTGTGAGACCTTTGAAATCGCGACTTTTTTGGACTTAACACATGATTATGCTCTAAACAAACCCCATAAATAGTGCACTTTCCATCACCATCAACAATCAGATTAATTTTGGCTTTACAATCAGTCTTAATAGTAGGTCTTAGAAAAAGAGAATTTTTCGCACCTGACACATATTTACCTCCTTTAGCGCATGCTAGTGAGTAATACTTTCTTTGACCGTCAACACTATTCTTCATACTAGCTTTTCGAACTCCAAACCCCACTTGATAAGCATATCTATCATAATAATCTCGGATTTCATCTTCTGAATCGAATGTCATCCCAGTCTTTGGGTTCAACTCTTCAACAATTGGAGCATATGTTTCACAATTCTTACTTGTAGTTTCACTTTCAGGCACTGTTTCCCCAATATCAGAAGGATTGATCAGCTCCATCTACCTATATGTAGATGATCATATAAATACAACAATAATAGAATTAACTATGTTTATCACTGTGAACGAATAGATTGATATTTGGGTTAAGAACCTATGAAAGGTCTGAACTATCACCCATGTTAACGGGAGAGGTCTGAAATTTAAAAAGTTAATAACAGAGGTCTGAAATTTCAATTTTGTTGATAACAGCGGTCTCCGTTAGTTTTTTCCGTTAAAACTAACGGAAGTTGGTCACATGCCTTGGCATGTGACCGGAAATATTTTTTTTTCCAAAAATGCCCTTCTATCAAGTGTGCCCCTCACATGCTTGGAGTGAAAAGACCAAAATGCCCTTGAAGCCACCACGGTACTCCGGCGACCACCAATCGTACTCCGGCGACCACCACCGTACTCCGGCGACCACCACCAAGGCTCCGATTGGGCCAAAATCGGACCAACCGGCCCCGATTGGGCTCCGATCGGAGCCACCGGCCCCGATTGAGCTCCGATCGGAGCCAAAAAAGCTCCGATCGGAGCTTTGTGGCTCTGGTCGGAGCTCTGTGGCTCCGGCCGGGAGCTCCGATCTGGAGCTCTGTGGCCCCGACCGGAGCCACAGAGCTCCGATCTGGAGCTCTGTGGCTCAGGTCGGGGCCACAAAGCTCCAGATCGGAGCTCTGTGACCCCGGCCAGAGCCACAAAGCTCCGATCGGAGCTTTTTTGGCTCCGATCGGAGCTTTTTTGGCCCCGATCAGAGCTTTTTGGCCCCGATCGGAGCTTTTTGGCTCCGATCGGAGTTTTTTTGCTGAGGTGGTGGCCGGAGTCGGGTCGCCGGAGCCGAGGTGGTGGTCGTCGGAGTCGAGGTGGTGGTCGCCGGAGTCGGGTGGTGGTGGCCGGAGTCGGGTGGCGGTGGCCGGAGTTGGGTGGTTTTAATTTGACTTTAGGGGTAAATTGTCATTTCACATTTACTTAAATAAGATATTAAATAAAACAAAATATCAAAGGGGCAAAAATGTCATTTCACACTATTCTGTTAAATTTAACCCTTAAAATGGACGGAAAACCTCAAATCAACAAAATTGAAATTTCAGACCTCTGTTATTAACTTTTTAAATTTCAGACCTCTCCCGTTAACATGGGTGATAGTTCAGACCTTTCATAGGTTCTTAACCCTTGATATTTATGTATTTTGACCACCTGATGTGTATAATTGTCTATTGTTATGATAACATATTAAAAAAGTTAGATTGTACAAACAAATATTTTAGTTGGATAGTAATTAACAAGACAATTAAGAATCGATTTATTGATTCGTGATAAAGACCAAACAGCAACCAAGGAAAAAATCCAGAAACAAATTCAAAGCAAAATCTAGAAAAAAAAAATAATAAAGCTTATTTGAATATAAAATATTTATATGAATAAGATTAGAAGAAACTGTCAATTACCTTGGATTAGATGGAGAATAGTGTTTCTTTAAGAAATAGTTGATTTGTCTTCTTCTCTGCAGTGTGTTTCTTGTTTGTATTGTTCTTCAGTTTTGGAGGCACCATGAAATTCTGAAGGTGGCTTGATTAGGGTTTTTACGATAAATTAATTTGACTAGAGACAAAATAAGAATTCATGACACAGGGTAAATTTGGTAGAACGAAAAAGAATAATTTTATAATAACAAAAGAGTACATGACTTGAATGGATGTGCAGGTTTGTCCCCATTCGCATGGGATTCGCACGCCCCATTCGCATATTCCAGTATTTCTCTATTATTATTGAGTTCTTCCCTATTTACTTACTAGTGGATGGAATATATATACTAATCTAAATCATGGTATATGAAATTTATTTATTTTTTCATCAGCAAAGTTGTTCCTTTTAGGAGTCTTTTAAATTAAAAAGGTATAAGCGGAGTTAATTGAAAATTTTGTGTCCAAAAATTGATTCAAAATTGGCATGTATTTTTTGGCCAAATAAATACTTTATTCAATAGAATGAAAAAGCTCAACTAATCTCATTTGGGTTACAAGGAAAGTCGTTACTAATTAAAGAACAAAGAGAGGGCGGGGTTCAAGAACCCAATTATCTAAACACGACATCTTTCTAGATTGGATCGCAATCTAATTAGCAGCTTCATTTGCTTTTCTCGAGACCAGGCTCCATTGCACCATCGTTAGTTGACTGGTCATTTGTCGAATTCTATCCACATGAAAGGCAATATGCCAGTAGCAAGCTCGTTCCACCTGTGTAATAGATTCAATAGCTTCCTTCGAATCGGACTCAACGACAATATGGTTCCATCCTTCTTGCAATGCAAGTCGGAGAGCTTCGTGAATTGCAAAAATTTCCAACACGAGGGATCCTTGACGAGTGGAGTGTCGGTTTAGCCCCCCTTTAATATAGCCATGGTTATTTCTCGCAATTACACATATGCCCCCGGTCCTCGTTCGCTCGTCCCACGATGCGTCGCAGTTTAACTTAATAATGTCCTCCTCAGGCGGTTGCCATTGGTTTGTCTGTGTTTGTGTTATAGAAGCATGCGTCACTTGAGTTGGTTCTTGTGCACAACTCCAATATTCCTCATGAAGCTGTTTTGACCGAATCACAATTTCCATCGAGTCGGGCATCGCATTATCGTACATAGCACGGCATCGCTCCTTCCATATCATCCACGAAGCAACTCCCACAAGTGACCATCCTACCTCTTTGTCCTCCTTTGAAAGCCCACTCGTGATAATAAATTGGTCGAACCAATCCTTCATAGTCATTGCGTTAGGGTCCGAACACCGAACATTAAGTAGTGCGAACCACACCGGTGTCGTCCAAGGGCAGCGAAATAGCATATGCTCCATCGTCTCGACCTGGTCGCAGAAAGGGCAGCAAGGGTTGACCCTCATGCCTCGACGACTTAGCTCGTACTTCACAGCTAGAGCTTCCGAGTTAAGGCACCACATGAACATACGTACTTTGGGTAATATTTTCATTCCCCATACAGCCTTCCATCGGATATCTGATGGTTGACCGGCTTGATCATTCCCTTCCTTCAGTTTTCGATAGACAGATCTGACCATGGCCTCTCACGTCTTACTATAAGGCCATATGATTTTGTCTTTACCTTGCTCATGCTTGATGTTCACATTATGTATTGCTGAACGCTCCTTGTGAGTGAGGACATGACCAAGACCATTAGTATTAATATGGTCTTTGTTAGGCTGCAGCAGCGATGCAACTTTTTGGCCAACCAGAGGAGCATGTCGAGCCGAGCCTTCAATGTTATGTCCGGGTAGGTCTGGCAGCCAACGATCTCCAAGGATGTAAACCCTCTCCCCATTTCTGATGGACCACACACCATTATCCGTGAGAACGACACGCCCCGCTAATAGACTTGTCCATGCCCACGAAGCACGACCACCTTTGGTAGCGTTACGAAAGTCGCGATGAGGGAAATAAATTCCCTTAAGCGTTTGTGCCCAGTGGGTGTTCGGGTTAGCATCAAGTCTCCAAGACATTTTCGTTAGTAGCTCCATATTGAACATTTGCAATTCTTTGAAACCGAGCCCCCCTATCGCTTTTGGCTTTGTTAGGTGTTCCCAGCTTCGCCAATGGATTCTCCATTCTCCCTCCTTTTGACCCCACCAAAATCTTGCAATCATCGCATTTATCTCCGCGCACCACGTTTTTGGGAGTAGGAACAAACTCATGGAGTATGTCGGGATGGCGGTTATCACCGCTTTAATGAGAACCTCCTTTCCCGCGTTGTTCAATAGAAGAGCTTTCCACCCATTGATTTTGTTTTGAATGCGCTCTTTGAGGTATCCAAGGGCCTCCTTCTTCGAGCGTCCCCAAATGGTAGGCAAACCGAGATATTTTCCAGGATTGTGAACTTCTTTGATGCCGATCGCATGTTCAATTTCCCTCTTGGTTCCCAGACTCACATTCTTCCCAAAATAAAGATTGGACTTATCAAAATTTACCCGCTGCCCTGATGCGTTACAGTAGCTTGTAAGTATGCCATTTAGGGTAGTAATGTTAGCCGTTGTAGCCCGCATGAAGAAGAGTGCATCATCGGCGAAAAAGAGATGGTGCGTGACCGGGCATTGACGTTTGATTTGGATCCCTTGAAGCCTTTCTTCCTCAACGGCCCTTGTTATGTTTCGTGATAAGACATCCGCCACTAGAATGAATAGATATGGGAACAAGTGGTCACCTTGTCGGATTCCTCTAGTTGGGACAACTGTTGCCGATATTTTCCCGTTTATGAGGATTTGGTAAGAGACCGTGGATACGCATGCAATTATCCAACGTACCCATACTTCATGGAACCCCAGTTTGAACAATACCGCTTTCAAAATATCTCATTCCACCCGGTCGTACGCCTTTTTCATATCAAGCTTAAGCGCACATTCCTCCAATCGCACGTTTGAGCGGTTTCTCAAGTAATGAAATATCTCATGTGCTATGACAATATTATCCTGTATGAGACGGCCTGCGACAAATGCACTTTGGAAAGGAGAGATGATATCTGACAGATAGGGCTTCAATCTATTCGTCAGCACTTTCGAAATAATCTTGTAACCAAAATTGCATAAACTGATAGGCCTAAAATGAGCTAGCGAAACAGGACTAGTCATTTTTTGGTATAAGGGCTATATCAGTGTGATCTAATTGAGAGGAGAAAGTACCTGAAGTGAAGAAGGATTTAACCATAGTGAAAACATCTTTGTCCACCACATCCCAGTACCTTTGGAAGAATAGCCCCGGATATCCGTCGGGTCCCGGTGCCTTGGAGCCACCTAGTTGAAAAGTCGCTGCCTTGACCTCCTCCAATGTCACCGGGCGTATCAATTTCGTATTCATTTCAGCTGAGACCATAGAAGGGACAACATTAAGCACATTCCCCCACCCCCGTGTTCCGTCCGATGAAAATAACTTGCTGTAGAATTTCGTGAATTCGTTGGCAATCAAGTTCTCGTCTACCACCGTTCTTCCATCCTCTGTAGTGATCTTTAAGATTTTGTTTCTCCTTCGTCTATCTACTGTCGTCATATGGAAAAATTTCGAGTTTCTGTCACCATGGTTCAGCCATTTGACACGAGACCTTTGACGCCAGTATATTTCCTCCCTCCTCCATAATTCGCTCAAACGTTGCTTAATTTCACCTTCTTCAGTAGCATGTAATGTGTTGGGGTGCTGCATTTGCAGTTCTCTTAGACGTGAGTAAGCCTTTGTGATCTCTCTTCTTGTATTGCCAAATTTATCACGGTTCCATGTAGATAATTTGGACCTGCATCTCAGTAGTTTGGAAACAACACGGCCTCCTGCTATTACCTCCTCCGTGGAATTCACTTCGTTCACCTCAAACCAGTTCTCTTTGATCGGATAATTACACTCCGTGTGCTCAAGCCATGCCTCTTCGAACCTAAATAATCTCGGACCCTTTGTGTCTTGATGATTTGGGACCAGGACAATGGGTCTATGATCCGAACCTAAGAACGGCTCATGGAAAATCTGAGTTTTGGGGTGTCGCTGTAGCCAAGCCGCGTTGGCTAATCCTCGATCAAGTCGCTCGCAGATCTATGCATCCCTTGGTTGATTGTTCGCCCAAGTAAACGGGTACCCATGGTAATTCAGGTTCATTAGACCAGCATCACTTATCATTTTATTGAAATCATCCATTCTTGCTTGGTCCTTCGGATTCCCGCCAAATTTTTCATATTGGAACCGGATATCATTGAAATCGCCAATGCCAACCCAGGGTGCTACTCTTCTCCTTGCAATTCGACGCATAGTATCCCAGTTTTTCCTCCTTTCATCGGGACGGGGTGACCATAAACACAAGTAAGGTAGTGAAACTCACCAGAAGCTACGTGCTGAACCGTGCAATCGATGAATTTTTTTGAACGATATAATATAGTAACATCGTAGCTTGACTCCCACCACAGGGCTAGGCCCCCTGACCTACCCAATGGGTCTACGTAAGCTGCATTAGGGTAATGAATTTTCCTTCGCACCTTTTCACAGAACTCCAACATGTTTTTTGTTTCCATTAGGAAGATGATCGCCGGCTTATACCTCCTAATGAGGTCCTGGAGATGTGGAACCGTCAGGTCGGACCCGAGTCCCTAGCAGTTCCATGACAGTGTACTCATGGATCCCTTGTGGCTGTTTCGGGACAACCACCAGAACCCGTCAATGAGTTAGATTCCGCAACATTCAAATTCAACTGAGGTCCAATATAGAGACCTCCACTTCGTCTCCCACATTCCCTTCCCCTTCCTGAGCTTGAGGAAGCACGCCCTTCTATTCTTGCCCCTGACTGAGGCAGTTTGGCTCACTTTTTTGTCCTTTCCAGGATTACGCGGTTTGATACGTTTCGAGCACGTTCCTTCTTCATCGTCCTCGATCTCCTTTCTCTTCTTTATTGAGAGTCTATTGACTATAGGGCTCAAACCAGTGGAAGGTAGGGGAATGATTTGATCATGAGTTGGTGAGTTCGGCTCGGCTCACTACAAGAAATCTCACTTTTAGTGGCGGTCGGAAGTCGCCACTAAAGCCCCAAATGCCGTCACTAAGCCACAGTGGCGGCAATTTTTTTGTCAGAATAGAGCCCGTTGCTAAAGGCTTTAGTGGCGAACAAGAAGCCGCCACTAAAGGCTTGCCGCCACTAAATGCCTAACTAGTAGCAACAAATATCGCCACTGTATATGCATATTTAGTGGCAGAGCCTTTCCGCCACAAATGACTACCTATAGTAGCGATATGGTTTGACACTATATATACATTATTAGTGGCGACATGAAGTTGCCACAAATGTCGTTTTATTGTGGCGACTTATAGTCGATACAAAATACTATATATTGTGGCTAAATTCTTTCGCCACTGTATATGTATTATTAGCGGCAATTTATATCGCCACAAAAAACTATTTATTGCAGCAACATAGTCGACACTATATATGCATAATTAGTGTCGACATATTACCACCACAAAAGACAATTTAATGTGTCGACAAAATTTGACACTAAATATACATAATTAGTGGTAACCTATAATTAGTATTAACCTATTTATTGTTGCTAATTATATTATTTTGTATCATTGCTTGTAACTATAAATAGCAATCAACAATGTATTATTGTAGCACTAGGATTTCGTACAAATATAATATATTCACTCCGTAAATTTTTTTATCATACTTACATTCAAATACAAATACGAATAAGTACAAAGAAAGAGCATGACATATACCTTAACCTAAATCTAGTAAATAAAGACTCATGCCTAAAGTTAGTAAAACTCATACAAGAAGCTATAATTCCAGCCCATCTGTAGAAAGAGCAGAAAATAATAGCTTAGTAAGGCATGTGCTTAGTGGCGATTCTTACTCCATTAAAGCACGAGCTTCACATCCTCTGAAGGAGATCTTGTTTATTCCATCTTTAGTAAATGGCGTAACCTAACATGAAAAGAGAAAAAATAATCAACAAGTAATTACAAATATACTAAAAGCAATCCGGGCCATGCTTATTTATCACATGCACAGGTACCACACATTCTCATTTTCAAATCATATCCTATATAACCCCCATCAACAGTCTTACCTGTCCTTAACGATGGTGATGAAGTTAAGCCCTCAACTTTCTTAGAATTTTATCCAATGCAAGTTGAAGGGGCATTTCTGGAGACACTGTCACATGCACAAACACATCATCATCAATAAACTCATCTTCAAAACCTCACCAAATCAACCACTCTCCAATTACTCAGTATAGCCAAAATAATAATCCTCACTATCTATCCAATTCCACTTATTCATTAAGCTTGTAATTAATCTATTTCTTGACATGTTTCTCCAGTTCTAATCATATAAGTAATAGACTAACAAAATGTGGACAACTACACTTGTTATACCTCTAAAACTTGCAAAGGATCGAGAGATTCAGAATAGGTTTCTCGAGGATTGTGACTTCGGGAGAGTGGGGTGGCCTCCTAGAACAAAGAGCGATTTAAAAACGTTAGCGAGAAGATTCAATTACTTGAGAATAAATATAATAGATGGAAAGCTGAAAAACTTATTAGTGAATGAAGGTTGTAGCATCCGACCAAAGAAACAAGATTGCAAGACCTATAATTAATCCATGGCAGGTCAATGTAAGCAGATGATACTCAATAAATTCAAATTTCAAACAGAGTCCATATTACCAAAACTACGCCAAGAGCACCACCAGAGAACTTATTGTCCCTCCATAGGAACTGCTGCAGAAAATGAGGACTGTGCGTGAGAGGAAATTCATGGAATGTTTAGATGAATGTAATGAAAATCCCTTCCACCGGAAGATTTTAATAAGATTTGTTACATATTTCCACCAGACCAACACTAAACAATGACAAATAGTGAATGAAACAATATCTATTCAGGGTTAAAGATCACATCTGTAGTATCAGATTTCCGAGCACATTGCAAATTTCATCAAGCTACTTGATCAAGCATTTCGTAAGATATCAAGATAATGAATTTCTAAAGTGGCTCCAGAAACCATTTTGAATTGATATAACACAGTATCCGGAAACAACAAACCACCCATAATTTCCAATTTACGTCATACAGAAGAAGCCTATAACTCAGTATTTTTAAGCAATTTAAACCCTAAAAATATTTATTTTTTAAGTAATTAATGAAAATACTAGTAACTGAAGAGAAATGACCTAAAATGGAGAAATTGCCCAAAAATTAGGAATTAGGGTTTCAAATTTCATACCAAGAAGTCCGACGAGGTTAGCTGGAATCTTTCTGGAAAGGCATCCGGTCGTAGCAAGCGGACGGCGAGAAGGCGCCAGCATACACTGAGTGGCCGGCGGCGGACAACGAGTGGGCGGCTGAGGTGAGGAATTTTCGATGAGCTCTGGTCAAGACTAGTCGAACCAGCTCCAATAAGGTCGAGATTGCTCTTGATACAACCAGGTGACGTCGAAGGCAAGGCCGATCTTATTCTCTCGCTACTTTCTCTATCTCTCTCTTGATCTTTTTCTCCCGGCTAGGTAGCGACGTCAAATTGGTGTCCGATGGCTGAGCTAGAGTGGTAGGGGCGACGCTGAAGGCTGTATCCTAGATCGATCGGAGGGTACTAGCACGGAAAGATCTCTCTCTCTATCTCTCTCTGGAGTTGGAAGAAGATGAACAAATATGTTCTAAAATTCAAGCGTCGGAGAAGAGAGGGTTAAGAGTTAAGACAAAGGGTTATTTGGATTCGGTGTGACATGGTGTAGCATAAGATCAATAGTGGAATTCAGTGTGATATGGTGCACTGTAAGCTCATTAACTTTGTTATTTTTCTTTTGTTTCCATCCTAAATTTTCTTATATTTCTATTTGACGACCAAATAAAGATGGATATAAGCTATTTAGGGTTGGATTGGGAAGGATGAAAAGTTGTAACGGGAAGATTTAACGGCGTGAATGCATCCATTCTAAAAAAATCCGGGTTGGATTGTTCGGGTTACTGTTTCAATTTATATCAATCGGTCTTTAAATTTTGATATTTACAAAAGCACAGACGCTTTTAAATGATTGTAGCAAGTCCCTTATATCTTACTTAATAAACCAAAGTGGATTTTTTTGGATAAAAATCAAAGTGAATCACTTAATACAAATTGTTATTTCATCTAAGTCAAACAAATTAATATGCAACATAATCTTTAAATATTATTAAACGTATGATTATCTTAGCTATTTGTTTAAGGTCTCATATATATATTTACCATAATGTAAAATTTTATTTAAGTAATATGACACACAAAATACAAGTCATATGTAATCACACAAATACTTGCCTACGCAAGTACCAATTACATAGTATTTTTAAACATATTGATATAACTATAATTCCAAAAATTACTTATGCCAATAACTAAAATCAGTAACTATTATATAATTTCTTTATAATAAATTTATATTTGAAATGTAAATAAATAAATTAAAAAAATTAAAAATCTAAAGTTATTAAATTACAACCAAGTAGCCACTATATATTTGCGGCTAAAAAAAAAGTAGCCACTATACAAACATAACTTAAAATATTATCGAACCATCAGCTTAATATTAACTATAACTATACGACAATCCAATTATAAATAATCATTATCTAACGGTAAAAAAGTTACAAAAGCACAAAATGAAATGTTATATATTTTTAACTTTTGCATTTAATACATCGTAACAGCCGCCACCAATACGAGCTTAGAAATACATTTTAAGAATTAATTAATATATACAAATACATAATGTATCATAGATTTAATTAAAAAATTTATAATTACGAACCAACTTAAATAATTTAACATTACTTTTTTTTTGTAGTAGTTTAGGGTATAGTGTTTTAATCTTTAGTGTATCAATTTGTTTAGGGTATAGTAGTTTAGTGTTTAGTAGTATATGATTTAAGGTATAGTGATATTTAGTGTATAGTAGTCTATGTTTTAGGGTATAGTGATTTATATGGTTATGGTGAAGTGGGTTTAGGGTATGGTGGTTTAGGGCATAGTAGTTTCGGCTATAGTTGTTTAGGTTATAGTGGTTTATGGTATAGTGATTTGGTCATTATTTTGTAAGTCATGATCAATTAGCATATATCATATCTAAGAAAACAAAACAGATTTTCTCAAACTACTTTCCTAAAATTTCATCTTCGGGTAAAAATCTCGCCACTGTAAGGTAACTTTAGTGGCAACAGTAAAAATGTCGCCACTGTAAGGTAACTTTAGTGGCAAAACAATCTGCTGGTGAGGATGGGCTATGGTTTGGAAGGTAAGGAAGGGGTGTATGGTATGGGTTATGATGTGGGGGGGTCTGAATTGGGAACGAAGGAGGGGCTTGAGCAATATGGATCTGTTGCCACTGAAATGAGGTTCTTATCTCACTAGGGATTATGGTCTCTAGGGGTAGGGTATCATGGGGTCTAAGCACGGGTGTACTTGGTAGATTAGGTTCAGATGGGGTAATGGGAGAGAGTTGGTTGCTTAAGTGTTTGGCTGGGGGCTGGTCTGCAACAACATTAGTACCAATAACACTACCAACTTCAACAATAGGCGTAGGTTCACTTGCTTGGGTGGGGGGATTTTGCATGGCCACCTTCTCACCAACTATAGTCTCCAATAGGGTATCTGGACGTTCTTTGGACTTTGAGGACTGTTGTTGCATCATGCTCTTCCATTGCTTGAGCTTATCATCTGGTTTCTCTTCAGCAACCGGTCGCCCTAAGACCGTGGCCTTCTTGTTTATGAACTTGGGTCGAGTTCCAATTAGCCAGGGTCTGTACATAGGTTTTCCCTCCGTGGTGGCCGACTGAGCTACGTCTTCTTTGCATTGCGAGATAGAATGACCAAGGCGGCCACATCCATAACACAATCCAGGAAGTCGTTCATACTGGATGTTTGCCCATATATCTGTTCCCTGATCATCTGTCCACCAAAAGCCGGCCAATAGAGGGGTGTTGGCATTGAGCATCACCTTTGATGGGTTCGACTACAGCCGTTAGGCCCTATTAACGGCGAGGAAACGGCAAATAGGCCCGATGGGCCCTAAACGAAGGCCAAGATGGCCCAGGCAAAGGATCCCGACGAAGGGAGTCCGAGGATGAGAGGTCCCGACAGAGTCGGACCTGATAAGCGAGATGAACGCTCCCGACGAGCTGCCTCTGAGTAGGCCCCGATGATGAATCCCTGAGAACAATAGGCCCTGTCACGATGACGAGGGGCCCCGAGCGGTGACACAACGAGATAACTCTGGAGTCCCCGATGTTAGTCGGGACTCGTTATCAGAGGGTAAGGCCGAGATACGCGGGGCGTGGCCGAGATACGCGGAACGTGGTTAAGATACACGGAGCGTGGCCGAGATACGCGGGGCGTGGCCGAGATAAGCGAGATCATGGCCTAGATAGGCGGGATCACACCCGAGATACGCGGGATACGGGCTAACCACCCCCAACGGTTCACCAGGTAACTGAGGTATCTCTTCGCCTATAAAAGGGAAAGAGGTCACCTCAGATCACTTACGTTGAAATACCTTACTTGAGATTACTGCTTGCCAGTCCGTACAAGATACTCATTTAAGCATCGGAGAGGGATTCTGGGTCACCGCCCGGTCTATCCCCTCTTGCAGGATTGCGTGGAGCGAAGGAGCTAGGATCGCCGTCAAAGACCGTACCGGAGTTCCACCGTGATCCAACATTGGCGCAGTCTGTGGGAATCTAACAAAAAGCTGATATGCCTTCTACTCGTTCAATGGCGGCTGGCAAGCAAAGAAGGCAAGGACAATCTGGTGGTTCCCGTCACCCCGCTGCGACTACTCTGAATTCACTACCAGAACAGGAGGAAAACCAAAACCATCCCGCTGCTGAGCTCTCCCAGACAGAGGGGCATAATGAAGGTCCCGAAGAGATTGCTGCTCAGCACCAGGGCAATAGGGAGCAGGAGGCTCCCCCAGCTGCGGACCTGACGAGGGCTGTGGCAGAAGCCATGCCTATGTTTTTGGCAGCCGTGGAGGCTCTCTTGGATCGGAGAGAGGCTGCGAGGAGGCAGGAGGAGATGCCCCCGTTAGAAGAAGCGCCCCACCAGCAGAGGTTCGAAACGTGCGGGAGGCTCCGCCCCGAGGCCAGGACAGGAGTAGGGTGTCCATTCAGCCAGAGAGATTCGTGGTTGATGGGCCAGGACCAGTACAGCACAAGACCATTCCCCTGAATGGTTCCATCACCCCCGATCAGGTGGTAAAGATCGTGAACATCTGCATGGGAGAGCAGAAGCCGCTGGTGTCGGAGCTGAGGGATCGATCTACTCATCCCTTCGTTCCTCGAATCATAGACACCCTAGCCCCGCCAGGGCTGGGTATCCCCACGATAAAGGAATACGATGGCGAAGGAGATCCGGTTCGTCATGTCCAGAAGCACCTCATGGCGTGTCAGGGAAGAGCCCCGAATGAAGATATAGTGTGTACGCTGTTCCCGAACACACTTGGGGAAAGAGCCCTGACCTGGTTCTTTAGTCTGCCCCCAGGCTGCATTACTTGCTGGGCAGATATGCACGACCGGTTCATTCAGCAGTACCAGGGTCGCAGACGTTTGCTGAAGAGTGTGAGGTCCCTGACCCAGGTGGTACAGAGGCCCGACGAATCGCTGGCACACTATTACCAGCGGTACACTGCCAGTGTGGCGGAGATTGATGAGGAGATCTCGGAGGGTGAAACCATCCGTACATTCATTCGGAACCTAACGGCCCACTACGGTTCCGACCTAATGCACAGCGTGGCTGAGAAAGCCGTGTGGAATATGGAGGTGCTACAGAAGAGGGTGAAACGGCAAATCGATGTCCAGGAGTCGAAGATAGCCGCTGGAGAGCTAGAGCCCCCGAAGTCGAATAAAGGAAAGCAGTCGGTTAAACCTTTCGACGATTGTAAGTCAAAGGGTAAACCCGAGGGCAGTCGGGATCGAGGCCGCTCTGGTCGGAGAGACGATAGGCGTTCTTTAAGGAAGGACAAGCGGGAGGATCTTGACATTCCTCTCAACTGCTCCATGGCGGAGGTACTAACGGTCATGGAACGACAAGGTATCTCCAGGTACCCCCCAAAGAAGGATGGAGAATTCTTAGGATCCCGCACGGATCGCTACTGCCGATTTCACCGCGCAAATGGTCACGACACCAACCATTGTCGGGAGCTGAAGAAAGAGATCGAAAAGCTGATCCAGAGGGGGAAGCTCAAGGAGTTCGTCGAGGATAAGCGGTGTCGATCCCGCTCTCGGTCCCGATCGCGGTCCCGTTCTCGATCCCGCGACCGGTCCCCAAAGAAGAAGAGGTCCGACCCGGAGCCGTCCGGCGCCCGCAAAGAACGACGAGGCACCATCAACGTGATTCACGGAGGATTCGCTGCTGGAGGTGATACCTCGTCCTCTCGAGAGGTTTACGCCTCTAGAATTCCTACGGCTGTGGTACTGGGTAAGAGGTCCCGATCCTGGACCCTGAAAGAAGAGATGGTGATCTCCTTTTCGTCGGAGGATCTCATAGGCGTGGAGACTCCGCACGATGACGCCTTGGTTGTGACCTTGGATGTAGACGGGTACGAGATGAAGCGTATTCTGATCGACGGAGGGAGCTCCTCCGATATTCTATTCATGGACGCGCTGGAGGCTATGGGAAAAACGAAGAAAGACCTGAAGGAGGCGAATTTCCCGATGGTTGGCTTCTCTGGCTCCACCTCCTATCCGCTAGGGGTGATCACCTTGCCAGTGGAGTTTGGCAGCGGGTGGAAATCAGAAAGAAGGAACATCGAGTTTGTGGTAGTTGATTCCGCAGGGACTTACAACGCAATCATCGGGAGAACTACCATCAACCCCCTGATGGCAGTTGCCTTGACTGTTCTCCAAAAGATGAAGTTCCCGACCGACCACGGAGTCGGAGAGGTCAAAGGCGACCAGGTGGCTTCCCGAAAATGTTACGTTAACGCCACCCGAAGGAGGAGGCGAGAGGCCATGAGTGTCCTCCAGACAGATACAGATCCTAGAGAGGAGTTTGGGCGTCCCGCCCCCATAGAAGATCTAAAAGAAGTTGAGATCGACGGACCCCAGAGGAAGGTGAAAATCGGGTCTGCTTTGACCGAAGAGACAGCCCGAGAGTTGATCGACCTACTGAAAAAGTTCAAGGAGCTGTTTTCCTGGTCCCCGAGCGATATGCCAGGAATCAGCCCCGATGTGATCGTACACGAGCTGAGGATAGATCCCGCGATCAAACCTATCACGCAGAAAAGGCGTCCGATGGGCACAGACAAGAATCGCGATCCAACAGGAGGTGGGCAGGTTGCTCGATGCTGGGTTTATTAAAGAGCTCCGATTCTAGACTTGGGTCGCTAATCCGGTGCTGGTGAAGAAGACTAATGGGAAATGGCGGATGTGTGTGGATTTCCGCGACCTGAATAAAGCTTGCCCGAAGGACTGTTACCCGCTCCCGAGAATCGACCAGCTGGTGGATGCCACATCGGGACATGAGCTGCTGAGCTTCATGGATGCGTATTCGGGCTACAACCAGATCAAGATGGCTAAGGAGGACGCTCCTCACACAACGTTTTATGCAGACAGTGACATCTATCACAACGACGTCATGCCTTTCGGGTTGATCAATGTCGGGGCAACCTATCAGCGGATGGTGAATAAGCTGTTCGGAGATATGCTGGGGGAGACCATGGAGGCTTACGTGGATGATATGCTGGTGAAGTCTTGACAAACTGAGGATCATGTGCACAACCTAGCCATGGCGTTTGAGCGGATGAGGCTTCATCAAGTTCGCTTAAACCCGACGAAATGCGCTTTCGGAGTCCACTCAGGGAAATTTTTGGGCTTTATGGTGAGCCAGAGAGGAATTGAGGTGAATCCCGAGAAGCTGAGGGCGATTGAGGAGATGCAGTCTCCGATAAACCATCGGGAGGTGCAAGTGCTGAATGGCCGACTAGCTGCAATGAATCGCTTCCTGTCCAAAGCAAGCGACCGATCAATGCCATTTTTCGAAGTTCTGAGGGCCAACAAGAAGTTTGAATGGACCGCCAAGTGTGAAGAAGCGTTCCAAGCGCTCAAGCAGCACCTCCGCACCCTCCCGCCGTTGGCGAAACCGGTTCCAGGCGAGCCGCTCTATCTTTACTTGGCTGTTTCTGAATTTGCCATTAGCTCTGTATTAGTGAAGGTTATCGAGGGTAATCAAGTCCCCGTCTATTATGTAAGCAAGGCGTTTGCCAAGTCTGAATTGAATTATCCTCTGGTTGAGAAGTATCTCTTTGCCTTGATTATTACTGCTTGGAAGCTAAGGCCTTACTTCCACGCACACGAGATCACTGTGTTGACGAACCAGCCTTTGAAGCATTTTTTGAACCGACCAGATGCATCGGGGAGATTAGTAAAATGGGCAGTAGAGCTTAGTGAGTTTCGCATACACTTTGCTCCAAGAACGGCCATTAAGGGCCAGGCATTGGCGGATTTCATAGCAGAATCTACAGCCCCCGATCTAGAAGAAGCGGGCCCTGTAGAGGGGGCAACCATGGAGGTCCCGACAGAAGAACAACCAGAGAGGGCAGAGCAATCAGAACAGCCAAACGAGGAAAATACCTGGGAAATGTACACGGATGGCTCCTCGAGTTCGGACGGATCAGGAGCAGGTTTTTTGTTGATACCACCGGGTGGAGGTGAGCCGCTCCGATACGCCTTGGCTTTAACATTCAAGGCTACAAACAATGAAGCGGAGTATGAGGCTCTTATCACGGGCCTGAAAATTGCTAAAGGCACTGGAGTCGATTACTTGAGAGTGAAGTGTGACGCAGCTTTAATCGTAAACCAGGTTCAAGGGCGATACGAAGCGAGGAGCCCGATAATGAAGAAGTGTCTACGCGAGGTACAAGCCCTGAAGGAGAGCTTTAAAAGCTTCGACATCGAGGCAATCCCGAGGGAGGAAAACGTAGAGGCAGACGCCTTGAGCAAATTTGCCCTGGGGGCACCCTTGGAAGAAAATCGGAAGGTGCACTTCTTGGAGAAGGTGATCTTATCAACCACCGACCCGACACAGGTGTGTGCCATTGAAGCAGGATCGGAGGAGGAGCCCACTTGGATGACCCCGATAGTCGCGTACCTGACTACGGGGGCAGTCCCCGATGACAAGGTAGTAGCTGACAGGATACGTCGGATCGCGGCTAATTACATGATGCTGGACAGTCAGCTATACAAGAAGGGTTGGTTCTCGACTCCATACTTGAAGTGTGTGGTAGAACCCGACACAAATCGAATCCTGAAGGAGGTGCATGAAGGGGTCGCGGCTTGTCATGAAGGGGCCCGATCCATTATGAGGAAAGTGCTGAACTTGGGCTATTATTGACCTACGATGAGCAAGGAAGCGACGGCGTTGGTCCGATCCTGTGACGCGTGCCAGAGGTACGCCCCGAGTATCGTGGCTCCGGCCGCTAATCTGACATCAATCAAGAGCGCTTGGCCCTTCGCGCAATGGGGCATCGACTTGGTGGGACCTCTTCCACAAGCACAAGGTCAATGTAAGTATTTACTTGTAGCTATCGATTATTTTTCGAAATGGATAGAGGCAAAGGCGTTGGCCAGAACGACGGGGAACCAGATCGTCAAGTTCCTCCAGACCCATATTGTGTCCAGATACGGGATTCCTAAAGTGGTGATCAGCGACAATGGTCCACCGTTTAACGGCTCTCAGGTGAGGGAGTATCTGGAGGAGTTGAACATCGAGCATCGGACAGCTTCCGTACGCCATGCTCAGACTAACGGTCAGGTGGAATCAGCCAACAAAATCGTGATAGATGGCCTGAAGAAGAGGGTCTACGCCTTGAAGGGCAAATGTCTGAACGAACTGGAAAACGTGCTTTGGGCTGTTAGAACGACACCCAAACGATCAACGGGGGAGACTCCGTTTGGCCTCGTTTATGGCACGGAGGCTGTCGCCCCCGTGGAGGTAGCTGTGGCGTCCCATCGGATGAGATATTACGAGCCTCTGACGAATGATGAAATGAGACGTCTGGACTTGGACTTACTCGAAGAGAAGAGGCGGGAAGCCGATGAAGTCCAAGCTCGAATGCGTTTGGCGACGGCCAGGTACTACAATCGGCGAGTAAAGTCCCGACAGTTCTTCGTCGGGGAGCTGCTCTGGCGTCGCAACGAGTTTACTCTTTTGGATCGAATCAACAAGATGTCACCAAAATGGGAAGGACCTTATAAGGTCGTGGGGATGCCAGCTCCAAATGCGTACAAATTGGAAGACCTCGATGGCAGAGTATTGAAGCATTCTTTTAGTGGCGAACACTTGAAGAAACACCATGCTTGATGAAAGTCGCCTTAAGTGGTGCCCAATGAAAGTCGCCTTAAGTGGCGTATGCTGTTTATCGTTTAATTCGATGTAAGCCAATTTTGTGCCATCAATAAATAAAGAGGTTGCTTCCGATCAGAATTGTTCTTAGATTTACTCTAAGCTTTATAAAGTCGCCTTGAGTGGTGCCCGAGAAAAGTCGCCTTGAGTGGTGCACGAGAAAAGTCGCCTTGAGTGGTGCACGAGAAAAGTCGCCTTAAGTGGTGCATGATTCTTAGACTTATTCTAAGTATTGAAAAGACGTCTTAAGTGATGCGCGAGATTAAGTCGTCTTAAGTGATGCACGGGATTAAGTCGTCTTAAGTGATGCGCGAGATTAAGTCGTCTTAAGTGATGCATGAGAAAAGTCGTCTTAAGTGATGCACGGGAGTAAGTCGTCTTAAGTGATGCGCGAGATTAAGTCGTCTTAAGTGATGCACGAGATTAAGTCGTCTTAAGTGATGCATGAGAAAAGTCGTCTTAAGTGATGCACGGGAGTAAGTCGTCTTAAGTGATGCGCGAGATTAAGTCGTCTTAAGTGATGCACGAGATTAAGCCGTCTTAAGTGGCGCGTGATTCTTAGATTTATTCTGAGTATTGAAAAGACGCCTTAAGTGGTGCATGATGGTAAGTCACCTTAAGTGGTGCAAGTTATTAAATCGTCTTAAATGATGTATGAGAATATCTTAAGTATCGAGGTTTCGACTTGAGAAAGTATAATAAAGCCACTGGGAGGAGTGCAATGAAAGAATCGGAACTAAGAAAGTCTGACATTAATAGGGCTCGAAGGCTCGATGATTACAAAAGGAGGAGAATACAAAGATTCTAGCGATAAGCAGTTAGGCCTAATCCTTGTTAGCGGCATCAACGGGAACAGGGTCCGCAAGGTCTAGGGCAGAAGGCTCCACTGGGTCAGCCGTTGGTAGGGCTGGGCAAAAAAACCGGTTCGGTTGAACCGAACCGGATAGAACCGGTTCTGGCCGAACCGGTTTGCATATGGTTTGGTTTTTACTATATAAATCAGGAGCGGTTCTCAGCTGGTTCTATACAGGTTCAGAACCGGTTCTGAACCGGTTGTTAAAAAAAAAAAATTAAAAACCCTACGCTCAATTACAGCCGCCAGACTCCAGTAAAAATTTTGCCGCTCCTCTAGGAAGACGCTGGGCACTCCCCCGCCGGACCTCCATCCACCACATCGCCGGCGAGTTTTGCTCAGTCCAATTTGCTACGGTGAGTTACTAAATTCTAACTTCCTATAGTGTTTATTGTTTCTGTAGGATTTCGTTAAATGAGTTTGAATCGATCCGTTTCTTTCACTTGATACAATTGAATAATGCCTTCCTCGTTCGGATCACCAACAACGATATTTTGATGAATTTTTTATTTTGGGTTCGTCGACAGCTCAATTAGTTCGAGAACTGAACCGAATTCAGTTCTGTTCAACAGAACTGAACCGAATTCAGTTCTGTTCAACAGAACAGAACTGGGTTCAGTTCTGTTCAACAGAACAGAACTGGGTTCAGTTCTGTTCAACAGAACTGAACTGGGTTCAGTTCAGTTCTGTTCAACAGAACTGAACTGGGTTCAGTTCAGTTCTGTTCAGTTCTGTAGAACTCGGTTCAGTTCTGTTGAACTGAACTGAACCCAGTTCAGTTCAACAGAACTGAACCGAGTTCTGCATGACTGAACTGGGTTCAGTTCTGTTGAACTGAACTGGGTTCAGTTCAACAGAACTGAACCCAGTTCTGCAGAACCGAACCCAGTTCTGCAGAACTGAACCCAGTTCAGTTCAGTTCTGCAGAACTCGGTTCAGTTCAGTTGAACTGAACCGAACCCAGTTCTGCAGAACTGAACTGGGTTCAGTTCAGTTCTCAGTTCTGCAGAACTGAACTGAACCCAGTTCAGTTCTGCAGAACTGGGTTCAGTTCAGTTCTGTTGAACAGAACTGGACTGGGTTCAGTTCAGTTCTGCAGACAGTTCGATGAAATTTTATTATTATTGGTTGAATGAATTATCGCTAAATATTTTGTGTAGTAAGTATATGAAGCTTGGTTATTGATGTGCTGATTTATATTTTGCATTTTAGATGTCTCTACCATCATCATCTTCTGGAAGAGGAAACAGTGGAGTACAAGAAAAAGAGCGTCCTAAGAGGAAAATTGCTGATATTGATGATCCATCAAACGGTAATCAATCAGCAGAAGTAGATGAAGCTGCATGTCCTCATTTGGATGGACCATCAGAGGTGCCAATAGTTCCATCGGAGGCAAGTCGAATTGCTAAAGCTCCAAAGAAAGGCAACAATTCTCGATATGGATGGGAGCCAGAGGCGAGTCGAAAAAATGAATCTCCACACTGAAAACATTACGACAGGTTGAAAAAATTTAGTGCTAAGGGTAAGCCTGTTGGTCAGTGCTTGTACTGTGGTGCACATATTGTAGCTGACGGTACAAGTTCTTTGAAAAATCATACGATAAGATGTAACCAATCTCCTTTCAAAGTAACCATGGATAACTTTTTCCCAAAAGAAGATGGTGAAAGGGCAGATGGTACCAGTGGTGTTGTTTCTCGACCACCTTTGCATTCAACTGTACCTAAATTCGATCAAGCTCTTTGTCGTAGAGAGCTTGTTCGAATGTTTATTGTTGCTGAGCTGCCATTTAGGTTCGTTGAAAATGAAGCGTTTAGGCAGTTTCTTAAGGTGCTACAACCAAGGTTTGAGGTTCACTCACGCAGAACACTGACCAGAGACGTTTTACAAATGTATGGGGAAGAGAAGGAAAAGTTGGGGAATTTCATCAGAAGTGTTAAAGGTAAGGTTTGTCTAACTACTGATTTGTGGACTTCATGTCAGAGCTTTAGTTATATGAGCCTTACTGCACATTTTATTGATGATAACTGGAAATTGCATAAGAAGATCTTGAATTTTGCTCGAGTTACTGGTCATACAGGTGAGCAAGTGGGTAGAGTTATTAAGGAGAAACTTCAGCAGTGGCAGATTAGGAAAGTTTTATGTATTACAGTGGATAACGCTAGTTCCAACACTGGTACAGTGAATTTTCTGAAGAGATGGCTCATAGAAGAAGATGGCACAAGTTCTGTCTTGGATGGTAACCATATGCATGTGCGTTGTTGTGCTCATATCCTTAACCTGGTTCTACAGGATGGGTTGTCTGGAATTGTTAAGTCTATTTCTAGAATCCGTGATGCAGTGAAGTATGTAAGAGGATCTACATCTAGGTTTGATAGATTTAAAACTCATGTCAAATCTGCAAATATTTCAACTAATCGCATAGTGTCACTGGATGTTGAAACTCGATGGAATTCCACCTATAAAATGTTGGATGTTGCTTTACTCTATCAGAAGGTGTTTCAGCGATTAGAAGGAGATGAAATAGAGAAGTACACTGAGGAGCTTGTAAAGAAGGATGGTGTCCCTACAGTTACTGATTGGAGTCATGCACGTAGTATTTTGCCTTTTCTTAAGGCATTTTATAATGCTACAATGCGCATTTCCGGATCTTCATATGTTACTGCTAGTAGTTACATTGTTGAGGTGTCTGCTATTGGGATGGCAATTAACAAAAATTTGTCAAACCGAGATCCATCAGTTAAAGATATGGCTACAAGGATGAAAGCAAAGTTCATGAAATATTGGGGAGATTCGTATAAGGTTAACATGTTGTTGATGATTGTTTTGGTTCTTGATCCTAGGCAAAAGATGAAAGGTGCTGAGTTCTATTTTAACACCTTCTATGACCATCATAAAGCCGGTGTCCTCGAGCATGATTTGGAAACTAATTTGAAGTCAATATTTGATCAATATGCAAAAGTGAACGAAGGCATTACAAGTCACCAACCGATGCACATTGATGGTGATGATGATGGTGATGATGATGATGATTATGCCAATGCATATTGGCAAGCAACGGGCAATACCGGTCAATCAAGTTCAACAACTGAGCTTGATAAGTACTTGAAAGAAGATCTTGAGCCTTATAAGCGGGACAGTGATCTAGATTTGCTTAACTGGTGGAAGGCGAACTCGAATAGGCTTCCGGTACTTGCTTCTATTGCAAAGGATGTGTTGGCCATACCGGTTTCCACGGTAGCTTCTGAAAGTGCTTTTAGCACTGGAGGGAGAGTTGTCAGTGAGTATCGTAGTTGTTTGGACCCTACTACAGCTGAGAGTCTTATATGCACACAAGATTGGCTTAAGGGAACCCAATTCTCATTGCTAACAGATGAAGACTTTGAAGAAATTGAGAAGTTTCAAAATGGTAATTCACTGACTTGAAAATTAATTTAGTAATTTGTTAGTCTACTTGATTAATTTTTTTTCGTTAACTTTTGTAGAGTTCAGTCAAAATGAGAATGTTCAAGGAGATTCCACCAACGGTTGATGTCATATGGATCATTTAAAGCTTAGTAAGTTCAATAACTTAGTTCAACTGGGTTCAGTTCTGCTGAACTGAGCAGAACTGAACCCAGTTCAGTTCAGTTCAGCAGAACTGAACTGAACTGGGTTCAGTTCAGTTCGGCAGAACTGAACCCAGTTCAGTTCAGCAGAACTGAACCCAGTTCAGTTCAGCAGAACTGAACCCAGTTCAGTTCAGCAGAACTGAACCCAGTTCAGTGCAGTTCTGCTGAACTGAACTGAGTTCAGTTCTGCTGAACTGAACTGAGTTCAGTGCAGTTCTGCTGAACTGAACCGAGTTCAGTTCTGCTGAACTGAACTGAGTTCAGTTCTGCTGAACTGAACTGAACCCAGTTCTGCAGAACTGAACCCGGTTCAGTTCAGCAGAACTGAACCCGGTTCAGTTCAGCAGAACTGAACTGGGTTCAGTTCAGCAGAACTGAACTGAGTTCAGTGCAGTTCTGCTGAACTGAACTGAGTGCAGTTCTGCTGAACTGAACTGAGTGCAGTTCTGCTGAACTGAACTGAGTGCAGTTCTGCTGAACTGAACTGAGTTCAGTTCTGCTGAACTGAACTGAACCCAGTTCTGCAGAACTGAACTGAGTTCAGTTCTGCTGAACTGAACCCGGTTCAGCTCTGCAGAAATGAACTTGGTTTAGTTCATCAGAAACTGGAGTTCAGTTCAACATAACCGGGGTTCAGTTCGGCACCTAAATTTGTTCGGTGAAATCAAGTAAAATTTGGTAAAAAATAAATCTCAAGTCAGTTATGTTTTATTCATGATTAACTTACTTCATATACTAACTCTTTTTATTTAATTTTTCATTTATAGATTTGTTGCACTATTGGCGTTTGAGCTACGCATGTCGCCTCTCAAGAACCGGTGGAAGTCTCAAGATTTATGCTTTAAATATTTCAACTTATATTATCAAATTGTTTGGAATTTAGATTTCGATACTATCTATGTTGAAGTGATTGGTTATCTTTATATTTTGAAAGTTTATGAATTGTTCGTCTATTATCGAATTTGGTGCGTAATTAGAAGTTAAAATAAAAAAATATCGAATTTGGTGGGTAATTAGAAGTTAAAATAAAAAAAGATTTAAGGAAAAAAAAAAGGTTCAGAACCGGTTTTGAACCGGTTCGGCCATGGTTTGGTTCTGGAGCCATAAATCCGGTTCGGTTCATGCCAGGTATAGCAAAACCGGCTGAACCTTAAATCCGGTTCCGGTTCGGTTCTGAACCGGTTCGGCCCAGAACCGAACCATGCCCAGCCCTAGCCGTTGGAGGATTGGCTATCAGGGTCATGGGATCGAGGAGTTTCCGATGAAGAAGTAGCTCCTCTTCACTCTGAACTTGTGGTATGCATTTCCGGGCTTGAGCATCGGCTTCTCTGGTGGAAATGATACATCCTTCCCGGAGAGCTGCATCATAAGCAGTGCTGAAAATTTCGTTCAGAACATAGTCGAAGTTGAAAGGCTTCCTTCCCTCGAAACCAGATCCACCGTCTGAAATCAGCCATTGAAAGGGACGTTAGGTTTTTCCGGAAAATTACAATCAAACTAAGCAAAGACGAAGGCGAACAATAGAGAAGAAACCCTTACCTGACATGATAATTGGAGGCTGGAAGAATGAACCTGACATTGCCGGAAAGATGGCCGAAGAAACACTAAGGTTTCAAGAGTTGCAGTAAGCTTTCGAAAATTTGTAGATGATAAGAGGAAACTGTACCCTGGGTGAGGTTTTTATAGGCGAAGAGGACAGTCGAAGGGGCGCTTTAATCTGAACCGTCGAAGTTGAAGCGTTCTAATCTGGACCGTTGAAATGAAAAGTGCGAGATGGTAGCAGGTGCAATGATGAAATAGCCTGAAAAGCACTTTTCAGAAAAAGCAGACACAGAAAATCAGGCACGGGTACTGATGACGTCACTTCATCATCTACTGCATTGGATGACTGGGGAACCGAGGAGTCCTCTTGGATTTGGCAGATATCCACAAGGCATTGAGGAAACATGAACCAGAAGACTCACACTGGATGACTATGACAAGGGGAAGATCCCCGACTTCGACGTCGGAGGATCGGAAGCTGAAAGACACGACGAACTAAAAGTCCCTCATGTCTTGGGGGAAAATGATGGGTTCGACTACAGCCGTTAGGCCCTATTAACGGTGAGGAAACGGCAAATAGGCCCGGTGGGCCCTAAACGAAGACCAAGATGGCCCATGCAAAGGATCCCGACGAAGGGAGTCCGAGGATGAGAGGTCCCGACAGAGTCGGACCTGATAAGCGAGATGAACTCTCCCGACGAGCTGCCTCTGAGTAGGCCCCGATGATGAATCCCTGAGAACAATAGGCCCTGTCACGATGACGAGGGGCCCCGAGCGGTGACACAACGAGATAACTCTGGAGTCCCCGATGTTAGTCGGGACTCGTTATCAGAGGGTAAGGCCGAGATACGCGGGGCGTGGCCGAGATACGCGGAACGTGGTTAAGATACACGGAGTGTGGCCGAGATACGCGGGGCGTGGCCGAGATAAGCGAGATCGTGGCCTAGATAGGCGGGATCACACCCGAGATACGCGGGATACGGGCTAACCACCCCCAACGGTTCACCAGGTAACTGAGGTATCTCTTCGCCTATAAAAGGGCAAGAGGTCACCTCAGATCACTTACGTTGAAATACCTTACTTGAGATTACTGCTTGCCAGTCCGTACGAGATACTCATTTAAGCATCGGAGAGGGATTCTGGGTCACCGCCCGGTCTATCCCCTCTTGCAGGATTGCGTGGAGCGAAGGAGCTAGGATCGCCGTCAAAGACCGTACCGGAGTTCCACCGTGATCCAACAACCTTCATCCTTATAAAACCCCGCATTATCCCATTCTCCCCGTTTATCGGTTCCACATCAATAAAATCACCTAAGTAGCCTGCAATGAGCTTGGCGCTTGCTTCATTCACCTGCCTTGGTTCCAGTAATTTATGTCAGCCAACTTTGTTCTATCATCCCACCTTTGGAGGCTCAAGCAATGACCTTGAATCGCCCAAGGCCCTTGATCAAGAATAACTTCCTTCGACTTTGCATCTTTAAATTCAAACGACATAAGTTGCTCATCGATATCGTTCATCCTAATACCCGAGTGTTTAGCCCACGCCAGCTTTAATACACTATGTACCACAACATTCTTAATCAGAATACCTTGCCAACATATCTATCTGAACTTCCATCCTTACTATCTTTAGCAAGCGTGATCCGTGGAGGCCCCGTGCGAGACTGACCATTGGTACTGGGAGAGATGTCCATCGGATGATAGGCAAAGTGTTAGATATTTAAGTTTGATTTAATATTAAAATAAAGAAACCCACCTAAAGAGGAAACCTACCTAGCCAAGCAAACAAAATGGCGGCTCCTTAGTTCCTAAGGATGTCTTGGTGGCAAAGCTTAGGAAGCCACATGTCAATGTAAAAGCATGCAAGCATGACAAGGATTGGTCTACTTATCTCTATATATAGCTATCTAGTTTAGGTTGTTTAACACACAACTACACAATATCAATACATAGAGCTCTCGACAGAAGAGTGTTAGGATTAGTAACCTTCGTCAGCTAGGTTTCTAATTAGTTAGCTTTATCAAGTTAATAGTGTTGTGAGTGTTGTAAGATATATTCTCCATCTATATAAAGAGTTTGTGTGCTTCCATTACCAAAATTATTATTCTTAGTGGCAGTAGAAATTATTGCCAACAACTGGTATCAGAGCTTTTAGGTTTGTGAGTTTGAGTGGGGTGCTGTCGAAATGGCTTCGAGTTCAACAACTGGAGTTCATGTTCAGCAATTACAATCATCGATTTTCAAATTCGATGGGAAGAATAATTTTGCTATGTGGAAGCGGTTGATGGAGATGTCTCTAAGAAACAACGGCTTTGGAGATATACTCGAGAAAGGCTTTTCTGAACAAGAAAAACCATTGGTGGAAGAAGTCCAACAACATGAGCGTGAGCGAACGCTTAATGAGAAGGCTTTGTTCCTAATCTACCAGTCGGTGGAGCTGCCGGTGCTTGAGAAAATATTTCATGCTAAAACTGCAAAAGAAGCATGGAATATTTTGCTCAAAATATATGAAGGTGCAGATCCTGTCAAGCGGACGAGACTGCAAGGACTGAAGAGACAGTTCGAGCTTACGGAGCAAGGAAAAGACGAGGGTGTTCGTGACTATTTCGCCCGAATGGAGAAGTTAGTCAACGAAATGAAGACCAACGGCGATCAAATGGCGGAGAGAGATCTCATGGAGAAGATCTTGCGGACGCTGTCTAGCCGGTTTGACTATGTGGTCACATCCATTGAAGAGTCAAGAAATCTGGAGAATATGACTCTTAATGATCTACAAGCTTCATTAGAGTCACGAGAGATGTGGATGAATGAAAGGTCATCTAGCACGATGGAGCAAGCTTTAAAGGCTCAAGTCAACTTCAAGAGTGACAGGGAGCCGTACAGACAGGAAGACAACCGTGGAGGCCCAAGCTACAAAGGAAAAGGCGGCAGACATTTTGGAAATACTTCTCAGAGTAAGTCCAAAATTCAATGTCATAAATGCAAGAAATTCGGTCATTACCAGCGTGATTGCAGATCAGATATCCAGTGCCATAATTGCAAGAAGTATGGTCATTATAGTAAAGATTGCCGTACAAGAAAACAAGAGCAGACGGATAATCGTGCTGCAGTGGTGCAGAATGATGATCCAGAGACTTTGTTGCTTGCTACTAATGAAACTGGTAGTGGTAACAATAGTCAATGGTTGCTAGACTCAGGTTGCAGCAATCATCTGAGTGGGAACAAGGAGGTATATTCTGAATTGGATGAATCATTCCGCTCTTCGGTGAAGCTCGGAGACAATCACCAGATTCCAATTATGGGAAAAGGAAATGTTGCTATCAAAATGAAGAATGGATCTTCTGACTATATTTCGGGAGTTTACTATGCTCCTACAATATGTCAGAATCTGTTAAGCGTGGGGCAACTAGCAATCAAAGGGTACGACTTGTGCTTCAACAAGCATGGGTGTACTGTTAGCGATGAGAAGAAGGGGATGATTTTGAAGACGAAGATGTCAACAAACCGTTTGTTCCCGATGAACATCAATTATGGTAATGACTCTTACTGTAATTCAATAACGGTTGATGATAGCTGGCTATGGCATATGCGGCTCGGGCACTTGAATTTTGGGAGTATCAAGTTGCTTGCAAACAAGAAGTGGGCTTCAGGCTTACCAAGTATTCAAGTTCCCGACAAGCTGTGTGAGCATTGCGTGTTGGGGAAGAAGCACAGAGAGCCATTCCCTACAAATCAAGCTTGGAGGGCCAAAGCAGTCCTAGAGCTCGTGCATTCAGACTTATGCTCTGTTGAAGTTCCATCTAATGGAGGTAACAAGTATTTTATTACTTTCATAGATGATTTCAGCAGAAAGACATGGGTATATTTCTTAAAGCAAAAGTCTGATGCATGTGACGTCATTAAGAATTTTGTGGCGTATGTTGAAAGACGCAGTGGTCACCATATCAAAACTTTAAGAACAGACAGGGGCACTGAATATATAGTGTGTGATGATTTCTTGAGGAAGCGAGGAATTCAACACCAGTTGACCGCTAGGTACACTCCTCAACAAAACGGAGTAGCGGAAAGGAAGAACAGAACCATCATGGATATGGTAAGAAGTATGCTGCATTGTAAGCAATTGCCTAAGTGTTTTTGGGCCGAAGCAGTTGGTTGTGCAGTATATATTCTAAACAGGTGTCCTGTCAAGAGTGTTCATGATAGAACTCCCCAAGAAGCATGGAGCGGAAGGAAGCCAAATTTGCGCCATGTAAAAGTGTTTGGGTGCATTGCCTATTCACATGTACCGGACCAGCTAAGAAAGAAGCTGGATGACAAGGCGGAGAAAGGCATCTTCATTGGTTATAGCCTTGACACAAAAGGCTATAAGCTGTACAATCCGAAGACTCGAAAGGTGATTGTAAGCCGTGATGTAACATTTGAAGAAAATGGAGTGTGGGATTGGACAGAAGAAGAGAAGACTTCATTGCCCACTCCGGTGTTCATAAACAATGAAGTTGCGCCAAACAGTCAAGTTGATGAGCAACTTGCCTCTCCTGATCCAGAGGAGTCTCCAAGCGAGGTTACAGAATCTTCATCACCCACAGGGCGTCCACAACGAGAACGCCGTCCACCTTCGTATTTAAAAGATTACGAACTTGGTGATCCAGATAGCGAGGAAGATGTCGTTCATTATGTTTTCTTTGCAGATTGTGATCCAGTACAATTCGAAGAAGCATCAAATGATGATCGATGGGTTAAGGCAATGGATGATGAGATTCATGCCATTGAGAAAAATGATACGTGGGAGTTAACGACTCTGCCAGCAGAGAAGAAACCCATTGGAGTCAAGTGGGTGTACAAGACAAAGTACAAGCCCAACGGTGAAGTCGAGCGGTTCAAAGCGAGACTCGTGGCAAAAGGATACAAACAGAAGCCAGGTATTGATTACTTTGAAGTGTTTGCTCCTGTTGCAAGATTGGATACGGTGCGTATGATTATCTCGCTTGCTGCTCAAAGTCATTGGAAGATACACCAAATGGATGTCAAGTCAGCATTTCTAAATGGTGTACTTGAAGAAGAGGTGTATATCGACCAACCACTGGGCTATGCAAAAGAAGGTGAAGAAGAAAAAGTCTATCGTTTGAAGAAGGCTTTACACGGGCTCAAACAGGCTCCAAGAGCATGGTATACTCGTATCGACACTTATTTTCTTGATCATGGGTTTAGTAAGTGTCCATATGAGCATACTTTGTACATCAAGATGAGCAAGGAGGGAGACATCATCATTGTCTGCCTATATGTGGACGACTTAATCTTCACCGGGAATAATTCAAAACTCTTGTCAGAATTCAGGGAGGATATGATCGCCCATTTTGAGATGACTGATATGGGACTCATGTCCTATTTTCTTGGCATAGAGGTGCAACAAAATGTAGAAGGCGTATTCATCTCACAGAAGAAATATGCCGGAGATATCTTGAAGAAGTTCAAGATGGAAGCCTGCAAACCGATGTTAACACCAGTCGAGGAAAGGCTCAAACTTGAGAAAGATGGAAGTGGTGATTTGGTGGATGCAACCAACTTCAGGAGACTAGTTGGAGGTTTGAGGTACTTAACAGCTACTCGACCTGATATTGTTTATGGAGTTTGACTCATAAGCAGGTTTATGGAGTCACCACGACAGTCTCATTGGCAAGCTGCCAAGAGAATTCTGCGATACATCAAAGGTACGCTTGATAATGGCATATTTTATTCAAGCACTAAGAAAATGGAACTGGTTGGCTATACAGATAGTGATTGGGCCGGTGATACAGAAGAAAGAAAGAGTACTTCAGGTTATATCTTTAACCTTGGTACGGGAGCATTTTCGTGGTCCTCAAAGAAACAGCAGGTCGTGGCCCTTTCAACTGCAGAAGCGGAGTACATTGCAGCTGCAGGTTGTGCGACTCAAGCAGTCTGGCTTCGGAGGATGCTCAACGAACTGCAACACCAACAAGATTGTCCAACGACAATCTATTGCGATAACAAATCAGCGATTGCCTTGACAAAGAATCCAGTTTTCCATGGTCGTAGTAAGCACATTGATATCAAATATCACTACATCCGAGACCTTGTGAAAGAGAATGAGATCAGGGTGGAGTATTGTGCGTCTGCAGATCAAGTTGCAGATATTTTCACAAAACCGCTCAAAGCGGATATATTTTTCAAGCTGAAGAAAATGCTTGGAATGCAAATCAAGCTTAAGGGAGGATGTTAGATATTTAAGTTTGATTTAATATTAAAATAAAGAAACCCACCTAAAGAGGAAACCTACCTAGCCAAGCAAACAAAATGGCGGCTCCTTAGTTCCTAAGGATGTCTTGGTGGCAAAGCTTAGGAAGCCACATGTCAATGTAAAAGCATGCAAGCATGACAAGGATTGGTCTACTTATCTCTATATATAGCTATCTAGTTTAGGTTGTTTAACACACAACTACACAATATCAATACATAGAGCTCTCGACAGAAGAGTGTTAGGATTAGTAACCTTCGTCAGCTAGGTTTCTAATTAGTTAGCTTTATCAAGTTAATAGTGTTGTGAGTGTTGTAAGATATATTCTCCATCTATATAAAGAGTTTGTGTGCTTCCATTACCAAAATTATTATTCTTAGTGGCAGTAGAAATTATTGCCAACAGAGTCGTCACAATGGTCGCACCCACCTGCACAACATGTAAATAGACAACTTAGGGTTTTTGTTGTGAATTACGAATAACCGTTGGAGCTTTATGAAATCGCCCCCAGATCCCTCCAAGGACGAGATGAGCACCGACAACAGATTCCACTGACTCTGTTGCGATTGATTGTAACTAGAGATCAGCCCTAGATCGATGTAGTACCCGCCAGGCATGTATTAAATTTTGTATTATTAATTATTATGTCATTGTTTTCTCCCACAACTAATCTTAGTTCGAAAGGGATTGCCCCAACTGCTCCCTCCATTCAACTTGATACAATTATTGCTTACGTCCTTATCATTAATTCATTATTACTGCTGTTTATTAGTCATTTGATTTGATGAATTAATGAATAGTGTAGAAATGTCCTAATTATTAAGTATCGTTTTTTTTTTTTTTCTAAAAGGATTGCTTCAGTTGAAATGTTAGATTATATTATATAGAAAATAAAAAGTCGTTATTTTTCATTTGGATGCATACATCTCACCGAATGAATTGACATGATACAGAAATAGTATAATGTCTGATGATGAGAAGAAGTTGACCAAATATCCTCCTAATAACTACGATACCTCAACAAAATATGAGTAATAATAAAGTAATTCATGTACAAAGTCTTGTTCAAAAGGGTTTGAATGAGAGAATACACAACCATCCATTTACTATGTTTTTATTATCTTGAGTTAATTAGATAGCAGTTGAATGAATATTTTCAAGTTCCTAACAAACTGCTTTTTTTTTTTATGGATATATAGCTAGTTTTGTTTTTTTTGGCCGAAACATATATTGCTAGTAGAAATGATGTAAAATTACAATTTGTTAGCTTCTATCTAAATTCTAGAAAATTTGCTAATTGAATTTTTTTTTTTTTATTATAGAGAATTTGCTAGTTTTTTTTTTTTTTTGGCCAAAGATAATTTGCTAGTTAAACTAATGTAAAGTTACAATTTATTAACTCCATTGAGAACGTGTCAGTCACATGTCACAAAAAATTAACTAATATATTGTAATTTTTCTTAAAAATTAATATATGAAATTGCAAAGTCAGGAAATTGTAGAAGAACTTCTCAAAACTCAACCCGAAATTTAGACAAATTTCAAGTAAGATAATAAACAAAATGAAAACTTTCATCAACATTTTTAGAATATTACAATTTTATATAAGTTCAATTGACAATTTATATTCAAATAAACACATGTTATATATTTATTTCCAAATAAAACATGCGAGTTTAGGGGTGGCAACGGGTCACAGGTAATCCGTGACCCGTGGGGCCCCGCCCCGATTTTTACCCGTTGACCCGTGATCCGTGACCCGTGGGGCGGATACAGTTTTGAGGTCGTCCCGCACCGTTTACACGTATTTATATAAAACTATATAGGTAATATAATACATAGTTAAAATAATTAGGATTTGTGACTTGTATTTGGATTTGTAGTTAAATTTATTATTTGTGATTTAAATTTTAAATTGAAGTTGTATATGGTAAATATAGAATTTAGGGTTTAAATTGCTAATAATATATTATGTACCACTAATAGGTGACCCGCGGGTCGACCCGCCCCGCCACGCTAACTGTATGGGGCGGGTACGGGTCGACCATCTCGACCCGCGGGGCGGGTACGGGGCAAGCGATACCCGCCCCGTTGACAACCCTATGCGAGTTATTCAAAATTCTTTAACAAAACATTATAGTATCAACTGAAATTGCACTAAATTTTGCATGGGGTTACATCTCATTTCTCTATCACCTATACTATACTATATACAGAAGTTTGTAAATTTTGTATAGTTACATAAATAACTGGAGTTTATCAGCTGAAAAGAGAACGCAACCAGATAGAGAAGAGCACAAAAATGGCAGCTCCACCAAAAGTGCAGGCCACGTCAAGAGCCTTCTCTCTCATCAGCTTTCTCTCTCTTCTCATCCTCTTCATCTCCCCAAAATCCGCCGCCCTTTCTTCCGTCTTCCGCCTCCCCGCCGCCCTCATCGCTCCGACCAAAATTTCCAAACTGTCCTCCCCATTTACACCCCTCCCATCTAGATCCTCCGTCCTCACGCCCACCTTCTTCACCTCCATCAAACCACCGCCGTCGCCGGCGAGGGTTACCGTGACCCGAAACTGGACGGCCTCGCTCGACCAGGCCGCCTCATTCCAGTCAACGTCGACCACCGCGGAGTACTCAACCTGGATATCTCCGTTGATCCAGTGCCTCTCAATCGAAACGGGTCGGGTCCCGCAGATACTGCCGGATCGATTGGCCGCCGGGTCGATGACGATCCAGCTGATGCTGAGATTCTCCTCCAGGTGCTTCAAGACGGCATCGTCCTTCTGCCCGGAGTTGCTTATCGGAGTCGGGACGGGTTCGTCGATCAGGTCGATGTTGAAGGGGCGGACATGAACCACGGCGTCACCGTCTCTGTCTCCAGAACCTTCGAGAAGAGCGGGGAGCCTCTGTAGAAGATATCCACGGCGGAGATCAATTTCATGGTGGGAGGCGACGAAGGTTGGGGACTGCAGCAAGAGATTGAGAGAGGAGCGTATGAGTCGGAGAAGAAAGAGCGGTGGCCGTTGGTGAAGTCGGCGATCACGCGGTGGAGGTTGGTGTCTGCGGTGGAAGGCCACGAGGCGGCGCAGATGGACTTCCAGAGGCGGTCGTCGGAGGAGAGAGAGAGGAAGTTAGAGGAGGCGCAGCTAAAAGAAGCTAAAGATGGCCCGTCGAGGCGGGAGAGGATGTGGGTTTGGACGATGTCGGAAGGGATGGAGTCAAGCGGTGGCGGCAAAGAAGAAGTAGAAGCCATGGCGATTTGCAAACAAAGGTGGAGGCTTGGTTGGGTAAGTGTAAGATAAGAGATGACCTTCTCTTTATTTTGCTTGGCAAAACGACAGAGCCGCGGGAATTTATAGGGTCAATAACCTGGGAGAGGTCTGAAGTTTGGCCCTTGTTAATTTGAGAGGTCTGAAGATTGAAATGGTGATAACTGAGGTCTGAAATTTGGACTTTGTGATTTTTAGGTTTTCCGTCCAAATTTTCTGTCAAATTTAACAGAACCGTGTGAAATGTCAAAAATACCATTTTGTAATATTTGAATTAATAAAAAGTTTAATTAATATAAAGATGAAATGACAAAAATACCCCTGTCCATAATTTAAACCTAACCCAACTCTGACCACCACCACGGCTCCGGCCGGCCACCACCCTCTCCGGCGACCACCACTCTCTCCGGCGACCACCACCCTCTCCGGCCGGCCACCACCCTCTCCGGCGACCGCCACCACGGCCTCAATTGGGCCCAAATCGGAGCCACCGGCCCCGATTGGGCCCAAATCGGAGCCACAAAGCTCCGATCGGAGCTCGATGGCTCCGATTTGGGCCCAATCGTCGGAGAGGGTGGTGGTCGCCGGAGAGGGTGGTGGTCGCCGGAGTTGGGTAGTGGCCGGCCGGAGCCGTGGTGGTGGCTGGAGTTGGGTGGTGGCCTTAAGGGCATTTTCGTCTTTTCATTGAATCATGTGAGATGCAAGAAGGGTATTTTTGGAATTTTTTTTTATTTCTGGTCACATGCAATGCACATGACCAACTTCCGTCAGTTTTAACGGAAAAAACTAACGGAGACCTCTATTATCTACAAGTCCAAACTTCAGACCTTTGTTATCACCATTTCAAACTTCAGACCTCTCAAATTCACAAGGGCCAAACTTCAGACCTCTCCCAGGTTATTAACCCGAATTTATATGCTGCTTACTGGAAATGTTGACCATAATAATAATAATAATATCCATAAATAAAGAACTCGAAAAAGGTAACCGCCAAGGTCCCATCAAATGATATTTATTTTATTTTACAGGATGACACCTTTTTTTTTTTTACATACAAATCTTTCACTTAATAGCTTACTTTAATCCAAGTTCAGATATCCTCACGCACATCACGAAAATTGAAAATTAAACATTACTGTACGAGATTTAATAAAATGAAAATTAAATTATATAATAAATAATAAAAGGCTCCGTGAAATTTAGCAGTGCACGAAAGCAAAATAAACTCAAAAGTAATTTATAAAAAAAACAAAAAATTGTATGATTTTTTTCTAACATGAAATACATTTATATATATTGGCCGGTTATTATTTATTTATATGGTGCAATATAATCAGTTTAATATTATAACATATAATTGACTATATAAATACATTTTATTTTATTTTAGGGTTAAATGTACTTTCCACACCAAATGTGGTTTTTAGTACTGGATGTTTGGTTCTGTATATTTTTTGTACCAAACGTTTGATTTTGTTCAATTTAATTCTCAAATATATTTCATACCTTTATTTTGTTTAATTTAGTCCTAAAACTTTAAAATCAAACCCAATTAAATTAATCGAACCCAATTGACCTAGAAATACGACGGAATTGTTTACAAATAATTTACATGCTGCAATCATATTAGCTAATAACTTGAAATTTACACCCTTATTCTCTAAAAATAAGAATTAATATATATATATGTATAACATTTTTTGTATTATTATATATAATTCATTATTATAATATAGAATATACACCGGTTATATGCTTGTATACTACATCCTGAATATAAAAAATTATTTATGATGTGATTGTGGACTTTGTGACTTGGTGCAACTAATGAGAAAAAAAAATATCGTATACTTTCTTTTTAATCTTTATTTATAGAGAAAAATAATGAATATATAATGTAGAATGGAAATTGATGGACGTAGTGCAAGTGGACAAGAATGTTGACGCAAGACATGGATAGGGATGGCTTTTCTGGTAATTAAGAAATAAAGGATCTCTCTCTCCCTCTATCAAAGTGAGTCACTTATGTCAGCAATTTGATTGACTTCCGTAAATCAGCACTTGGATGCATGCAAGTAGTAGACTACTGCATGCATATCCACTGGCAGCAGTGGATGATCAATCTATCTCCTAATCTATTCATTTCACAGTATACTATTATTATATATATTACTTCAAAAGGTCTTTTGATTGATTCAACTCTGAGTTTAATAATATATATAGTGTGAATGAAGAAGCTTGGTTTCTAGATCAATCAGGGTATCCATCTCTGACTCTTCAGGACAACCATTGGGTATCAGATCAGGCACTCTATTAAGGCGACAAATCAAACTGCAATTAATGCAAACCCTAAATACGATTCCACTTTTGGTCTCATCTTATAGGGTTCATGAGTAAAAAACTTTCTAAGTTTACCCTATATTAAAATTAGGTATTTGAAGCTTCAAATGTTAAACTGTAATGTCCAAGGTTTCAAATTTGTTAAAATGTGGTGTCTTATTGTGATTACTTTAGATAAGTTAATTCCGACGAAACCGCCTGTCAAATTCGAACTCCCATACACACTCCGTTCTCATCATCTTGCCAGGACCGTCACCTAAGAAGTTGGCCACATCCGCGCAAGTAAATCTCGCTCTGTTGTCTTTGGAAAATGGCTCACACCACTCTTCTAGAAACTTTTTTTAAATGTTTAATTTTTGAATGAAATTTGACGATTTTGTGAAAAAGTAAAGATTGATGGATTATGAGTGGGTGGGTTGATGATTGAATAGAGATGAAAAGATGCACAGAGACACCAAATTTCAACAAAAATGAAACTTATGACAGTTTATTTTAACATTTCAAACTTCAGACACCTAATTTTAACATAGGCTAAACATTGGACAATTTTTTAATTATTAACCCTATAATTTGAACACTCTTCACTTCTCTTTCAAATTCAATGCTTAGACTTCTTCAACACTTGCCCTTTTGACAGTAGTTGATTACAGTTTCATTCATACCTTCCTCTCCAGCCACCCTGAGTGAGTTGCATTAATTAATAATAAGATTTGCATACTCAATAAGAGTGGAACCCTCTATTACACAAGGACTATTCAAACAGTTAGAAAACTTAAATTGCAGATAAATGCTAGTGCTCCTTCAAAGTAGTAGAAAAGTGTGGGTAACAATAGCATTAGTATATAGGACAAAGCTAACCAGCAGGTTACGTGACCACATTAGTAATGAATCAAGCACTAAGATCATCTCTGGGAATTCTACACTTAAACAAATTTCTACAAGAGCCCATCATCTTAAAAGTCTGCATCATTTGTACAAGTTCATTTAATCCTCATTCTCTACATACATGAACATGAACATGGCAGCAACAACACGAATAATACTTGCAATTGGAAGACAAAATGACCTCAAACCAGAATGGGGTTCAAATGTCCCCCAAAGCTTTAGCACCCTTTAATTGTTCGTGTTAGAAATTTGGCATGGCATAGTGCCTAAGTGAGACAATTCAATATCGTCCCTGTTGTCATTTCTCATCCCAAAGTTTTCCCCATAATCACCAAATTTCAGTTACATGTCATCACTAAATGAAGGCTTCTGAGAAACTGTACAGTTCTTGAAAGTAGAAGTACCTTCAATGGGTACCTTTCTGAATTGGAAACAATTCCTTAGAAGCACCCGGCAGAGTTCAACTCTTAGTTGCAGGTTCAGCCTCAGACTCAGATTCAGATTCAGATTCGGCCTCAGCCTCAGGTGGCCCTCTAGCTATTGGCATGTAGTTGTCAAAATGCTTACTAGGCCTCGCCATGTCTACATAAATAACTCGTCCATCTAGCATCTACAAGTGGATACTAGCATTGTCATTCAGCAAGAAAGTACTAGCAAGTTCCACAAGCCAGCAATAAGGCAGGACCTTACCTTCCCATTCATATCATCCAAAGCTTTTTGTGCATCATCCAATGAGGAAAAGGTCACAAAACCAAAGCCTTTTGATCTGTTCCTAACTTTATCCATTGCTATTCTTGCTGAGATGGGGAAAGGAGAAAAGGCATATCTTGTTATTGTTAAGGAGAAAAAAGAGTGTCAAGTCAAAATGAAGGACCAACAAATCATACCTTCAACAACTTCACCAAATTTTGAAAATTCATCTGCTAGTGCAGATTCAGTGGTGGAAAATGGCAGACCTGTGGAGAAAGGACACTATACTATTACATTGAAGATCCACTAGAAGCATGGCCAACTTCCGTAGAGATTAAACTTAAATATGGTCAAGAGTTTGAGTTTTAACTTAAATCATGGACTTAATGATTAGGAATATTCTCCTCATATGGTGGAAACTTAGAACAGTCAGATGAAACAGTTATATATGTTCAGGGTTCAGTGGAAATGGAATTAGTGGTTCGTCCACAGAAACAGAAGAGTTATACTGATGGTTATCTAGTTACCAATCTCTACTTTTCACCTGGCCAAAATTAAAACTCTCCTTTTCATCCACTGATCAATGAAGTTGAAACAAAACTTGGTCAAAATCTACAAACAATACAATACAAAGCTATAACAACTTACTGTGTGATCGACTCAGTCTAATTCAACTACTAGATACCTAACACGTTGCATAAACCACCAATTAAGTAACTAACTGCAAATGATTTTATTTAGCAGTAGAGAGAAGCTTACTCCATCGTCCTAATTAGGTTTCAATCTAGAGCATGAACAAACCGAAAGCAGTATGAACCACAGTCCAATTCGACGATCATTCGTTTATACTAGCATCAGAGAAAGAGGCGGAGAAGTAAAAAGTAACCTTTGATAAAGAGCTTGGAAGCAATTCCGCGGCGGAAGAAGAGTCGATATGCAGAGATGGTTGGACCGACTGAACTGATCTTTCTGATGAACGCAGTGGATGTCCGAGCTATACCCGCCATTTTAATTTTGCAGAGAGTTTTACTAAGACTGCTGTGACTGGTTAAACTGAACGAAGGCGGTAATGCAGCCACGCCAGCGATTACCGATTAAGAGCTAACAAACCTACATAAGAGTGATACCAGATTAATAACTGGGCTTCGGCCCAATATGAATTGCTGTCCTAGGTCTAGGTCTAGCTGTGAGGTTACCATTAATGTCATAACCTCACCGTATTTTTCCATTCATATCGTAACTATAATTATATTTGTTAGTACCAGAACTATAATCATAATTATAGTTTTTACATTAATCAAACTATTTAACCATGACCTTGCATCTTAACACAACACCATTATTTTATACAAAAAATCCAAATTAAACATATTTTCGTTGTTTCATACAAAAAATCCAAATTAAACATAATTTTATTGTTTCATATAAGAAATCTAAATTAAATATGACTTGTCGCAGAAACTAGTGTTTAATCTGTTGACCTAGGGCGGACGAGGCAAAAAACAGGCGAGTAGCGCTGCTAATATTGAAAATGAACTTATACAACAAGGTTTTTCAAGATTGGCATAGACTATAGAATGAATGGACAATTAGATATCTATTATGAATAGTATTAACAGTCAAAATATGCCAATAATTAATGGTCATGATTTATAGGAATGACCGAATGAACAATGGTTAAGAATAAAATTGAATTATAAACATATAGTATAGTGTATATATATAAGGGTGATTGTTATAACCGTGATTAGGAATCCAATACCATGATCATAACCATTATGAATACAAAACTTATCACCATAATCGCACCACACCATAATAACGCGGTTTAGCATTGCGGTTAATGATGCGAAAAATCATGGTTGTTTGATTTTCAATGTACCATTGCCGGCCCAAGTCCTAGACAAACACGGTAATATAGTTATGAATAACAAGTTATGAAAACTGATTATCAGAATTGTATGATACGATTCTATCACGCCCCCAATTCCGAGCGACTGTCCCCACTTCGCCAAATCTAGCCTAACTAAGCTCGTTGTCCTCACTTGTGCCTAGAAAATGAGGAATTCCTGTTGGACTTGAGTAGTACCTCTCTTGTTTATTAAGACTCAAAATCTCTTTATTCTAATCGATGTGGTACAAATCTTATGGTGTATTACACTAGTGGGGATTGAAACTCTGACATCTAGTTAAGAGATGAAGCGTTGAACCGATACACCATATTACATAATTTTTTTATGCCGCACGATCGACATTTTCATTTTTTTTTTTAAGGATTTAATCTATCTTATGATTTTTCTTTTAAAAACCTATACAAACAGTATGATCGGGTGAACTTCAAAGAATAAATAAATTTAGATAGTTTTATTTTTTTAGAAAAATATTAAGTTAGGTAAACGGTATATCCAAGTAAACTCAGGTGAGCAAATGACTTATTAGTCAATTATCCAACGCGACGTGAAAAAAAAAAGTGCTATTCTTATAATTAGTGCTCAAAAATTGTTATTTCTATATTTTACTTCTTTAATAATGTTAGCTAGAAAAATATTCAACAATCGTAAGGACATTTTACAATTAGCTCAAAGTCGATTTGATAAATGAGAAAATGATTCGACCAAATTGCAATCATCTGTAGATGCAGTCGAATTTGCATCTGGATATCAGACACATCCCATAGTTAAAATCTACTTAAGCTTTTCTCTAATGAACATTCTGATTCATTATCTTTTTTATCTGATTGTTATAATTTTGTTTGCATTCTAACCAAACTTAAATGAATATACCTTTTTTTTTCCAATGAATATATATACCCGAAAAAAATGAATGAATATACCTTTTAATACAAAAAAGAAGTTGTTTTGCTATACGAATCGAATGTTAATATACAAAATTGTTGTTTTTGTTATGAATATATTTAGTGGACGTTCAATATTACGTGTATATACCATCTTCCTTGTTTAGACTTTCCTAATATTAAATTTACTTCCTCCACAAGTATATGTAATCCCTATATAAGGGCTCCTATGTGTGATAATAAGATCATCTCTAAATTCTCTCTTCCATTAGCTCTATACTTTCGTAACACGTTATCAGCACGAATTGCTCAATTTTTTTCCAACCCTTATCGTAAAATTATACGAAAGTATAGAGACCGCCACCATGATATAAATTTCTCACGACAAAAGCTCGAACAACAATGGTGGAAGTGGGATAGTGGCACAAACTAATCTTTTGAGAATCCATCAACCGATTTATCAGAACCACCAACGATTCCTTGGAGTTTGAATCGATCTGATTGTGTTGCATTGAAAGGGAGATTATTACTTCTTTATTTACTTACGTATTTTGACTATTTAATAATTCATATTCTAATTATTATAATTATTGTGTGTCGGGAATTTAATGTTTAGTTGAATATCTACGAGTTAAGAAAGGATTCGAGATCGATGTGTTGACACAACAGACTACTTAAACAAAACTCCGACGAAACAAGTCGTATTCAATCTTACAGTACATGACAGATGACACACATAATTGATCGAGGTATGATTCCAAATCCACAAGTTAGCAAAGAAAACTAACTCGGATTTGGTTAAGTTTAGTTACAGTGTTATTCACATCTTGATATGAATCGTTGAAAAAGTAAAATCAGTTCATAGATGATTCGTTATGGAAATCGCTTAGACTAGTTTGTCAATATAATCGAGGTTAAATTTGAATACTTGTTGCCTAAACGATGGCCTATATATATTTATATGATAATAATAATTGAAAGCCACTATGAAATTGCTTAGGGGATAATTATTCTAATCTGTAATGACAAACTATGATTTTCGGTGATAAATCTCTATTTTCTTTACTGACTATGAAAAGTCTTATTTTCTATAGATATAGTTTATGTACAACTGCTAGCTAGTAACAAGTTCTGGTTATGTTTTTTATATGAATTGGTTAAATATCTTATATGATAATTTTTTTTTAACGAATAAATTGCTGAATAAATAACTTATGTCGAAAATAAAGGATGTTAATACACGATATCACGTCGGTAATTTTTTTTTTTTTTGGTAGTATCTATATATTGAATACACATAAATGTGAAAAATTATTTCATACATAAAGTTATATGTATTGATATTGCTCCACTCCCTGAAGTGAGTGTAGAGGCAAATATTACGCTCCCTGAAGTAAGCGTCATAAGTTATAATTATAACGAGGATATACTCCACTCCCTAAAGCGAGTGTTGTAGATTATGATTTTACCGATGAAATCATCCACTCCCTGAAGTGAGTGATATAATTTATAATGATCTTTTAAGAGTATAAATACAAATATGTTATAATCATCATGGTCATAGAAACAGTTTATTTTGATTTTGAAATAGATAAAATTGTTAGCATCGTCATGATATCGATAGAAAGATGATGCATCTTACAAATAAAGAATGCAAAATCCAATTGATTTGGAAGAATGATAATTTTGAGAAGCGCGATGACGCTAACAAAAATTTAATCATATGATGAAGCGAGAAATTTATTCATATGAAGTGCGATGACACTAGGCAAAGATTAGCCTCAAATGAAAAAAGAAAAAAAAAAGTCATTGCATATATTATTATTAAATATGGGATATTACGATTAAGAAAAATGCATTCTTTGAATTTATAGTTCCCTTAATTTTTATATTTATATTTACATTTTTTGCACTTTATTTAGATATACTGTTATTTTTTTTATTGCATTACATTTACATTTATATTTTTATTTCTTGCACTGCATTATATTTATTATATACATATATTATTACGTTTATTGCATTTTATTATAAAATGATCCAGAAGATCATGAGTTATTCAAAAGCTCAAAAATTGATAATTTTAGGATCCGGAAGATCCTAAAATGTATGAAAAAAAAGGATCTGAAACATTGTATTTGTGAATTAAAGATCGTCTTGTATAAGAATGAATCATGTATATCATGAATTATTATAAATAAGGGATCATGAAGATCCTAAGAGATCATGAGTCTTGAATAAATGATCATGAAGATCCTAGAAGAAATATGTCTCTTGCGGATAATGAAAAAAAATTCAGGTAAACCAGAAGTTTACCGCCAATATTGACATGATTGATTATATATTCGGTAAACCAGAAGTTTACTGATTCATATAGAGGTAAACCCGAAGTTTTACCCATATAATATGATATTTGGCGTGACCAGTTACAGACCATTCTGGATCACTTAAGATGCGCAGTACATTATTTGGAAGAACCTGAAGATTCTCCATAAATCATTATGATAATTGCTCTCAAAGGAAAATTCATTATGTGATCATCATCAACTAAGTTCAGGATAAAATTCCATTATTTATGGAAATAATAAAAGGTAAATATGGGCCCGTTCACCTGCCATGTGGACCGATATATTATTTTGAAATATGCATCTACAATATGGTCGCATGTGCATTAATTATCACGAATTTGCAATAGCAAAATTTCCAGATTATGTAATAAAGAATGATGATGATATTGAAAGTTGATATTTACTACAAGATTCAGACAACTACATGTCTAGATTTGTAGTTTAGCATGAAAGTTACAAAGATCCTCCAATTACATAGCTAAACTGCTACCAATTAGAGCAAATTGAGTACAAATGCATGCTATTATGAAAGCAACAATATAATTGCGCACCAAGCCTATGTTAAATCACAGTTCTCCCAATTACAACCAATTTTTGGTGAAGAGACAAATTTTCCATATATTAATATTATGGTGTGCGATATATGTTTGAATTACTCCACCGCAACGCACAAACATGGGTCTGGAATGTTGGGAAAAATATTTTGTCTATAAATAAATTATTTGAGAATAATGACTGATATATATATTTAAAACAAGAGTGTTGATTGTCATTGTTGAACAACTTTTCCCAACATTAGGGGGAGAAAAGAAGCAGCTGGCAGAAAAGAGATTGACTGAAAAAAAAAAATTGTTATTATCTCATTTAGATCCTCACACAATGAGAATATGAACCTGAAGTTCAAAAAGAAAAGCATTTTCAAATACTGCCAATAAGTGACTTTATGAGACCCAGAAAGTCATAAGTCAAGTAACAGCTGCAAATGCTTCAATTTTGAAATGTCATGATTGGACAGGTTATAATGAAAAATAACTCTCGTCTGAAGCGTGCGATATTGTTTCCAAAGAAATTTTTTTTAATAAAAGAATGGAGCAAGATAAATATGGTCTTATTATGGAGGTGATTTCCCAAAAGAAGTAAAGACATAGCTAAATATGAAACCCCAGAAGTGGTTCAGGTACCTGAAAGTGATTACAATAAAGAGATCTCAATGAGTTATGTCATTAACGGGAAGTGATGGAACCGTAAAATATAAAGTTGTCGACAACAATTTTGAATATTATTCACGAGTGAAATCTTAAAACAAGACGAGGATCTTGAGTTCAATATGTCAAAGAATCATTATGATTGGCCAAAGTTTGAAAAGACGCAAGTATGAGCATGACAAATGCAGAATGTGATAGCCAGTGGATATAAATAATTTCTGCGTAAATAGATTGCCTCGTAAGATAGGCACAACCCGTGGTACAAAGATTTTTCCGCAGAAAGATAATAATTATTATATGAATCATTTGGTGGAGCAATAACCTTCAAATACATTATTATGTTGGCAGTACATACAAGGTTTTAATATGCGTCTCATGATATGAATAATTTTATAGCCTATTTGGACGACTAATTTGATAGTGAAATCCACATAAAAATCCCAGAAGGATTTAAAATGCTATCATGAATATTTTCAAGAATATTGGATGATAAAAATTTTATATTATTTACGGGTTGCTTATGGTATATTATCCCCACTATATAACACAATTGAGCTAAGTTGTATCGAAGGCTAACGTAAGTATATGAATAAATCAAAATTGATATTTGATAAGATGAATTGATCACGCTATAGCCGAAAGGGGCATCGCGTGAGGGGGAGAATTTGAAGATATTAAACTCCTGAAGATTTTAAATACAATCAATTTATTGATGATGTTAAAATTCAGACGAAATATATTGAAAGGACAAAGGTTTGGCTCGGCCTGAAGATCGAGTACTTAAGAGATTGAAAATAATATTGTCTTATAAAAGAAAATGTCTTGAAGCTATTTTGCATAGATAAACACATCTATTGAGTACCTTAATGATTGTAAGAATGTCATGAGTTTAATATCATGAGGAATCAAGACCTAAATTAATTTGCTACACAAATGTAAGTTATAACATGGAAGTGCACAATTTTCAAATGTAGCATTATATTGTATATATATATATATATATATGAAGATAATGCAGGTTATATAGCTCGAGTTGAAGATTGTTATATCAAAGGAGACATACAAAACACATTCGCCTCAAGTTATTTTTCACCAACGAATTTGTTCATATGACTATCTAGCGGATCTTTTCAAGGAGGCTTTATCGACTGCGACATCTGGAATGTTGGCGAACATGATTGGATTGTGTCGACTTAATGAAATTACGCGATGTCAACATCAGGGGGAGAATCTACACCACTGCACTCTTTTTCCCCTAACCAATGTTTTATCCCATCGGGTTTTCCTGGTAAGGTTTTTAACGAGGCAGCTTACAAAAAGGGATCCATAATTGTGTACTCTTTTTCCTTCACTAGATTTTTATCCCAATGAGTTTTTTCTAGTAAGGTTTTAACGAGGCACAATTCCCTTATGAACATCCAAGGGGGAGTGTTATGAATATATTTAGTGGATGTTCAATATTACGTGTATATACCATCTTCCTTGTTTAGACTTTCCTAATATTAAATTTACTTCCTCCACAAGTATATGTAATCCCTATATAAGGGCTCCTATGTGTGATAATAAGATCATCTCTAAATTCTCTCTTCCATTAGCTATATACTTTCGTAACAATTTTCCAGTTCTTATGGTTACTAATTGTTAGAGTATGTCTATTCTTTAGTACCATTGCCCTATAAACCATGTCTATAAATTGATTGTCCTGAAAACACCAAGCCAGCCAATAATACCACAATTAAGCAATTGAGCATCAATGGAAGTAGTAGTCTGACACATTTTATGGATCAATTAGCCAAGTCAGCCAATTTTGGACTTACAGACTCAATAATAGCTATTTAAATTTAAATGGCAGAAAACAGAGTAAAATTAAGCAGCTTTCATCGCTCCTTACTTTTCACATAAGAAAATGTTTCTAACAGAGTGGTGTGAAACAATTTCCAACGACAACGAAGCGGGATTTACTTGCTCAGATGTGGTCAGCTTCTCAGGTGATGGTCCCGACAAGATGACGAGAAGCGAGTGTGTAAGGGAGCTCAAATTTAACAGTCGGTTTAGTCAAAATTGACTTCTCTAAAGTAATGACACCGAGACACCACATTTTAACAATGTAAACCTTGGACACTACAGTATAACATTTGAAACTTCAGACACCTAATTTTAACATAGAGTAAACCTTGGACAGTGTTTTAGTTATTAACCCTATAAATTATGACACAATAACAAACATTGGTCAAATAGCACCAAAAGATCGTTTACCCCTAATAAATTATGAGTCGACCGAATTCGAGTTTAAAAAAAGGGTTAAGAACCTATGAAAGGTCTGAACTATCACCCATGTTAACGGGAGATGTCTGAAATTTAAAAAGTTAATAACAGAGGTCTGAAATTTCTGTTTTGTTGATAACAGCGGTCTCCGTTAGTTTTTTCCGTTAAAACTAACGGAAGTTGGTCACATGATTGGCATGTGACCGGAAATAAAATAAATTTCCAAAAATGCCCTTCTATCAAGTGTGCACCTCACATGCTTGGAGTGAAAAGACCAAAATGCCCTTAAAGCCACCACGGTACTCCGGTGACCACCAATTGTACTCGGGCGACCACCACCGTACTCCGGCGACCACACCCAATGCTCCGATTGGGCCAAAATCGGAGCCACCGGCCCCGATTGGGCTCCGACCAGAGCCACAAAGCTCCGATCGGAGCTTTTTGGCCCCGATCGGAGCTTTTTGGCCCCGATCGGAGCTTTTTTGCTGAGGTGGTGGCCGGAGTCGGGTCGCCGGAGCCGAGGTGGTGGTCGTCGGAGTCGAGGTGGTGGTCGCCGGAGTCGGGTGGCGGTGGCCGGAGTTGGGTGGTTTTAATTTGACTTTAGGGGTAAAATTGTCATTTCACATTTCCTTAAATAAGATATTAAATAAAACAAAATATTAAAGGGGCAAAAATGTCATTTCACACAATTCTGTTAAATTTAACCCTAAAAATGAACGGAACCTCAAATCAACAAAATTGAAATTTCAGACCTCTGTTATTAACTTTTTAAATTTCAGACCTCTCCCGTTAACATGATTGATAGTTCAGACATTTCATAGGTTTTTAACCCTTAAAAAAAATTAAAATAACCCGAGTTGAAGCTCAATATCTCTTAATGTAGTAGAGTTTGACAAATACTCTACACCCCTAGCAGTTTATATTATACGGTTGATTATAGTAGCATAAAGAATTTTAAACATAAATAAGCTCTTACGTTCGTTCGTTCAATGGATGCACGAATTATAAAAAAAAAAAAACGAAATACATGAAACTAGTCATCATTCATTCTTCTAAGTTTATTGACCGTCGAGACGGATACAATAGAAAAGAGTTCAAGAGTTTGTTTATTGTGGGCAGGTCTCATTCAGCAGCTTTGCCTTTGCGCCTTACACTGGTGGTGCCATTATTAGTTTCAACGAGATAACACACCATGGAATCCACATCGTCTCCAAATATACTGTACGCTTCTACAGCTTGGAGATAGCTAAACCCCATTGACACCACCACTTGAATGCTCCTGCTCAGAGCAGCCTCCTGTAGTCCCCCCTGTCCACCTCCTGCTTCTTCTCCCTTGCTTTCGCTACCTTTTCATCCATCAGTAGTAGATTAAGGAAGGGTAGCAGCTTTCATTCAACAACCATAAACCATCAGAAAAAAAAACAATACTTACTTTCACCTGAAGAAGATGAAGGTTCAGCAGCAGCAGAAGTAGAGGAAGAGTTGCCAAAACCACCACCACCACCAACATGTTGTTGTCTTCTTGATCTGTCACCAACAAGATACTCCACCCGAGAAGCTTCCATTACCATCCTTTCTATTTCCTTCTCTGTTAGCTCCAGGTCCGAGTAGAACTGCCCCTCTGCTATAAGTGCCTGCCATTTAGATACGATACTCACTTATAATCTTATTGCCTATACTATAATATAGTAACTATTATTTCCACCCCCCTTACTTTATCAATCTGTTTATCTTGCTGGGCCTTGATAGCCGCCTTCACCTGATCCTTGTCAACATTTGCCTGTAATGTAAACCCCCCCACCCCATTAGGTGTGAGTGAAAGTTGGCTCAACAATCAATAAAAAGGTACAAGGAACGAGACAAAGACATACCCCACGCAGTGAGCTGAATCCAAGACCAGCACCGATTGATAAGCGGCGAGGATTGACAAGAGAATTGTAATGATTCCCATGATGGTAGCTTAGCCTTATAGGGGGTGTGTCCGTGCCGTAGCTTCCTTGAAATGTGTTGATTGGCTCTGCCACATTCATTCAAAACCCATCAGTTTCATTCAGTGACACTGCAATGTAATAAAATAGGCTGAAATTCCACAATAACAGAAATTCATTGCTTCTACAAACAGTACCTGTACTATATGAATATATATGGATCGGGCGGTTGTACATTTCTGATAGGGCTTGAATTTCCACATTGTTCCCATACACCTAACCACCCATAAAAAAAAAAAAAGACAGTTGATAATGCAGTCTATCAATATCAACATCAACATCGGGGAAGAATGGGTTTACATTAATCCAATTCCAATCACTTTGCACATCAAGATCTACTATTAAAAAAAAGATGCTCAAGGTTAAATCATGATAATAAGATTTTGTAGTTCAATGACTAATAATAGCAGTTTGGAGGCTGCCAGTCTCATTCAAGAGTGCATATTCATCGAAAAAGAGCCAATCATGTAAAAGTATCACATACCTTGTCCCTTCTCTTCCGTTTACAATATGATGTAAAGCCTTCGGTAATGAATTGAGAGAAGTGATCTCTTTCACGCTCCTACATCATCATATAATAAACATCAAAAAATTATTCTTTGAATCTATCTACATATGAATCAAATACAAGGAAATATATGCAAAAATATAGAGCAGGCATACATATATATTATATATATCAAACATTATGACAAAGAAGACCCACAAAACAATATTTAGCATATCTTCCTTTTTGATGATGCTATCCAAAGAATGAGACATCATAATTCATAACCATTGTACTTTTGAGTTTTTGGCTGCTTTTATTGACAAACTAAAAAGAAAAGAACACATCCAAATATACAAAATTGGACAGATGAATAGACCATGAGGTTGGGGAATACAGAAATCCAGGAGAGAAGGAAAGCATGTAAACAGTTTACATGGATACGTGGATCAGGGATTGGAAAAGAGAATATTGTAGGTAGGCAGTGAAAGAAACAAAGAATCTACAAGTGGCTGTAATCTATATGCTCTAACAGGATCTCTTAGGAAGGTGACTGATTGCTTCAAAGCTATAGTAAATAGGATACCCCCTAGGAACCAGAAGCAACATATAGCTCACATCTTACAAATGTGCCACCTCCTATTAGTCAAGCTGAGTACTATCGAAGTATGAAAAGTAATGATATCCAATATCACTTACAAAAATACCAAATCTTTTCTCATTCTCAGTTCCTATCAGTTATTATTTTGCATGGCATCTCCTTCAATAATGAATTAACCTCATACCTTGAAATCCTCCTAGAAATGCCTAATCTAACATCATGAAAAGACTCAATACTCAGAAACAACTGCTCACAGGTATATTTAATCCATAATTCGTCAACTTAACATGATTCAACAAAATGAAATACAAGCATAAATAAATTAGCATACCATGTAATCTATACACATTTGCCTGACTAAATCATAGGCTTCAGAGTCCCCGTATACTTGATCAGCCACAGCTCGGAATAGACAATTACCATCCTCCAACATCTTTTTTACTTCCAAGCCTTTCGTTCGCCTTAGGTCGATCTCAAATTGACGTTCCCTTTCCTGATATATATGTGAAAATGGAAAATTAGACAACCAACACAAATATCACTGATTCGTCCCTCCAATTGCTGATTTTAACTCAAAGCTTGCATAAGTGCATATCCAGCGAATTCATTTTCCAAAACAAGGATAATCTACTATAAGAAAATAGACTTTCATCCAAGTCATCATATTTCTACAAACAATGAGACATCAACATGGTGTTCTTGTACCTTCAGGCAATTCTTTGACTAGAAACTTACCAGGTCACTGTAGGAGATGAAGCAAGAATTCTGCTCATCCGCACTATTGTAGCCCTCACTTTCACCGTGAGATCTTGGAGAAGAAGGACGTGATGCAGTAGGCGATGAGCGTGTCGAAATAACTTGCCTGGAAGCTCCCCTTCTTGAAGACCCAACTCGAGGAGAGTTTGTACTAACCACAGTAGATTTAATAAGACTTGAGCTTGTGGATAAAGGCCTTGGTGGCGGTATTGGAGGAGGTGGCGGATGCAAATTCCCATCAAGACTCTGCATGTAATTACTACTTGTTCCCTCATTATCTGCTTCATCCAAAATCTTTAACCTTCCCAACCCTTTAGAGACCTCCCCTGGCTTTGCAGACACCTCATGGACCAGAAATTCACAATCAACATCATTGCTGAAACTCTCCATATGGTCCCCATGCAGATCTCCAAGCACTTGGTCATCGCTTTTCCCACTTTTGTTCTCAGAGCTACCACAATATTCCAACACTTCCTCTGGACAAACATGTTGTGGTGCTGCCTCTCCGATTTCTTCATCTTGCACAGCAGATACCACCACCTGAGGGGTAGGAGTGAGCTGTGTCTCGGGTCTAACTGAAGAAGGCCCAGGCAAGGTAGACTGACGGCTAGGATTAGATGATGATGCACCTGAGGAACCACGAGGAACCACGATCCTAGTCATGGCTGAAGTCTTTTTCTATGAAATACACTAGGAGAAACCCGACCTTAAGCCTTAGTGCGTTACTCTCTCTTACAGTTGAAGAATCATGCTTAGGGGCTTGTCACGAGTTCTTGCCTTGGGCGCAGTGATGCCAATTCCTCGGCTGAAGGTTTGCTTCCAGCAGAATAGCGTGTTCTTCTGCTCCCAGCTAGTCAATCTACGCATTCCCCTAAAAATTCTCATGAGAGCCAGACCTCTTACTTTTATAACAAGAAACACCAAGATTCAAAGTTCGCGATGTTACCCGGAATAATCACAATGCATGGGCCCTGAAACCGGAAACGCCAAACGAAATGATTTAAAAATAAAGACATGGAGGCAAACAAGATAAAGACGCACCATTACTCCGATCCATGGATGATTCACATTTCCAAATTAATAGTAAAGAGTTCGAAACTTCACTTACGAAAACGAATTTGAAATTGGAAGCTCAAACCATCACATCGACGTGAGTCACAACCAATTAACGATCTCCCGAGATTATTCCTAGTGTATAATGTCCAATATTTTCATCAGTCAAAAGAATAATATTTTCATCACTTGCCTTCAATGCTATCAAATCATCGGGATGATGGAAAAAGGAAGAGAATGATTAAACCCTAATCTCAGATAGAAACTGAACGAGTAAAGGGAGGGGAATGAAAGAACCCTAGAGTTGACTCGATCGAGTAAGAATACTCACCGAAGCGACTGGAAATTCGCCAATAGAAGAGCGAATAGCTTAAGGAAAGGGATCGATTGAGCGCCTTATAGCCGGCCTAAATTATAGAGATGAGATGAGGTAATCTGCAGCGGAAGAGAAACTTTACGGTAAAAGAAGAAGAGAGAAGACAGAGAGAGTACTGAGAGAGAGAGAGAGGGAAATAAATTAATTAATGGGACGGGAGGCTGAATTTTAAGGGTGAGGCAGGCGATGACGTGGATTTTCGCTTTCAGCTCCCAGACCCAGCCAGCCACTTCTTGGCTCGTGGGCTTATATGGGCCTGAACCAGCCCATTAACAGCCCTGATCTCTCACCTAACCTAACTTTCTTTAATCTTTGGCGGCGGTTATTGGCCGTAAGTGGGTGGTGGTTAGTGTGGTTGTCGCCAATTATTTAATTAATTAATGACTCGCCACGCCATATAATCACTAGAGTATATCAACGTTATTACATAATATTTCTTAAATTGATCGAACTTTTTATATAAAGAGTATGAAAATGCGCTATAATAGTTTTACACAGTATTATTTAAAAGTGGAACTTACAAATTTTTATAGTATATTATTTAAATTTAAAAAATGCACTATGTATTACCTATTAATTTTTAATTATAAATTAACTCATCTTATAACTAATACTAATATCTTATTGCTGGTCGTTGGAAAATTTAATTATAAAATATATTTAAGAAATATAGTTAAGTAAGATTATTGGAGAGCAAATATTGTTTATGAGTGTGTTAAATTTGCGTATTAACTAAAGTGTACATAAATGTCTACATTGTTATGAATATACTATGTGGATGTTCAATATTATGTGTATATATCATCTTCTTTATTTAGACATTCCTTATATTGATTTTACTTCATCTCCAAGTCTGTGTAATCCATATATAAGGACCTCTTATGTGTGATAATAAGATATCCTTAAGTTCTCTCATTCTATTATCTCTCTACTTTCGTAACACATTATCAGCACGAAATGTTTATTATTATTATTTTTCTAATTGATTCGACGAAGCTAAACAATTTTTAAGATAGATATGATGATAGGCCTCATCCCTTCTTCTCCACACCCAAACACCTTGAGTCTCTCAGACCAAAATCAAGGAGGATGAGGTCACAGCCATGGTGGAAAGTCCGTATGCGGAAGAAACATGCGAAGTAGATCAGAAAAAAAAAAAAAAAAAGAGGGATATTATACTTGCTTATTAATTTCTATTAGTTGATTTATTTTATTGATTATATTCTAACTAATGTTGTTATTATGTCAGAACCAAGAATCAATTTGACGACTTGGAGCATAATCATATCGTCTCTATTCGTGGCCATCGGCTCCAATTTTAACTACTTCGTTACTTCATTGATTTGCCGTAAACTAAATGGAGATTACCATTCTTACGTTAAGTCTTATTAATTATTATTATTATTTTCTTTCAAATTATCATATTTCTAATTAATATTATTGTTATGTGGGCCTGTGGCAGTATATGTTGAAATTATTGGGGTCGATTTTGATGAATCGACGCGACAGTAATTAAACCGATCATTCAACCTGCTTGAAATTGGCTGTAATATGTTGGATATGGCATACAAGATCCCGTGATAGGTCAGATTTTTCCGGACTTGATTTTACGGTACATGACATTATCATAAATTTACATCAATTTCTTTATGAAAATTTAATATTGAATACACGTGAAAGTTTGTTTCATACAAAAATTTATATGTATTGATATGCTCCACTCCCTGAAGCAAGTGTAGAAGCAAATGAGTTTCCACAGAAAAATAGTGTGATGCATGAAGATACTCCACTGCCTAAAGCAAGTGTGTAGCATATGTGTGTTATAAAAAAAATAAAAAATAAAAAAAGGGAAAAGTGTGGCTTAGCACATGGATGATCGATGCTTCGATATCTCTTTATGTAATTGTTGAACAACAAAAAATTATATGCATCGTCCACTAGACATTGTTTATATGTATGAAATAACGAGGATATAGCGCACTCCCAGAAGTGAGTGTTGCAATTTATAATTATAATAGTTAGCATCATCATGATGTCAATAAGAAATATGATGCATATTACAAATAAAGAATGTATGAAAAGAATGCAAAGTCCAAATTGATCTGGAAGAATGATACTTTTGAGAAGCGCAGTGACGCTATAATATTATGCAGTGCGAAATTTGATAATTTTATGAATCGCATAGACATTAGGCAATATTTGGCCTTATTAATAGAAAATAAAAATATTTTCACATATTACTCGTTAATATCGAGATATTGCGATTACAAAATATGCATTCTCTATAAATGTCGGATCCTGAAGATCTGATATTACGATCCTGAAGATCAATATTTCTGAATATTATATTTATGTTACTTTAAAATTCCGCATTACAGTATTTACAGTTACTTTTTTTATGTATTGCACTGCATTTTATTTATTATATACATTTATTCCTATGCTAATTACATTTCATTATAAAATGATCCCGAAAATTAAGAGTTATTCAGAAGCTCAAAGATTATTAATTCTAGGATCCGGAAGATCCTAGAATGTACGAAAAAGGGGATCTGAAATAGTGTCTTTGTAAATTAAAGATCTTCATACATACAAAGAAATCATGTATATCATGAATTATTTATTTATAAATAAGGGATCTGAAGATCTCAAGAAATCATGAGTTATGAATAAAGGATCATGAAGATCCTAGAAGATCTAGAATTACAAGTAAAGGATCCCGAAGATCCTAACGATCTTAAATTATGAACATAGATCCTGAAGATCCTTAATTATAAAAAAGATCCTAAAGATCCTAAATTATTTAGAATAAATGATCTTGAATGATGAAAATGGGATCTGAATATACTAAGGGATTTTGAGATATAAAAATAAAATATCCTTAAAGATATTGAGCTACAAATAAGGATAATGAAGATCCTAATTTTTTTAGTTATAAATGATCATGACGATCATGAAATCGAGCATTTATACGGACTTATTTATTTTATGTTTATGCATTTTTTTTTAGTAATGTTATTTATATGCTTTCATATACTTCATATTTATTTTGCTATTATAAAGAATGTGATTACTCTGCAATCATCATTATGATGAAGATGAATAAAATCAAATGCGAAATGTCTTACAAATGATACAAAAAAAAAAATATCTTGCAGATTATGAAAGAAATACATATCAGGTAAACCAAAAGTTTACAGCCAATATTGACATGATTGATTAAATATTCCGGTAAACCAGAAGTTTACTGATGTATAAAGGTAAACCAGAAGTTTTACCCACATAATACAATATTTGGCGTGACCGGTTATAGACCGTTCCGGTTCAATTATGATGCGTGATACATTATTTGGAAGAACCCGAAGATTCTCCATAAATCATTACGATAATTGCTCTCAAGGAGAATTCATTATGTGATCACCATCAACCGAGTTTGGTATAAAATCTCTTAACCATATTATAAAAGGTGAATAAGGGCCCGTTCACCTGCCATGTAGACCACGATATTATTTTAAAAGATGCATCTACAATATGGTTGCATGTGCATTTAATTATCACGAATTTGCAATAGCAAAATTTCTATATTATGCAAGAAAGAATGATTACGATATTGAAAGTTTATATTTACTATAAGATTCAGACAATTACATGTCTAGATTTGCAGTTTAGCATGAAAGTTACAAATATCCTCCAATTAAATAGCTAAACTGCTACCAGTTAGAGCAAATTGAGTACAAATCATGTGCATCAAGCCAATGTTAAAAGGGATTAAGTACCTTTTCATACCACTTCTTTGCACAGAATCCACTTTTGGTACCATTTCTATTTTTTTGTATACTTTTGGTACCAATGTTTTCAACTTTGTATCCTTTTGGTACCACCATTAACTTTCCGTCCAAATTGGCCGTTAAGTGGCATGTGCCATGCACGTGACCGCCCTAAACTTTTGAATTTGTTTCAATTTAGTCCATCTAATGCATCCCTAACTTTTAATTTGTTCAATTTAGCCCTAAAATTTCCAAATCGAACCATTGACCCAAATTGACCTAGCCGGACCTAGCCTAGGGCTAGGTCCGACCCTGGGTCGGGTTCGCCTTGGTCAGGCGACCCTGGGACGGGGTCGCCTGGGTCCGGCGAACCCGACCCAGGGTCGGACCTAGCCCTATGCTAGGTCCGGCTAGGTCAATTTGGGTCAAGGGTTCGATTTGGAAATTTTTAGGGCTAAATTGAACAAATTAAAAGTTAGGGATGCATTAGATGGACTAAATTGAAACAAATTCAAAAATTTAGGGCGGTCACGTGCATGACACATGACACTTAACGGCCAATTTAGACGGAAAGTTAACGGTGGTACCAAAAGGATACAAAGTTGAAAACATTGGTACCAAAAGTATACAAAAAAATAGAAGTGGTACCAAAAGTGGATTCTGTGCAAAGAAGTGGTATGAAAATGTACTTAATCCCATGTTAAAATCACAGTTCTCCCCATTACAACCAACTTTTGATCAAGAGACAAATTTCCCATATATGAATTTTATGATGTGCGATATATATTTGAACTGCTCCACCGAATTGCACAAAGATGGGTCTTGAATGTTGGGGAAAATGTGTTGGATACATATCAATTATTTGTGAATAATGGGTGATATATATTAAAGCAAGAGTTGCTGATTTTCATTGATGAACAAATTTTCCCAACATTAGGGAGAGAAAATAAGCAGCTGGCAGGAAATAGATTGACTGAAAAAAAAAAGTTGTTACTATCTCAGTTAGATCCTCGCATAATAAGAATATGAATCTGAAGTTCAGAGATATAAATATATACAAATACTGCCAATCAAGTACTTAGTGACTTTATGAGACCCAAAAAGTCATTAGTCAATTACCGGCTGCAAATGCTCCAATTTGAAACGTCCAGTTAAGACGAACAATAATGAAAATAACTCACTCCTGAAGCGTGTGGTATCGGTTCCATAGAAATTTTATTGATAAAAGAATGGGAGTATAGAAAGAAAATAGATAAATATGGTCTTATTATGGAGGTGATTTCCCAAAAGAAGTAAATACATAACTAAATATGAAACCCCGGAAGTGGTTCAGGTACCTGAAAGTATTTATGATAAAGAAATCTCAATGAGTTATGTCATTAGTTGGAAGTGATGGAACCGTAGAATATCAAGTTGTCGACAACAGTTTTGAATATTATGCATGAGTGAATTCATAAAACAAGACGAGGATATTGAGCTCAATATGTCAAAGAATCATTATGATTGACCAAATCTTGAAAAGACGCAAGTAAGAGCATGAAAAATGTCAGAAGTTGAAAGCCAATGGATATAAATAATTTTCTGGTACATAAATTGCCTCGTAAGATAGGCACAACCGTGGTACAAAGACTTTTCCGCAGAAAAATGAAAATTATTATATGAATCATTTGGTGGAGCAATAACCTTCAAATACATTATATACGAGGTTTTAATATGCGTCTCATGATATGAATAATTTTATAGCCTATTTGGGTGGCTAATTTGATAGTGAAATCCACATAAAAATCCCATAAGGATTTAAAATGCTAGCATGAATATTTTCAAGAATGTTGGATGATAAAAAATATTGTACCATTTACGGGTTGCTTATGGTATATTATCCCCACTATATAACACAATTGAGTTAAGTTGTAGCGAATGCTAACGTAAGTATATGAATAAATCTAAATTGATATTTGATAAGATGAATTGATCACGCTATAGTCGAAAGGGGCATCGCGTGAGGGGGAGAATTTGAAGATATTGAAACTTTTGAAGAGTTTTAAATACAATCAATTTATTGATGATGTTAAAATTTAGACGAATTATATTGAAAGGACAAATGTTTGGCTCGACCTGAAGATCGAGTACTTAAGAGATTGAAAATATTCTTGTCCTATAAAAAATGTCTTAAAGGTATTTTGCATAGTTAAACACATCTATTGAGTACCTTAATGGATGCATTAATAATATATTTGAATAAATATATTTTTCGTCCTCGTGAGATTGATGAAGAACATAATGGTCCAGAAGTACCTTATATAGTGCTACATTAGCGGTAATATATCTTGCTAATTAGAAGGAACATGATGTATTATTGGTTATAAGCAAGATTCAGTTCTTTCCCTATAGTGAAATTTGAACAAAGTTAAGAAAATATTTATATATCTCCGATGGACGAATTACATGAGTTTATTATCCGATAGAATCAAGTCCTAAATCAGTTGGCTTTGCAAAATGCAAGTTATATTGTGAAATGTACCATTTTTTGTATATTTAAAGATAATGCAGATTATATAGCTCCAACTGAAGAAAATGCTACATCAAAGGAGACAAGACGAAACATATTTTTCCAAGTTATTCTTCATCCACGATGTCTAGAAGAAGGCAACATAACATCCAACAAGTCTGTGCGGATTTATTCCCGAAGGTTTACGGTTGCGAAATTTGAAGATTAGTGAATAATACTGAACTGCGTCGACTTAATGAAATTTTGTGATGTCGACATCAGGGGGAATCTATAACGCTGCACTCTTTTCCCCTTAACCAATGTTTTATCCCATTGAGTTTTCCTGATTAGGTTTTTAACGAGGCAGTTTACAAAAGGGATCCACAATTGTGTACTCTTTTTCCTTCACTAGATTTTTATCCCAATGAGTTTTTTCTAGTAAGGTTTTAACGAGGCACAATTCCCTTGTGAACATCCAAGGGGGAGTGTTATGAATATATTATGTGGATGTTCAATATTATGTGTATATATTATCTTCCTTATTTAGACATTCCTTATATTGATTTTACTTATTCTCCAAATCTGTGTAATCCCTATAGAAGGACCTCTTATGTGTGATAATAAGACATTTTTAAGTTCTCTCATTCTATTATCTCTAAACTTTCGTAACATATATGACAATTTTAAAGAATATTTATGTAAAATGGTTGTGAATAACATACTAGTGTAAAAAACAGATAAAATATTAATTATTAAACTAATGGTAAATGTTCCTACAATTGAACAAATTAGTAGCTAAAGTTTTTCTAAATAATATTTTGTTAGTTCTTTCATAAATGCAAAAAATGGTTAGATTTGTTAAGATTTTTGTCTATTTGGATCACAACGTGATGAATAAAAATACGTCAATTTTGTTTAGGATGTCGAACAAATCACAAACTGATGTTTAAAAGTTGAACAAATTATTAGCTATTTTATTCATCACGTGTCGTATATGGTTGATTTTGTTCGAAAAAGACGGAAATCTTAACGAAACTAGTAGATTGTACCCATAAGTATCACTGAGCTAGCAAATGTTTAAAAATAAATTTCAGTTAGCAAGTAATTTATAAGTATTAGGTAGTAATTTGATAATTAACCCACAGATAAATGATTGGACGATGACATTGAATTTGTTCTGATAATGAAATCCCACATATTACAATATTGTGAAAGACTTGAATCATTTTTTCAAATACATTGAGGACCAAACGGAGAAATATTAAAACTTAGAGACGAAGGGTTTTTTAGATGTGTTGCATAGCATTACATAATCAGACATTAGAGTTGTGAATTGATATCAAAGACAAGGTAGGAAGGAGGAAGATGGTGCTAGTAGGTGGTGGTCCTTTTAAGAGCAAACATAGAGAGGACAACCAAGAAGGCTAAGTTGAGAGCTGCTACAAAGGAAGCCACCACTGCTAAGCTCACTTGCTGACAGAAGTCCCCAAATTGCTGACATATGGCCACCCAGTTCGTGTTAGCGTTCCCGTTATGAGCTAAGTACACAATCGAAGCCGCAGAGGATGCTGCAGCCGTCGTCAAAACCCCCATTACCTGCATAACATAAATCCAATTCATTCATTAAAAAAATGTGAAACTTAGAGTGCAAGTAAGAGTCAACTAACTTACTGTGTCAAGGATGAGGAGGAGGAACCTGGGTGCTGAAACATGGGGCCTCACTATGCACACAATGGAGAAGGTTAAGGAGAGGATAAGGTATGCACTTGCTGCTGCATTTCCTATCACAAAGAACCTGCATTTATATATAATAGTTCATCAACCAAATATTATTACATACTTGAACAGTACCAAAAGTTTTGATTACGTGAAAGTAGGGAAATCGTTGTATTCGGCGTGGAATTGGAGAAACTGGGTGAAGAAAGGGAGGGTTTCTTCGGTGGTTCCCATGATAGCAGCAGCAGCTAGACCAGCTGCAATGGCTACCAGCCTGAGGATGAAGTCGAAGATGGCGACTCCCTTCTTCCACTTTGTAGGTTTGGTTGTAGCGGCTGCTATTGGAACCAAAATGGCGGCTTTTGCTTTGTCTCGGGTGCTCGAATCGTGCAACAGAGTTGCGGTTCCATCTTTGCTCTTGGGTGAATCCATTAGGGTAGTAGTGTATAGGGTCTCTAAGGTAAGGGTTTACTTTGTTTCTTTTTCTTTGGGGATGGATGTTCATAGTGAAGAGAAGAGAGGCATATATATATAATGGAGTGGAACACATCACAGGGACTAGTTAGCTAATGGGTTAGTTAATTCAGGTACGTACGTACGAGGATGTGCAGTGCAGATTGGTGGAGGATAGGTTGCTCCTACTCCACTTTGGCCTTTGTGTAATACAAATTCTATCCAAACATACACCACTTAGAAAAATTTATCAACTGTGAAAACTACAAATTATATCCAAACATACACCGCTTGAAAAATTTTGAAAAATTTATCAACTGTGAAACTTGTTTTTTTTGTGGCCACCCTACTACTGTGAAAAAAAAAGGTTAATAACCTATAAATTGTCTAAGATTTGTCTTGTGACATTTTGGTGTCTAAAATTTATATTGTTGATAATGGTTGTCTAAAGTTTCAACTTTGTTAAAATTTGAGTTCCCGTCCATTTTTTCTGTCAAATTTGACAGAATGGTGTGTAAAGTCAAAATTGCCCCTGATACTTTTATGTTTACTCCGCCCGGCCACCACCCTACACCGACCGACCACCATCCAACTAGGGACAATTTTTAGATTTGTTTTTTAATTGGATCATGTGATAAGCACATGACCAAGTTCTGTCAATTTTAACAGCAAATTGGACGGAGACAGTAAGTTTCAACAAAGTTGAAACTTAGACAGTCAATATCAACAATCGAAACTTCAAACACCAAAATCTCACATATGACAAACTTCAAAATTTATATGTTTTTAAACAAACAAAAAAATAAAGTATTTTTCTAGAGGCTCTGATATATGGTTGTCTTATAAAATCGATGTTAGGCAACATATACAACACAGATCCAAACACAAGCCTAAGACTTGAAGAGCAAGAAAAGCAAAAAAACGTAGAGTGCCTTGGAAGGAGCACCTTAAAAATAAATAAAAAAAGGTCGGTTTCCTGCGAAGAGCACGCCATCACGCTTGTTTCAGACCTAGAATAATCCGCACTTGCACCATTTCAGTCAATAAGAGATAAAATGCATGTCATGAATATTTTTCCATTCTGAAGGCTCAACATACTTCTAGTTAATCAATAAAGCAAGTCCAGACATAGAAAACAGTCAAAACACACTCGATATATTTAGATATAAACGCAGTGAAAATGAATACATTTGACTGAACCACCAAAACCCATTCTTTGTACTCATCGGTTCAATAATTTCACCCAAAAAGAAATATTATCTTCAAGCCTTGGCCATCTTCACCAATAATAACCAATATCATTCCTTATTTACTCTCTTATGCACTGCGCCATGTACCAAATCCATATCTGGTACATACCATAATGCATATTCATTCATGTATTATATATATATAACACAGTGGTTTATTTTCCCGTGCGTGACATCTTTTTCTTCTTCTACACTGTAAACCAAAAGGGAACACTTGTACGAAAACAAAACTGTGTTTACAGAACCTGGTGCCTCTTCTCGCTCTCTAAGGTCGAAGGCTCCATCCTCTTTCTGCAAGAGCTTTGCGCACCCGATTGGCTGCTTCTACCGTGTCATTTAGTGGAGGGTAACTCCAGCTCTCCGACAACTACTCATCCAAAAAGTCTTAGATAAGCTTCAATGGCATATTTGGGAAAAACAAACTACGCTTAGTTAGAATTGACTTACATCCTCAGTACCCAGGAATGGTCGCACAACACCACGTTCTTTCAGAGATTTATGGAATTCAGTAAACTTCCAAGTGCAACGCTCAGCTCCCATCACATAAACAGGCTTTCTGTGTAAGCAAATGATATATATAAGCAAGCCAAGGAGTGAAATAAAATAACTGCAATACCTATCATGCTTTTTTTGGATCAAGCAATATGGATTATACTTTTGTGGTAATTATGAAACATACCCAGTACTACAAGATTCACTAATCATACTGACTGAATCAGCAGTGACAACAAAAGCATCAGCCCAAGCAAGATGTCCAACGTATGGGTTAGGCTCTGATTGGCAGCAAAAATATGTGAGTCCATCAATTCTATACTTGAAAAATTGGATATATGAAAGGAATAGCCCTCAGCCCCTCACCTTCACCATTCCAGATGTACACTTTTGGATGATCCCCTAGTTGCTTTACAATAAATCTTGATATCTACATTAAAATCGACATTGTAAGAGAAACATAAAGACTATAGAGGGAGCAGCTTATTTCATAGGAACAAGAGTCAGGCCGCCTTACCTTCTCGGGTGTTCTATGCGAGAACGATATTCTAACACTTCCGCATGTTGCAAGCACACTTTCTAAGTTGGCTATCAACTGCTTTGCAAGATCAACACCATAACGACAGCACCCTAGCAATAGGAAGTCAGTGTTAATATACTGTATACAGAGGAAACATCAGATGGAAAATTATCCAATCATGATTCCACATACAAATAATATCAGCTTCCAGAAATGTAAATGACATTCTTAAAGTTCAGAGAATAATTACTTGTAGGCCCTCCTATATTAACCACAAGCAAGGGCTTCGGCAAAGGTGCAAACTCATCGTGCCAAGTACTGGCTGCAGTCCGAAGTACAGTAGAATCAATTTGGTGCAAAGCTCCTAGAGTGAGGACCTGAAATTGAGTTCCAGCAATCATCATATATTGGATACTGCTGAAGTCACTGCACCGTGAGTGTCCCACACCGGTGGTGTGTGGATTACTAGAGCACTATATAAGCAAATGGGCCACCTCCTCCTATCACCAATTGGTTTTAGGATGGAACCCCCACTTGTGTAAATGGTTGCTCTCTCTTGGCCCGTTGGGTTTGGCTCGGCCCAATGTGGAATTTAACAGATACTGTGGCTAAATATAGGACAACTGTCTAGAGGTAATGATACGTACAACATTGTCTTGAGGAGGTTCCAATGGGGTAATCCATCGCCTTAGAAATTGAGGAACCTGAGCTTGAGCCTCCAGCGTCAGTGGATAATAATCATGCTGAGGGGCAATCACTAAGTCAAATCTATTCAATTTTTTCCTTGGATGTTGTATCTGCAAAAGAAACCAGGGGGACGTGAACAAACATTAGTAGCAGACAACAGAAGTTAAATTCAATACAAAGGAAATATCTTAAACCACGTTCCTACTGTGATGATTGACTAATACTCGTAACCAAATTAAATTACCTTCAATTATTAACATTTTGTCAAAAAGAGAATGTTAATAACATGACTTTGAATGATGAACCCACCACATTTTTAAATGCTTGATTTCCAATTATTATTTTTCCTGATCTTGTTCTAAGTAGATAGACTTAGAGTCATTTCTGATCCCAAAGTCAGGAATCATGACAAAAGTGTCAAGGGCTTTTGATTGGCTGAACATAATTGTATTTTGCTGTTTTGAACTTTGGAGAACAACATATTACAGTGATACTAAAAAGAACGAGTATAAAACAGGTGCAATGAATGTGGAATCTCAAATGTCAAGGCATATGTCAAACTTGATAGGATTCTTTCCATCGGAGGAACTGATGGAACACAAATAATCATCATACTCTACTATACTAATATAATAATAGATAAAAAGCAGATTGACAATTTGACATAAAAAAAATATCATTAAACACACACTCAAAATACCTGCACAACAAAAACGTTTTGTGATGCCAAATGTCTTATGGAGCTAGCAATAGAAACGGTATCCCTTCCGCATGCGACTATCAGTACTGGCCCTTCTCTGTGCAAAAATGACAAACATAAGAATGAAGACATCAATATACTAGAATTAGATGAATGGAAGGGAATTGCTTCTCCTTCCAGACCTTCAGTAGAGCCTTATAAGGAGATATACTTTTCAAAGGTGTCCTTCGCCATGGTTACAATTCTCTTGGTATCAGCTTCCAAGGCGGTTGCAAGGCCCACTGCACTACCATTTTCTTTAAGTAGAGAAATATATCTCTTCTGCCTGGAAGTTACCAGAAGCACAGTATAACCAAAAAATTGCCTCAAAATGAAGTCCAATTTTTTGTGAACTGACACCGGAAGCCAATGAAGCCATTCATTAACACCTCCTTTAGGCCTCGTAACTCTCTGTCAAGAACATAATATAGCATATAAATAAGGACATGGCTACAGCAATAAACACAACTGCTAGTCAGATTCATCTGCAATGGTTGACTGGTACTGGTACTGGCATTCCATTGAAAAACAGGCTTAGGTCAGTGCTCACACATGGGCAATCTAAACTCTACTTAGTTGTCACTACTCATGCTCCGAACCGAAACTATTATTTGGCTATAAGTATCTTGGCAATGAAATGAAAAAACTCTCCTTCCAACCATCACTGCTACCTTGAACATCAGACCTCTACCACGTTAAACTGAACTTTCCATTTCATAAGGCATTCAAAATTCAACTTCCTGAGTAGAAAATGGAACTTCCCAACAACGAACGACAGACAGGAAATAATTTGGCTGATTATCCATTTCAAACGGTTACAGAAAATAATTTCAAACTAATTCTTTACACCTGAAATAATTACTAGATTAGAGAGCAAAAACTCACATAGAGGATATGCTTATCAGACAACCCAAGAGCGCGGATCAAGCCGATGCACTGATTCTCAGCGTCGGGAGAGCCGTTGCCAATAATCACCGCCCGGCGGACAGCGCTGTATGCGCCGGCTTCGAAGATCTCAGGGACACCGAAAGTGGTAGAGGGCGGCTCAGGAAGCCTTATCGGCTTCATAGATTCTCAATATCGTCTGTAACGTACCAGATTGATCTAATTTGAGAGGGAGTAAAGAACAGAAGAAGAAGAAGAAGAATCGGACTTGGCTTCTGTGGAGGTTAAAGGGTCCGTAGAGCAGATTCATGAGCCATAACTCAATTGCAAATGGCGTTTGGTCCACACAAGAAACCTCTATTTAGGTTGAACTCGTATATGAGAGTTGAGACTGACCGCTGCGTTACTAAACTAGGAAAATCACTAAAATACAAACATTTTAAAACTCAAACAAAAAAAAAAAAAAAAAAAAAAGGAAAAACGAGCCCCCAGAACCATAATCACTACTAGCGCATCTCCAACCAACATAGCATGATTATTGTCATTGACTCCTCCACCAACATATGAACCAACAATCAGCCTTTGATTTTCTTCCTGAACCAACACTGAGTACACATAATTGACAGTGGGAAGAGGTTGCATCATCAAAAGATTAGATCTAATGTGACTAAAGGTTTCGTTCAATCCATTGAGGAATTGAAATAACTTCTGTTTATCCTTGCTAGCCATGACCTGCTCAGAGACAACACATTCACCACATAAAACAGTTTCATCTGCTGCATCAAGCTCGTCCCACAGCATCTTCAACATCTCATAGAAATCAGCAACAGATTGATCACCCTGTCTAGCATTGTAAACCTCTCTACTGAGCTGAAAAATCCTAGTGCCATCAATCTTATGAAATCGTTCTTTCAAAGTTTTCCAGATAGCAAAAGCAGTAGTACTATATATTAATCCATGCACCAAATTCTTAGCAACAGCAGTAGTGAGCCAACCTTTGACAATCACATTACATCTATCCCAACGAAATCAAAGATTCTCAGGCACAGAATCACGCGTACAAGTTCCATCAACAAAGCACAACTTGTTCTTAGCTAGCAACGCATCAGACATAGATCGCATCCAGATTTGATAGTTTTTCGTACCTATTAGCTGAAAACCAATCAGCTGCGTACCAGGCACATCGGATGGATGGAGATAAAGGCGATCTTCAACATCCAGCTCCAGAACAGCCGTGGTTCGTTCACCAGGTCTCGGCCACTGGTTGATTGGAGTTCCAGCCATCGCTTCGTCAATCCAAAAGAAACGAATCGAAGAATCGCGAAAACAGAGATCGAAAAACACGGAAACGAATCGAAGAATCGAATCGTGGAATGAGTGAAATTATCCAGGCTCTGATACCATGATAAAAGTAGAATTCAAGAATCAGATTTAGGATCGAAAAGCTTCAATTCATTCCTAAGACTCATATCTTGAATTACAAGCTTCCCGCCTTTTATACAATTCATAAGTCGGTTGAGCAGCTAACTAACCAACTCTTCTTTATTACAATATAGTCCCTTAAGTTTCTATTTGAGCAGCTAATATCCTAGAGAAGTATATTACTCTCTATATTCACCCAGCTTCTTGTTCCCTGCTGCTCCTTCTTCTTCACCAATGCTGGTGTTCTTGGTTCTGTATAGATCATTGATTCCATATCCACACAGCAGCTGGAAGAGTTGTTGTTTACCCAATGGCTTTGTTAGCAAATCTGCTAATTGCTCTCCTGAAGCTACATGACTTGTTTGAATCACCTTTTTCACCAGATGTTCACGAACAAAGCGACAGTCGATTTCTATATGTTTTGTTCGTTCATGAAACATTGGGTTTGCTGCTATCTTAAGGGCTGCTTCGTTGTCACATTTCAGCATAGTAGCCTTATCTTGCATACAATGAAGCTCCTGCAATAAGCCTCTCAGCCAAATTATCTCTGATACTGCCATTCCCATGCTTCTGTACTCTGCCTCTGCACTCGATTTGGAGATGGTTTCTTGTTTCTTCGATTTCCAGGACAGCACTGCTCCACCTAATTTGATACAGAAGCCTGTTACAGATTTCCTAGACATTTTACAAGACGCCCAGTCGCTGTCGCAGTAAGCTGTCATCGTTGTTAAATCATTTTCTGCAGGAAAAAACAATCCTTGTCCTGGACTATTTTTCACATATCTAATAACCCTGTGTGCAGGTGATAAATGAGACTGTTTAGGAGCATGAATGAACTGGCTGAGATGCTGAATTGGATAAGCCAGATCTGATCTGGACATTGTAAGATATAATAGCCTCCCCACAAGTCGTCTATACTGCTCCATATCCTCCAAAAGTCTGTCACCTGTGTTCAGTTGGAAGAGCTTATCATATTCCACAGTTGTCAGTTTTAGATTCTGTTCCATATGAGTTAGAGCTGCATTACCCTCCAAGAGTCCAGCATCTGCAATCAATTCCAGCGAATACTTCCTTTGATTAAGAAAATCCCTTCCTTTGATCTGGCTATTTCCAAGCCCAGAAAATACTTCAAGTCCCCTAAATCCTTGAGCTTGAAATGCTGTTTCAGCATGGCTTTCAACTCTTCAATCATTTGTTGACTCGAGCCAGTGATCATCAAATCATCGACATACACCAGCATATGGACTTGCTCTGAATCTGCAAATCGACTGAATAAAGAATAGTCGTATTTGCTTTGCACATACCCATTTTGAATCAAGCATTCAGTCAGTTTGATATTCCACTGACGTGAAGCCTGCTTTAACCCATACAAAGACTTAACCAGCTTGCACACATTTTGTCCAGATGCTTCTTTTCTTTCAAAACCCTGTGGAATACTCATATACACTTCTTCATCTAGATCTCCTTGGAGAAATGCATTACTAACATCCATCTGATGCAAACTCCAATTCCGTGCAGCAGCAATTGTCAATATAGTTCTCACTGTTACCATTTTGATAACAGGTGAAAACGTTTCTTTGAAGTCAATCCCTTCTTTCTGTGTGTATCCCTTAGCTACCAATCGAGCCTTGTACCTTTCAACACTCCCATCCGAGTTGTACTTCACTCTGTAAACCCATTTACACCCAATTGGAGTCTTGCCCTCTGGTAAATCAACAATTTTCCACGTGTTATTGTACTGCAAGGCTTCAATTTCTTCTTTCATAGCCAATACCCAGTCCTTGTTGCCTGCAGCTTCCTTGAATGACTGAGGCTCTTTAATCTTCTCGATGGAGCTAAGAAAACTCCTATATTGATCGGAAATGTTACTGTAATCCACAGCTTGACAAGACATAATAAAGTCTCTCTGCCACCCAGGTGGTCTTCTTTGCCTGATAGACTTCTTCAATGGCTGTACCTGACCAAGTGCTTGAGATGGTGCTTGATCAGATGCTCGAGATGGTGCACGCGTAGGTGCAGATGTCAAGCATGGTGACTGGGTTGATGCATGCTCAGGTGATTGCACTGATGCACGTGTGGGTGTAGATGTTGAGCATGGTGCCTGAGCTAATGCAGAACTTGTAACGAAGTCCCCTTCTTCAGGCAATGGAAAAGAATTTCCATGCTCATCCCCAGATGCACTATCATGAAATCCAAACAATTCATCAACAGAATCATTATGAGGGCTAGAACGTGATGGAGAAAAAAGAGTAAAAAAACTCCTTGGCAGGTGTTGCAAATGGAAAAAACATTTCTTTGAACACCACATCTCTTCCAACAAAGAAAGACTTCTTCTGTAAATTCAAGAGAATATATCCCTTTGATTTTGTTGAATAGCCCATCATGATTGAGGGAATAGATCTGGGTTGGAATTTGTCATTAACTGCAACATCAACAGCATAACAAAGACACCCAAATGCCTTCAAATGATCAAACTTAACTGCCTTCTTATGTAACACCTCATAAGGAATTTTGCCATCCAACACTGAAGAAGGCATGAAGTTAATGAGGTAACATGCTGCCAAAACACAATGCCCCCAATATTTGTCAGGTACATAACCTTGAAACTTCAAAGCTCGTGCAACCTCAAGCAGATGCCTGTGCTTGCGTTCCACAACTCCATTTTGCTGAGGAGTCCTAACACAACTCGTTTGATGCAAAATACCTTTTCCCAAAAGCAAATCATTCATTAAGGAGTTGCAGAATTCTGTGCCATTGTCACTCCTGAAAACTCTGATAGAACTCTCATGTTGATTCAAAACCATGTTTAAAAAATTCTTAATGTGCAGAACCACCTCCTCCTTTCCTTTCATCAAATAAATCCAAGAAAATCTGCTGTAATCATCAACTATGGTGAGGAAATATCGGTAACCATTAAAAGTTTGAGTCTTATACGGTCCCCAAACATCAAGATGGACGAGATCAAACTCCTTCTTACTCTTGAAATCACTAAGAGGGAAAGGTAATCGAGTTTGCTTTGCTAAAGGACAGATACTACAATCTGTTATTGAATTCTCACACTTAGAATCAAAAGAAAATATATTCTTCATTTGATTAACAGAAAGATGCCCCAATCTTCGGTGCCAAAGTGTGAGCTCCTCCTTATTGACAGCCACCTTATCCCTGAGACAAAGATTCAATTGTGCCAGCTTCTCTTTATTGTTGATTGTGCCACCTTGCAGCTGCAAGGTGTAGAGCCCATCACGTAGAGAACCAGTCCCCATTATCCTCCCACTTGAGAGATCCTGGAAGACTACACGATTAGGAAGAAACACAGTAGATAAACCAAGCTCTTTTGTGAGTTGAGGCACATAAATAAGGTTGTAATGAAACTGTGGAGCATAAAGAACTCATTTTAACTGCAAAGAATTCCCTATAAGACAAGTCCCATAGTGAGTAACAGGTGATGCTTCCCCATTAGGTAGATAAACCATTTTGCAGCCACTTGTTTCCTGTAAGTCAATCATCCAATCTTTGTTGCAAGTCATATGATGAGACGCACCACTATCAATAATCCAATATCGACAAGTAGCAGGTTGTAAAGAAGCAGCACTACTAAGAATTGTACCTGCCATATTAGCCTTGAACTCCCTTTCTGAGTGTGAATCTTCTGCAAAATACTTTGCCATCTGATGATACTGCCTCAGCTGATCATCACTGAAAGGAGAAGAGGATTTGGACTGTACCATGCTCACAGGATTAAAGCCTGCTGATGGCATCTGGGCTGAACTAAAACTTGATTGCTGTGCGCTGTCAACAAAATTCACATTTCCATCTTGCTGAAACTTGGCCCTCTCAGCAGCAGCTTTTTCTTCAGCCCACTTCTTCTTCACATGTTCAGGAACACCAAACTTTTTCCAGCAATGATCCTCTTTGTGGCCTTTCTTACCACAAAAGGTGCACAAAGACACCTCCCTTCTTGGTTTGTAACCTGAAGTGCTGCCATTAGAATACATCACAGATGGCTCTCCAACCAACATAGCATGATTATTGTCATTGACTCCTCCACCAACATATGAACCAACAATCAGCCTTTGATTTTCTTCCTGAACCAACACTGAGTACACATAATTGACAGTGGGAAGAGGTTGCATCATCAAAAGATTAGATCTAATGTGACTAAAGGTTTCGTTCAATCCATTGAGGAATTGAAATAACTTCTGTTTATCCTTGCTAGCCATGAACTGCTCAGAGACAACACATTCACCACATAAAACAGTTTCATCTGCTGCATCAAGCTCGTCCCACAGCATCTTCAACATCTCATAGAAATCAGCAACAGATTGATCACCCTGTCTAGCATTGTAAACCTCTCTACTGAGCTGAAAAATCCTAGTGCCATCAATCTTATGAAATCGTTCTTTCAAAGTTTTCCAGATAGCAAAAGCAGTAGTACTATATATTAATCCATGCACCAAATTCTTAGCAACAGCAGTAGTGAGCCAACCTTTGACAATCACATTACATCTATCCCAACGAAATCAAAGATTCTCAGGCACAGAATCACGCGTACAAGTTCCATCAACAAAGCACAACTTGTTCTTAGCTAGCAACGCATCAGACATAGATCGCATCCAGATTTGATAGTTTTTCGTACCTATTAGCTGAAAACCAATCAGCTGCGTACCAGGCACATCGGATGGATGGAGATAAAGGCGATCTTCAACATCCAGCTCCAGAACAGCCGTGGTTCGTTCACCAGGTCTCGGCCACTGGTTGATTGGAGTTCCAGCCATCGCTTCGTCAATCCAAAAGAAACGAATCGAAGAATCGCGAAAACAGAGATCGAAAAACACGGAAACGAATCGAAGAATCGAATCGTGGAATGAGTGAAATTATCCAGGCTCTGATACCATGATAAAAGTAGAATTCAAGAATCAGATTTAGGATCGAAAAGCTTCAATTCATTCCTAAGACTCATATCTTGAATTACAAGCTTCCCGCCTTTTATACAATTCATAAGTCGGTTGAGCAGCTAACTAACCAACTCTTCTTTATTACAATATAGTCCCTTAAGTTTCTATTTGAGCAGCTAATATCCTAGAGAAGTATATTACTCTCTATATCTAATCTCAACACAAGGGACAAACCCCATTTATATAGATCCGAATTTCCTAGGGTTTCATAGAGAAATACTATCTATATCCCACAATCTAGATTTTATCTATACTTAGTTATGATATATATATATATATATATAACCATTACAAAACCCACAATTATATCTAAGAGCATCCACAATGCACAACCCCGACTTCTATCCCACTTTATGCCACATAAGTGCCACATAATCAATATATAATAAAATAAAAAAGTGTCTTGAGGTTGTCTATTACTACTTCAATGGTGTCTACCAATTTGGACCTACAAATTCTTTTAAATAATAATAAAATTAACACTTTTTTCTACTATACTCTCTCACAATATTAATGATGGGATGTGAGAGAGTGAATCCCTCCTTGGAGGGATTGGACAAAAAAATTTGTCCATCTCCAATGCAAATGGACAACCATCTTGCCACATGGAGGAGTTGTCCTTCATTTTTGTCTTGCATTGTGTATGCTCTAAGTTCCCTTAAATATAACAATAGATAGATCTTCACAGTCTTGGGCAGATTTAGATACTTGACAACCAAGGAGATAGCCAATCTCGAACTTCCCATTGATCTCGCAGGCTTGGACTTGATCCTTGTTGATCTGAACTTTATTGGGTCAATTCAGCATTTCCTGGACGCTGGGCACGGGCTGAGCATGGACTGAGCATGGAACAAAGCATGGGCCAAAGCACATTGCTGGCAGCTCGCCTGGAAGCATTTGCTGTGCACGCACAAACACCTACCAGGCACAAGGAAAGCACGGGACAAAGCACGGGGCAAAGCACGGGACAAAGCACGGGGCAAAGCACGGGGCAAAGCACGGGACAAAGCACGGGACATCACTCCACAGGTACGGGACAATCTCGAGACTGAACACGGAACAAGCACTCGATGTACGCGGGACAACTCTTGGCCACGGATCGATTCCCACCAACTCCAACTCTTCTTCAATTATTCAAATCTGCCCAAAACACACCAACACAGCCATGATACACACATTTTGACAAAGCAAGTATGGCTATCATAGAAAAATCCATGCTTCCAAGGTTCTTGATTTTCAAGGGTCTGACAAACTTCCCCCACCACGCGAAGTCGACGCCCTCGTCGACACAGTCTCGAGGTACTTCTCCACCATGTCTTCATACTCCCAAAGATGGAGATGCTTCACCCACGTTGCATCTTCAACCAGCTTGTTCTTCCATTGTACTAAGTACTCTGTCCGCCGATTCTTCTTGCTATACCCCAAAGTACGATGGTCAAGGATATTCTCTACCGGGTCTCCCAGTTCGTTTTGCACTATCAATGGTGCGCGCTTCTCTTTATTCATTTCCACTCGCTCGAAGTCTTCATGGTAAGGTTTAAGAAAACTCACATGAAATATGGGGTGTACCTTCATCCGCTCCGGTAATATCAATTGATAGGCCGTAGCTCCCACACGCTTCATTATTTCGAACGGACCTTCGTAGCGTTTGAACAACCCTTTGTGCCATCTCTTTGTGGTCAGCTTCTTCCACATCTGATGTGTAACTTTCAACATCACTTTATCTCCTGCCTTGAACTCGAGCGATCTTCGTCTCTCGTCCGCATATTTTTTCATCTTTCGCGCCGTCTTCGTAAGGCTATCTCTAGCTTCCTTAAGCATCTCTTGCTTCTCCGAGGCATAACGATGTGCGGCTGGGCATTCATGTCTTCCCCTGTCCAAGACTAGGTCCTGGGGCGTAATTGGTTGAAACCCCATTGCTAGCTCGAAAGGGCTATATCCAGTCGCAGACGTGCGATGCAGATTGTGGCAAAATTGAGCGGTGTCTAACAATTCGATCTAGTTGCGCTAGCTGGCCGTCACATAATGTCTCAGGTACTCTTCCAGCAACGCATTCTTCCGCTCCGTCTATCCGTCTGTTTGGGGATGATTGGCAGTAGAGAACTTTAGCTCCGTCCCCATCATGTTGAACAAATGGGTCCAGAACCTGCCTGTGAATCTCGCATCTCGGTCACTCACAATGTCAAGCGGCACTCCGAATCTCGTAACAATGTTCTTATAGAACAAATCAGCTGAACATGCTCCTGGCGCAGGCATAAAGACCACATATTTTGAGAAACGATCAACAACAACCAACACACTTGACATACCGTCTATTTCCGGAAAGCCGACAATGAAGTCCATGGACACGGACACCCATGGTTTCTCCGGTATTGGGAGTGGTTGAAGCAGACCCGCACTAGCACGCCTCTCCGTCTTGTCTTGCTGGCACACGAGACAAGTTTTGCTGGCACACGAGACAAGTTTTGCAATACAATCGAACATCAACTTCCATTCCTGGCCAAAAGAATGACCTTTCCAGCAGCGCGACCATCCTATCTCCGCCCGGATGTCCTGCCCACTTCAAGTCGTGCGCCTCCTTCATTAGTTGGGACCGCCATCCCCTCCGTAAGGAATGTACAAACGATCACCTTTTGTATATAGGAGGTCGTCCTGCAAGTAGTAACGTCGCACTTCTCCATCTTTGACTTGCTTCTTCAAACGATTATATTCACTATCCGTCGCACAAGACTCTCGAATCTTTTGGGATATTCTGAACGATAGTCGTTAAGCTTGCCACAATGACGGCTAGTTCCTTCCGACTCAATGCATCCGCCACTTCATTATGTCTGCCCGGCCTATGCTCCCACTCGAAATCATATTCCGCAAGGAATTCCTGCCACCGCGCTTGTCTCGGCGACAGCTTCTTTTGAGTCTTGAAGAATGTATTCGCCACGTTGTCCCTCTTCACCACGAACGTTGTACCCAACAAGTACACTCTCCAAACCCGCAAACAATGGATCACATCAAGCATCTCCCGCTCATGCGCAGAGTATCTTACCTCGGCCGGCTTCAACTTCCAGGAATTCCAGTGGTGAATACTACAATGTATACTGGAAGCAAGAGACATGAATACTAACCACTACACTACAATGTCTTTTGTTGAGAACTTATTAAACTTTTTATATTTAATGTTAGTTTAACGTTAACGACCAAAATATCGTCACCAAGAATTGAACACAAGTCACCCGCATGATAGGCAAAAATTCTTACCACTACACTACAATGACTTTTGTTAATAATTAATTAAACTTGTATATTTATTTGTCTATGTAGTTTTATTTATTGTTTTGTATTAATACTAGTTACATACAATTGCACCATGTGACCGAATGATTACTTTTTTGAAGTGATTAATGGTTACATACATTTCAGAATATGAGAGAATCGTTCAAACTTATTTTATTTAATCATTTATATTTAATCAAATGTGATTGAATTTTACAAAATAACTAAACATAGGTAAGGGTTGAATTTTACAAAAATCGTTATTTAACTAAAATTCAATCACATTTGATTAAATATAAATTAAGTTTAAACGATTTTGTCATATTCTGAAATGTATGTAACCATTAATCACTTCAAAAAACTAATCATTCGGTCACATGGTGCAAACGTAGGTAACTAAACAATGTATTAACATAAAAAAATAAATAAAACTACATAGACAAATAAATATACAAAGTTTAATTAATTTTCAACAAATGTCATTGTAGTGTAAGAATTTTTTCCTATCATGCGGGTGACTTGTGTTCAATTCTCAGTGACGATATTTTGGTCGTTAAACTAACATTAAATATAAAAAGTTAGTATTCATGTCTATTACCAATGTGACATGGGTTCGATTTTTGGTTATAACAGTATTTTAGTGAACTAATTTGAAAAAAGGATTACGTTACATCCAAACAAATTTAACGGGACATTCTAACGAAATTAAACCGGACTAAACCGATCCAAACTAAACCCAAATAAAAATAACCAATATTTTAGGAATAAAATACTAATATAATTAGGCAGTTTGGTAATGCAGCAGCCTCATGTACAAGTCCAATTAGGTTCTAATTGCATTATGTTTTAGTTTTATTACATTTCCATCCTTATAGTTTGATGCTTTCTCGATAGAGTTAATTATTAACGCAGATTTTGAGCAGTTAAACAAATGGCTAGTTAAAGTTTGTATTTTAACATTTTACAAGTCTAGTTATCTTATTAGTATATTTTACTAACTCTACTAGGATTTAATTTTTTTTAAATGAATCTTCCATGAACTTTGCACATGATGAATAAAATAACAGTAATTTGTTCGACGATTCAAATATTAGCTAGCAATTTGTACAACTAATCAAACTTCAAATATCAATTTGCCGCCTTTTGTTAATCATATATTGGACATGTAATCAATCCCGTTCAAATTAGGTGAAAATCAACACAACTAACAATTTGTTATATATAAAACTTGAGTAGCAAAATGTATTAAAAAAATTTCAAGTAGCAATTAATTTAACTACTATAATATCAACTAAGAATTTATAATTAATCATATCTCGATAACTTTACGGTTACTTGCGCACAAAAAAAAAAAAAAAAGAATTTTGAGCATTTCAAAGAAACAACCGGATTTTATGACAAATGAATAAGTGATAAAATCAATTTAATTTCAGAAAGCAAACTAGGTTGATTTTCTTCAATAATAAGTGATAAAATCAATTTAATTTTTGCTAAAATACATATACAAATGTTATATATCTACTATATCTACTATATATTATATTAATTCGGCATCGGAAGCCCTTTGACTGACACGTGGACAGTTTGTCCAGTCAGCGTTGCCTAATTAATCGGGATTTAATATGGGTTCTCTAAATTTAGATACATAATATTGATTGATTCAAAATTAAGAAGTATTTTTATATCATATTTTGGTCTCAACGCAATTTAAAGAAACAAATTAACTGAAAGTTTCCTTTTAAATTCATTATCTATACAGTTTGGTTCCGGAAGACCGTAGGCCGCCACATAAACAATACATATATAGAATAAAATTAGAAAATTTATACTATTTAATAATACATCAAAATATTAGATGACACCGTAATATATAAATTATGGAATAGGATATTATATTGTTAATAAATTTAGGTATTATATTGAAATACTATTATATATATATTATCTTTTAGACTTTTTTCCTTAGTAAACTTTACGAGTCTTTCTTATATTGTACTATATAATAAATTGAATTAATTTTTTTTTTGCCACTAATTGAACTAAAATTAAATAAATAAATTGACACAAGAACATCCAAATATAATCTAACCGTTCTTAGATTTATAGTAATATATAAATAATAATATATGTATTTCCGTTTATAAAAATATGTATATTTTATAATATATATTGTTGTATAATAATACAAGAATCTAAATATTCTAATATATTACGCCAATTATAAATATGCATATATATAAAGTTTTGATGTCAAACCCTAAACCCTAAATTACTTCACTTTGAATCACAAAATTTTGAGAGATGACATACCATCTTAAGGTAAACTCTCGGTTGGTGTACGTGTAGTCAAGTTCTCTATTACGTGTATATATTCTATTCCATCTTTTCTTCTCTTGATTGTCTGAACTCCACAAAATATATATATATATATATATATATATATATATATATATATATGAATTTCCTTTGAGTTATTAAATTTTAGATGTATTCGTGAATTTGTAATCATATGTTTTATATTTTAACTCATAGTTTTTTTTTATGATAAACAACTCACAGTTTGGTGAGTTATCAGTTTTACCTATATCTAGATTACACTAAAATTGTTTGAAGCACTAACAAATTGCTGGTGTGTGATTTGACAATGGTTTTAAGCATGTAATAAGAGTTTTTGTGGTAATTTTGTTTTTTGTAACATAATTTAAATTGATGTATGTTCTCTTTGTTATGGTTTGAAATAGTCTATCGTAGGTGACTTCACATATGGAATGAATGCGACCAAAATACAGGAAAACAAAATTCCCCCTCTTTTCAAGTACCATGCAAGTTGGATGTTGAGCTTTACGTATCTGGTCGTCAACATGAACGTATATATATATATATAGACACCTCCCTAACTAAACCTTAGCCCTCAAACATTGGGGAAAGAAATTTAATTTGTAACGTGATAGCTAACTATGTTATGTTGCAACTAAAATTCATGGTAGTTTTGTTAGTGATCATCACGTAGACTTGTGTTGATGTTCTCCTATGCTTTGCAGGCGATAAGTATCAATCTTGGTGATTTTTTTGGTCGTCCAAATTAATTTGGAGAAGATACATTAGAGAGCTAGAATGGATAAATTAACATTCTCTTCTGGTTGTTGTCCACGTCACATATCCTAACATCTTCTCCAATGCTATAAAGTTTCCGTACTTTCTCCCCTCCAACATTTTATTTTCAGAATATTTATTAGGATTCTACAATACTAAGTACAATTTTTTCGTAGTTCGATACTCACTGTTGATCCACTCATAGGATATGTTGGGGATTAATTGAATCTACACTGAGATATTTGGCAAGCTGTTTAGACTATTAATTACTCAGTCAGTCTCAACTTAAGAAAATGTTGAAAACGGGTATGTAGGAGTTACGACGGCTCAACTCGACAACATCTTCATCTACGAAAATGTAGGTAAGACTCTTTCTCTATTATCATATTCTCCTTCCCGATAACGAATAGCTTATTATATATACAGGATTGTATGATGTTATAAATTGATAAGTACATGTGTCATATTTTGAAGAAATTATGGATATTTATTAATTCACTGAAGATAGATAATATTAAGAAGGTGATCATATTTTTCAAATAAAATGTTGCAGTACAATTAATTTTTTAATTATTGTATTTTAGCGGCTTTTATGCATAAACTTGATATGTGAATTGTGATGTGCATTTTTAGGTATTCAGAGAAGTTCGGTCAAGAAATAATTAATCAACCAAATTTACACCTTATATTTAATCGATTTTTTTGTTTATTTTTTTTGGCCAGGTAGTCGTTTAAATTAGATTTGCAGTTTTGGAATAGGAATTTGCATTGTGAAACCAGATGCATGTAGTGTGTTGGTAAAACATGATATAAACGGTATATGTTCCAGGTAAGCAATTAGTGAGATATCTCTAAAATTACATTATATCTCAAGTTCTTACTAAGTATATCAAGTCACACACTCATATAACTCTAACATGTCTAGGTGAAAATGATGATCTTTCTATTTGACATTATAGAAAGTGAGGTACACACGTTTTCAGGAACATTGAACTCTCGGTCAAGAGAAAGTAATCAACTTTGTAAATCATGAACTTTTTAACTCTTTCTCTCTCTATATATATATTTAGAATCTCTTTGCATATCGCAAGGAAGATTGTGATGTTCTTTTAGATATTGCTAGATGTTAGGATTGTATTGTTGATTGTATCGAATGTTGATTGGTTTGTTAATTGCATTAGTGTTTATTTATGAAATGTAAACGATCATCAATAGTTGTCTATTGTGGCAGGAAAAAACTATTTAATTTGAAGGTTGCTACTATTTAATTTGAAGGTGCGTAATTTACGAAATATATATTTATGTGTATATTTAAAGAGTAATATATATGTGTATTTATACGTTGCAGGAGGAATTGACGTATGAAGAAGGTACAACCAAAAGCCTGAAGAGTTTCAGCAAGGTCTTTTTATATTTAACCTATTATGTTTCAACTCCTTTCAAAAAAAAAAAAAAAAATTGATCCTCTCATTGATTATCACTCTTTACTAATCAATTTTATTTGGTTTTTGAAAAGATAATAAATATTCTAATAGTTAGTTCAATTAATTGTGTCTAGAAACATCATAATAAATGTATTATTGATGCAATTAAGTTAAACTTATATGATAGTATTTGACTTGATTAATTTTTTATGCGCGTATTATACATTATACTTCTTATATTACTAATATTAATATTAATAAGAAAATATTAAGACTGCTCATGCATTATAAAGACCAAAATTTAAGTTATTTTCAAATTCCTTTAAGTCATAGTGTATTTTGTTAAAAAAAATCATAAATTTATTTGAAAATTAGAAAAGGACTTAAAATATTTTTTTATACATATAAATTAAAAACATTCAAAAATGTATATTTTTCAAGGAAAACCCAAACTTTTGTATTTAAAAAAAATTATTTAAAAATAAAATTATATTTTTTTAATGTAAAATTTATGTTGGCATTATATTTTTCCAAAATTTTAAATAAACTTAGAACACTAGAAAGGACAGATATGATTGCATAAGAACTTTTTTTATATGACATAAAAAACTGCTTACATGACGCTTTAGAAATCGAACGATGTAGTTTTTATAATTTAAATAAAAAATAAAATTTCTTTCTTTCTTTGTTTATGTAAAGTTTAACTTAGTAAAAAAATAAATATTCTTTATTCAGCAAAAACCTAGAGTATAGGCTGTGATACAAAGAAAACTATACATAATATATAAAATATATAACCAACGCAAAAAATACAACATAAACTGTATATATTTTCGGATGGTTATCAAATTTATTTTATGTTTAGTCAGAATCTCATTTGTAAGCATCTAACTCGCGCGGTGCGCGGGGTTTGTACCTTGTTTAGTTATAGTTTGTAATTTGCGATGTTATTGAAAGATAAATTTATTTTTTATTAAGAAAAAAAAAAGTTTAACTTTGTATGAAGTTTGTTGATGTTATTAAAAAAACAGCCGTGATTTTGTTATAGTCTTAGTAGGTCTGGGCCCAATTTTGGGCCTTCAAGTGTGAATCTCACCCGAAAGCTGAAAGTTATTGTAAATTTTTTTAATCTAATTATAATAATTAATTATTGTTACTTTTCTATATTGGAGTATCCTACCTACGCTACGATTATCGGCCAGAAGGTGTCCGTGAAGTGTTTGTCAATAATTATTTTTCAAGACTGCTAATAATTCAATACAATTGAAGATGGTAATTCAATACAACTGAATATGGTAAGTCAATACAACTGAATATGGTAATTCAGTAGTAATTTGGTGCAGGTGCAACAACATTGATTGCCACCTAGTTATTTTTTTACAGTGTTGATTGATCCACACCCACCAGTGATGATCATCAGATGAATCTAGACTTCAAGTTGGTTACAAAAGGTGTCAAATGAAGCAAGCATGCACAAAATCAGTACACACGTACGTACATCCACAAAATCACTGAAACAAGCATGCATGCTCCATGTCCTGCTTGTGTGACGTCCATTGAGAAGTTTTCAGTGAAATCCCAGAAATCCCTCCCACATTCAGGTGGGTGATTTCATCTCCATAGACTAATACCACATCCATCCATCCACCACCGACCCTTTATTTTATATATCTTGACCACCTCCTTCCTTCATCCCCCTATAAATACCGGCACCCTCTCCGACGATCAAACTCAGATCAATATGAGAGATACAACAAGTGCATTGTGCTTGTGCTTGAGTTTCCTTTCCCTGCTTCTGCTTTCAACTCATGCAGAGGGGAAGAGGAATGGTTTTCGGGTCAAAATCAAACAGTCATATGGCTTCCCGCCACCCCCACCCACATACGGTGCTCCACCACCACCACCGTTGACCCCTACTCAGCCACCGGTACCTTCACCGATACCTTCCCCCGACATACCATTCCCCCCTGTGGCTAGTCCTACTCCTCCCGCTTTACCCCCCACATATTCACCACCTCCCACTTATCCTCCATCTCCTTCACCTTCACCCACACCACCATCACCGACGCCACCTTCACCGACGCCACCATCACCTCCGACTTATGGTCCAACACCATCTCCACCACCAGTTTCAATACCAAGACCATCCCCGCCTCCTCCTTCACCACCACCGCCAATGTATAGTCCTCCACCGCCTCCTCCTTCACCTTCACCTCCTCCCCCTTCACCACCACCGCCGGTGTATAGTCCTCCCCCACCATCACCACCTCCTCCTTCACCTTCACCACCTCCCCCTTCACCGCCACCGCCGGTATATAGTCCTCCACCGCCATCACCGCCTCCTCCTTCACCCTCACCTCCTCCCCCTTCACCACCACCGCCACCTCCTCCTTCACCACCACCGCCAGTCTATAGTCCTCCACCACCGCCACCAGTTTACAGCCCACCACCTCCTCCTCCTTCGCCACCACCGCCGGTCTATAGTCCTCCACCACCACCACCAGTCTATAGCCCACCACCTCCTCCTCCTTCACCACCACCGCCAGTCTATAGTCCACCACCACCTCCCCCTTCACCGCCGCCACCAGTTTATAGCCCTCCACCTCCTCCTCCTTCACCACCACCGCCGGTTTATAGTCCTCCACCACCACCACCGGTCTACAGTCCTCCACCTCCTCCCCCTTCACCACCCCCACCAGTGTATAGTCCTCCACCACCTCCTCCTTCACCACCACCACCTCCTCCTTCGCCACCACCACCACCTCCTCCTTCACCGCCACCAGTCTCACTGCCCTCTCCACCTCCAGTATATGGTTCTCCTCCACCATCTTCTCCACCACCAAGCAGTCCCCCACCAGTGCAAATACCTCGACCACCTCCAAGCCCTCCCCCACCAGCACCTACACCCCCAGTCAGCCCACCACCATCGTATGGGTATCCTCCTCCGCCACCTAGCAGCCCACCTCCCCAGTATGGGTATCCTCCTCCTGCAATAATCTCCACTTAAATCAATCAGCGCTTCAGCATGTATTATAAGCTAGCTAGTCCACAATCAGCATATCCTACCAATAATCTTTATCATGCATGTATTGCAGACCCTTGAGCTTTTCCCTTGTACTTTCCTTTTAATTAAGATACTGTATCGCTTCCATGCTTTGCAATAAAATTAAATATAGTATTTGGAAGTGTATGCTATCGAAGTACGGAGTTTATATATATTAGATATCAAACATAAACTGTTTCTTGTTTCAGTTAAAAACCGACATGTCAATAATCAAACTGTGATGAATATGCCTCACGATATCCATAAATGAATCTGATTGCATTCGACATAATCATCTAAGAAGTCCTTCACATCATTAACTTGCTCTGGACTTAATTCTTCATTTTTAGAAACCTTAAGAGCAACTCCAATATCATTATGCATACCTTGTGTTGAGCAATAGAAGTCTCCTAATGTACCTGGAATGGAAAATGAACTTGTGACTGACACCCACACCCCAACCTGTATTTCTAGTATAAACCATTTAACTTTTAACCAACTCCCAGTCTGAGCGGCCTGGTCTTGCCTTTGTTGACAGAAAGTCCCTCAAAGACATTGATCTGGGTTTACAACTCCCCCAACCTGCCCAAATATAAACTTTCTTTATAACTGGTTCAGATATCTTAAAAGTACAACGTTCCACTAGCATCTAAGGGCTTTCTCTTTTGTTCTCAAACAGAAGTAAGCACTCTTGATTCAGTTTTGGCATTTCTCTACAATATCTCATTAATTTCTTCAGTAATTCGCTTATGGTAGTATTGTTGCTCAGCATCATCTTCTAATCGATAATAAGGTTAAGAACCTATAAACTGTCTGAAGTTTGCCCCATGTTTATAGGTTCTTAACCCTAGATAATAACATACTCTCAACAAGGACTAGGCCATGGATGTCATCGTGGATGAAGCTAGAATAGGAGAACAATAGAATAAAAACATATTATTACATAAAAGTTAACCAGTATGTTGTAGCTAATAGTTATTGAGTCAAAGATGAACAACTAACAGAGCCTTTGCCAGGCCAAAGTCCCCCTTGGTTATAGAGTAAATAGCTTTATTTTTTTAGAATTTTTTAGAAGGACTTGTATGTATTATGCACTTCTTTCTTAACTGTGCTGTGTTTGCAGAACCAACAATATAATTTGTCTGGAAATGAGAAACAAAAGGAAGGGGGGGGGGGGGGGGGTGTAATCAAACACATGCATACCATGATTATACAAAGTGGGGCCAAATGAAACGGTCCTAAAGAACCCCATTTGTAAGGACAGCGTTTATGTACATCAGGTAAAAGATAACTTAGGTCTCACATGATGCTCCAGTTACACCTTTGACTGCACTACTAATCTTAAGCAGCAGGTAAAGGCAAACAAGTAAAGTTACGTACCGCATTGTTTATCCAGTCCCTTGTCTCTGACTGAATATTACTTGCACAGTGTTGATTACTGAAGATCAGTTGAAGCAAAGTCAACTGTAGATGCAAATACACTGACATCACAAAGTGAGACCCTGGACCACTCTTCTCCCAGATAAAAACAAAGACATCTCAAATTTGCAGGATACATTATACATTCTAGATGAAAGTCTCCATACTAAAAGAAAGAGAGCAAAATAGAAACCCAGGAAGTCACTTATTTCATCCAAGAGCCACGCATTCATCTCCAACAATCTCGTATACAAACTAAAACAAAGTACTTCCACCTGCAATTGCATAAGGTTATTAGATGGAAGCAAATGGTTTAATTGAAACAGACCAAAGTACTTCCTCTCTATTACATTTAATGGAAATTACAACAACAGACTTAACAGTACGAAGGAGAAGTGATTTGAAGAAATAGTAAGAAAAAAAATTATTTGCTCTAATATTCATTCAAGGTTAAATTGCAACACAAAATAGAAATACAGAAGAAACTGTAAGAAGATTATACAGGTTTCATAATTATATGGTCTCAAGAGCTAGATTTCCCATCATTCTAGCTAAAGGAATAGGACACTTTGTTACTATATCAAGCCTACACGGGTTCGAGCTTTGTCCAAACAAACATAGACTCAACTGAGCAAGCTCTCCAAGAGACAATTTCGACCCAAGAAACCCATGCCAATAGTAAGGATTCAAAGAAAAGAATGCATCAAAGAACCTCCTTGTTCCATGTAGATCCAACTGCAGCAAAGTCTCCATTCCAAAAGTATAAAACTCCCTTGTACCCTTCCTTTCAAGAGGCCACAAGCTGTTCCAAACTCGATCATGGAGAGGCCTTCCCCGAATCATCCTAGTCGAGCCAAGGCACTCAGCTATGACCTCGGCTAGAACCGGGGCTAGAGCCATGGTCCGAGCCACCATGTAGCCTGTGGAAGGATGGACAATTCCGGAATTTCCACCAAATGCCACCACGCTTTGAGGAATTAAAGGAAGAGGCCCTCCCATTGGAATCAAACACTTCTCATCCTCTATCACTCTCCGCACTCTTATCCCCAAATGTCTCAGCCTCGCCGCCATTCGTTGCTTCACCTCAGAGTAAGACAAAACTGGTCTGCTTACCAAGGATGTTTCTTCAAGAAATATCAAGTTCGAACTAAACGGCATTACGTACATAAAGGTTGGAAGTTTCGAATTCTGGGCTCGGAGGTGAGGCTCGTTTCCGAGGTGTGAGTCCCTCCAATCCATTAGAACTAATTTATCCAGATCATAAGGGTGGCTATCCACTTCAGCTAGAATTCCATGAGCAATTTGAAACCCAGGGTTCCGACGTTTATTGAATTCGACAAACTGGCTAGTGAAACCACTCGCATCGATTACTAAACTCGATTTGAGCTCAGTTCCATCATCAAAGATGATCTTTGCATCGAACTCCCGGTGCTCAATTTTTGAGACCTTAGCTTTGTGGAACCTGACTCCACTAGAAAGGCAGTTTCCTAATAGCTTGGTCTTCAGCTTCTTTCGACTGACACGGCCATAGGGTCGGTCCAGATACTTGGTCTTAGAATCGTTAAGAATGACGGAAGCAATATCCCAGGTCTTGTCCAGACAATCCAGAAGCCCTAACGCCTCAAATTCGTCGACCCAGACGCCGTAATTATTTGGCCATGACGCAAGAGGAGATGGATCAATGCAACATACCTTAATCCCATACTTGGATATCTGCTCCGCCAATCGGATCCCTGCTGGTCCGGCTCCGATGACGGCCACATCGATCGTTTGCCGTCGGTCGGTTGGATGGAGCCACGGGAGATCTTCGAAGTCGAGAGAATCTTGAATCGCCTCAGGTTTCAAGTCAAGGAAATTGCCGAATCTGCTCACTCCGACTCTGCAGCTCGGTAGAGAAGTTGGAGGAGGAGAGAGAAAGGGAAGCGAGGATTTGGGGGTTTTACAGGACCAGGTCCGAAGGGGAGGAAGTGGCTGTGATCCGAGCAAAGACGCCATTGATTGAAGGTAGCAAAGCAGAGTGAAATGAAGAGGAAGCAGGCAGAGAAAGGGGATACCAATGGACACTGAAAGTGGAGGGGAGAAGGAGGAATCGTGGAAGGAAGTTGGTGAGAAAGATGGTGTGTTGGCTTTTGTTTTTTGGCGCTACTTTTAAATGGAAGAGTAATTTCTTAAAGTGTGAAAAAAAGAGTGAAAAAACCATAGAAAGATAACAACTGCCACATGTCAGTTAACAATTTGGCATAAATTGGAAAGAGAATCATGCAATGCATTGCCATGTGGCATGTGGCAGCTTTCTATGGCTTTTTCACGCTTTGTTTCACACTTTCTAGCAAAGCCCTAAATGGAAACTCCACTTTGTTACTACACTTAGTTGTGCTTTATACTAATTATAAACAAGGAAATTAGGCAGCGGAACCTGGACACACGTATCTGATCACATTATATCCGACTTCATATAGTCCAATTATTATTCCAAAAATATAGTCCAATTATTATTCAAATACAATTATTAATAAATGGCAAAAGAAATTTATTATAAAAAATAAATAAACCTAAGTGATTTTTTTTCCACCAAGTGATTAAATAAAACATTTTCATGATTTTCAGACGTATGTAAAAGCTTATGGTGTTGGAAGTAAATTCTCAAAATAAGTACGTTACCGGAATTGATTTTCGAAAACTAACTCTTAAATTAGACTTAAATACTTATGAGCAGTGATAGGGATTCCGACATCGGAATCCCTAAACCTCCGAATATAGTCTAAGTGGCAGGGTAGTAAATAACACCAACTCCTTGGACATTAATTGAGCCCCCTAACAATCGGAGTTTGGTGTGATTCCATTTTCGGAAGGGTCAATAACTTGGGAGAGGTATGAAATTTGGCCCTTGTTAATTTGAGAGGTCTGAAGATTGAAATGGTGATAACAAAGGTCTGAAGTTTCGACTTGTAGATAATAGAGGTCTCCGTTAGTTTTTTCCGTTAAAACTGACGGAAGTTGGTCATGTGCATTGCATGTGATAAGAAATAAAATAAAATTCCAAAAATACCCTTATTGCATCTCACATGATTGAATGAAAAGACAAAAATGCCCTTAAGGCCACAACCCAACTCCAGCCACCGTCAAAAATGCCCTTAAGGCCACAACCCAACTCCAGCCACCACCACTAGGGATGGCAACGGGTCTCGGGGCCCCGCTGACCCGCGGGGCCCCGACCCGGTTTTGACCCGCCGACCCGCCGACCCGCGGGTCACGGGTCGGGTCCGGGGCGGGTCGGGCTCGGGTCGGGGCGGGTCCGGGTCTAGAGACCCGGGGCCCCGTAGACCCGCCCCGAAATCCATATGTATATAAATTTTTTTTTTTTTTTTTTTTTTTATGTTAATATGATCTAACATTTAATAAAAAAATATGGTTAATTTAGTACCTATATAAATAACATGGACCAAATAGATTTATATTTAGATTATTAGGATTTGTTAATTTGGTGTTTGGATTTAAATTTGTATTTGTAACGAAATTGATGTGTTTGTTGTTTATATTTGATTGATGTTAGATTTATGTTTTGAATTTATATATAATGTAATATTTTGACAAAAAAAAATTGTATTTAATATTGAAAAGTTAAAAAAAAAAAAAAAAAAAAAAAAAAATTGTTCATATGACGGGCGGGTCGGGGCCCCGCGGGTCGACCCGCGGGATTGTTGACCCGACCCGACCCGACCCGAAAGGCCCATTTGGCCGGGGCCGGGTCAGCCAGGCCGACCCGCGGGGCGGGTCCGGGGCTGCAAAAACCCGCCCCGACCCGCCCCGTTGCCATCCCTAACCACCACGGCTCCGGCCGGCCACCACCCAACTCCGGCGACCACCACTCACAACTCCGACGACCGCCACCCAACTCCGACGACCGCCACCCAACTCCGACGACCGCCACCCAACTCCGACGACCGCCACCACGGCCCAAATCGGAGCCACAAAGCTCCGATCGGAGCTCGGTGGCTCCGATCGGAGCTCTGTGGCCCCAAATCGGAGCCACAGAGCTCCGATCGGAGCTTTGTGGCTCCGATTTGGGCCCAATTGGGGTCGTGGCGGCGGTCGTCGGAGATGGGTGGCGGTCGTCAGAATTGTGAGTGGTGGTCGCCGGAGTGGGTGGTGGCCGGCCGGAGCCGTGGTGGTGGCCGGAGTTGGGTTAGGTTTAAATTATGGACATGGGCATTTTTGTCATTTCATCTTTATATTAATTAAACTTTTTATTAATTCAAATATTACAAAAGGGTATTTTTGACATTTCACACGGTTATGTTAAATTTGACAGAAAATTTGGACGGAAAACCTAAAAATCACAAAGTCCAAACTTCAGACCTCAGTTATCACCATTTCAATCTTCAGACCTCTCAAATTAACAAGGGCCAAACTTCAGACCTCTCCCAGGTTATTGACCCTTTTCGGAATCCCAAACATTTCCCATTGCTTATTTAACTGTTTCTAGAACTTCAATTCTCCTTTTCGGAATCCCAAACATAGTTATTAACCCTTATAAAAATTAAGCACGTTAAATTTCATGTTAAAAAAATTAAAAAAAAAAATTGTATTTGATATTGAAGTATTTTATATTAAAAAAATATTAAAAATCCATTTTAAATTTTACTTATTTGTTCTCATTTTTTTTTTCAAACCCTCAAATACGATTCACGTTCTACAAAAATTTTGGGCAAATCCCAAATGAACAAACAAATCTTAATAGAGTCCTAACTATAAAGTAGTAGAGACTTAATTGAATCGACTTAACACTTACCTGTTAAATAACACATGCACTAATTACGTGACTAATCTCATCCAAAGGTGATAAAAATACTAATGGAGCCAGCAAATTTGAATTGACAAAGCGCTGAAACATGGAGTAATCTGATAATTAACCCTATATACTTATAACTGCTATAATGTGCAAAGCCATTACTATTAGCAAACATAATATGCACAAAGAAGAAACTGCATTGGCTGCACTACCAGAAAAGCATACATTTCCATTGTGAACAGTATAATAACATAACACCTGAAAATCCTACTACTAGAATTCCACTTCCAGAATGTACAACACAATATAAATACAGATGGAATTAAAAAAAAAAAACATACACAGAAAAAATACATTAGCTGATTGACAGACTGAAATACGGCATCCCAATGAACTGCAGAGGTGATCACAACAGACAATGATCGACACTCTTAACGTTCATGGGAGCAACACAAAGGTTTACTCTAAAATACCAGCAAATTTGTATGATTATCTGAGGTAAAAGTATGTAAAACATGCAACATGTTTGAAAAAAATGGTTTTTGGATCAATATGTTTTAAAATGTACAATATGTTTGAAAAAGATGGTTTTATGATCTAATATGTATTAAAATGTACAACAAACTTGCAAAAGATATTAAAATGACATATCGTCCACTTGTTATCAATAGTCTCATTAAATGGACAATTGCGAAACATATTTTTAGAAAATAATAATAATAATAATTAAAACAATAAATTAATTTATACATAGCAATAATTATTAATGGGTGGATGTAGTCTGTAGATAATAATAATAATAATAATAATAATTTTTTAAAAACGAAAACGTAATCCGCACGTATCTACTTAATGAGATTAGTGACAATAAGTGGACGATAGTCATTTTACCATATTTTGTAAGCTTGTTGTACATTTTAAAAAAAATTGGTCCATAAAACAATCTTTTTCAAACATGTTGTACGTTTTAAAACATATTGGTCCATAAAACCATTTTTTTCAAACATGTTGCGTGTTTTACATACTTTTCCCATTATCTGATAAACGATGCACATGGAGGAAACACTCAACTGTTGCACCAACATCAAAGTGGCGAGTCAAGATCTGCAAGAAGGTAGAGTGATGCCTCCACAACATGCTGCGACTATGATATAGAGCAACACCACGATCAAGGCTGTCAGCAGTGCCCTGCATATACATACAACTCGATTTTTAGCCACACCCATGATCAGGATGTTGAGGATGCTCAGTTAGTTAGTAACATGCAATCACATTCCATCACTGATATATAAAACTCTACCATTTTAGATAAACAAAACAATTGTGTTATAGAGATAATGAATGGGCGAGTGGAGAAAGTTCACCATAATGGCAAAGTTGATTTTCTTAGGCCAACAGTTGAGAACATCAATCTACATCACCAGATACTTGACATAGATTTTTACTCGGCCTTCAATATCATTTTGTATACTTTTGGAAATCTTTTTACTTTTTTTTCTTTGGTTGAAAAATTCGTCAGAAAAGTGTAGCAGAGAACCAAAGATGTCCATCACACAATCTCTTAGCATTTTCACTAACTCATATACCTTCAATCTAATCTTCGGTAAGATTGCAGTATTCAGAAAACATGTGCTCCTTCAACAACTCAAGACAAAAATAGAAGGCTAGGGAGGACACTGGATTTACTTACAACAGCTTGGCATTTTTCATCCAAAGAGCTCGACGAAGCCCCTTAGATTGTTTTCTAAAGTGAAAGGCGCCATCCTGAATTGTGGCCGTTTTGTCAACAAGTAGCTCAATCTTGTCACCCCTCTCCAGTATCTTTTCAATGTTTTCCACCATGATAGTGCGCAACTGAATTCCATAAACACATTGGAAATCAGCCAGAAGCACATCAGGCGTGTGCAATAAAAGAAAAAAGGACACATTATCGCATGTGAAAAAAAGATAATTCTCTAGTTACTTTTTCCTAGTAAAGAATACTTAGCAGTCAACATAATTACCTAAACAATACATAGAGAAACTATTAGTTTATAGTTCTATAGCAGTAGCAGTCACTTACCCAAACTTCGCCCCAAAAAACATAATTTTCTTTAGTGGATTGATGATTCATAATACAAAGGTTATAGCTTGCAGTTCACTGATTATTATAATGGAGATGGATGGACTCTTTCAATTCAATAGAAGAATCTTAACAGCAGTAAGATGAAAAACTAATCTTGAATTTTCAACTCCACACAGTTAGGAAGGCGCTAACTTCATGATGTAGATGTACAAAGCGGAAACAGACATAATTTCCAAGACAAATATAGCTACTCACTTCACCAACTTCGCCTCTCACACGACTGAGAGTATCAGCACTTGGGTTGCTGGAGAAAAACTCCATTTGTTGATGTAAAACTCTTGAGAATTCATCATTCATACCATAAGCAGGTGCATATGCAGCCACCTTTCCATAGTTCTTCATGAATCTCATATGAATATCCTCCAAGTAAGAAAAAGGAATTCTCCCTGAATTAAGACAAAATGATCCATGGCAATTCAAATAGACATTACAATGAAGGAAACACAAAATATGTTTACCCGAGCTAATTCTTTTTTAAATGTCTATGCAAGAACCACAAAAGAAATAGTAACTGAAAAAAGTACTATTGCCGTGAAAGATCAAATAACAGTTGCTTCAGCTTCACCGATGGGGGGATAAGGATCTCATTGACATGATATATTGAGACCAAAGCAACATCTAAGCTGGATGTTGTTTCTGTAATTTCAGTTAGAATGCACAGTGTTGTAATAAAATTCTTTGGATAAGTTCAGTGGGAGGGGGAAGTCGTTGGACATGCTCAAGCTCTACTTTTAGTTATGCTCCTCAAATTTGGAAAAACTGCAGTGGCATTATGTAGCAAATGGCATGGAATTGACCCCGAATATGAATAAAGATTAGAATACCATATAGCACTATGTGCCATTAAAAAGTTGTTCTTTTAAAGATGAGCCAGGACACCTTCTATCTGTGTTGACCTCCTTCAATTACCTCCATTTCCCAGTTTGCTCTAATTTTTTCTTTCATTTCTCCAATGGAGAGCAGATATACAATTGCCTAAATTTTTCAATCTCATACTAACCCTTTCTTACTAATTCCAACTACCCGAGCCCGATCAACTACCTTAAGCAAGGTGGATAATTCAGCTAAAGTAAAGCGCGTGAAGCAATATCACGCGAAATTGAATGAAAGGACATCATAAACTCACTTCCAAAGGTATCATTGGCCATGCATAGAAAGGTGAGCCCATTGGATCGGAGGATGTGGAAGATGTACCGGTCCTGGGAGAAACACAGCCTCGAATCCGCCTCCGTCGGCAGCTTCTCCATGATCCGGCGCGCCACCGCGCCGGTGTTACCTGTCACGGCGCTGAATTCTGCCAGCACCACAGTTCCCCTTGCCACCACCGCGTACAGAATCGCCATCTCAATCTGCTCAGCGACCGGTTTGTCACGGAAGGCTTCACATATAGGTTAGGAAAACGCCAAGAGCTCGATCGATTGATTTCGGTGTCAACTAGAAATGGAAAGGTGGGGTATGGGTAGTCGACGGAGTTGGTTCTTCGTAGCTCTTCGCTGAGTTGTGGGGATCTCTGTAGAACCTTCGTCAAGTCTTTTGAGTCTAGCAACTTACGCCCCCTTGATTATAATATTGACGATTAGTTGGTAGCTTTTTGTTCATACTTTAAAGATTTTAGGTATTTTTTTTGGTTAAGATTTTAGGTTGAAATTGGGTAGAGTAAGAACTACAGGATGAAATTAAGTACTAATGAAATTTTCAGGACATAAAGGCTTTAGCCCTATTTAGTAATAATTGGGCCATTGACAACGAGAAACGGCCCAGTAGATTCTTGCCCCAGCCAGAATGGAGGAGATGGCGGGAAATTTGGAAGCACGGCGGTCTCTCCGACCATTTCCGCCCCGTTCGGTGGTGACTGCTGGAGCCTAATTAATGGATAGGATACGATCCGGCGTTTTCGGAATGTCGAACCAGTAGATTATTGGAGGTCTAAAATGTTGGAATAGGTTCGACTTGTCAGAGTTCCGTTAGCTGATGCCTTCACAAACAAGTTTGGACTTATGAGACAGTTGGTTAAGACGCACGTCTTATTATTAACTAGATATATTAGAGAGCGTGCATGTTCGAATCTCCGCTGATCAAGCTTAACTTTCATAACATTGTCATTGTTAGCAGTAGTAGTGCATCATTAATTCATTATTATGGATCAACAATTATTATTATTATTCAATTCAAAATAAAAACACAAACATTTGAAACTTGATCGATCACATATCCTTGTTTAAAGAAAGTGGTTGATGATCAAGGGATGCCGATAATGGGGACGAATTTGAAGTACTCGCTTGCGGGGGCCATTGCCAAACCCCAATCGCGAGGAAATTCGAAAGTTCTGGAATCTCCAACTCCACCGACTTCGTCACTGCAGTTCCTGTCCTGAGGGCAAGAACTGGACACCGCCAAGGGAGTGGCGGTGGTGTAGTAGGGTTTCCCTGAGTCGTCCTCACCCACCTTAACAATGTGGGACACCGTCGTGTTCTTTCGTCCGTACAGCTTCTGGGCCCCACCCAATATCTCCACAACACACTCCGACGCCTCTGCTGAAGGCACCTCCGCCTCAAAGGACCCTTCATCTTCTGTGCTTGTCACCGCCACCTTCTTCTCCTTGTCGCACTTCACCATCATTTCAATCCCTGCAACAACAATATATTAAGACTTACGAGCTTAAGAACAAATAATAGGGAAAAAGTTGAATATATAAAATATTAGTTATAGGGTTCAAATAAATATAATCTTATATACATGAGAATGTTTGCAAAAATTACAAAGAATAGGGACTAATGTACACAGTCTCTTAATTGGGACCAGATGGCTATTTGAAATTGAAGAAGAGAACCTGATAAGTTGAAGCTCTGGGCATCGCAGTCTAGACAAGAAACGCTGCCACTCACAACACCATTGTAACATGCAGCAAGCTGCAGCTCAGCTATAACGCACAAAGCAAAGAGAACTGCTGCTGCTGCCATTGTTGCACCACGAGCAGCCATTGATCGGATGAAGAACCAGAAAGATCGCTTTATTTGCAAGGGTAAGCTTTGGGTGAAGAACTGATTGAGGAGAAGATGGTGTTGAAGCAGATATTTATACTGCAAATATAGACTGAAGCAAATAAATGAAGTTTAGGGTTTGTATGAATGGAACTACATATTCATTAAGGAGCCTCGTTTCTGGTTGCTTTCCAGTATATTTAGTTTTTAATCTTCACTCAGCTTTCATATATGGTTGCACCTTCTTCTTCTTCAAGATTGTGGCACCTAGCTCAACCACTTTTCATTATTATACTGTCTAACTTTGATTTCGAATTTTTTTCTTCAGAAAAGCTACTTATTAAATATTAATAGTAATAAAGGTTTAACAATTCTTTTGGTCCATGATGTTTGACCATTTTTGTGTTTTGGTCTATAATGTTTTTTTTGCCTAGTTTTAGTACCATATGTTTGCAGATTTTTCTAGTTTTGGTCCGGCCGTTACATTCCGTCCATTTTTTCCGTTAAGTGACATGTGCAAGTCACGTGATCCACCCTAAACTTTCAATTTTGTTCAAATTTGGAGAATTGACACCCTAAACCTAGTTCAATTTGTGTGAACTGAACTAGGTTTAATGGGTCAAATTTGGGGGGATTGACATAACCTACTTCAATGGATCAATTCTCCCAAATTTGAACAAAACTTAAAGTTTAGGGTGGATCACGTGACTTGCACATGTCACTCAACCGAAAAAATGGGCGGGATGTAACGGTCGGATCAAAAATAGAAAAAATATGCAAACATTTGGTACCAAAACTAGAGAAAAAAAATCATGGACCTAAACCCAAAAGTGGTCAAATATCATGGACCAAAAGACCTGTTAACCTTAGTAATAATAATAAAACTTTTTTTTTCTTACAATCAAATCATAGCAAATATATATATCATTTACCAATATATGGTATACATTTCTTGGTAACCAAGAGACTGCCAAGATCTTTAAAAGATCACAAGATACAATGAAATTAATTAGAAGATGCATACATCCAAAAATCATTTGCGTGCATTTATGACACGACAAGATCTCCTGATCTCACCGGGCAGACCACTCTGCAACGATCCCAACTTGACCATGGCCTGACCAAACTTAGAATTGAAGTCGAAACTATTGACAATCATTGACACGGTGGAGCTGGTGAGCTGGTCTAGGGCAAGCTCTTGGTCGATTTGCAAGATTCCTTTGTGACCCTTGATTTGCCTATAGTAAGAATTATCAATGAGTGACGAACTCATAGCGTTCTGATCGAGATCTATCGGGTTATCGACCTTCTTCTTCGATTTCTGAGGGCACCTCATTCTCAGTGTTTTTAGTAAGGTAGAGTCCATGGTGGGATCGGGGTTTCCGGTGTTTTGGAAGTCGTAAAGTCGGTCTTCAATGAATGAACAGTGAGTAATTCCGACTGTATGGCCACCTAGTATGTATATATATAGGAAGAAACTAATTAAACCCTAAATATACTGGAATATATATATATAAACCCTAAAAACCCTAATACTGAATAATAAACATATAAATACACGTACCTAGAAGATACACCATATCTGTAGTTGTTAGCCCCTTTTGAGCAAATACAGCAATCGACTGAGAAACCGATATGGAAGGAGACGGAAGGTTTGCGTTCGCTGCGAGAGATATGAGACCGTCTTTTCTTCCTGTCTCCACATTGTAACGTCCCCCTCCACTCTACATTTTTAGTGCACATACAAAAAAATGTATCAAAATCATACGTAAATGTATAGTTGATGCATGCAATTAATACATGCATAGAAGTTGCTGAAATAATATTAACATACCAAAGCAACGGCATCTCGGGTAGCCATGACGATAATATCGGCACAGGAGACGAGTCCAGGGCAACTATGTTCCAATCTAGTCTTGATAGTATCGATTAAATCGTAACCTCGAACGCTAAGATTCGGTGGTGCAGTTTTTTCGCTGTTTTTACCGTCTAGTAATATAGAGGCATCACATCCCTTTAATTTTGACATACATGATAAATCCAACGTTAACTTAATTAGAAAATTTAATATCGTGAGAATGTGATTACAATGATAATAATGGAAAATAATTAGTTGAGCTTACATTAACGAAACAGTCATGGAACTGCAAGCGCAAGAGGGCGGGGGTGATTGAGGGATCCTGGTTGAACTGACTCAGCACGACAGAGGTGACCACCGACTCCACGTCACTGCGGCCGCATTTCCCCCGGTAGAAACCTATCTGGAGGGCAACTCCGGGATGCCACGTGGCGGCTAAGGTGATGGCGATCAGAGCCAGTGACAGAGCTTGCATCATTTTCTCTTTTTAGATTATATATTATGGAACACTTAGCTTGTGAGTTGTGGAGGGTAGTGATTTGAAGAAAGGATTCTTCCTCATTATGTTTATAGGGTAGGATATCTGAAGGTTCAGTGTCACCGATGGGAACGACAGTATACATACAATGTACATAGAATCATCAGCTAATATAATGGAGAACACGACATCATCTTCCGACCTCTGTATCTTCTTTACATATATGAACAATTATATCTTCGACGTGTTGAATGTCCCTCCCGTTATAGAGGACAATTAATGGAATAATATAATATTATTGTTTGTCTCTGGAGGTCAAACTTCAAATAATAAAAAATGTAGAAAATTGAATAAATAAACTAATTGTTATTGTTATTTGTTATCAGGAATTCAGATCAAAGAAAGAAGAGTGGTGTTACAAAATGTGAAAAATATTGTGAAATTTTCATAGAAAGTGGAATGGGTCCACAACAAATATTAGCACTGAGAAAAATCATAAGTAGACCAAAATTCCGAAGAGTATGTTCCGAGCACGTTCCGAAAATTCAGTCCCGAAATTGTGCATGAGTCTGAGTGGGCAGGACTTTTCCTCTAAACTTGGTCTTGGGCTTGGGTTTTTTAGGTAAAGTCACGAATGTTCAGTCCCACCTCAAATTTGTAACTAATCTTAAATTCCTAGTTTTAGTCATCTTAACTCACTCTAGTTATCTTTACTCCGAATTTATAGAACCTAATGTTTTTATGAGATTGTTTGTATAAGTACTTGAGGTGTGTTAGATAATTTAAAAATGGCAATAATACTTGATTTTGTGTGTGTGTTTTTTTTTTTAAATGTGTAAATTTCGGGTTGCCCGCGCCCGTACCGAATTAAAGACGAGGCGGGCGAGACTTTTTCCCTAAACTTGGGCTCGTGCTTAGGCTCGGGACATGAGTTAGAAATCCCGAAAATTCGGTATGGGCCCATTTTCTCGAAAACGTCGGTCTTTATCGCCCAAGTTAATCTCTAAGAGTGTGAGAGCTACGACGAGCGCTCAGGGGCGGGCGAACGTCGGCGACGGGCAAACAGCGACTGGTGGGAGTGGAATTAGCAAGAGCGGCAGCGGAACAAGCAGGCGCGCCAGCGGAACAAGCAGGCACGGCAGCAGAAACAGCAGGTGGAACGAGACGGCATTACGCCAGACGCAACAGCAAGTCGACAGAAGTTCGACAATCGGGTGTATGCATGAAGAATTAAGAGTGCTGCGTGATTAATAAATTATGTTAGTTATAATTTTTAATTTGAATTAATTAAAGTGTAATGTCAAAATTACATTTTTATATTTATTCTCAATTCCACCAGAAATTTGAATGGTCATTCTTGTGGGGTTTGGCCAAGATTGGTTATTCTCTCAAAATTAGGAATTGAGAATATTCCACGCACTTAATCAACCAAACATCATCATACTGATTTCTCATTCCCTATCTTATCATATTTCACGAGCCAAACATACCATTAATTATTTTTCTTTTCAACTCTTAATTGATTCCCTACTGAATTTCATATTTATTGTTTATTAGCGTTTGTGCGAAGTTATTTAGTAACAGTAGTCCTAAATAGATATACAGGTTTGTTGGACCAACTTGTAAAGTGAGTTGGGATTCTAAGAGCGAACTAAGTTTGAATCCCTTTAGAGACGCCACATTGTGAACGGCTTGTTGAATCATAAAGTCTGGCTTCGCTTTGAGTCGGCTTTTCTGGGCCCGCCGAAGTCGTCGAATTGGATGTCTAGACTTCTTCGGACTTGATCAGCTCTTTAGTCGTGACCTACAAGAGGGAAAGTGTGGAGTTTTGCCTCACGATTCCACTTTGAAACTTAAATTAGTATAGTATTGTGTTAGTGAGAATCTTAATGAAATGAGTGTAAATGTCTAACTATTTATAGGATTTGTGAACCGACCCTATGATAGTGGTTGCCTTACTAAGAAGGGTTTCCGTTGTGACTGTTTTAAAAAACCAATAAATCAAAATTATAGAGACCATTTTCAGTTCTTACATTTGTTCCAAAATAAACAGATGCAACACCAACGCCCTATAACATTTATTAAAAAAAAAAAACAATAATCGAGTTAAGCTAAGTGATATATGTATTATGTAAGCCTTCATCTGAAAATTGACTATTTTATACATGTCTCAAATATGTTATGATGAATATGATATGCACTCTATAGTGTCTCTCTAGATATGTAAACATGGATGAAATATATATAGACATGGATGAAGTGATGTAGTCACATATAAAAACACAGAGAACTTTACAGCAGTTTATGCAAACATGGATGAAAGATATGCACTAAAAAAAAAAAACTAATTGTTTGAGACTGATATTTTTTGAGGGAACTGATCCCTCAAAATTTAGTATATTTTGTAAGGGGTTTATTAGAATTTATTGAGGAAAATGGTTTTTAAGGAAATTTCTTACAATTTAAATTTTCCTAAAAAAATACTAACGATTTTTTAAGTGTAAATTTTTAAAGGAATAATAAAGGCTTTTTACTAGGGATTATAGAAATATTATTTTTATGGAAATTCTCCTTACAAAAATTATTTCATTTGTAAGAGATTTTCTCTTAAAAAATAATAATATATATAGCTAAATCTAGTTTTATAACTTTTCTGTATTTGAAAAAAACTACCCTAAAAAAGTTAGGTTGTGTTATTTGTTAATGAGCTGTTATCGTCATTTTAACTTGCAATGACCATGAGAATGGAAAATTGTTCATGGCCAGCACTTTAACCCTTACGGGCTGACCTGGTGCGAGTGGGCATTAGTCTAGGTGTGGAGCAAGCATGCTACAGGTGCTGCCCTCCTGATGAGGGCCCCCCTAGGACCACCCCGCGGAAAACAAAAAAAAAAAAAAAAAAAAACTTGCATATCTCTCTTTATACCCTCTTTGACCTTCCACATTCCATATCTTCCTCGTCTGTGGCATCCAGGTGTCTCCCGTGGTAGTTTGACGTCGCTAGTCTCCTCCCTCCGTTGCTGGTAGCGGTCTGGCCTCACCGGTCCTTGTTTCGTCCCCAACTTTTTCGGTGGTGGATAAATAAAGAGCTTCCGGTCTGGCTCTGCTCTGGTAAACGCTCTGCGCTGACACTCATCACTACAAGAAATTTGGTCTATAGCTACAAATTATATTGCGATGACATTATGTCATCGCTATAGATCGTGTCTATTGCGACGACAAACACCTTTCGTCGCATACCGTGTAGAAATAACAACAATATTATCACAATATTCTATCGCGACGATGTGTCATCGCAATAGAAAAAAGTGTTGCGACGAAGACAAATATTTTGCGAATATCGCGTATTCTCGCAACATAACAAGTTTATTGCTAGGATTTATGATATCCAATTGCGACGAATGTTTCTCGCAACAGTAATTTCCCGCCAAATTTTTCGTAAAAAAAAAATCGGAAAACCAATTGCGTCGACACATAATCTATTACGATGATTGCATATCTTCGCAATAGAATGAGTTTATTGCTAGGATGTTGACTATCCAATTGCGACGATCAATTCACACAATAACAATTTTCCTACAAAATATTTGGCGCCAATTATCCTTATGAAAACAATAGCGACGACGCTAAATCTATAGTATGATCATATGTCATTGCAATATAATGGCTTTATTGCGATGATATGTGTGAACACCCGATTTTTGCTCGGGTTATTATATTATATCATATATATAAATATATTATGTGTATATATAGCTAATTTAAGTATGTATGTATTACAGGAAAAGTCCCGGGATACGGAGCGCGTGAATCATTTTTGTCAGAATCCTATCAACATGGATCTTGAATTGAAGCTCACAAAATTACGAATGCAACGGGACAGACCGTGAATCAATCGGAAATCGTGATCAGAAGTTATGATATTTTGAAGAGAAGTGGAAATGTGGAAAAGATAATATATATATATATATATATATATATATATAACAGTAATCAAAATGATGAGAGAAGATAAGATTTGCTCTTCCCAACCATCATATCCCATCGTCATTTCCTTACCCATACATGCAAGTGGCTTTTTTTGTTTAAAAAGAAAAAAAGAAAAGAAAAATCAAAGTCTCCATGCCATCTATAAATAGAGGACAGCCGAAGGGGCTCAGTTGGAGAGATAACTGAGAAGAACAAATATTACATAGTGAGAGAGAGTGAGATACAAATTTCTAGTGTTGTTGTCTTGGTCGGTTCTTGACCGATTTCGATTATAGTATTTCATTTCACGGTACCTTAGGTAATCTCTCCTTATATTGTTATATGTAATCTATATATTTGAGTAAAGTATATTTAATGTTTTAAATAATTCACATTATGTTAATATTTCTATTTTTTTTGTAATGTTATACATTAATAGAGGTTAATCTAAAAAATGTTCTTAAAAGACTTATTATTATATATAGATGTTCATATATATACTTTTTTTTTTATTATATATGTTTTGATTCACTTATTATTATTATTATTATTATTATTATTATTATTATTATTATTATTATTATTATTATTATTATTATATACACTTCCACTTTGTTTATTATTATCATAATGTATATAAATTTTCATTTTACTTATTATATATATGTGCATTATATACGCTTTCAGTTTTCGTTATTATTCTCATATATACGTGCTCTTTTGTTTACTTATCTATACTCATAATATGTATATATATATATATATATATATATATATATATATATATATATATATATTTAACGTGTCGTATTTTACGTGTCTGTCCATATATGTATTATGTTTAACTTACTACATTACTTTATATTCTCCCTAAATATCGCTTAGTGTATATTTTTATCTTTTATGGATATAATCATGATAATGAAATAAAAATGGCAAATTGACAAACTAAGTACCGAAAGGGCGATTTTTCTAGCTTCCGAGCTTTTAAAACGTAACCGAACCCCCGGACCCATAACTCTGGACGCAGACCATTTTTTAACCCTAGGTTGCTATAACGCATCCTAGGAGATTTTAGGATTCCGACTAGCCTTAATTAGTCGGTGGCGACTCTATTTTTATCATCTCCCCGGGTAACCTCATTTGCCCGCAATTTTATACGAAATGAGTTATTTCCAAATGAAACCGTAAAACCGAGCCGGGTCGGGTCATTTCCGACGGCCGACATTTTGGCGACTCTGCTGGGGATTATTTTGAGGGTTCAGCCTTTTATGTTTGTCTTGCCATTATTATTTTATTATTATGATTATATCAGAACTAATCGTTTGTTGATGTTTGCAGTGTTTCTTTTGAAAGGAAAAAAACAAAAAAACTTTTTTTTATGCATGACTACATTGAATGCTTTGCACGTTCTCACAAACGTTTTGTTTACATGTCACCCACTCGAACCTGGAGTATTTTAAAAACCTAGGAGGGGTTGAGTAAGAGAATACGGCCAGTAGCGGTCACAACCGCCGGCACGTCTCCGAAAGCCCAACTCGATGATCGAAAAGGGCCTGTGATCCCCTTTATGGGGTAAGGTACCTTTCGATTCGGGAACCTTTAGAAATCCCCTCCAGATAAAGCAAAGCCCTGCACCGTGTGAAGCAATCAATTAGTCATGTGTTTTTCTTCTCAAGTTCATGTTTATATATATATATATATATCCCATAGTTCTCCTGTACAGGTTGGGGCATCATCATAATTGCATGTTAGAATTTTCATTTTTATATAATCTAGTTTTTGTGTGTATATATTTCAAGTATTGTCTTTTGAATATTGTAAAGTGATGTTTTCTGACATTTTAGTGCATCATCCATTTTAAGCTCATATAGTCATCAATCAGATCATTTCTATTATAGATTATTTCTCGGTCATTAATGGCTCTCAAGTCGGAATGACAATCGTGACAACAGTATTAACCAAAAGATTAATTTCCAATGAGATGTCCAAACTTCTCAAAATTCATGATTTTTATAATGTGGTCTATGATTGTCATTCCGATAACTTGGAGTTTTTGTGAATATCTCATTTTATACCTTTCATGAGAAGTACTATAATCGAAAATCATTAGCATTTCAAAATATTTGGATGATACGAAGTGATATGATTGATGACTATATTTTCAAAAAAAAAAAATGTGCATATATATATTCTTGATCATGATTATCATCGAGGTATATCTGGCCCTGAGGAGCCCCAATCCAGACTTGCTTTGTGACATTGCGAGAGGAAATAAAACAGCAAAACAAGGCGTCTCCATTGCATTGTTAATTGTCGTACGCGACATCGCAAAAGGGAAGTTTTTCTCTGTCTTTTAAATTGATGAATGACAAGTTTGAATGATATTTTATCTATGTTGAGCGATATATCTTGGATATTTTCCTCACATCTCTTCCATATTGCGACAGGTAAAATCGGTCGGATTAATTCTCAGAAGATGCAATGAAGTGAAACTTGACATGTCAAGATGGTTAATGGTTACAAAGAACCGATCAGAATATAGCGACGCTTTTCCACTTGGATGCCAAGGTCTGCGGACCGCACTTTCATGACAACAGACAAATTTAAAAAAGGGAGTTTCTTTTGAACACCTCATTTGAATCATATATTTACTCATGATGAGATTGCATGCGTATACCTGTTAGGATGTTGACATCTCGACACCCTACCCAAATCAGATGATTCTGTGCAAGTCGGATATAATTCCGCACAAATCGGATATAATTCCGTGCAAGTCGGATATAATTCCGCACAAATCGGATATAATTCCGTGCAAGTCGGATATAATTCCGCACAAATCGAATATAATTCCGTGCAAGTCGGATATAATTCCGCACAAATCGGATATGATTCCGTGCAAGTCGGATATAATTCCGCACAAATCGGATTTGATTCCGTACAAGTCGGATATAATTCCGCACAAATCGGATATGATTCCGTGCAAGTCGGATATAATTCCGCACAAATCGGATATGATTCCGTGCAAGTCGGATATAATTCCGCACAAATCGGATTTGATTCCGTGCAAGTCGGATATAATTCCGCACAAATCGGATTTGATTCCGTGCAAGTCGGATATAATTCCGCACAAATCGGATATGATTCCGTGCAAGTCGCATATGATTGCGCACCCATCAGGAAGTCGACATCTCGGCAACCTTTGTTAACTCGCGTATGTTTACGCCTTATTAACTCGCGTGTGTTCACGCCTTATTAACTCGCGTATTTTTACGCCTTATTAACTCGCGTGTGTTCACGCCTTATTAACTTGCGTATTTTTACGCCTTATTAACTCGCGTATTTTTACGCCTTATTAACTCGCGTTTGTTCACGCCTTATTAACTCGCGTATTTTTACGCCTTGTTAACTCGCGTATTTTTACGCCTTATTAACTCGCGTTTGTTTACGCACCCCGTTAGGATGCCGAAATCTCGGCAACCTTTCTCTAACTTCAAGTCGCATCGCGCATCTTATCCTATCATTTTCTACCATGTTTAACTCTTGTTCTCATATATATTTTTGAATAATTGCAGTTGTCCCTTTTTGAAGGAGTCCTCTCACGTTATCTTTGTCTATTTGCTTGTCGTCGAGAAATTTATTCGAATGACATTGAAAACCTTATGTGATGGTTAAATTCCCGGAGAGAAAATAAAAAAAATTTGGAAGCTTTTTGCTTCCAAAAGAGGGGAAAAAATGAGAAAAATATTTGAAAAAAAAATGTATATTTGGCGAATGTTTTGCAGGCGAAGATCAAAATATGGAAAAGCGGTAGCCACTTAAGCCACGACTAATATTTATACACATCAGAGGTTAGTGCATGCTGTGTTGGATTTTCAAGAATTTCTCAAATATCAAAACACGTCCTAACACTAATGAAGTAAATCAGTGAGATTTAAGATTGATCTTATGTGCATGTAATGAGCAAGAGTCTGAGAAAGTCTTATCTTTAATTATGTGAGAAGTTGATTTGAGTTGGACTTGATGCTATCATACTTGAACCAATCGGTAAAGATCAGTTACGCATTATAAAGGCGTGGGAATTGGGGCACCCCAAGGAAAAACCCGAAAAAACGGTGGATCTCCTTGGGAAGTAAAGGCTAGGACACTTACTTTCCCCCATACTATTCATTCCATAATTCCCAATACTTTTCATCCATCCAAGTAAGTGTCTGGGTCTCGAAAAAGAAAAAAAAATAAAAAAAAAGGAAAAAGAAAAAGAAATGAAATGAAATGAAATAAGCCACATTCTCGTAACTTGCCTCCTGCCAATGACTGATCTTACAAATGTTTGATAATGTGATGATAGCAAAAGTTCGACTCAAATTGACTGGAGCATAGCTGAGGTATAAGAAATCTTGTTTGTGTTCATTACACGTGTATAATATCGATCTGAGATCTCAAGAGATCATAAATTGAAATGTTAGGTGCACACACAAACACGAGAAATACTTGAAAAATTCTGACACAATGTGGGCTAACCCAGTATGTGTATTTTTATTAGTTGGGACATGAAAATGCAACCACGTGTCCATAAGAGGATCCGAATGTCAAATATTTTGCAAAAAAAAAAAATTATTTTTCTCTCCAGATATTTAACATGTTACAGGTATGGTTGATAAGTGGTTCAAACCAGACGAGATCTTTTTCGGCGCAGTAAGTTAGACAAACACGGCTCATGTGAGGGCTCTGACAAGGGGAAGCGGGATGCACCCCTAGCTCAATCAGTAGTATTTATCTTTGAACATGCGTTTCAGAGATCCCCTGGTTAGTCAAGAGAAAAAGGGATGCACCCCGAGCTCAAATGAATGTTCTTTATCTTTGAACATGCGTTTCAAAGAACACCTGTCCAAAGAGGGGCAACTGTGAACACCCGATTTTTGCTCGGGTTATTATATTATATCATATATATAAATATATTATGTGTATATATAGCTAATTTAAGTATGTATGTATTACAGGAAAAGTCCCGGGATACGGAGCGCGTGAATCATTTTTGTCAGAATCCTATCAACATGGATCTTGAATTGAAGCTCACAAAATTACGAATGCAACGGGACAGACCGTGAATCAATCGGAAATCGTGATCAGAAGTTATGATATTTTGAAGAGAAGTGGAAATGTGGAAAAGATAATATATATATATATATATATATATATATATATATATATATATATATATATATATATATATATAACAGTAATCAAAATGATGAGAGAAGATAAGATTTGCTCTTCCCAACCATCATATCCCATCGTCATTTCCTTACCCATACATGCAAGTGGCTTTTTTTGTTTAAAAAGAAAAAAAGAAAAGAAAAATCAAAGTCTCCATGCCATCTATAAATAGAGGACAGCCGAAGGGGCTCAGTTGGAGAGATAACTGAGAAGAACAAATATTACATAGTGAGAGAGAGTGAGATACAAAACTCTAGTGTTGTTGTCTTGGTCGGTTCTTGACCGATTTCGATTATAGTATTTCATTTCACGGTACCTTAGGTAATCTCTCCTTATATTGTTATATGTAATCTATATATTTGAGTAAAGTATATTTAATGTTTTAAATAATTCACATTATGTTAATATTTCTATTTTTTTTGTAATGTTATACATTAATAGAGGTTAATCTAAAAAATGTTCTTAAAAGACTTATTATTATATATAGATGTTCATATATATACTTTTTTTTTTATTATATATGTTTTGATTCACTTATTATTATTATTATTATTATTATTATTATTATTATATACACTTCCACTTTGTTTATTATTATCATAATGTATATAAATTTTCATTTTACTTATTATATATATGTGCATTATATACGCTTTCAGTTTTCGTTATTATTCTCATATATACGTGCTCTTTTGTTTACTTATCTATACTCATAATATATATATATATATATATATATATATATATATATATATATATATATATATATATATATATATATATTTAACGTGTCGTATTTTACGTGTCTGTCCATATATGTATTATGTTTAACTTACTACATTACTTTATATTCTCCCTAAATATCGCTTAGTGTATATTTTTATCTTTTACGGATATAATCATGATAATGAAATAAAAATGGCAAATTGACAAACTAAGTACCGAAAGGGCGATTTTTCTAGCTTCCGAGCTTTTAAAACGTAACCGAACCCCCGGACCCATAACTCTGGACGCAGACCATTTTTTAACCCTAGGTTGCTATAACGCATCCTAGGAGATTTTAGGATTCCGACTAGCCTTAATTAGTCGGTGGCGACTCTATTTTTATCATCTCCCCGGGTAACCTCATTTGCCCGCAATTTTATACGAAATGAGTTATTTCCAAATGAAACCGTAAAACCGAGCCGGGTCGGGTCATTTCCGACGGCCGACAATATGTAATATCCAATTGTGACGAATGCTTCCCGAAATAGTAATTTTCCCGCCAAAATTTTGATGCAAATAAATTTCGAAAAACTAATTGTGAGGACACATAATCTATTACGATGTTTGCATATCATCGTAATAAAATGAGTTTATTTCTAGAATTTTGACTATACAATTGCGACGACCGATTCATGCAATAATTATTTTCCTACAAAATATTTGACGCTAATTATCTATATTAAAACAATTGTGACGATTCTAAATCTATAACTATGATCATATGTCGTCGCAATATAATGAATTTATTGCGATGATATGTAATATCCAATTACAAGGAATGCTTCTCGTAATTCAATTTTCCCACCAAAATTGTAATGCAAATTTTTCGGGAAAACTAATTGCAATGACACATAATCTATTATAATGATCTCATATTATCGTAATAGAATGAGTTTATAACTAGGATTTTGAATATTATTGTGATAACAGGTTCTCGCAATAAAAATTTTAAAGAAAAATTATAGGTACCAATTATCTATAGGAATACAATTGTGATGACGTCAAATCTATAGCATTGCGATGAAATTGATAGCTTAATACCTTAATCACTAAACCTTAAACTCTTAAATTTAAAGTTTAATAACATATACCTTAAATTCTAAACCTTAATTCTCCAAAAATTAAAATCTTAATCTCTATACTCTTAATCCTTAAACCTTAAATTCTAAACCTTAAACTCTAAACATTAACACATTAATAACCGAAACTATAAAATCTTTAACTCTGAATCACAGAACATTAAATCTTAAACTCAAAACCTTAATACTCAAAATCTATCATTTTTAACCTTAAAATCTTTATATATTAACAATCAAAACCTTAAACTCTAAACGCTAATGAATGTGTCAATCGGGAACGGATCTACATACATCTATACAGGATCACAGGACACCGCTTAAGTTGACCGAGCTTATAGCAAAAAGTTAGTAATTACTGATAGAGACCCCATAAAATAATTTCACAGGACCCATAAAATAATTGCAACTGAATTAATTGATAGAAACTACTGAGTAGTTTAGTTGGTGTTGCGTACATACATCAATTCCTGATGTCTTTTTTTAAAGTCTGGTCACGCGCAGTGTTCTTGAAGCACCAATTTGCCATGCTGTCCCCGTCTTGAACGTCCTGGCCCTGCTATCCCCGTCCACGTCCAAGCCTGGTATGTCTTTGATCCTTGTAATATTCAGCTTTGTTTATCTAGGAATTCATGATTGTGATTCTGATGCTTCATAGAATTTTGTAAGGCCTCCATCCTTGTTGAGAATTGTTTGAGACAGATCCTAAAATTATTAACATATCAAATTAGTCACAAATTGAAACAAGCGATATTTTTTGCTAAAACAAAATAATGGCCAGATTTAGTAATTTTTTATTTTTAGGTGAAGCAAATCAGATCATATCCCAAAACCTAGAAAAAAATTAAAAAAATTAAATAAACATAATAAAAATCTAATTATTAAGTACAAACATCGAATTTTAGAACTGAAAGTAGAAATTTGAAAAATTGATAATGAACTGAGAAAGAAGAAGTTTACCGGAGAGAATAGGGAGTGTAGCCGATTCCTTCGCCATTCGGAGTCGCTGCCATAGCTCTGCTGCTTATACGCACGTGGAGAGATAAGGATGAACACCGGATCAACCGCTGCTCCGTCGGGGAGATCTGCTGCCGCTGGAGCTGCCAGTGAAAAGATAGAGGGGGAGAGAGCGGAGCCACCGTTCACCACCGCTGAAATCCCCGTCCCCAGCGTAGCCGTAGAAACCTGCAGCCACCACCAAAGCTGAAGATGTCGCCACCATCGTCGATCAGCTCGCCGGTGAGAGAGAGAGAGAAGCGCATGCAACCTCCCTAGGTGTTCGCCATCGATGCAACCTCCAGATCTGCTGATCACCATCGCTGTCGCGACCACCGCTAGCTTCGGAAACAGGGGAGTGGTAAGAGAGAAGAGTGGAGTTGAGGGGAGGGGAGGGGAGGGAAAGGAATAGAGAGTAATTAAGTGGAGAGGTTATGGGTATAGATAAGGAGTGGATCTGGCCTTTTTATCCGGATGAACATCCTTCGCTTAAATCTCAGCCATAGATCATTTTTTTTGTCTAGGTATATCTCTTTTATTTCTTTCTCTTTCCAAGATTTTACTATTTTTATAATCAAATCCTAGCAACATACTCCCACACGCTAGCAAATCTGCAGAAGGTTTTTATCTATAATATTATTATAATTTATATTGTATAAAATTAAAGTATATTTATTTTTTTGTAATACATATACGAAGAACAAACCCATATTTTCAATATATTAGCCTTAGTAGGATTAGTTGCTTTTGATTTTACCTAATACTTACGGGATCTAAATATAATGACACTTTAAAATATTTTAGGTCATATTTGATTATTTTATAATTATTTAACTAACTAATATTTTGTATTAACTATTTTATAACATTGTATTATTCATTAATTTAAAAGGTGTTGTCAACTCAAATTGGAGTATGCCTACTTCAAATTTCAGTTTGAATATGTTACATATAAGTCTTTCAATCACTAATCATACGACTATAGTGTACACACGACTCAGTATCACATCGTCTCACTTTAAAGCATAAAAAAATCACTTCACAACACAAGAAAATGTTGTTTCATATCTTTATATTTCTTTACATACATCCATATATTTCATTGTTGTTCTTATCTTATAATATATATTATTTCTTTTGTTATGTTACCATAAATTTTAGCATATTTTTAGTCTTTAATAGCATCGCAAAGTATAAAATTATTAAAAAAATTACAACCATTTTTTTCCTTTTCCACTAGCACTCTACTTCCTTTTATTTTTACACTTTACTTACCAAATAGATTATTCTTTCTTTTAGCCGTCATGAATTATTATTTATTAAATAAGTTCATTTTTTTTGCCAAATTAAATAAGTTCATTCCGAAAATAAAATGTTATTCTTCACCTTTTAAGATTTATTATATATATATATATATATATATATATGTGTCAAGTTAATTTTTTACAAATTAAATCTCCATTTGACCCAAAATCTTCTTAAAAAAAAACCATGTACAAAGGATGCTCCAAGTCCCAACGAGTCTTTTTTTTTCCCCTATCTTTTGTTTTTTTTTGCCGAGCCTTTATTTTTATTTAAAAATGAATTTTTCAATTAAACTGAAATTCATGTAAAAAAATATTAAACTTTAATTCAATGTAAGAGTAGATTACTTTAAAAGGTATATAATTATAAACTCTTTTAGCGTCACTAAAAAAAGCAAAATTAAAAAAAAAAATGCAACCAGTAACGTGGGGAAATTAATCCTCCTTTTATAAGTAAAGAGGGTTGTCGTGTTTAAATAACTTTAATCCTTTTTCATAATTACCATTAGCCGTAACGAAAAAAATAAAGAAATAAAGCAAAGCCAATAATCCACAATTGATTAATTAAAAAGAAATGTTCCGCTTCTCGAAGACATACGAGTGTAGGGTTGTAGGGTTTAACACTGCTGGACAAGAGGGCAAATCAATAAAAAAAAATATATCATATATATATGTAATATATATATAAGGGAAGTTCTTTTTGTGTTTATCTGTTACAAATATAGCCTATATGTCTATTATTAGTCTACTGATGTTATTACTAGTGGTTAAGAGCATGATAAATGACTGAGATTAATTAGTTCAAATTTATTTAGACATGGCGATCGACAAAAGTTGGACAACTTTAAAGAAGAGAACAAGCATCGAGTATTGGGTAGGGTTGAAGAATTTTATTGAAATGGCAAAAGAAAATAATATGTCTAATGGACAAATATTATGTCCATGTATAAAATGTTGTAACCTTTCCCATCGGAGTGTCGAAGAAGTCGAATTTCATCTCATTCGGAGCCGAATGAACCCAACTTATCGTACTTGGGTACACCATGGGGAGCCAAGTTCTGCTGATGTTGATAACGACGCCCAACCGAACGACGACGCCACACTGAACTCTCCACGGGACAAGATGATAGATGTTCTAAATGATGTTCGTGATGAGCAACATGCTAATGAATGCTAAACGTGTACTAGTAAGTAATCTAATTACGCAGCGGAATAATGTACATATACCTCAATAGCTTTCCTGCCCAAGAACGTTGTGGATGGAGTTCTGATCCTCCGGTCGGAACCCGTACAAGTTATTCGTGAGAAAAAGTCCTACGCGGTATAAGCTCCACAACAAAGCCTCTGATCAATTCTTCAACGGGGACAGAACTTCGGACTACGATGTGCACCGAAAATTACTACTAAGGGGCGAGAGGGTTTCTCTCAAGTTCCTCATGGAGGTGAGTCCCCTATATATATGATTGGTGGAGTGGACAAAAGTCCATTCCAACCAATGTGGTATAGGGGTCTGGCCGAACCATGCTATTAAAGGGGGAGGCCCAATTTTGGGCCTCCCATGTCAATTAGGGTTAGGGTTTGGCCCAATTACTCTAATGTGACAATTACCTAATTAACTTAGGTAATTTCCTTAGCATTAACGGGCTACCAATTACGGCGCCACGTCACCATATGCTAACAGCACCCATTCGCCAGAATGGGAGGGTGTCTGTTAATATATAGTTATCCAATAGCATCAACATCTCAGTCTTCAGTCTTTGTCTCCGTCTCCGAATAGTTCATACGAGGTTTGCCGTTCGACCGGCGGATACGACGGGCATCGTGCTACTCATCTGTTAGGAGTATTGTAGCGCCCGCAGAACGTTGATTCCCTTTCGTAAATCAATCCCGTTAAAATAAAATATGTACCGCACCGTATCCTTGGTCAACTGATAATTCTCCAATTGCCCAGTTTTCCACATATGAATACTTCTCCAGGGCATCCGTTACAAGTGTTCACAACCTTCAACTAATATCCGGTTGGCGGCCACCTAGTGAACACAAGAGTCAGTGAATTATAGGTGAACTTGGCCTTCCCCATCGCTTATACCCTTAGTCTAACTCAACCGGTTTCCAAGACATGGTCACTTGGCCGTTTTCTTTGGCTCTACGCTCGTACGCCAGGAAGCAAACATTGAGCTAGACCTTAGGTATAAGTTCTGAGTCCGAGAGGATACTTTGGATGCCTCTTCATAAGACATCCGGGATCAATCACACGCTCAAGGTGAAGAAGTATGCGCCCTTTGAATCACTAAAATTCTAGCTAGCACAACCGAGCATGACCCCGTGGTCGTACATGGCACACGCAGTATGAAGTATGCGTTGATAGCACACTTGGACTAGCTAGGAATGGGATATGTCAATCATGCTATCGTTGAATCTTTCATCTGGCCCTAAATGTGATTTTAATGATGGACTGGGTCCAACACGGCGATGTACAAAACAAAGATTCGGTCATGCATTAAGCGTGACATGGTTATCGTTTCGTTTAACCAGGTTAATCCCCTGGTTCTTAGCCAATCTTGTTGTGGTAGAGGTCTCCCTATCCTTACAAGATGACCGTGCCTGTGTGACGAGGCATGGTTCACATTTGACATAATTTTGGTGGAAGAGTTTTACCTCTTCCTACGACTTAGTTTATAGACCGTAAAATCCGATGTTATATTTCATTATGACGTCGATAGATCATATACTCAGTTTGCAATTCTTTTATTCAATCGAAATAATATTATTTCAAATGTCAAAATGTTATCGCTTATACAAGTCACTCACTTAAGCCCTACGTAATCCAAGCAGTTTTACGTGCTTTTCGAAGATCTCTCTACGTAATGGCTTAGTTAATGGATCTGCAACTATTATATTCATGGACAAGTATTCTAAAGCGATTATGTTGTCTTCCAGAACAGATTTAGCATAGTTGTATTTCACATCAATGTGTTTGGTCCTACTATGGTACTTTGGATTCTTAACTGCTGCAATGGATGCCTTACTGTCGGAGTATACCTTGACGGGATTACTCTCTTTGCCAGTGCCAATTAATGCAATAAGAAGCCTTTTCAGGCAGACCGCTTCTTGTGTGTTTTTAGAAAGGGCAACGAATTCCGATTCCATAGTGGAAACCGCGACACATGATTGCTTCTTGCTCACCCAAGATATCGCAGCATTAGCAAGAAGGATAACTCCTCCTGTGGTGGACTTACGATCATCTGGATCGCCACCGTGGTCGGCGTAACTATAACCGGCCGATTCTATTTTCTTGCCCTTATAGCACAGAACATAGTCGACAGTACCTTTCAGATACCTTATAATTCGTTTTACGGTCTTTAGATGTTGATAACTAGGATCTGATTGGAATCTTGCTACTAGGCCCACAGCGTAACAGATATCTGGTCGAGTACAAAGCATGGCGTACATAAGACTCCCTACCATGCTTAGGTACTCTGCCCCCTTCATCTGTTCACGCTGCTGCTGGTTTTTCAGTCCATCACGCTTTGACAGCGCGCACCCGAACACAACCGGCGTATCCACGGGTTTAGCATCGAGCATTCTGAATCTTTTCAATAGTTTGTTGATATAAGATTCTTGCGACAGACACAATGTCCGGGTGGCACGATCTCGGGCAATCTTAATGGCTAAGATGTACGTGGCCTCTCCTATGTCTTTCATCTCAAATGCTGACGCTAACCAGGACTTTGATTTGTTCATGAAACTCACGTCGTTCGCAGCAATGAGTATGTCATCTACGTATAGTGTTATGATGACATACTTAGACCCAGAGGTCTTAGTGTATATGCAAGGATCCTCGTGAAGATTCACAATTCCGTTTCCGACGATTTCCTCGTGGAATCTGCGATACCATTGCCGAGACGACTGTTTAAGACCGTAAATATACCTCTGGAGTTTGCAAACTTTACGTTCTTTGCCAGGAGTAATAAAGCCCTCTGGCTGCTCCAAGTAGATCTCTTCCTCCAAGTTTCCATGGAGGAATGCGGTCTTAACATCCATTTGGTGCAGCTCTAGATCGAGACATGCAACTAGGGCAAGGATAGCCCTTACTGTGGTGTAACGCACAGTTGGTGAGTATGTTTCATCAGAGTCCACTCCATGAATTTGGGTATATCCTTTCGCAACCAGTCGAACTTTGTATCGCTCGACTTCTACATCAGCAGTGAGTTTGAGTTTCAATACCCACTTGGCTCCTATTGCTCTGCGGTTAGCAGGTAAATCAACTAAAGACCCTAACCGAATTCGTTCTTATTTAGGCATATTTCATCCTCCATTGTTTTCCTCCATTCCCTCGTTTTGAGGTCCATCCCTTGTTTTGCTGAACCGTCATTGATTCGAAAACGAATGTTAAGATGTTTAACACATATTATTCGATGGGACTCTTCTCGAGAGAAGTACGTTGCCTTTGACTATGTCTAGGCACGTTCATTCCATCTCTAGTCTGATTGTTACTCCCACTCAGAAAAATGCTTCTTATCGGAGCATAACTCCCACTGGGAACAATGACAGTGCTAGAACTTTGATCTACAACTTTCTCATGATGACCTCTCGGTCTTGGAATTTTACCTCCGAGATGTATTCCTTGATCACTAGGATCTGGAACAAAGTTGGTCGTTTCCCTCCCACTAGGAATAATGGAGAGTTGTGTTAGTTCAGCATTATGATTATCAGGTTCGACTTGATTCACACTTTCATTTAGTGATGATAATATGCGAGGGGGAGTCAGCCCTCCCACTGGATTTATTATGAAGACGTCTCCATCATCATTTACCATATCAATCACTTATGCAGTATCAATTCTCCCACTCGAAGTAAGTGGGACTTGATAATCTTCGTTAACCATTCATTGATTCGATCAGTACTATGTCTGTTCGTTTTGCAAAACATATGAAATTTATCCTCAAATCTTTATAATATGTCATGTTCGACCACAATACCATCAATCTTAGCTAATTTTAAACTTGTATTCCTTTAAGAGTAGATCGTACTCTTAATAAATACTTGTTTAATCCGCAAATTAATGCAGTTTAATGATAGGGTTTTACCCATATCATTCTTTAGCTATTATGGTGATGTGTCAACCGATTTTATTGGAACATAGAGTTACATTAATGTGAATCAACTTAATTTCATTCGGAGGAGTAATTAATGTTGAACTTCATTATTATGTAACTTTGAACTATGTTGCTTGAAGTATTTGATAAAATGATTGCTTTAGCCAAACTTTTCATTCAAGGCTTATATTGGGAGAGTCGTTTTACTGACTTCTTCCTTTCGTTTGTTTAACTCACCCAAAGACTTATTCATCTCAAGGGCTATGCATTTAAGCGTTCGCTTTAATGCCATAGTTGATGTTCTTACTAGATTGTAGTAGCTTTGAAGCATACATCTAACCACAGTAGTCAACATTGAGTTATTTCCAAAGAATTACAAACGAAAACTCAGCACTCATTTATTAAAACACTTCATTATTAAATTTGTACTTTAAACCGATGTGTTCCGTCTTTTGAGGTACACGCGCGCGTGGCGCCTAAAACCAGTTTATCCCGTGGTTTAAATCGTTTCGTTTCCTAATTTAAATTAATTTAATCAGTTTTACATGCACATTATTTCGGAATATATCATTTAATGGAGTACTAACAAGCATGAGGAGTTAAGTCGGTCTGCCCTTTTAGAACTATGCGATCAATGGATTTATTCAGTTCAGTTTGATCTGACTGAGATGACGAAGTATGTGAATCGTTTCGTCTTATTAAATTTTGGTTCTAACCCGTAGGTTTGAATTATTGTTTCGGATCGTTCCCTTTAACCGGAACGTTAAATTGATAAGCAAATTGTGTTTTTAATCGAGCAACAATTTCTTTATTCAATAACTCCGAATTTCAAAATAACCAAAATTTTAATAATTCAGACGAACAACGAACGATAAATGATAATGGTAGGGTTATTGATCTGAAAGTCTCATGTTTGATCCATACATATCTGAACTTTAAGTCATGTTGAACATCACATCTGATTAAATTCACTAGTGAATCATATCAAATGTTTTGTGTTCAAATAAAGCGTTTCACGGCTTTATATACATGTCATACGAGGCGTATTTTAGACGCACTTTAATAACGGGGTTTGACCCACCAGATTATCGTATAAAACCTTTTACGGTCTAGTTCACTTCATGATATATGGATCACAATTGACTTCAGATGATCTCTTGTGGTGAGCAGAGAAGGTTGTCGCTTCACTGCCTTGGTTCCTTTGCTTAACTAGACTCAAGGTTATTGAATCATGTCAATGTAAGGCAACCTTATACATCTTTTCCATGTTGACCTTTCATTGCGAAGGTCTTGAACGGATTTTTCACTAGTATCCATGGACAAAGAAAATAACATCACATTCAACCGAAACATTTCTAGCTCTAGCATCCTTGCTTCTATCGAGGCAGATGCAAAGGAACACCAAGCTTTGACATTGTCTAGTTGCAATTGAAGTCTTCTTCAACCCCCTTAAACTAGGGTTAAATGTATCACCACATATGCATTCATATTATCAAAGAACCTACTCCAATTCTTGGGAAATAAACTATCACGTTCATTTCTCATTGTCAAAATCATACGAACTACCATATTCATTCGTAGTTGTCCTCTCCGCTTTTCGGAATCGTAGCAGAAAGTAGTCCAATACATATTCCTTATGTTCATCATAATTTATACCATCAAGATTGCAAGGTTCATAGAAGCGTACCGACTTAGCCTTGCAAACTAATACATTGATAATTATGAAAATTCAGGAAGACAACAATATTTTGACAGAATTGCAAACATCAGATTATCTATTAAGATGGAATACGACAAATAGTGATCCTTCAGTCACTTAACCAAACCGATCGTCAGTAAACCGAGGGAAGGGGGTGTCGCGAAAGAATTCACACTACCGTCGTCTCCAATCCTATAGATCAGTCTTTTGAAAACGTTTTTAAAGCTGAAAATTCCAGTCGCCAATTATGCATGATTTGTGCGGATGTTGCATGTTTTGACACGTATACTAGGATGTTCAAGGATAGAAAACATGTGATAACACAACTAATGTGGAATACCCGAAGTTCTTCGTACATCAAAGGATTTCGATTACACAAGACGGTAATTATGCTTGGTCGGTACACTTTTATAAACCATGCAATTTGGATGGTATGGATTACGAGGCATGGAGTGAGATGGTGAGAGAACGTCTTATAGCATGTGACACACATATGCGTATCATGCTTATAAGAAACGAGATGTTGGTACAGCCGGACAGCAACCTAATTCTCTAAATTGGGAATATAGGTTTGGGAGATAAGAATGCATGCGAGGTGATATTGGCAGCCTTGGATAAAGAGGTTGCAGAGGACTTCACACTCAATTATTCAGCTGCTCAGCTTTGGGCTGCCCTTAAATTCCGTTTCGGAAGTGGAAAGGCAGCCGAAGCAAGACAGGTAATAATGGAGTATGATGACTTACTTTCAAACGACACCAGCGTAAAACCTGGGTCTAACCAAATGATCGAAAGGTCCAATTGGAGAAAGATAATCAATATCGCACAGGGATATCCTATGTCATGGTTTGCTGATGAATTTGGACTAGAATACTTAATAACGGCAATTAAGTACTCTATGTACTTCACGGAAAGCAATCAAAAGAGTTTGACATATTCCCCAGTGCACTATCGCAAGAGGACAAAGGATATATCAGAGGAAACAGGATCAACTTGGTCTTCAAACGAAATCCGTAGTATGACAAATGCTACTGATTTCGTACTGTAAAAGGTACGCCTCGTTTGCCACATATATGAAACCGTTAAACGTTTATATCACTAAGTCTACTAATATGATTCACTTGTGAATTCCTTTCAGGGATGCTTGGTGAAGATGGCTGGAGTTTTCTTTTTCAACTTTATTTTCCTATACCTCTAAAGCTTTATTCTGTATCTCATTACCGTACCAATGTCTATAAATTCTCTTACTATCAATAAATGTTTGATATTAGTTAATTATGATTTGGAATTATTGAATAAAGTAGGAACCATTCGCTCCGTGATATAGTCTACTTATCAAAATTTATCGGGCCAGTTAAACAAGCCCGATCTGAAACGAACAACTAATATGAGATTCTTCCAATGAAACGGTTGAACCAGAGAACATTCACTCACCTAATCAATCATCCATCGATTGCATAGTTCCAAAAGAGACCGACCAAAAATTTTACATCCTTATTTGTTAAGTACTCCATTAAAATGATAAACCTCCCGAAATAATATGCATGATAAAACCGATTTTAAAATTCAAAGACTAAAACGATTTCGTAACCATGGTTTAAACCTGGTATGCGTGTGGCGCATGTCACCTCGAGAGATAGGACACATCGTTTTAAAGTCCGAATTTAACACCGAAGTATTTTAATGAATGCTAATTTTCGTTTGTAATCCTTTGAATGTAACTCATTGATAACTACTAAGATTATAAGTTTGCTTTAATGCTACTACAATCTAGTAAGAACATCAACTTTGGCATTAAAGCGAACGCTTAAATGCATAGCCCTTGAGGTGAATAAGTCTCTGGGTGAGTTTAACAAACGAAAGGAAGAAGTCAGTAAAACGACTCTCCCACTATAAGCCTTGAACGAAAAGTTTGGCTAAAGCAATCATTTTATCAAATACTTCAAGAAACATAGTTCAAAGTTACATAATGATGAATTTCAACATTAATTACTCCTCCGAATGAAATTAAGTTGATTCACATTAATGTAACTCTATGTTCCAATAAAATCGGTTAATGCGTTACCATAAAAGCTAAGGAATGATACGGGTGAAACCTTATCATTAAACTGCATTAATTTGCGGATTAAACAAGTATTTATTAAAAGTACGATATACTTTTAAAGGAATACAAGTTTAAAGTTAGCTAAGATTGATGGTATTGTGGTCGAACATGACATATTATAAAGATTTGAGGATAAATTTCCTATGTTTTGCAAAACGAACTGACATAGTACTGATTGAATCAATGAGTGGCTAACGAAGATTATCATGCCCCACTTACTTCGAGTGGGAGAATTGATACAGCATAAGTGATTGATATGGTAAATGATGATGGAGACGTCTTCATAATAATCCGGTTGGAGGGCTCACTCCCCCTCACATATAATCATCACTAAATGCAAATGCGAATCAAGTCGAACCTGATAATCATAATGCTGAACTAACACAACTATCAATTATTCCTAGTGGGAGGGAAACGACCAACTTTGTTCCAGATCCTAGTGATCAAGGAATACATCTCGGAGGTAAAATTCCGAGACCGAGAGGTCATCCTAAGAAAGTTGTAGATCAAAGTTCTAGCACGGCCATTGTTCCCAGTGGGAGTGATGCTCCAATTAGAAGCATTATTTTGAGTGGGTAACAATCAGACTAGAGATGGGATGAACGAGCCTAGACATAGTCAAAGGCAACATACTTCTCTTGAGAAGTGTCCCATCGAATAAGATGTGTTAAACATCTTAACATTCGTTTTCGAATCAATGACGGTTCAACAAAACAAGGGACGGACCTCATAACGAGGTAATTGAGGAAAACAATGGAGGATGAAATATGCCTAAATAAGAACAAATTTGGTTATGGTCTTTAGTTGATTTACCTGCTAACTGCAGAGCAATAGGAGCCAAGTGGGTATTGAAACTCAAACTCACTGCTGATGGAGAAGTCGAGCGATACAAAGCTCGACTGGTTGCGAAAGGATATACCCAAATTCATGGAGTGGACTTTGATGAAACATACTCACCAACTGTGCGTTACACCACAGTAAGGGCCATCCTTGCCCTAGTTGCATGTCTCGATCTAGAGCTGCACCAAATGGATGTTAAGACCGCATTCCTCCATGGAAACTTATAGGAAGAGATCTATATGGAGCAGCCAGAGGGTTTTATTACTCCTGGCAAAGAACGTAAAGTTTGCAAACTCCAGAGGTCGATTTACAGTCTTAAACAGTCGTCTCGGCAATGGTATCGCATATTCCACGAGGAAATCGTCGAAAACAGATTTCTGAATCTTCACGAGGATCCTTGCGTATACACTAAGACCTCTAGGTCTAAGTATGTCATCATAACACTATACGTAGATGACATACTCATTGCTGCGAACGACGTGAGTTTCATGAACAAATCAAAGTCCTTGTTAGCGTAGCATTTGAGATGAAAGACATGGGAGAGGCCACGTACATCTTAGGCATTAAGATTGCCCGAGATCGTGCCACCCGTACATTGTGTCTGTCTCAAGAATCTTATATCAACAAACTATTCAAAAGATTCAGAATGCTCGATGCTAAACCCGTGGATACGCTGGTTGTGTTCGGGTGCGCACTGTCAAAGCGTGATGGACCGAAAAACTAGCAGCGGCGTGAATAGATGAAGGGGGCAGAGTACCTAAGCATGGTAGGGAGTCTTATGTAGCCATGCTGTGTACTCAACCAGATATCTGTTACGCTGTGGGCCTAGTAGCAAGATTCCAATCAGATCCTAGTTATCAACATCTAAAGGCTGTAAAACAAATTATAAGGTATCTGAAAGGTACTGCCGACTATGTTCTGTGCTATAAGGGCAAGCAAGTAGAAATGACCGGTTATAGTGACGCCGACCATGGTGGCGATCCAGATGACCGTAAGTCCACCACATGAGGAGTTATCCTTGTTGCTAATGCTGCCATATCTTGGGTGAGCAAGAAGCAATCATGTGTCTCATTTTCCACTATGGAATCGGAATTCGTTGCCCTTTCTAAAAACACACAAGAAGTGGGCTGGCTGAAAAGGCTTCTTACTGCATTAATTGGCACTGGCAAAGAGAGTTATCTCGTCAAGGTATACTCCGACAGTCAGGCAGCCATTGTAGCAGTTAAGAATCCAAAGTACCATAGTAAGACCAAACATATTGATGTGAAATACAACTATGCTAAATCTGTTCTGGAAGACAACATAATCGCTTTAGAATACTTGTCCACGAATATAATGGTTGCAGATCCATTAACTAAGCCATTACGTAGAGAGATCTTCGAAAAGCACGTAAAACTGCTTGGATTACGTAGGGCTTAAGTGAGTGACTTGTATAAGCGATAACATTTTGACATTTGAAATAATATTATTTCGATTGAATAAAAGAATTGAAAACCGAGTATATGATCTATCGACGTCATAATGAAATATAACATCGGATTTTACTGTCTATAAACTAAGTCGTAGGAAGAGGTAAAACTCTTCCACCAAAATTATGTCGAGTGTGAACCATGCCTCGTCACACAGGCACGGTCATCTTGTAAGGAGAGGGAGACCTCTACCACAACAAGATTGGCTAAGAACCAGAGGGATAAACCTGGTTAAACAAAACGATAACCTTGTCACGCTTAATGCATGACCGAATCTTCGTTTTGTACATCGCCATCTTGGACTCAGTCCATTATTAAAATCAAATTCATGTCCAGATGAAAGATTCAGCGATAGCATGATTGACATATCCCATTCCTGGCTAGTCCAGGTGTGCTATCGACGCGTGCTTCATACTGTGCGTGCCATGTTCGACCACGGGGTCATGCTTGGTTGTGCTAGCTAGAATTCTAGTGATTCAAAGGCGCATACTTCTTCACCTTGAGCGTGTGATTGATCCCAGATGTCTTATGAAGATGTATACAAAGTATACTCTCGGACTCAGAACTTATACCTAAGGTCTAGCTCAATGTTCGCTTCCTGGCATACGAGCGTAGAGCCAAAGAAAACAGCCAAGTGACCACGTCTTGGAAACCGGTTGAGTTAGACTAAGGGTATAAGCGATGGGGATGGTCAAGCTCACCTATAATTCACCGACTCTTGTGTTCACTAGGTTGCTGCCAACCGGATATTAGTTTAAGGTTGTGAACACTTGTAACGGATGCTCTGGAGAAGTATTCCTATGTGGAAAATTGGGCAATTGGAGAATTATCAGTTGACCAAGGATACAATGCGATACATATTTTATTTTAACAGGGTTGATTTACGAATGGGAATCAACGTTCTGCGGGCGCTACGATACTCCTAATAGATGAGTTGCACGATGCCCGTCGTATCCGCCGGTCGCACGACAAACCTCGTATGAACTATTCGGATACGGAGACAAAGACTGAAGACTGAGATGTTGATGCTATTGGATAACTATATATTAAAAGGCACCCTCCCATTCCGGCGAGTGGGAGCTGTTAGCATATGGCGACGTGGCGCCGTAATTGGTAGGCCGTTAATGCTAAGGAAATTACCTAAGTTAATTAGGTAATTGTCACATTAGGGTAATTGGGCCAAACCCTAACCCTAATTGACATGGGAGGCCCAAAATTGGGCCTCCCCCTTTAATAGCATGGTTCGGCCGGACCCCTATACCACATTGGTTGGAGTGGACTTTTGTCCACTCCACCAATCCTATATAGGGGACTCACCTAAGGGGTTTATTCACTCATTCATAATAAAGTACCTCCATTGAGAAACTTGAGAGAAACACTCTCGCCCCTTAGTAGTAATTTTCGGTGCATATCTTAGTCCGATGTTCCCTCCCCGTTGAAGAATCGATCAGAGGCTTTGCTGTGGAGCTTATACCGCGTAAGACTTCTTCTCACGAAAAACTTGTATGGGTTCTGGCCGGAGGATCAGAACTCCTTCCACAACGTTCTTGGGCAGGAAAGCTATTGAGGTATGTGTACTTTATTCCGCTGCCAAATTAGATCACTTACTAGTACATGTTTAGCATTCCGTAGTATTACGTCCCCGACTGTTAGCATATGGTGACGTGGCGCCGTAATTGGTAGCCCAATAATGCTAAGAAAATTACCTAAGTTAATTTGGTAATTGTCACATTAGGGTAATTGGGCCAAACCCTAACTCTAATTGACATGGGAGGCCCAAAATTGAGCCTCCCCCTTTAATAGCATGGTTCAGCCGGACCCCTATACCACATTGGTTGGAGTCGACTTTTGTCCACTACACCAATCCTATATATAGGGGACTCACCTAAGGGGTTTATTCATTCATTCATAATAAAGTACCTCCATTGAGGAACTTGAGAAAAACCCTCTCACCCCCTTAGTAGTGATTTTTGGTGCACATCTTAGTCCGAGGTTCTGTCCCCGTTGAAGAATCAATCAGAGGCTTTGTTGTGGAGCTTATACCGCGTAGGACTTCTTCTCACGAAGAACTTGTACGGGTTCCGACCGGAGGATCAGAATTCCCTCTACAACGTTCTTGGGCAAGAAAGCTATGGAAGTATGTGTACTTTATTCCGCTGCGTAATTAGATTACTTACTAGTACACGTTTAGCATTCTGTAGTATTACGTCCCCGTAATCCAATAGTGGTATCAGAGCATGGTTAGGAGTTCTTAATTTTTTTTATAAACTGATGTTCTTGAATATTCATAAAAACCGAAAATTTTAAATTATGAACACCATGACTAATCCGAAATTTTTAAATAAATTTCATGTGTTTGATCTTTAAAAACTTAAAATTTTCGGAATTATGTTTTTATAGATCAAAACCGAAAATTTATATTCGAATTTAAGTTTGATGTTTATGATCTTCAAGAACACCATGAGTTTTTATCAAGAACACTTTTTGGATTCATGATCATAATAGTATTTGATCTTAAAATTTGACAACTTTTCCAACTTTGCATGTTTGTGCCGAAAACCCTAGGGGTATTTTAGGTAAAAAAAAAAACTAATTTTCTTGGCCCCCAAGTAATTAAAAATTTCGGCACATATATTATAAGATATATGTTGCCACTTTAAATTTTATTAATAGGTTACTATATATCTATAAGTTGGAAATAAGGATAGGTTCATAATATAATATTGTAAAAGATATTAACTATCAATATATATAGTTAAAGATAGAGTTAATATATATTGATAGATTTAGTTGCTACAAAATATTAAGAAGATATATTGTCTACATATTTTATTCCCTAAAGATATATTTGACAATAATAAATATATATATATGTGTGTGCCGAATATTTTATATATACATATATTGTTGATTGATTAACATCTTAAAGATAGAATCTTGACAATATATATATATATATATATATATATATATATATATATATTAGCAATATTGGAAATTATTTTGAATAATTAATATTTCTTGGTGGCTAAGTTAAGTTTTTGGTGGACTTTAAAACCCTACTTAGCCCACAAGACATATTTCGGCCGAACCCTAGGGTTTATGGGCCGGTCCAATTGCTGAACCTAGTCGGGTCGGGTCGGACCGTAGTAACTAAATTGAACCTAACCTAACCTAACCGGTTTTGAGTGATAAACCGAACCACAATCCTATTTTATTGAACCGTTTCGGACCAAACCGGATTTTTAAAATCGGACCGACTTAAACCGGATTTTAAATTGGACCGGACCATAATTTTTTTTTCTCGGAAATTTTAAAAATGTTCAATAAAATAGGATGTCAAATTTTAAATCCAAAATGTTTCCGAACTTTAAATTTAGCCTAAACAGTGCTCTTAGGGTTTACGTTTTAACACGTTTTTCGGTTAAAACCCTAAAACCTAGTTTCGATCATGGGGATGGATCTCAGATATGCATAATTTTGGGGCTGGATTAAATTTAGTGGGCTGAATTGCAATTGTTTACTTTCTGCTACATATATATTAGAACCGTCGTCTTGACTCAGTCAAGCTAGCTGGATATTAATTGCGAGCATTGAGCTCTGAGATTTAAATATATGTATTGCGCAATATGATAAACATGCTACGCTGATTGAAAGTGCCTAGAATCCATGTCTAGAAATGACGCATGATTGATTGTAAGCATGAATTGCAAAACAGCCCCTAATGTTTTCAAAACTGAAAATTCCAGTCGCCAATTATGCATGTTTTGTGCGGATGTTGCATGTTTTGACACGTATGCTAGGATGTTCAATGATAGAAAGCATGTGATAATTTACTTTACGTAGAATTATATATGTTAGGAACATTAGACGCATGACGCGTAAGCATGTTTTGGTTTGTTCGATTTTTATAGCATAATATGGTATTATGCATGCGTAAATTATCAGATAATTCCTTTCAAATTATAAGGGCCTTGGGAAAGCCAAGATCGGGTATACTTATTATTTGAAAATTCTCGTTTCGGTAATTTGCAATATAATAACCGTTTTCAAAAGACTGATCTATTGGATTGAACACGACGGTAGTGTGAACTCTTTCACGGACCCCATTCCCTCGGTTTACTATCGGTCGGTTTTGTCTAGATGACTGAAGGATCATATTTGTCGTATTCCTTCCTAATAGATAATCCGATGTTTGCAATTCTGTCAAAATGTTGTTGTCTTCCTGAATTTGCATAATTATCAATGTATTAATTTTCATGGCTAAGTCGGTACGCTTCTATGAACATTGCAATCTTGATGGTATAAATTATGATGAACATAAGGAATATGTATTGGACTCCTCTCTGCTACGATTCCGAAAAGCGGAGAGGACAACTACGAATGAATATGGTAGTTCGTATGATTTTGACAATGAGAGATGAACGTGGTAGTTTATTTCCCAAGAATTGGAGTAGGTTCTTTGATAATCTGAATGCATATGTGGTGATACATTCAACCCTGGTTTAAGGGGGTTGAAGAAGACTTCAATTGAAACCAGACAATGTCAAAGCTTGGTGTTCCTTTGCATCTGCCTCGGTAGAAGCAAGGATGCTAAAGCTAGAAATGTTTCGGTTGAATGTGATGTTCTTTTCTTTGTCCACGGATGCCGGTGAAAAATCCGTTCAAGACCTTCGCAATGAAAGGTCAACATGCAAAAGATGTATAAGGTTGCCTTACATTGACATGATTCAATAGCCTTGAGTCTAGTTAAGCAAAGGAACCAAGGCAGTGAAGCGACAACCTTCTCTGCTCACCACAAGAGATCATTTGAAGTCAATTGTGATCCATATATCATGAAGTGAACTAGACCGTAAAAGGTTTTATACGATAATCCGGTGGGTCAAACCCCGTTATTAAAGTGCGTCTAAAACACGCCTCGTATGACATGTATATAAAGCCGTGAAACGCTTTATTTGAACACAAAACATTTGATATGATTAACTAGTGAATTTAATCAGATGTGATGTTCAACATGACTTAAAGTTCAGATATATATGGATCAAGCATGAGACTTTCAGATCAAGAACCCTACCATTGTCATTTATCTTTCGTTGTTCGTCTGAATTATTAAAATTTTGGTTATTTTAAAATTTGGAGTTATTGAATAAAGAAATTGTTGCTCGATTAGAAGCACAATTTGCTTATCAATTTAACGTTACGGTTAAAGGGAACAATCCGAAATGGTAGTTCAAACCTACTGGTTAGAACCAAAATTTAATAAGACGAAACGATTCACATACTCCGTCATTTCAGTCAGATCAAACTGAACTGAATAAATCCATCGACCACATAGTTCTAAAAGGGCAGACCGACTCAACTCCTCATGCTTTTTAGTACTCCATTAAATGATATATTCCGAAATAATGTGCATGTAAAACCGATTAAATTGATTTAAATTTGGAAACGAAACGATTTAAACCATGGGATAAACTGGTTTTAGGCGTCACGCGCGCGTGTACGTCGAAAGACGGAACACATCGTTTCAAAGTACAAATTTAATAATGAAGTGTTTTAATAAATGAATGCTGAGTTTTCGTTTGTAATTCTTTGGAAATAACTCAATGATGATTACCGTGGTTAGAGGTATGCTTCAAAGCTACTACAATCTTGTAAGAACATCAGCTATGGCATTAAAGCGATGCTTAAATGCATAGCCCTTGAGGTGAATATGTCTCTGGGTGAGTTCAACAAGCGAAAGGAAGAAGTCAGTGAAACGACTCTCCCACTATAAGCCTTGAACGAAAAGTTTGGCTTAAACAATCATTTTATCAAATACTTTAGGCAACATAGTTCAAAGTTACATAATGATGAAGTTCAACATTAATTACTCCTCAGGATGAAATTAAGTTGATTCACATTGATCTAACTCTACGTTCCTATAAAATCGGTTGACACATCACCATAGCTAAAAGGATGATACAGGTAAAACCTTATCATTAGCAGCATTACATTGCGCATTAAACAAGTATTTATTAAGAGTACGGTCTACTCTTAAAGGAATACAAGTTTAAAATTAGCTAAGATTGATGGTATTGTGGTCGAACATGACATATTATAAAGATTTGAGGATAAATTTCCTATGTTTTGCAAAACGAACAGACATAGTACTGATCGAATCAATGAATGGTTAACGAAGATTATCAGGTCCCACTTACTTCGAGTGGGAGAATTGATACAACATAAGTGATTGATATGGTAAATGATGTTGGAGACTTCTTCATAATAAATCCAGTGGGAGGGCTCACTCCCCCTCACATATAATCATCACTAAATGCAAATGCAAATCAAGTCGAACCTGATAATCATAATGCTGAACTAACACAACTATCCATTATTCCTAGTGGGAGGGAAACGACCAACTTTTTTCCAGATCCTAGTGATCAAGGAATACATCTCGGAGGTAAAATTCCGAGACCGAGAGGTCATCCTGAGAAAGTTGTAGATCAAAGTTCTAGCATGGCCACTGTTCCCAGTGGGAGTGATGCTCCAATAAGAAGCATTATTCTGAGTAGGAGTAACAATGGGACTAGAGATGGGATGAACGAGCCTAGACATAGTCAAAGGCAACGTACTTCTCTTGAGAAGTGTCCCATCGAATAAGATGTGTTAAACATCTTAACATTCGTTTTCTAATCAATGACGGTTCAGCGAAACAAGGGAAGGACCTCAAAACGAGGGAATGGAGAAAAAAATGGAGGCTGAAATATGCCTAAATAAGAACAAATTTGGTTATGGTCTTTAGTTGATTTACCTGCTAACTGCAGAGCAATAGGATCCAAGTGGGTATTGAAATTCAAACTCACTGCTGATGGAGAAGTTGAGCGATACAAAGCTCGACTGGTTGCGAAAGGATATACCCAAATTCATGGAGTGGACTTTGATGAAACATACTCACCAATTGCGCGTTGCACCACAGTAAGGGCCATCCTTGCCCTAGTTGCATGTCTCGATCTAGAGCTGCACCAAATGGATGTTAAGACCGCATTCCTCAATAGAAACTTGGAGGAAGAGATCTACATGGAGCAGCCAGAGGGTTTTATTACTCCTGGCAAAGAAAGTAAAGTTTGCAAATTCCGGAGGTCTATTTACGGTCTTAAACAGTCATCTCGGCAATGGTATCGCAGATTCCACGAGGAAATCGTCGGAAACGGATTTGTGAATCTTCACGAGGATCCTTGCGTATACACTAAGACCTCTAGGTCTAAGTATGTCATCATAACACTATACGTAGATGACATACTCATTGCTGCGAATGACATCAAAGTCCTGGCTAGCGCTAGCATTTGAGATGAAAGACATGGGAGAGGTCACGTACATCTTAGGCATTAATATTGCCCGATATCGTGCCGCCCGGACATTGTGTCTGTCTCAGGAATCTTACCTCAACAAACTGTTGAAAAGATTCAGAATGCTCAATGTTAAACCCGTGGATACGCCGGTTGTGTTCGGGTGCGCGCTGTCAAAGCGTGATGGACCGAAAAACCAGCAACAGCGTGAACAGATGAAGTGGGCAGAGTACCTAAGCATGGTAGGGAGTCTTATGTACGCCATGCTGTGTACTCGGCCAGATATCTGTTACGTTTTGGGCCTAGTAGCAAGATTCCAATCAGATCCTAGTTATCAACATCTAAAGGCCATAAAACAAATTATAAGGTATCTGAAAGGTACCGCCGACTATGTTCTGTGCTATAAGGGCAAACAAATAGAATTGACCGGTTATAGTGACGCCGACATCGGTGGCGATCCAGATAATCGTAAGTCCACCACAGGAGGTGTTTTCCTTTTCGCTAATGTTGCCATATCTTGGGTGAGCAAGAAGTAATCATGTGTTGCGCTTTCCACTATGGGATCGAAATTTGCTGCCCTTTCTAAAAACGCACAAGAAGCGGTCTGGCTGAAAAGGCTTCTTACTGCATTAATTGGCACTGTCAAAAAGAGTAATCCCGTCAAGGTATACTCCGACAATCAGACAGCTATTGCAACAGTTAAGAATCCAAAGTACCATAGTAGGACCAAACACATTGATGTGAAATACAACTATGTTAAATATGTTCTGGAAGACAACATAATCGCTTTAGAATACTTTTCCACGAATAAAATGGTTGCAGATCCATTAACTAAGCCATTACGTAGAGAGATCTTCGAAAAGCACGTAAAACTGCTTGGATTACGTAGGGCTTAAGTGAGTGACTTGTATAAGTGATAACATTTTGACATTTGAAATAATATTATTTCGATTGAATAAAAGAATTGCAAACTGAGTATATGATCTATCGACGTCATAATGAAATATAACATCGGATTTTACGGTCTATAAACTAAGTCGTAAGAAGAGGTAAAACTCTTCCGCCAAAACTATGTCGAATGTGAACCATGCCTCGTCACACAGGCATGGTCATCTTGTAAGGAGAGGGATACCTCTACCACAACAAGGTTGGCTAAGAAACAGGGGGATAAACCTGGTTAAACAAAACGATAACCTTGTCACGCTTAATGCATGACTGAATCTTCAGTTTGTACATCGACGTGTTGGATCCAGTCCATCATTAAAATCACATTCAGGGCAAGATGAAAGATTCTGTGATAGCATGATTGACATATCCCATTCCCTGCTAATCCAGATGTGCTATCGACGCGTGCTTCATACTGCGCGTGCCATGTACGACCACGGGGTCATGCTCGGTTGTGCTAGCTAGAATTCTAGTGATTCAAAGGGCGCATACTTCTTCACCTTGAGCGTGTGATTGATCCCGGATGTCTTATGAAGAGGCATCCAAAGTATCCTCTCGGACTCAGAACTTATACCTAAGGTCTAGCTCAACGTTCGCTTCCTGGCGTACGAGCGTAGTGCCAAAGAAAACGGCCAAGGGACCACGTCTTGGAAACCGGTTGAGTTAGACTAAGGGTATAAGCGATGGGGATGGTCAAGTTCACCTATAATTCACCGACTCTTGTGTTCACTAGGTGGCCGCCAACTGGATATTAGTTGAAGGTTGTGAACACTTGTAACGGATGCCCTGGAGAAGTATTCCTATGTGGAAAACTGGGCAATTGGATAGTTATCAGTTGACCAAGGATACAGTGCGGTACATATTTTATTTTAACAAGATTGATTTACGAAAGGGAATCAACATTCTGCGGGCGCTACAATACTCCTACCAGATTAGTAGCACGATGCCCGTCGTATCCGCCGATCGCACGGAAAACCTCGTATGAACTATTCGGAGACAGAGATAAAGACTGAAGACTGAGATGTAGATGCTTTTGGATAACTATATATTAACAGACACCCTCCCATTCCGGCGAGTGGGAGCTGTTGGCATATGGTGACGTGGCGCCGTAATTGGTAGCCGGTCAATTCTATTTGCTTGCCCTTATAGCACAGAACATAGTCGGCAGTACCATTCAGATACCTTATAATTTGTTTTACGGCCTTTAGATGTTGATAACTAGGATCTGATTGGAATCTTTCTACTAGGCCCACAGCGTAACAGATATCTGGTCGAGTACATAGCATGGCATACATAAGACTCCCTACCATGCTTAGGTACTCTGCCCCCTTCATCTGTTCACGCTGCTGCTGGTTTTTCGGTCCATCACGCTTTGACAGCGCGCACCCGAACACAATCGGTGTATCCACGGGTTTAGCATCAAGCATTCTGAATCTTTTCAATAGTTTGTTGATATAAGATTCTTGAGACAGACTCAATGTCCGGGTGGCACGATCTCGGGCAATCTAAATACCTAAGATGTACGTGGCCTCTCCCATGTCTTTCATCTCAAATTCTGACGCTAACTAGGATTTTGATTTGTTCATGAAACTCACGTCGTTCGCAGCAATGAGTATATTATCTACTTATAGTGTTGTGATGACATACTTAGACCCAGAGGTCTTAGTGTATACGCAAGGATTCTCGTGAAGATTCACAAATCCGTTTCCGACGATTTCCTCGTGGAATCTGCGATACCATTATTGAGACGACTGTTTAAGACCGTAAATAGACCTATTGAGTTTGCAAACTTTACGTTCTTTGCCAGGAGTAATAAAACCCTCTGGCTGCTCCATGTAGATCTCTTCCTCCAAGTTTTCATGGAGGAATCCGGTCTTAACATCCATTTGGTGCAGCTCTAGATCGAGACATGCAACTAGGGCAAGGATGGCCCTTACTGTGGTGTAACACACAGTTGGTGAGTATGTTTCATCAAAGTCCACTCCATGAATTTGGGTATATCCTTTCGCAACCAGTCGAGCTTTGTATCGCTCGACTTCTCCATCAGCAGTGAGTTTGAGTTTCAATACCCACTTGGCTCCTATTGCTCTACGGTTAGCAGGTAAATCAACTAAAGACCATACCGAATTAGCTTTCATTGAGGCGATTTCATATTCCATTGCTTTTCTCCATTCCTTTGCTTGGGGTCCTTCCATCGTTTGTTTAATTGTTACCGGTTCATCAACAGATGTGAGAGTGAATATTTCGCTTCTGTCAATGGGATACTTCTTAGGAGAAGTACGTTGCCTTTGACTGCGTCTAGGCTCATTCGTCCCATTTTGAGTGTTATCCATACTCCCACTTGGAATAATGCTTCTTATCGGAGCATTACTCCCACTGGGAATAATGGCGGAACTAGAACTTTGAACAACAACTTTCTTAGGACGACCCCTTCGTCTCGGGATTTCACCTCCGAGATTAGTTCTCTGATCGCTAGGACTTGGAACTGAAGTGATCATCCTTCTCCCACTTGAAATCATGGGAATAATAGGTAGTTGTGTATCGTGATTGTCAGGTGCTACTTGATTCGCATTGCCAGCAATAGTGATTTGTGTTTGGGGGGGGGGGGGGGGGGAGTGAGCCCTCCCACTGGATTTATAATGGGAATTTCGTCCTCATTAACCGAATCACTTGTTGCTCTGCCAAATATCCCACGCGAAGAAAGTGGGACCTGAGAATCATCGTCATCATGTTCCAGTGCAGTCAGAACTTCGTCTGTCTTTATTTCTCTCAGCGATGGAAATTCGTCCTCAAGAAAAGTGACGTCTCTGGACTTATGTTCGTGTACACTACCGTTTTCTAGGGCCGACACAAATAAATAACCTTTTGAGTTCTCAGAGTATCTTATGAAGATACTTTTAATTTCTCTGGGGCCTAACTTGCCAAAACGGATGTCAGTTGTATGTGTATAGGTTGCGCATCCCCAAGGTCGCAGCCTGGTAAGATTTAACTCTCTACCAGTCGATAGCTCATACGGCGTTGTGTTAACTGCTTTTGATGGGACAAGGTTTACTACATGAGTGCTTATGTCATCATGGTTCTTACCATGTCCAGAAGAGTCTGATTACGACGTTCAGCCATACCATTCTGTTGTGGTGTGTTGGGGATCGTCGTTTGACGGGCGATCCCACTTTCTTTGCATAACTTATCGAACTCATTAGAGAGATATTCTCCACCTTTATCGGTGCCTAGGGTTTTCACCTTTCGCTCCTATTGATTCTCCACGAGCTTTAGAAAACTTTTAAAGTAATCTATAACTTCAGATTTACGAGCAATCAAATGAGTAAACCCGAATCGGGTGTAGACGTCAATGAAAGTTACGAAGTATCGCTTTCCATTTCTTGCAGTTACGTTCATTGGTCCACATACGTCGGAATGGATTAATTGCAATGGAAATTCTGCGCGTTTTGCTTCACTAAATAGCTTGCGGGTGGATATTCCAGCTAGACAGTCATGACGAGTGTGTTTTACCACACTGTTCGTTCCGGCAAAAGCCCTCGTCTTGCTAATGATTGAACTCTGTCATAGGCTATATGTCCAAGCCGCGAATGCCATCCGGTCGTGTCAGTTTCTGCTTCTTTGGATGACATAGCATACATTCTATATGAATTTACATTGCCATGTAAATCCATGATAAATAAACCATTATAAGAAAAGGCATATCCAAATAAAGTATCCCCTTTATTTATCCGGACCAAGGATCTCTCGAATGATCAAACAAAGTTCTTATTCATAAGAGCAGAAACAGAAACAACATTTCTACGGATTCTAGGAGCAAAAATGACATTTTCTAGAAGTAAGGATTTGCCATTGCCCATTGGCAATTTGCAAGTCCCTACCCCTATGACTTCAACTTGTGAAATGTCGACAATGTATATCATTTTATAATCCTTCAGCAATCGTCTAAACTTGGCAAATAGTTCTTTGTCGTTGGCTATGTGGTCCGTTGCACCTGAATCAAGAATCCAAGACGGATTTGAGTCAGTTAACATGACAGTTGAGGAAACTAAAGCTTCCTCTTCATAACCAAATTCGCATACCTTTTCAGGATACGATTTGCTGGAACCTGCACCATCGCTTATTCGGCGTGGGCAGGAATTCCCGCAAACTATCTCAGATTTTAATCTGGGATTGCCTTGTTTAGGCGTAGTCAACGTTTTACTGTCGACTGCCTGTTGTTTCTTTCCCTTGTTCCTGAATTTCCTCTTCTTACGACCAGCCTGTAATGCCGGTTTCGGTTATTTCGACACCGAATTTAATCGAGCCTCTTCCATCTCGAATAGTTTCAGGACAGATGCAAGATCAAACACGGAATTGCTAACAGTCAATATAGTCTTGGTTGCTCTCCAAGACTTTGGGAGAATCCCTATTATGGACTGAATTTTATCCCATTCAGCCATCTGACTGTCATCTTCCAATGGCTTGAATAGGCGAAGAAGATCGTATACATTTTCAAGTATGCTTTTACTATTGTTGTTTAGACAGGTTTCTAATACCAGTATAAGTGGGTGCAGAGTAACTGCTGTTGCGTTCGGGATGAACAAGGTCGTGAGGACACGTCTGTTCGCATGGTTGTGCGGGCTTTTGGGTTGTAACCCTTCGTCGGGAAGAGGTTGGGCCACTGGCGAGTGTTCGGTTTTGCTCCCGTAAAGGTCTGTGTCTCGGTACGGCTGTGTCTCAGGAGGCGGTGGCCTATGCGCAGATGCGGGCGTCTGGGCGACGATTCCTACACGAAGGACCAATGCTAGCACGGAGAGGGGGGGGGGGGTGGTGCTAGCGGAGCCCTCTCCGAAGCTTAAGTCACTATAATGGCAAAAAGGTAATTTCTAAAGAGAGAATATTTTCTAGAGAGAAGTCAGATCTCAAAATACCAAAGTTGGGCAAATGAGAGGATGTGTGAAAATGGGTAGCCAAGGCCTCCTATTTATAGGCTTTCTTGGGACCGGACCCGGTTTTAAAGCGGTTTGATGACGGTTCAAGATCATGCGGTAACCGTCATCCATATTGGTAATGTGCGAACTTGACTTCTCTACGCGTAACGGTAATCGCGCGATACCCGTAAGGTAATCCGGAGGTCCGGTCCGGACGCGCGTAAATGCGTTTCCGGACCGCTTTGATTCCTTGGGAGACGTTTTTAAACCGAGATGTAATTTTTGACGTGTTTACGAGGCCCGAAATGTAAATACGAACCCGAATTGGACATTTATCCATCACTTGCCCCCGAGTCAAGTAACGGTTTAGAACCTTTCTTGACTCTATTTTAAGCTAGGATACTTGTCCAATTTGAGTTTGACGCTAACCTTTCGGTTTTGATCGTTGGTCGGACGTTGGCATCTTGATTTCGTCTGTCGTTCGATTTTCCGACCGAATGACTTTGTTTCCTGTCATCACGGTTAGTGCGATAGGAAATGTATATGTGCAAGTATGGTTATCATTGGAGATATAAGCAATTGGAAATACACTATGCGATCATGCTCCTATCAACATGCATGCATAGGTAATGGTCATGGCAAGATCGTAATTACGCAATGCAAGAAGTAGAAACCGTATGCTTCTAAAATGACTTAGTGATTATCAAATCATGAATCATGCGATGAAAACATACGTGTAGAGTGATGGGTTTGATACGTGCAATGTCAAGATATGCATAGGAGTAGATATTTTTGGAAGAGAGGATGGAGTATACCGTAGGTGTTTAGGCTTGAGTGTAGATAAGTTAATCCTTTAATCCTTATCAACAAAGCATCTCTTGGGATATGTAAATACACACATCCCCAATTATCCTTCCAGCACCTTGGGAATTCATCATTCCATCCTATTTGCAGGTAATTCATTCATTCATTCCCGAAATTGCTTTTGTGTTCATAATTTCTTCGCCGCCGTAGAGCTTAGACACATTCCGACAGTTTCGAGTTTGATCCTTGACTTGTTTTCAGAAGTTGACACCACCATTCGACTCAGTTTGTCACGAGGATTCCAGCGCCGCCTTCGGAGCCACCAGGAGACACCGGACGCGCCCTCACGCGCCGCCGCGTGAGAATCACCTTCGCTGGAGCGTGTGGCCCACGCGCCGCCTTCCCGGCCTCGGTTCGTCGCGGTTCTTACCTTTCTGGAATCGTCTCGACGAGGGGAGTCCATTGGGATACTTTTCGTCACGTTTTGAGGTAATTTGGAAATTCGAATTTACAGGACAGCTTCGACTTGATTTCGAATGTCACCGTACTGTTGTTCGTTTGAGCTATTTTTCGTCGTCGACATGTGGGACTGCTTGTTGATGCTTGTATGTCGAGTAATTGCTGAATGGTTGCCGTTATTATCGTTGTTTGTCCATAACTTAGGCGATTTTTCACTTCCGTGGATAGTTGAGGTAGAATTCCCGTTTGGATATAGTGCCCCCGTGTCTTTGTGTAGAAGCTTTTTCGGTCGATATGCAGAATTTTCCTCTTGGTGGGTTTTTGGGTTGACGGGGATTGCCCAATAACTTTAGGCATAGTCAATTGTCGTCTTGACGCCTTAGAGAAATATTTCCCTTAAGCGTTGCCATGTTCGATCCTTGTGGTTTGTCGCGTTAATTCCACTGTTTGCATGATAGCTTCTTAAGACGTTAGCCCCTTTTATGGTACGTACCAACTTTACTATGCGCGTGGATCTTGGCTACGTGCGTTGACTCTTTGATACGCGCGTTGACTTTTGATATGCGCATTGACTTTTGATACGCGCGTTGACTTTGATACGTGCGTTGACTTTGATACGCGCGTTGACTTTGATACGCACGTTGACTTTTAATACGCGCGTTGATTTTGATACGCGCGTTGATTTTGATACGCGCGTTGATTTTTGATACACGCGTTGACTTTGATATGCACGTTGACTTTTTGATACGCGTGTTGACTTTTGATACGCGCATTGATTTTTGATACGCGCGTTGACTTTCGCTTGCTTCTTGCAGATTGTGGGATCGTAGTAACTTCTTGCGGAGCTTCCTTCCCTTTGGTCGCGTTGATACAATGAGTAAGTCCACCACTCCTCTATCGCAGACTCCCTTTAATTCCGATATAGAGGATGACTTGGAAGTAGACCCGGCTTTGCCGGCAGATAGTGTTTTAGACATCGATGAGGGTGTAGCTGCTGGTCCTTTCGTAGGGGCATCTCCTGCTGGAGAGACTGAGGCGTTGGTTAGATATTATACTAACCGCTTGGATAGATCCCTATTCACCTTGTATGCGAGTGCTTCCGGACTCGACGCTTGTACCGAGGCTTTTTACCCCTTTGAGGTGCTCCCTGATAGCAGTTTAGGAGATACTACTCCTCCACCTGCAGATTTATCCGTCGTGTACACATCACACGTTAGAGAGGGTTTGCGGTTTCCCTACTGTTCTGACTTGGTTGAGCTCTGTAGCGGTTATGGGATTTCCCCTTTAGATCTTGCACCCAACGGGATTCGAGTATGGACTTGTTTCAGAGTGTTGCTTCACAAACAGTCCTGGCGTTATTCCCACACCCTCTTTCGCTGCTTCTATCAGCTTAAGAGTTCAGACTCAGCGGGATTGTGCGGTGTAAAAGTTCGTTGGCCGAACTTGCAGAGCGATGGTTTTGAGGAACTTGGTCTTGGGGAAGCCAAGTAGGATCCTAGTTAGGGATGGCAACGGGTCTCGGGGCCCCGCTGACCCACGGGGCCCCGACCCGGTTTTGACCCGCCGACCCGCGGGTCACGGGTCGGGTTCGGGTCGGGCTCGGGTCGGGGCGGGTCCGGGTCTAGAGACCCGGGGCCCCGTAGACCCGCCCCGAAATGCGTATATATATAACTTTTTTTTTAAAAAATTTTTTTTTATGTTAATATGATCTAACATTTACTAAATAATATGGTTAATATACCTATATAAATAACATGTACCAAATTACAAACATATGTATATTTAGATTATTAGGATTTGTTAATTTGGTGTTTGGATTTGAATTTGTATTTGTAATGAATATGATGTGTTTGTTGTTTATATTTGATTGGTGTTAGATTTATGTTTTGAATTTATATATAATGTAATATTTTGACAAAAAAAAATTGTATTTAATAATGAAAAAAAAAAATTGTTCACATAACGGGGCGGGTCGGGGCCCCGCGGGTCGACCCGCGGGATTGCTGACCCGACCCGACCCGAAAGGTCTAATTAGCCGGGGCCGGGTCAGCCAGGCCGACCCGCGGGGCGGGTCCGGGGCTGCCAAAACCCGCCCCGACCCGCCCCGTTGCCATCCCTAATCCTAGTTATCGATTAGTTGCTACCGCGGATCGGTCTGCCGACCATTGGAGGCATCATTACTTTTTTGTTCATGATGCGGGGACGACTTGGGATGTCGAGTATGTTCGGAAGTTTGATCCCGCGCCTGCTTTTCGGGAACTCTCCTTGTCGGATAAGGAAGTGATAAAACAGATATATCACTGTCAACAATCGTGCGGCTTTACTTGCTCATTGCGTGCATCTGATCAGGAATTGATTGATGCTGGGATCCATGTGCTCCCTTCTGCAGCTTCGGTATGTTGATCATTTTTATAACTTTTTACCGTGTTGTACTGTAGGTTGGTTTGACGGAAAAAGCTCGTATTTGCAGACGGCGGCCGCTCGCAGGATTGCTTCTAGCGGGAGGATCGTTCCCCCACTTCCTTCTGGAGCATCGGCGGTTTCTGGACGCGGAAAAGGTAGATGGTTTTAAGAGGACAATCTTCCTTATGTGTTTTCTAGGTTGGATTGTAACTTTGCATGTTACTTGCAGGTCGTACGACGCTTGTTACTGACCGCGTTGTTGCTGTTCCTGACTCTTCCAAACGGTCCACCACTGGGGCGCGTTCTTCGAGCAGTTCGAAGCGTCCGAAGACTACTGTGACAGTTCCTACTCCTTCCTGTCATAAAGGGAAGGAAGTTGACGGTTGCGAGGATGCGTTGTCTGCCCCCCGCTCGAAGGAGCGGTCCGAGGTGGAACGTTCTCTTTTCTCTGGTATAAGCTGGACACTTGATTCTGTGCCTTTGTACGCTTTGTTTTTGGCTTTTGCATAACGCTGTTTGGTTTGCATGTAGCGATCCCGCCACTTGGACGTGCGGATTTACTTCGTCCTTTTGATGGTGATATTTCAGATGGTAAGTGGATGCCATACGTGGCAGGAGATCTTACTTTTCCCAAGAACTCCCAGCTGAGCATGCCTGAAGTTGGCGTGCGTGTTCTTCATCGATCCATTCCTCCTGGTGATCGAGTTGTTCGACCCTCGAGTGACGAGGAGGCACGAACTTTTGTTGAGAGATCGTTGTCTGGATTCACTCCAGTGAGTATCTTTTTTCACTTTGCTATGTTCGTTTTCCCGAACACGTATGCTTATTATCTCCTTGTTTTCAGGTTGTTTCTGATATGGTGCACATGGCCTCCTTCATGTTGGAGCTTGTCCAAGAGAGGCGTGCCATTGCTGACAAGGCTGCTACTTTGTCCAAGGAGCTTGAGGAAGCTAAGGATGAAGTGCGCCGTCTTTCGTTGAAGAAGACGGATTTTGATGCTCGTTATGATTCTGATCATGCCAGCCTTGTTCAGCTTGAGTCTGAGAACGCCGCCATTGAGAAGGCAATTTCTGATAACGCAGGCAAGCACAAGGTTGCCTGTCGGAAAGTGCGCGAGGTAGAAATGAAGGCTGGTATTGAAGAGGGACTTAGCAAGTTCCCTTCTACTCCTGGATTTGATAGCGCAGTTACTGCTGCTGCTACAGCGAAGGCCACTCTTATGCTCAGCGAGTTTGCTGAGGACTTTATTCGTAGAGTGAGCATTCTTGCTCCTGGCTTTCCTTTTGACAAGTTAGGGCCATATGCGGAGTCTGTTGTTGGGCAAGTTGCCGAGCTTCGTCGCTTAGATACTGCAACATCTGAGTTTGCATTTTTGTTTGGAGAAGATGGTGGCGGCACTAATGTGCAACTTTTGCCTGTTCCGCCCAGCCCTGTCAGGGATGATGGACTCATTTGATTTGTGTCATCTTTTCGATATGTTGAACTCGTTTATGAGCCCGTTCGCCCCCCGGCTTCTATGTTTAGAAACTTGTTGGAGTTGTTGTTTGATTGTTGCTTGTGACTTGTTCGCTTTGAACTACGTCGTATGAACCTGTTTTATACACAGCAGTTTGCATGATAACTTGTTAGTAATATTTCATACCGTTATCGCTTACTGTGTTTCCTGAACCCGGATGACTAGTAGTGTAAACGTAGTCCCCGCAATCGTGACCGATAGCCACTTTTGATTCAAAGTTGTATGTACGATGCGTTATGCATGTTGTACGTCTTCCTGCATAGCTTGTTACTATATTTGGCCAAACTTGTCAAGTGATTCGCGTATAGCGACTTAACAAGTAGTATGTTTGCAATGTGTTATCTTGTCTTGAGCAAGATGTTAGTTTATACCGTCTCTTAGTTCCACTCTAAGGCAACGTTGTACAAGACTCTACTTGTAAATTTTATGAGTTTTAAACTGGGTGCGCACCTGCCAGCGTGTATCAACCCGCGTTGGGGAAGCATACGTAAAAACTTTTTGGGTTTTGAAAGAGAGTTTTGCGAACCTTGAAATCCTTGTTTGATAAAATGTTTGGAAAGGTGTTTGATACATAAAATATTTGATAAAATACTTGACAAAATATTTTGCAAAATATTTGTGATACATGATTCCTGCGTCCAGGGACCATGTAACACTTTTGAGAGTATGAATTGTGATGCATGTTTTCTGCGTCCAGGAACCATGCAACACGATTTTGAAAATCTATAGTATGGAATTGTCATCTAGCAAGAGGACTTCCGCAATGAAGAGTGAACCCTTACCAGGAATTCGTTATGTGGGATTGTCGTCTAAACAGAGGACATCCGCCATGAAGAGTGAACCCTTACCAGGAATTCGATATATGGGATTTTCGTCTAAACAGAGGACATCCGCTATGAAGACTGAACCCTTACAAGGAATTCGTTATATGGGATTGTCGTCTAAACAGAGGACATCCGCTATGAAGAGTGAACCCTTACCAGGAATTCGTTATATGGGATTGTCGTCTAAACAGAGGACATCCGCTACTTATGGGGTGATGAGCCCCGTTATCGTATTTGCCCATCCTGTTCTAAATCCAGGGAATGGCTATAAACATGAGGACTTGCCTCTAAAAAGAGATGTCACTAGAAGTAAACATGCCCCCTTTGATAGCAGGTCTTGGTGTTAATCCAAGATATTGCTTGTAGGTGACGGCTCTTTGAATAGTCGTCCCTTTGAGTAGAGAATTGCTATAAGTTCCTTTTTGGTGGATAATCCGCAAGTTGCCCTTTTGTCATATAAGTTGGCTGTGAACACAGCGCCATTGCTTTGTGTTGCAGACACCTTCTTGATGTAGATGTTGATTTGTGAATGGAGAAATAAACTCCTTGTTGGTGTAGGTATGCAAATATCATCCATTATGTGTATTTGCAATATGCTGTTTTTGAAAGTGTCTTGGGCTTAACTCCAAGTGTTTGACTCTATGATGATGCCTTTTTATGTGGTCATCCATATGGGTAAATTGTTGTTGATGATAAACGTTGTCATAACGCATGATAGATTTTGCTTGCACGTGTCATAATTTCTTGGATTATTGATGTAGATAATAAGCGCGTAGTTTAGTTGCTTCGCGTTTAATCCAAAAGTATCGTGCAAGAGATAGATGTGTACCTACAAATGTAGATTGACTTTATTAGATACTTGTGCGTATTTGCATTGATTATACTAGAAATACTAGGAATGCGCAAAGTAATCTAAAAGATAGTTGTTTCTCCCGTTTCATTATGGCTGGTGTGATGACGATGTCGCGGAGTCGGTTGCAAAAAATCGCCTTAGTGCACCTAGCGTGATGCATTCTTCAATTTCCCACTTTAACGGTAGACACATGTTTGTGTTGTGCCCCCAAGTTTTGTGGTACTTGCACCATTCTCTGATGTTGTTGCCCAAGAAAGCTGTCTTCGGGACAAGTGGACTTGGGAGCTTGTTTTCCAGCAGGTTGACGTAAATGTCTTCAGCCACCGTGTTTAGCGGTGTGAAGATGTTGTCGATATCAAAGCTTGCGTCTTCCTGCTTGTTCATTTTTGCTCGAACTCCTTTGTCCCAACTGAGGGGTGTACCCCACCTCAGTTCTTGTTCGCATAAAACTGTTGTCTCAAGCTTATCCTTTAGATCTGCCATGGTTTTTGTTGTTTTCCATCCATGAGTTCGTCCAAAGAGAAGGAAAGATTTGGCGTTCATGTTTGCATAGAACACACTTATCACTTCTTCTCTTGTTGCTTTCGCTGTTGAGGCGTTGGAGGCAAATCTGATGAAGTATTCCATGATTGGCTCGTCTTCTTCCTGCTTAACGAGCCATATCTGGTGCCATGGCGAGAACTGGATGCTTTCTTGTGGGTTCCAAACTGTAACAGCTTGTTCCACCAGTTGCTTCTTTCTTTCATCAACAACTTTCTGCCTTTTGAAGGAATTTATCATGGCCACATGGAATTGGTGCTTTGCTCTCAAGGCATTGACGTAACAACTTCTTGCGGTTATCTGATCGCCTAGCACTTCCCCAATCCCATGTTCCGTAGGGAACTTCATCTTTTGGTGGACGGTGGAGGGCACGATCACATAGGGATTGATCGTTGTTGGTCCCAAGATTCCGTTGTAGGCTCCGAGAGATTCTACAACTACGAAAGTGACGTTGATATGTAATGCTCTCCATCCCTGACCAAGGATGACAGGAAGTGTGATTGTACCCAGGGGTTGTGTAGCTGCTCCAGCGAAGCTGACTAGTGAGTAGGTTCCTGGGGACAAGTCCTTGACAGATCTTCCCAGTTGCTCTAGGACTCTGACATGTAGAATGTCAGCGGAGCTTCCGCCATCGACAAGAATTCTTTTCACATCGTACCCGTCAATGTCCATGGTTATGACTAAAGCGTCATCGTGGGGGTAAACGATATGCTTTAAGTCTTCCCTGGAGAATTGGATGACTGCGTCTTCTTGCTCAGGTTGCTTGCGCTTTCCGTACTTCGGCAGTGTTGCTGCTTGGGATGCATATATGTCCCGAGCATTAGATACTTGTCCTCCGGCGGCAGGCCCTCCGTGTATGACGTTGATTATACCTCGCTTAGCTGGCGGAGGGTTGTCATTGACCTTCTCTTTTCCCTTGTTTCCTCTTTTTGATGACTCTGGTTGAGCCTTTTTCGGGGGGTTGTTGCCTTGATCGACAAACTGTTTCAATTCGCCTTTGAGGACGAAGTTGTTAATTCGGAAGCGCAGACTGACACAGCTATCGGTCTCGTGGCCGAAGACCTCGTGGTTTTCACACCACTTGTCCTTGTCTCTCCCCAGTGGGCCTTTCCTGAAGTTGTTTGGCTCCTTCCACATATTCGCGTCCTTCATTTCTCTCAAAATTACAGACAGCGGGGCATTCAAAGGAACGCAGTCGGCAAGATTTACTTCTTTTGGCTTCTGAAAATCTCCTTGAAAAGGTCTTTTCGGTTGAGGTTGCCAATGTCTTCCTTGTTGACCACTTGAGTGTGGTTTTGGTTGGTTCTGCTTTGGATTATCTTTTGCCTTTGCTGCAGCGATTTTTGCCTTGTTCTGGCTTCTGAACCTTTCGAGGTCTATGAATTCTTTGACTCTTGCGGCTAACTCCTCCATGGATTCCGCTGGACGCTTTGCCATTTTTTCAGCTAGGGCATTGCCTCTTCGTCCGAGGTTTCGAATGAACGCTCGAACAATCTCTCCTTCTGTCAGGTTCCCCTGAATGTCAGAGATGTTCTGATTGAAGCGGACGTAGTAGTCGGCAAGAGATTCTTCATTTTGTTGTTGGACGTCGTCCAGAGCGTTTGCCCCTTTTAACAATGTGCGCTTGCCCATGTACCGTTGAATGAATTTGGCCTTGAGGTCCGCCCATGAAGTGATGCTTCCGCATGGTAGTGAGAAGAACCAATGTGCTGCAGTCCCGGCAAGAGTTCTTGAAAACGTCATTGCGAAATGGTGTGGGTTCTTTGTTCTGCCTAGCAGAGAGGCCTCGTGCTTTTGCACGTGTTCAACTGGATCTCCTTTTCCACGGTAGAGGTCTCCTCCAATTCGATACAGTGCGTCTGGGACACGACTGTTCACCAAGTGGTCAGCGAACGGATGTGACGCCCTTTCTTCAAGAGCGTGCATACCCTTCATTTTTGCTTCCTTCATCTTCTTCTCCACCATTTCTTCTAACATCTCGGCGGTAAACCCTTTTATCGGTTCAGCATAACCTGTTGAAGGATTTTGCCGACCATTGTTGTGGTAGATGTCAGATTGATCCCTGCTTGTGGCCTGAAAAGGATCATCCCTCGTTGGCTGCTGTGGGTGGTTGAATGGGGGCTGCCTTTCGTTCCTCCACTGATGGGCTCCTTGGAAAGGAGTGTATGACCGTGCAGGTTCATATCTTGCGTGTTGGTTCCTGCCCTGGAAAGGATTGCCGTAGCGAGTAGTGTCTTGCGACATCTCTCTTGCTGGCGCAGCATATTGTTGGTTGGACGGAGGTGGCTGAGCCGCATATCCTTGGTTTTTTAGAGACTCGCGGAATGCGAGTAACTCTTCCAGCGCAGCCATCATCGCTGGAGTAACGGTGGGCATCGGGTTTGCCCCCGTTCTTTGTTTGCCTTGCGGCATTTCTGCTTGGGATTCATCTTCGTGCATTTCTGGTTCGAAACCAGGTGGATATGCGTGATGTTTGTCCCTTGGCTCTTTGTGCTGTGCGTTGGGCGCATTGTCAGTCGGTATGGATGAAGCTATGGAAGTAGCTCTTGGGATGTGGGAGGGTCCCGACTGGCTCCCAGCTGGAGCTTGGCCTCCTTTTCTTTTGTTTGCCGGGGATTTCCTGGGACGCCCAGGCCTTTTCCTTGGGTTTTTCACCTCTTCGGGAGGGTTGTGATCACTCGTCATGATTTTGCGGTATGGTGGCTTCTTGTTCAAATCACGTAGACGGCGCCAATGTTGCGTTCGGGATGAACAAGGTCGTGAGGACGCGTCTGTTCGCGTGGTTGTGCGGGCTTTTGGGCTGTAACCCTTCGTCGAGAAGAGGTTGGGCCACTGGCGAGTGTTCGGTTTTGCTCCCGTAAAGGTCTGTGTCTCGGTACGGCTGTGTCTCAGGAGGTGGTGGCCTATGCGCAGATGCGGGCGTCTGGGCGACGATTCCTACACGAAGGACCAATGCTAGCACGGAGAGGGGGGGGGGGGTGGTGCTAGCGGAGCCCTCTCCGAAGCTTAAGTCACTATAATGGCAAAAAGGTAATTTCTAGAGAGAGAATATTTTCTAGAGAGAAGTCAGAGCTCAAAATACCAAAGTTGGGCAAATGAGAGGATGTGTGAAAATGGGTAGCCAAGGCCTCCTATTTATAGGCTTTCTTGGGACCGGACCCGGTTTTAAAGCGGTTTGATGACGGTTCAAGATCATGTGGTAACCGTCATCCATATTGGTAATGTGCGAACTTGACTTCTCTACGCGTAACGGTAATCGCGGATACGGTAATCGCGCGATACCCGTAAGGTAATCCGGAGGTCCGGTCCGGACGCGCGTAAATGCGTTTCCGGACCGCTTTGATTCCTTGGGAGACGTTTTTAAACCGAGATGTAATTTTTGACGTGTTTACGAGGCCCGAAATGTAAATACGAACCCGAATTGGACATTTATCCATCAACTGCCATGCTACTTCCATATTTCAGAAAGAGGGCATCCCAGATGTTCTTTGATGTCGGATCATCCTTATAAAGGTTATAGAAATCTTCTGACATCTCAGACAATATCATCTCATTTGCTTTCTTGTCATCTTGCTCCCAATTAAAATGGGCGAATGCTAGATCTTTGGTTAATCCGGCATTCGGGTAATTCATGGTTATTTGAATGTGGTCACTCAAACCCTGTCCTTCCAAGATCGTAACGACGCGTTTGCTCTACGAGTCATAATTCGTCTCAACTAATAGCTCAGATTCACATGATAATGCCATCTATTCAATGATAATAGTTTAAGGTTGGGAGGACAACAACATTTTGACAGAATTGCAAACATCGGATTATCTATTAGGATGTAATACGACAAATAGTGATCCTTCAGTCACTAAACCAAACCGACCGTAAGTAAACCGAGGGGAGGGTGTGTCGTGAAAGAATTCACACTACCGTCGTCTTCAATCCAATAGATCAGTCTTTTGAAAATGGTTATTATGTTGCAAATTATCGGAACGGGAATTTTCAAACGAGTATACCCGATCTTGGCTTTCCCAAGGCCCTTATAATTTTAAAAGGAATTATCCGATAATTTACGCATGCATAATATCATATTATGCTATAAAAATCGAACAAACCAAAACATGCTTACGCGTCATGCGTCTAATGTTCCTAGCATATATAATTCTACGTGAAGTAAATTATCACATGCTTTCTATTCATGAACATCCTAGCATACGTGTCAAAACATGCAACATCCGCACAAATCATTGGCGACTGAAATTTTCAGTTTTAAAAATGTTTGAAAATATTAGGGGCTGTTTTGCAATTCATGCTTACAATCACTTATGCGATATTTCTAGACATGGATTCTAGGCACTTTCAATCAGCATAGCATGTCTATCCTATTTCGCAATACATATATTTAAATCCCAGAGCTCAATGCTCGCAATTAATATCAAGCTAGCTTGACTGAGTCAAGACGACAGTTCTAATATATATGTAGCAGAAAGTAAACAATTGCAAATCAGCCCACTAATTTAATCCAGTCCCAAAAACATGCATATCCGAGATCCATCCCCATAATCGAAACTAGGTATTAGGGTTTTAACCGAAAAACGTGTTAAAACGCAAACTCTAAGAGCACTGTTTAGGCTAGATTTAAAGTTCGAAAAAACATTTTGGATTAAAAAATTTGACATCCGATTTTATTGAACATTTTTAAAATTTCCGATAAATTTTTTAAAAAAAAATTATGGTCCCCGTAATCCAACAGTGGTATCAGAGCATGGTTATGAGTTCTTAATTTTTTTGATAAACTGATGTTTTTGAATATTTATAAAAATCGAAATTTTTAAATTATGAACACCATGAGTAATCCGAAATTTTTAAATAAAGTCCATGTGTTTGATCTTTAAAAACTTAAAATTTTCTGAATTTACATGTTTTTGTAGATCAAAACCGAAAATTTATGTTCGAATTTAAGTTTGATGTTCACGATTTTCAAGAACACCATAAGTTTTATCAAGAACACTTTTCTGATTCATGATCATAATAGTATTTGATCTTAAAATTTGACAACTTCTCCAACTTTGCATGTTTGTGCCGAAAACCCTAGGGGTATTTTAGGAAAAAAATTAATTTTCTTGGCCCCCAAGTAATCAAAAATTCCGGCACATATATTATAAGATATATGTTGCCAGTTTTAAATTTTATTAATAGGTAATAATATATCTATAAGTTGGAAATAAGGATAGGTTCATAATATAATATTGTAAAAGATATAAACTATCAATATATATAGTTAAAGATAAGGTTAATATATTTTGATAGATTTAGTTGCTACAAAAGATTAAGAAAATATATTGCCTACATATTTTATTCCCTAAAGATATATTTGACAATAATAAATATATGTATATATATATATTGTGTGTGTGGCCGAATATTTTATATATATACATATATTATTGATTGATTTACATTTTAAAGATAGAATCTTGACTATATATATATACGTGTGTGTGTGTGTGTGTGTGAGCCGAATTATATATATATATATTGCAATATTGGAAATTATTTTAAATAATTAATATTTCTTGGTTGCTAAGTTAAGTTTTTAGTGGACTTTAAAACCCTAATAGCCTACAAGACATATTTCGGCCGAACCCTAGGGTTTATGGGCCGGTCGAATTGCTGAACCGGAACGGATAAATCCAATCCTGGTTTTCTTAATCTGGTCGACCTAGTCGGGTCGGGTCGGCCCGTAGTAACTAAATTGAACCTAACCTAACCGATTTTAACTGATAAACTGAACCACTATCCTATTTTATTGAACCGTTCCGGACCAACCCGGATTTTTAAGATCAGACCAACTAGAACCAGATTTTAAATTAGACCGGACCAGATTTTTTTTTAAAATTTCTCGCAAATTTTAAAAATGTTCAATAAAATAGGATGTCAAATTTTTAAATCCAAAATGTTTTTCGAACTTTAAATCTAGCCTAAACAGTGCTCTTAGGGTTTGCGTTTTAACACGTTTTTCTGTTAAAACCTTAATACCTAGTTTCGATTATGGGGATGGATCTCAGATATGCATGTTTTTGGGATTGGATTAAATTAGTTGGCTGATTTGCAATTGTTTACTTTCTGCTACATATATATTAGAACTATCGTCTTGACTCAGTCAAGCTAGCTGGATATTAATTGCGAGCATTGAGCTCTGGGATTTAAATATATTTATTGCGCAATAGGATAGACATGCTATGCTGATTGAAAGTGCCTAGAATCCATGTCTAGAAATATCGCATAATTGATTGTAAGCATGAATTGCAAAACATCCCATAATATTTTCAAACATTTTTAAAACTGAAAATTTCTGTCGCCAATTATGCATGATTTGTGCGGATGTTGCATGTTTTGACACGTATGCTAGGATGTTAATGAATAGAAAGCATGTGATAATTTACTTCACGTAGAATTATATATGCTAGGAACATTAGACGCATGACGCGTAAGCGTGTTTTGGTTTGTTCGATTTTTATAGAATAATATGATATTATGCATGCGTAAATTATCGGATAATTCCTTTTAAAATTATAAGGGCCTTGGGAAAGCCAAGATCGGGTATACTCGTTTGAAAATTCCCGTTCCGGTAATTTGCAACATAATAACCGTTTTCAAAAGACTGCTCTATTGGATTGAAGACGACGGTAGTGTGAATTCTTTCACGACACCCCCTTCCCTTGGTTTACTGACGGTCGGTTTGGTTTAGTGACTGAAGGATCACTATTTGTCGTATTCCATCCTAATAGATAATCTGATGTTTGCAATTCTGTCAGAATGTTGTTGTCCTTTCTAAAAATGCACAAGAAGCGGTCTGGCTGAAAAGGCTTCTTACTGCATTAATTGGCCCAGGCAAAGAGAGTAATCCCGTCAAGGTATACTCCGACAATCAGGCAGCTATTGCAGCAGTTAAGAATCCAAAGTACCATAGTAGGACCAAACACATTGATGTGAAACACAACTATGCTAAATCTGTTTTGGAAGACAAAATAATCGCTTTAAAATACTTGTCCACGGATAAAATGGTTGCAGATCCATTAACTAAGCCATTACGTAGAGAGATCTTTGAAAAGCACGTAAAACTGCTTGGATTACGTAGGGCTTAAGTGAGTGACTTGTATAAGAGATAATATTTTGACATTTGAAATAATATTATTTCGATTGAATAAAAGAATTGCAAAACTGAGTATATGATCTATCGACGCATAATGAAATATAACATTGGATTTTACGGTCTATAAACTAAGTCGTAGGAAGAGGTAAAACTCTTCCACCAAAATTGTGTCGAATGTGAACCATGCCTCGTCACACAGACACGGTCATCTTGTAAGGAGAGGGAGACCTCTACCACAAAAAGATTGGCTAAGAACCAGGTGGATAAACTCGGTTAAACGAAACGATAACCTTGTCACGATTAATGCATGACCGAATCTTCATTTTGTACATCGCCGTGTTGGACTCAGTCCATCATTAAAATCACATTCAGGGCCAGATGAAAGATTCTGCGATAGCATGATTGACATATCCTATGCCTGGCTAGTCCAGGTGTGCTACCGACACGTGCTTCATACTGCGCGTGCTATGTTCGACCACGGGGTCATGCTCGGTTGTGCTAGCTAGAATTCCAGTGATTCAAAGGGCGCGTACTTCTTCACCTTGAGCGTGTGATTGATCCCGGATGTCTTATGAAGAGGCATCCAAAGTATCCTCTCGGACTCAGAACTTATACCTAAGGTCTAGCTCAATTTTCGCTTCCCGACGTACGAGCGTAGATCCAAAGAAAACGGCCAAGTGACCACGTCTTGGAAACCGGTTGAGTTAGACTAAGGGTATAAGCGATGGGGATGGTCAAGTTCACCTATAATTCACCGACTCTTGTGTTCACTAGGTGGCCGCCAACCGGATATTAGTTGAAGGTTGTGAACACTTGTAACGGATGCTCTGTAGAAGTATTCCTGTGTGGAAAACTGGGCAATTGGAGAATTATTAGTTGACCAATGATATAGTGCGGTACATAATTTATTTTAGCAGGATTGATTTACGAAAGGGAATCAACGTTCTGCGGGCGCTACAGTACTCCTAACAGATGAGTAGCACGATGCCCATCGTATCCGCCGGTCGCACGGCAAACCTCGTATGAACTATTCGGAGACGGAGACAAAGAATGAAGACTGAGATGTTGATGCTATTGGATAACTATATATTAACAGGCACCCTCCCATTCCGCCGAGTGGGAGCTGTTAGCATATGGTGACGTGGCGCCGTAATTGGTAGCCCGGTAATGCTAAGGAAATTACCTAAGTTAATTAGGTAATTGTCACATTAGGGTAATTGGGCCAAACCCTAACCCTAATTGACATGGGATGCCCAAAATTGGGCCTCCCCCTTTAATACCATGGTTCGGCTGGACCCCTATACCACATTGGTTGGAGTGGACTTTTGTCCACTCCACCAATCCTATATATAAGAGACTCACCTAAGGGGTTTATTCACTCATTCATAGTAAAGTACCTCCATTGAGGAACTTGAGAGAAACCCTCTCGCCCATTAAGAGTAATTTTCGGTGCACATCTTAGTCTGAGGTTCTGTTCCCGTTGAAGAATCGATCAGAGACTTTGTTGTGGAGCTTATACCGCGTAGGACTTCTTCTCACGAAGAACTTGTACGGGTTCCGACCGGAGGATCAGAACTCCCTCCACAACGTTCTTGGGCAGGAAAGCTATTGAGGTATGTGTACTTTATTCCACTGCGTAATTAGATTACTTACTAGTACACGTTTAGCATTCCGTAGTATTATGTCCCTGTTATCCAACAGTGGTATCAGAGCATGGTTAGGAGTTCTTAAATTTTTTATAAACTGATATTCTTGAGTTTTGAAAAATCCGAAATTTTCAGGTAACACCATGAATAATCTGAAATTTTTAAGTAAATTTCATGTGTTTGATCTTTAAAAACTTAAAATTTTCGAAATTTACATGTTTTTATAGATCAAAACTTAATTTTATGTTCGAATGTAAGATTGATGATTCATGATCTTCAAGAACACCATGAGTTTTATCAAGAACACCTTTTGGTTCATGATCAAGTTAGGGTTTTGATCTTAAAATTTGACAACTTTTCCAATTTACATGTTTGTGCCGAAAACCCTAGGGGTATTCTAGGTAAAAAAATTAATTTTCTTGGACACCAAGTTTTAAAAATTTCGGCAACATTAAATTAGAGATATAGTTTTCCATTTTTAAATTTTATTAATAGGTAACTATATATCTATATAGGTTCTTAATATAATATTGTAAAAGATATTAACTATCAATATATATAGTTAAAGATAGGGTTAATATATATTGATAGATTTAGTTGCTATAAAAGATTAAGAAAATATATTGTCTACATATTTTATTCCCTAAAGATATATTTGACAATAATAAATATATATATATATATATATATATATATATATATATATATATATATATATATGAGCCGAATATTTTATATATATACATATATTGTTGATTGATTTACATCTTAAAGATAGAATCTTGACAATTTATATATATATGTGTGTGCCGAATTATATATATATATATATATATATTAGCAATATTGGAAATTATTTTAAATAATTAATATTTCTTGGTGGCTAAGTTAAGTTTTTAGTGGACTTTATAACCCTACTTAGCCCACAAGACATATTTCGGCCGAACCCTAGGGTTTATGGGCCGGTCCAATTGCTAAACCGGAACGGATAATACCAATCCGGGTTTTCTTAATCGGGTCGACCTAGTCGGGTCGGGTCGGACCGTAGTAACTAAATTGAACCTAACCTAACCGGTTTTAAGTGATGAACCGAACCACAATCCTATTTTATTGAACCGTTTCGGACCAAACCGGATTTTTAAAATCGGACCGTCTTGAACCGGATTTTAAATTGGACCGAACCAGATTTTTTTTTAAAAAACTCAATAAAATAGGATGTCAAATTTTAAATCCAAAATGTTTTTCGAACTTTAAATCTAGCCGAAACAGTGCTATGTGTTTGCGTTTTAACACGTTTTTCGGTTAAAACCCTAAAACCTAGTTTCGATTATGGGGATGAATCTCGGATATGCATTTTTTTGGGGCATGATTAAATTAGTGGGCTGGATTGCAATTGTTTACTTTATGCTACATATATATTAGAACTATCGTCTTGACTCAGTCAAGCTAGCTGGTTATTAATTGCGAGCATTGAGCTCTGGGATTTAAATATATGTATTGCGCAATAGGATAGACATGCTATGCTGATTGAAAGTGCCTAGAATCCATGTCTAGAAATGACGCATGATTGATTGTAAGCATGAATTGCAAAACAGCCCCTAATGTTTTCAAAACGTTTTTAAAACTGAAAATTCCAGTTGCCAATTATGCATGATTTGTGCGGATGTTGCATGTTTTGACACGTATGCTAGGATGTTCAAGGATAGAAAGCATGTGATAATTTACTTTAAGTAGAATTATCTATGCTAGGAACATTAGACGCATGACGCGTAAGAATGTTTTGGTTTGTTCGATTTTTATAGCATTATGCATGCGTAAATTATCAGATAATTTCTTTTAAAATTATTAGGGCCTTGGGAAAGCCAGGATCGGGTATACTTGTTTGAAAATTCCCGTTCCGATAATTTGCAATATAATAACCGTTTTCAAAAGACTGATCTATTTGATTGAAGACGACGGTAGTGTGAATTCTTTCGCGACAACCCATTCCCTCGGTTTACTGACGGTCGGTTTGGTTAATTGACTGAAGGATCATTATTTGTCGTATTCCATCTTAATAGATAATCCGATGTTTGCAATTCTGTCAAAATGTTGTTGTCTTCCTGAATTTGCATATTTATCAATGTATTAGTTTTCATGGCTAAGTCGGTACGCTTCTAAGAACCTTGCAATCTTGATGGTATAAATTATGATGAACATAAGGAATATGTATTGGACTCCTTTCTGCTACGATTCCGAAAAGCGGAGAGGACAACTACGAATGAATATGGTAGTTCATATGATTTTGACAATGAGAAATGAACGTGATAGTTTATTTCCCAAGAATTGGAGTAAGTTATTTGATAATCTGAAGGCATATGTGGTGATACATTCAACCCTGGTTTAAGGGGGTTGAAGAAGACTTCAATTGCAACCAGACAATGTCAAATCTTGGTGTTCCTTTGAATATGCCTCGATAGAAGCAAGGATGCTAGAGCTAGAAATGTTTCGGTTGAATGTGATGTTCTTTTCTTTGTCCATGGATGCCGGTGAAAAATCCGTTCAAGACCTTCGCAAGTCATGCGATTGCTTGCTGCTCGGAGGAATGATTATGTTATCTTTTAATGGTGTTAATGACAGTCTTATGTGCAAAAACTTGGATAGTGTTGTTTAGAATTCTTTGTATTTATGGTTGTATGTTATCCTTTCACTTGACATTTAATCTTGGAAGTTTGATATTGTATCATATATATTTGTGTTATTAATATTAATTATATATATATATATATATATTAGATTAAATTAATATATATAGTTAGATCGTGTCCCTCGGGTCGTCGGGTCTCTCATCCGAGTGGCACTTCTCACGGGTAAATTGCTTTCTTTGATGATCCGTTGACTCGTAAATGTGGTCCGTCAGCTCAACGTGGTCCATCGTCTTTCTCCATGCCGACCTGCACAAGGGGCAATACCGAGCACGGAGAGGGGGGTGGTGCTCGATGTGCCCTCTCCGATGCCTAAGTCAGTATGAGATTCTTAGAGAGATAAAGTAGAGAGGAGGCAGAGCTGAAAATGTGTAAAGATGCGACATGATGGAAATGAATAGAACTTGAGCTGTATATATAGGTTACGGGGGGATTAAGGTGGCTTAATGACACCGTTAATCCCTAAACGTACTTAAATAACACATAACGACAGGATTAGACTCTTAAAAGCATGGAGAGGTGGGTAAAATTGGTTAAGTGTTGGACGGGTAAAGAGATGTCGGGACGCCGCGGGGGACGGTCCGTGTGACAAGATTTGAGACGTCGGCTACACTCCTGAGGGAGGGGGTAAGACGTCTGGGAGGGGTCCCGAGGCCTTCGGGGTCGGATGGAAAAAGCTGATCCCCGAGCCTTGAAATTGGGCCACACTCGATCTCTAAGGGTAGAGATCGGGTGGGATTGCACCCGATCTCTAGGAGTAGAGATCAGATGGGGGCACCCGATCTCTGCCCCTATAGATCGGGTGGGGCCGCACCCGATCTCTGCCACTAGAGCAGGTGGGGTCGCACCCGATCTCTAGGGGTAGAGATCGGGTGGGTGCACCCGATCTCTGCCCCTAGAGATCGGGTGTGGCACCCGATCTCTACGGGTGGAGATCAGGTGGTCGATGTCCCGGGCGGGTTACCTTAGTTCGTGGGCTGCGTGTTCGGGTCAAAGTTTCAAATTATAATCGTAAGTGGGGTGATTAAAATAAGACAGTCCGAATGGAGACGGGTTCAAATTGGGCGTATATCCATCACGTGCTCCCGAGTCAACCAATGGCTTAACCCTTGATTGACTCTATTTTACGATGGGATGACAAGCACAATTTGAAACCGTGTTGTTACCTCTTGACGAATCCTTTGCCTGTCTGTGGACGCCTTTTTCGGGCCTTATCCTCTATTTCTTAAAATAGAGGAAGAGTAAACGTTAGAGCAAAAAGGGGACGTGCTTAGACACGCGTCGGAAAAATGTGGATATAAAAATCAAATCTTCTCATTCATGCATTCTAAAAATATGTACATGCATGGAGATGCAATGCAATCATGGATATGGACTAAGGTAACGTCATTTTACACCATCATAATCAATACGTGCACATGTGGGGTGAACCTTGTCTGTGGAGAAATGCTTAGACCGGGTCTAAAAAATTTCTGAGTATGGGAATGTAAAATATATGGACATAAGAATGCTAACTTGAGTAAACGCAGATATTTCATGAGTATTAAGGTGTGTAATAGCATACATGTAAGTAAAAACACAATTATGGAAGTGGGTGTGGACATGCTGCAATTGTGGACATGAATGTATGCAGGAATACATGGAAACCATGTATATGGATGTCTAAGTGTTGAAAGCATATGAGTGTGCATGTGGGCATGCACGTGAGCGTAAGTATAAACATGTATGTATGTATGTATGGACGGGTCGTGAACATAAGCGTGAGTGAGGGCATTTGTGCACTTGTAGATGTAAATCATAAATATGAATATACGTGTAAGAGTGAGATAGCCCCCCTTTTATCCGAGAGTGCTAGCTCTGTCACTTGATGGGACACATCGTTCTGCCTCCCTCGTATTAGTACGAGTGTTGTCTTTAATACTCAACTTTTGACAGGTGTGACATTTTCCTTCCTTTGCTGGAGCGTGTGTATGGCTCTTGACCCTTGTCCTGCAATTTATTTTACATGAAAGTGGGGGTGAAAATTCTAACAAGCTTTTCTTCTTACCTGCCGCGTGCGGAGATGTTTATTGACATATGTTAAGGATTGCCCCTTCCTTCGGATGTGTCGAAGCGTCGTTTCTTTTGGGGGAAGCTAAAAGTTCGCCCCCTTTGTAGTGCTTCAGGGTTCGTTCCTTTTTGCGGTGTATCTCACCCTTTGATGGTCGGATCTCTTAGGTGTCGGTTTTGCCCCCGTAGCTTGATGTTGAGGTTGCCCCCGTAATGGGCGTATCCGGCCCTTCCATGAGTAAGGGTTGACCTTTGCGTCGGTTGCTCAGATGACTGGTCCACCTTTGGGGAGTTTTCTCCTTTGGAAAAGGAGACCATGAAGATTTATCAAAGCAATGGGATCAAATCTCATTGTTATGTGTCTTGGGTGTCCGAGGTGGACTTGTATTAGGCGGGGATTCGCTTGACCCTTCCTTTCATGAGTCTGGTATGTCATTAATCCTCTAGTTGTCATTCATCTTTTGTTTCCTCCTTGTAGGTTGGTTTCATGGAAAAACGTATAATGTGCAGGCGGAACGTTCCGAACGCACCGTTGATTTGGATAGGAAGAAGGTACCCTCTAGCTCTGCTTCTGAGGTCAAGAAATATCCTAAGCCAGGGAAGGCTGCAGAGGCTTCTAGTATGTTCTTTTTCTATTCTCTTTCCTTTATGATATACTTATGATTGTCCTCATGTTGCTTTCTTCTTGTTGTTAGAGCGTTCGGCCTGATTATTGAGCGGGTTCTTGCGGTGGGCGAGAGTTCAAGTCAATCCAAATCCAAGGCACAGAAGCCTGATTCTGAGGTCGGACCCTCGACTGCCAAGAAGAAGAAAGCCGCGAGAGACTCTTCTTCAAGTGCCCGCTTGCCGACTCCCTCTCGTGATAAGGTGATAGTGGTCGAAGAGGCGCCCTTTTTGCTAGATGAAGGGAAGCAGCCTGTGTTAAGACAATGAGATGATCATAGATCTTGATGTCTCTCCTCCATTCTCTGCCCCCCAGTCGAGGGGCCGAGTATCAGGTTTGTTTCTTCTTCATGTAGGTTTGATGACTTTGAAGGAACCTTTGGCATACCTATGGGGTCATGTGAACAACCATTGTGTTGAAGATCTTGCTTTTGGTGATGGGTGTGATCATCCCCTTTCATTGAGACTCCTTTCTTTTGCCATGGCTCTAATTAAGATAGCAAATTTATGGTTGAAAGTTTGGTGGAGACTGCTCTCGAGTTAGCCTCTACTAGTATCATAGTTGTGATCGTTGTGGGGGTCGTTTCGTTATATGTCCCCGATAATACTTGCCGTGATTCTCCGCTTTATGGTTGATTTCGTGAAATATAAAGGTTGTCTTCATAATGAGGACGTCTTCTACCTAGTATCATTCAGGAAGGTTGAAATATAATTGCAGGCCTTTGATGAACGTATGAAGGGTATTACTTTTCCTTTTCCTTGAACCTCCTCTTAAGGTTAGACGTAGGCTCTTTAGGTTTGTGGTCGTAATAGCATCCTCGCGATGTGTATACTTGATAATCGTTTCTTGGTGTGTGGAAATGATAGCCACATCTTGGTATGTGGACATGATAGCTACTTTGTAGTGTGTGGACATGATAGCCACTTCGCGATGTATGGAGTTGTGCTTTAGCATTCCTTTCTTATTGGAGAACCTTCATCGCTATAGTTGCCTTTTTTTTAGGCTATGTTTGTTGGGTTTGGTCCCGACATCTCGTCTTGTCTAATGTTGTATCCTATATGCTTTTGGGATGCCCCCTTCGTAAGATGTGCTTGACAATATGCCAGGGCGACGCTTTGTCGACAGTCATGATTGACGATGTTCAAGTCGAATGCGAGCAGAGGTCATGCGAGGGAGGTATACAGGACAGTAATGTTTGTCAGAGGTTGCCTTGGGTGACTTGTTAGGCGATTCTTCTTCGTAGGTCATTTTGAATGACTTGTGATTTGCTTGCCTATTGTTGTGTTTCTTTTCTTTATGATGTTTGCCTTGGCTTGTGGTATGGATAGTTGGATAACTTGTTACTTGGCTGTGGTAGCCTTTTGTGGTTGGTTCTCTGCATAGTCCTTTCTTGTGTTTGCAATTAACTTTATTGATGTCTCTTTAGCTTCCTCTTGTGCCGGGATACCTATAATATCATCATGAACAAACTCGTGTGTCTCTCATATCATGTATCTTTACTTTAAAAGTAAAGTTTTTCAAAGTATGTTGTTGTAACCAAAAAGTATTTACGAGATAGGCTCTCGGAGGGCACATAATGTGTTCGCGAGATAGGCTCTCGGAAGGCGCCGAATATATTCGCGAGATAGGCTCTCGGAAGGCACGGAGTTAGTTCGCGAGATGGGCACTCGGAGGGCGCAGAGATTTTCATGAGATAGGCTCTCGGAGGGCACATAATTAGTTCGCGAGATAGGCTCTCGGAAGGCACATAATTTTTCACGAGATAGGCTCTCGGAGGGAACAGTGTTTTTAACGAGATGGGCTTTCGGAGGGCACATAATTGGTTCACGAGATAGGCTCTCGGAAGGCACAGAATTAGTTCGCGAGATAGGCTCTCGGAAGGCACATAATTAGTTCGCGAGATAGGCTCTCGGAAGGCACAAAATTTTTCACGAGATGGGCTCTCGGAAGGCACAGAGTTAGTTCGCGAGATAGGATTTCGGAGGGCACATAATTTTTCACGAGATAGGCTCTCGGAGGGCACGGAACTTTTCACGAGATAGGCTCTCGGAGGGCATAGAACTTTTCACGAGATAGGCTCTCGGAAGGCACAAAGTTAGTTCGCGAGATAGGCTCTCGGAAGGCACATAATTTTTCACGAGATAGGCTCTCGGAGGGAACAGTGTTTTTAACGAGATGGGCTTTCGGAGGGCACATAATTGGTTCACGAGATAGGCTCTCGGAAGGCACAGAATTAGTTCGCGAGATAGGCTCTCGGAAGGCACATAATTAGTTCGCGAGATAGGCTCTCGGAAGGCACAAAATTTTTCACGAGATGGGCTCTCGGAAGGCACAGAGTTAGTTCGCGAGATAGGATTTCGGAGGGCACATAATTTTTCACGAGATAGGCTCTCGGAGGGCACGGAACTTTTCACGAGATAGGCTCTCGGAGGGCATAGAACTTTTCACGAGATAGGCTCTCGGAAGGCACAAAGTTAGTTCGCGAGATAGGCTCTCGGAAGGCACATAATTTTTCACGAGATAGTCTCTCGGTGGGCACGGAACTTTTCACGAGATAGGCTCTCGGAGGGCACGAAACTTTTCACGAGATAGGCTCTCGGAGGGCATAGAATTTCGTAGTTTAAAACTACTCTCAAGATACGCTCTTGGGGGCGTAGAAACTATTCACGGGACAGGCTCCCGGAGGGCGCAAAATTTTCCGTAGTTTAAAACTACTCTCAAGATACGCTCTTGGGGGCGTCGATATTGTTCGCGGGACAGGCTCCTGGAGGGCGCAAGATTTTTTGTAGTTTAAAACTACTCTCAAGATACGCACTTGGGGGCGTCGATACTGTTCGCGGGACAGGCTCCCGGAGGGCTCAGAATATTACTTTACCTTGTGTCAATTTCCAGGTAGGGTGCGTCTTTGATACGCCTACTGAATCTTTACTTGAGTTTTCTCTCTATGATATTGCCTGTTACCTAGCCTTTTCCTGAGTCTGGGAAATCACCTTTCGAGGGCGATGCTTGTATGTTGCCAACTTAGGACGAGTCCGAACAGGGAGTTGAGGTTGTTTTCCCTCTTATGTGACCTCTTCTAGGAGAAGAGGTGTTGCATGTTCTTATGACCTTCTGCTTCTAGTCTCTTATTTTATACTTAGGTGGACTACCAAGCACTTGTTCGTTTGGTGCCCCCCAAGTTGCTTGGTGGTCATACCGCCTTTCATACTTGGCCGTTGAAGGCCTCTCGTTTATTTTCTTGGTTGGGTACTCCTTATGCTTGGGGCTCCCTAATCTTGTGTTGTACCCAATATGTCTGCCTGCTTAGGTGTGATGGGTGATTTCCCTTCTCTTGGTAATTGGTTGTGGTAGTGTTCATATCCAGAGAAGACTTGTAAATTATTGCCCCCTCTTCCTTGTGTTTTGAGAAAAACGCTTTTGCGGTGATTATCGAGTATGAAAAACGTATCTTGGAAGGGGTTACATTTGAGTTGAAGAGCTTTCTCATAGCATGGTATCTCGATTTTTTTAACTTGAAGCTGTGTTTTGGACTAGTGAGTCTGATTCGGGCCACTTGCTCGGGCATAGGGGGTCCGATCGGGCTGTAATAATCTTCTTGAAGTGTTATGGTACTTAGTGTGCTTCGCATTTGCCTTTACATTGAATATTTTTCAATGCTTTTAGGGAGTGTCACATTGGTCATGTCCCTCTCACCTTCAATCTTCTTGATTATAGGCTCCCCTTGAATTAGGACTTGAACTTAAAAAGGATATTCTCCTTTAGATTTGCAGGTGATGTCCCATGATTTTCCATGGGTTTTCCCCCGTATTGGCTATGCCTTGTTGGATAACTTCATTAGAGGTTGCGTTTGTGTTGTGGACGTATACATGTTTGGGGGGTGTCGAGTTGACAAGTTCCTTCTCTTTTCCTTGTTGTAGCCTTTACTCATCAAGTGTTAGGCTTATAAACTTAAAGGCGGGACTTTCCCCTATCACTCTCTTTATCGGGGTTTTCCTCTTGATGAGATGTCATAGGAAAATGTTTTATCATTCACAGACAAGGTGCTTGATCAAAATGTGCGTCTAGTGTGAGGGTCGATCTCCCACCTTGTTTCCCAAGCTTTTGAGCTCTTCCATTGTTGATCTTTTAGAACTATTATCATGCTCTAAGGCCTTTGATGGGAGGAGTATCTCCTTTTTCATATTCTGGTTGTTGCACCATCTCTTTTGCTAATCTTGTATCTTTAGTGTTTCTTGCTTGGTGCATGACGTCAATTGCAGGATTTTCTACCGGTGCCTTTTGTTAGGACATGTATCCTTGGTTTTCTTTCTTTCTTATGAGATGGCGAATGAGTGACCATGATCACCCAAATGCGTCGCACTTGGTAGAGGTATGCGCCTAATCTTTAGGGCGCTATCTTGAATCTTCATGTACCTATCTTTCATAAACATGTCATTCATTGCATATATAATACGGAGTCCAAAGATCTCCGGCTTAGGATCATATTTTGAGAACAGAAACACGGTCATCTGTTAGATAAACTCCCATCTAGGGAGTTCATTTTTGCAAAGATAACTGCAAGGATACTTATAAGGATACATCTTTCATCTTTGTTCCAGCCTCATTTGCAGTGATGTGTCCCTAATGGGTATGTTGATGTTCTGACCTCCCTTACTAGTAAGGGGTCCTTTGGTATTAGGTATGCTGGACTCTTCCTTAGTATCATCAATAGTTGGACATGGGGGATTTCTGGCGAACTCCATTCATGCATTATGATTCTCTTCATGTCAAAGCTAGTGACCCCCTTTTATGACCAATATATCGCTGTGTGGAAACACTATGTTTTCCATATCCCTTTTTGAAATCTGGATGATGGTTTTGCCCTTCTTCCTTTGCTAGGCTTGGGGCCCTTGAAATGTTCTTGATGGAAGTGTATTCTATTACCTGAGATGAGCTTACTTGGTGTAGTCGCATCTCCTGGCTATTTTGTGAAATCATATAGATCCATTGGAGGCGTTTGCCTCTGAAGGTGGGCATTGTCCATGTGATATGGTTTCCCCGATTTTTTGGAGGGATGTGCTCGCGACTGCCCCATCTTATGCTAATAGGTATTCTCTTTAATTTTGGGAGGAGGGCATGTTGTGACTTGGATTGTGCCCCCCTTGCATATCAACGCCCGATGGTGTCTTCCAACGAACGTAGCACTAAGATTCTTGTTGGAAGTTTGTAGTGGGGGTAATCCCTTGTGGCCCTCATGGTAATTCTTCTATAGGATGTTGAGAGTGTTCAACTTATTTTGGAAGTGAGCCTTCCATCTTAGTGATCTTTTCCCAGAGTCTTGACCTTATAGGTGCCCTTTGAGACTGAACGATTTGTTCCTTATGCGTTACTTTGAGGAATTTAAGCAAACGGTAGTATCGAACAAACATGTTTTAACAAGACCGTTTGTCGGCGGAGATGTTCTGATTAATGACGATGCTTTTGTTCGTTAGTGGTGTGCAGTCTTGGTGGCGACTCTCTTGGTTCCGGCTGGGTTTTTGATGGACTCTTTTAGTAGTCAACCTGTGTATATATAATACGGAGCCCGAAGACATCCGGTATGATCATTCTTGGAAAACATGGTGATATCAAGTATCAAAAATCTACCCCTTTCAGGGAGTTGATTTTTCATGCAGTTAAATTAAATAAGAGGATATGGGAAGGATATGGGTGTGGGGGTGTTGATATCCCCTACTTCCTTGGTAATTTTAAGGTCGTCTCCTTGCCGAGGCGGACTAGGTGGAGGTATATCCTCCGTACACGCTATGTGTGATCTCACTCCACTGTGCATGTCTGTAAGTCTTCCCGTTGTAGTAGTGATGTAGTGACATAGTATGTCACTCCGTGAGTTCCCTGCTCAAAGCCTTGTCTTTTAAACCGCCCCTCTATCTCTGGTAGGGGTGTACCGAGGGTTGTCTTGCACGAGGGGTTGGAACTTGTCGCGCTGTATCATGAGTAGGTGATTGCCTTGTCGAGTTGTTGGGATGATGTCCCTCACTTTGAGCTCTCATTGGAATGTCCCTTAGTGGGGCGTGGTCAGTCGGATCCACTGGCGGTGGTCTGTATCTTCTAGCTCTCATTGCCTCATAGTATGCTATCAATTCATCTATGGCTGACATGATTCCTTCTTTGATTTTCACGATGCCCTGTTGGAGGGCGCGGGTGTTGCTCTTTCTCTGGAAACTGCTAGTTGTTGGTACTGCTTTGCATGTGGATGTTGCTCCACTTGCGGGTATTGCCTTCCTTGCATGTTCCTCAAACTTCCCTATAGGCTAATAATTCTTCTAAGGTATTCATGAACCCTGGAGTTACTGTTTGTGCTCCTTGTGAATATATAGGCCTTGGGTTGGTAGTATGAGCGCAGTTGTTGTTCCTTGGCCTTCCTTATGCTGGCATACCATCAGGATATTCATTAGGATGTGTTCCATAATGGTACCCATGTGGAGGTGTCGTGTATTGGTATCCTTGGGATGACACTCCTTGTTGCACGCCTTGCCCCTGTGGTCCCCGAGCCAATAGGGTCGAGGCAGTGGAAGACTCAGCCCCAGCTGGGCGTGATGGTCCTCCCTGGTTGTTTGGCTGAGGTGCATGTGGGGTTGACTGAGGTTCAGGCGGTACAGGCTGCTTTTGCTGGTTAGCCTGCCTTGCTGTGGGTACAGGTTGTCATCCTTGGTTGTTTGGCCTGCTGCCCCCAGGTGGACAGTTGTCCCTAGATGGTAGACTGTTCGTCATCGCTCTTGTGATAGCCAGGATTTTTGTTCAAAATCCACGGACGGCGCCAATTGTTAGATCGTGTCCATCGGGTCTCTGATCCGAGTGGCACTTCTCACTGGTAAATTTCTTTCTTTGATGATCCGTTGACTCGTAAATGTGATCCGTCAGCTCAACGTGGTCCGTCATCTCGCTCCCTGCCGACCTGCACATGGGGCAATATCGAGCACGGAGAGGGGGGGTGCTCGATGTTCCCTCTCCGATGCCTAATTCAGTCTGAGATTCTTAGAGAGATAAAGTAGAGAGAAGGCAGAGCTGAAAATGTGTAAAGATGCGACATGATGGAAATGAATAGAACTTGAGCAGTATATATAGGTTACGGGGAGATTAAGGTGGCTTAATGACACTATTAATCCCTAAACGTACTTAAATAACATATAACGACAGGATTAGACTCTTAAAAGCATGGAGAGGTGGGTAAAATTGGTTAAGTGTTGGACGGGTAAAGAGATGTCGGGACGCCGCGGGGGACGGTCCGTGTGACAAGATTTGAGAGGTCGGATACACTCCCGAGGGAGGGGGTAAGACGTCTGGGAGGGGTCCCGGGGCCTTCGGGGTCAGATGGAAAAATCTGACCCACAAGGCCTGGAATTGGGCCACACCCGGTCTCTAAGGGTAGAGACCGAGTGGGATCGCACCCGATCTCTGCCCCTAGAGATCGGGTGGGGGCACCCGATCTCTGCCCCTAGAGATCGGGTGGGGTCGCAACCGATCTCTAGGGGTAGAGATGGGGTGGGTGCACCCGATCTCTGCCCCTAGAGATCGGGTAGGGTCGCACCCGATCTCTGGGGTTGAGATCGGGTGGGTGCACCCGATCTCTGCCCCTAGAGATCAGATGGGGTCGCACCCGATCTCTGCCCTTAGAGATCGGGTGTGGCACCCGTTCTCTACGGGTGGAGACTGGGTGGTCGATGTCCCGGGCGGATTACCTTAGTTCGTGGGCTGCGTGTTTGGGTCAAAGTTTCGAATTATAATCGTAAGTGGGGTGATTAAAATAAGACAGTCCGAATGGAGACGCGTTCAAATTGGGCGTATATCCATCATATCTATATATTATATAATTTAGATGCATCTAGGATTTTTAATTAGGCTCTAATCTTTTGCCATGTCATCACCTTAATTTCTGATTGGTCAGATTTGATTTTAACTTCAATTGAAGAGCTTTCCATTTCACTAATCGGAAGCATCGGTTTCAAATCTTCATCCCCGTTCCAACATTGCAATTTCTGATATAAATAAGCACCGGCTGTTTTTTCTATTGGTCATTACTGCATCCACGTTTCGGTTCGATCTCTAATCCCATATAAGTGGTAAGCGTCTCAGTTTGGTATAATAACATTGATTTTTAGTATGACATTCAAATTTGTTGACCACTTAGGTTTCGGTGCAGGTCGATTTTTTTTTTTTTTTTCTACAGGAATCTTGCAAAAATGAAGTAGAAAGTTGAGGAGGAAGATGGTGACGATAATAGTGGCGATTTGAGTTTTGGAGGAGACGTGGTGGTCCACCCAAATTATGAAGCTGTTGTTGTCCAAGGTGATACCTGAGCTGAAGCTGCCGCTGCTGGTCAACTGTCAAGTTCTATGAATGAATCTATTGGTAGTGGTGGGTTACTTTTTCAGGTCCAACATAAAAATTGATAAATAAGTTAGATTAGGATTAATTCTTTCAGAATTTCCCGTAGTAGAATTTTGGGAACCCCTTTCGAAATTAAGTTATGAATATTTTACCTTAAAGTCTATCCATATGCATATGAATAATCTGATTGGTGTGTGAGATAAACACTCTATTTTACATTGTGTCATGCTGCTTCAACCTCATGCCTTCATTGTCCAATACGCTTCAGGTTTGGCCAACTTTGCTTCAGGTTTGTATACTATATTTTGTACAATTCAACAAGTGGGTTCATGGTTCAGAAGAATAAGATTAGTATCGAAGGAAGGTTTTCTTATTCATTTTAATCTATTTGTACATAGTACAACATTATCTGTTATGTTTTGGGATGAAATTATTCTTATGTCTGTGATTCTTTATAGTATGTATCGAATTATTTGAACTGGCAACTGAATTGATATATGTGCACAACTATAATGGTTTTGTTGTTTATTGGTTCATATTCAAATCAATATATAATAATAATTATTTTTTTCCCTCTACCACCATTAATAATATAACTATTAAACAAATTTGGAGTTAGTATATATATATAAACTAGTTAGCGCGTGCTTTGCACGCGCATATATTTTTAAGTTTTCATAATGGACTTGGGAGTTTGCAACATTTAAAGCTATATTGTTAGACATATGTAATCACGCCTAACATTTCCAACGCATAAACATAATGGCATAAGTTTTTTTTTGTTTGAAGAGAAGATCTTTGTTGTGAATTCTAACACTAAAATGAATGAGAAAGTTCGACATTATCAGTAACCCCAAATGTATTAGTGTAAGAGCAGAACTCGGTTATGAATTCGTACACGAATCTTCACGATAAAATTTGATATTATCAATTATCAAGCAACTCCAAACGTATTAGTATATTGAATACGAGAAACACCTATGTTGAATACAAGAAACACAATAACGTATTAACTTTCACTTGCATGACTGGAATGAATCCTAGTAAAGAGAATGAGAATGAAAAAAGTATGAACAAAAACTATAACAGTAAACATTAATGCCATTTAAACATAAACTAATAGTGCACACAATATATATAGTAGTTATAATTTAAGTTTTCATTGTATTGAGTAATTTTTGTATGACGTTGACGTTCATATATGTATCAATAATTGTATCAAGAATATTACAATTTTGGTAGTCAGATCAGTTTGAGGACTTGTTTTTGCAACCTCAAATTGAGGTATACAAGTTTTTTGGTGTCATCTTGCACATTTAACTTGAATGTGTACATTTCCATAAAACTTTAAATTCTAGAACACGATATCAAATAGGGAAACTGAAATGATATAGTTTTTGCGGGTAAGAGGTCATTGATTGACTTAGAATGAAGTTTCGTACCTCAAAATTACTTTGCCATCTTTGGAAGCGAATCAAGAAAAAATGATGATAACTTTTCATGAAAAAATGTGATTGAGTGAAAACAGTTACGGATAATCCCCTCAAGGAAAAAAAAAAAGTCAGCAGAGGATTCCATTTTGACTCTGTGTTAACCGATTCGTATCGTTGCTTTTATATATAATGCTGCATCAATATCATATTTGTTTAAATAACTATTCTGTGCCTATGATTTTTCTTGACAAACTGGATAACATAAATTTTTAAAGCTTTTCAGAGTTTTCATTTCTAACTTTATCTGTGACAAAAACTTTTCTTTAGTTTTGATTCATGAGTTTTTTTTATGACTGTGTATATAGGCTCATTCACAACTACTGCTACTTACAGATGATGTATACCCATTATTGCTAACATGGATACAACATAACCAAATTAATTATCCAAGCAATCGACAATGTAGTTGAATCTAGATGTACTTGCACTATACTGCATTCAACCTTGTCTAAGATATAAATTGGTTTTTTTTTTTTAAAATTATTCATTATCACTACCTTTTAACATACCTACAATAGCCAGTAGTAACAAAGATTGTTGACAAAAAAATAAATAGTAATAGAGATTTGTAGCATACATATCAATATGTATAAAAGAAATAGATGGCTATAAAATTAAACCCTGCACCTATAGATGGCTATACAGATGTGGCAAAAAAAATCTCTCATATATGCAACAGAAAAAGAATGTTACAATTAGATAACAATTTTTTTAAAAAATTATTTATTACCAAAGCCATAAAATTTATGAGGAATATTGTCGGTAATCAAAGTAAGGTGGAAGAGCAAACATACCTTTTCTATTAATGAAGAAATCAGTCAGAGTCAACATCCTTGAATTTCGGGCATAGAAACGGCAATAGAAAAGAAATCATCGTCTTTTAAGAATTTGGAGACAACCTAGACATGAAACTAAATATTCTACTCTATTGCCACAACATTATGTTTCAGGGAGGAAACACTGACTAAGAAGAACAAGAAAAGACGAAAATAAGTGAATTTATTCATAGCACTTGCACTTCTTGAAACAAATGTAGTACATGTATGCGGACAGTGAAATTGAGACACGTGAGAAGCAAATTCTTCAAAGTTCCCTATGAAAATTATGATCTTCCACAAAGCCATTTGAACGAGGTAAGAATGAAGGTTTATATTTCTTAAGCAGATATATATTTAAGCTTTCTCAAACCCAGAATTTGAATTGATGTAACTGCAATAACATCCCTAAAAATTGTAAACCCAATAAGAGAAATTAAAGGTAAGTTGAATAGTATGCTAATGATTCTACTTAGAAATGCAATTCTTCCGTAACCATGACAATGCCGGCCAGAAAATATATATTTTTAGGCTAGAGAAATGTTTCGTGACTGAGTCTAATGTGCTAAAATTTAGAACTATTATTCCCAAGTCCTGAGTTAACTTTGATATATATATTCTTTTGGCCAAGAGTGAACTTTGATTGAGATAGGGAATATAAAACATTTGTTTTGGGGATCCAAGTAAACGTAGAAAACCGAGGTCGAGCATTGTTTACGACTCCATGCAGTTCCTCACAGAAATTATAATTGATATCCATATAAATTTAGAGTCGAGAATTAAATTAAAAAAAAATTATTTTATTTTTTGGCCAAAATTAATAAAATAGTATTCTGTCAACAGAGTATCTCATTTCCTAAACGTATTGTTACACTCCAACATGTAGACCTTTACTTCTAAGAAAGGAAATCAAGAGTTTTACATATGAGAGTTAGAATATTGAGGTTACTAAATTCCGATTATTTCATAAGAGCGACATCTCATGTAATAATTGAGTAAAACCAATACATTTAAATAGTTTAATTAATAAAGAGGAAGACTGCGTAATTTTAATTTTATTTTTTTAAAAAATTAAGAGAAAGAGACTTGAAGCATATTCTTTAAATTGTAAATTGTAATGCATGTATTGTAAATTGATTGTATAATGTATTGTAAATTGTAATGCATGTGCTTCATCACTATAGAGATCGAAATCCGTCGGTTTGAGCATGAAACTGATCATGTAACACAAATTCATTAGTGGGGCATTAATAAGTATTGAAGAGCGAATGTTATGACCGAATAAATCTCAATTTACTCGTAATTGCATCCATTCACGAGTTTGTTTGTTCGTGCATTGAGAATAACAAAGAAGAATTAATCGTAGCAAGGAAGAATTACGTACAATTTAATTAAGATCGAAATTTGGCGATCATCATCAGCAGTGGTCAAAAGCGTGGAGGAAGGAAGGTTACGTAGATGTCAGCGAAGTTATTGTGAACAGGTACAGCAAAGACTAATGGCTACAACGATGGGGTCCGGTAGTGAGGAAGGCTCCCATAAGCAGTGAGCCGTAAAAGAAATTTTGGAAAGAGAACAACATTATAAGGGCATGGTGAGGGGTTGTTGGAACAACGGTTGGAGATGAAAGACATTCCAAAGGGACAATGCTCGAGATGACTTCCACCGTTTGAGTTGATTTAGCAACTGAACATGCTTCACCGAAGAGGCACAATATTATGGTGGCTATTGGGGTACATGCTTCACCGAAGAGGCACAATATTATGGTGGCTATTAGGGTTGAGGACACTTCTCACTTTTTATATTGGTATAAAGATATATGTAATATTCTTTTTTGTAACTTACATAGAAAGGAAAACGTTAAGTTAGTATACTGTTTCAGAGCGTTCACTCTTCTTCCATCAACCGTGTTGATTTGTTTGTCTTCCTCCGAAAGAATTTGGGCTAAGTACACGTCTTATTGAAGAAGAGACCAAGTGAAATCGGTGCAATTGAGGAACCAAGTAAGGGAAAGTGGTAATGGATCTTTTTTACGGGTGTACGTGCGCTCCATCAACGTAAGATTCAACTACTAATCAGTTGTTAATGTATGTGGTCCACTTTATTTCTCATTTGTGAAGTTAAAACAAATCTTAAGCTTATGAGTATTTTAAATTGCTCCATGTTCATACTGAGTTTTAGATTTCTTCTTTTTCCTGAAATTATGGTTCATTACCAGAAATTTTAGGGGTTCGGTTGAATCAGATGTGTGATAATTGAATAGGTTATAATGGGAAGGTGAATTCTTTTGATGATTTTGAATTTTCTCAATGAATGCAGATCATCTGGATCATTGGATGTGCTTATTTTATTTTTTTTCTTACAGATTGTGAATTGGTTCCATCTGCTGCTTGCTATACAAAGTCATGAGATTATCTCAAATGGAAATACAGTAACCAGTGTGGTTCTTAATAAACTCTTTGTCATATTTCTATGGTTAGGAAGTAAAAGAAAAAAAAATTGTATATTAAACTCATCCTATGGATGAAAACAAATGTTGTTAGAATAACTTGCAGTGAAGACAAACAGTAACTAATATCATTAGAGAAGTGAATAATTTATGTAGAAAATTAAGCAGTAGGTAGGAAGATTAACTTGCCTCGAATGGCATGTTAGAATTTGAAGTATCTGCTGACACGGTCCAACCTTTTTGTTGTACAGAGTCACTGTCGATTGATGGGATATCTGCAAGGGCCTATTAGAACAACCAAATTGCAGTTAACATTTTAGTTCCTCATCTGCTGCTAAGGAATCAATATCTTATATGTTACAGCGCGAATGAATTTTTACAAATCCGCTGAACCTCGAAGAGGTTGATGCATTTTATATCAGCTAAAGCCTAAAATGAGGAGACTGATATGACCATTTATCAGAAATAGTGACTTAATGAAGGAGCATCATTTTTCATTGACCCCTTTCTTCGTTCAACCCGAAAGGAAAAATAGGTAAGGATTGACGAAAAATCCAATTTTTTTTTTTTACCTTAATAGATGGATTTGCTGCAATGCCACATATGCCACCATATATGTAACTGTGTTTGACTCCTGTAACAAAATGAGTCATTTCCACATCCCTGCGTGTTATCTGCAAGAAGATGCATATGAGCTACTAGCAGACTACTAGATTGAGTATAATGCATGTCTTAAGTGAGCCTACACTTAAAAATAAATGAAAAGATGTGAGACTAAATTTTGTTATTCTTCAATAGATAAGGATCTTGATTATGATATTCTGACTTTATCTTAGCACCATCAACCACGTGTTTGGATTGCAAATAATGCCAAGAGACATGAAAGAAAATCCCGACAATATGGAGGGTAAGAATATATATTGTTGTTTGTTGCATTGCCTTTTCTGTAATAAGAATTCTTGAGGAACTTGGCGATCAAAATGCTGAGGTTTTTGAGGAACATAACGTCTTAATTGTGAGTTTTTTATTTTTATTTTTTAAAATATGTCATTATCTTCAGGTATGAATATATCATGATCATTTGATTTCTAAAAAAATTGATTTAATTTCCTGGCAGGTGTGTCTTTCTTGCTTTGAAGTCAATTTGTCCACCAATATTTTCTTTCAATTTTAAGGACGTATAAGAGATCTGTTCTGCAAGGTACGATTTGTTGATGAATATTTTGAGGTTTATATATGCTACTGAAAGTTTGCAGTAAGTGAATAACTATTTATTTGTATATTTCCATGGTTCCTACTGTATGACTATCGGAAGAAGTATTGGTTATGGGACCATTATCGCCAAAGATGGCACTATATTAACATGTACACATGTTGTTGCTGATTTGCAATGCCTTGAATCTTTATCAAAAGAAAAGGTAATTGATTTTTTTATTATTAGTTTTTGTAATTTTTGGTGGCAGGGTGCTGTAACTTTACAAGATAGGAGGATGTTTTATTTAGGGCACAGTTGTGAATGTCGATCAATTCTAAGACTCCACTGCCAAGTGCCAGCACCAAACCTTGGTTTTTCACGTAAGCTTCTACCCGTGGCTGGGTTATTTCTTTAGGTTGTCCACTCTCCCTCCAGAACACGGTTACATCTGATATAAGGTAGTGTGTGTAGTGTTTAAAACATATGGAATTATTATCTTATATATTAAAAAATAAACTTAATGGAGATATGTGGTTAATAAACCTATTCATCTGGTTGTCCCTTTTTGCTTCACAAATGCAGCTGCATTAGCTGAAAAAGCAGTGAGATAGAAGATATAAGAAGAATTGGGAAGGAGTATCTACAAACCGATTGTGCTATCCGTGGAGTAAAATATAGTTGCCATCATTCTATAATATGTATATCTTAGGCACTTAGCGTTTTTGTCTTAATTAATTACATACGAGTGATAAAAGAGGATTGCTTTCCTAGGTGCTGCTAATTTCTGAGCATGATTTATATATATGTTCTGAAAAATTATCAAAAGGAGCTTGCTTATCATTAGAAGCTCAAAAGGAGTTTATTATTTTTTTCCTTCGCAATTCATTTGGAACCTACGATATTGACTAATATTGTATTACAAATGTTTACTTACAATGTTTGCTTACCGAAAATATCAAACCCCGCGCATTGCGCGGGGAAAATACCTAGTATTATAATAATTCCTAACAAATTCACTCTCAAATTCCTTAGAATCTAATTCCTCACAAACCCTTACTAAGCAACCTATAAATTCTTTCACAAAATCCTTAGATATATTCCTCTCAAACACTTAATAAGTAAACCCTTAAAATTCTCTAAAAAAACTCTTAAATATGTTCACTCATAAAATCCCTTAATAATTTGTTACAGAAAACTCTAAAAAAATCCCAATATATTTTTTGAGGGATTTGATTTTTAGACGGTTAGATAAGGATTTTTCAAGGAAATCCCTCACGAACACTTTTAAGGGATTTTCCTATAAAACCGCATTTTTTTTTCTAGCGGGGTTATTTGCTAAAATCATGTCTCTTGCAAAATTTCTCACAAGATGATTTTTTTTTTTAGGGAATTTCGAAAATCCCTCAAAAAATTGACCTTCACAAATGGACAGATTTCTTGTAGTGATGCAGACATGTAGATATAAATGAATATATTTAATTGGTCCCCTATGCTTTAACCAAGAGGACAATGAACTAATGTAACAAATTAAAGTGATAAACAAAAAATCAAACAAAACTTATTATTGCCACCAACCCGTAAAAGAAAAACCAAATCCAATTTTTTTTTAAAAAAAATTAATTTTTTTTTTATTTATCTTGAACTTATCGTATGGAATAATGTTAATCCATGATAATTACCTTGATAGGCACGGATAAGCTATGATAAGGGTTAATTATCAAACTGATAGCTAAACTTTACATGAATGTGCAAATTGCTAGACATACTTTTTTTTGTATCAAATTGCTAGTTGAACTTTATACATTGTGCAAAAGTTAGCTCCGTCCATATTTCTGCTAGCCTTAGACATAAAATACTTTAAAAAATTGCTAAAACACCATAAAGTTTTACAACAGTAATATAATAACATGGTGTTTTATACAAAATCAAACTTTCAAACAATACGTGCTAAGAAGTAATTAAAAGAAAAAAATGTAGCTTAAAAAATACAAAAAAAATAATTTATTAAATATATTTAAAAATTCTATAAGACATAAACTTTAAAAGAATATTTAATTTAAATTTTTGAAACTTACAGTTATATATTTAACTTATATATATTTCTTACAGTTAAATCGTAAAAATATATCATTTACCAATATATGGTATACATTTCTTGGTAACCAAGGGACTGCCAAGATCTTCAAAAGATCACAAGATACAATGAAATTAATTAGAAGATGCATACATCCAAAAATCATTTGCGTGCATTTATGACACGGCAAGATCTCCTGATCTTACCGGGAAGACCACTCTGCAACGATCCCAACTTGACCATAGCCTGACCAAACTTGGAGTTGAAGTCGAAATTATTGACGATCATTGCCACGGTGGAGCTGGTGAGCTGGTCTAGGGCAAGCTCTTGGTCGATTTGCAAGATTCCTTTGTGACCCTTGATTTGCCTATAGTAAGAATTATCAACGAGTGACGAACTCATAGCGTTCTGATCGAGATCTATCGGGTTATCGACCTTCTTCTTCGATTTTTGAGGGCACCTCATTCTCAGTGTTTTTAGTAAGGTAGAGGCCATGGTGGGATCGGGGTTTCCGGTGTTTTGGAAGTCGTAAAGTCGGTCTTCAATGAATGAACAGTGAGTAATTCCGACTGTATGGCCACCTAGTATGTATATATATAGGAAGAAACTAATTAAACCCTAATTAAACCCTAAATTGCTTGCTTTGATGATCTGTTGACTCGTAAATGTGATCCGCCAGCTCAACGTGGTCCTTCATCTCGCTCCCTGCCGACCTGCACAAGGGGCAATATCGAGCACGGAGAGGGGGGGTGCTCGATGTGCCCTCTCTGATGCCAAAGTCAGTCTGAGATTCTTAGAGAGATAAAGTAGGGAGAAGGCAGACCTGAAAATGTGTAAAGATACGAAATGATGGAAATGAATAGAACTTGAGCAGTATATATAGGTTACGGGGGGATTAAGGTGGCTTAATGACACCGTTAATCCCTAAACATACTTAAATAGCACATAACGACAGGATTAGACTCTTAAAAGCATGGAGAGGTGGGTAAAATTGGTTAAGTGTTGGACGGGTAAAGAGATGTCGGGACGCCGCGTGGACGGTCCGTGTGACAAGATTTGAGACGTCGGATACACTCCCGAGGGAGGGGGTAAGACGTCTGAGAGGGATCACGAGGCCTTCGGGGTCGGATGGAAAAATCTGACCCCCAAGGCCTGGAATTGGGCCACACCCGATCTCTAAGGGTAGAGACCGGGTGGGATCGCACCCGATCTCTAGGAGTAGAGATCGGGTGGTCGGATGGAAAAATCTGACCCCCAAGGCCTGGAATTGGGCCACACCCGATCTCTAAGGGTAGAGACCGGGTGGGATCGCACCCGATCTCTAGGAGTAGAGATCGGTTGGGGGCACCCGATCTCTAGGAGTAGAGATCGGGTGGGGTCGCACCCGATCTTTAGGAGTAGAGATCAGGTGGGGGCACCTGATCTCTAGGGGTAGAGATCGGGTGGGTGCACCCGATCTATAGGGGTAGAGATTGGGTGGGTGCACCCGATCTTTAGGGTAGAGACCGGATGGGTGTACACGATCTCTGCCCCTAGAGATAGGGTGTGGCACCCGATCTCTACGGGTGGTCGATGTCCCGGGCGGATTACCTTAGTTCGTGGGCTGCGTGTTCGGGTCAAAGTTTCGAATTATAATTATAAGTGGGGTGATTAAAATAAGACAGCCCGAATGGAGACGGGTTCAAATTTGGCGTATATCCATCATATATTATAATAATTCCTAACAAATTCACTCACAAATTCCTTAGAATCTAATTCCTCACAAAACCCTTAATAAGCAACCCTATAAATTCTTTCACAAATTCCTTAGAATATAATTCCTCACAAACACTTAATAAGTAAACCCTTAAAATTCTCTCAAAAAAACCCTTAAATATGTTCACTCATAAAATCCCTTAATAATTTGTTACAGAAAACTCTAAAAAATCCAATATATTTTTTGAGGGATTTGATTTTTAGACGGTTAGATAAGGATTTTTTAAGGAATCCCTCACAAACGTTTTTAAGGGATTTTCCTATAAAACCGCATTTTTTTTTCTAGCGGGGTTATTTGCTAAAATCATGTATCTTGCAAAATTTCTCACAAGATGATTTTTTTTTTTAGGGAATTTCGAAAATCCCTCAAAAAATTGACCCTCACAAATGGACAGATTTCTTGTAGTGATGCAGACATATAGATATAAATGAGTATATTTAATTGGTCCCTTGTGCTTTAACCAAGAGGACAATGAACTAATGTAACAAATTAAAGTGATAAACAAAAAATCAAACAAAACATATTGTTGCCCCCAACCCGTAAAAGAAAAAGCATATCCAATTTTTTTTAAATTTTTTTATTTTTTATTTATTTATCTTGAACTTTATCGTATGGATTAATGTTATTCCAGGATAATTACCTTGATAGGCGCGGATAAGCTATGATAAGGATTAATTATCAAGCTGATAGCTAAATTTTACATGAATGTGCAAATTGCTAGACATACTTTTTTTTGTATCAAATTGCTAGTTGAACTTTATACATTGTACAAAAGTTAGCTCCGTCCATATTTATGCTAGCCTTAGACATAAAATACTTTAAAAAATTGCTAAAACACCATAAAATTTTACTACAGTAATATAATAACACGGTGTTTTATATAAAATCAAACTTTCAAACAATACGTGTTAAGAAGTAAATAAAAGAAAAAATGCAGCTTAAAAAATACAAAAAGAAAAATAATTTATTAAATATATTTAAAAATTCTATAAGACATAAACTTTAAAAGAATATTTAATTTAAATTTTTGAAACTTACAGTTATATATTTAACTTATATATATTTCTTACAATTAAATCGTAAAAATATATCATTTACCAATATATGGTATACAATTCTTGGTAACAAAGGGACTGCCAAGATCTTCAAACGATCACAAGATACAATGAAATTAATTGGAAGATCCATACATCCAAAAATCATTTGCGTGCATTTATGACACGACAAGATCTCCTGATCTCACCTGGAAGACCACTCTGCAACGATCCCAACCTGACCATAGCCTGACCAAACTTGGAGTTGAAGTCGAAACTATTGACGATCATTGCCACGGTGGAGCTGGTGAGCTGGTCTAGGGCAAGCTCTTGGTCGATTTGCAAGATTCCTTTGTGACCCTTGATTTGCCTATAGTAAGAATTATCAACGAGTGACGAACTCATAGCGTTCTGATCGAGATCTATCGGGTTATCGACCTTCTTCTTCGATTTCAGAGGGCACCTCATTCTCAGTGTTTTTAGTAAGGTAGAGTCCATGGTGGGATCGGGGTTTCCGGTGTTTTGGAAGTCGTAAAGTCGGTCTTCAATGAATGAACAGTGCGTAATTCCGACTGTATGGCCACCTAGTATGTATATATATAGGAAGAAACTAATTAAACCCTATATATATATATATATAAAAACCCTAAAAACCCTAATACTGAATAATAAACATATAAATACACGTACCTAGAAGATACACCATATCTGTAGTTGTTAGCCCCTTTTGAGCAAATACAGCAATCGACTGAGAAACCGATATGGAAGGAGACGGAAGGTTTGCGTTCGCCGCGAGAGATATGAGACCGTCTTTTCTTCCTGTCTCCACATTGTAACGTCCCCCTCCACTCTACATTTTTAGTGCACATACAAAAAAAAAATGTATCAAAATCATACGTAAATGTATAGTTGATGCATGCAATTAATACATGCATAGAAGTTGCTGAAATAATATTAACATACCAAAGCAACGGCATCTCGGGTAGCCATGACGATAATATCGGCACAGGAGACGAGTCCAGGGCAACTATGTTCCAATCTAGTCTTGATAGTATCGATTAAATCGTAACCTCGAACGCTAAGATTCGGTGGTGCAGTTTTTTCGCTGTTTTTACCGTCTAGTAATATAGAGGCATCGCATCCCTTTAATTTTGACATACATGATAAATCCAACGTTAACTTAATTAGAAAATTTAATATCGTGAGAATGTGATTACAATGATAATAATGGAAAATAATTAGTTGAGCTTACATTAACGAAACAGTCATGGAACTGCAAGCGCAAGAGGGCGGGGGTGATTGATGTTGAAGGCCCACTTAGGCAATACAAGCTGCTTGCTCTCTGTTCCTTCTTTTTATTATTTTGGGTTTTCTGTCAAGCCCGTTTGTATTGGCCCATGTATGACTTTAGTCTGGCCTTTTATTATTTTGATTTTGGACCAATACCTTCTATTTGGTTATTGGGTTGTATGGATATTATATAACTAGATTTAGGGTTGGAGGGGAGGTCTGCCGAGTTAAAGAATGCAGACTAAAGATCCTTCGAAGTTGGTCTCCTCATCTTCTTCATTTCTCTGAATTGTTAGGGTTAGGGTTTGAGTATCTTACCAAAAGTTCACATGGTATCAGAGCAAATGGATGACCTCCATCCGTTTGTTTCCCGATCTTGAGAGTTCCGCTGTGATTTTCGTGTTCTTCGCTCCTCAGGTGCATTAGTTCTTCCCGACGATTCGACTCTGTTTCGCGTCTTTTCAATTCCGCGATTCAGAAATCGTCTCATCTCTTCCGGGGATTCGACTTCGTTCCTCTTGCTGAGTGGTTTCTTTCTGGAGTTTTCAGGCGCAATCCTCTCTTTCGTTGAGGATCTACGCTTGTTTTTCAAATCAGAGCAGTTCTTTGGGCCGACTCGCTTCTTCAAAAACTAATAGCGATGTCGACTGAACAAGATGACACCTCCAACAACAGGATGGCAAAAGTAATTGCAACCGAGACGGAGAGTTCCATCACTGCAATGAAGATCGACTCCAGACATCCTCTTTACCTACACTCCAGCGATCATCCTGGTTCGTATACTAGCTCTCATACTCTCACTGGCATAGATGATTATCCTATGTGGAGCCGTGCCTTGAGATTTGCTCTTGTTGGAAGAAACAAGCACGACTTCGTTACTGGTACTTGCCTTAGGGAGAATTATTCTTCGCCACTTGATGAACTTTGGGATCAATGTGATGCTGTGGTGTTTGGCTGGATTATGAACTCAGTTTCAAAAGAAATTGGGAGAACTATTATGTACACTGACAATGCCTTTCTAGCCTGGAAAGATTTGAAACAAAGATTCGATAAACAGAATGGATCCAGAACTTACCAGCTTCATCGCGACATTATCTTGACTAGGCAGGGTCTGGATTCAGTTTCTGTATTTTTTACCAAGCTAAGAGTATTGTGGGCAGAATTTGATGCTGTTTGTGCATTGCCTTATATTGATCATGAGCTCTTTGACAAGTATGTTGTTCACAAGGAGAATCTCAGATTATTCCAATTTCTGATGGGCCTTAATGACAATTATTCTGGAATTCGGAGCAATCTGCTTCTCTGGGATCCTCTCCCTAGTGTCAACCAAGCTTACAATCTTCTTATTCAAGAAGAAAGCCAGAAAAAATTTTCCTCCACCATAGCTGCTAATGTGGAATCTGTCTCCTCTGGGAATATGTCTGCAGTTCCTGACAAGCCAAAGCTTAACCAAAATCTGGAATGTACATTCTGTCACAAGAAAGGGCATCTTGTTGAAAGATGCTATGCCAAAGGATGTGATTTCTGCAAAAAGAAGGGCCATGTCAGGGACAATTGCTTCAAGCTCAAGGAACAATCTAAATCCAAAGGTGGAGGAACTAAAGCTAACACTTCCATTGTTTCAAGTGGTGATGCATCAGCAAACCTCCCTGGTCCCTCTCATGATATGTCTCCACATGAGGGGATGATTGCCTTCACCCCACAACAATTTGAGCAGCTTCTGTCCAACATTGGGTACCCTGGAAGGACTGCTAACTTGGCAGGTGCTACTGGTCCTAATGATGCAAGGGCAAATACGGCAGGTATATCCCTTTTAACTGATTCTGCTCAAATAAATGAATCTTGGATTTTAGACACAGGAGCTACCAATCATATGACTTTTAAGAAGGATTGGTTGATTGATTTTAAAACCACCTCTGGAACAAAAGTTAGTTTGCCAAATGGGAACTTTTCTGAGATCTGTGGTTTTGGAAATTATCTTTTAAACACTGACAGCAAATTAATGAACGTTTTATATGTGCCAGATTTTAAGTTTAATTTACTGTCAGTTTCCAAAATTGTTAAGGAATTGCAATGTGTTGCATCTTTTCATCCAAACCATTTCTTATTACAGGACCTCTCAAATGGGAGGGCCTTGGTGAGTGGAAATGAGCAGTCAGGTCTATACTTTCTCAAAAACAATTTCACAGCTTCTGTATCTGTTGCTCATGCCTCTTCTAGTAATAAGGTGACACTATGGCACCAACGGTTAGGACACGTTCCTTTTCAAACATTGCAACACATACACTCCATAGATTTACCTAAGAATAAATCTGTTGTTTTAGACAATTGTGATATCTGTCCAAAAGCAAAGATCATTAGAAACAGTTTCCCTCTTTCTAATTCCAGAGCTGATTCCATATTTGACTTGATGCATTGTGATATTTGGGGACCCTATAGAACTCCTACTTATGATGACAAAAGATTTTTTTTGACCATTGTGGATGACCATTCTAGAGTATGCTGGGTACATTTGATGCAATTCAAATCAGATGCTTTTATGATTATTAAATCTTTTACTACCTTGATTCAAAATCAATTTGGGAAATGCATCAAATGTTTCCGCACTGACAATGGTGGGGAATTCTTCAATGAAAACTTGAAGGAATTTTTTAGAAATAAAGGAATACTCCACCAAAGTTCATGTGCTTATACTCCCCAACAAAATGGTCGGGTTGAAAGAAAACATAGACATTTGCTAGAGGTTGCTAGGGCTCTCAAAATTCAAGCTTCCATGCCTATTAGTTTTTGGGGTGAGTGTGTTTTAACTTCTTGCTATCTTATCAATCTCATGCCCACAACTGTTTTGAATGGAAAGAGTCCTATTGAAGTTTTAACTGGAAAGATTCCAGACATTTTGCATCTCAGAGTTTTCGGTTGCTTATGTTATGCAAAGAACCTATTGGTGACTGACAAATTTGCTAGTAGAGCCATTCCATCTGTTTTTATGGGATATTCTGAAAATCAAAAAGGGTATAGACTATATGATTTGGTTGAGCAAAAATTTTTCATTAGTAGGGATGTCATATTCAAAGAGTCTATCTTCCCTTTTTCCACAAAGCAAAATTGTCAGATGCCTGGGAATTCTTTTAATCACACTTCCAGTGAAGATGATTTCCTTATTTCTGATCAATCTGAGGATAATGATGCTTCTAATGTTCCACATTCTGGTGATGCTGATTCTATTATTGATGGCACAACTAAAGTTGATTTACCTGATAGACATCAATCAGATGATGATTCCTCTAAATCTGAATCTGATGATCCCCCCCTTAACCCTATGTCACATGATGAGTCTATCAATCCTCCTGATTCTGATGATATCCAACCCACTCAGACATTTCAAATCACCAGATCAGGAAGAATGAGTAAACCTCCTATATGGTCTTCTGACTACATTATGGGTAGCACATCTTCAATTCATTCTATGCATCATTATATTTCTTATGATAGAATTTCTGATTCTTATAAACAGTATCTAACCTGTTTTTCAAAGCTGGTTGAGCCTGAATCTTATGCAGATGCATCAGCTGATCCAAATTGGGTCCATGCCATGAATGAGGAAATCTCTGCCTTAGAAGAAAATGGCACCTGGGATTTAGTATCTCTTCCAAAAGGAAAGCTTCCAATTGGCTGTAAGTGGATTTACCGTCTTAAATACAAATCTGATGGTACTTTAGATAGGTATAAGGCACGTCTAGTTGCTAAAGGTTTTAAACAAAAATATGGCATCGATTACTTTGAAACCTTTTCTCCAGTTGTCAAAATGACAACTGTTCGTTCCATCCTTGCCTTAGCTTCAATTAAACAATGGCAACTTTTTCAAATGGACGTGTCCAACGCTTTTCTACAAGGTGATTTAGACGAAGAGGTTTATATGAGCTTACCACAGGGATTTGCTAGTCAGGAGGGCAATGGATTAGTGTGTCGACTGCGCAAATCCCTGTATGGCCTTAAGCAAGCCAGAAGGCAATGGAATATCAAGCTTTCTGATTCTCTTATTTCTTCTGGTTACACCCAATCTAAACATGATTACTCCCTTTTTACCAAGACCCTTGATGATAAAATTGTGATCCTCCTTGTATATGTCGATGATCTTTTGATAACTGGAAATGACTTAGGACTTGTGAATGAACTGAAAAATGTGTTGGAATTCAATTTTAAAATCAAGGACTTGGGAGAAATGAAGTATTTTTTGGGAATTGAGATTATTCGATCTGACCAAGGCATCTTACTCTGTCAACGTAAATATGCATTGGAAATGATCTCTTCTGTTGGTTTATCTGGTGGCAAAATTGCCAAGACTCCAATGGAGTTAGGCATGAAACTAACCAGTCGATTCTATGATAAGCATATGCAGGTTAATTCAGATGACCCTCCCCTAAAGGATGTAACCTCTTACAGGAAACTGATAGGGAAGTTGTTGTATCTGACCATTACACGCCCTGATATATCCTTTGCAGTAAGACATCTCAGTCAATTCATGCAGGACCCCAAACAATCACACTGGGATGCCATTCTCAGGATTATAAGGTTTGTAAAGATGGAGCCTGGTAAAGGGATTTTGCTGTCTTCTGAATCTGCTTTAGACTTAGTTGCCTTCTGTGACTCAGATTGGGCAACTTGTATTGAAACAAGAAGGTCTATAACTGGTTACTGTGTTTTCTTAGGCAAATCTCTTATTTCATGGAAAGTTAAAAAACAGGACACAGTAGCTAAGTCTTCAGCAGAGTCAGAATATAGAAGCATAGGTGATGTTTTGAAAGAGATTATCTGGCTGAGGGGCCTCTTTTCTGAGCTTGGTTTTATTCAAAAAGCTCCAACTGTTATTTTTTGTGACAATGAAGCTGCAGTTAAGATTGCAACTAATCCTGTTTTTCACGAGAGGACCAAACACATAGAAATAGATTGTCATCTTGTTAGAGAAAAGGTTTTACGCAGTATTGTGCAGCTTTGTAATGTCAGGTCAGAAGATCAACCTGCTGACATCTTCACCAAGGTGCTACCAAAGCAGCAACATTTTGTTCTATCAAACAGATTGGGAATGCTTAACATCTTCAGGAAACAGGGGGAGCTGGAGCTTGATCTGGAAGTCCAGGAGCAATTTGCTTGAGGGGGAGTGTTGAAGGCCCACTTAGGCAATACAAGCTGCTTGCTCTCTGTTCCTTCTTTTTATTATTTTGGGTTTTCTGTCAAGCCCGTTTGTATTGGCCCATGTATGACTTTAGTCTGGCCTTTTATTATTTTGATTTTGGACCAATACCTTCTATTTGGTTATTGGGTTGTATGGATATTATATAACTAGATTTAGGGTTGGAGGGGAGGTCTGTCGAGTTAAAGAATGCAGACTAAAGATCCTTCGAAGTTGGTCTCCTCATCTTCTTCATTTCTCTGAATTGTTAGGGTTAGGGTTTGAGTATCTTACCAAAAGTTCACAATTGAGGGATCCTGGTTGAACTGACTCAGCACGACAGAGGTGACCACCGACTCCACGTCACTGCGGCCGCATTTTCCCCGGTAGAAACCTATCTAGAGGGCAACTCCGGGATGCCACGTGGCGGCTAAGGTGATGGCGATCAGAGCCAGTGACAGAGCTTGCATCATTTTCTCTTTTTAGATTATATATTATGGAACACTTAGCTTGTGAGTTGTGGAGGGTAGTGATTTGAAGAAAGGATTCTTCCTCATTATGTTTATAGGGTAGGATATCTGAAGGTTCAGTGTCACCGATGGGAACGACAGTATACATACAATGTACATAGAATCATCAGCTAATATAATGGAGAACACGACATCATCTTCCGACCTCTGTATCTTCTTTACATATATATGAACAATTATATCTTCGACGTGTTGTCCCTCCCGTTATAGAGGACAATTAATGGAATAATATAATATTATTGTTTGTCTCTGGAGGTCAAACTTCAAATAATAAAAAATGTAGAAAATTGAATAAATAAACTAATTGTTATTTTTATCAGGAATTCAGATCAACGAAAGAAGAGTGGTGTTACAAAATGTGAAAAATATTGTGAAATTTTCATAGAAAGTGGAATGGGTCCACAACAAATATTAGCACTGAGAAAAATCATAAGTAGACCGAAATTCCGAAGAGTATGTTCCGAGCACGTTCCGAAAATTCCGTCCCGAAATTATGCATGAGTCTGAGTGGGCAGGACTTTTCCTCTAAACTTGGTCTCGGGCTTGGGTTTTTTAGGTAAAGTCACGAATGTTCGGCCCCACCTCAAATTTGTAACTAATCTTAAATTCCTAGTTTTAGTCATCTTAACTCACTCTAGTTATCTTTACTCCGAATTTATAGAACCTAATGTTTTTATGAGATTGGTGTTTGTATAAGTACTTGAGGTGTGTTAGATAATTTAAAAATGGCAATAATACTTGATTTTGTGTGTTTTTTTTTAAATCTGTAAATTTCGGGTTGCCCGCGCCCGTACCGAATTAAAAACGAGGCGGGCGAGACTTTTTCCCTAAACTTGGGCTCGTGCTTAGGCTCAGGACATGAGTTAGAAATCCCAAAAATTCGGTATGGGCCATTTTCTCGAAAACGTCGGTCTTTCTCGCCCAAGTTAATCTCTAAGAGTGTGAGAGCTACGACGAGCGCTCAGGGGCGGGCGAACGTCGGCGACGGGCAAACAGCGACTGGTGGGAGTGGAATTAGCAAGAGCGGCAGCGGAACAAGCAGGCGCGCCAGCGGAACAAGCAGGCACGGCAGCGGAAACAGCAGGCGGAACGAGACGGCATTACGCCAGACGCAACAGCAAGTCGACAGAAGTTCGACAATCGAGTGTATGCATGAAGAATTAAGAGTGCTGCGTGATTAATAAATTATGTTAGTTATAATTTTTAATTTGAATTAATTAAAGTGTAATGTCAAAATTACATTTTTATATTTATTCTCAATTCCACCAGAAATTTGAATTGTCATTCTTGTGGGATCGGGCCAAGATTGGTTATTCTCTCAAAATTAGGAATTGAGAATATTCCACGCACTTAATCAACCAAACATCATCATACTGATTTCTCATTCCCTATCTTATCATATTTCACGAGCCAAATATACCATTAATTATTTTTCTTTTCAACTCTTAATTGATTCCCTACTGAATTTCATATTTATTGTTTATTAGCGTTTGTGCGAAGTTATTTAGTAACAATAGTCCTAAATAGATATACAGGTTTGTTGGACCAACTTGTAAAGTGAGTTGGGATTCTAAGAGCGAACTAAGTTTGAATCCCTTTAGAGACGCCACATTGTGAACGGCTTGTTGAATCACAAAGTCTGGCTTCGCTTTGAGTCAGCTTTTCTGGCCCCGCCGAAGTCGTCGACTTGAATGTCTAGACTTCTTCGGACTTGATCAGCTCTTCAGTCGTGACCTGCAAGAGGGAAAGTGTGGAGTTTTGCCTCACGATTCCACTTTGAAACTTAAATTAGTATAGTATTGTGGTAGTGAGAATCTTAATGAAATGAATGTAAATGTCTAACTATTTATAGGGTTTGTAAACCGACCCGATGATATTGGTTGCCTTACTAAGAAGGGTTTCCGTTTTGACTGTTTTAAAAAACCAATAAATCAAAATTATAGAGACCATTTTCAGTTCTTACATTTGTTTCCAAAATAAACAGATGCAACACCAACACCCTATAACATTTATTAAAAAAACAATAATCGAGTTAAGCTAAGTGATATGTATTATGTAAGCCTTCATTTGAAAATTGACTATTTTATACATGTCTCAAATATGTTATGATGAATATGATATGCACTCTATAGTGTCTCTCTAGATATGTAAACATGGATGAAATATATACAGACATGGATGAAGTGATGTAGTCACATATAAAAACACAGAGAACTTTACAGCAGTTTATGCAAACATGGATGAAAGATATGCACTAAAAAAAAAAAAACTAATTGTTTGAGACTGATATTTTTTTAGGGAACTGATCCCTCAAAATTTAGTATATTTTGTAAGGGGTTTATTAGAATTTAGTGAGGAAAATGGTTTTTAAGGAAAATTTCTTACAATTTAAATTTTCCTAAAAAAATACTAAGGATTTTTTAAGTGTAAATTTTTAAAGGAATAATAAAGGCTTTTTACTAGGGATTATGGAAATATTATTTTTATGGAAATTCTTCTTACAAAAGGCATTTCATTTGTAAGAGATTTTCTCTTATAAAATAATAATATATATAGCTGAATCCAGTTTTATAACTATTATGTATTTGAAAAAAACTACCCTAAAAAATTTAGGTTGTGTGATTAGTTAATGAGTTGTTATCGTCATTTTAATTTGCAGTGACCATGAGAATGAAAAATTGTTCATGGCCAGCACTTTACCCCTTACGGGATGACCCGGTGCGAGTGGGGATTAGTCTAGGTGTTAAGCAAGTATGCTACAGGTGCTACCCTCCTGATGAGGGCCCCCTAGGACCACCCCGCGGGAAACAAAAAAAAAAACTTGCATATCTCTCTTTATACCCTCTTTGACCTTCCACATTCAATATCTTCCCTTCCCCTCAGTATTCCATGTCTTTTGTCATCGTTTGTGGCATCCAGGTGTCTCCCGTGGTAGTTTGACGTCGTTAGTCTCCTCCCTCCGTTGCCGGTAGCGGTCTGGCCTCACCGGTCCTTGTTTCGTCCCCTCCTTTTTTGGTGGTGGATAAATAAAGAGCTTCCGGTCTGGCTCTGCTCTGGTAATCGCTCTGCGCTGGCACTCATGGAAATGGCGAACGTAGTGGTCATGACAGCGATTGAGAAGATGGCTAGAGTATCGGTGGTGATTACAAAGCCGGCTTCAAAGCTTTGGTGTTGATGGCTCTAAATCACTAATTGTGCGGCTTATGCATGTCATCATTTTCTTGGTGCTCAGTGGTATTATCTTCTAGATCTACACTTACGATGTGGTATTCACTTCAAATCTTACGCTATGGTTCACTTTGTGATTATAGTAATTGTTTATTGTTGGATCCTGGAAATACCGGGTTGGTTTCCGCGGTGTCTCCGAGCTCCTTAGTCTTCGAATCCCGTGCACTCACATACAAAAAGGGACAATGCCAGGGCGAACCCCAGCGATCCCTCTTCGACGGTCAAATTAGTAACCGTTCATATAAAGAGAGAGATCACTATATAGGATTCTATATTATTTTTCATATATCAAATGTTTATCAGAGGATTCTTTATATAAAATAACATAATAACTATTATGGTATATAGCCATTTATTGACGATGGCCGTTATGGTAACAGAATATTTAGGTGATTACTGTTATGGTAGTTGAATATTAATAGTTGATTTACCGTTTTGGTATTAGACTATTTATAGTTAATACCTATTATGGTATCAAATAAATATGTTTATATCAATATCCATCATTTGCTCCCGAGCCTGATGGAGGCTTTGCCTGCATTAGACTCTAATTTAAATGAACCTGCATCCATTACACAATCATTCATATTACAATATATTACTCTCTTGGATCGTCTCTTTGTACGATCGACTATGGAGGGCGGTTTGTCTACCGACCATTATATTACTCTATTGGAGCTTGTATGGACGATCGTCTCTTTGTACGATCGACTATGGATGGCGTTTTGTCTACCGACCCTTATATTACTCACTTGGAGCTTTTATGGACAATCGTCTCTTTGTACGATCGACTATGGAGGGCGGTTTGTCTACCGACCCTTATATTACTCACTTGGAGCTTTATGGACGATCATCTCTTTGTACGATCGACTATGGAGGGCGGTTCGTCTACCGACCCTTATATTGCTCTATTGGAGTTTTTATGGACGATCGTCTATTTGTACGATCGACTATGGAGGGTGGTTTGTCTACCAACCCTTTATTTTACTCACTTGGAGTGTATATGGACGATCGTCTCTTTGTACGATCGACTATGGAGGGTGGTTTTTCTACCGACCCTTTATTTTACTCACTTGGAGTGTTTATGGACGATCGTCTTTTTTACGATCGACTATGGAGGGTGGTTTGTCTACCGACCCTTTATTTTACTCACTTGGAGTGTTTATGGACGATCGTCTCTTTGTACGATCGACTATGGAGGGTGGTTTGTCTACCAACCCTTTATTTTACTCACTTTGAGTGTTTATGGATGATCGTATCTTTGTACGATCGATTATGGAGGGTGGTTTGTCTACCGACCCTTTATTTTACTCACTTGGAGTAGTTTAGGGATGACCGCCTCTTTGGACGGACACCTATGAAGGGTGGTTTGTCCACCAACCCGTTCATGTAAAATATTACTCTCTTGGAGTAGTTTAGGGATGACCGCCTCTTTGGACGGACATCTTTGCATGAATGATGGTTTGTCCACCAATCCTTTCATGTGAGGTATTACTCTCTTTGGAGTAGTTTAGGGATGACCGCCTCTTTGGACTGACAAATTTGCATGAAGGACGTTTGTATCTTCATCGCCCGATGATCCTTTAGATATATGTAAGCATAATAACCAACTTGGAGATTCCTAGAAATAATAGCCATTTTGCGACCCATGGACCTGATAGCCATTTTGAAAGTCGTGGACATGATAATCATTAAAAGATATGCTGACATGAGAGGTGTACAAGATCTCATTTCATGTGAACATGATAGCCACCTTGATGTTCGTATATATGATAGCCACCTTGATGTTCGTGGTTGTAAATATAATATGGCTTCGCGCCTGATCGAATGACCACGGTTGTAGGAGTGATATACCAACACACCTGACCGGGGAATCGTGGTATAATATGGAAATAATAAGGCGATAAGCATGATCATCAGATCATGGTTGTTGGAGTGATATACTTACGCGGCTGATCGGGGAATCATAATATAATATGACAATAAGTCGGATTACCGGATCATAACGGTATGAGTAGTATACATACGCACCTGATCGCATGATTGTAATATAATATGGAGATGATCCCGATCACCAGATCATGGTGGTAGGAGTGATATACATACGAGCCTGACGTCGTAATATGAATAATCAAAAGCGGCATGAGTGATATACCTACGTGCCTAATGTCGTAATAGGAATAGTCAGGGCGGCATGAGTGATATACATGCGCACTTGATGTCGTAATAGGAATAGTCAGGGCGGCAGGAGTGATATACATGCACACCTGAGAGTTGTTGTAGTTACAGTAGCAGCAGGAGTGATATACCCGCGCACTTGATAGATTTTGAGCTTTGGGCATAACACATTGGTGGTACCCAGAAGCTACTCTTAATCTTTATAAGGGGTAATGGTTCCCTATAAATGGTTGAGGTCTTCTTGCTGTCACTCCTGGTAGGTCTTCTGTCATTTTATACGTTTGTGCGACAGATCTAAGGATCATGGCCGCATGTTGTAAGTAAACTACGCACTTGATCGAAGGATCACGTCTGTAAAATGTTATATGGGGCGCTTGTCCTTGTGAATGGCATGTTTTGCCAGAAAATGAATCTCAATTTGGGTATAAAGATGCACCGTTGGTGCTAGAGCGTAACACGTTAGTTGTGGTCATTAAACCCTGAACGATGTGCTCGTTTGAGTTGTAAAGGAGGGGGAACCTTTACGCGTATCATTGTAATCAGATATAGATCCGAGCTTGAGTTATAACCGGATATAAATCCAAGTTTAAGTTATAAGAGGAGCGTAGCGACGCATCCGCTCTAATTTATGTCGGGTGTTAGCCATCGCGTTTTTGTATGTAAGTTGGGTGTTAATCACCACGGTTTTGACTTAGAATTTGGAGATTCCCAGTGAGTCTAACTGTTTGGCAACTAGGGTGTATACGTAGCCGCTAGGGCGTTCGTATTTATGCAGTAAAGTAGTGAAGCAGACATGGTGCTGCCAAGTACTCCCCTGCCCCCGGGCTTGGGCGGAAAGAAATTTTCGAGCAAGCCTAATTGTTTTAAAATAGAGGTAGTAAAGATAATATGATCGCTCTTAAAAAGATGCATAATGTAAAAGTTGGAGGGGTGACTTTCCTTCTATGTAGCGGTTGTCCAGATTGCCCCCGTGCATGCGTTGCGGCATATATATCCTCCCATCGTTGTGGGTTTTGTTTTCCCACGTTGTGGGTATGTTTGAGTATTGAGAGACGTAGGAGCGTGCGTGTGTTAGACGCTTGTGTCCCCTTGATCTGGTCGTTGTATACTTGGAGATACACTTCGGAGTCTTGCTCCTTTATTTTCTTATCATGTCCATAGAATGTCAGATTCGACAATCATTAGTTATGAGTTTTTATAGACATATAACTTTATATAAATTCATACTCATTTGAATTTTGCAAGCAAGCCATGGACAATAAATAGTGTAGGGAATAGATGCTTCCCTGAATTCGGCGTTTCGCGACACCTATTGACAGATTTTGACCGCGGTTGACTATTGTTGACCGGTTTGACTCATGTCGGATGGTTTAATTGATGTTGACCAGTTTGATCAGTGTTTAACCGATTCTCTGGTTTGACCGGTTCGATTGATGTTGACTGGTTTGGTCAGTTTTGCGACATGATGCGGTATTGAGCGATCGTAGATAGATTATAAATTGTTTCCCTTCCATCTCCATACGTTTCCTCTAATGTCAAAAGGTAATAAGTTGTATATATATCATGCCCCCAAGCTAAGGAGAGGTGTCGCCTCTTCTTGGTTTATATAACATCGTAACACAACACATGATGTGGATGTAAGATACTCGATAAAATGATGATATAATTATTCATACATGCATGTACCAATGCACACATTACGATAATATTGTATGAAAGAGCTATACATGTAGCATTATGGTGTAGCGATCAGACACTGAATAATGTGTCTTGGATCCCTCGTGACTATTTTAATAAGTAACGTTTTGCTACCGCTGATAAAACATACATGCAGTATTAGAAATGATCACAATGCATCTTTAATTACTAGTCCCTAGAGGGTATATTAGACATTTATGCCCCCCACTTATAAGTTGCTAGTAACGCGAGTTGGTCCTCACGATAATGCCTAGGTTTTAACCGACAGGTTGCCCTAGTTAACTATGCACATTCATGATCATGTAACTATGAATTAGCTCATGCATGTTAATGTAGCAGTAATTGCATTAAGTATGTTTTACTCCAAAGCTCCTATATGTGCTTATCGCCATGATATCAAAGCAATAGCTAACTTATGTAAATGAATAGGAGACTCATCTTGCTAGCTTAGCTAGTAAGCTTCTTGATGGTGAGTTTCGGTGTTGAGACTCCATGCCTTTGAAGTAAACGCTCCATAGCTTATAAGATCGACGATAACCTTGAGCTTTGAAGCTTAGCATAGTCAACGCTTTGTAATTTTGATAAGCGATGATGGTTGTGATCTTCGGGTTTTGATGCTTAACAAAGCTAACATCCTCGTAGCTAGAGGTTCAATTGCATTCGTTTGCTAAGATTCCCTTCATACAAATGAATAAATATAGATAACTACATAATGGTACCAAACGTGGATGTTTATATTAAAATGGAGCAATTAAATGCAAGTGTAATGGGGACTTATCTGGCGTTTAACAAAGTTGACTCAATAGTTCGTAATGACTCAATAGTGCCTGAGCATGAAGTTTTTTGCCGGTTTGACCAACATTGACCGGTTCAGTGGTTGACTGGTTCGACCGCTGGTTGAACGGTTTTTATTGATCAGTTTTGTGCATTTTGGGAGGTCCGTTCACTAATTTAGACCTCCGACTAACTCCACAGCAGCTCTCCCAAGACAGACCGTAGGAAAACAAATCGATGCTGGATGTTAGGCTCGGCAGAAGCAGCTGGGTTGAATGGTGAGGTCGGAGCACCGATTATCTTACGAAGTCACCATATGCCTCAGTTAACTTAGTCACCGGAGAAACAAAATCACCCGGCAAGGAGCACAAAATAGCTGATACACACTATTCCTATGCACATTTTCTTAACGTCATGTGATCCAAAGGAGCCTAAAGCCCATATAATAATTGTATAGCTCAAAGTGAACACAAAGCCCATGTATAGGTTTGATTTTCAGTACCTTTTCAGCGTTTTCCTACCTCGTCACTTTTAATCAGAATTAGGTTTCCTAATTGATGAAGGAGGTGGCCACATAGCAACAACGTCCCTGTAAGTCCCTCACTAATCACCAACCTTGATCTCATCAATCGCCAAGTCCCCACGTCTACCAGAGGCTCCACGGATGCGGTGTGGAGGTTGATCGTCGAACGGATGAGCTTAGAGGCCGAGACAGATGCGAACAGCCTCCTTTGATCACTGAGGTTGATGATGTCACCACCAGCTGGTGGGAGAAACCTAATTTTAGGAGCTGGAGTGGCCGACCGGAAGAGGGACCAGAGTGGCCGGGTTTAAGGTCTCGGACCCTTATAAGTTATGTTATATGTCGACGGCTCATTAGATCCCATTGTCCATCTCCCATCAGGACGAAGGTGAGTTTGCTAAATGGGTTGGTTACTTGAACGGTCCGTTAATAAGTGAAGGCCTAATAGATTAATTTTGTGGCCCCTCCTTCCTTCCTCGTTCGTAAAGGGAAGTCTATGGTGGCCGAGCTCTTTCATGTCCGCTGGTGGCGCAGATCGGAGCCGAGGATTTTAGAAGCGTAGCTCCGAGGTGAGCCGAATTGCTTGGTGATGAGTGATTTGCCACGCCACGTCGGCTTGTCCGTTGATAAGGAAAATCGACGCATGAACTCAACAAAATTTCGATTGTCACTGTTGGATCGCGGTGGAACTCCGGTACGGACTTTGACGGCAATCCTAGCTCCTTTGCTCCACGCAATCCTGCAAGAGGGGAGTCCGTTGATAAGGAAAATCGACGCATGAACTCAACAAAATTTCGATTGTCACTGTTGGATCGCGGTGGAACTCCGGTACGGACTTTGACGGCAATCCTAGCTCCTTTGCTCCACGCAATCCTGCAAGAGGGGAGTAGAGGGCAGTGGCCCAGAATCCCTCTCCGATGCTTAACGTAAGTATGGCAGTCAACAAGGCAAGCAAGCAGTATTTTGTGTATGTGAAACGTAACCCTAATCTGGAATAACTTCCCTCCTTTTATAGAGGAAAGGCTATCCCAGTTACCTGATTGGGCGGTTGGATTGTGATCCACTATCCCACATATCTCGCCGTATATCTTGCCACGTATCTTGCACAGTTATTCGTATCCCACATATCTCGCCCATTATACCACTACTGTAATCGTGGCGAGATTTCCGGGATTGTGCTCTTACTGGCGAGTCTCGATCATTATCGGAGACTCCCAAGTTACATCATTGAGGATTCGGTGTCGGGGAGTGGTGTCAACTCCCACATCGGGACCGACTACGTCCAGGTCCGATGTCTTCGGGGCTCTCCCCTGTCGGAGCCATACTTGCTCGGGGCCATTCAATGTCGGGGCCTCCTTCAGTCGGAGCCCTTAGCCTTCCAGCAGCCCAGCTCCTGGCCCACCAGGCCTAGTCGCCGTTTGCCAATCGTTAGGGGGCCTAACGGCCTTCGCCATGGCCCATCATTTGCCCCCAAGACGTGAGGGACTTATAGTACGTCGCGTCTTTCAGTATCGGACCCCTCCACATCCCAGTCGGGGGTTTTTATCTGAAACGCTGGAGGCCATTGCCTTACTTCTGTCGGAGGCCTTTGCCTTGGATCTCTTCAAGATCCTTTGGGATCCTGCTTGAATTCGAGGGGTTTTCTTGATCAGACCAGCATTAAATGCTGATAGGAGGTGAAGGAACGTTTCGGGTTCCGCATGCCTGCTTTCTGAAAAAGCACTTTTCAACCACCCGGTACGTCATTACTCTTGTCTTATCTGTCCCATGCGTCCTGACGGTTCAAATTGAAACCGTTTCGCCTTCGTCGAATTGGCACGTTTCCCCCTTGGACGCTCATGATCGAATCGTTTTGAATTCTGTGGCTCAGATTGCCCACCTCTTCAGTTTCCTTTTCCTTCTCTTATAAAACCCTAAATCCAGACCTTGTTTTACTTTTCCCTTACTTCTTCTTCTCTGCGATCCCAAGAACCCTAATTCTTCTCACTCCAAGGTTTCATCGGCGTTTTCAGCATCCAGATTTTCCGATCACGATCACTTCAAGGTTTCACCGGCGTTTCCAGCTTCCAAATTTTCCGATCACGATCACTTCAAGGTTTCACCGGCGTTTCCAGCTTCCAGATTTTCCGATCACGATCACCTCAACCACCATGTCTGGTAAGGTTCTTCACCTTATTACTCTTTTCCCATTCATCTTTGGTTTTCTTAGGCTTCAATTTTCCCCTCCTTCCTTCCCTCGACGATTTTCAGCCGAGGGATCTGCTACTGTTGGCCAACCTTTCGTCTTCAAGTATCTCAAGAACACGCTTGCACCTATTAGCTACGATAGGGCTTGTATAGAGTGTGGCATCTTTGAATCCTCCTTCGGAGCCCGCTATCCCTATGAGCAGTTCAATTCTCGCGAGGCCCGGATTACGCTCCCCAAAGGGGACGAGGTGTTCATCTCCCCATGGCAGATTCGTGCGGGAATTCGACTTCCTAAACGGCGACTAGGCCTGGTGGGGCAGGAGCTGGGCTGCTGGAAGGCTAAGGGCTCCGACTGAAGGAGGCCCCGACATTGAATGGCCCCGAGCAAGTATGGCTCCGACAGGGGAGAGCCCCGAAGACATCGGACCTGGACGTAGTCGGTCCCGATGTGGGAGTTGACACCACTCCCCGACACCGAATCCTCAATGATGTAACTTGGGAGTCCGATAATGATCGAGACTCGCCAGTAAGAGCACAATCCCGGAAATCTCGCCACGATTACAGTAGTGGTATAATGGGCGAGATATGTGGGATACGAATAACTGTGCAAGATACGTGGCAAGATATACGGCGAGATATGTGGGATAGTGGATCACAATCCAACCGCCCAATCAGGTAACTGGGATAGCCTTTCCTCTATAAAAGGAGGGAAGTTATTCCAGATTAGGGTTACGTTTCACATACACAAAATACTGCTTGCTTGCCTTGTTGACTGCCATACTTACGTTAAGCATCGGAGAGGGATTCTGGGCCACTGCCCTCTACTCCCCTCTTGCAGGATTGCGTGGAGCAAAGGAGCTAGGATTGCCGTCAAAGTCCGTACCGGAGTTCCACCGCGATCCAACAGTCACATGGAAGAAATCCATCTCGGACTGATACTCCTCCTCCTTAATCAAGATCAAGAACCCCACGTGCAAAGGTCCCAAAATCAAGAATCCCATACGTACTCAGATTGCTGCTTGGAGCAAGTATGCCCACCGTCTGAGAATTCATTGGCTAATCACAAGCCTTACTTGCTAAATCCCCACCGCCGTGGAGGAAGCAGACGATCGGGTGTTTGTTTTTGTCGGAGGAGGATATTAATGGCGGTGACGGCGGTCGGTATAGGCGAAGGTAGAGAGGTCAAATTGTGAATCCGATGAAAACTTTCATCCTTCTTGGCAACAACAACTAGTTAACACCAATTGACTTGGCTGTGTCAACAACTCCTAACTCAGCTCTTTGATTTTCATCCTTAATGGTCTAGTCTCGACAAAGATGATTGATTGTCGACGATCGGATTTAGGATTTTGATAGGGTCGAATCAAACAAGGCTTGTTGCTCGATTCCCACAGACGGTGCTAAATGTTGGATCCTGGAAATACCGGGTTGGTTTCTGCAGTGTCTCCGAACTTCTTAGTCTTCGAATCTCGTGCGCGCACCGGCGATCCCTCTTCGACGGTCAAATTAGTAACCGTTCATATAAAGAGAGAGATCACGGATTCTATATTATTTTTCATATATCAAATGTTTATTAGAGGATTCTTTATATAAAATAACATAATAATTACTATGGTATATAGCCATTTATTGACGATGACCGTTATGGTAACAGAATATTTAAGCAATTACTGTTATGGTAGTTGAACATTAATAGCTGATTGACCGTTTTGACATTAGACTATTTATAGTTAATACCTATTATGGTATCAAATAAGTATGTTTATATCAATATCCATCAGTTATATTAGACGTATTCTGTTTGATCTAATCTTTTATGTATTAATTTCAAACTAGGTGGGCTACCCGCGCGTTGCGCGAATAATACGTAAATTTGATTTTTGTACTGATAATTAATTCAATTGGTATTTACTAATCGAAATAATTTATTCAATGCAAATGAATCACTACTACATATTTAAGATATATCTATAAATAAGCTTATATAGTTATATCTTAAGGTGCTTGAACAAAAAATATATTTGTTAGTTAATAATATATTTATGCATAAGATATTACATTTTTTTTTGTATACTCATTACAAACCATATATCGTACACATTTTTATAGTAATTTACACATTTAATTAATAAATAATTAAAACTTTAATTAATATTTTAGATTATAATGTTAAATATAATTATTATTTTTTCGGTTGAAATATAATTGTTTATTCATGTGAAAATATATGATGATGGAATATACTTATGTTGGTTAAAATAAACGTGTGGAAAAAATGTTCAGTGAGAACTAAGAACAAACCAAGGTGCGGTTTTAGGATTCAGATCACTTGACACATGTCTTTAGATTTAGTATTTTCTTTCTAGGGTCACCAATCTCAATAGTTTTTTAGAAAAAAACTACAAAATTAATTACACTCGGGATACGTGTCAAGATCTTAACGGTGAGGCACGATCTGAGGCATGAAGAGTAGGGCATGAGATATGGATCCCAATTTTAGACCTTTTTTTTCTAATTAATAACTATTTGGATATGTAATTTAGTTATTTGTAACTTAAAAAACTGACCAACCAATAGAATAGTTTGTATTGACAAATAAGTCATACAAAAGATTATGTGACAACCATACATTAATCATGTCGAAATTATATTATATTATGTTATATAAAAAATAAATATATATTTATAGTATCTTATTTGTTTTAAACACTTGTGTTCACTTTTCTTATTCTCCTCATATTTTTTATTTTGCAAATTTTATAAATTAATGAAACTAAATACAGTTCTATAATAATTATATTCACTAAAAGATATATCAAATATATTTTATATGTTTTAGTTTTATTTTTTTACAATTCATTTATGTATAATTTAAATGGTATTTCATACGAATTGTTAATACATGTATTTATTTATATTATTTTTAACATATTTTATTATGTGTTTACTTTATTTATGTTTGGCTGATATTTTAGTGCAATTTTGTTTTATATTCATTACATATATTATTATTGATCTAAATTCAAATATTACTTTAATATAAGATATTAGTAAAAATGAAGCAAAATGAAATTTCATTTTAGGAGTTTAGGAAGAATTTTAGCATGTCACATAAGTAAATGTAAGTTTGTAACTCATGATTTATGTTGACCAATATATTTGTTTAATTTTTTTTAAATTTATTTACTTGTTATCATTATGAAGGGTAATCAGTTTGTTTATATATATAAATAATATATGGAAAAAAAAGTCTCAATGCAATTATGTCACACTATCTTTAAATTTTATTAAAATAAAATACAATATGATAATATACAAATAAAATTATTGTATGTAAGATAATATTAAAAATTTATTTGTAAATATTATATATGTCACACACACACATATATATATATATATATTGCTTAAAATATATGCGATATACATGGCAAATTAATAAAATTATATATGACAATAACATAGAGGGAATATCTTCCTTAATACTTTATTATTATGTAATATGAGAGGCATAGAGGGAGAGAAGACAGATGATAATTTGTAACGGTTTAGTAAAAAAAAACGGTTGTTGTAGTGCAATAGGAGAGCTTCAAGCTCATCTAAGTATGTAGAGATGCTTATGTGGAGAATGCCACATAAGCTAAGAGAGATAATACATGAGATGGACCTACTAGATTAGTTTATTTGTACATATCATTACTCTATTTTAGTACTAGTCAATCATACATGAAACACATCTAAATTATATTATATATAGATCTTCTACAATTCGTTTAACGAATCATTTAAGAGACGGTGAATTGCACCAGAGAAATGTTACTATTCAGGTTTGTAATCAACATGTATTTACTTAAATTTGAAGATGTTCTTTTGTGGAGCACATGTTTCGATTGTCATATTAATGTATACAACATTTTTGGAAAAAAAAAATCCCTAATAATCAATTGTAGAATGCTATTGTATATAAGTAAGTATAAATGATTAGTTTCTAAACTCTGAATAGCTTTATCTACTCATAATTGTAGAATCTTCATACAACATCTACTGATGAAAGATGCAGAGTTTTCTCCATTTTCATAAAATGTGTAGATACCAGGTATACTCAGTGATGAGATTTAATGTTATGGTGCAATTTTTTTCTTTTAATTATACATGTGTGTGATATATCTCATTTATTGATCTAATATTCATCCAGGGAATCAAAAAATGGCTATTATTCAGACGCAAAATTCGGATAGGTAATGTTATATCCCTCGCAATGCTATTACTAAGTGCATTTAAAGTATATAATATACTCATGAAAGGAATAAGACATTGCATATCATGCACATAAGCAGAAGCTTAAGGAGCTGAGTAATTACTTCCTCAGGTTGCAGAATGTTGCATGTTAGTTTTTTACCATGTTGAAGAAGCTGAGAGGACAGGAGTAGAAGCAACTGCTTTTCGGGTAGCTTAACAAGACCCACTTTATCAATTGAAAAGGGACTATAGTTTTATAATCGAATTCATTAGTTTTAAGAAAGTATAATAAGTGCTCTTCTCTCTTGTTTCTGTTTTTTTTTTCAGTTGGTGAATGATATGACAAGTTAATGATGGCAAACTTGAAAAACGGGAAAGATAGTTTGACATATGATTCCTTAAAGGTATTTAATTGTATGGTCGGTCTCTACTTATGTTCAACTCGGGGTTGAAAGCTCCATACACGCTCTAACAGAACACTAAACAATGTTAAAATGCAGGTCTTAAAGGATATCAAATATGCTAATAGGTCTCAAATGATATCAAATATGCTGGTAAGCAGCCAATTGTATCTTGGGGACCTAGGTATGTACCATGTAATAAGTAAGTTGGTAAGATTTTGGAAAAATAACATGCAAGTTCTAGCCAAGACTTTTATATTGCCCCTAGCTTTAATAAGAAAACTGAAAGAGCTTTCTATACCACACTGAGAGATTCTTACCACACTAAATTCATGAATCTTTCTTATATTTGGTTATTAGTTCATCATTTGGGGATTTTGATAAATTTTGTTGTATATAGAATCTTATGTGAAGCTACTACAATTTTGCAAGTATAACACAATATTCAGTAAGGACTGGGTCCTCTAGACATGCGATTGCTTGCTGCTCGGAGGAATGATTATGTTATCTTTTAATGGTGTTAATGACAGTCTTATTTGCAAAAACTTGGATAGTGTTGTTTATAATTCTTGGTATTTAATGTTTATGGTGGTATGTTATCCTTTCACTTGACAATTTAATCTTGGAAGTTTGATATTATATCATATATATTTGTGTTATTAATATTAATTCTATTTATATATTTATATATATATATATATATATTAGATTAAATTAATATATATTGTTAGATCGTGTCCCTCGGGTCGTCAGGTCTCTGATCCGAGTGGCACTTCTCACGAGTAAATTGCTTTCTTTGATAATCAGTTTACTCGTAAATGTGATCCGTCAGCTCAACGTGGTCCGTCGTCTCGCTCCCTGCCTACTTGCACAAGGGGCAATATCGAGCACGAAGAGGGGGGTGGTGCTCGATGTGCCCTCTCCGATGCCTAAGTCAGTCTGAGATTCTTAGATAGATAAAGTAGAGAGAAGGCAAAGCTGAAAATGTGTAAAGATGCCACATGATGGAAATGAATAGAACTTGAGCAGTATATATAGGTTACATGGGGATTAAGGTGTCTTAATGACACCGTTAATCCCTAAACGTACTTAAATAGCACATAACGACAGGATTAGACTCTTAAAAGTATGGAGAGGTGGGTAAAATTGGCTAAGTGTTGGACGGGTAAAGATATGTCAGAACGCCGCGGGGGACGGTCCGTGTGACAAGATTTGAGACGTCGGATACACTCCCGAGGGAAGGGATAAGAAGTCTGGGAGGGGTCCCGAGGCCTTCGGGGTCGGATGGAAAAATCTGACCCCCAAGGCCTGAAATTGGGCCACACCCGATCTCTGCCACTACAGATCAGGTGGGGTCGCACCCGATCTCTGGGGTAGAGACCGGGTGGGGCACCCGATCTCTGCCCCTAGAGATCGGGTAGGGTCGCACCCGGTCTCTGGGGTAGAGACCGGGTAGGTGCACCCGATCTCTACGGGTGGAGATCGGGTGGTCGATGTCCCGGGCGGGTTACCTTAGTTCGTGGGCTGCGTGTTCGGGTCAAAGTTTCGAATTATAATCGTAAGTGGGGTGATTAAAATAAGACAGTCTGAATGGAGACGGGTTCAAATTGGGCGTATATCCATCACGTGCCCCCGAGTCAACCAATGGCTTAACCCTTGATTGACTCTATTTTACGATGGGATGACAAGCACAATTTGAAACCGTATTGTTACCTCTTGACGAATCATTTGCCTGTCTGTGGACGCCTTTTCCGGGCCTTATCCTCTATTTGCTCAAAATAGAGGAAGAGTAAACGTTAGAGCAAAAAGGGGACGTGCTTAGACACACGTCCGAAAAATGTGGATATAAAAATCCAATCTTCGCATTCATGCATTCTAAAAATATGTACATGCATGGAGATGCAATGCAATCATGGATATGGACTAAGGTAACTTCATTTTACACCATCATAATCAAAACGTGCACATGTGGGGTGAACCTTGTCTGTGGAGAAATGCTTAGACCGGGTCTAAAAAATTTCTAAGTATGGGAATGTAAAATATATGCACATAAGAATGCTAACTTGAGTAAACACAGATATATCATGAGCATGAAGGTGTGTACTAGCATACATGTAAGTAAAAAAACAAGTATGGAAGTGGGTGTGGACATGCTGCAATCGTGGACATGAATGTATGCAGGAATACATGGCAACCATGTATATGGATGTCTAAGTGTTGAAAGCATATGAGTGTGCATGTGGGCATGCACGTGAGCGTAAGTATATGTATGTATGTATGTATGTATGTATGTATGTATGTATGTATGTATGTATGTATGTATGTATGTATGTATGTATGTATGTATGTATGTATGTATGTATGTATGTATGTATGTATGTATGTATGTATGTATGTATGTATGTATGTATGTATGTATGTATGTATGTATGTATGTATGTATGTATGTATGTATGTATGTATGTATGTATGTATGTATGTATGTATGTATGTATGTATGTATGTATGTATGTATGTATGTATGTATGTATGTATGTATGTATGTATGTATGTATGTATGTATGTATGTATGTATGTATGTATGTATGTATGTATGTATGTATGTATGTATGTATGTATGTATGTATGTATGTATGTATGTATGTATGTATGTATGTATGTATGTATGTATGTATGTATGTATGTATGTATGTATGTATGTATGTATGTATGTATGTATGTATGTATGTATGTATGTATGTATGTATGTATGTATGTATGTATGTATGTATGTATGTATGTATGTATGTATGTATGTATGTATGTATGTATGTATGTATGTATGTATGTATGTATGTATGTATGTATGTATGTATGTATGTATGTATGTATGTATGTATGTATGTATGTATGTATGTATGTATGTATGTATGTATGTATGTATGTATGTATGTATGTATGTATGTATGTATGTATGTATGTATGTATGTATGTATGTATGTATGTATGTATGTATGTATGTATGTATGTATGTATGTATGTATGTATGTATGTATGTATGTATGTATGTATGTATGTATGTATGTATGTATGTATGTATGTATGTATGTATGTATGTATGTATGTATGTATGTATGTATGTATGTATGTATGTATGTATGTATGTATGTATGTATGTATGTATGTATGTATGTATGTATGTATGTATGTATGTATGTATGTATGTATGTATGTATGTATGTATGTATGTATGTATGTATGTATGTATGTATGTATGTATGTATGTATGTATGTATGTATGTATGTATGTATGTATGTATGTATGTATGTATGTATGTATGTATGTATGTATGTATGTATGTATGTATGTATGTATGTATGTATGTATGTATGTATGTATGTATGTATGTATGTATGTATGTATGTATGTATGTATGTATGTATGTATGTATGTATGTATGTATGTATGTATGTATGTATGTATGTATGTATGTATGTATGTATGTATGTATGTATGTATGTATGTATGTATGGATGGATGGACGGGTCGTGAACATAAGCGTGAGTGAAGGCATTGGTGCACTTGTAGATGTAAATCATAAATATGAATATAAGTGTAAGAGTGAGATAGCCCCCATTTTACCCGAGAGTGCTAGCTCTGTCACTTCATGGGACACATCGTTCTGCCTCCCTCGTATTAGTACGAGCATTGTCTTTAATACTCAACTTTTGACAGGTGTGACATTTTCCTTCCTTTGCTGGAGCGTGTGTATGGCTCTTGACCCTTGTCCTGCAATTTATTTTACATGAAAGTGGGGGTGAAAATGCTTACAAGCTTTTCTTCTTACCTGCCGCGTACGGAGAGGTTTCTTGACATATGTTAAGGACTTCCCCTTACTTCGGATGTGTCAGAGCGTCGTTTCTTTTGGGGGAAGCTAAAAGTTCGCCCCCTTTGTAGTGCTTCGGGGTTTGTTCCTTTTGGCGGTGTATCTCGCCCTTTGATGGTCGGATCTCTTAGGTATCGATTTTTCCCCCGTAGCTTGATGTTGAGGTTGTCCCGTAATGGGCGTATCCCGCCCTTCCATGAGTAAGGGTCGAACTTTGCGTCGGTTGCTCGGACGGTTGGTCCACCTTTGGGGAGTTTTCTCCTTTGGACAAGGAGACCATGAAGATCATTTATCAAAGCAATGGGATCAATTCTCATTTTCATGTGTCTTGGGTGTCCAAGGTGGACTTGTATGAGGCTGGGATTCACTTGACCCTTCCTTTCATGAGTCTGGTATGTCATCAATCCACTTGTTTTCATTCATCTTTTGTTTCCTCCTTGTAGGTTGGTTTCATGGAAAAACGTATAATGTGCAGGCGGAACATTACGAACGCACCGTTGATTTGGATAGGAAGAAGGTACCCTCTAGCTCTGCTTCTGAGGTCAAGAAATATTCTAAGTCAGGGAAGGTTGCAGAGGCTGCTAGTATGCTCCTTTTCTATTCTCTTTCCTTTATGATATACTTATGACTGTCCTCATGTTGCTTTCTTCTTGTTGTTAGAGCGTTCGGCCCTGATTATCGAGCGGGTTCTTGCGGTGGGCGAGAGTTCAAGTCAATCCAAATCCAAGGCACAGAAGCCTGATTCTGAGGTCGGGCCCTCGACTTCCAAGAAGAAGAAAGCCACGAGAGACTCTTCTTCAAGTGTCCGCTTGCCGACTCTCTCTCGTGATAAGGAGATAGTGGTCGAAGAGGCGCCCTTTTTGCTAGACGAAGGGAAGAAGCCTGTGTTAAGACGATGAGATGACCATAGATCTTGATGTCTCTCCTCCATCCTCTGTCCCCCAGTCGAGGGGCCGAGTCTCAGGTCTATTTCTTCTTCATGTAGGTTTGATGACTTTGAAGGTGCCTTTGGCATACCTATGGGGTCATGTGAACAACCATTGTGTTGAAGATCTTACTTTTGGTGATGGTGTGATCATCCCCTTTCATTGAGACTTATTTCTTTTGTCATGGCTCTAATTAAGATAGCAAATTTATGCTTGAAATTTTGGTGGAGACTGCTCTCGAGTTAGTCTCTATATCATAGTTGTGATCGTTGTGGGGGTCGTTTCGTTATATGTCCCCGATAGTGCTTGCCGTGATTCTCCGCTTTATGGTTGATTTCGTGAAATATAGAGGTTGTCTTCATAATAAGGACGTCTCCTACCTGGTATCATTTAGGAAGGTTTAAATATAATTGCAGACGTTTGATGAGCGTATGAAGGGTATTGCTTTTCCCTTTTCCTTGAACCTCCTTTTAAGGTTAGACGTAGGCTCTTTAGGTTTGTGGTCGTAATAGCATCCTCACGATGTGTATACTTGATAGCCGTTTCTTGGTGTGTGAACATGATAGCCACCTCTTGGTATGTGGACATGATAGCCACTTTGTAGTGTGTGGACATGATAGCCACTTCACCTCGTGTGGACATGATAGCCACTTCGCGTCGTGTGGACATGATAGCCACTTCACGATATATGGAGTTGTTCTTTAGCATTCCTTTCTTATTGGAGAACCTTCATCACTATAGTTGCCTTTTGTTTAGGCTATGTTTGTTGGGTTTGGTCCCGACATCTCGTCTTGTCTGATGTTGTATCCTTTATGATTTTGGGATGCCCTCTTCGAAAGATGTGCTTGACAATATGCCAGGGCGATGCTTTGTCGACAGTCATGCTTGACGATGTTCAAGTCGAATGCGAGCAGAGGTCATGCGAGGGCGGTATACGGGACAGTAATGTTTGTCAGAGGTTGCCTTGGGTGACTTGTTAAGCGATTCTTCTTCGTAGGTCATTTTGAATGACTTGTGATTTGCTTGCCTATTGTTGTGTTTCTTTTCTTTATGATGTTTGCCTTGGCTTGTGGTATGGATAGTTGGATAACTTGTTACTTGGTTGTGGTAGCCTTTTGTGGTTGGTTCTCTGCATAGTCCTTTCTTGTGTTTGCACTTAACTTTATTGATGTCTCTTTAGCTTCCTCTTGTGTCGGGATACCTATAATATTATCATGAACAAACTCGTGTGTCTCTCATATCATGTATCCTTACTTTAAAAAGTCAAGTTTTTCAAAGTATGTTGTTGTAATCAAAAAGTATTTACGAGATAGGCTCTCGGAGGGCACAGAATGTGTTCACGAGACAGGCTCTCGGAAGGCGCCGAATATGTTCGCGAGATAGGCTCTCGGAAGGCACGGAGTTAGTTCGCGAGATGGGCTCTCGGAGGGCGCAGAGATTTTCACGAGATAGGGTCTCGGAGGGCACATAATTAGTTCGCGAGATAGGCTCTCGGAGGTCACATAATTAGTTCACGAGATAGGCTCTCGGAAGGCACATAATTAGTTCGCGAGATAGGCTCTCAGAAGGCACATAATTAGTTCGCGAGATAGGCTCTCGGAAGGCACATAATTTTTCACGAGATGGGCTCTCGGAAGGCACAGAGTTAGTTCGCGAGATAGGCTCTTGGAGGGCACAGAATTTTTAATGAGATAGGCTCTCGGAGGGCACGAAACTTTTCACGAGATAGGCTCTCGGAGGGCAAGGAACTTTTTACGAGATAGGCTCTCGGAAGGCACAGAGTTAGTTCGCGAGATAGGCTCTCGGAGGGCACATAATTTTTCACGAGATAGGCTCTCGGAGGGCACGGAACTTTTTACGAGATAGGCTCTCGGAGGGCACGAAACTTTTCACGAGATAAGCTCTCGGAGGGCACATAATTTTGTATTTTAAAACTACTATCAAGATACGCTCGTGGGGGCGTAGAAACTATTCACGGGATAGGCTCCCGGAGAGCGCAGAAGTTTTCGTAGTTTAAAACTACTCTCAAGATACGCTCTTGGGGGCGTCAATATTGTTCGCGGGACAGGCTCCCGGAGGGCGCAGAATTTTTCGTCGTTTAAAACTACTCTTAAGATACGGTCTTGGGGGCGTCGATACTGTTCGCGGGGCAGGCACCCGGAGGGCTTAGAATATTACTTTACCTTGTGTCATTTTCCAGGTAGGGTGCGTCTTTGATACACCTTCTGAATCTTTACTTGAGTTTTCTCTCTATGATATTGCCTGTTACCTAGCCTTTTCCTGAGTGTGGGAGATCACCTTTCGAGGGCGATGCTTGTATGTTGCACACTTAGGACGAGTCCGAACAGGGAGTTGAGGTTGTTTTCCCTCTTATGTGACCTCTTCTAGGAGAAGAGGTGTTGCATGTTCTTACGACCTTCTGCTTCTAGTCTCTTATTTTATACTTAGGTGGACTACCAAGCACTTGTTCGTTTGGTGCCCCCCAAGTTGCTTGGTGGTCATACTGTCTTTCATACTTGGCTGTTGAAGGCCTCTAGTTTATTTTCTTGGTTGGGTACTCCTTATGCTTGGGGCTCCTTAATCTTGTGTTGTACCCAATATGTCTGCCTGCTTGGGTGCGATGGGTGATTTACCTTCTCTTGGTAATTGGTTGTGGTAGTGTTCATATCCAGAGAAGGCTTATAAATTATTGCCCCATCTTCCTTGTGTTTTGAGAAAAACGCTTTTGCGGTGATTATCGAGTATGAATAACGTATCTTGGAAGGGGTTGCATTTGAGTTGAAGAGCTTTCTCATAGCATGGTATCTCGAGTTTTTTAACTTGAAGCTGTGTTTCAGACTAGTGAGTCTGATTCATGCCCCTTGCTCGGGCATGGGGGGTCCGATCGGGCTGTAATAATCTTCTTGAAGTGTTGTGGTACTTAGTGTGCTTCGCCTTTGCCTTTACATTGAATATTTTTCAATGCTTTTAGGGAGTGCCACATAGGTCATGTCCCTCCCACCTCCAATCTTCTTGATTATAGGCTCCCCTTGAATTAGGACTTGAACTGAAAAAAGATATTCTCTTTTAGATTTTCAGGTGATGTCCCATGATTTTCCATGGGTTTGCCCCCGTATTGGCTATGACTTGTTGGATAACTTCATTAGAGGTTGTGTTTGTGTTGTGGACGTATGCATGTTTATGGGGTGTCAAGCTGAAAAGTTCCTTCTATTTTCCTTTGTTGTAGCCTTTACTCATCAAGTGTTTGGCTTATAAACTTAAAGGCGGGACTTTCCCCTATCACTCTCTTTATCGGGGTTTTCCTCTTGATGAGATGTCAAAGGAAAATGTTTTATCATTCACAGACAAGGTGCTTGATCAGGATGTGCGTCTAGGTCAATCTTGAAACCTTATTTCCCAAGCTTTTGAGCTCTTCCATTGTTGATCTTGTAGAACTATTATCATGCTCTAAGGCCTTTGATGGGAGGTGTATCTCCTTTTTCATATTCTGGTTGTTGCACTATCTCTTTTGCTAATCGTGTATCTTTAGTGTTTCTTGCTTGGTGCATGACGTCAATTGCAGGATTTTCTACCGGTGCCTTTTGTTAGGACATGTATCCTTAGTTGCCTTTCTTTCTTATGAGATGGCGAATGAGTGTCCATGATCACCCAAATGCGTCACACTTGGTAGAGGTATGCGCCTAATCTTGAAGGCGCTATCTTGAATCTTCATGTACCTATCACTAATAAACATGTCATTCATTGCATATATAATACGGAGTCCAAAGATCTCCGGTTTAGGATCATATTTTGAGAACAGAAACACGGTCATCTGTTAGATAAACTCTTCATCTAGGGAGTTCATTTTTGCAAAGATAACTGCAAGGATACTTATAAGGATACGTCTTCCATCTTTGTTCCATCCTCATTTGCAGTGTTGTGTCCCTAATGGGTATGTTGATGTTCTGACCTCCCTTACTAGTAAGGGGTCCCTTAGTATTAGGTATGCTGGACTCTTCATTAGTATCATCAATAGCTGGACATGGGGGATTTCTGGCGAACTCCCTTCATGCACTATGATTCTCATCATGTCAAAGCTAGTGACCCCCTTTTATGACCAATATATCGCTGTGTGGAAACACTATGTTTTCCATATCCCTTTTTGAAAGCTGGATGATGGTTTCGCCCTTCTTCCTTTGCTAGGCTTGGGGCCCTTGAAAGGTCCTTGATTTAAGTGTATTCTATTACCTGAGATGAGCTTACTAGGTGTAGTCGCATCTCCTGGCTATTTTGTGAAATCATATAGATCCATGGAGGCGTTTGCCTCTTAAGGTGGACGTTGTCCATGTGATATAGTTTCCCCAATTTTTTGGAGGGATGTGCTCGCGACTGCCCCATCTTATGCTAATAGATATTCTCTTTATTTTTGTGAGGAGGGCATGTTGTGACTTGGATTGTGCCCCCCTTGTATATCAACGCCCGATGATGTCTTCCGACGAACATAGCACTAAGATTCTTGTTGGAAGGTTGTAGTGGGGGTAATCCCTTGTGACCCTCATGGTAATTCTTCTATAGGATGTTGAGAGTGTTCAACTTATTTTTGGAAGTAAGCCTTCCATCTTAGTGATCTTTTCCCAGAGTCTTGACCTTATAGGTGCCCTTTGAGATTGAACGATCTGCTCCTTATGTGTTACTTTGAGGAAGTTAAGCAAACGGTAGTGTCGAACAAACATGTTTTAACAATACCGTTTGTCGGCGGAGATTTTCTGATTAATGACGATGCTTTCGTTCGTTAGTGGTGTGCAGTCTTGGTGGTGACTCTCTTGGTTGCGACTGGGTTTTTGATGGACTCTTTAGTAGTCAACCTGTGTATATATAATACGGAGCCGGGGGGGACATCTGGTATGATCATTCTTGGAAAACATGGTGATATCAAGTATCAAAATCTACCCCTTTCAGGGAGTTGAATTGTCATGCAGTTAAATTAAATAAGAGGATATGAGAAGGATATGGGTGTGGGGGTGTTGATATCCCCTACTTCCTTGGTAATTTTAAGGTCGTCTCATTGCCGAGGCGGACTGGGTGGAGGTATATCCTCCGTACACGCTATGTGTGATCTCACTCCACTGTGCCTGTCTGTAAGTCTTCCCGTTGTAGTAGTGATGTAGTGACATAGTATGTCACTCTGTGAGTTACCTGCTTAAAGCCTTTTCTTTCAAACTGCCCCTCTATCCCTGGTAGGGGTGTACCGAGGGTTGTCTTGCACGAGGGGTTGGAACTTGTCGCGTTGTATCATGAGTAGGCGATTGTTGAGTTGTTGGGATGATGTCCCTCACTTTGAGCTCTCCTTGGAATGTCCCTTAGTGGGGCGTGGTCAGTCGGATCCACTGGCGGTGGTCTGTATCTTCTAGCTCTCATTGCCTCCTAGTATACTATCAATTCATCTATGGCTGACATGATTCCTTCTTTGATTTTCACGATGCCCTGTTGGAGGGCGCGGGTGTTGCTCTTTCTCTGGAAACTGCTAGTTGTTGGTACTGCTTTGCATGTGGATGTTGCTCCACTTGCGGGTATTGCCTTCCTTGCATGTTCCTCAAACCTCCCTATAGGCTAATAATTCTTCTAAGGTATTCATGAACCCTGGAGTTACTATTTGTGCTCCATGTGAATATATAGGCATTGGGTTGGTAGTATGAGCGTGGTTGTTGTTCTCTGGCCTTCCTTGTGCTGGCATACCATAAGGATATTCATTAGGATGTGTTCCATAATGGTACCCCTGTGGAGGTGCCGTGTATTGGTATCATTGGGATGGCACTCCTTGTTGCACGCCTTGCCCCTGTGGTCGCCGAGCCAATGGGGTCGAGGCAGTGGAAGACTCAGTCCCAGCTGGGCGTGATGGTCCTCCCTGGTTGTTTGGCTGAGGTGCCTGTGGGGTTGAATGAGGTTCAGGCGGTACAGGCTGCTTTTGCTGGTTAGTCTGCCTTGCGGTGGGTACAGGCTGTCCTCCTTGGTTGTTTGGCCTGCTGCCCCCAGGTGGACGGTTGTCCCTAGATGGTAGACTGTTCGTCATCCCTCTTGTGATAGCCAGTTTTTTGTTCAAAACCCACGGACGGCGCCAAGTGTTAGATCGTGTCCCTAGGGTCGTCGGGTCTCTGATCCAAGTGGCACTTCTCACGGGTAAATTGCTTTCTTTGATGATCTGTTGACTCGTAAATGTGATCCGCCAGCTCAACGTGGTCCTTCATCTCGCTCCCTGCCGACCTGCACAAGGGGCAATATCGAGCACGGAGAGGGGGGGGTGCTCGATGTGCCCTCTCTGATGCCAAAGTCAGTCTGAGATTCTTAGAGAGATAAAGTAGGGAGAAGGCAGACCTGAAAATGTGTAAAGATACGAAATGATGGAAATGAATAGAACTTGAGCAGTATATATAGGTTACGGGGGGATTAAGGTGGCTTAATGACACCGTTAATCCCTAAACATACTTAAATAGCACATAACGACAGGATTAGACTCTTAAAAGCATGGAGAGGTGGGTAAAATTGGTTAAGTGTTGGACGGGTAAAGAGATGTCGGGACGCCGCGTGGACGGTCCGTGTGACAAGATTTGAGACGTCGGATACACTCCCGAGGGAGGGGGTAAGACGTCTGAGAGGGATCACGAGGCCTTCGGGGTCGGATGGAAAAATCTGACCCCCAAGGCCTGGAATTGGGCCACACCCGATCTCTAAGGGTAGAGACCGGGTGGGATCGCACCCGATCTCTAGGAGTAGAGATCGGGTGGTCGGATGGAAAAATCTGACCCCCAAGGCCTGGAATTGGGCCACACCCGATCTCTAAGGGTAGAGACCGGGTGGGATCGCACCCGATCTCTAGGAGTAGAGATCGGTTGGGGGCACCCGATCTCTAGGAGTAGAGATCGGGTGGGGTCGCACCCGATCTTTAGGAGTAGAGATCGGGTGGGGGCACCTGATCTCTAGGGGTAGAGATCGGGTGGGTGCACCCGATCTATAGGGGTAGAGATTGGGTGGGTGCACCCGATCTCTAGGGTAGAGACCGGATGGGTGTACACGATCTCTGCCCCTAGAGATAGGGTGTGGCACCCGATCTCTACGGGTGGTCGATGTCCCGGGCGGATTACCTTAGTTCGTGGGCTGCGTGTTCGGGTCAAAGTTTCGAATTATAATTATAAGTGGGGTGATTAAAATAAGACAGCCCGAATGGAGACGGGTTCAAATTTGGCGTATATCCATCATATATTATAATAATTCCTAACAAATTCACTCACAAATTCCTTAGAATCTAATTCCTCACAAAACCCTTAATAAGCAACCCTATAAATTCTTTCACAAATTCCTTAGAATATAATTCCTCACAAACACTTAATAAGTAAACCCTTAAAATTCTCTCAAAAAAACCCTTAAATATGTTCACTCATAAAATCCCTTAATAATTTGTTACAGAAAACTCTAAAAAATCCAATATATTTTTTGAGGGATTTGATTTTTAGACGGTTAGATAAGGATTTTTTAAGGAATCCCTCACAAACGTTTTTAAGGGATTTTCCTATAAAACCGCATTTTTTTTTTCTAGCGGGGTTATTTGCTAAAATCATGTATCTTGCAAAATTTCTCACAAGATGATTTTTTTTTTTAGGGAATTTCGAAAATCCCTCAAAAAATTGACCCTCACAAATGGACAGATTTCTTGTAGTGATGCAGACATATAGATATAAATGAGTATATTTAATTGGTCCCTTGTGCTTTAACCAAGAGGACAATGAACTAATGTAACAAATTAAAGTGATAAACAAAAAATCAAACAAAACATATTGTTGCCCCCAACCCGTAAAAGAAAAAGCATATCCAATTTTTTTTAAATTTTTTTTATTTTTTATTTATTTATCTTGAACTTTATCGTATGGATTAATGTTATTCCAGGATAATTACCTTGATAGGCGCGGATAAGCTATGATAAGGATTAATTATCAAGCTGATAGCTAAATTTTACATGAATGTGCAAATTGCTAGACATACTTTTTTTTGTATCAAATTGCTAGTTGAACTTTATACATTGTACAAAAGTTAGCTCCGTCCATATTTATGCTAGCCTTAGACATAAAATACTTTAAAAAATTGCTAAAACACCATAAAATTTTACTACAGTAATATAATAACACGGTGTTTTATATAAAATCAAACTTTCAAACAATACGTGTTAAGAAGTAAATAAAAGAAAAAATGCAGCTTAAAAAATACAAAAAGAAAAATAATTTATTAAATATATTTAAAAATTCTATAAGACATAAACTTTAAAAGAATATTTAATTTAAATTTTTGAAACTTACAGTTATATATTTAACTTATATATATTTCTTACAATTAAATCGTAAAAATATATCATTTACCAATATATGGTATACAATTCTTGGTAACAAAGGGACTGCCAAGATCTTCAAACGATCACAAGATACAATGAAATTAATTGGAAGATCCATACATCCAAAAATCATTTGCGTGCATTTATGACACGACAAGATCTCCTGATCTCACCTGGAAGACCACTCTGCAACGATCCCAACCTGACCATAGCCTGACCAAACTTGGAGTTGAAGTCGAAACTATTGACGATCATTGCCACGGTGGAGCTGGTGAGCTGGTCTAGGGCAAGCTCTTGGTCGATTTGCAAGATTCCTTTGTGACCCTTGATTTGCCTATAGTAAGAATTATCAACGAGTGACGAACTCATAGCGTTCTGATCGAGATCTATCGGGTTATCGACCTTCTTCTTCGATTTCAGAGGGCACCTCATTCTCAGTGTTTTTAGTAAGGTAGAGTCCATGGTGGGATCGGGGTTTCCGGTGTTTTGGAAGTCGTAAAGTCGGTCTTCAATGAATGAACAGTGCGTAATTCCGACTGTATGGCCACCTAGTATGTATATATATAGGAAGAAACTAATTAAACCCTATATATATATATATAAAAACCCTAAAAACCCTAATACTGAATAATAAACATATAAATACACGTACCTAGAAGATACACCATATCTGTAGTTGTTAGCCCCTTTTGAGCAAATACAGCAATCGACTGAGAAACCGATATGGAAGGAGACGGAAGGTTTGCGTTCGCCGCGAGAGATATGAGACCGTCTTTTCTTCCTGTCTCCACATTGTAACGTCCCCCTCCACTCTACATTTTTAGTGCACATACAAAAAAAAAATGTATCAAAATCATACGTAAATGTATAGTTGATGCATGCAATTAATACATGCATAGAAGTTGCTGAAATAATATTAACATACCAAAGCAACGGCATCTCGGGTAGCCATGACGATAATATCGGCACAGGAGACGAGTCCAGGGCAACTCTGTTCCAATCTAGTCTTGATAGTATCGATTAAATCGTAACCTCGAACGCTAAGATTCGGTGGTGCAGTTTTTTCGCTGTTTTTACCGTCTAGTAATATAGAGGCATCGCATCCCTTTAATTTTGATATACATGATAAATCCAACGTTAACTTAATTAGAAAATTTAATATCGTAACAATGTGAATTACAATGATAATAATGGAAATTAATTAGTTGAGCTTACATTAACGAAACAGTCATGGAACTGTAAGCGCAAGAGAGCGGGGGTGATTGAGGAATCCTGGTTGAACTGACTCAGCACGACGGAGGTGACCACCGACTCCACGTCACTGCGGCCGCATTTTCCACGGTAGAAACCTACCTGGAGGGCGAATCCGGGATGCCACGTGGCGGCTAAGGTGATGGCGATCAGAGCCAGTGACAGAGCTTTCACCATATTGTCTCTTTTAAGATTATATATATATATATATATTGGAACACTTGTGGTTGTGAGTTGTGGAGGGTAGTGATTTGAAGAGAGGATTCTTCGTCATTATATTTATAGGATAGGATTCTTCACCTGACGGGAATAACAGTGTACAATGTACATAGAATCAGGTAATTATAATGGAGAACACGACCATCATCTATCTGTATCTTCTTTACATATATGAACAATTGTCTTCGACGTGCGTCCTCCGTTCAAGAGGACAATCAATGGTATATATATAATATTATTGTTTGTCTCTGGTGGTCAAACTTCAAACAATTAATATTAATTGTCTTTGGTGGTCAAACTTCAAACAATTAAAGATGCAGAAAATTAAATAAATAAACAAATTGTTATGATCAGGAATTCTTTTGGCAAAAAAAAATTATAAGGAATTCAGGATCAAAACATCATCATTAATTATACTCTTAATTGTTTTTCTTTTCAACTCTTAATTAATTCTCTACTGAAATTTTGTATCAGCTAATATAATATTATACTAGGTGCTGAACCCGCGCGCCGCGCGGGTTAAATAGATAATATACAACTAATACAAAAATATTTAGAAAAAAATACAGTAACTATAAAAAATGGTAAAAATACATCAGTGACCATGATTTTTTTTTAAAAAAAAAAAGTTAAGAAAATTTGCATAAAATATATATATACATACTGATAATATATATAATATATAACATGCATAATAATATAAAATAATAATAGCAAAATGATTTTTACTAAAAATACTAAAAGGTAGATAAATTATAAAATAATAGAGTTAAGTAATTTATTACATTTATAACTATATATGTAATGACATTGACAATGGCTTCCGTAATAACCATAAAACTAAATCAATTTAATCTATCCCATTATAATTGCTTGTTATTATTATATTAAAACTAAATAGAGTAAAAAACACAACAATAGTGATTAAATGCAGGCCGAAACATGTGAGGCCCATTAAGAGAATAATCCCTAGCAGCCCTATCTAAGCCTTCAACTCCCACCACCGCAGCATTGTCCATTGCTTCTTCCCTTTCTTCTCCGATTTTTTGTGTCCTCCGTCACTCATTGAAAATCACGATTCTCTCATTTCTTTGCTTCACAAAGTTGTCCGTGATGAACAAGATATTCCCCTACCAAACGGGACCTTAAGTACCACGAATCTGTAAAAATAACGAAGTGCCGATTTGCACTTGCCCAAGACCGTACTTCGATAATAAGAGAAAAACTCGTATATATATAACTCTCTTACTCTAAATATGATAGAAGACTCTTACAACTTGTGGTGGTGGATCTAGTTGTGGTGGTGTGTGTTTGCTTACTACAAATGACTCCAGTCTTATTTATAGGAGACTAAAGAAATCTCTAGACTAAGAACTCCCTAGAAACTCTTTAGAATTTCCTACACTTATTTAGTTCCTAGAATTATCTAGACACATAAGATAAGTATTAGTCTCTAGATATTTCTTCAACTTGGGCCAACTATCTTAGCTCAAATCTTCAAGTCATAGCCCAATGATGGTAAGTTAGTCCTAGCCCATGATAATAAGTTCTTCTTGGCCCATGATGGTAAGTCAATGTTGATTCTTAACACTCACCTTCAACATTGACTTTCCTTCATGTTTCTTCTAGTCAATGTTGCCCTCTGGCTCGTGCTGCTCTGGATTCTTCAGTCGTACTTTTCCTCATCGATAAATTCTTCTCTTTTTGTCGATTGTGGTGAAACTCTTATTAATTGGCTCAAATTTCCCGTCTCGATAAATATTCGTAATTTCATATCTCTCTCTTCTCGAGGTCTTCATTCTTTTTACATTGTTCGCTCCACCTTTAATCGACAAAGAATGACTTCTTCTGTTGAACTCTTTATGTTTTGAAGCATTTCCTCCTTTATCGAGGAATGAACTCTTAGCAAGCGACAAGTAACTTGTCGACGCTTGTATCCCTTCATCGGCAGCACATCTTCATCTATCTTAGACATTTCCAAGTCCGACTCTTCATTCTCTTCATCTTGAGACAATGATTGATTCTCAACTACCGGACTTGCAATAAAGGCAAGAATAAGCGCATCTACGATTTTTATACCGATCACGAACTTGCTTAGTGATCGATCTTCCTGATCCTTGCTTCACCACTTGTTTATCATCGGCTCCTCCATGGACGTCTCCGCGAGGATTCGAACTCCCCCTTTTTCCATGAACCTTCTTTGAAGAAGTTTCCTTACTTGAAGCCGGTATCATGAACATGTCGTCTACTCGCTCACCGATGTGAACTACATCCGCCTTGATCATCTCAACATTCCTGAGAAATTTCTCATCATTCGGACCAAATAAAACGTACATACCTGAATCGACAGCATTCGCCACTGAAAGGAGATTTATCTTCATTCTCGGAACATGATAAACATTATCGGGCTTGATCGATGTCCTGCCGCTACTGTTGATCACAACAGTGCCTTCCTTCTCAACATGGTGAACCTTATCATCCGCCGTGACTATAACTTCTCCTCCTTTATGATGGCGAAGATTCGTAAGTTGCTTCATATCTCCGGTAAGATGATGACCACAACCAGAATCGACAATCCACTCATTTCCTAAGTTTTGAGCTGTGAATGCACATGTGGGAGTGGTCTTTCTAAGAAAAGATTTTGCCCATTCTTCATCTTCGGTTGAAGTCTTAGATTCCACCATGTTACTCTCTTTCAGTTTGGTCCGACAATTTCTCTTTAGATGTCCAGGCTTCCCACACCGGTAACACTTGAAGTCATTCCTGCGAGACGACTCCGCATTCCCACCAACACTTTTCCTGGCGCCATTCTCCTTTGCCTGAGCCATGAGCACGCACTGATCTTCCTCCAGCTTTACCCCGGCCATTTGTCTAGCTAACGACTCTTGTGAAGCTAGAAGGTTCTCAAAATCCCCCAAGGATGGTTGTTGGATCCACCCTTGAATCGACGTAACAAACGGAATATACTCGGGACGTAATCCTCGAATAATACACCGTTTTATCCGCGCCTCTGAAATTGGCTCCTCCGGGTTGAGTATATTAATTTTCGAACACAAATTCTTCACATTTAGAAAGAATTATGAAATCGACGACTCACCATGTTTCGCATTCGCCAGATCCGTCTCCAACATCTGTAACCGCGCCTCGTTCTTCTTGTTGTATAGCTGGTCTAGCGTCTTCCAGATCGAACTGGCAGATGTGCATCGTGAGATATTCTCAAACACCTCTGACGATATCGACCTCTTCAAGGCAAACTCCGCCTTGGCATTCCTCCGCTTCCAGCGTTTGATCTCTTCACTGCTTTTGGCAGTCTCCTCCGGGGCGGTTGTATCATTGCCTCCAACGGTATCCAACAAGTCTTCGCTCACGAGATACGACTCAATGCAGGACTTCCAAATCCGGTAATTGGACGAGTTCAGCAGCTCCATTCCTAGTCCAATCACGCGACCGGCAGCATCCATATTTAGAGTACCCGAGTTCTTCAATCCCGATCTTGAATCGTTCCGCGTTAATGCGAAAGTGGCTCTGATACCATGTAAAAATAACGAAGTGCCGATTTGCACTTGTCCAAGACCGTACTTCAATAATAAGAGAAGAACTCGTATATATATAACTCTCTTACTCTAAATATGATAGAAGACTCTTACAACTTGTGGTGGTGGATCTAGTTGTGGTGGTGTGTGTTTTCTTACTACAAATGACTCCACTCCTATTTATAGGAGACTAAAGAAATCTCTAGACTAAGAAATATCTAGACTAAGAACTCCCTAGAAACTCTCTAGAATTTCCTACACTTATTTAGTTGCTAGAATTATCTAGACACATAAGATAAGTATTAGTCTCTAGATATTTCTTCAACTTGGGCAAACTATCTTAGCCCAAAATCTTCAAGTCATAGCCCAATGATGGTAAGTTAGTCCTAGCCCATGATGATAAGATCTTCTTGGTCCATGATGGTAAGTCAATGTTGATTCTTAACAGAATCGAGTCATGTGTTTTCGGATGCAGATTTGAGAAATTTAGTCTTGTGGACGCCTACGATCTGCTCAACGGACCGTGGATTATAGTCGTTGGTAATTCACAGGCGCATGCAAGCATGGATCGTCAACGGTGAAGGGTCGTCGCAGGTAATAGAAAATCGATTATGTATTTGAGCAAGGCATGTCTAAATCAATTCTATATTTATATAAGTGGAAGATTGCTTTCGGTTTCTGAGCATTCAATTGCCAAATACATCAATAATGTAACCGGCGGAGTCAGGTTTATTTTTTGGGTTTTGAAACCGCAAAACGGTGCGATTAATGGACAGTAACTGGCGGGATCCGAACAATGGTGTAATCGCAAAGAGGACGTTGTTTTGAAGAGAGGAGCGGCGTTTAGGGCCAAAAGAAAAAGAAGAATGGAGCGGCGTCAATTGATAGATTACATGTCAAGCTCATATTGAACAGACATCATCCGTGTTAGAGTGCATCCATATGAAAGCGATGTCGTTTTTATTGATATGGAGATTTCCATCTAAAAACCATCGTCGTTTATTTCTAGGTCTAAAATTTAGCAGCGTCGTTTTATAGTCGAGTGCTACGCCTATGGAGACTTCCTACTGTCGTTTTAAAGTCTTATCCACTGCGTTTCGTATATATATATATATATATATATATATATATATATATATATATATATATATATATATATATATATATATATATATCGATATAAAAAGGTGAGGAAAAAAAAAGGTTACGTGGCAAGAAATTAGATAAAAAGGTTACCGGGATTAGTATTATACTAGGTGTTTTCCCCGCACGCAGCGCGGGGCGAGATGTTAAAGTATGAACGTTACCAAATATGTAAAAATTAAAATATAGAATTTATGTTATGAATTTCTTATTTTTGGACATGTGATGCAGCAAGTGTATTGAAACATATTTTATTATACACGAATATTAAGTTTCTCAACATGTACACAATGATGCAATAAGTGTATTACCAACTATTTTTAGTCTAAGTAGATGCTGAAAACAATCTGAAGATAGCTCAGCAAGTGCGAGAGCAAGCCCAACCGTAGAAAATGTCCCCAAAGTTTGATTAAATCCTTGGAGTTGCTTCTATGTATGTATCCGAGATCCATTATAAACTCAACAAATTTAAGGGTCAAAGGCCCGCATAGTGCGCGGATTGACTATATATCATATAATTAATATAAATATATGTAGAAGAAAATAAATAAAAGAACATGATACATTTTTGTTAATTGGATTTAGAAGGGGAAAAAAAGGCATATATGACTATATAGACTTGGTTTCTCGATTAGTAAATAAAAATGTGGGAAATATATAAGCATAATATATTTATACATTTAACAAAAAAAAAAGGCATAATAATAATAATATTAAGAAATGAGCAATTTTTTGCTAAATTAATACATAAGTAACTTGTGGCAAAAAAAAAAATATATAAGTAATTTTGGTTGGAAATCATAAGTGACAATTGAGTAAAATAATAATAATAAAGGAGATAAACTATAAATGCATTTTTTTACAACCGATTCGAGCGTCTTACCGTGGTGTGATCGGTTTCCAATTTGTACGGTTAGTCAAAAATTAACTATATATTTAACTTAGTGAAGGAGCAATGTTAATATCAATATGTACGACAATCTAATGTATTTTGATATTGGTGATAGACCTAACATGAAAAGTGATTTAGAGTTTAGACAAAGTATATAATTATTATTATTTTACAAAACGAATAATATTATTTATTAAAATAAAAGCTCTTTTACATTATTATGTAAATTAGTGTCAAATAAATTTATTTGTCATTGAGATGAATTAGTTCAATGTCTATTAAGTATTATTATTATTATTATTATTATTATTATTATTATTATTATTATTATTATTATATTATTGTATATATATATATTATTATTATACAACTGACTATAACCTTGCAGAAATATAATATAGACAAATTAAGTTTTTTTTTTTGGTAAAGAGACAAATAAAGGTTTAATTACTAATTAATCCTTTTTTTTTTTTTGCCAAAACTAATTAATTCAATTAGAATGTAGGAATATGCTTGTACATTGCCGCTTACTACGAAGACCACAAGTTTTTTTTATTATTGAAAATTGTAGTAAAATTAAACTTGACAGAATACCTAAAAAACCTAGCTTCTGATAAACGCCGCACATACCACTCCCCTCACCACCCCTTCACCCACGGCCTCACATCCACCCACGTCACGCCTCCACTCCACCCACGCCAGCCACTAAATCTAATCAATTTTACATATCGTACCTCAACTCTATAGAATTCTCCGGTCAAGCATCAATTAGTCATCGGCTGATGGCTTCACCTTATCGATCAAGATGTCATCGAGTGATCGAGGTCGCCTCTTTTTCGGACTCAGATTTTAGTGCGTAAGTTCGATGTCAGACCTAAAACGTTAAATCTGGGTCGATTGAGCCCGTCCTGATGTCTCTGGGTTTGATCTCGAAATGAGAAACTTCAACACCTTCAATTTTGTTCACCAGAGCGTTCGTAATCTCGCGATCAAGCAGAAAATCTCGAAATTCCGGATCTGTTCCGTAATTGGAATCTGGCTTGGCATATGAGATTTCTGTTTTACTACTCTCCTCTAGGTGCGGTAGAGAGAATCAACAGAAGCAGAGCATGGATTGCGCGACCACATATTCCATTAGACGTGGAATCAATTTATAGAGAGCTGCATGACATGTATTCAAGCAGTGTTATTTACGGAATCCCTTCGGGCTTCGGGTACATTAATTCTCTTTCAATTGCTTCAGTTACATTGGTTTGTATTGATTCTCTATCAACAACGTCGGTTCCGTTCTGTGGAAGCCTAGTAGCCGAAAACAGATGCGGCGTCGTCTTGCTAAGATGACGTGGGAAGCTGTGAAGAATGGAGGCCATCACGCTTAAAAGAATGGAGGTATAGAACTCTCGGCACAATACAAACCTAATAGTAGTAATATGGGCCTGATGGTAATAACGGGCTAATAATATGGGCATTTGACGAATGTTCATGCCTTTCACAAAGGATTAAGTATAGTATTAGGTATGATAATTATGATTTTGGACAGGTGGCAGGCAATTAAGGGATTAACATCAGGGTTAGTATATTACTAGGTTCTGTACCCGCGCGCAACGCGGGGTTACGTTGTAAATATTTATAAATTTAGATAATTATATTTGGTAAAATTATTATAATTAATTTCGAATGAAATTAAGCAGGTTAAATAAATATCCTATAAATCAAATATATACACTTGATTTGAAAAGCGTACTATCACAAATAGAGAGACCAACATTTTTCTATTGAATGCATAAGAAGAAGATGTAAAGCATCATTTTTTATACATAAATCATGCAAACAAAATAAGAAGGTGATTTCAGGAAAATCCAGATTATTAGCTGCCTGAAGGAAAGAATATGATGGAGCGTACAGAGTAGAAGCATACCAAAAAATGGAGGTGAATAATAGAGTTCAATAAACCCAACTTCCAAGTAGCCATGTTTAAATAGGAATTAAGAACTCGTTAGTAGGTTTAATCTCCTTCTGAGCCATTGGAGACCACCACCACTTCTTTGCCATAGCAGACTATCGCCGGCCTATCTGCTCCAAAATTTTAAACTGCAAAAGCCATCCAATCGGTGATATTAATGGAGCCTAACTGGCGGAACCCATTATTGTGTTACGACACGCCATTGAGGGGACGATCTTTAGAACCCTAGAGCAGAAGCGATGTCTGTTTAGGATCAATGAAGAAGAACGACTCTCAATCAGTGCTGTTTATGGTGTGTAACCGTTGGAATCATCAGTTTTGTAACAGCCCAACACTGATGAAGCGTGTGTAGGTTACAGTAGATCAAGCACCGATCTGTTGAACCCTAGGCGGCGAAGAAGACTATGGACTGGTTAAGATGATAGAATTTATAAACCGATGCCGTTTTGGATTTGTTGTTGAAGACGGCGTAGTTTTGCTTGTGCTGACGTCAAGCACACATTCATCCGAGGAGAAATTATTGAATGGCACGCATCCACCACGTGGCGAACAGGTGGTGGCACTATGACCAATCAATGCTTCAAGCACACATTCACCCGAGGAGAAATTATTGAATGGCATGCATCCACCATGTGGCGAACAGGTGGTGGCACTATGACCAATCAATGCTCAACACGTGGCATAAAGTGTTAGATAAATGTACACTTGTTATAATTTCATTGGCTATAGGGGCACCACATGTTTGCCATGTGGTGGATGCGGGGCATCCAAGAATTTCTCTTCACCCGAGATCATCAAGATTAGATGATGATAAAGATAAAGATGTATCGAGTCCGACGTCGTTTTTAAATGGTGATGATGAAGTAATCCAGTATCGTTTTATAGTATACAGTGTCCATGGTGGAAGACCAATACGTCGCCGTATCATGAGATGTTGAAAACCAATTATGATAAAAAGAAAAAGCTACGTCGTTTGTTTAAAGAGAATCAAATTTAGTATTATATGGGATAAAAAAAAAAAAGCCACGTGGCAAGAGATTAAGTGTGGACATTCAGGGTTAGTATTATATATAGATAGATTTAGATGAGATTAGATTTAGATTTAGACATATAATTATACAGTCGGTTCGATTTCCACAGTTCATAAAACTTAAAAACCGGACTGAATTGAAAAACAAATTGGGTTGAAAAATCCGTCCAAAAACCAGATCAAATATTTTAGATTCGGACCAATTCAATTTTCACCGGTTTTTAGATAAAACGGATTTTGCTTTCCCCCCTTATTGTACTGGTTTGTAGTTAGTGTTTTTTAAAACAAAATTAAATTAATTAATAAGAGATAAATTGGTAAAATATATGTAAGGTATATATTTTAGCATTTTTAAAACAAAGTATTGTTGAATTATGAAGTCGCCGGCTCCACTCAGCTCCGTCGTATAAACACCTATAAGAAGAAATAATAGATGTTTGACCATGATTCTGTTCCAAAGTTTAAGTTGGTATTATATTTTTTTTTTTGGTGATAATGAGAATCTAATTAATGATCTTACTGAGATTACTGTTTATAGAGAGTTCTATCCGTCGCTTGGTTGGTGACTCTTTGTTAGTCATTGGTTCAGAGAGCAGTGACTCGTGGGTTGTTATTGTCGAGAATAGCGATCAATGGTGACAAGTATGACGACACTTGGTTTTGATAACACAAGTAAAACTATATATGACTTTAATGACAAGTAGGACGTCACCTGATTTTGATGGCAAGTAGAAAGTCACTTGACGTTGATGACAAGCAACTCACCACTTGGAATTGATGACAAATAGGTGAACATCTAGCACCACCATGATAAGTGTCCTTGCCAGGGTGATTGGTGTCAACATGGTGTTGACCGGATGATAGGTGTTGGTGGCGCGATACCACTTTATTATCTTCAAAAATAGTTGATCCCGAGTTTTTTTATTTCCAGAAATATTCGGCATCAACACTACAAATCCGTATGTAGATTGCACACCAACTTTTTAGTGTGTAAAGTCATTACATATCGTTTATTAAGTGTGTATATTGTGTGGATATAAGCGGTGTGTAATCTCCACACAGCTTCCCTTGTGTGTACTATGTAAGCAAGTACAATCCAATTACACATCGAGCCGTATGGAATCTGTATGGAGGCGTAGACATGGTAGATGTTGTGTTCACACTCTGTCGGAATAATCTTGGCGTTGCTAATGCTCTCTTATTGGATCAACTTCTCCATTACTAATGCTCTATTATGGAACTAGGTGGCTAACCCGCGCTTTGCGCGGTAAATATATAGTAAACTTAATTTAAGTTTAACTTATTTTATTGGTTTTATTTGTTTAATTTAATTTTGATAATGAATAGTGTAAAAAATGGTTTAAATCGTGAGTATTTATTCAGTGAATACAAATTACAATAATATTTGTACAATTTCTTTTATTAAATATATGTATAGTATATGCATAAATAATAATTTATGTATGAAATATATTAAAAAATCTAGGGTTAATTAGTCAACTGCACCAACATGTTTTAGTCATGTTGTCAAATGCACCCATATGTTTTTTCGTGTTGCTAAATGCACCCATATGTATTGCTTTGTTGCTCAATACACATTTCGTCTAAGTTCCGTTTATTTTTGTCGTTAGTTATTCACGTGCTACTCACATGCAAACATTTTTAAATTAAAAAATAAATAATTTTGCTAATGACAGATATACCCGTCATCCTCATCTTCTACGGTCGTAATGAAATTAATTACCCTAAGCATAAACCTCTGCAGATACGCTTCTTTGTATTGCGTTGTCGTGTATCTTGGTGGCTGGTAGTCTGCTACTCGCCCATCAGGTGATTGGTCGTCTTCGCGGTGGTTGGTTGTCGTGGGTGCATTCAGGTGCATGTGTGGCGTATATGTATTTAAATAACAGCGTTAGAGCTTCAGGTGCATTCACAAACATAGCAAAACGTATGGGTGCATTCGTTTACATGTGTGGTGCATTCAGCAACATGCAGAAACGTATAGGTGCACTGAGCTAATTAACCCAAAAATGTACTGTTTTTTAATTAATAGAAATTATGAAGATTAATTAATTATACATTAGACCATCGAAAATATATATATTTATATTGATTAATATATATGATGGATAGTTAGCATAAGTTAGTAAAAACTAATATATATACATCTACTTACATATGATGTTAATTCAAGTCGTTTAACTTAATTTTTACGATATTTATTTGTATTGTATGTATCACGAATATTGAATTGAATATTTGTATTTTAATTTTTCCCCATAAAATACATATTTTAATAAGTAACTAAATAACTATAGTTATGAATAATAAATATTTTTTTTAAATATATATTATTATTTATCTAAATTTAAAGATTATTTTAATACTAAGATATATAATAGTAAAAAATAAAGGATAAGTATATTTTATTTTAGTTTTTTAGTGGATTATTAATTAATTAATATTGCTATGTATAATACTAAAAAATTGTAACTTCTCTCAAAATTGAATAATACTTTAGGTTTTAAATAAAATTATTTTGTGGCCAATTTATTTAAAAATAAATATAAATTAGAAAAAAATTATAGTAAATTTAAAATGAATATAGTATGTTATTAATTTAATGTTAAATAATACTCTCTAATTTAATCTTAAAGTTTTGTATTGTTTATTATGATGATAAATTTGTTTCGTATGTGTTAATATTGGTTAACTCTGATATAAAAAATTAATTATTAAACTAATTTATTTACTCATTGTCTTAATTTTTTTAGACGAAATCATTGTCTTAATCGGAAATATATTATAATTGATATAATTTTCTCTCCATCATAGTTGAATAAAAATTAATCAAATAAAATGAAATCAATAAAATGTATTACTATGTTTAGTTTTTGTAATTACAAATGTTCAATGTAAGTCTTAACATGTGACATATATTTATTTTCCATGAAATATTATTTTTTTGTAAAAATAAAATATATACATTAATGAGTTTATAAGAAAAAATCGTACATGCTATCTTTAAAAATAAAATAAAAAATACAAAGTTTTAAATTATATTTTATTCGCATATTGTATATATTAAAAAAAAATATATTTAATTTAAACTAAAACCAAAAATAATATTTATATTAACATAGTATTACAACAATGAAGTATAAGTAATATAATATATTATTGATTTATAGATTACTATTAATTATATAATTATTAATTGTAAAGAAACGTATGAAAAAATCGAAACAACTCTCAACTTGCATTGTGGATAATTGGAGAAACTTTAAGTACATTGATATGCCTACATGTCATTGACATGTCATTAAGGATATATGTAGGTTTATGCGGACCAATAGAATCACTTCATTTATCCACGCAACTGATCAATTTTAGTACTTGTCGACATTATGTGAGTTTCATCGAAATTATATTATATATAGATTGTTCATATTTTATACAATTTATCCACTTTAGATACAAAACTTTTCATTCAAATGTAAGTCTTTAGTATTACATTTGTAGTTCCAAATTCGAGTCATTTAGTAACTAACAATTAAACTCTATTTAAAACATTTAGTATAGCATTTTAAGTTTCAAAAAGAGACATTTAGTAACTAGTATTTTTAACTCTATTTATAACATTTAGTATTGCATTTCTTGTTCCAAAAAAACGGATTTAGAAACTACAATGTAAGATTTATGTTGCACATTTAGTGTTGTATATTTTCATTAGTAAACTTTCATTTAGACTTTTAATATTATTTGAACTAATTCAGATACAATGTTTTAGATACTCTTTAACAAAAGAAAATCAATCATAAAAAGTATATATTAATAAACTTGTTCAACTTCAATTCACAATGTTAAGGTCAATATTTACAAATACATATCAAGACTTGAACAACTATATTAATTCTATGGAAAAGTAATAAATTAGTTATGCTTCGTGATGGAGCGCGTCACCTCCACGATCGGAGTTTCTTGAAATGCGTCGGTTCCAGTCATTCTTCTTGGTACCTGTATAGCATTTATTAAATTTAAGATCACAATTTGGCTCAAAGACTGCAGCAATTTGAGCACTAAAAATGGTGCTCAATTGAGAGGATTGATTGGTTAGGTATAGAACACAGATGCAAAATCGAATTGATATACTGGAGGAATCATGATCTGCTCTTTGCTATGTTGATAAGATAGTATTAATTATACATTCATCAAGCAAACTAAAATATTGTTGGCAACTTGCAGGTGCCTATGAACATCAGCGGATCTATAGTATGTTAAGCGGGTTCCCAGGACACCGCTTGGCTCAGATTTTTTTTTTTTTTGTAATATATGTATATTTTATTTTTTATTTTTTCAGGAACCCGCTAGATATTTTAGCAGGACACCACTTAGACAAAATAAACTCTATAGCTGAGTTGGTAAGGAGTCAGGATATTGCATTAAAGAGCTTGAGTTTGATTCCTGTGTGAAACATATCTACTTTTGAGGTTTTTTAATAGACAATTTTTGGACTCTGCGAGGGTGTTTTTGCTAGACAATTTTTCTTATTTATTATAGTTTTCCAATTTTTTATAATAATAATACAAAAGAGGTACATTTTACATAAAAACCTATATTTATAAATTAATTTTTTATTCAGAAAACATTTTTAAATTTTTTTCCTCGAATGAATGGTTTATTTTACACACAATTAAATGGATTCTACCATGTTGACATTTCGATGTGATTTTGTTTCTTTTCAACTTTTTATAAGACTATAGAAGACGATTTATATAAATAAGCAACCCAATAAGAATAAACTTTTTATTCATAAAGTAGCAATCTTATTTCTGGTATGATTATTTATTTCTTCTATACAAATAAATGTTTTATAACGTGTTGACATCTCGACCGTGATTTCGTTTCTTTTTCTTAATCAATTATATATATCGATTAATACAATGAATAATTCTTCTTTTTCATCATATGTGCAGATTAATTAGTATAATTTGCGAGAATTTTTCTTTCTCTAGACTATTTATTAAATTTTCCAAATTTTTATAATAATATAAAAATACATATTTTAAAAAACAACCTATAATTAAGAATTAGTTTTTTATTCAGAAAAGGGTCCTCCAACTCATAATAAATTTCTCATATTGTCCTCTAACTTCAATTGGGTCCAATTTTATCCCCGAACTCGAATATAAAACACAATTATGTCCTTCCATCCATAATCGTCTTTAACTCCGTTAACTTCATGTAGTCAAAAGACTATTATACCCCCAACAAATAATAATAATAAATAAATACCCACAAGGCCATGAAGAGATCCCGTTCTAGTTCTCTGAGGCAAGGCCATTGGAATTAAGGATGATAATAGATTGAAAATCGTGGTTTTAACCTATATCGATATCCACATCACATATTTTTTGTGCAATTTTTATATATACTAGGATACTTTACTCGCGCGGGTGACTTGATATGTATGTATAAATAATATAATTATTAAACACAATATTTAGATATTTTAGGATGAAAATATTTTAATAATGAAAGTAAAAATTCATTAACATTAAATGAATTAACGGCTGGCTATGTCGTTTGTAAAACTTAGTACCTAACAGTGCATGCAGAAGAGTGATCATTCCTCCATTCTCAATCTCCAACAAATCAATCTAAAATGCAACCCATGTTAAACCCCACTGTCTCTTATGGCCTCTCTCTCTCTCCATCTCTGCGATCTCTCACACCCTCACTCTCTCCAACCTGAAGTCTGAGATAGATTCAGAAATTAAATCATGAAAAAACAGTACTGTTTGTAATCAAATATACAATAGAACGAAATTAGAGTTTAATTACGTACTATTCCCTTAAGCAGCACTGCAAAGATGTAATAATAAAGTCAACTTGATATCACATACGAAACTCATCTAGAAAAGTAGATGCATTACCTTCTTTTTTCCCCATAACAAACTCAACAATGAACACCGCGTCGACCACTGTATACCCAAAAAATGTGACTGAAACCAAAGTAATCTGCAGAAGGACCACGCAAATATGAAACCCAATAATGCATATTTATGTCAGTGTTGGATCAAATCTTGTATTCATCACTTAACATCGTGCTTGCCTCTGTCAATGGAAAATGTGTTGACACCAAATTGAGCTCACGCTATTTTATTGGAATTTTTCCAGAGGTGCTTCAGAAACACGATATCAACTTGCAGTAGCATTTGGTAAGTAAGTAATACCTGTTATTTCAATAGGGAAACTCTTCTAGTTAAGACCATAAATTTCCCTCAAAATCTTGGCGGAGTCTTAGAAGAAAACAGAGTTTATATAGCATCCACTTTCGAGTTCAAACCCTCCCACATAGCTTAGTTAAGGGAGTATATGTAAGACTAATGAGCATATAGAGACTCTGATGAGGCCAGATGAAGTGGAGATGTTTGGATTATGAAATTGAATGGTGCATCATTCAACTGTACGTTGATCATTCTGAGCACATATAGAAACTCAATAAGCTTACAAAAAAACGTATCTACCTTGAAGCCTGAAGGCACCAAAGAATAAAACATGAGAGACTTGGCAAGCTTCTTTTTTTTCGTAGTCACCTGGATTCAACAGATGATCTAGCATTTTTCGACATCCAAGAAGAAAATAATGAGTATAGAAATGTACCTCTTACTGCCTGATGAATGACCAGATGAAATGTACCGCATATAACTTCTCACTGGTAGAACTTTATGCCGTAGTCATGTGGAAAAAGTAAATGTAGATGGAGAAAAAGATATATAGTGGAAGAGTAAATCTTTAAAATGTGAAATTTCAATAGAAAGTAGGAAAGAGAAAGTAAAGAAACAAATGTGTTGGTGGTTGGTGTGGGCCCATTCCACTTTCTATGAAAATTTCACAAGATTTTTCACATTTTGTAGCACATTTAGTATTTATATAACCCTAAAAAGAAACATTTAGAAACTTAGAACTTCATCATACTTTCAACATTTACTTGTCCACCAGCAGAAACAACAACAAAAGCCAATCTTTTGAGTCGAGATTGGACATGGCTAGCTATACAGATATCATACCCTTCAAAAAGAGCACAAGGTCGAGCCTCAACTCTAAGAACTACTAATTTTTTAAACATACCGGTACTTGGATGCATATTCTTCAACTAAAGGCAATTCATCTGCAATTCAACTGCAAAAGAAAGTTTAATTGATGAGGCTTGTAGCCGGAGCTGCCATTGATGAGGATTCTACTAAATTAGCATATTCTTCAGCAAATGGAACTACAGGGATCTGGATTACAACGACCTTGGAAGCATTGAACTTGCCTAGATAACTGGAATTGAAAGAATGAGAAAGTATTTACTTGCCTAGACAATTGGAAACACGTACCATGTTCTTCCTCGCCGTCTAGCGCCACAATTCTGCAGTTAATCTCGGACCCCGCCGTCAATCTCCTCTATAATAAACAATCTCAATCGGAAATTATTACTTACAATATCAGAAGTCATGAAATATTGAAAGAGAGATATAAGAATTCTTTCAGCTACTTTTGTAGTATTACAAGAACAATACAAAGATTGCCTAAGCCTAAACTCCACCAATCACATCAGACAGGTAAATAAAGCACTAAGTTAAAGCTCACGACCAAGATAAACAAATAGGTAAAAAGACAAATTGCATACTGAAGTAGTTCCTCTCACTTCATTTGCTAAACTACTACATATAAAGTCAAATCCTATGAAGTTTATATGAAACATCATACTACTGAAGAATCTAAGAGAACTTATAGTTACATGAGCAATTTGACACGGACCCTTACATACATATGTAAGAGAACTTATAGTCACATGAGCAATTTGTCGAACACTTGGAATGCATAAATAAATAGTCATGGCATCACCAGATTTACAAATCGAACAGATGAGTAATTCAGAAAAATAAAACCGTAAAGTCTGCAGCGATGCAGGGAACATACCTGGGTAATGTGAGTGGACAGCTGGCTAGTGAGACGTGACATTTTACAATATATGGCTGTTAATCGTGAAGGGGTAGCAGAGAGTGTGACGGGCAGTCGGATAGAGGTTGCAATTTAGTGCAAAACCGCTGCATGTTACATAGCGACTTCAAATCGAAGGTGGAAGTGTAGCACTGTACATACAAATTTGAAGAAAGAAGGAAGAAGAGCATTAAATTGGCTGAGATGAAGAGAATAACATACAACTCCAATCAATTTCGTCAATTCAGTCCCGCCTTTGACTTGATTTCATACTCCAAACCGCTGTCTCTCAATTTTATGAAGTTATAATAATGTATTCGAAATGGCAGTCACAAAAGAAGTAAGGCAGAAACAGATTGTACTTTATATTCATGATGGGCGTGAGGTTTGGATGAAGAGGCACGTTGGTTTGGTGGTGACGATGAAGCGTTTGGTGTAAGATAACAGCGGTTTGGGGTGAGGGCCGGTGAGAATTATATAGATGTAGTAGATATCCGTGTGAAATTTTATGAACCGCTCGCACCGCAGATTTTGTATTTTTGTTCTTATCGTGCATAGTTTTTTATTTGAAAACGTGGAGCGTGCATTTTCAACCATGCATCCCTACGCAGGTTAAGCCGAATGTGGGAGGTGATGTCAGAATGCAGCCAGTTTCAGCTCATAGCAGCTGCACAAACAACTGAATCTCGGATCTTAGCATGATTGGAAAATTTGTTGGCAAGATTGCCATGATCGGAAAATTCGCCGAAAAATTACCCGAAAAATCGCCGGAAATTTCGTTGGACTGGTCGCCGGAGTTGGGTGGTAGCTGGCCGGAGTTGCGTGGTAGATGGTCGGAGATGTGGTGGTGGCCGATTGAAGTATTGGTGGTAGCCGGTCGGAGTTGTGGTGGTGGGAGTCGAAGTCATGGCCAATCGAAATTCGGATGTGATTAATTTTAAGTAAATATAGATATACTCGATTTATACAGACCAATCTGCATTCAACCTATATCCATATCGATATATTTAAAATATCCATATTAGATTCACGGTTGGGTTGTGCAGATATCCACAGTGAAATACAATACGGTAATTCGCAGGACGGGTAAAACCATATCCATTGCGAACTCTAATCGGAATCCATACATAATCCTAAAACCAATAATGTGCAAGTTTGGTGTCGCCTTATCTACCAATCTTTTTGTTGGAGAAGAAATATGCTTGATGAATCAAGCTCTGATTCTTCTTTCCCTTAAATCCATCTTCATCAAAGCTTAAAAATTAATGAACGTTCTATCACTAAACATTGAGATCCTGCTCATGGATAATCTACAAATCCATCTTTGTAGGTGAAAATGGTGATCGATAATGAAACTAATCGATTTTCTCGTTGAAGCATCTTTAATTGCGGCTTGTCTTTTTGTTTATTGCGTACTATTATTTATTAGGGTTTAATTTAATAGTCAATTTTCTACATGTGGTTAACAGAGTTAAAAGAAAAATAGGAGATTTTAACGGAAGTATTGAATCGGATTTTGTATATGAGTACGAGGATAATATCGGACCCAATTGAAGTTAGAGGATAAAATGAGACATTTACTACAAGTTCGATGATGATTTTGAGACTTAACCCTTCAGAAAATATCTTTTTCTCGTATGAATTGTTTATTTTACATACAAATCAATGAATTTTACCATGTTGACATTCTATCGTGATTTTGCTTCTTTTCAACTTTTTATAAGTCTAAAAAAGACAATTTATAATACACAACCAATAAAAACTAACTTTTTATTCCGAAAGCAGTCATTTTTTTCTTCTGAATATATATTTATTCTAACACAATAAACATTTTCACTTATTTTTCTTAATCAATTGTACAAATTGATTAGTCCATGGTCAATCTTAGTATCACCCCAACACAATAAGGATCACAGTCTTCCCCAAATGAACCTTAATGCGATCCTCCAACTTTGACAAAGCAGTAGAGCTCCCCATTTCTCCACCGATAAAAATGTTGGCCGTAAGACCTTTTTTTGGCCTTAATGGGCTTGCCTTAGCCCATGTGAGGTGAATGGCAATTGTCCAGATACATTGAATCCGAAAATTTATTTTTGGACAGAATATATTTCAAGATTAATGTGATGCAATCAATGCATCCAATTTTGGACAGAATTGATGTCGAGAATATTCTGCTAAATCTCGAATTTAATGCAGAAGGAGCCTGTCTGCCTTATAAATACAGCATCAATCCTTCACATTTGAACAGACCTCACAAATTCATTCTCTCATTTTCTCTCTGAGTTTTCCTACCTCTCCGAGTTTATCAGCCACTGCATTATCAGGTTATAGTATCTGTTTATTTTATTATTCAGGTTCTATAATCTGTTCTTATATTGAATTTCTGCCGTCGTCGTCGGCATCTCTATTAAAATCCTGTTGTGTTCAGGTATTGAGTTCGGTTCGGTCAAGCGTGTTTCGTGCATAACACGATTTGACGACACTGTTGAATCCTGGGAGGTGATCGCCCCGTGTTTAAACTCCTTTGCATAACCCGAGGGTGGAGTGGGGCGAAATTGCCTTAAGGAGACCGTGATCAGCACAGGCCTCAGTATTAAAATCACGTTTTCGTCTTTCTCGATTTTACGTGTAATTTCGGAGTTGTTAATATCTTGCATGATAATTCGGTATAGTTATATGTAAGAACTCGAAATTTGACTATTTACATTTAGTCCCTGAAGTTTCAAATATTGCAAATTGATCCCTCAACTTTTTGTGTTTTGCAGTTTGACCATGATATTTGCCAACAGTCTTAAGGCAACTTATTGTTGATTATCAGGGTTGTTGTTGGATCTTAATTTTGAAACTAACGTTGTTATTTATCTGCTGTCAGGTAATATGGATCCAAACAACAACACATATGTTCCCTTCTCTAGCGAGATGATTCCCGAGACGGAAGTGCCGAATCAGGGAACTGGAGGTGTACCTCCACCGACAACTGCTGCCAACACCACTGCTGTCACCACAACCGCTGCTGTATGCACCGGACTGAATCTGCTTCCAGGCGGTGGTTTCAACTTTGCTGCTCCAGGTGCTAGTTCATCTCAAACTGTTCCTAATCTCGGATTTGGGAACTTTGCTGGAGCACCATTGGCCGGAGGAGTGGCCATGCCCCGTATTTTAACTTCCCCGGTGGAGAAACCAAAAAAGTTTGACGGGACGAACTTCAAGATATGGAGTGAGAAGATGAAGTATTATATCACCTTCCATAGCATGGAGAGATTCCTGGCATAAATGCCCCCGCCAATTGTCCCAGATGATGCCATATCCTTCCTGGCGTTGGAGGCGTGGAAGCATTCAGAATACCTGTGCAGGAACGCTATCATGAGCTGTCTTACCAACCCGCTGTATCATGTCTACAGCAGGACGACGTCATCAAGGGAGCTGTGGACGTCCATTAATTTAAAATACGAGTCGGAGGATGCTGGAAGGAAGAAATTCCTTGTTAGTAAACTGTTTGATTTTAAAATGGTTGATAACAAATCTGTGATGCAGCAGGTGAACGCGCTCTTAAGTATGCTTCAGGAGATCCATGATGCGCAGATGGCTTTTACCGAGTCATTCAAGGCGGCTGTGATTATGGAGAAGCTTCCCCCCAGCTGGGATTGGTTCAAAGGATATCTGAAGCATAAGACAAAGGAGATGTCGGTGTCAGAGGTGGTCAGCAGGATCGCCACCCAGGAGGGTCTCCAGAAGAATGCCCAGGGAAATCCGGTCGGACCAATGAGGACAATCAACACGGCCAAGGCTAATGTGGTGGAGCACAGCCAGGGCCCAAGCAAGCAGGGCTCTCGTGGAAGAGGAAAGAAGCCGCAAGACAAGGGGGTCAACCTAGGTCCGAAAGGCGGTGTTTCCAAGAAATCCAAAGGCGGCCAATCTTCTAAGGGAGGCAAGGGACCTCGAGGAGGACAAGGCTCTCAAGCTCCACAACGGTTTCAAGGTAGCTGTTTCAATTGTGGCAAGATAGGGCACAAAGCTAATGAGTGCAGGTTCCCTAAGAATCATGAAGCCCACGTAGCGACGGTCACCGAGGACATAGAGGACCTGAACTTGATCGCGGTGGTGTCAGAGATCAATATGGCTGATTCCAACCCCAAGGAGTGGTGGGTGGACACTGGCGCCGCTAAGCATGTCTGCTCGAACAAGGCAGTGTTCTCAAGCTTGGAGGAGGTGGACACCGGAGAATCCCTGTTCATGGGACTCTACCTCATCGGCGATTAAAGGCAGAGGAACGGTGGTGTTGAAGATGACTTCTGGCAAGGACGTTACCCTCACCAATGTGCTGTATGTTCCGGACATCCGGAAGAACTTGGTGTCTGGGGCCCTCTTGTACTTTTCATACCACATGTTTGACCGAATGTGGCTTTTAGTACTGGATGTTTAGTTTTGTATACTTTTGGTACCAAACGTTTGAAAAAATGTAGCTTTTGGTACATCCGTTAGTTGGCCGTTAGTTTTGGTCGTTAAATGACATGTGCAAGTCACGTGATCGACTCTAAACTTTTAATTTTGTTCAATTTAGTCCCTCAAATATATTCCTAACTTGTATTTTGTTTAACCTAGTCATAACACTTCAAAATCGGACCCAATTAAACCAATCAAATTCAATTGACATAGCCCCATTTGGGTCAAATTTACCTAATTGGGGATAGGTCCCAATTGGGTTCGATTTTGAAGTTTTAGGACTAAATTAAAAAAATAAAAGTTATGAATATATTTGAGGGACTAAATTGAACAAAATTAAAAGTTTAGAGTCGATCACGTGATTTGCACATGTCATTTAACGGCCAAAACTAACGTCCAACTAACGGATGTACCAAAAGCCATATTTTTTCAAACGTTTGGTACCAAAAGTATACAAAACTAAACATCTAGTACTAAAAGCCACATTCGGTCAAACATGTGGTATGAAAAGTACCTCTAACCCTTAAACTTTCTGTAATGGCCGTAGTGCCCAAAAAGAATATGAATAAGAATGCTTCATCTTCAGCTTACTTGCTTGAGTCTCCTAATTTATGGCATGGTAGGTTAGGACATGTTAATTTTGATTCTTTGCGGAAGCTAATTAACATGGAGCATATTCCTAAATTCAAAATAGATCAGGAACATAAATGTGAAGTTTGCGTTGAAGCGAAACTTACTCGGACTTCGTTTCACTCAGTCGAAAGATTTACCGAACCTCTTGATCTAATACATAGCGATGTTTGTGACTTGAAATATGTACAAACGCGTGGTGGAAATAAATACTTCATCACTTTCGTAGATGATAATACGAAATTTTGCTATGTATACTTGATGAAAGGAAAAGATGAAGCAATTCAGAAATTCATGATCTACAAACAAGAAGTTAAGAATCAACTTAATAAGAAAATAAAAAAGTTACGCAGTGACAGAGGAGGTGAGTATGAAGCTCCGTTTACAGAATTTTGCGCTGAACATGGAATTGTCCATGAGGTCACTGCTCCGTTTTCACCTCAGTCAAATGAGGTTGCGGAAAGGAAAAATCGAACATTGAAGGAAATGATGAATTCATTGTTGATTAGTTCGGGATTGCCCCAGAACATGTGGGGGGAAGCTATTTTGACTAGCAATTACCTTTTGAATAAGGTACCCCAAAAGAAGGAAGAGAAAACTCTGTTTGAATTGTGGAAATGGAGGAAACCTTCTTATAATCACCTTCGAATGTGGGGGTGTCTTGCCAAGGTAATGATACCTCCCCCGAAGAAGGTGCGAATAGGCCCAAAAACCGTTGATTGCATTTTCATTGGGTATGCTCAGCATAGTAATGCATATCGGTTTCTTGTGTATGAATCAAAGGTGTCGGATATACACAAAAATACGATTATGGAGTCGAGAAATGCATATTTCTTTGAAAATGTATTTCCGGCTAAGTCCAGAGGAGAAGCAAGTTCTTCAAGACAAGCACATGAGACTATAGAGGAAAATAGTCAAGACCGAGAACATGAATGGAATGTTGAGGTCGAGACCGAGGTTGAAACCGAGGTCGAGCCCAGAAGAAGTAAAAGGGCAAGGATTGAAAGTCCTACGGTCCAGATTTTTTGACCTATATGCTTGAAGCTGAACCTCAGACTTACCAAGAAGCCGTAAACTCCTCTGAGGGTCCTCTATGGAAAGAGGCAATAAACAGTGAAATCGAATCGATCTTGCAGAATCATACTTGGGAGATAGTGGATCTTTCGCCCGGAAGCAAACCGCTAGGCTACAAGTGGATCTTTAAACGTAAAATGAAAGCAGATGGTTCGATTGATAAATATAAATCCCGACTTGTCATCAAAGGATACAGACAAAAGGAATGACTGGATTATTTTGATACATATTCTCCAGTAACTAGAATCACATCCATAAGGATGGTACTTGCGATTGCCGCGCTACGAAATCTAGAAGTACATCAAATGGATGTGAAAACGGCTTTCTTAAATGGAGATTTAGATGAAGAAATCTACATGGAACAACCTGAGGGTTTCTCTGCGCGAGGGCAGGAAAAGAAAGTCTGTAAGCTTGTCAAATCCCTGTATGGTCTAAAACAGGCGCCTAAACAATGGCATCATAAATTTGACAGCGTTATGATGGAAAAAGGTTTCAAAATAAATGAGTGTGACAAATGTATTTACGTGAAAGATACAGATAGAGGTTATGTTATTTTGTGTCTTTACGTGGATGACATGCTTATCGTTGGAAGTAACGATGAGATGGTCCGGTCTACCAAACATATGTTGAGTTCAAGGTTCGATATGAAAGATATGGGTCTTGCCGATGTGATCCTTGGAATTAAAATCATAAGATCTTCGGAAGGTCTCGTTCTAAGTCAAACTCATTATATTGATAAGATTTTGGATAAGTTTAACAGAGATGACAATAACGAGGTCAGTACTTTTCAAAGAATAAGGGGGAATCCATCTCCCAAATTGAGTACACTCGAATTATTGGCAGTGTCATGTACTTAATGTCATGCACTAGACCAGATATCGCTCACACGGTAAGTGTATTGAGTCGATATACTAGTAACCCTAGTGTTGATCACTGGAACGGGGTAATCAGGTTACTTAGATATTTGAGACATACTCGTAATCATGGTCTACATTATACTAGAAATCCTTCTGTGATAGAAGGCTATAGTGATGCGAACTGGATATCCGATTCCAGAGACACGGATTCTTTGAGTACAAGTGGTTACGTTTTCACCTTAGGAGGTGCAGCAGTGTCGTGGAAATCCTCAAAGCAAACAGTCATAGCCAGATCCACGATGGAGTCTGAGTTTATTGCACTAGATAAATGTGCCGAAGAGGCAGAATGGCTACACCATTTCCTCGAGGATATTCCGAGATGGCCAAAACCTGTGCCCGCAATCTTCATTCACTACGATTGTAAAGCCGCGATCGGCAGAGCACAAAATTTATGTATAATGGAAAGTCAAGACATATCCGTCGAAGACATAATTCCATAAGACAATTACTCTCTACCGGAATTATCACGATCAACTTTACGAGATCGGTTGGTAATATTGCGGATCCGCTAACCAAAGGGTTAAACAGAGAGTTGTTTGGTCAAGCATTAAAAGGAATGGGGCTAAAGCCCGTAGAGGAAACACCCTTGAGAAGGAAAACCCAACCATGATGACTGGAGATCCCAAGAACTTGGTTCAATGGGACAACCTAATCACAAGGGTGAGTGTGGTCACTGTGGGGGTCAAAACCCGAGCGCATTCCTATGATGCAAACAGTGATGAAGATGAGGTTAAGCTTTTGCCATTGTTGATACTCACAAGCAAAGCTTTTAATGATTCGTAAGGAGAACTCAGAGTCGTGATGATGCTCTTGAGACATAGAATCACCTATGCGAGTGAGAAGTGGGGCCGCTTCGAAAGGAGTTGTTGAGGGCGCAACTCTTAGAAACGCTAGCAGAACCAGGCTAGTGATCCAGGGCCTAGGGATCACAGGGCGTGAACCGAACTATACTAGGAAGGTATCTGTGTGGGTTATGTCGTCATTTACACCAACGACAGTCGGTTCAAGGACATCGCGTCTACCGACCAGTCAGTAGAGAAGGCATGATCTCACAAGGGGTAGGTTCAAAGGGGTTACCCCTACCTATCCTTTGCAGGTATTGACCGTTGAACACAACTTTCGAGTCTAGAGCTACCGTTAGGTTTCCAATTTCCATTCATGTGGGGGATTGTTGACCGTAAGGCCTTTTTTTGGCCTTAATGGGCTTGCCTTAGCCCATGTGAGGTGAATGACAATTGTCCAGATACATTGAATCCGAAAATTTATTTTTGGACAGAATATATTTCAAGATTAATGTGATGCAATTAATGCATCCAATTTTGGACAGAATTGATGTCGAGAATATTTTGCTAAATCTCGAATTTAATGCAGAAGGAGCCTGTCTGCCCTATAAATACAACATCAATCCTTCACATTTGAACAGACCTCACAAATTCATTCTCTCATTTTCTCTCTGAGTTTTCCTACCTCTCCGAGTTTATCTGCCACTGCATTATCAGGTTATAGTATCTGTTTATTTTATTATTCAGGTTCTACAATCTGTTCTTATATTGAAATTCTGTCATCGTCGTCGGCATCTCTATTAAAATCCTGTTGTGTTCAGGTATTGAGTTCGGTTCGGTCAAGCATGTTTCGTGCATAACACGATTTGACGACACTGTTGAATCCTGGGAGGTGATCGCCCCGTGTTTAAACTCCTTTGCATAACCCGATGGTGGAGTGGGGCGAAATTGCCTTAAGGAGACCGTGATCAGCACGGGCCGCAGTATTAAAATCACGTTTTCGTCTTTCTCGATTTTACGTGTAATTTCGGAGTTGTTAATATCTTGCATGATAATTCGGTATAGTTATATGTAAGAACTCGAAATTTGACTATTTACATTTAGTCCCTGAAGTTTCAAATATTGCAAATTGATCCCTGAACTTTTTGTGTTTTGCAGTTTGACCCTGATATTTGCCAACAAAAAAATCATAACGATTTCTCCACAAACAAAAAAAAATCACAAATTAGTATAGTTAATTCCATCAAGATATTATATATATCAAAATTGGAACTTGCAGGTGCCTATGAAGTATGAATATAACTCTAGCACCCTAAATTAGGATGAATCTTAATTTTTTTGACAAAAAAAAGATAAATCTATATATCTAATAAGTGAACATGTGAGAAAGTGAAGCATTTTGGGTGTGCCACATCAGCATCTGAAATGCATCTTAAAGTGCCAAATCAGCCGATGGTGTAAGGCTGTGAGGCTAACACCTCAGCAGTAGTATCCAATGATATACTGACACCTCAACAATCAGATTTTTGTTTTATTGTGGTGTAATTAAATGCCCTGCCGGTTCACGGGAAGATGATAACAAACATCACCAGGAATCAAACCGACGAATAATTAAACTAGATATTAATTCACGAGATGAAGCATCAACATTCTCCGTTACAAGTTACAGAAGGGTTCATCAGGAGATGAATCATCAGTGCTTATAAAAATCAGTAATTACAATTATAATTAACTTCAATATTCATCAATTCTTTATCTATCTTCAATAAATTCACAATCTATATATGGATATGCAGAACCTGATGCCCAACCACTGATACTCAACCCCGTTACCGTTAGCATCCCAAAGACGCAGAGAGATGACCCGGGCTTCAAGCCCGTCGGAGTCAGGGTGCGATATCTTAAGGGGAGGAAATCATGACCAAACTCCTGTAATCATGAAGAAATCCATTAGTGATTACCAATAGGTGTTGGGTGGATTTAAAATGAAAAATTGGGACAAGCACTGCTGGATCTAGACAACGAAGCGGGGTTTGACCTTGATGGCCATGCAGGGTTGTACCTGAACACGAGCTGACCTTGTGGACTTGGACATCGAACGACGAAGAATCGGAGCGAAAGGCGACGCGGGGCTAGATGGCGACGCGGATCTGGACGAAGACGCGAATCTGGACGAGTTTACGGTAAAGAACCATCATGTTTGACCAGAGGTGCTGAGGACGAACAGAGGCGTGAAGGAGGATCGGCGTGTGGATCTCTTAGACCCCATCTATCTCTAGCTCTCTCTGCCAGTATATTTGGCTATTTGGCTGCGCACATATGAGTACTATGCACTTTGCCTGCTACCTCCTAATATCTAGGGTTTGAAAGTTTACTTTTATATCTAGGGTTTGAAAGTTTACTTTTACATACATGGGCCAATATTATCAAACAATGGCCCAAAGTCAACAAGATTTTCCAGTCCAAGTTTACAATTAAGGCCAAGTAATACAAATTATATTATTATTATTATTATTATTATTATTAATATTATTATTAAACATATTGTTTTGCATACATAATTATATATTTTCTGAAATTTTCTTAATTGTAAAAAAACCGGTAGTCATAATATATGTATTTTTCCATGGTCACATGCATTTTTCCTAAAATAAATTAAAAACAAAAAATAATATATTTTTTAATATATTATTTATCTAAATATGTCCATACTTTATCACAATCTACCCGCGCTGTGCGCGGGTTCAGCACCTAGTATATAAAATTGCAACTTGGAGGAATTCTTTTTCCAAAATCGAATTCAGATGCACATATAAATATTAACTATTAGTCTAACTAAGGAGGAATTGTAAATTTTTTGCCAAAAAAAAAAAAGATAAATCGTAATTTGACCTACAATTCACCTTGAGGCTGATAGTGTTGGATCACGGTGGAACTCCAGTACGATCTTTGACGGCGATCCTAGCTCCTTCGCTCCACGCAATCCTGCAAGAGGGGATAGACTGGGCGGTGACCCAGAATCCCTCTCCGATGCTTAAATGAGTATCTCGTGTGGACTGGCAAGCAGTAATCTAAAGTATTGTATCTCAAAAACGTCATTGATCTGAGGTGACCTCTGCCTTTTATAGGCGGAGAGGTACCTCAGTTACCTGGTGAACCGTTGGGGGTGGTTAGCCCGTATTCCGCGTATCTCGGGCACGATCCCGCCTATCTAGGCCATGATCTCGCTTATCTCGGCCACGCCCCGCGTATCTCAGCCACGCTCCGCGTATCTCGGCCACGCCCCGCGTATCTCGGCCTTAACCTCTGATAGCATGTCCCGACTAATATCGGGGACTCCAGAGTTATCTCAGTGTGTCACCGCTCGGGGCCCCTCGTCATCGTGACAGGGCCAATCATTCTCAGGGATTCATCATCGGGGCCTACTTAAAGGCATCTCATCGGGAGCGCCTAGCTCGCCTATCGGGACCGACTCTGTCGGGACCTTTCATCATCAGGACTCCCTCTGTCGGGACCCTTCGCCTTGGCCTTCTAGACCTCCTTTTTAGGGCCCAGTGGGCCTGTTCACCGTTTCCTCACCGTTAAAGGGCCTAACGGTCATAGCGGAACCCATCATTTGCCCCCAAGACATGAGGGACTTACAGTTCGTCGTGTCTTTCAACTCCCGACCTCCCGATATCAGTATCGGAGGCTTTTCTCTTGACAAAATTCCTTGACACGGATCTTCTCGTCCGCGATTCCTCGATACTTCGAGGATAGCCACAAAATCCGAGAAGACTCCTCCAATATTCCTCGATAGTCGACTCTTCATCGGCTGACCTCCAAGAGTCCGATCCTCCCGCGGTCAATCTTCCAGGATCCGATCATCTTGCTGCGGAGCCTTCTGCCTCAGACCTCGTGGACCCTGCTCCCCTCGACGCTGTCAATGATCAAGTTCAATCGCTTTATTCCACTTAAAGCGAAACCACGCCACTTAAGGCGACTTAATCTCGTGCACCACTTAAGGCGACTTAACCTCGTTCACCACTTAAGGCGACTTAATCTCGTGCACCACTTAAGGCGACTTTACATCGGGCACTACTTAAGGCGACTTAACATCGTGCACCACTTAAGGCGACTTTCATCGTGCACCACTTAAGGCGACTTAACCTCGTGCACCACTTAAGGTGACTTAACATCGTGCACCACTTAAGGCGACTTTCTCTCGTGCACCACTTAAGGCGACTTAACATCGTGCACCACTTAAGGCGACTTTCATCGTGCACCACTTAAGGCGACTTAACATCGTGCACCACTTAAGGCGACTTAATCTCGTGCACCACTTAAGGCGACTTAACATCGTGGACCACTTAAGGCGACTTAACATCGTGCACCACTTAAGGCGACTTAACATCGTGCACCACTTAAGGCGACTTTCATCGTGCACCACTTAAGGCGACTTTCTCTCGTGCACCACTTAAGGCGACTTAATCTCGTGCACCACTTAAGGCGACTTAACATCGTGCACCACTTAAGGCGACTTTCTCTCGTGCACCACTTAAGGCGACTTAACATCGTGCACCACTTAAGGCGACTTTCATCGTGCACCACTTAAGGCGACTTTCTCTCGTGCACCACTTAAGGCGACTTAATCTCGTGCACCACTTAAGGCGACTTAACATCGTGCACCACTTAAGGCGACTTAACATCGTGCACCACTTAAGGCGACTTAACATCGTGCACCACTTAAGGCGACTTTCATCGTGCACCACTTAAGGCGACTTAACATCGTGCACCACTTAAGGCGACTTAATCTCGTGCACCACTTAAGGCGACTTAACATCGTGAACCACTTAAGGCGACTTTCATCGTGCACCACTTAAGGCGACTTTCTCTCGTGGACCACTTAAGGCGACTTAATCTCGTGCACCACTTAAGGCGACTTAACATCGTGCACCACTTAAGGCGACTTTCTCTCGTGCACCACTTAAGGCGACTTAACATGGTGCACCACTTAAGGCGACTTTCATCGTGCACCACTTAAGGCGACTTAACATCGTGCACCACTTAAGGCGACTTAATCTCGTGCACCACTTAAGGCGACTTAACATCGTGGACCACTTAAGGCGACTTAACATCGTGCACCACTTAAGGCGACTTAACATCGTGCACCACTTAAGGCGACTTTCATCGTGCACTACTTAAGGCGACTTTCATCGTGCACCACTTAAGGCGACTTAACCTCGTGCACCACTTAAGGCGACTTAACATCGTGCACCACTTAAGGCGACTTTCTCTCGTGCACCACTTAAGGCGACTTAACATCGTGCACCACTTAAGGCGACTTTCATCGTGCACCACTTAAGGCGACTTAACATCGTGCACCACTTAAGGCGACTTTCATCATGCACCACTTAAGGCGACTTAACATCGTGCACCACTTAAGGCGACTTAATCTCGTGCACCACTTAAGGCGACTTAACATCGTGCACCACTTAAGGCGACTTAACATCGTGCACCACTTAAGGCGACTTTCATCGTGCACCACTTAAGGCGACTTAACATCGTGCACCACTTAAGGCGACTTAATCTCGTGCACCACTTAAGGCGACTTAACATCGTGGACCACTTAAGGCGACTTTCTCTCGTGCACCACTTAAGGCGACTTAATCTCGTGCACCACTTAAGGCGACTTAACATCGTGCACCACTTAAGGCGACTTTCTCTCGTGCACCACTTAGGGCGACTTAACATCGTGCACCACTTAAGGCGACTTTCATCGTGCACCACTTAAGGCGACTTAACATCGTGCACCACTTAAGGCGACTTTACATCGTGCATGACACTTCTTCAAGTGTTCGCCACTAAAAGAATGCTTCAATACTCTGCCATCGAGGTCTTTCAACTTGTACGCATTCGGAGCTGGCATCCCCACGACCTTGTAAGGTCCTTCCCATTTTGGTGACATCTTGTTGATCCGATCCAAAATGGTAAACTCGTTCTGACGCCAAACCAGCTTCCCGACAAAGAATTGTCGGGACTTAACTCGCCGATTGTAATACCTGGCCGTCGCCAAACGCATTCGAGCCTGGACTTCATCGGCTTCCCGCCTCTGCTCTTCGAGCAAGTCCAAATCCAGACGTCTCATTTCATCATTCGTCAAAGGCTCGTAATATCTCATCCGATGGGACGCCACAGCTACCTCCACGGGAGCGACAGCCTTCGTGCCATAAACAAGGCCAAACGGAGTCTCCCCAGTTGATCGTTTGGGTGTCGTTCTAACAGCCCAAAGTACGTTTTCCAGCTCGTTCAGCCTTTTGCCCTTCAAGGCATAGACCCTTTTCTTCAGGCCATCCATCACGATTTTGTTGGTCGATTCCACCTGGCCATTAGTCTGAGCATGGCGAACAGAGGCTGTCCGATGCTCGATGTTCAACTCCTCCAGATACTCCTTCACCTGAGACCCGTTAAACGGTGGACCATTGTCGCTGATCACCACCTTAGGAATCCCGTATCTGGATACAATATGCGTCTGGAGAAATTTGACGACCTGGTTCCCCGTCGTCCTGGCCAACGCCTTTGCCTCTATCCATTTCGAAAAATAATCGATAGCTACAAGCAAATATTTACACTGACCTTGTGCTTGCGGAAGAGGTCCCACCAAGTCGATGCCCCACTGCGAGAAGGGCCAAGCGCTCTTGATGGGTGACAGATTAGCAGCCGGAGCCACAATACTCGGGGCGTACCTCTGGCACGCGTCACAGGATCGGACCAACGTCGTCGCCTCCTTGCTCATCGTAGGCCAATAATAGCCTACGTTCAGCACTTTCCTCATAATGGATCGGGCCCCTTCATGACAAGCCGCAACCCCTTCATACACTTCTTTCAGGATTCGACTTGTGTCGGGCTTAGCCACACACTTCAAGTATGGAGTCGAGAACCAGCCCTTCTTGTATAGCTGATTGTCCAGCATCACGTAATTAGCCGCGATCCGACGTATCCTGTTAGCTGCTACTTTATCATCGGGGACTGCCCCCGTAGTCAGGTACGCGACTATCGGGGTCATCCAAGTGGGCTCCTCCTCCGATCCTGCTTCAATAGCACACACCTGTGTCGGGTCGGTGGTCGACAAGATCACCTTCTCCAAGAAGTGCACCTTCCGATTTTCCTCCAGGGGTGCCCCCAAGGCGAATTTACTCGAGGCATCTGCTTCCACGTTTTCCTCCCTCGGGATTGCCTCAATATCGAAACTTTTGAAACTCTCCTTCAATACTTGCACCTCGCGAAGGTACTTCCTCATTATCGGGCTCTTCGCCTCGTATCGCCCTTGGACTTGATTCACAATCAGGCCCACGTCACACTTCACTCTCAAGTGAGCAACTCCCATACCTTGGCAATTTTCAGGCCTGTGATAAGAGCCTCATACTCAGCTTCGTTGTTCGTGGCCCTAAACGTCAAGGCCAAACTTCAATACTTGCACCTCGCGAAGGTACTTCCTCATTATCGGGCTCTTCGCCTCGTATCGCCCTTGGACTTGATTCACAATCAGGCCCACGTCACACTTCACTCTCAAGTGAGCAACTCCCATACCTTGGCAATTTTCAGGCCTGTGATAAGAGCCTCATACTCAGCTTCGTTGTTCGTGGCCCTAAACGTCAAGGCCAAAGCATATCGAAGGGGCTCACCCCCACCTGGTGGTATCAATACGAACCCTGCTCCTGATCCGTCTGAACTCGAGGAGCCATCCGTGTACATCTCCCAAGTATTTTCCTCGTTTGGCTGTTCTGATTGTTCTGCCATCTCTGGTTGTTCTGCTATCAGGACCTCCATGGTTGCCCCCTCTACAGGGCCCGCTTCTTCCAGATCGGGGGCTGTAGACTCTGCTATGAAATCCGCCAACGCCTGGCCCTTAATAGCCGTTTTCGGAGCAAAGTGTATGCGAAACTCACTAAGCTCGACTGCCCATTTCACTAACCTTCCCGACGCATCAGGTCGGTTCAAAAAATGCTTCAAAGGTTGATTCGTCAACACACATCCGCCATTTCCCATTGCTCTTCTTCACCAGAACCGGGTTGGCGACCCAAGTTTGGAATCAGAGCTCCTTGATAAACCCAGCATCGAGCAACCTGCCCACCTCCTACTGGATCGCCATCCTCTAGTCTGCGCCCATCAGACGCCTTTTCTGCGCGATAGGCTTGATCGCGGGATCAATCTTTAACTCGTGCACAATCACATCGGGGCTGATTCCTGGCATGTCACTCGGGGACCAGGCTAACAGCTCCTTGAACTCCTTCAGTAAATCGATCAATTCTCGGGCTGTCTCCTCGGTCAGAGCAGACCCGATTTTCACCTTCCTCTGAGGTTCGTCAATCTCGACCTCCTTCAAATCCTCCATGGGGGCGGGACGCCCAAACTCCTCTCTGGGATCAGCATCTGTCTGGAGGACAGTCATAGCCTCCGTGGTCAGTCGGGAACTTCATCTTCTGGTGCACAGTCGAGGCAACTGCCATCGGAGGGTTGATGGTAGTTCTCCCGATAATAGTCGAGGCAACTGCCATCGGTGCACAGCGGCTATCTTCGATTCCTGGACATCGATTTGCCGCTTCACCCTCTTCTGCAGTGCCTCCATATTCCACACAGTCTTCTCAGCCACCCTGTGCATCAAGTCGGAACCATAGGGGACTGTTAGGTTCCGAATGAAGGTACGGATGGTTTCACCCTCCGAGATCTCCTCATCAATCTCCGCCACGCTGGCAGTGTACCGCTGGTAATAGTGCGCCAGCGACTCGTCGGGCCTCTGTACCACCTGGGTCAGGGACCTCACACTCTTCAGCAAACGTCTGCAACCCTGGTACTGCTGAATGAAGCGGTCGTGCATATCAGCCCAGCAAGTGATGCAGCCTGGGGGCAGACTGAAGAACCAGGTTAGGGCTCTCTCGCCAAGTGTGTTCGGGAACAGCGTACACACAATATCTTCATTTGGGGCTCTGCCCAGACATGCCATGAGGTGCTTCTGGACATGACGAACCGGATCTCCCTCGCCATCGTACTCCTTAATCGTGGGGATACCCAGTCCTGGCGGGGCGAGGGTGTCTATGAGTCGAGGAACGAAGGGATGAGTGGATCGATCCCTCAGCTCCGACACCAGCGGCTTCTGCTCTCCCATGCAGATGTTCACGATCTTCACCACCTGATCAGGGGTGATGGGACCATTAAGGGGAATGGTCCTATGCTGCACTGGTCCTGGCCCATCGACCACGAATCGTTCTGGTTGGGTGGACTCCCTACTCCTGTCTAGGTTTCGGGGATGAACCTCCCGAACATTCTGAACCTCCGCTGGCGGGGGCGCTTCCTCTTCTAGCGGAGGCATCTCCTCTTGCCTCCTTGCAGCCTCTCTCCGATCTAAGAGGGCCTCCACAGCTGCCAAAAACATTGGCATTGCTTCCGCCACATCCCTCGTCAGGTCCGCAGCTGGAGGAGACACCTGCTCCCTATTCCCCTGGTGTTGAGCAGCAGTATCTTCAGGAGCTTCGTTGTGCCTCCCTGTCCGAGAGACCTCCGCGGGGAGATTCTGGTCCTCAGCATGCTCTGGTGGTGAATTCAGAGTCGTCGCAGCAGGATGACGGGAACCACCAGATTGTCCTTGTCTCCTTTGCTTGCCAGCCACCATTGAACGAGTAGAAGGCATATCAGCCTTTTGTTACGTTCCCACAGACGGCGCCAATGTTGGATCACGGTGGAACTCCGGTACGATCTTTGACGGCGATCCTAGCTCCTTCGCTCCACGCAATCCTGCAAGAGGGGATAGACCGGGCGGTGACCCAGAATCCCTCTCCGATGCTTAAATGAGTATCTCGTGTGGACTGGCAAGCAGTAATCTAAAGTATTGTATCTCAAAAACGTCATTGATCTGAGGTGACCTCTGCCTTTTATAGGCGGAGAGGTACCTCAGTTACCTGGTGAACCGTTGGGGGTGGTTAGCCCGTATTCCGCGTATCTCGGGCACGATCCCGCCTATCTAGGCCATGATCTCGCTTATCTCGGCCACGCCCCGCGTATCTCGGCCACGCTCCGCGTATCTCGGCCACGCCCCGCGTATCTCGGCCTTAACCTCTGATAGCAAGTCCCGACTAATATCGGGGACTCCAGAGTTATCTCATTGTGTCACCGCTCGGGGCCCCTCGTCATCGTGACAGGGCCAATCATTCTCAGGGATTCATCATCGGGGCCTACTTAAAGGCATCTCATCGGGAGCGCCTAGCTCGCCTATCGGGACCGACTCTGTTGGGACCTTTCATCATCAGGACTCCCTCTGTCGGGACCCTTCGTCTTGGCCTTCTAGACCTCCTTTTTAGGGCCCGGTGGGCCTGTTCACCGTTTCCTCACCGTTAAAGGGCCTAACGGTCATAGCGGAACCCATCAGATAGGAGAACTAACAATCTGCTCAAAGGTTGATTCTCAATTAAAATTTAGGAAGATAAATACCAATTTAATATCTCAAACTCTATAATTCAACAGCACAAAAACCAACAATCTCTTAATCCATACCCAGATTAGGTTGTCAATATTGATGTACAGATTTCAACAGGTAATGTACAGTTTAGGTATAAGTTCAAACGATGCAGTACGAACTATAACTCCAACGCTGAATTGACAATAGCCAGAAGGGTGTTTGAGGGTGGAGGTTGACGGGCTATGATGAGCAGCGATGGTAAGACGGGAATGTTGTAATCGGCGATTGGTTGGGGCTGGGGTTTTGGGGAAAAAGGAAAAACCAGTGGAGGTGAGTTGGGTTTTGTGATTTTTGGTAGTGTTGGAAGTTAGCGCTGGATGGAAGTTGTTTTGATCGGAGTTGAATTATCTCTCTAGCAGTTGGGATGCAGTGAACGGAACTTTATTCAGGTAGACCATTTGAATTAAGACAAAATGGTCCTTTAATTTGAATTTCCCCCTAAAATGTCCTACCAATTTTTTACCACTCATTCCATCTAAATATCTCATTCCTAGTGTGTATATTGTGTGGCATATTTGGTGTGGTAGTAGTGTACACATCGAAATTGTTATGTTACTCCAAAATCCGTTACTAATGCTCTCTTTTGGAATTGTTAATATTTCATACAATTTATCTCATTTAGATAGAAAACTTTTAATTCAAATGTTGATCTTTAGTATTACATTAGTAGATCCAAATATTAGTCATTTAGTAACTAACAATTTAAACTATATTTAGAACATTTAGTGTTGCATTTTTTGTTTTAAAAATAAACAATTATTAACTAACATTTTAACTGTATTTATATCATTTAGTATCGTATTTACTGTTCCAAAAAAGTCGGATTTAGTCGGATTTAAAAGTAGTTGGATTAAGCAATATCCTAAGTACAAAAAATAAAGCGATAAATGAATGAATAATTTACAATTAGAATGACGCCGAAGAAACCCACACATGTCGCCAAAATGATTAAGTCCTAGAAGGGGAATGTTTGTGAAGATGTTATCGAGTCATCGTTCTCAGGCAACTTAAGTTGAATGTGGTAATAGATATAGTAAGTATGTAGAGGCCATTGATAGTGAGTTTCAAAACCGCCATTTTTTCTTTTATTTTTGAATTTACCCCATTATTTTAAAACATTTAGTATTGTATTTTTTATTTTAAAAAGAGAATTAGTAACTAACATTTTAACTCTATTTATAACATTTAGTATTGCATTAGTTGTTCCGAAAAAGTCGGATAGAGTAACTACCATTTAAAATATACTTTCCAATATTAGTATCACATTCAATAATATAATGTATACTCATAATGTATATATAATGTTGACACAAATATCAGCACCACACCTACCTTATGTTAGTATCCAATTAGCATATATATATATATATATAAATGCATAAGGAGTTGGATTGTGTAATATCCTAAGTACAAAAAAATATATAGCGATAAATGAAGAAATAATCAACAATTTGTTATTAAAGACGTGTAGATAGTATATATGTAACACATGTACGAGAGGTGCAAGTATATGTTCATATGTACAAGTTTTTGCAATAGTATAAAAATATGTGTTATATGGTAATATACGTAATACATATGTTAGCAAATATTCAAAAAATGTGCAAACTACACTCCAACTTCACACGGTATATTGAGTTCAACTAAGTCCACACCGACATAAAACACACGGAATATATGGGGTATTCAATCGGTGTGTACATGAGGAATTATTAATACAATTTTCACATCGTTTTAGTGTCGGTATTTACTTTGTATGAAATCCGAATGCATACAACTTTTCAAAATTGTCAACAACTTGGTATGTATCTAGTGTGCAATCCTAGTGGATTTAGATACATCCACACCCGTGTGGGGACCAAATCGGTGTGTACTCATATTTTTTTTCTTGTAGTGCAAGTTTCTTATCTTCAAAAATAACCATTGCCAATATACCTTAAATTAATGTTGTTCACTTGTCCTGCTTCTTGGAATGTGACCTGGTCTGTGTCTCATTTATAAGTATTCTGGATCTGAAATTATCATGTCGACTATTTTAAATTATCAGTTATATCTATTTTCGCATATATAAAACATTGCAGCGTACGATCAGGCGTGGATAGAACTAACCCAACAAATAATTCGTAGAAAGAATATGCCTTTCAATTAGCAAGTGATGGGTTCCGATGTAATCGTTAGCCCCGTTAACAGTTAATAAACGGCGGGTAAGCCTAGAGGGCCTCGCGAAAGACCTGGAAGGTCCAGAAGCCCAGTATGAAGGGTCCCGACGAGATCGGTCCCGATATATGAGTTGAATGCTCCCGACGAGAAGCCTCTGAGTAGGCCCCGATATGCCTTTGAGAAGACCCCGATAATAAAGCCCCGAGAAAGCTGGCCCTGTCTCGTGAGACGAGGGGTCCTGGGTGGTGACCTAGAATGAGATAACTCTGGAGTCCCCGATATGAATTGGGACTTGTGATCAGAGGATAAGACCAAGAAACCCGCCTACTAAATAGGGTAGTGGGGAGACGGTTGAGATACGGATAAACTCCCCCGAGATACGCAGGGCATGCCCGAGATACGCGGAGCGTGGGCGAGATACGCGGAGCGTGGGGCGAGATACACGGAATCCCGAACGAGATATACGGAACGTGGGTAAAACTGCCAGGCGCGGTTACAGGTAACTGAGTAACTTCCCTTCCTATATAAAGGAGGAAGTTACCTCAGAAAACACACATTCTAATACAAACTTAGATTACTGCTTACCACCCCATCGTTCATACACTCATTTAAGCATCGGAGAGGGATTCTGGGTCACTACCCAGGTCATCCCCTTTTGCAGGATTACGCGGAGCCCAGGAGTTCAAACTTTCCATCAAGAACGTAACGGAGTTTCGACCGTGATCCAACATTGGCGCCGTCTGTGGGAATCTTACGAAAAGCCAAAATAGTTTCTACTAGATCGATGGCTGGTGGTGGCAAGAAGAAGCAAGTCCAGGCCGGCAGTTCTCGCCCTGCTGGAACTGTGAATTCCCCGTTGCCGGAGTATGCTGCTGAACAAGGTGAGCACCCTGCTGTTCCTCAGACAGGGGGGCATGGTGAAGATTATGAGGTCTCAGTCCGAGACACGGCGGTGAATAGGGAGGATATCCCGAGAAGGGAGGTGAATGCTCCTCCAAATCCGGTGCTGCACAGAGAAGAAATCCCGCGGAGGGTGGTAGGTGCTTCCTCAAACTCGGAGTTGGCTAAGGCAGTAGCAGATGCTATGCCTATGTTCCTGGCGGCCATGGAGGCTCTGCTGGACAAGAGAGAGGGTGCTAAGAGGGGAGAAGAGTTACCTCCACGAGAAGAGTTGCCCCCACCTCCTCCGAGGGAGGTTCAGGAAGAACAGGAGGTTCAGCCCAGCAATAAGGGTAAGGAGCCCGTGCACTCGGAAAAGTTCGTGGTTGACGGTCCCGGACCGGTGCAACACATGACCATTCCCCTGAATGGCCCCATCACCCCCGATCAGGTGGTGAAAATCGTCAACATCTGCATGGGCGACCAGAAACATATGACATCGGAGCTGAGGGACCGATCTACTCATCCTTTTGTTCCACGGCTGTTAGATACTGTCGCCCCGCCAGGGCTAGGTATTCCGACCATCAAGGAGTACGATGGTGAAGGGGACCCGGTTCGCCATGTTCAGAGGCATGTCCAGGCCTGTGTGGGTAGGACCTCGATTGATGACCTCGTGTGTTCGCTGTTCCCGATCACTTTGGGAGAAAGGGCCATGACATGGTTTTTCAGCCTACCGCCGGGAAGCATTACTTGCTGGGCTGATATGCACGACCGCTTCATCCAGCAATATCAGGGTCGTAGGCGCCTCTTGAAGAGCGTGAGGTCTTTGACCCAGGTGGTGCAGAGGTCTGACGAATCGTTGGCATACTACTACCAACGGTTCACTGCTAGTGCCGCGGAGATTGATGAGGAGATATCGGAGGGAGAGACCATCCGCACTTTCCTTCGGAACCTGACTGCTCCGTATGGTTCCGATCTGATGCACAGTGTAGCCGCGAAGGCTGTGTGGAGTATGGAGGCCTTGCAAGCGAGGGTGAAGCAGCAAATCGACGTGCATGAGTCGAAGATTGCTGCTGGAGAGCTTGATCCTCCGAAGTCGGGAAGAGGAAAGCCATCGTCCAAGCTGTCGGATGATCGCAAAGGGAGCGAAAAATCGGAGGGAAGTAGGAGCCGCGGTCGCCCCGACAGAAGGGAGGAAAAGCGTCCTCCGAGGAAGGATAACCGCGAGGGTCGTAATGTTCCCCTCAACAGTTCGATGACCTCCGTGCTAGCAGTGATGGATCGGCAGGGTCTCGCCCGATACCCCCCGAGGAAAGAGGGTGAATTCTTGGGAGGTCGCTCTGATCGTTATTGTCGGTACCATCGAGCCAATGGTCACGACATAGATAACTGTCGGGAGCTGAAGAAGGAGATAGAGAAGCTGATCCAGAAGGGGAAGCTCAAGGAGTTTGTTGGTAGGGGACGGTGCCGATCCCGTTCCAAGAATCGATCGCGGTCTCGTTCCAAATCCCGCGATCGATCCCCAAAGAAGAAGAAGGTTGATCCGGAATCCTCCGGCACCCGTAAGGAGAGGCGGGGAACCATTAACGTCATTCACGGAGGAATGGCGGCGGGAGGTGATACCTCCGCTTCTCGGGAGAATTATGCTTCCCGTATTTCTGCTGCTGTGGTGCTAGGAAAGAGGTCCCGATCGTGGACTGTGAAGGAGGAAATGGTGATTTCTTTCTCAGCAGAAGACCTGATAGGTGTGGAGAGCCCCCACGATGACGCCTTGGTCGTGACCTTGGATGTGGATGGATTCGAGATGAAGCGGATCCTGATAGACGGAGGGAGCTCCTCCGACATTCTGTTCATGGACGCCTTGGAGGCCATGGGAAAGACGAAGAAGGACCTGACGCAGGTGAACTTCCCGATGGTGGGATTCTCTGGTTCTACTTCCTATCCGTTGGGTATGATTACCTTACCGGTATAGTTCGGTAGTGGCTGGAAAGTGGAACGGCGGAACGTGGATTTCGTCGTGGTAGAGTCTGCGGGGACGTACAACGCTATTATCGGGAGGACCACCATCAACCCTCTCATGGCAGTCGCCTCGACCGTCCACCAGCAGATGAAGTTCCCGACGGATAATGGGGTCGGAGAGGTCAAAGGCGACCAGGTGGCATCCAGAAGGTGTTATGTTAACGCCACCCGAAGAAGAAGGAGGGAAGCTATGGCTGTCCTTCAGACTGATGCCGATCCTCGAGAGGAGTTTGGGCGCCCCGCCCCCATGGAGGATCTGAAAGAGGTCGAGGTTGACGGACCTCAAAGGAAAGTGAAGATCGGGTCTGCTTTGTCGGAAGAAAGAGCCCGAGAATTGATCGAGCTCTTGAAGGAGTTTAAGGAGCTGTTTGCCTGGTCCCCGAGCGATATGCCAGGAATCAGCCCCGACGTGATAGTGTACGAGCTGAAGATTGATCCCGCGATCAAGCCTATCGCGCAGAAGAGGCGTCCGATGGGCGCGGATAAGAGGATCGCGATCCAGCAGGAGGTGGGCAGGTTGCTCGACGCTGGATTCATCAAGGAGCTCCGATTCCAGACTTGGGTCGCTAACCCGGTCCTGGTGAGGAAGAGTAATGGGAAGTGGCGGATGTGTGTCGATTTCCGCGACTTGAACAAAGCTTGCCCGAAGGATTGTTATCCGCTCCCGAGGATTGACCAGTTGGTGGATGCTACATCGGGACATGAGCTTCTGAGCTTCATGGATGCTTATTCCGGTTACAACCAGATCAAGATGGCGAAGGAGGATGCCCCCCATACAGCTTTCTATGCTGATAGTGATGTTTATCACTACAACGTTATGCCCTTCGGGCTGATCAATGCTGGAGCAACTTACCAGAGGATGGTGAACAATTTGTTCGGAGACATGCTGGGAAAGACCATGGAGGCTTACGTGGATGACATGCTGGTGAAGTCCCGACAGGCAGGAGACCATGTCTGCAACTTGGCGGCGGCGTTTGAGCGGATGAAGTTTCATCAGGTTCGTTTGAACCCGGACAAATGTGCTTTCGGAGTGAACTCGGGGAAATTCCTGGGATTTATGGTGAGCCAAAGAGGAATCGAGGTGAATCCTGAGAAGCTGAGAGCAATCGAGGAGATGCAGTCTCCGAAAACCCATCGGGAGGTCCAGGTGCTGAATGGACGATTAGCCGCGATGAATCGTTTCTTATCCAAGGCGAGTGACCGAGCCATGCCATTTTTTGATGTGCTAAGGGCCCACAAGAAGTTTGAGTGGTCCGACAAGTGCGAGGAGGCATTTCAGGCGCTCAAGCAACACCTCTGTACCCTCCCGCCATTGGCAAAACCGGTTCCAGAGGTTGGTGAACCGACCGGAGGCGTCGGGGAGATTAGTGAAATGGGCAGTCGAGCTTACAGAGTTCCGTATTCACTTTGCCCCGAGAACGGCTATTAAGGGCCAGGCATTGGCGGACTTCATAGCAGAGTCTACAGCACCCGATCTGGAATGGAGGTCCCGATAGCAGAACAATCAGAACAGCCAAATGAGGAGAACACCTGGGAAATGTACACTGATGGTTCTTCAAGTGTAGAGGGATCGGGGGCAGGATTTGTATTGATACCGCCCGATCGGGGGCAGGATTTGTATTGATACCGCCCGGTAGAGGCGAGCCCCTGCGATATGCCTTGGCCTTGACGTTTAGGGCCACCAACAATGAAGCTGAGTATGAGGCTCTCATCACGGGCCTTAAGATCGCCAAAGGTACGGGAGTTGATCATTTAAAGGTGAAGTGTGATGCTAACCTGATCGTGAACCAGGTCCAAGGGCGATACGAGGCGAAGAGCCCGATGATGAGGAAGTACCTTCGCGAGGTGCAAGTCTTGAAGGAGAGATTTAAAAGCTTCGACATCGAGGCGATCCCGATGGAGGAAAACGTGGAGGCAGATGCCTTGAGCAAATTTGCCTTAGGGGCACCCCTAGAGGAAAATCGGAAGGTGCACTTCTTGGAGAAGGTGATCTTGTCGACCACCGACCCGACACAAGTGTGTGCTATTGAAGCAGGATCGGAGGAGGAGCCCACTTGGATGACCCCGATAGTCGCGTACCTGACTACGGGGGCAGTCCTCGATCATAAAATAGTAGCTGACAGGATACGTCGGATCGCTGTTAATTACGTGATGCTGGACAATCAGCTGTACAAGAAGGGCTGGTTCTCGACTCCGTACTTGAAGTGTGTGGCTGAGCCCGATACAAGTCGAATCCTGAAGGAGGTGCATGAGGGGGTCGCGGCTTGTCATGAAGGGGCCCGATCCATAATGAGGAAAGTGTTGAATCTGGGCTATTATTGGCCTACGATGAGCAAGGAGGCGACGGCGTTGGTCCGATCCTGTGACGCGTGCCAGAGGTATGCCCCAAATATCGTGGCTCCGGCCGCTAATCTGACGCCCATCAAGAGTGCTTGTCCCTTCGCGCAGTGGGGCATTGACTTGGTGGGACCCCTTCCGCAAGCGAAAGGTCAGTGCAAGTACTTACTTGTAGCCATTGATTACTTTTCGAAGTGGATAGAGGCTAAGGCGTTGGCCAAGACGACGGGGAAACAGATCGTCAAGTTTCTCCAGACTCAAATCGTGTCCCGGTACGGGGTTCCTCAAGTGTTGATCAGCGATAATGGTCCTCCGTTCAATGGGGCTCAGTTGAAGGAGTATCTGGAACCGCTGAACATTGAGCATCGGACAGCTTCGGTCCACCATGCTCAAACAAATGGGCAAGTGGAATCAGCCAACAAGATCGTAATGGATGACTTGAAGAAGAGGGTATATGCCTTGCAGGGTCATTGGCTAGATGAGCTTGAAAACGTGCTGTGGGCTGTTAGAACAACACCCAAGCAATCGACGGGAGAGACTCCGTTTGGCCTTGTTTATGGCACGGAGGCAATTGCTCCCGTGGAGATAGCGGTGGCGTCCCATCGCATGAGGTATTATGAGCCTCTGACGAACGAAGAAATGAGACGTCTGGACTTGGACTTGCTTGAAGAGAAAAGGTGGAAGGCTGATGAAGTTCAGGCTCGGATGCGTCTGGCAATAGCCAGGTACTATAATCGGCGGGTCAAGTCCCGACAATTCTTCGTTGGAGAACTTGTTTGGCGGAGGAATGAGTTCATCTATCAAGATCGGATCAACAAGCTGTCACCGAAATGGGAGGGCAAGACGTTGAAACATTCTTTTAGTGGCGCACACTTGAAGAAATGTCATGTTTGATCCTAAGTCGCCTTAAGTGGTGCGTGATGTTAAGTCGTCGCGAATGGCGCAAGTTATCTATCGATTGATCCGATGACGCGATAAAAGCCTTCCGAGGTACGAGTAAGTCGTCTTAAAGGACGCGATTAAAGCCTTCCGAGGTACGATTAAAAAGCCTTCCGAGGTACGAGTAAGTCGTCTTAAAGGACGCGATAAAAGCCTTCTGAGGTACGATTAAAAAGCCTTCCGAGGTACGAGTAAGTCGTCTTAAAGGACGCGATTAAAGCCTTCCGAGGTACGATTAAAAAGCCTTCCGAGGTACGAGTAAGTCGTCTTAAAGGACGCGATAAAAGCCTTCTGAGGTACGATTAAAAAGCCTTCCGAGGTACGAGTAAGTCGTCTTAAAGGACGCGATAAAAGCCTTACGAGGTACGATTAAGTCGTCTTTATGGCGCGATAAAAAGCCTTCTGAGGTAAGAACAAAAGCCTTACGAGGTATGATTAAGTCGTCTTTATGATGCAACAAAAAGCCTAGGTATGAATAAAAGCCCTAAGGGGTCCGAGTAAGTCGTCTTTATGATGCAGCAAAAAGCCTTAAGGGGTATGATTAAGTCGTCTAGAATGACGCGATAAAAAGCCTTAAATGGTACGATAAAATCATCTTAAGGGATGTGCGAAATTGCCTTGAACGGCATGGACGAGAAACCTTAAGTGGTGAGGTCCCGAGAAAAACGTCGCAAATGACGTATGAAATCACCTTAAATGGCACGGGCAAGAAACCTTAAGTGGTAAGTCCGGAATTGGAAGACACGACGGACTATAAGTCCCTCATGTCTTGGGGGCAAATGATGGGTTCCGATGTAATCGTTAGCCCCGTTAACAGTCAATAAACGGCGGGTAAGCCTAGAGGGCCTCGCGAAAGACCTGGAAGGTCCAGAAGCCCAGTATGAAGGGTCCCGACGAGATCGGTCCCGATATATGAGCTGAATGCTCCCGACGAGAAGCCTCTGAGTAGGCCCCGATATGCCTTTGAGAAGGCCCCGAATAAAGCCCCGAGAAAGCTGGCCCTGTCTCGTGAGACGAGGGGTCCTGGGTGGTGACCTAGAATGAGATAACTCTGGAGTCCCCGATATGAATTGGGACTTGTGATCAGAGGATAAGACCAAGAAATCCGCCTACTAAATAGGGTAGTGGGGAGACGGTTGAAATACGGATAAACTCCCCCGAGATACGCAGGGCATGCCCGAGATACGCGGAGCGTGGGCGAGATACGCGGAGCGTGGGGCGAGATACACGGAATCCCGAACGAGATATACGGAACGTGGGTAAAACTGCCAGGCGCGGTTACAGGTAACTGAGTAACTTCCCCTCCTATATAAAGGAGGAAGTTACCTCAGAAAACACACGTTCTAATACGAACTTAGATTACTGCTTACCACCCCATCGTTCATACACTCATTTAAGCATCGGAGAGGGATTCTGGGTCACCACCTAGGTCATCCCCTTTTGCAGGATTACGCGGAGCCCAGGAGTTCAAACTTTCCGTCAAGAACGTAACGGAGTTTCGACCGTGATCCAACAGCAAGTGCTATCAACATTACTCAGCGATAACAAGTATGACCATTGAAGTAATATACAGCTACAAATTGAGGGCAAATGATTCAATTTGGTAATAACTTTAGATAACGAAAGAATTTACAGCTACAAATTGACCGCAAATGATTCCATACATTATGACGAAAAAAAAAACTAAACAATTTCCAAAAATAGGAAATTAATTCATGCAACAAAATCTACAACCACATGATGAAAAAAGCTAGCCATACATTTATATTGAAAGATCTTCTGCGCAGAATCAGCACCTCCCAATTAATAGGAGGGGGGGAAGGCAAACCTTCCTTCCAAAATCTCGTGTCCACTCTAACCAACACACCGCCTCATCATCTTCTTCTTCACCTAAAAGGAAAAAATCTGCAACTTTAGAGAGAGAAAAAACCAACCTTCCATGCTAACAGAGAAACCCCCCGCAAGTACTCCTTAATTATCCATGGCCGCCTGTGAAAGCCCACTTCCCGACCTCTCCCCGTGGACGAAGAAGATGAACCCTAAAACACCCTCCTCCTCCTCCTTCGGTGATATTTTCCGGGAACCGCCGCCGCCGCTGTTTCACCATCCTCCGCCGCCGGAGCCTTCAATGCCATCTTCCTCCTCCTCGTCCTCCCCCTCCTCTTCCTTCTGGTCACCCTTATCGGAACCCGACGCGGAAAACGAGAGCAGAGGAGAAGAATCGTCTAGTCCGTTCTTGCAGAGCATGGCGAACTCACACAAGAAGAGCGAGAGCCTGCAGCTATGCACAGAGGGGCTAGGGTTCGAGAGCTTCGACGACGTGGAGGATAATCTCAGTAGCAGCTCTTCCGGCCAGGAGGCGGCGGAGATGTCGTCGAAGCAGATCTACACGCCGCGGCGGAGGAGGGTGAGGGAGTTCCGGCGGGGGAGGTCGGTGGGGGGAGGGTACCCGCCGCCAATACCGAGCCTGAGCGGGAGCGGGAAGCCGTGGGTGTGCTTCAAGTCGTATCGGGAGGACGGGAGGTTCGTGCTGAAGGAGGAGAGGATTCCGACTCAGGAGGTTTTACATGCGTCGAGGGAAGATGGGCGGTTGAGGCTGCACTTTGTTCATCGGCCGGAGGAAGACGAAGAAACAAAGACTAACAAGGAGGAGGACGACGAGAATATTGGAGAAGACGAAGAAACAACGATTCATGATGGATGCTTATCTCGGTGATTTAGTTAACTTTGTTTGTATTATTTTCAAAGTTATTATATAGTTAAGTTGATTGAAGGAAGAACTTGTTCTGTAAATTATTTAAGATGGGAAGAAAGCAGATGGATGAATGAATGAATAAAGAAGATGAAGAAACAGAGCAACAATCTGATATCAAATTAATTAATAAATATAAATAACTAGAAAAAATAACGAGTTTAAAACCAGTTTTTTTCTTTTTCTATTTCCTTTGTGTTGCATGGCACTGTTTATTTAATTTCCTTATCGTGGTCTATTGTTTAAATTTTCTTTTTTAAAAAATGAATTAATTATAGGTACACTTAATTCATTCTATCTATTACATAATGTTTATGTAACTCGAACTGGTTTTGATCTTGAATCAACAACCAAATATTTGAAGAATCAATCACAAACGGAAAAGATGAATTGCCAATCAATATTGTAGCTAACCAATCATGCAACTTGTTATTCGCTATAAAATTAGTAATTTGTGACGATATTTTTTCAAGGGAATGAAACTCTTACAAATTATAAAAAAATTCAACGAATTTCTTAAGTTTCGAATAAAATTTCCTATAAAATTTAAAATATCGTAAAGGATTTTCTACACAATTTTTTTTTTTTGTTAAAAGTCATTCCCTTAAAAAATGGATGTTATTTTAATTTGTAAGAGATTTTTAACATTCTCTTACAAATAAGCTTATATATATATGGGTCCATCTTTCATAAGCAAATCTCTCTCTCTCTCTCTCGTAAACGACTAGGTTTTTTGTAATGATTGCATTTTTATTCATTGAACCAACATGACCAATTTATATAATAGGTTTCTTTAAATACGAGTAACATAAAAAATGAAACATTTAATTATAAACATAAATAATTCAAACATTACTTAAACACATAATTTTAATCTTCATGACTTCGATTTCAAGTAACTAAGTCTTTGTGACGAACATTTATGCTATTGTTCCTACAAACAAGTTCATCTATCTTCATATGTAACTACACAAGTCCATACATATCTGCATATGTTGCTGCAAAGTGCTCTGTTTCTTCATCATCAATCCATTCAATTTCTTCACCAAGTTTCCTTTTAACAATAATATTCAGGATCTCCTGCTCAATTTGAGTTTTTTTTACCAGACTTAGTAAATAATTTATAACTGATTCTGTCGATGTACCTCTATCAACGACCTTATAGTAAAGAGGTAGCGCATGCACTGACCTCGTAAACGTGTCTATAGTAGCAACCTAGTACAGTCAAGAGATAAGTGCATGCACTAACCACATCAGCGTAGCCCTACCGACAAACCAAGTATACTCAAGTGATATCGTATACACTGACATCATCAACGTAGCCCCACCAGCAACCTAGTATGTCAAGAGGCAGCGCACGCATTCACCTCTTCAACATAGCCCCCAAGCCACCACCGGTCTAGTATAGTCAAGATGTAGTGCATGCAATAACCTCGTCAACATGACCTCACCATCAAGTTAAAAGGTAGCGTAGAGACTAACACTGTCAAGGTAGCTTTACTAGCAGCTTATTGTATAGTCAAGAGGTAGCGCATGCACTAACTTCATCAACTTAGTCCCACTAACAGTCTGATGTAGTAAAAGTACCGGTATCTTTAGATCTAATTATATTCGTCTCTAATTATGTCTAACAAAGTATATGGTGCATAATGAAAAGACATTTAATACCAATTATTATTATTATTATTATCTAGTAAATAGTGCCATATAAATAATAAATAAATAAAAATGCGATAACTCAACACCTACTCAAAACAATGCCACGTAAAAGCCACGTGTCACTTAACCGAAGCTTTACCAGGTTTGTAGTAATTGTAGTAGTTTGTGGGCTTGTGAACTATATCCGTCTTCTCTCGTATCATCATCTTCTTCAACTTTAGCTATGGACAATAATAACACAGCTGAAGATCACTTTGTAGATGCCGAGGTTATCGATCCAGTGGTGTCGGAGTCGGACCCCCAGTTAAGCTCCGCGGGGCCGCCGGAATATGTCACTCCACCTGATCTCAAGGTAATTAAATTAAAGCGCTAGCTACAAGTCACTGCATCTGCATGCAAATAAATATGATGTTTCTTAGGAATAAGATATACGCATTAACCAATCAACACATAAATTCAAACTTGTGATTGAAGGTCTTAACTGATATTTGCAAACATCAGTTTACATCGGACTTCTTTACTTGGTGCGTACACATGGGCTTTCAGCCCGGCCAAACCGGACATCCAATGGGGTTTTCCAAATTTTTTTTTAAATGTCACCGCGGATTCGAATCATCGACTCTGATACCAATTTTTAGGAAATAAGATGTACGCCTTAACCAATCGGTTTATAAGCTCAAATTTTCGGTATAGGTTTTTCATACTCTAACAGTGCCAACTGTCTTTTGATGAATAACTACTATATAATTAACTAATATAGGGTCAGAAAGAGAAAGAAGCTCACCTTGTCGGGAAGGAATGGAAAGATCGGAAAAAGGATAGTAAGAAGCTGGACAAGGAGCAGCAGCAAAGAAACGAGAACGACGATGATGATAATGGAGATTCCGGCGGTATTAATGGTATGCAATCCACCGTCATCATCTCCGTCGCGGTGGTTGCGGTTGTCGGTGTGCTACTTGCGGTAACTAGGAAGTTTTGTGTCAGATAGATTATTAATTAATTAGTGTCGCCCCCGATAAAGTTATCATCATCTTATTTTGTTTTATTTTATTTGCAAGTTAATAATTTAGGCAATTAAGTTTAGAACGTAGCTACTAGCTAAGTGAGGTTTGTTGTGGTTGTGGAGGTAGGTGCTCCATGTCTCTCATCAATAAATAAATAAATAAGTTTTTTCTTTCATACCGAGAAAAAAAAAAAAAAAACTGGAATTTTTTCATCACAATTAAAAATGATAATTAATTAAATTAAATCAATGTATTGTTGGATGAGAAATTGTTGATACTAGACGAGGCTGAGCAGTGCGAGTTAGGGCGGTAAGCTAGAAAATCCACCAAAAACCGATCCGGATCAGTTCGAAAAAATCGAACCGTAAATAGACCTTTGGTATGTATGTAGTCGGATTTTTTTAAGTATTATTCGGGCCTTACGGCTCGGTTCTCATGTTTTATAAATCGTGGAGGCCGAACTAGACCGAACTTATCTAATTTTATAATATAATATTATTTACATTAAGATAACTTAAAGGTTTTTTAAGGAGATTAAATATTTTCTACTATTATTATTATTTTTTCATTTTTATTAGTGTTAATTAAATTATTTTATTCTCCATTCGTCTATATTTTTTATTTTTACGTTTCACTTCGTGGTAGTTTTAAAATTTTTATTTTTATATTAATTTTGGAACTTTGAGTATATATTCTATAAGTATAAGTTGTATGAAATTTTGTTTAGTATTCTACATAATTTGATTTTATTATGTTTGGATTTTCGGTTTAAATCGAAAACCGAATCGAAAAACCGCACTAAACAAGGACGGTTTATTTTGTTTTCATCGGATTTTTGGTCGGATTGTTTTGTTGAAAAAATCCGGTCTGAATAAATCGAACACCAACCGAAATAGCTAAAAAACCGATTCGACCGAACCGGTTAGTGCGACTTCCAAGTTGATGACTTTCGGAGCAACTCAGTAAAGTTTTCCGGAGTAAAGTTTTCCGGCCAAGTCAAATAATTTATTTTTCAAAGGGTGGTTAAAATGCAGTTTCAAATAAATTATTTTTAGCGCCGTAGCTTGATGCCTCCCACTCTTCGTATCGGTGAGACACGATCTAGATCAAAAAGTGTGGGCAGCAGATTGCGATAATGCAATTAATCATATTTTATCGTTTTGTTGGACAAAACTCCTTTATCATCCAAGTTTATAATTAAAAGAGTATGGTTGAGATCAATCTCAAGTGACACAAGTATTTCTTTTAAATTTTTATGGAGTGTATTATATGTGATTATCTTACATGTTTAAGTATTAATTGTTTCTTTTTACTATAATTTTATATAATCACCATACATGTCTAAACCTAAACTTTTTATGATAAACAAGTTATGTGTAGCATGTCTGAGAGCAAATGTATACTTTACTTTGGTCTGTTGGCCGAGCTTGGTCTATGATGCAGGCGGAATTGACTAATTCTGTGATTTTCGGTCCCGGACTTTCAAGTGTCAGATTTTGGCGCGCGAATAGAGTTTTTCATGCGAAAACGATGGTCATATGGAATGCGATGTTTTTCGGTCAAATTCCTTTGTTTAGAGGGTTAAAATCGCAATTTAAGTTTTTTTTATATCTTTTTTGCAATTTATCGGTTTTGTTTGGACATAGTTGTTAATTTCAAATTTGTCCTAGGGTAAGAGTTTTTGTTTTCAGTATTTAAACTTTGTTAGTCGTCGTTTACATTCAGTAATGATTGATTAATGAAAAAATTGAGATTTTCTTCAATTATGCGTCAATTTCTTGGCATTCTTTGAATAAACAAGCTTTTGCTCACTCTATACCCATCACGTTACATCAGTCTATATACCTAGAAGAGTGAATCATTATGATTTCTTGCTCGCACTTCCCTTATGTATTGAACATACTTTACACTTTACTAACCTTTTTTGGAATATATATATATATATATAGGAAGTGGGAAATTTTCAAACAGAAATGACTAGAATTTTGATAGTGATGCTCCACCATCCTCCGACTAGCCCTGATGCTCCCACCAATAGAGGTGAAACAAAAATCCGGTTAATCCGAAAAATTGGTGAAAACCAAACTGGCCCGGGCTGAAAAAATCGAATCTAAAATATTCGGTTTGGTTTTTGGTCGGATCTTTTTTTACTCTAATTCAGTTTTTTGGCCCGGTTCGGATTTTGAGCTTTGAGGTGGAAATCGAACCGACCGTTATGCTATTTAAATATATACATTATATATTATATTAGTTGATATTAATTAATTAATTATGTTAATATAAACTGTAAAAGAGTCACTTATGAAGATTTTTTTTTCTTCTTTTATTTTATAATTTATATAATTATATCAATGGAAGTTATTTATCATTCAATTTGACATAGTCCATGAAAATGACGAGAATTTTAAATGGTAACTGTTACTATTGGATTTTTGGTTTAAACCGGAAAAACCCTACTATTAATGGACGGTTTCTTTAACATTAGACGGTTTTTTGGTCGAATTTTTTAAAGAAAAAATTGGACGAAAATTTAAATACCCAATCAAAACAAGTAAAAATATAATATGACCGGTCCAGTATCATCCCTACCCGCCAATAGGGTCATTATCAGGAAACCCAATTCTCAAAGGCGTGTAGAAGACTTCGAGCTCATTTGAATGTTGCTGCTACATTGTTGGAGGGGTGCAGGAATGTCTCAACGGATTTCCGTACTTGATGAATATCCTCAATTGGAATGTGCTCGTAAAAATATTGTCGATAAACTTAATCTTTTATAAACATGCGTCCAGGGCCGGTCCAAGGGAATATGAGGCCTAAAACAACATTTTAATTTGAGTCATTTTTATCCAAACATTAAATTGACAATTAAACGTCAATTTTCATCACAGTTTTATTTTTATCACAAACATTATTTTTTTTTTACTTTACTTTCACTAGGCAATAAACACAAAAAAAAAAAAAAAATGTAAAATACAACTTCCACATATGAGGCCTTTTAAAAATAGAGGCTTAAGGTCCTTACTTTAGTGACATTTTTCTTGGGCCGGCTCCGCATGTGTCAGCAATACACAAATATCATAAAAATTGATGATAATTACATCATGCAATAATTGCATTCTGACTCGGAATCTATATTACGACTATTTTTAAACTCAAGAACTGTAGGTACTATCGGCAAAGTGGAAAAAAAACGGTACCATCGCCCAAAAAAGGAATTAGTGCAAGTGGAACGATTCTTCAAAGCATTCAACAAGTTCCATACAGTCTTAATGACAAGCTTTGTAAATTTTAAAAAGTTTTAGAGCATTTATATTTCCCTACATGTTCGGAACATGTCGGCACTCCAACTTCGGACCGTTTCATTTATCTAAACGGGCTGACGAAACTGGAGTTGATGAAATGGGCCATGGCCGTTAGGGCTTCTTTTTATCATTCTCACCTGACAGCGGGATCGTTCTCCAATTCCGCGCTTCTCTGTCGAGGTCCCTGCCCAGACTGCTTCACCGTGTCTGCGAGACGAGATCCCTGCAACTACATTCACCATCTTCTCCAATTTTCAATATCCTCGCTGCGACGCAACCCAGAGTACTACTTCTCTCTTCACCTCACTTTTTGCTTGCTCTTTTTTTCTGTTTCGTTTAATTACAAACCGTGGTTCCGGAGACTCTTTACGCGAGGAATGGATCCGGCCTTAGTTCTATGGTGCGCTCCACGATCGGAGACTTACTTTTTTTTGGGGATTGAACCAGAAAAGAAAATTATTGACTAATTCAGCTGGCGTCGATAATAGGTTGCTGTTTGGAAATGATTTCGGAGACGTTTTATGAACATTTATACTTCATTTTACCTCAGAATAAGCTCAATGAGCTAACAAGAGTAGGAAGAAATGATTAATCAGTAGTTGTGTTTTCTCAATTAAAGAAAACGAATTATATTTATAGAAAGAGTTGCTATTTCTTTTTTGCTGTAATACTGGTTAATCTTTGAATTCTTTAAGCATGCGGTGTTAGTAGAGCTACTTGATTCTGATGTAAGTAGGTTGAACTCTGAAAGTCGCTGTTACTAGCAATAGAAGGAGCTCGAGTTCTTTCGCATTATCCACTTTGTACATAATTATCACATGCAATACCTACTGCAATCTTGTTCATGTGTGCCAATTTATTGCAGGAAGGTGCTCAGATTGGTACGTTTAGTTTGGCACTGGTATTATTTGTGTGAGATTGGTCCAAATGTTGTGGCTTGACTAGACTCCCTAATTGTTTCGGGATTCATATCCCTGTAATCTGAATGATGCTAGATAGAATCATGGCTACCCCAATCATTGAAAGTTCCCTGCAAATTTCTTAACTCAGATATGTGGCACCTTTATTTGTTACACTATCATGGGGTCTGATGCTACTCATCACCCTAAATATTGCCACTGCCTTCTCTCAAGGCATTCTCTTTTTTCTTATTTGAGATCATGTCTCTATTTTATGCAGCAAAAATCAAGTCCTTATATGTATCATTCAGAGAATCTTTTGCCTTTCTCGGTTCATAATCCTACTAATATGATCATTTTCTCTACTTTCACATTGCTACTCCCTAGCCACATTTCATTCTTGATCTTCTGACCCTTTTTGGCCTTTTATTGAGTTTCCACTTATCGATATGTATATTCTTCTTCCCATGAATTCTTCTAGCCTCCATTCATTCTTCACAATTGCCTTGCAACCTTGTCTAGTTAGATACATAAGATGCCAAGGACAAAGGCGCATGCATCTTCAGCTGCTAAAATGGTTGAACCTGAAAAGCCAGTTGAGTCTGATGAGAGGGTTGATCTCGATGAAGAAATTGACGAGGAGGAACCAATGGAGGAAGAGGTAGAGTATGAGGAAGTAGAGGAGGAAGAAGAAGTGGAGGAGATAGAAGAGGAGGAAGAGGTAGAAGAAGAAGTTGAAGAAGAGGAGGAGGAGGAAGAGGAGGAAGAGGAAGAGGAAGTTGAGGAAGAAGACAATAATAACGTGAATAGATCTGGTCCCACTAATTGCCTCAAGGGGTATGAGGTGATTATTGATGATGAAGAAGATAGGAAAAAACATGAAGAGCTTCTTTCACGTCCTCCCCATGGTTCTGAAGTCTATATTGGTGGCATCCCTCATGATGCCTCTGAAGATGACTTGAGAAGTTTCTGCGAGTCTATTGGAGAAGTTAGTGAGGTAAGGGTGCTAATCTTTTACTAAGCATGCAGACTTATCTCTATTTTGTTCTGAGTCCTGGGATTACTGAAGAAAAGTAACCTTCTATCTTTTTCTTTCAGGTTCGAATTATGAAAGGCAAAGATTCTTCTGAAAATAAGGGGTTTGCTTTTGTTGCTTTTAGAAGTGTAGAATTAGCTTCGAAAGCAATTGACAAGCTTAATTATTCTGAATTTAAGGTATGGCATTGTCACTGCATGGACAACCAAGATCATGAGTTGTTAATTCATTAAATATCGTAGTTGTAGACAATCACCATAAAGAGGATATTTTATTGTTAAATATCTTATTTTTGTTTCACTTTGCTGACCTTGAGCATTTGCTTTGTGGAGTTTGAGGCTAACCACATGCTTATTATTTCCAGGGCAAGAAAATTAAATGTTCAACATCTCAAGCAAAACACCGACTTTTCATCGGTAATATTCCTAGGAGCTGGGTTGAGGAGGATCTGAAGAAAGCTGTAGTGCAGGTCGGGCCTGGTGTTACTGCTATTGAATTAGTCAAGGTCAGTCCAATGGAATAATTTTATTAGTTGATAAATGTAAGAATATATTGAGTGATGTTAATTAATGTTCCTTTTTTCTCTATAGGATTCGAAGACCACCACCAACAACCGTGGATTTGCCTTTATTGATTACTACAACCATGGATGCGCTGAATACTCTAGGCAGAAGATGACGAACCCAAAGTTTAAGCTAGAAAACAACACTCCTACAGTTAGTTGGGCTGACCCGAAAAATGCTGAATCTTCAGCTTCGTCACAGGTTCTCATATTTTTGTATTTTTGTTTGAAGATTTGCATCACCTTGCAGTTATAATCAGTAGTGAATGGATTCAAGAACTACATTGTTCTGCTCTGATCCTTTGGACAATGTATTTGTTCCTTCATACAGGTCAAAGCTGTGTATGTCAAGAATCTACCAAAGGATGTTCAACAGGATCAGTTAAAGAAGTTATTTGAACGCCATGGGAGAATAACTAAGGTTGTTTTACCCCCAGCAAAGCCTGGGCAGGAGAAGAACAGGATTGGTTTCATACATTTTGCAGAAAGATCTGGGACTATGAAAGCGCTGAAGAATACAGAGAAATATCAACTAGATGGTAACTTACACAATACATTTATGTATTTATTATGTAATTTGTTTACTTTGGTAGCTGAACCAGTTGAGTTTGAAATCAAATTTCAGGACAAGTTTTGGAGTGCTCCCTTGCAAAGCCACAGTCAGAGCAGAAGCCTGCTGGAGGGTCAGCTTCTTCTTCATCTTCTTCCCAGAAGGCAGGGCTTCTTCCAAGTTATCCACTTCGTGTTGGATATGGTATGCCGGGGGCTGGATACGGTGCTCTTGGTCCAGGTTTTGGTGCAGCGGGCCTTGCACAAGTGAGATTTTCTGTTGGAGATCTGGATGTAGGTTGTTTTTGTATTTGTTTGAAGGTATTTATTGCTGACTGGAGTGTATTGTTCGATCCTGCAGTCCATGATCTATGGAAGGGGACCAACTCCAGCCGGGATGGCAATGATGCCAATGCTCTTGCCTGATGGAAGGATCGGATATGTCTTGTAAGCACGCAAAAACCCTTCCTTTTGCTCCATTTATCCGGTATTGTGATTCTAACGCCTGTTTCGTTTTTAGGCAACAGCCTGGAGGTCACCAGCTTCATACCCCACCTCCACAATACCCAAGAAGCAACTACAGAGGTGGCGGTGGCGGTGGCAGCGGTGGTGGCGGTAGCAGAAGTGGCGGCAGTAGTAGTGGCTCAGGCAGGGGAAGGTACAACAATGACAGTAGCAGCCAAGGGCGTCGGTACCGCCCTTATTAAGCAAGCCAATACCAAGATGGGTTTGTTGGTTAATGCTGTATTGTTTAGATTGCTTAATCTTATTTCTTTGTATCAATGATAAGTAAATTTGGCCAATCACCTTGGTGTGTTTCAGCAATTTCCCTCTTGTTTATATTGTTTGACTCCACTGCAAGAAAGGTCGTTTTTGGACAGTCTGTATTTTGTGCTATCAGTGTTCAATTTTATTCAATTTACATGACAGTGTCAACTGGTGTAGTGTTTCAGCGCTTCATCTTTTATCAGAGGTCAGCAGTTCAAACTCGATGACCGCAGAATGAGAAAGATATTTATGGTCAGTATTTTATCCATTGCATGCTGATTTAATACGAGTGGGGATTAGTTTAGATGTGGAATAACAGTTCAGAAAAAACATGGCGTGCAACTAACTCAGCATAGCATTGATTTTGTCAATTAATTAAAGGTTAATATGTTTTTTGGTCCATGATGTTTGATCACTTTTGAGTTTTGGTAGGACTGGCAATTTGGGCCTGGCACGAATTCCTTGTCGGCTCTCTGTAAAATTACGACACGAAAATTACGGGTTTGTGTTTGATATTGATAACACGACACGATAGCACGATATATCACGTGAATTTTAAAATTTTAGTTTAAATTTTTTTATATTAGAGTTTTTATTCAATTTATTCTAGGTTTTTCATGTTGGGCCGTGTTGGGCTGGGTTTGGGCTGACCCCCAGAACACGACACGAAGCTAGCACGACACGAACACGCACGGCCCGCACGAATTGTCAGCCCTAAGTTTTGGTCTATAATGTTTTTTTTACCTAGTTTTAGTATCATATGTTTGCAGATTTTTTAGTTTTGGTCTGACCGTTACATTCCGTCCATTTTCCCGTTAAGTGATATATGCAAGTCACGTGATCCACCGTACACTTTCAATTTGTTCAAATTTGGGGAATTGACTCATTAAACTAGGTTTAGGTTGTCAATTCCCCAAATTTGACCCATTTAACCTAGTTCGATTCGCCCAAATTGAGCTAGGTAATAAAATTGAAAGTTTATGGTGAATCACGTGACTTGCACATATCACTTAACAGAAAAAATGGACGGAATGTAGTCGGATCAAAACTAATTTTTTTTTTTTTTGCAAACATATGATACCAAAACTAGGTAAAAAAAATATATATATCATGGACCAAAACACAAAAGTAGTCAAACATCATGGACCAAAAACACGTTAACCTTAATTAAAATGTGAGTGCCATTTCAACTGAAGCATGATGATGACAGAATCCATGTTTTGGTATGAATGAGTGATAATATAACTGAAAGACTGATAAGGTCAAAGTCGTTTATCCCTCCAATCTACATAATCTCCATTGCCATCTTCTCCAAGGTGACCCAGTTTCTTATTGTCTCATTCTCATGGCATCGTACGGGGATTATAGCTCGTCACGGCTTGAACCATCAGCTCCGTTTCTGCCGGAAACTCCCTGCCATGATGATCTATACAGCAACTTTCCGGCAGGGTCTCCTCATGTGGAAACTCCATACCGTGATGATCCATATGGAAACTTTGCAGCGGGTTATTATCGGGTGCACCGTGTTTCTTCAAGTCAAAATAGCCACGTGATGGCTCGTCCGACGTTTCCAGTGGGTACAGACCCGACAGTGGTTCGAGCGTTTCAGATGGTGGATAGGGATGGGAGCGGATTCGTGGATGAGATGGAGCTGCAACTGGCGCTGTCTTCAAGGTATCAGAGGTTCAATCTCAGGACAATAAAGTTGATCATGTTTCTCTACAGGAATCCCAACGATCCTCCCAGATTTGGTATCTCAGTTTCTTCGCCTACTCCTTTATGTTTTGGTCTTGGATATGATACATATAATTAAAGAAGAGAACTCATAAGGCTAATTTACTCTTATCATTACCATTACTATGTAATGAAACAATGGGCAGAAAGGTAATTTCACCGCACCTACTCATTCCCTACCTACAAATCTAAAGAACGCTACATTCCCTTAAAATGCTACATTTTTTAAAAAATGAATGTAATATTTAACATTAAAATGTATTTTAGTATCATATGTTTGACCATACTTGTCTTTTGGTGTCATATCTTTTTTTTAGACTTTTAGTATTACACGTTTGCGTTTTGTAGACGTTCGATGTATTCGTTATTTGGTAAGTTAAGTGACAGTGACTTGCACTATACTTTTAAATTTGTTCAAATTAATTCATTCCTAACTTTTAATTTATTTAGTTTAGCCATAAAGTTTCCAAACCAAACCACTTAAATCGGTGGACCTAGCTCGGAGCTAGCCCAGGCCAGCCGACCCCAACCCTTGGTCGGACCTAGCTCCGACTAGGTCAATCGAGACCTAATTGATTCAAGTTGTTCAATTTGGAAGTTTTAGGACTAAATTAAACAAAATAAAAGTTATGGATGTATTGGATGTACTAAATTGAACAAAATTAAAAGTATATGGCAAGTCACGTGACTTGCACGTACCACTTAAAATACTAAATTAACGCAAAGTTAATGGATGCACCAAAAGTTTACAAAAACAAACGTATGACACCAAAAGTCTACAAAAAAAAAGTCACTAAAAGCCAATTTTGGTTAAATATATGACACCAAAAGACCTTTTAATCATAATTATTTTTATCAATATATTTTTTTTCAAATTTTTATATGTTAAAGAAATTAACATTTTTTAAAACATAATGTGATATTTAATCGAAAAAGACACTTTTTACATAGGAATATGTCATATTCTTTGTTTATTTATTTTACGCACAAATTAATGGAACGTTGACACCTCGATCTAATTTCATTTATTTTTCTCCATTAATTACAAGAATATATTATTTTTTTAAACGACATGAATTGATATCGACATGACTCGTTCTTAATGTTACAAAAGATCGTAATAAGAACATACTTAACTTGGGTTCCTAAATTTGCCACTAACCCTACCAATGAAAGTTGATGTAGCAAATTTGGGATATCAAAGTAGCTTTTCATAAAATAAGGGGTTAAGAACCTATAAAATGTCTGAAGTTTGCTTCATGTGAGATTTTGGTGTCTAAAGTTTAAAATGTTAAAATGGACAGTCCCAGGTTTCATTTTTGTTAAAATTTGGTGTCTCGGTCTGATTATTTTAGAGAAGCTAATCCCGACAAAACCGGCTGTCAAATAGGAGCTCTCATGCACGCTCCCTTCTCGTCACCTTGTCGGGACCGTCACCTAAGAAGGTGGCCACATCCGCACAAGTAAATCTCGCTCTATTGTCGTTAAAAATCACTCCACACCACTCTGCTGGAAACATTTTCTTTCGGATGTTCAGTTTTTGGGAGAAATTTGACGATTTTATAAAAATTAAAGAGTGGTGGTTTATGAGTGGGTGAAATGGTTGATTAAAATGTTTGAATGGAGAGGAAAAGACGCGCGAAAACACCAAATTTCAACAAAAATGAAACTCGGGACTGTCAATTTCAACATTTTAAATTTCAGACACTAAAATCTCACATACAGCAAACTTCAGACACTTTATAGGTTCTTAACCCTAAAATAAGCAAAGTTCCGGTAGTGAAATAAATATGTCCCTCCTAAACAAGGCATGGTATTGCAGGTCCCAGAGAATTTGCAGCTCTGTGGAGTTGTCTGAGGCAGTGGATGGTTAGTGAAATAACTATACTATACATTCATATATTAACATGTTGGTTAAAGCTACTAAGTGTTTCAGGGCATATTTAAGAGATTCGATGGAGATCGTAGTGGAAAAATAGATGTTTGCGAACTTAGAGATGCCCTCTACAGCCTCGGCTATGCACTGCCGCCTTCCGTTCTTCAACTCCTCATCTCCCGATACGATGACGGATCCGGCCGACCGACCCAACTCAACTTTGATAGCTTCGTCGAGTAAGGCACCCTCTTCATCTTCTTATACAATATATATACCCTTCGGACTTCGATCTGTCTCACCAACATTTCTCTTGTTTGATTGATTTTGCAGGTGTGGAATGATAGTGAAGGTCAGTCACTCCTTTTCCAAACTCCATTTTTCAAGCCTTTTCTTTATTACGGTTGATTATAACATTCTAGCCGTTTAGGCAATCGAACAAATTTATTTAATTTTTTTTTTTTCCATTTCAAACAAGATTTAATTACCCAAAAAAATAAAAAATTAAATTTTGACTATTTTGTTAAAAAAACTATCTAAAACTTTTTTCTTGACAAAAAATAAACTAAATTGTATACATGAGAATCACTAGATTAGTTTGCATTTTGTTATGTTCTTAAAGTTTAATTTGTTTTTTTTGTTGAGGAAAATATTCAATGTGTTTTCAAGTTCGATTTACTTTTTGGTAATCATCGCTATCGATTTTTTTTATAGTTGAAATATTTTTTTAATATTTTACTAATTCAAATTTTGTGTGTACAAATTGTTATTTTAATTTGGACATAATGACTCTTGTACTAAACACAAATATAATAATAGTTAACACAATCTCTTCACTTGTTCAAAAACTCTACCGGTTTCTCTTCATAATGTGTTGGGCCAAAGTTGTCACACCAGAAAGTTTAAGTATACGAACTACTTATTTTTCAAAGCCCATTATGATAATGAGAAAATTTTATGCACCTACAAACAAATTGGTCGTTAATATCAGAATGGATGAATAATAATTGTAATAGGATGCAACTCCTAAGGCATTACAATAGTAAAATCATGTTTTAAAAGAATCTGATAATTACTTAAACCCTTAAAAAGATTATTTTAATTTGATTGCAGGGATTGACAGAGGAATTCAAGGAGAAAGATGTCCGATTCTCAGGTTCGGCAACAATTAGCTACAACACGTTCATGTCCATGGTCATCCCTTTCCTCGTATCATACAACTAACATTATACTCTGTTTTTTTTTTAAATACTCCGTTTCTTGAATTTGTATTGCTCGAGTTTCCTCAATCTTTGCAATAGATGTTCAACCTCTAGAATGAATGGAAAACCACAAGTTAATAAACAGCAAAATTTCTAAAAGAGAACAACATACTCAATAAACTAAACTATTTCAATTGTGTAGCCAAAGCTGTGTAAAATCTTTCTTCATTCATGATCCTTCTTTTTCAGTTCGTTCCTCGAAAAGAATCTTCGTTGTTTTCCAGAAATTGATGTAAATTATATATATATATATATATTCCGATCTCCGCTGCTGAAATTAAAAGCTTCCCTGCCTCCTCCTGCAAACAACAGACAACTTCAGTGGTTTCACGTCGACATAACCAAACAGGACCTACCAACCTTATCCTCTGTTTTATTCTAGCCTACCCTGACGTTAGCTTATTGACCCATTTCGAAGAATACCAAAAAAAGCTACATTTTTCATGATGTTACTCAATTATTATATAAATATATATTACGTGTATGTACATAATATAGATAAGCCAAACAGATTAACATCAGCTGACTCTGCTATGACCCTAAAATCAACAATGACTGCAGAACCCAAGTGGGAAAAAGACATCTATCTAATTGTTTGTGGCTGCTAGTTCTGTTTTAACTCAAATATCAACAAATTTTCTCACCTGTAACTGGTACTTGAAAATAGAAACCATCAAGATCTCAAGAACAACATTACTTGCACCACAAGCAACAGTACCGGAAACAAAAACGAAGCAGCCTGCACCAAAACAATAGAAACCGTTGATAAACTGAATCACTTTACCAAATCAGAGTTGCTAAAACATTAGAAATCGAATCATCGACATACCAAAATCCTCGATGACGAATAAGCAATATTTGTGAACTCGGGAAGGTAACCCTGCTGCTGCAACCCAATGTTATAAACAGGAGTTTCATCGGGATAGTACAGTCCATAGTTCCTCTCCGATATTGGACCGGGTTTCTGGTTCTCATTAAACAACGCAAAAAGATGAACATCCACAGGGACATTCGGTTTTGCAGGAGTCCCCTGCCTCTGTCGAATCCTCTTCAACAGATTCCCATTGTAAAGTCCTGCGTTTTGTGGGGTAGCCCCAACTTCATCAGCATCACCTTTCGAAGGCCAACCCGTTTCAGAAATCCTCACCTCGATATCTGTGTGACCCATTGCCTTCATGGCAGCATAAACCGAATCGATCTGTGCATATAACATGTTGTCATATTTCAAACCGGTATTCGGATCACTGACTCCTTGGTTGGGCTCGAAAAGAGCGTACTGAATCGAGACTTCAGTTGGGTTTCCCTTGTATGCAAAAAAAGGATACGCATTGACAAGAATTGGAGCGTTGATTTGGGATTGGAAATTGAGGAGGGGTTGGATGTAAATAGCTAAATCTGGCCTAAATGCCCCTGAAGATGGAGGGTAGGAGTTGGATAGGATATTGAATGAATGTGCAGTTGATACTGTGACTTGCTTATCGAGCCCGAGCTTGGTAAGTGCAGCATGAACAGATTGCATTGCAGGGAGGACATAAGGCATCAGTTGAGTATTATTGGAGCTGTAGACCTCGTTCCCTACAACGATACAAGAAATCTTTGTCTGTGCTATGTAGGGTTGAACATGTTGTTGGATCCAACTCTGAGCTTGGTTTGGGTCAGACATGGTGGCAAGGTACTCGTTTCCAAGGCCGATGATGAACTCGACATTGGAATTTGCAAAGGCTGTTAGGACAGTCGAGTCTGCATCGTATAATTTGATTCGGGTAATGTTTAGGGAGTTGATTAGGGTTGCTACGCGAGTATGGGATGGTAGGTTGTCTGCTATCTGTCCATAGTTGATCCCTAAACCCACAGCCCGGGTTCGAAGAATTGAATCTGCAGAGAATAAATCAAGAAAATTACTAACCACTCTTTTCTTGATCTTGGAAAATAAATTTTAGAAGGGAATTCACAAGTTGAGCATAAAGTTGGACAACTGTAAAGGGAAAGAGATGAGATTCCTTCAAGCTTTTTGACAAACAAGTCATCATCAGTCTAGAGATACCCAGAAACCCTAGAAAAAAAATGAACCTTTAACGGCGAATTCTACTGAAAAAATAATAATTCTTGTTAGTATAAAGAAGTAGACTTATTGTTAATTGGATGAGCAGTTTGAATAATGAAGTCGGTATCCAATCCATCATCTAAAAAATTACAACTTTCATAGTGTTCATATGAGCTATCATCCAAATAACGCTAACCCACCAACCCACTGAACCTTGAATGGCCAAAATCTACTGAAAAAGTTATGATTTGCTATAAAGAAGTAAAATTGTGGTTCATTAGATGGTCAAGAAAGCACAGTTTGATCAATAAAGCCATCACCCATCAAATAGTCAAAGCAAAAGTTAAAACTTTCCCATTGTTTGGAAGAAATATCATCAAAAGAATGCTTTCCCACCACCCCTCTGAAGTTAATTAGGAGGAATTAGATGATCTTATTATTAGGATATGGTAAGGTGTTAAATTCTGCAGATTTTGAGAAACACGGTAAAAAAGAAAAAAAGGAGTTACTTTGATATGCATCAATAAGAAGAACCCAGAAGAAGGTGATGGAGGAACAAACCTGAGAGGATTGAGAGCAGCAGGAGCAGTCTGCAAAGATTGATGGCGGCCATTAATGGAGTTGGAAGCTCTCTCTTTCTCTCTGTTGCCAATAATGGCCTGCCTGACCAAGAGAGAAGAGGAGAGGAGCCAACCGAACAAATTGCCGCACTGAATTAATTCCTCAACTAGCTACTACCAATATCTTTCTACTCTGCATGTATATATATATATATAAATAAAATATTATATATATTTTTATTGGTAAGTATACATACATATATATTCAATACAAATGTATATGTAATGTGTATATATAGGGAAGGGAACTCAATTCACATATATATATATAAGTAAATAATTTAGACCGACTGTCGCTATTTAAAGAAAATAACGTACAGAAATAAGTGGCTGGCTGTCCAAGTTCGTTATTGATCCTAAACGCGGTTCTGTACATTTGTGTGTGTAATAATGTATTATTATTATAAATAAATTAATAGAGTAGACCCCAGAAACCGACAAGAACTGCTAACACTACTACTCCACGCACGTGTTAGTCACCGCCTTAGCTGAGGCGGCTAAACTAGTCGGCATTTTAACGGTCCAAGTCCAAGTCCAACGCCGTTAACAAATTACTTTTTTTTTTTTTTTATAAACACTGCGCAATATATATTAATAATTCAAACAAGACAAACTGTTAAACCTACGGGACATAACAATCCTATAAGCCCGAAGCAGAAGGAACAAAAGGAGCTAACCAACAATCAAAAATCTGCAGAATTCTAGATTGTCTACACAAGGAATCTGCAGATTGAACACTAGACCTAGAAACCTTAACAGCATTACTAGAAGAAAGTTACAACAAAAGTCTAACATCCGACAAGACACCAAACAACAAAATAGGAGACATATCCAACTGGTAAATTGCAGACACAAGCAACTTAGAATCAGTGAGTAAAATGAAGTCTGACAGACGCATTCTCCTCCCCAAAAAAGTCTTAATCTGCAACCAAAAGCTTCTGTCAAAAGTGCTTGATCCCCAGGATATCTCCAACAAGAAGCAACCATTAACTTTCCAAAAGGATCCAATATTATAGCAGCTCCAAGTAAACAACCAGTAGAACTATTAACAGAACCATCTACTATTATCTTCCACCGTCCCGTAGAAAGAACCACTACATGTCTTGTAACTAAGGAAGATCTGAAGGAGTTACATGCAATGCCTCTGTTGACAGACCCTGCACCATTTCCTTATTATTATTATTATTTTCATTAATTATTTATTATCTCCACTTTTAGCAGTAAAGTTCATATATAGTATTTTACTGTTATCAATAGCAGCACTTCCGTAGGTAATTAATTATTATATATAAGCAGTAAAATTAAGATGCAAGGTATCGATCATAATTACTGAGGTTGCTTCTTTCTTTGTTATCATTATTATTGGATTTGGCATTTTCCAATCCCACCTTTTCTATATTATTAAAAAAAAATTACAAAATTGCTAGCTGGTGCAATTTGCTACTACTTTTTTTAATATAAATTACTAACTGAAATTTTATTAATATATGAAATTGCATTTCTCTGTCAACTTTTCTTTTAATTATATACGAAATACATTTTCTGAAGTTATTAAAATTATCCTAAAGCTCTGTAGAAATTTTAAATTAACCTCAGTTTTTATATAAAAAAATATAAATATCGAATAAAATTTTAGAATGATACATATTGTACAAAATATATATTAACCTCCAAAGTTCAAAAATTAAAATTAAATATTTTTTAAAAGTTCATATCTTATAGAATTTTTTTAAAAAATTTAGTAAGTAATTTTTTTATTTTTATGCTACATTTTTCTTTTATATATTCTTAACAAGTATTATTTGAAAATTTAATTTTATATAAAACATCGTGTCATTATATTATTATAGTAAAACTTTAAGATGTTTTTAGCAATTTTTATAAAGTATTTTCGGTCCAATACTGACGAAAAGATAGACAAAGCTAGTGTTTTTTACACAATATACAAAGTTCGGCTAGCAATTTACTTACAAAAATAACTTAACTAGTAATTTACACATTCAAGTAAAATTTAGCTAGCAATTTAATAATTAACTAAAAAACTCCCAACTTAGATGTCAATTCATATTTCTAAAAAAAACTTTAAATCACCATTATTAGCAAAGAGAGAGAAATCGGTTGAGAATGATGGATATATTCTATAATCTTCTTAACTTTAACCCAAAAACCACCTCCAATATTTAATTTTTAAAATTAGTTATCTAACTTTCCAATTTATTTGTTATATATATATATCAAAGTGGACATAAAATGAATATGTTTCATCCATTAGAGTATTTTAATGTGTATCAAAGATAAATTTAATAATAAATTGAAACAATTAGAGATGCTCAAGTGAAATGCACCATTAAATTTGGTGAATGATCAATAAAAAATATTTGGCCAAAAAATTAATTAAAAATATTTCTCTATAATCATTTTAATTTATGGATGAATCTATTTTAGGTTCGTATCAAAATATTCAACGTAGCCGCAACATGCTAGTTTTATATCTAATCTGAAGAAAAAAAAAATGTAACGAATATACCAATTTGTTTGGAAATTTAAAGTTCAAGTATACAAATTTAAAAAAAAATCAGGTATCGATTTGTAATTAAGTTAAAGTTTAAGTAACAATTTGATTAGTGATCTTTAATTTTGTTGGCTAATTATTGGATTGGATACATCCAAGTTTTGAATGATATCGTAACTAAGTTTGAGTATGGACTTAAACCACTACAACCTTATCAGTCCAGAATAGATTCGAGCTCTCCTATTTTTAAAGATTCAAGCCTTAATTAGTGTTTAATTTCTGTTTTGTTCATAACAGCGGTCTCCGTTAGTTTTTTCCGTTAAAACTAATGGAAATTGGTCACATGCTTGGCATGTGACCGGAAATAAAATAAATTTCCAAAAATGCCCTTCTATCAAGTGTGCCCCTCACATGCTTGGAGTGAAAAGACCAAAATGCCCTTGAAGCCACCACGGTACTCCGGCGACCACCAATCGTACTCCGGCGACCACCACCGTACTCCGGCGACCACCACTGTACTCCGGCGACCACCACCAAGGCTCCGATTGGGCCAAAATCGGAGCCACCGGCCCCGATTGGGCTCCGATCGGAGCTTTTTGGCCGGAGTCGGGTCGCCGGAGCCGAGGTGGTGGTCGCCGGAGTCGAGGTGGTGGTGGTCGGAGTCGGGTGGTGGTGGCCGGAGTTGGGTGGTTTTAATTTGACTTTAGGGGTAAAATTGTCATTTCACATTTCCTTAAATAAGATATTAAATAAAACAAAATATTAAAGGGGCAAAAATGTCATTTCACACAATTCTGTTAAATTTAACCCTAAAAATGGACGGAAAACCTCAAATCAACAAAATTGAAATTTCAGACCTCTGTTATTAACTTTTTAAATTTCAGACATCTCCCGTTAACATGGGTGATAGTTCAGACCTTTCATAGGTTCTTAACCCTTAATTTTAAATAGTACCGGCAATTCGTGCGGGTCGTGCGTGTTCGTGTCGTGCTAGCTTCGTGTCGTGTTTTGGGGTCAGTCCAAACCCAACCCAACACGGCCCAACATGAAAAGTCAGCATGAAAAACCTAGAATAAATTGAATAAAAAATCAAATATAAAAAATTTTAAGCTAAAATTTTAAAATTATCGTGCTATATCGTGTCATGCCGTGTCATCAATATCAAACTCAAACCCGTAATTTCCGTGTCGTGTTCGTGTCGGCCCATCGTGCCGGGCCCAAATTGCCAGCTCTAATTTTAAACTAGATTTTAACTTATTAAAATATATAGTGTTATTGGTCGGTAAGACACTACTACCCTTAAGTACTCAACACTTCAGGTTTGATATCTCGGTGGAAAAAAAAAATCGAATGAATGAGTCTGTGTTCGAAATTGATTGATTGCTAAAAATGAAAATTGAATTTGGTTAGGGTTGTTGGATTCAACTACATTACATAATCAATGGCTTCAACTGGAATTAAGAAGCGACATGAGTGAATGAAAAGATAAAAAAAGCATAGAAAGTAGTAGAGCACACTTCTCCTATCTTCCTTCATCCACGATCGGTTAATTACCAAACTGAAAATATTTGTTAATAAATTGTAAATATCTAGTTAAGTTTTGTTTTGGATAACTTGCTAGCTTAAGTTTCATTTGTAGATAATTTGCTACTTTAATTTTTTTTTTACAATTTACTAACTAATAATTTATCCACAAGCAAAATCTAAACTAGCAAATTGTATATAAAATAAAATTTGAACTAACAAATTGTTAAAAAAAAAACTTCAATTAATAACCTGTCCACAAAGGACTTACAAAATGTCTAGAAACAAACTTCAACTAGAATTTTGTCAGAATTTCCAAACATAAGCAACTAATTCAATAATTAACCTCCAAAAAAGTGATTAATGTGATGATGATCACGGAACAGTAAGATTAAAATGATTTATCTGATTATCTCTCTTTCTACCTATCATTTACAAGATGGAAATGTACTACCACTTACATTTAAAAGGAAAATCCCCTATTTTTGCATTAAAAAAAAAAGATAATCCATAATTTTCTTTCCTTCTCACTTTCCCTTTAGGAAACGGACCTGGAAAAACAATTGCAGTTGCATCAATATGGTGGCAAACAGACAACGTTTGTATAATATGTGTGAGGAAAAAGGAAAAGAAAATTGCAGAGATGCTTGCTAGTTGCTGTTATTGCCAAGCTTAGGTGGAAAGTTCATTTGCAGATAACGTAATTTTACCAAATAGAATCATATTCTTCTCTTTTATTATTATTATTATTATATATACATACTTAAAAAATTCATTGGCTAGTGATGTAATAGTTAAAAAGTTTGCTTTTATGATTTGATTGTAAAATTCTATGTTAAAAAATTTCGGAAGAGTGATTTAGTCATGACCTGATTAAATATCATATTATGTCTCACTTACATACTACAATATAATACTTTAGGCATAAAACGAGTCAACGGCCTCATCTCTTAACTATAATATAGATATTGGTAGATCTCAATGACATGATTAGTGCATGAGTTAGTTCACTAATTCTTGTAGAAAAAAAAACTTTGAGTTGTGAACATAAAAGTTTGAACATTAAACCGTGGAATGGATCGTCCCGACAAACCCATTTGTTTGGCAAGAAAATTATTATATTCTGAAAAAAAATAACTGTAACGAGTATGAGCAAAACTCAAAAATAACAGCACTCAACTATTACTTCTCTTTTTCTAAGAAGGCAATATTCTACTACATTTTACTCTGATAGAATTTTGGATACTAAAGGAAAAACTCATATTCTTGAGGACAGTGGACAATCATCAATCAAATGGGGTAAAGTTAGGGTTTAGAAAATTAAGCTGTCAAGTTTGGGGAATATGAAAATGGAGACGGCTCAAAAATGAAAACGAGTCTTCTTTTTGGTTCCAGACACCAACTTTGATTCCTCAAAGTGGAAGGAAGAGGATTGATTTTTGGGTCAATAATCTGGGAGAGGTCTGAAGTTTGGCCCTTGTTAATTTGAGAGGTCTGAAGATTGAAATGGTGATAACTAGGGATGTCAATGGGGCGGGTCGGGGCGGGTATCGCCGGACCCGGACCCGCCCCGCGGGTCAATATGGTCGACCCGGACCCGTCCCATGCACTTTCGGGTCGGGTCGGGTCGACCCGCGGGTCGACCCGTGTTAGGTATAATTTATCATTTTAAATCTTAAATTCTAAATTCTATGTTACCGTATCTAAATTCAACTTCAAATTTAAATCATAAATTATTAAATTAACTCATAATCCAAATATAAATCACCACATTCATTAGAATAATTGTTATTTTGACTATGTGTTATATTACCCGTATAGTTTTATATAATATACATATATTAAATATATATGTAAAATGAAAGGTCGGGTCGGGTCGGGTCGGCGAGTCGCCGTGAACCCAAACCCGAACCCGCCCCGCGGGTCACGGGTCGGCGGGTCCTCGGGTCAAAGTCGGGTCGGGTACCCGCGGGTTGCGGGTACCCGTGACCCGTTGCCATCCCTAGTGATAACTGAGGTCTGAAGTTTGGACTTTGTGATTTTTAGGTTTTCCGTCCAAATTTTCTGTCAAATTTAACAGAACCGTGTGAAATGTCAAAAATACCCTTTTGTAATATTTGAATTAATAAAAAGTTTAATTAATATAAAGATGAAATGACAAAAATACCCCTGTCCATAATTTAAACCTAACCCAACTCCGGCCACCACCACGGCTCCGGCCGGCCACCACCCACTCCGGCCACCACCACTCACAATTCCGACGACCGCCACCCATCTCCGACGACCGCCGCCACGACCCCAATTGGGCCCAAATCGGAGCCACAAAGCTCCGATCGGAGCTCGGTGGCTCCGATCGGAGCTATGTGGCTCCGATTTGGGGCCACAGAGCTCCGATTTGGAGCTCTGTGGCCCCAAATCGGAGCCACGGAGCTCCGATCGGAGCCACCGAGCTCCGATCGGAGCTTTGTGGCTTCGATTTGGGCCCAATCGGGGCCGGTGGCTCCGATTTGGGCCGTGGTGGCGGTCGTCGGAGTTGGGTGGCGGTCGTCGGAGTTGTGAGTGGTGGTCGCCGGAGTTGGGTGGTGGCCGGCCGGAGCCGTGGTGGTGGCTGGAGTTGGGTTTTGGCCTTAAGAGCATTTTTGTCTTTTCATTCAATCATGTGAGATGCAAGAAGGGTATTTTTAGAATTTTATTTTATTTCTGATCATATGCAATGCACATGACCAACTTCCGTCAGTTTTAACGGAAAAAACTAACGGAGACATCTATTATCTACAAGTCGAAACTTCAGACTTTTGTTATCACCATTTCAATCTTCAGACCTCTCAAATTAACTAGGGCCAAATTTCAGACCTCTCCCAGGTTATCGAACCTTGATTTTTCAACTATATATATATTAGTGCTACCCAGATTAAAAAACGCAAACCATCCTTCCTTATCAAGTTGAAGCAATAAGCTTCAGCAACAGCCTTATACATTGAACACCAGCATATGATCATTCATTCCATCCAAAAACACACACAAATAGGGAATAACCATCTTACTATTTCGATGATTGAATCAAAAGAGCTCAGATTCCTTGTGAGTGTGGATCACGCAATCTGCAGTAGGGTATGACACACAAGTGAGCAAGTAACCTTCATTCATCTGATTATCATCCAAGAACGATCCGTCTGATTGGTCCACTGAACCTGACGCTAGCTTTCCTGCGCATGTGCAGCATGCCCCAGCCCTGCAGGAATATGGCAGATCGAGTCCTGCACCCTCTGCTGAGTCGAGGATGTAAGCATCGTCGGGTGCGTCAAATTCAGTCTCTTCTCCATCGGGTCCTATGAGTTTAACCTTGTACACCGCCATTGATACACCGAGCCGCTGGGAAGATTTCAACCCGAATGATTTAGAGATGCTCTTGATGGACCCGAGGAAGGAGGGAGCCTTGACTATGATGTTTTTTAGGCGGTTTTGGGAGCCAGCAACTTTGAGCATTGACGGGGTGGAAATGCTCATGGTCGACATTTTTAACACCTACATTTTCACCAAATGGATAGAACAATCATAATTTAAGAAACACAATCAAAATTGGATAATTATGAACAGAAAGATACTGCCATCTAGAGAGCATGATGAGTTGTGATGAGGTGAAAATGTTGCCATGTTATATGTGTGAAGAAGATGGAACAAGTTCATCCACTTATATATGAACAAGGGCAGTTGATATGTGGAGCGCTATGAGAAGACACAAGCTAGAGGGCTTCGCTGTCCTCACTCGAGGCTCCGTTTCATTATCACAAATCATGCAGTAAAGAGAGAGCAATGTGCTTTCCATGGATGCTTAAAGCCTTAAATAGATCAAAACCAGCTTGAGCATTAGTCATTATAACCTAACAGAACATTTTTATGTTAAACTAAGTTGTCGTGAGATGAAAATGTTGCCTTTGCATATGCGTGGAGAAGATGGAACAAGTTCATCCACCTATATACGAACAAGGGCAGTTGATATACGGAGCGCTATGAGAAGACACGAGCTAGAGGGCTTCACTGTCTTCACTCGAGGCTCCATTATTTCATTAGCACAAATCATGGATACTTAAACAGAACAATCATCAAGGCCATTTTGTGCCATTATTCTAGGCTAGCAGCAGCAGCAGCAGCAGCAGCAGTGAAAGGCTTCTAGATCCTAAGATTACAATGAATTCAATAATACTTTCATTACGCAATTAGTACCAATCATCTATCTGCCATTGATAAGATCACATAATTGAGCAGACAGGAAAACCTTAGATGGTTCAAATGAATATATCAAGTAACAAAATCCACGATATATCATGAAATCTTTCAATTCCATGGTGGAGGAGAGGAGTCGCATGCAATGCTGTATCCATCAAAGAGATTTTATGAAATGCTGGGTCTAAAGCTAACATTGAAAGAGAAGTAGAAGCAAAATCACAACATCCGGAGCTCGTGAGCGCATTCAAAAGCAGCAGAATACAAAATGAAAGCTGCATTCCTAAAATCATAGGTAAATGCGAGAAACACCAGAGCTCCTCTCCTCTATCATTGAGAAAATGGAAGAAACAGTTGGAGGAAGAAATGAAGATCTAGGGTGCGACCTCGAGCAAGGCCAAAGAGTAAAGGAGGGGGATGAAAGCTTACTCAGTCAGAAGGAGGGAGAGAGTTAGCTAGCTAGCTAGGGTTTTGTAACCTCTACCAAGAAGGCAAGAATGACGGCTGAGCACGGAGCAGAAGAGAGCAGAGCAGATGGAATACTGACGCTACGAGGGTAGCAAATATATAAGAGGGTTAACAAGTTTATTGGTTGTTTATGTTTGACCATATCTGGCTTTTGTTCATAACGTTTTTTTTTCCTTAGTTTTGGTATTATATGTTTACAGATTTTTTTTAGTTTTAGTCTAATCGTTACATTACGTCCATTTTTTCCGTTAAGTAACATGGGCAAGTCACGTGATCCACCCTAAACTTTCAATTTTATTCAAATTTAGGGGAATTGACACCCTAAACCTAGTTCAATTTGGACGAATTGAACTAGGTTTAATGGATCAAATTTAGGGATTTGACACCCTAAACCTAGTTCAATGGGTCAATTCCCTCAAATTTGAACAGAATTGAAAGTTTAGGTGGATCACGTGACTTGCACATGTCATTTAACGGAAAAAATGGACGGAATGTAACGGTCAGACCAAAACTAAAAAAATATGCAAACATATGGTATCAAAACTATATAAATGAAAAAATTTAATAGACCAAAACTCAAAAGTGGTTAAACATTATAAAAAAATAAAAATAAAAAAACTGTTAAGCCTATTATATAATACACAATTGAAAGAGAAACGAAGGGAGGAGAAGGTTGGCTGTTGGGGAAAGGGAAGGTTTAAGACAACAAAGCAAACCCTGCCCTGCCCTTTCAATGGGCCCAATAGAGCCAGCCAGCCAGCCGCCTTCGGGCCTTTCCTTCAGTTCAAAATTTCTTTGCCAACTAGTTTATTATTATTATTATTATTATTATTATTATTATTATTATTATTATTATCACATCTTGTCAACCGCAAGTTGACTTGGACCGACCATTAATTAAAATATATTATATATATAACAAATTGATCAAATTGCCCGATAATATTACTCCAAAAAAAATAAAAATTGCCCGATGTTTATGTTATATTAATAATATTTCTATTGTTATAAATAATTGTTGATGAATATGCAAGTTGGCGGAAGAAGTTCCGATAATACGTTGGAATATGATTTCACGGAAAGCTAATGAAGTTGCTAATTGGATTGCCATCCAAGCTAGAAAGAGGTCGTGCTTAGATAATTGGGTTTTCGAACCCCCACCCTCTCTTTTCTCTTTTATTCAGAAAGACCGATTATGTAATCCGCCTTGACTTTTGTTTCTTGGTTTCGTATGAATAAGATTACTCATTTGGCCAAAAAAAAAAAAAATAATAATAATAATAATAGACCCGGAAAGAAGCATGAGGGGAAGAAACAAAGGGTTAGGGTACTGACTCTTTACTGAATCATAGACAGGGACGAAGCCAGCATTAAATTTCAGAGGGGGCAAAAATATAATTGTATTTTTTTTTTTTACATATATTTTTTTTTTTTTGTAATTTTAAATCGGAAGTGTACACAAAATTCTAATGTTAATTTTATATTATTGGGAGTATGAAATTAAAAAAAAAAACCAATTTTTTTAACAGTTTATCAACTTTTAGTTTATAATTATAAGTAAATTATGATAATACCTACTAATTTTTACTCTCGTTATATATAACCAATTTTAGTTTAGCAAAGTTGAAAAATATATAAAGTACGTATATTTATTTTATGAGATCGAAGATTTGTACTAGTTTAGCTTTAGGGTAAATTTAAATTATTTAATTTAAACAATAAATTGTATAAATTTATTATCGAATTTCTTATTTTTATAAATTAAATATATCGATATATATTAAGTTAATAATTAATTGAATAGATTTATTTTAAATAATGAACCAAAATGGAAAATATGTTACTATTTAAGTAGGATTTTAAATGTCTTATGTATGTAATGTAAAGAAAAAAAAAAACCTATAAATAATAAACAACATAAACAATATAAAAAATAAATATAATATAACAATAGAATAGGCTGAATAGCTGCATAGATAAAAGTGAAATGAAAAATAGTATTAACTATTAATTTCAGTGTTATCAGAACCGGACCGGGGCCTGAACCGGCAGGGCCACCGGTTCCCGGTTCGGCCGGTCGGACCCGGTCCGAACCGGGTCCGACCGGTTTTAGTAAAAAAAATGCAAATTTGCATATCCTCTTTGTAAGTTCACCCTTATGTAAGGTTTTAGTCCGGATCGGGGCCTGCCTCTCTATAAGTTTACCCTAAAAAAATTTTAATTTTTTTTTTAAATTTTTTTTAATGAAAAGAGTCCGAACCGGCGAACCGGTGAACCGCCCGGTTCGCCCAAAACCGGCCGGTTCGGTGAAAACCGGACTTCAGAACCGGGTTCGCTTACATCCTCCGGAAATAAGCAAACCGGACCGGTGAGGGGTCCGGTTCCGGTCCGACCGCCGGTCCGGTCCGGTTCTGATAACACTGATTAATTTATTATCATTTTACTCTTCTCTCTCTAGCTCTTTTTCCAAGACACCCTCTCTTATTTATTTGTTATATCAATTATCATCTTCATCTTCTTCGTCGAGAAAGAACTCCTCTGCAACTTCCATTTTTTTTTCTACTCTTTAACATTTGACAAGATTCTAAGGAAATTGCATAAATCATCACCGTGCGGGGCAAATAAACAACTAGACGTAATTTCGCCCATTTTCAGAGGGGGCAAACTGAGCAGAGTCCGATTATTTTCTTAAAATTAATATATATATCTTCAAACATTCATGGAGCTCAGTGGGGGCAATTGCCCACACTGGTCCTGAATTGGCCTCGTCCCTGATCATAGAGATATATGTTTAACATAATTGTTACATCTAACTTCGAATACCCATAAATCTTTCAGAGCAAGAATCCCAAGAGGATGTTAACTACTTTAACAAATCTTACATGGTTACTGCTCGTATTGTTTGTGAGGTTTGTTTCTGAGATTCAACTTTTTTTTTATTTTTCTGTCCATTTTCATGTTTACACATCAAAAGTCATATGCACTAAAAAAAATGGTTAGAAGTTTGGGAATTAGGAGAAAATATGTTTTTCTGCTAAAGACTGTGGAGATATTAAAGAATATAGAAGAGTGTTTTCTTAACCATACTGCTATTTTCATGAACATACTGTCTTCCTCTCTTTCCTAACCATGACGAGCTTGAAGGTTGAAAAATGTGCCCATATTTACATATATGCAGATTGCTCGTAAAATTGGGGATCCAAAAATACCTAGGCCATGGAGTTGTCGTTCACTAAATGCATGTTTGATTGCATGTATTAGCTAATACATATTATTAGTTAAGCATTGTCTAAAATATTATAATACAATGTTTAGTTGAACCATGTATTAGGATATCCTAATACAATATTTGAATGAACTTTGTATTACGATATTTTAATACAATGACTAAAAGAATTAAATACCCTTGTTGGATCAAGTTTCCATGGCCCTAGTTTTCGGGAATGTACTTCAAGATGTCGCCTCGTTTTGCTCTCTTAGGTATCTATCTTGACCTCGCGGGGTACTTAGTTTCCTTTGTGGAGTCTTAGTGGCGTTAACCTAAAATTGGGTGGGAATTTACCCATGATTTCATTATGAAACATAAGTCAGTAATGGAATATGAGAGAGTAATATTGTAGAAAGTATATCAGAGTATATAATGAAGTACTCAAGGGTATATATAGGGGAAGCCTTTACCGACTCTTCATGGCGGTGGTTTCATCCTGATTGGTTGTTCTTTGGCGGCACCCGCTTTTTCTGATTGGTTAAGAGAGACGGTGATGAATCAGTAGGTGACAAGCAGGTTGCCACGTCATCTTTCCTTAGGGATGAAGGTTTCTTTTAGTAGGTGACAAGTAGGTTCCCACATCATCTTTACCTTAGGAGGAAGGTATCCTCATGGCGGTAGAAGCAGGTGACAAGTAGGTTGCCACATCACAATTCCTTAAAAGGAATGGTTCTCTTGATAAGACTTGGTTGCCGACTCGACTCATGCCTTAAGAGGGAGAATCTTTGCCGATACATGTTGCCATCTCTCAAGTGCAGTTTTGGTCGTTGATATCCTTAAACATGAGTTTCGACTATTCATCTTTATTTCTTCATTCTAAAGTAAATTGTCGTCAACTCATATTCAGGAGTGTCGACTTTGATGGTCCCGACTCATTATTTGCTGATCACAGATTATCTTAACTTATAACCCAACAACCCATACTTGCATTTTTCTATAAATTACATATGATTAATTTTTTTTAAAAAGAGAAAATTTAACCAAAAAAAAAAGTAACTTCAATTATTTAATATATTAAAATAAATAAATCTTTTTTTCTTGAAAAAAAAAATATAAAAAATAAAATAATTTATGTATAAATAGTAAAAACTATTTTTTTTTAATGTATAAATATCTATATATATAAAGAAAGTATTATAAAAAAATTGAAAAAGTGACTAGTCTGATCCGACCCGAACTAGCTCGACCCAACATAAGCTGAACAAACTCACTCCAACCCGTCCCGAACTAACACGACCCGACTCGCCTCGGCCCAACCAGTCCGGCCAAGCCCGACCCGTCCCAACTCAGCCTGATCCGACCCGACTCAACTTGATCTCATAGTGTTCGACCCGAAGTACCGGTGCATACAGTTAGAGTTTTCCATATATTCCCAGGGTAAATGGGTCATTACGAGGTTGGTATTAACTAATGCTTTAATTTTAGGTGGGTTAATTTGATACCAAATTCCTTATACAAGTGAGGATTTACTAATACCGAGTATTAGTTAATACCAATATCAAGTAAAAATAAACTAAGTATTAGCTAAGACATATATTAGGATATCCTAATACATGCAATCAAACATGCCCTTAAAAAAAAAGCAACTGAGATTGGGAAAGATACTTACAGTGAGGTGTCAACCCTTGGAAGTGTCAAACCCAAGGGAGAGGGAACAAGTCCATAAAATTACAATGATCCTCTGCTTCAGGAGTTTCTTCAAGCGATGCAGAGCGAAGTCAAAATTGTGGGCAAACGATAGTGTGGTAGCACCAATAGGTGCCACATCCAACGATATTAATGCTCAAAAGAAAAAAGTTGGAGAAAGATTGTTAGAGTATGAATAAGAGTATACCGAAGGCCTTCACTCTCAAGTTCGAGCTTATGGGCTGATTGGTTAAGGCGTACGTTTTATTCTTTACAAGTGGTATCAGAGCCGATGGTTCGACTTTAGGAGATGATATTTGGTTTGCTTCCCAAAGACACAAGCCTCGGATATCGCCTTCTTCACTTCAGATATTTGGTCATGTACCATCTTCTTTTGGTTTAGTGTGTTTAAACCACTGAAGCTTAGATGGCTCAATCTTAAATGTCACAACCACCAGTCATTAGTTTGAGATTCACCGCTTCTTTTGCTGCCAAACAATTAATCTCAAAATATATTTTGATAGGAAATAACCTTTTAGACATCAAGTGCTCCATCATCTATCACCATTGACTAACCACTTTGTTGAAATTGCCCTTATGCTAATCAGGAAACTAATCAATTAAGGAACATATAACACATCATAAGTTACCTATGTAGCGTCTTATGAGGTTTTGACTTTCACCACTCCTTTCCCTTCAATAGAAACTCCTGAATTATTCTCAAACATCACTCGAGACTTATAGCCTTCATCAAGAGAGTTAAAAGATTCTCTTAATCTTGTCATGTGGTTGCTGTAGCCTGAACCAACACACCATGTGTTCTTGACTTGCTGAGTGGGCTCTCCTTCATTATTAGCCACTAAGAGAATCCCATTCTCTTCTTTGCCAGCATTCTAACATATAGTGACCTAGCTTGTGACACCTATATCATTCAACATGTACCTTTCCTCCTAATCTTCCTCATTTTCTTCATTTTTCAAACTGACATCTCCCCTTTTAATTGGAATAGTTGCTTTCTCTGCCATGTCCATTCTCCTCTTCTTCACGATTCATTAGTTTGTAGTGCCCTCTGCATGCTCATATCTTTCATCTACCACGAAAAAGTTACCTCCTCTTGAGTACTGGCCTCGTTCAGTTACTTTAAGAGCTCATTCTTCCCTTTCTGAATTTCAATTAAGCTTTTTTTCTTGAAGAATTAAAGAGTTTTGAAGTTCATCTAAGGACATAATGTCGAAGTCTTTAGATTCTTCAATGACTACTACTATTAAATCAAATTTATGAGTGAGGGACCTAAGGATATTCTCTACAATCTGCTTGTCTGTCATTGATTCCCCAACAATTCTATGCTTGTTGCAAACTTCCATGATCCTTATATAGTAATCAAGAATGTTCGCATCATCCTTCATTTGCAAAAGTTCAAATTCTCGTATGAGAGATTGAAGTTGTGCCCTAGCTGACCCTGAGCTTTTCTACTTCATGGACTTCCAAATGTCTATAGCAGTATCTTTGCAGTGAATAGTCGATAATATGACTTTGTCTATTTATTGAAACAGTAACATTTTGGCATTCATATCGATTAGCCTTTTTCTTTTGTAGTATTCATCATATTTGTCTGATCTAATTCATTCTTCGATCACCTCCTAATATTCTTTAGCTCGCAACAAGTTTTTTCATGACTTTACTCCAATAGCCATAGTCTCCTTCATATCTGTAAATCATTAATCCCACAAAACTGCTACTGCTTTCTGCCATATGAACAGGACTTCGAGAAATTGCGATATTTGAAAACTTGTGTAATGATATGTTAAGTTTGTAGTTTGCCCTCATTGATCACTCACAAACTCACATGCTCAAAGAGACGTCGTCTGGAATTGAAAACTCAGAAGAAAAAAAAAAACAGTTCAAACGATTTTTTTTTTATCTTAATGAACATGTAATATTGGATGAGGAATAAATTGATAACTTGATTAAAACGAAACTAGTTTACAATGGCTTTAAATAGTCTAAAGATCAACGAGAACTTAAAAAAGGGTTAAATGTACTTTTGATCCCATATGTTTGACTGTTTTTGGTACCAAATGTTTTTTTTTTCATATACTTTTGGTACCAAACGTTTGAACTTTGTATACGTTTGGTCCATCAGTTAGTTTTAGCCGTTAAATGACACGTGCAAATCACGTGACCCACCCTAAACTTTTAATTTTGTTCAATTTAGTCACTCTAATACATCTGTAACATTTTTTGTTCAATTTAGTCAAGAAATACCAAAATCGAACCTCTTAACCCAATTGGACTAGCCTTTGGCTAGCACGGGGCTAGGTCAACTGGACATAATCCAATTGGTCCAATTGGGTTAAGGGGTTCGACTTTTGTACTTCAGGACTAAATTGAATCGAAAGAAAAGTTAGGGATATGTTAGATAAACTAGATTGAAAAAAATCATAAGTTTAGGGTGGGCCACGTGACATGCATGTACCATTTAAAAAATATCGGCCAACTAATAGATGGACCAAAAGTATACAAAGTTCAAACGTTTAATACTAAAAGTATACGGAAAAAAATATATGGTACCAAAGTAAAAAACGGTCTAACATATGGAACCAAAAGTACTTATAACCCTTTAAAAAATAATTTTTTTGTGTGGATATATACAAATCTGCTTTCGCAACTTCGGAATATGAGGGTTAAAATTAAAGTCGTCCCCAATGAGGTGTCTCTAGCGGAATTCAACCTCAGACCGCCTCTAGAAACACAACTCACTTTACTGGTCGCCCAACGAAATGTATCCACTAAGTTAACCTAGATAATTCAGCTAATAAATTCGACAAAAATCTTCTGCAGATTTGTAATGTTTATCTTCCTGATTTGAACCGAAATTGGATCGCGTTTTCGCTGAGCCGACCAGTTCAAACACAAACTAACTTAACAGCTTTACTTAATCTCCAAGTAGGGCTTCTTCTATCTTCAACAATTTATGTTACTAAAATATTTAACGCTTATAAAAGCCCAACTTAAAGCTAACAATGTAATAACTGACACCTTAGCATCTATCGTTTCACTTCCTTTATTATTCAAATTAGGGGTAAGAACTTATAAACTATATGAAGATTCATTAATATTGTGTTAAAATGGACAGTGTCAGATTTTATTTTTACTTAAATTTAGTATCTCGTCTTCAATCAATTTCATCAACCCTATCCACTTATTATCAATCACTGTTTACTTTTCATAAAGTTACAAAATTTCCTCCAAAACTTAAAAATCTAAACGAAAATGTATCCAACAGAATAGTGTGAAGTAATTTACAACAACGTAGCGGAATTTACTTGTGCGGATGTGGTCATCTTCTTAGTTGACGATCCCGACAAGGAAGAAAGCGTACATGAGAGGTCGAATTTAATAGTCAGTTTTATCATAATTGACTTATCTAAAGTAATCAAACTGATAAACAATTTTAATGTCAGACACCAAATTTTAACATTGGTAAACTCAATTTATACGTTCTAAACTCTTCAAATTAACCAGCTTATCAGTTACTTTGAGCCCATAACGTTGCACCAATATAGGACTTTGAGCCGTTCACCAATATAGGACTTTGAGCCCATAACGTTGCATCAGTTACTTTCTTCACAAACTTAATTGCAGTGAAGCAAAGAGATGTTTGAATTCTCTCAAAATTTCAGTAAAACACCGAAACAAATCACCTCCAAGTCACTCTGAAAGAAAAAGCTCTTCGATTGAATCCAGTCAAAACACTAAAAGCAAAACGAAAACCAGAATGGTCCTTACAAGAAGTGTGTCCAAAATAACTTAGAAAATACGGTATGGCTTCCCCATGGTGCTCTTCAAGTTAAGACATTTCACCTGATAATCATCATTTAAAAGTAACATTAGCCCAAGAACAGAGTTAGACAAGTATGATTTTTTTTTTCTCGAAATAGTGAGCAATTTAATTGATAATCTCAACTTACATTCTGCCAATTCTTCTTCAACAAGGAAACCAGGAAGTTGACACTAAGCTGAACGTTCTGGAAAATCTGCTTCTCTTCCATGCTAACATTACCAACAGCTACACCCATGCAGAGAACCTTCTTTAGTTGGAACTTGACAGTAGCCTTGATTTCATTAACCTTGGCTTCAAGGGATTCTTGATGGGAGACAAGGGTTGGGAACTTTCCTGAAATAGTGACCACTTTAGTGCATACATACAAAAGAGCATAGCTGGCTAAAGAATGCAACTCTGATTCTGCACTTGCCTGCCTTGTTAAGACCCGGGCCAAGGAGACGAGGGATCTGCTTGATAACAGCTTCGGATGCCAAAAAGGCATGGTACTTCTTGGCTAACTTTTTAACTAGCTTCTTGTTCTTGTTGAGCTTCTTCAAACCTTCAACATCCATGTACTCCATACCCATCTTCTCTGCCTGCATTACATTCATCAATCACTCAAATCTGTCAATAATCCAATCCTAATTAAGCAATCACAGATTTCATAAACCTAATTTTGTTAGAAAATTACAATATCAATATTACCTTTTCAACGTGTTGTGCATCACCAAGCATGCAGACCTTCATCTTGGGTCGGGGAATGTGTGGCAACTTCACAGATCCACTGAAACGCTTATCCTTTTGAGGATCATAGTTCTTCAAACCGATCTGGAGTTCAATAGTCTCCACAAAGTTCCTTTTCTTTTCATTGCAGTCATTCTTGATACCTGAGATTGCCTCTCTGAGGGCATCACTCTGAAGCTTACTGCATTACCAAAGTAAAAGCATAACCAAATACCAGATTAACCAAAGGAACCACTTGATTGATCATGCTCCCAGATAAAATGACAACGTGATAGGATATTCATCAAAGCTGAAAATGTGTATTTTGGCACTTAATAATACAAACTCTTGATTCAACCCACACCAATTCCCAAACAAAATGTATCAAGGTTAATAATTTGTGACCATAGATAGCACAATCCAAAGTTTATAACGTGACAATTTTTTGACCAATTAAGCAGCTATAGGCTAAAGATTACCATGTCATACATAATATGTGAAAGTCTCTTAAAGACCGATTCACATTTACTAAACAAATTAATAGATCGAATGGCATCAGATAAACTCAATGGTTGTCATTTACAAAAAGTTCCACTCATTTAGACGTCCTACCTATGTGCTCAATACATATTGCAAGTTACAAACAAAACGTGCTCCAGTTCCAAAAATCATGTCTTCGCATAAGCTCAGAATAAAAAACATGCTGACCCTCCTCAACGCAAGTAGAAAAGTGAAGCAAACAACGAAGAAAGGAAAAGCCACATACCTCATTTTGTTTATCCCTCGTAATCTCCTCTACGGATCGTAAGCCTGCGAGTAAAATTGAGCAGTAACAGCATAAGACAATGTGAAGAACATCAAATAAATTCTTATATCTTTAATAATCATCTCTGTCATGTTCAGTATACAGATACAGAGCAAGAAATTGCACTGATGCTAGATTAATTTGAAAGGAAAATCCTTCATTTGCTAGCACGACCCGGATTAGAACAACAAGGGCAGGAGGCATGAGTAACTGTTATAACAACATAGGAGAAAATAAATATACATGGAAACGATGGCGGCAGCCAGGAGGGAGAGACCGTACCAGAGAGAAGTAATCCTCAGCTAGGGCTGTGTAGACGGCAGACCGTGGTATATATTCAGGAGAGAAACCCTAGTGGAAACTGGAAAGCTAGTTATTGGGCCTTAATGGTTGGCCAAAAAAGTTATTGGGCCTTAATGGGTTTCTAAAAGTAGCTGGACCTGTTCTTACAACTGAGCTCTTCCAGGGGCTGGCCCAATTTTTTATTTTATCAAAAGTCCAATTGATCAATATTTTTCTTCTGTTTCTCACCAGTGTGGATCCCATTTGAAGGGGAATTATTGCGTAGGTTTGATTTTACACCAAACCAATACAATTAGGCTAAGTATTATTGTCACTATTTTTTAAGTTTTTTCTAAACCCTAAGGATGAATTCTTAATGGTGGACCAAAAGACATTTGTCAATGTTAGACTGATTTGGTGTAAACACCAAGTTTACACAAAAAAATTTCCATTTGAAGGGCAACATCGATAACATGCTCACTCCACATATAAATTAATCAGCACACGCACAAAGTAAACTCTTAAAAGGCAGCATCGATTAGAGGTGGGCGCGGGCGGATTCGGTCGGGAAATTTAAAGAATAATTCCCGCCCACCAAAGTTCGGGTTTTTAGACTCGGGTTCGGGCGGGAAAATATGAGAAAAATTCATGCTCGTCCTCGAGTTTCGGGTTAGTGTTAGCATATGGTGACGTGACGTCGTAATAGGAGCCCGTTAATTAAGAAAATTACCTAAGTTAATTAGGTAATTGTCAATCTGGGCTAATTGGGCCAAATCCAATTAGTAATTGACAAGGGAGGCCCAAAATGGGCCTCCCCCTTATTATGCATGGTTCGGCCGAAACCCTAGTACCACATTGGTTGGAGTTGCCAGAATGCAACTCCACCCAATACTATATATAGGGGTGACTTCTAAGGGTTTAAACACACAATTAAGAACAATGATCTCCATTGGGAAAACTTGTCACCCTAGTCTAAATTTCGGCACCACCAACATCAAGTCCGAGGTTTCATATCCGTTGAAGAATCGATCAGAGGACTTGTTATGGAGCTACATCGAGTGGGACTTCTTCTAATGAAGAACTTGCACGTGGTTCCGACCGGAGGAGCAGCACTCCCTCCACATCGTTCTTGGACATGAAAGCTAAAAGGTATGTGTACTAATTCCGCTGTGTATGTTAGATTTCTTGCTAGTACACGTTTAGCATTCCGTAGTATTACGTCCCCGTAATCCAACAGTTAGACCACTAACAACTTAGCAATTTTCTATACAATTTTGCAGATTATGTTAATTAAAAAAATGGTAAGTAAACAATGACTTGACTAAGTAACCTGGATTAAACAAAGGAGAATCAGATGACCATCTTGATTTTTGACTACCTGGATTATACACACACATTTTACCCTCATACACCAACACGTGCATCCAGCCATCCTCATACACACACATCTTACTCTCATCGAAATTCATATGATCATGACCATGAGGACTATCAAAGGAAGACATCTGAACTTTGAAGAATAAAAATAAAACTAGGGTTTATTAAACATCAAATTTCGAAATTCGAAAACACAATCGGTGAATATGAGGAAGAACATGGTTGGTTGCCATACTTATCTTATTAGCAGCAGCCGGGCCGGAGGCGGAGCCCGTGGTGGAATAATGACAAAATCACTGGACTCGAGTCTCGGAAGAACGGAGACTCCGATTTTCTTTCTAATGTGCCGTCTTAGTTTCACTCTCTGTATCTGTAGTGTATGTAGTGTGACTTTTGTTAGGTCAAGATCAAAGCATTAGAGTTTTGACAGACAGATGGGCCATTGGGTCTAGCCCGGGCGGGTTCGGGTGAAACGGGTTTTTAGCTCAATACCCGAACACGAATTTTCGGGTGGGGATTTTCAAATTGGGTTCGATTTTTCAATCGGGACGAGTTTTTCAGGAAGATTTCAGAACGGATTTCCCCAGGTTTTGGGTTCACGGATTTTTATGCCCACCCCTAGCGTCGATGACATGCTTACTCGGTTACTCCACATATAAATTAATCAGCACACGTACAGAGTCCACTCTTAAAAGGCAACATCAATAACATGCTATTCCACATCTAAATTAATCACCACATGTACAAAATCAACTCTTAAAAAGTAAAGTGTAAATCATGAATATATTTCTATTCTAATCATCATTAGCGGATATTGAATTTTTAACATATGCTCAATACTTTAGTTTTGGTCTGAATTGTTATTTGATGTGGTGTGAAGTTTTTAAGTAATGAATAAATGTGCATGAAATCGGTTAAAAAGTGAGCCTACACAAAAAATGAAAAAGCATGCTAAGTTGGTATTTTTATATTTCCAAGACTGATCCCGAGTCTGAAACTAATATTAAAAAAATCGAGAATTTGAAGTTGAATTTGTACTTAAAAAAATCGGAGGACACTACTATCATGTTTGAGAGTATGAAAATGTTTATATGAATTTTTTTATGAAAATTGTGCGGCAATAACTCATTTGCCACAAAGATGTGGATTCCAATTTCTTGGTTAAGTGTTTTTTTTTTAATTACTTTTGAGTTAAAAAAAAAAAAACAGTTTTTACATAGCAATGGGTATGACTATTGCATGTAGAATTAAACAAACTGGCACAACATTACGGTATGGCCGATACTTACTAATTTGATTTACAACGAAATGGAAAATAAATAACAATGGAATGAATCAACAGCTACTCTCTATCCTCAGCCTCTGAGAGGAGGAGGAGGATCGACGGGTGTCGGCCATGAGAGCCGCCCTAGCGGACAATATCCGTTGATGAGACAACATTTTGTCGAAACTCGGATGGTCGATCCAGTCACTCAGGAAATTCTCCTGACCCCAAGACTCCGGTATCACCACCCGTCCCGCCACGTCATCCCGATGACTCATCAACCTCTTCCGCCCACTCTCCTGAAACGTCCCCGCCGATATCCAAAGAAGCCCCTTGCACTCATTCTCTACACCACCTTTCGGTAAACCGTCATCGCGGCCGTCGCGTTTGGTAACCCGATTACTCTGAACCACCGTGCTCGAGTCCAGTCTCTTGAACGAGGATGAAGACTCACCCATCATCTCCATCTGTGTGTTGTGCCAACGCAATTCTCAAGTAGCACGGTGGTTTGTATATATAAGGAATGAATGAATGGGGAAATAGAGTACACGTCATAGACTGTATTGTTGTTGTATCTTTCGAGTGGTGTCTGACCTTTCTACGTCTTTATTAGTTTTTTCTTTAATTATTATCAAATTACTAGCTAATATTTCAAACCGTCCAAAAATAATTAACTCAATTTTTTTTATTATTTTTCAAACGTTTTGTTAACTTAAATTTTTCATGTGTATAAATTGCTACTAATGTAAGAATTTTTATTTTGGACCAAAATCAACTTGATGAGCAGATTAAAAATACATTGCAATTTGTTCGACTATATTAAATCAGCTAGCAATTTCTTTAATTGTCCAAATATTAATAGCAATTTGTTCGAAGGCTAAACATAAACTAGTAATTTGTCATATTTTTGTTTATCGCATGGTCTATTCAGTCTAAATATATTAACAAAGTTAACAATTTTTAAACATTGAAAACCCGAAATAGTAAAATGTTAAAAAATTAAAAGCTAAAAGTATATTTGACCGCTAAAATCCAAGAATATTACCAATTTGATAATTAATTAAATCTAGCTAGGTTTCTTCCCAAATTGCCCTTATGATGATATCTAAGTGGGGTTGGGTTTCTGAGGTGGCTGTGAATTCTGCCAATAAGGAGCGTTGAGAGATTTTTCTTTTGCTTTTCTTGATGGGTCCTAAAGAGACAACCACATAATGTTGCTAGGAGAATCATGTTCACTTGTTTTTATTTTATTTTATTTCTCTATGATAATGATATTAGTGAAATCATGGGTGTAGATAGATTGCCACTCTTCTCTTCTGTGCTTTGAGGTAGGTAGGTCATCAGGGGAACAGTAAACCAAATTGAATTGCAGGACCAAATTTAAATTCAGAAATCAACCAATGTGGATCATCAATTTCCATTGATCAATTTGTGGTGGTACATTGAAGCAGAACAAAAGACTCATTCACTCTTAATAGCTTGGTAAATTTTCCGGACGAACACAAGAGATGCAAAAAACCCGATTGTGCCAAGCAACAGGAAAAACGCGTAACACAATAAAGCACTGTAGCCAAAGAAGACGGACAACTGCAGCAGGCCGCTCATATTCGACTTGGAATACAAGTAAATGCAATGCCCGAACATGAAGATAGCAGTCGACCCACTGCGTAGCATAGACCTGTAATGAAAATGCAATAACAAGATCACAAAATGCAGAAATGATGAACTTTGCAGTTAATAAGGTTAATAACTAAAAAACTGTCCAAGGTTTACCCTAGGTTAAAACTAGGTGTTTGGAGTTTCAAATGTTAAACTATAATGTCCAAGTTTTCAATTTTGTTAAAATGTGGTGTCTCGGTGTGATTACTTTAGAGAAGTCAATTCCGCCGAAACCGTCCGTCAAATTCGAGCTCACATACACACTCCCTCCTAGTCATCTTGCCAGGACCCTCACCTAAGAAGCTAACAACATCCGCGCAAGTAAATCTCGCTCTGTTTTTTTTGGAAAATTGCTCCACACCACTCTTTTAGAAATTTTTTTTTTAAATGTTCAATTTTTGGGTGAAATTTGACGATTTTGTAAAAAGTAAAGAGTGATGGATTATGAGTGAGTGGGTGGGTGGGTTGATGAAATTAATTGAATGGAGATGAAAAAACGCGCAAAGACACCAAATTTCAACAAAAATTAAATTTGGGACAGTCCATTTTAACATTTCAAACTTCAGACACCTAATTTTAACATAGGGTAAACATTGGACAGTGTTTTAGTTATTAAAACCAGGCAATAAGCCAAGTATGAAGAAGCTTACCTCCACCACCACTCATGGTCTTCTGAGGAAAGTTGAACATATGTCAACCCAACACTTAAAACAGCAGTCAATACCAGAAGGATTACAAAAGTCACAAACAAAGTCCCAGGAAGGACACTGATCTTGTATCCCCAAAGACTAGTTGATACCTGATGCAGCTCAAGCACAATCACACTGAAACACAACAGACCTGCAAGAAACATTTGGGAAGGTCCTTTTCCGTACCAAGCTAGTGCTGGAATAGGCCTTACATTTTTGTTTGTCACAGACGGTGCTTGGAATTGAGAACTCAGGCGTTTACCTATTACTCCACCCACGACGAGCAGAGGGAGAGCAATAAGTGTATATACTAGGATGATCACTAAGATGGTGCCAAATGGAAGTGCAGTTGTTGATCTGTAAGAAACTGCAACTGTATTGAGGATTGACTGGATTAGGAATAATGGTGCTGGGTATAAGATTCCCGATAGCAGAACGCTCCTTTCCTGGATTGTCAAAATCACAAACATCATTAATCAACACAAAACTTGAATTTTTTTTTTTCTCCTTCCAGATTTTAAGATATTTGGAATTTCAATAGGACAGTACCCATCCTGTTTCAGCAAACTGGCTGTGGAAATAAGCGGAAGTGTAGCCAGCAACCAGAGATGTAACAGAATATGCCAGGACTAAAGTAGTGCATAGCATTCCACGACTGTAAGGATAGAGGAGTCCGAACAATGCCGTAACAAACAGAAGCACAATCCTGAAATTGGTTGTAAGATTTGACCACATTAGAGGTAAAGATAAACTCAAACAATTGTAAATGAAGCTAATAATATAATTTGGGTTAAGAAGCTATAAACTGTCTGAAGTTTGCCCTATGTGAGATTTTGGTGCCTGAAGTTTAAATTGTTGACATTGACTGTCTAAAGTTTCAACTTTGTTAAAATTTGCTGTATCCACCCAATTTTGCTGTTAAAATTGACAAAACTTGGTCATGTGCTTGTCACATAACCCAATAAAAAATAAATCTCAAAATTGCCCTTGTTGGGTGGTGACCGGCCGGAGTAGGGTGGTGGCCGGCCGGAGTTGGGTGGTGGCCCGCCAGAGTTGGGTGGTAGCCCGGCCGGAGTTGGGTGGTTGGTAGCCGGAGTAAACATATAAGTATAAGGGGCAATTTTAACTTTTCACACAATTTTTTTAAATTTGATAGCAAAAATGGACGGAAAACCAAATTTTAACAAAGTTGAAACTTCAGACAGCCAATATCAACAATTTAAACTTCAGACACCAAAATCTCACATATGACAAATCTCAGACAGTTTATAGGCTCTTAACCCTATAATTTGCTACTAGATATAAATATATGGATTCGGGAGAAAATTGGACAAAAAATTTATGATTACAAATTATAGCAAAAGATGTGATTTTTCATGAATCACAAATACAGATGTGATTGGACAAAAAAATGAGGTTTGGCGATGAAGAAGCTTACATGGCTAACAGCTGCGTACCCGAACCCAGGATGGCACAAAACAGTGATGGGTGTGAAGGAAATCTAAATACATCTCCCCTAATGTATTTCCAGCCAACCTCCTTATCCTCTTCTTCATCTCCACCTGAGCAGCTGGCAATATGCATGAATTGAATCTTTCAGAAATAGAAAAATAAAATAAAATGGCAACTTATGATTGTGTTTGAAGAACCGTTGCATTACATTCGCAGGTCATTGTTTAGACGTCTCATGAAAAGCAATGCAAACAAACCCATCAAGAGGATAATAATGACAGTGGCATTGATCAATGAGAACCAATGAATCTGTTGGTTGATTGGATGTAACGAAGCCTGAGAATATCTCTTCATCCTGTCCTGGAACATTGCCGTGGTTGTATTCCAGGAAACTGAATAAGTAAACTTAACACTAATCTGGGCATCTTCTGTTACATCTACAACGTGATTTGGGTCACTGAAAGCATGTATCTCAATAATTTGATTCCCGTTATATAACACAGTGAATTCCACATGTTTGAACAAATAGTATCTTGAACCGTCATTATCTTCCACCTTGCCAACGAATCCCCATAATGGAAGATCATCATAGTACATTTGGAAATAGAAATCGTTAGTGACAGCACTCCTGAACTTTGAAACTTCATCACCTGTAAGTTTTTTCTCGCAGAGTGCCTCCTCGAACTTATCGTCTCGAAAAGTTAAATGATACAGACTGTTAGTAAGACGGTCCCCATTCAAAACTTCACCAAGTGATTCCTTTTTCTGTATAATTGGATCTGAAACCAGAGAAGCAGCAAGTTAACTGCCAAATAGCCTTCATTTCGTGAAGCAGCAGTTGCATAATAAGCTTCAAAGACTCAGTAGATAATTAGGTAGGATGTGAAAGGAATGCTAACCTGGGCGACAAAATGGCAAGTCATAGTATTGATACGTCTCGCTGCAATAACAATTCCCCACGTTGCAGGTAAGTTAAGCGGTGAAGAACAATAACCTAATGATACAAAAGATTTACAATGCAAAAAGTTCTACATCGCATAACAAGAAGAGATTTTTTTGTGCTAAGAGCAGAAGCATTTCAATGGCTAATCAATTAATCATCAAATCGAGCACCCTATTGAGTGAGTTGAATTCGAACTATTCATCGTACCTGGGATTGTGAAGGGGACCCACTTTGTTGGCGAACAAGGGGACACGATCACCCACATTGTAGCCGGGAGATGCAGCGACGGATCGGTGCCGGAGCGTCGAATTTGCTATGAATACTATCAAGAATAAGAGATTCAGCTGGAAACTTTTAGTCAACATCGATTTCTAGAGAGAGAGGTAAGAGGGAGGGGGGAGAGAGAGGAGGAATGAAAGGGGGTCAACGAAGCTAATCGGACAGTTCTTCGACGACCGGACCACCGCGCGCGGAGGTTAGATAGACGGATAAACAGTTAATAATTATCACACTTTACATCCTAAATTACAAAAGAAACTAATTAGAACCCCGAAGTTGCTTCACATGTGACATTTCTTGGGAAAAATAGGTAATATCCATTTCGGCCCATGAACATTCAACATTGTCCAACTTCAGTTATAGTGGGCTAAAGTAAGAATCTCCCAGCCTCATAAGAGCGACGGCGAGTGCCGCGGCGATGAAGAAACTTGTTGGGTATAAAAAGAATACTTAAAAGAGATTTAGTGTATATCGAAAATCTCCACTCACAAGTTTGAATTTATGGGCTGATTGGTTAAGACATACGTCTTATTTCTAACAATTGGTATGAGAGCCGAGGTTCGATTCCCGGGGACGCATTAAAAATGAAAAAAATGTCAATAAATGAACAAGAGCTGTTCCTGGTCTTTTCTAGCGGAGGAGCTTCTAAGCAACTGCACGTTTGAGCAAGCTTTAAATTCTTTTATATTCATGCTGATTTAGTAGGGTTTACATAGGGTCTTGATCGGTGATTAAACTTCTGGTCTTTGAATTCTAGTGAAATTACTGCCTTCCTGCTTCATGTGCTCACTTGTATTTGATTTGATTCTTTTAGGGATTGAAATTGGGTAACAGACGTAACTAGCTCATGTATTTATGTTCTTGACAATTCTTGGATTTCATTGTTGTTGTTCTTCATGGAGGATTTGCCTCTTGAGGTGATCGGCAACATCCTGTCGCGTGTCGCGTCTGCCAGAGATGTTATCAGAGCTTCAACGACGTCCCGCAGATGGCAGGAAGCATATCGAAAGCACCTCCATACCCTTTCCTTTTGTTCCAGCGATTGGCAGGGCTATCGTAATCTACCCATCACTCAGCTCGAGATCATGATTACCCAGGCAATACTTCAGTGGCGGATGGATATATAATAATGTGGTTACGAACGTAACCACATTATCGAGTATTTTTAGTGGTACCATAAGTTTATTTCTAATGAAAAATATATCATGATCCTCATTATTTAAATGTAAGATCCTCATTATTTGAGTGTAAGACCAAGATTATTTTGTACAAGACACTAAGACCCTGTTATTCTGTCCAAAATTGTCATCAAATACATTTTAAATTTACAAAGTAAAAGAATACTTTTCTAAATATCGAAATCAAAACCAAATAAATTATATTAGTGTTACAATAGTGTCATAACTCGATTAAAACTAAACTCATCCACAATTGGTACTGGTCAGATTTGATTCAATTGTAACATTTGTATAAGCAAATATAGTTTACTTCTGATACTTTGAAAAGTACTGTGTACATTTGAAATATATTTAACGACAATTTTGGATAAATAATTGAAGAAAGTATCAATTATCACCGTTTTGAAATATGTATATTTTAAAACATGTTAGTACCAAAATTCTTTTTTAATAAATTTTATATATTTTACATAATTTTGTTACAAAATACGTAAAATCTTCACATTTTTTTTCTTCTGCATAGCGTATCCACATTATTGAGACCCTAGATCCGCCACTGACTTCAGACGTTGGGTTTGCAATCTCTGCTGATTTCAATGGATGATGTTGGTGAGTTCTCACCATCGACAGTGTTATGTTGGATCATTTACACAAGGAAGCTTGAGAGAGCTGTATTACAACATCAAGATAATGTGAGAAATTAATGGATTGCACTCTTTATTGGGCTTTATTTCAATAATTACTTGGGTAATTGGTTTCATTAATGGGCTGGGCCAATTTAAGTGTAGACCCAAGCTATTTTCCACCTAGAGAATGTCTTGCAAATTCCATTTTCTACAAGAGAGCTATATGACAGGTTTTATCACTTGGTTGAGTCGTCGGTCTGTCTTATTCTTCCTAAAGCTCTCGAGGACACTAGGCAAGGAAAATAGCAACTCATTCACCTTCATCTCATCAGAATCAAAATCGGTCTTTACTGATAATTAGGTAATGTATAATGATTTATATATTTGTTTGAATTCATGCAATCATAAAATCAATTTCCTAAATATTGTATTCAAATTTCTCACAGATAAACCCTAGTTTGAATGTTCTGGATATGGCTAGGCTAAAGAAGCTCGAGGTTCTGGAACTGAGCCATCATTTACTCGCTGGGATACAACCAGACATCCTTATATTCCCTTGGTTGAAGTGCTTGGTCTTGAGCGAAGTTACCATCTCGGAATGTGATCTGTGCTTTTTGATCAATTCATGCCCAAAGCTTGAATCTTTAGAGCTTAATGGTATAGAAATTGTCATTTCTGACGCACTAGGTCACAATTGAGATCACTGCTCCTTTGTTGAAAAGAATACATTTTGAAGCTGGAAAATTTGACAAAATCGTTCTTGAGGTTGACAAAATCGAGTATTTGTGCCTCAAGGAATGTTCTATTGAGATGTGGGATGTCATTGGAAATGGAACCTTGAAGCATCTGATGATTGAAGATATGGCATCAATGCATTTTAATATTGGTGATTCGGTCGAGAATCTTGAGACTATTGACATCAGCAACTTCAGCGTTTCCTGTCCAAAGTTCTACAAGATGATCTCAAAATCAGCAAAACTGCGAAAGCTCAGACTTTGGGACGTGATGTTTGATGATGACAACGATGTTGTTGATTTGGAGTTCATTGCTGCTTCTTTCCCAATGCTTTGTCATCTTTCGTTATGTTACCACTTGAAAGATGAGTTGCTCCCATATGGTCGGCAAGGATCTGGGTTTTTGGAGAATGTGGTGTTCTTGAGGGTCGGGTGGAGTACCCTGAGTGAGAAGTTCGCAGATTGGGTTGACGGGCTTCTATTCCTATGCCCTAATCTTAAGGTTTTGGTCATTAATGGATTCATGTCGGATATGAAAGACCATGAAGAACGTCAGATGCTTGGTAGGTTCACGACATCCATTATTCGTATCATGCGGAAATACTCCAATGTAGAAATTCGTTTCGAGTATGATGAATTCTAGTTAAATCTCCACACCTCCATTCGTTTCGGATCTATGTTGCATTGCTTCATTGGTCGGATTCCTAAATTCAATGATTAAGTTTTCTCGGTATCTTTTATTTATTTCATTATACTATCTAATATTGATACCGTGTTTCAGTGGGAGTTTGTTTATATCTCCTTGATCTTGTAAGTTAATCTATCGAGTAAGTTACTTTATTTGAATGTATAGATATACATATATATATAACATATTTAACTCAGCTGTGAGATACTAACATGTGCAATATCTAATCCCTATCGGATTAATGCCACACTGTTTTGAAATTGATCTCATAACTGAGCTATATATTGAAATATGTTTATTTTGCTCAATAAACGTTGAATCTCTTTAGATGCAATCCAAGTGGGAGATTGTTAGAATTAATTAATGGATTGCACTCTTTATTGGGCTTTATTTCAATAATTACTTGGGTAATTGGTTTCATTAATGGGCTGGGCCAATTTAAGTGTAGACCCAAGCTATTTTCCACCTAGAGAATGTCTTGCAAATTCCATTTTCTACAAGAGAGCTATATGACAGGTTTTATCACTTGGTTGAGTCGTCGGTCTGTCTTATTCTTCCTAAAGCTCTCGAGGACACTAGGCAAGGAAAATAGCAACTCATTCACCTTCATCTCATCAGAATCAAAATCGGTCTTTACTGATAATTAGGTAATGTATAATGATTTATATATTTGTTTGAATTCATGCAATCATAAAATCAATTTCCTAAATATTGTATTCAAATTTCTCACAGATAAACCCTAGTTTGAATGTTCTGGATATGGCTAGGCTAAAGAAGCTCGAGGTTCTGGAACTGAGCCATCATTTACTCGCTGGGATACAACCAGACATCCTTATATTCCCTTGGTTGAAGTGCTTGGTCTTGAGCGAAGTTACCATCTCGGAATGTGATCTGTGCTTTTTGATCAATTCATGCCCAAAGCTTGAATCTTTAGAGCTTAATGGTATAGAAATTGTCATTTCTGACGCACTAGGTCACAATTGAGATCACTGCTCCTTTGTTGAAAAGAATACATTTTGAAGCTGGAAAATTCGATAAAATCGTTCTTGAGGTTGACAAAATCGAGTATTTGTGCCTCAAGGAATGTTCTATTGAGATGTGGGATGTCATTGGAAATGGAACCTTGAAGCATCTGATGATTGAAGATATGGCATATCAATGCATTTTAATATTGGTGATTCGGTCGAGAATCTTGAGACTATTGACATCAGCAACTTCAGCGTTTCCTGGCCAAAGTTCTACAAGATGATCTCAAAATCAGCAAAACTGCGAAAGCTCAGACTTTGGGACGTGATGTTTGATGATGACAACGATGTTGTTGATTTGGAGTTCATTGCTGCTTCTTTCCCAATGCTTTGTCATCTTTCGTTATGTTACCACTTGAAAGATGAGTTGCTCCCATATGGTCGGCAAGGATCTGGGTTTTTGGAGAATGTGGTGTTCTTGAGGGTCGGGTGGAGTACCCTGAGTGAGAAGTTCGCAGATTGTGTTGACGGGCTTCTATTCCTATGCCCTAATCTTAAGGTTTTGGTCATTAATGGATTCGTGTCGGATATGAAAGACCATGAAGAACGTCAGATGCTTGGTAGGTTCACGACATCCATTATTCGTATCATGCGGAAATACTCCAATGTAGAAATTCGGTTCGAGTATGATGAATTCTAGTTAAATCTCCACACCTCCATTGTTCAGGTAAAAATATCAAACAATTGGTTAAAAATGTTGGTTCTTGTCACTTCAGTTGAGTTTGAAAGGAAATTGCTTTAATGATAGTTCAAACTCGATTCGATTTCTTACTGCTCCTCCTTAGTATATACTTTTATTATGGTAATTTAAAGAATCAGTAGCTAGCTGCAAATTCTTGCATTTTTGCTCTCTTTTTGGAGTTTTTGACCGATTTAGCTCTATATAAACAACCAAATACACATATAGGCCACATCAAAAATAAAATACAAAACTAGACCTAACCGAGATTTGAAATCTCGGTTAGAATTGGGCTGAACATAACCAAGATGTTATATCTCGGTTAGTGCCCAAATAAATTCAACCCCAACAACTTTGGTGCTTGACTGCTTGTGCCCCACGTGGGACAACAATCATTATTGTCCCTACGTGGGTTTACTTACTTTTTTTTTTTGCCTAGATAAATATATATACTATAGTTATAATTTATAAATATTTTTTGGAATGTATGTACAGTTTGATATAATGAATTTTAGAGTGTTAAAATTGGACACACTGTTTGGACGGGTGAATCATAAATGGTCAAAATTATGATATAAGTAACTTTAGGGTTTATGTTTTTATGAATTTTTCTTAAACCCTATTAGAATATGAGGGAATATTAGAGTGCTAAAATTATTATTTAAGCAATTTTAGAATTTATATATTTTGCGATTTTTTAAGCAATTTAAGCAATTTTAGTGCTAAAAGATTCGTGTATATATATATATATATATATATATATATATATATATATATATATATATATATATATATATATATATATATATATATATTCATTATATATATATTCCTTATATATCTGCTATGTTATATATATATATTGAATGGTACGGTTGTGTTTAGAAAAGAAATGAGAAAAATTAGTTTTACATAAACATAAAGTATTTATTATATTTAAGGAATGCTTTATGTAAAAATATAAATTTACGCATAGGTCCCATTTTTAAGGACTGATATGTAAAACCACTGTTGAGAGTTTTTTAGCACTCTAATATTCACTTATTCTAATAGGGTTTAAGGAAAAATCATAAAAACATAAACCCTAAAGTTACTTATATCATAATTTTGACCATTTATGATTCACCCGTCCAAACAGTGTGTCCAATTTTAACACTCTAAAATTCATTATTTCAAACCGTACATACATTCCAAGAAATATTTATAAATTATAACTATAGTATATATATTTAACTAAAAATAAAAAGCAAAAAATAAAATAAAAAGTAAACCCACCTGGACGATACATGGGACAATAATGATTGTTGTCCCACGTGAGGCACAAGCAGTCAAGCACAACAAAGTTGTTGGGCTTGAATTTATTTGGGCACTAACCGAGATACAACATCTCGGTTATGTGCAGCCCAATTCTAACCGAGATTTCAAATCTCGGTTAGGTATAGTTTTGTATTTTATTTTTTATGCGGCCTATATGTGTATTTGATTGATTACATAAACCTAAATCGGTAAAAAAAACTCCTCTTTATGCAATACAGTACTGCAAACCCCATTCTTTCTTGAATTTGACAGATGCAAAAGACAAATGTTCATTAATTTGGTAATTGAAAGATAGGCGAAAGAAGGTACAACGTGTAAGAAAAGATTTAATTTTGCTTAAAAATCTCAGCAAGTTTGGCCAAGTTGTTGCGGGAGGTTCCACCATCAGCCGTGGCGGCAACAACTGCGTCTCTCATGGCGGCTACGTTCTTCCTCAACTCCTTCCTTCTTTCTGAGCTCATCAATTCATTGACTCGGGTCTCCAACTCATCGGCGCTCACAAACCTTTCGTCTGACCTAATCGCAATCTTGGCTTCATCCACAAGATATGAGCGGTTCACCCTCTGCTCCGCATAGAGCGGCCAAGTTATCATCGGAACCTCCGCGCTTAGCGCTTCGAGAATCGAGTTCCACTCGCAGTGATTCACGAACCCTCCCACCGAGCTGTGGCGGAGAACATCTACTTGCGGGGCCCACGATTTCACCACTAATCCCTTGTTTCTTGTTCTATCCAGAAATCCCTCCGGCAGGACTGACTCTAGGGTCAGGCTATCGTCGACTGAGAGCATAGTCCCTGTTTTGGTGTTGAGTGATGGGGGCCGCACCACCCACAAGAACCGCACTCGACTCCTCTCTAAACCCGTAGCCACTTCCTTCAACTGTGCATGTTACAGTACACCAATGTTGCCGAAGCATAGGAAGACAACGGATCCAGTTGGTTGGGAGTCGAGCCACTGCAGGGACTCGGATCCTTGGTGTCAACAACCGGACCTACGGTGAACAACATAGGAATTGGACCGTCCCTGATAGCAGCCAATGCCCGGGGCTCGAGAGATTCACACGTGTTGATAATGATCCCTGAGGTTTTAGGTATACATTCTCCGATTTCAATAATATCCTGTTACCAACAGAAAACATTTAGCTAATGGGTTACGTTGCTACAGTAAAAGTTTAGACTAACCACTTGATCAACTGTCCTTAAGGTGATAGGTGAATGTATGATTTAGTCTTTATACTACAATAATAAGTACCTGGTAAAGTGTCGAAGTAGGGTCACTGAATGTGTCCGGGAAATCAGAAGCTGGGATCGGCTGCAACCCAGGGAATTGCAACTGCTGCCTCCCGAGATCCTTTAAGTTACGGGGAAGAATATTGAGCAACTTCGGTAGGTGGAGGTGCAGGATGAGTGCGTTCGCGCAGGAAGTGTAGTAGCAGTAAGTCGGGATGTTGAGCTTAGCCGCAACTCCAATAGCCGGGACATTGAGGAAATCGATAATCAGGGCTCTGAGGTTGGTTGACTCAGATATGACAGACAGGGCAGTGTGTAGGCTCTGGTTGTTCTGGCGGCCCAATATGGACGATGAACAGCCAGAGTCAACAACGGTGGTGGTGGGCGGCAAGAAGTGGAAGTTGAAGGAGGGGTAGTCAGCTTGGAGGTTCTCGGGGGTCTTGTGCCCCGGACGTGTGGAAATGATGACGGTGATTGAGAATTCAGGGTGGTGATTTTGGATGAGCTTTCCGAATTCGATCATGGAGATCAAATGTCCTCTCCATGAAGCTCCTGGGTACAAGACTAATGTGTCTGTTGCCGCCATTGTTATGGTTGGTGTCTCAGTTTTAGCTGTTAACAAAGGAGAGACTTCTACAAAGGGTAACAAGGTCTGAGTTTGAGTTTCATACAATGAAGAAGAAGCTCAATTTGACTTTTTGAGATGGATACAATAATGATATGACCAAATAAATTTAAAATGTTGAATCTATGATGATGGCAAGAAGGTGGGTTAATGAAGATGCGGGTATTCCTTCCCATATATTTAAGGGTTAAAGGTACTTTTGATACCACATGTTTGACCAAATGTGGCTTTTAGTACTGGATGTTTAGTTTTGTATACTTTTGTTACCAAACGTTTGAAAAAATGTGGCTTTTGGTACATCCGTTAGTTCGCCGTTTGCTTTGGCCGTTAAATGACATGTGCAAGTCACGTGATCGACTCTAAACTTTTAATTTTGTTCAGTTTAGTCCCTCAAATATATTCCTAACTTTTATTTTGTTTAACTTAGTCATAACACTTCAAAATCAGACCCAATTAAACCAATCGAATTCAATTGACATAGCCCCATTTGGGTCAAATTTACCCAGTTGGAGATAGGTCCCAATTGGGTTCGATTTTGAAGTTTTAGGACTAAATTAAACAAAATAAAAGTTATGAATATATTTGAGGGACTAAATTGAACAAAATTAAAAGTTTAAAGTCGATCACGTGACTTGCACATGTCATTTAACGGCTAAAACTAACGGCCAACCAACGGATGTACCAAAAGTCACATTTTTTCAAACGTTTGGTACCAAAAGTATACAAAACTAAACATCCAGTACTAAAAGCCACATTCGGTCAAACATATGGTATGAAAAGTACCTTTAACCCTATATTTAACTAGAATGAATATCCGCATCATATATTCCTGGTGTTAATGTGGATTTAGACATATAATATTTTAGATTTGATACATTTATTAGCAATAATTTAAATTTGTGACATCTAAACTCAACATAGTGCTAACTAAAGACTGTGATTAAGTTTTTAACCCTACAATTTTTTAAACAAAAACCCGTGTTGTTCTTTTTATTGCTTCTTGATCTTCTTTCTTGTAAAAACTGATGTTATGCTTAGTTTTTTTTTGTTTTACTGAGATGAGATTAGATCCATATAAATTCTAAGAGTTAATAACTAAAAAACTGTCCAAGGTTTACCTTATTTTAAAATTAGATGTCTGAACTTTCAAATGTTAAACTGTAGTGTCCAATGTTTCAAATTTGTTAAAATGTGGTGTCTCGGTGTGATTACTTTAGATAAGTCAATTCTGACGAAACCGACAGTCAAATTCGATCTCCCATACGCACTCCCTTCTCGTCATCTTGCCGGGACTGTCGCCTAAGAAGGTGGCCACATCCGTGCAAGTAAATCTTGCTCTGTTGTCGTTGGAAAATCGTTCAACACCACTCTCTTAGAAACCCTTTTTTTATGTTCAACTTTTGGGTGAAATTTGACGATTTTGTGAAAAATTAAAGAGTGATGGATTATATGTGAGTGAGTGGGCTGATGAAAATGATTGAATGAAGATGAATAGACACGTAGAGACACCAAATTTCAACAAAGATGAAACTTGGGACAGTCCATAAACTTCAAACACTTTAATTTTAATATATGGTAAACTTGGACAGTTTTTTAGTTATTAACCTGAAATTCTAATCACAGTAGTTTCTGTTGCCAGATTTCAACGCCACCAAATGTGATTGGTAAGGGCTGAACAAAATGATCCTAGAATCAGGATAAAAAAACCCATTCCTCTAAATCCGGTTCTTGAACCGAACCAAGACAGTTAGAGTCGTTCGAAACGGTTTCGTTCTTTTCGGTGCTGATTTCGGTCCGAACTGAAATGGACCATTAGGACTTAAATGCTTTTCTTTAAAATAAATTTCAGTATTTTACGAAATGGACCATTACGAGGTCTTGATGCAGTTACGGATACAATTTCAATCTCTTGTACATAACATATATCACAATTAGATCTAGACTTGTTACGCAATTAAAGACATTTGCGATGCAAACCAACATCAATACAACAATTGCTGTGCTGATTCATATATGCTCTTTTTCTTGCAGTACAAGTACAACTAGATAAGCGACATCATATGTCAATAGTTTGCCACTTTCTATCACACATGTTATGCAAACATTGGTCCGCACACTTACTTGTGTGAGAGGAAGGAGTAGATTGTTCACATGCCACAGGGCACCTACCGGTTGTATTGTATATACACCTTAATTAATCTGAATTATTGGCTTGGGAATGGAACTCCAATCCGTCATATATTTTTATATCATTTTTTAATTATATATATGTTTATTATCAGAAGTCAGTTAGAGTGTTGAGCAGATCAGTTTTAGCCGTGTTAGTTTTCTCTTAATGTCATTTCAATAGTGAACTGTTTTTTAAGAATTGGTATGATTTCTTTTTTGTTTTATTGAAGTAGTCGAAATCTATAACTTTGCATTTCTCTCTCTATCATCAAAACTAGATCACTCATAATCATTTATTCTCATCACACATGATTATGCAAGTGGCAGTAACATACAATAAGAAAAAGGGTTAGAAAAATAGACGCATATCTTTAATTTTAGATTTAAAAACCCCATAAACTATCTGAATTTTGAAATTTGGTATCTAAAGTTTGAAATATTTAAATGGAGAGTCACAATATTCATTTTTGTCGAAATTTGGTATCTCTGTGCGTATTTTCCTCTCCTTTCAATTATTTTCATCAACCTACTTATAATCTATCACACTTTACTTTTCACAAAGTCGCCAAATTTCTCCAAAAACTTGAACATCCAAAAGAAAATGATTCTAACAAAGTGCTGTGGATCAATTTCCAGCTACAACGGAACGTGATTTACTTGCGCAGATGTGGCCAGCTTCTTAGGTAACGGTCTCAGTAAGGTGACGAGAAATGAGCGTGCATGAAAGCTCGAATTTGACAGTCAGTTTTGTCGGGATTGACTTCTCTAAAGTAATCACACCGAGACACAAATTTTCAACAAAAATGAAACATCAGAGACTTCATTTTAACGTCAGACACCAAAGTTCAACATTGGTAAAATTTCAGACAGATTATAAGTTCTTAACCATTAATTTTACTACATAATAATAATAGGCGTGATTATTAGGATTGTAGTTTTATATGTTACTTAAATTAAAAGAAAATAATTTGGTTACAATATATATATATATATATATGTCTGTATGGTGCAGCATATGAGACAGTGTTATCAGAACCGGACCGATGGTCTGACCGGATCAGATCGGGAATCGGTGCTTTGCACGGTCCAATTCACTCAAAAGTACAGGATGTAAGTGAATCCGGTCTAATGCCCATGATTTCCAACTCCAGGCAGAGGATCTTCTACTTGACAGTGACGGTGGGGTGAGGTTGTTTGGGAGAGATGGATGAGAAGCTTGCTACAGAGTTGGGTTGCCTTGGGTTAGGGGTGAGCAAATATCCCGAGAGGCTCAAAATCCCGCCCGTCCCGCCCTAGCCCGTCCCAAAAAACCCGTCCCAAAAATGTACCCAAGCCCTAATGGGCGGGACTTTTCTTCTCAATTAGGGATAGGGCTAGGGCTAGGGATTTTTTACGAAATCCCAAAAGACCCGTCCCGTCCCTTTTTGCTAACTAATCAGCTATAAACTATAGTTAGTTAAGTTAACTTTAGTGATGGCTCGGGTTGGAGTTCCATTTGATTTGGGATTTGTATTTATAACTTGTTATGTCAGAATTGTTGGTGACTTTGTGTTAGAGTCTTGGTAAAACTTAGTTTTGGAGTCATTGGTGAACTATTTTGGAGAACCAAGTTATGTATTGAACTCGGTGTTCTTACAAGTGACAAAATGTTTGAGTGATTTTGGTGTTTTATGGTGAACTTTGTGGTATGTGCTGAACTTTGTGGTATGTGCTGAACTTTGTTGTTGTTCTATGTTTGGTTATGGTTTAATTAAATTGAGTATGATTTTTTTTTTTTTTTGAACTTGGATGGGAATTTGGGTTTGTCCCATTTGTCCCTAGTCCCTGTAGGCCCGTGACGGGCGGGCCTTTTCCTACTAGCTAGGGCTCGGGATAGGGTTCGGGACAGCCATTTTCGTGGCCCTAGTTTTAGGGCTTGGGCCATTTTTTAGACAAAAACTCGCCCATCTGTCCCTTGCTCAGCCCTACCTTGGGTAGGGCAAGGTTGTCAGGATCGCAATCCGGATTGCTCCTAGAATCGCTAGCACTTAGGATCAGAGTAGGATCAAGTGCCGGATCGTAAGATCGTTCAAGATCGGTTAGGATCGGTCTAGGATCGTGATCCTAAAATATTCTAAGAAAATCATAAATAGATTGAGTTTTTTTTTTATTATTTCAACCACTAACTACAATTTGGAGGCTCATTATACTTATTTATGACATAAATCTAATTATATTTTAATAATAAAAAAATAATTGGTAAATAGAATATCAAAAACACAAAATGTATGTTGTATTTCTTATTCATATTCATTTATATGTCTCTAATAAATGAAGTAACTTTGTTTACCTATGATCATTAAACATATACGTTTCTTATAATTAACTTTGTACTTCATACGTTTCTTTGTGATTGAATTCTGATTTTCAAATCATTTACAAGTAGAAGTTCGACTAATTATAACTTAAATGATCAAGGTGATTTGGACTTGAATTTAGATTATATTATAAAAATATCGTGTATGCTTAACATTTGAAGCAGATGAAGATTTAAATAGAGTTGATAATGTTTTTATAGACAATTATTATTATAATTAGAAGTTTGAACTCTGAACTAATTTAAGGTTATTAATATTTTGTTGGACTTTGATGTCTATTTAGAAGTGTATAACATAATTAATAATGTCTAAAATATTTTTGAATACTATTTTGGTGATTTGATATTATATTGAGTAATGTATTCACTTTAAATATATAAATTATTTTTAATGTGAAATGATTCGTAAAATTCTGTAGGATCGTACGATCCCCGATCCGATCCTACAAACGATCTGATCCTACCTTCAACTGATCCTAGTTAGGATCCCGATCCTGACAATCTTGGGGTAGGGTAAATCAGTAGGGACTAGAGGGAGTTAGGCTTTATGGCAAAAAATATGGAGCTTGGCTCTATATATATGTTTAAAAAGGTGAACTGAGCTTTAATTTTTTTGACCAAAGAAGAATGGGCTTTTATTGCAAGGAATTCTGCTAATAGATTTCTCACTAGAGCGATCGGCCGGGTTCGAACTAGTCCGAACCAGATGAACCGATAGTTTACCGATATGAGTTGTGCATGTTTCCATGTCCAGAGTTGAATATTGTGACTTTTTTTTAGGGTTAATAACCTATGAAAGGTCTGAATTTTGACCCATGTTAACCGGAGATGTCTGAATTTTCAAAAGTTAATTTTGAAGGTCTGAATTTTCAACTTTGTTGATATAAGAGGTCTCCGTCAATTTTTGTCGTTAAAACTGACGGAATTTGGTCACATGCTTGGCATGTGACCGTAAATAAACTTAAATCCCGAAAATGTCATCCGTCCAAAGTGTGACCCTCACACACTTGACCTGAAAAGACGAAAAATGCCCCTTAAAGCAACAAAAAAAACATTTTCTTAATTTGACCTTCAGGGGTAATTTTGTCATTTAACATTTTCTCAAATAAGGTATTAAATAAAAAATATAATAAGGGGTAAAAGTGTCATTTCACACAATTCGGTTAAATTTAACCCTAAAAATGAACAGAAAACCAAAGATCAACAAAGTTGAAAATTCAGACATTCCAAATTAACTTTTGAAAATTCAGACCTCTCCGGTTAACATGGATCAAATTCAGACATTTCATAGGTTATTCACCTTTTTTTATTGTTATAATGAGTTTCGTTTAATTAGTTATTTTAAACTTTAGGGCACGTTTGTTTGCCGGTATTGCGATATCCTAATACCGGTATTAGCTAATACATTGTTTGTTTACACTTGGTATTGGTATTAGCTAATACTCAATTATAAGAGGAATTTGGTATTAGATTATACCAACTAAAAGTGATGTACTAATTAATTCCAAACTCAAAATTACTTATTTACCCATAACCTTATTTAATATACAACAACTACCCCAAACTCAAAATTCGGCTCATAACATCGGCCACCGGCCGGACTCCGGCGACCTCAGGCCGGACTCCGGCGACCTCCGGCCGGACTCCGGCGACCTCCGGCCGGACTCCGGCGACCCCCGATCGGACTCCGGCGACCCCCGGCCGGCCTTCAATTATAATAATAATTAAAAAATGAATATATCTATTTATGGGTATTTAGGTCTTAGTCATTGTATTAGGATATTCTAATACAAAGTTCATTCAAACATTGTATTAGGATATCCTAATACATGACACAATCAAACATTGTATTAGCTAAGCATGTATTAGTTAAGCATGTATTAGCTAATACCGGTATTAGGATATCGCAATACTGACAAATAAACGTGCCCTTAAAGTACTAAATAATCTTATTTTCAGTAAACTATGTATTTCAAAATTTTAGGACTGAAGATATGTTTTGAAATTTTGCAGACTTAATTAAATATAAATATTAATATAGTGTGATACCGTGTAATTGTAATGCATATATAAATTTCTATAACTAATATAATTTTTTTGTTACAATGAGAATTTCATTCAAAAAAGGAATATACAAATGAACAAGATACTAGTCTGAGAATACAAATGGTAGCTCCCTGCAGCACCACTACGCCGCTCAGACATCCTCTCTCGTCTGGGATATTGCTTTCCCCCATTTGTGGAGCCATTTCGCGTTTCTTTCGTTCCTAACCTTCCTAGAAGAAGAGAGGTTACTAAGGAGTTCAATGTGGGTAGCTAATCGCAAGTTAATGCTCGGCAGAACATTGCCACCAACATTGAACTTGCATATCAATGACTCTCCCATGCCCTATGTTGATCCCAGGTGTAGCGTACTAGGAAGAGACTAATTGAAGAGGATTTTGGGAGCTCGAATGAGCCTTCTGATGGAGATAAAAATATGTTGTATTTACTGAATTCAATTAGCTCTCCTGCTTTATTTGTTATCTGACACTCTTCTTGTCATGGTAGCTCGTTTATTGCTATGGTGGGTCTGCATGTCATGCGGTTCCCCCAACTATTATGAATCTTTTGGCTTGGAATTGTCAGGGTACTGGCAATTCCCTGACAATTCCTAATTTGCGTCTCTTGGTGACGTAGAAGAATCCAAATGTTGTGTGTTTATCTGAGCTTAAGTGCCAACCTCGTAAAATTGAGCAGACATTGTCAAATTTAGGCTTCTCTAACTTGTTTTGTATTCAAGCAATTTAGACCAGATGAGATCTTGTTTTAACTTGGAGATATATGTTTGAGGTTCTGGTTTTGGAGTATCTTCAACCTTTATACACTGTTCGGTTAAGATGAAACCCTTGGTTCTTAACCTTTGTCTATGCTTCAGCGGTCCCATCTAATAGATTTGGTTTTTTGGGAGAGGCTTTCCTCTTTAAAACATGTGTTTGATGCCTCGTGGATGCTCATTGGGGATTTCAATGATATTTGGTCTTTAGAAAAGAAACTTGGCGGAAACCCTCCTTCTGCTTCCCGTTTGTTACAATTCCATATGTGGTCTAGCTTTTTAGATTTGATGGACTTAAGCTTCCAGGTCCCCCTATACTTGGTCTAAAAGACGTTCTGATGAACTTGGAATTCAAGCAAGATTGGATAGAGTTTTTATAACTCCTGAATAGGTTAATAGATTTCCAGAAGCGTTATTTTCCATCTGGAAAGGATAGCTTTTGATTATTGTCCGCTCTTCTTTTCACTCTCTGGATGCCTCAGACTCAACTCTACCAGAAGACCTTTTGGGTTTGAGAATATGTGGTCTTCTCATCACTCTTTTCCTACTGCTGTTGCTGATTCTTGGAACCTTCCTTCCTCTGGGTCACCACAGTTTATTCTTTAGAGAAAATTGTCTAGACTTCGTCATGTTCTCAAGCACTGGAACAAATTTACATTTAGTTTCCTCTCCTCTCAGACTTCACAAGCTCTTGGAGATCTGTACTTGTTCCAGGAAAACCCAACCAATCTTATAGAGGAGTCCAGGTTACTTAAAGCTCTTGAATATCTCTACCATTTTGAAAAGGTACATTGGAAATAAAAGTTTAGGCAACTCTGGTTATCCGAGGGGATAGGAACACTAAATTCTTCCATGTTAAGACCCTAGCTAGAATACATGCTAATCGCCAGGATTGGGTTTTGGACTCTGAGGGTGATTGACTTACTCATCCTGATCAGGTGCTCCACCATATCCGAGACTATTTCACTAGGGTTTTATACACATGATCAATCCTTTTATTCTCTGGTTGATTTCTTAGCCAATCGTTCCCTTGGCCTCTCACTATCTCATCTTGGGGAGCCTGTTACCACCCTGGAGATTGTTGCAGCCATTAAATCCCTTCATCCAGATAAGGCTCCTGGGCTTGATGGATATCCTCTAGTTTCTTTCAGCGAAATTGACAGTTAATAGCTCCAGATGTTATCAATTCTATCAAGAGTTTTATTTTGTCTCAAGTGACATTCTTAGGTAAACCAATCAGACTAATATTGTGTTGATTCCTAAAGTTGGAAAACCTCAGACCATCTCTCAGTGGCGACCAATTAGCTTATGCAACACTACATATAAAATTATCTCCAAGATCTTAGCAAATATGTTGAAATTGGTAATCCCTAGGATCATTTCACCCTTTTAGAAACCCTTTGTCCTACAGAGGTTAATACCAAATAATATTCTGCTAGCCCGAGAACTTCTTAACTCTATCAAGAGACGACGTTGTAGCAGAATTTGGCTTGTGGCTCTCAAGTTAGATATGCGTAAAGCTTATGATCGTATTGAATAACCATTTCTTAAGGATGTCTTGTTCAATCCGGGTTTTCCTTATGTCGCTGTTAATCGCTTTCTGTCCGACCTAATCCACCGCCTCTGAGTTAGTCTTTCTTGCTGATTTCGAAGATATTGAATGAAACATGCGTCTTGATTAGATTTATCGTTGCTTCTAAGATTTAGTGCTGCCGCTGAGTTTCCCTTTGTTTTGACCAACCTGCTGGGTTTTCCCTTTCTATGCTGAGTTTTACTGATGTTGTTGCTGCTGCTGGTGATATTAACTGATGTTGGTCTGCTTGGGTTGATTTGTGATTTCCATTCGTGATTTTGCTTTAGGTCCCCCTATTTGCTTCTCAGTTTTGACTAATTATGAAACTTTTGAGGCTTTAATCATGATTGATTGATTAATTGTTGCTGCACCAGATTTGTTCATGCTCGGTTTCTTTCTTTCTGAAATTGAGTTCTTCACATGTTACCCTATATACTGGATTTGATGTTATTTCTAGCTAAAAACTGATTCATCTCAGTAAGATGAAGAGCAGCCGTAGTGTAAGGCACTGCATGATTCAGTGCATTTTTGTTGGATATAGCATCCACTGGTGTGGCCACTTTTCTGGATTGACCTTTTACTTGAAACAAGTTTTGTACCACTTTTCTGAATATTGAATATGTTGACTACTTCTGTGTACAGAAAATTCTAATTTACATGTATTTGATTTCTTAGGGAATTCAATACTTAAAGATGTTTTTTTTTTTTTTTTTTTTTTTCAGGATGGCCCACTGAGTTCTTGAAAAAATACAAAGCAAGCCTTGATTTTTAGCCTCTCTTAAAGGTACGTCTAAGCACTGTTCTCATTCTTTGATTTTCTCATTTTTGGACCATCTAGATATCAGAATTAGACTTTATACAATGGCTTATACCCCCGGTGTTTGATTGCATTTTCATGCATATATATTCAATAATAATTCACATAATCAAAATGGAGCTGACAAAACCTTATTGTTATGCAAGGCTATTGTCCTTCACAATCTATGTTAGATGACAGGACATTCAAACTAATATGGGTTCATCAATATGACTTCGATGAGGATTATTGAATTCAGTTGGAGAAGTTCTCTACAACAAATTTTTCTTGGGAAGATCCATACAGTGAGAGATTTATAGATGTTAAAGTTGATAGAGATAGTGCTGAAACCTGAAAAACAGCTGATCTTCAGGGAATTCAAGCATGCAAGCAAATGTGTAGAATAACGTGACGCCTTTGGAGTTATTTCAGAATTTTGTTTTTGGGATTTTTATTGTAGACCACAGACCTAATGAGTTGTGTTACTTGCAATTAGAGAGTAGTTTTCTACAATCATATTCAAATAGACAACATTGCATCGTAAAAAAAGTGTAATGTCAATTTTGATAAATTAAAACAACATTATAAATATTCAACTAGACAGCATTGCATCGTCAGAAAAATGTAATGTAAATTTTGATTAATTAAAACAACATTATAAATAGTTACCCCGTGCTGGCGCACAGGATCGGCACAAACGTACTTAATAAGTCACGGGATACGATATATTAATAATAGGACTCTTTATGAGTCAATTACAAAGTTAATGGGTTGTTATGCAATTATGGAGTATTGTGATATATATACACATTGCTAATCTGTAAAAGGAAAGTAAGAATGAATGACTATTGAATCAAGTCTCCTGCGTCTCTTTCTTCTCTGTGTCTTCTCTATCTCCTAACTGTTCTTCATCTTCCTCCAAATCCCATCAATTTGTTCTAGTTCGTATCATTGGTAACATAGCAGTCTTCCTCGGTTGTGCGATTTTGTTTAGCGATTCCGACCACAAGCTGTAGCTTCTCCGATCATCGCTACAATTTTTTTTTTGCCGTGACCAACAAGGGCTCGTAGTGGTGGCTCACGAAGTGGTGGCCTGAAGAAGCCAGCCGTGACCAACGTGACCGTGACCAACGAGGACGTCGGTCTCCATAAGGGGGAACGATTGTCATGGTCTATATCCCACACCGGTTGAATATTCCACTGGTGTGGTGTATATAAGCCAAATGGGTCCTCCCACCTAATCGACTAGTTTATTGGGTTGGGCTCTTCCATTTGGTTTGTAGCAGTTGGTATCAGCCAGACCTTGGAGTGGTGGCCTGGAGAAGCCAGCCGTGACCAACGTGTCCGTGACCAACAAGGGCTCGTAGTGGTGGCTCACGGAGTGGTGGCCTGGAGAAGCCAGTCGTGACCAACGTGACCGTGACCAACGAGGACGTCGGTCTCCATAAGGGGGAACGATTGTCATGGTCTATATCCCACACTGGTTGAATATTCCACTGGTGTGGTGTATATAAGCCAAATAGGTCATCCCACCTAATAGACTAGTTTATTGGGCTGAACTCTTCCATTTGATTTGTAACACCCTCCGCGTCGCGCGGGAATGCACCCTAGTATAAATAAATACCTTAACAAGTAAGCATGAAAAAAAAATACATTTCTTAACTTAGAATTTTTTGTTGAATATTTCTAAAAAGAACATTGAACAAAATTGTAAATAACCTTATTTATTATGTAGTATGATTAACTGAAGTCACTTATTATGATTCACTATATATAGATTAAAGTCATCATATACACACTCTCTTACTGTAATTGTATAATTTGTTTTTTTTTTCAATAATAATAATTGGGTAAAACTAATTCTTTATTTTTTTTTCCCAATAAATTTATACTTAGTTGATTATGACAAAAATCTCATCTTACTGATCTTCAAACCTTGCAATTATAGGGAAAAATCACCTAATTAACCATGTTTAGGAACTCAAACACAAAAATAAGTATGGTGAGTTTTTTTTTTTTTTTTACCAAAATCACTTACCACGCAGTTACCAACTGCGCGATCGCTCTTAATCCAGATTAATGTAGTAATTAGAGATTTAACTGACCACACAGTTGACAACTGTGTGGTCTCCTAACGGTCAAAGTGTTGACCGTTAGGCACGTGTCTGACAACATGCGTGGTCATTAAAGTGACCACGCAGTTGTCAACTGCGTGGTTGCGGCATGATAGATTTCATCGTAAGAATCCCTCGAAGAATCGGGTAAGGCCATAACCAAATCGAGGAACTTTGACAGCTTCAAACACGGACCTGGAGCTACTCCCGCTAAGTACTTGTCCTTCAACCCGACAACTTTCTTCGATTCTTTACTCGAATTACACTTCTGCCCTTCAAGAAACGCCTTCGCAAACCTTATAACCAAGTTTACATTGTATAGATAGTTTATCCCCAGAGGAGAGGGAACGAGCAGATTATCAAGCGTGGCTTGATCTAATTGAGACCCGATAATAACCTCCAACTTGTTCTTGCTACATTTACTTATCTTGACGACCAAGCAAACCACGCAGTTGACAACTGCGTGGTCAGTTAAATCCCTAATTACTACATTAATCTGGATTAAGAATGACCGCACAGTTGGTAACTGCGTGGTAAGTGATTTTGGTAAAAAAAAACTCATCATATCTTGTTTTTGTGTTTGAGTTCCTAAACGTGGGTAATTTTTCCCAATGATAGCTTCAAAACTGACTGCAACGGTGGAAATTTCTGCAGATATTGGATTTTTATTTTGATGATCAATCTATTTGTTTTGTTTATAAATGCAGTAGATTACTGCGCGCAAATCTCCATTCATTCATTCATGATAATAAATTGACAGACGAAATTTATTAGTAGTTGAGAGACTGGGAATAAAAGAAAAGGGAAACAGAAGAAGTTACAACGTGTAAGGAAAGATTGAATAATTTTGCTTAAAAACCTCAACAAGTTTGGCCAAGTTGTTGCGGGAGGTTCCACCATCAGCTGTGGCGGCAACAAGTGCGTCTCTCATAGCAGCTACATTCTTCCTTAACTCACTCCCTTTATCGGAGCTCATCAACTCAGTGAGTCGAGTCTCCAGCTCATCAGCACTCACGAACCCTTGTTCCGACTCGGTTAACCTAATCGCGATCTTAGCTTCATCCACAAGATATGCGCGGTTCACCTTCTGCTCTGCATAGAGCGGCCAAGTTACGATCGGCACCTCCGCACTTAGTGCTTCGAGAATCGAGTTCCATCCGCAGTGACTCACGAACCCTCCCACCGAGTCGTGGCGGAGCACATCTACTTGCGGGGCCCACGATTCGACGACCAAGCCCCTGTGTTTTGTTCTCTCCAGAAAACCCTCTGGTAAGAAAGAATCTAGGGTGATGGTGTGAGTGTGGTTGAATGAGAAGGCCGCAGCTCCAGTCTCGGTGTCGGCTAGCGGGGGCCGCACCACCCACAAGAACCTCACGCCGCTCTTCTCCAAACCTGTAGCTATCTCCTTCAACTGTGTGGACGAGAATATACCTCTGCTGCCGAAGCATAAGAACACAACTGACCCATTTGCAGGTTGAGAGTCCAGCCACTCCAAGGATTCGTGTCGGTTAACACTATCACTAGCTGTACTATCAACCACCGGGCCTATGGTGAACAAATGAGGAGTTGGAGTTGGACCCTCTTGTATGCATGACCCGTCCCTCATAGCAGCCAGCGCTCTGGGCTCCAGAGATTCACACGTGTTGATAATGATCCCTGAGATTTTCATCATACATTCTGCTATTTCCAGACCATCCTGTTTTTTTACCAACACAAAACCAGATTAGCTGAACTGCCAATTTTTTTTTACTCAACTGGAATTTGATCCACTTCAAACTTTTGAAACTCTCAAAATCTGCACTCATTCCTCAACATAATCGATTTCGACTCGGCTACCCTCTTAACACCATTCTACATCATAATAAATTAGCACTTCTTAGGACTACACGAATCCGAGTTCTGAGTTCGACTCAACTCGAACTTGGTTAACTTATATATATAATAGTTAAGTGGTACTAAATAAATAATAATAATAATAATATAGCTCGTTTAGGTTCGCGAGAAGTTCGAGCCGAGTATTATCAAAATCGAACTCGACTGATAAAAACACTCAACTCAAAGTTTTTCAAATTTAATTTAATTTTTTACCGGGTTAAATGTATTTTTGGTCTCATATGTTTGACCATTTTTTGCTTTTGGTATCATATGTTTTTTGTCGTATACTTTTGGTAACAAACATTTGAAATGTGTGTACATTTGGTCCATCCGTTATTTGATCGTTAGTTTTGGCCGTTAAATGACATGTGCAAGTCTCGTGACCCACACTAAAATTTTGATTTTGTTCAATTTAGTCCCTCTAATACATCCATAATTTTTTTTGTGCAATTTAGTCCCGAAGTACCAAAATCGAACCCATTAACCCAATTGATTTATGGTCAATCGGACCTAGGGTCAAATGAACTTAGTCCAATTTTTGTCAATTGAACCCCAATTGGATTAGGTCCAAGTTGACCAGCCTTGAGCTAGTCCAATTGGGTTAACGGGTTCGATTTTGTTATGCGGGACTAAATTGAATAAAAAAAGAAGTTAGGAATGTATTAGATGGACTAAATTGAACAAAATCAAAAGTTTAGAGTGGGTCACATTACTTGCACATGTCATTTAACGGTCAAGACTAACGACTAAAACGGATGAACCAAAAGTATACAATATTCAAACGTTTGATACTAAAGTGTACGGAAAAAAAAAACATATAATACCAAAAGTAAAAAACGGTCAAACATGGCAAGACTTAGAGAATAATTATTTCAGATATGTTTGTATTATGTAAAATTCAATTAACAAAGTGAAAATGAAGTGTAAAGAAAATAGTGTATTGTGTTTGATTTCTAAAAGAGAAAACTTTAACAGCACCCTTGAAAGAGTGCGTAATAGTTCAATATTCGGCGGAACCAGAAGTCAAAATTTTAGTAGATAAGGATCCCATAAAAACGTCGTTCGAGGAATGAGCTAAACATAACTAATTGCAATTTTAATATAAAGTATGATAATTGTTTCTAGGGTTAATTATCAAATTGCTAGCTGAACTTTCTTTGAAAGTGCAATTTGTTACCCGAACTTATTTTTGTAGCAAATCGCTAGCTGAACTTTTGCTAATGTGCAATTTGCTAGCTCTGTCAATTTTTCCCGTTAATTATGGACGGAATATACTTTCTAAAATTACTAAAAATACCCTAAAGTTCTACTATTATTGTAAAATAACCTCAATTTTTATATAAAATCAAATATAAATCTCGAATAAAATTTATAATTATATATATTATACAAAAAATATATATAAGTTAAATATATAATTCCAAAGTTCAAAAAATTAAAATTAAATATTTTTAAAATTGTATGTTTTTTTATAGAATTTTTTTTAAAATATTTTAATAAATTATTTTTTTTGCATTTTTAAGGTGTGCGTTTCTTAAATATATTTTTTAACATTTATTATTTTGATTTTATATAAAACATCATGTCTTTTTATTATCATACAAAACTTTAGGGTGTTTTTAGCAATATTTGAAAGTATTTTCAATCCGAAACTAACGGAAAAATTGACGGAGCTAACTTTTTATACAATATAGAAAGTTCAGCTAATAATTTACTAGCAAATTGCACATTCATATAAAGTTTGGCTAGCAATTTGCTAATTAACCCTTGTTTCTATCACACCCTGGAATCGTGAAATTTAGTCTATTGGTAAAAAGAAACTGTTAGCACTATTACTTAGGTAAATTTATTTTTTCTCAGCACTACTTACATAGTTTTTACATACTGATATTACACTTCATACCTGCAACAGTATATATATAATTTTCTGAATAAATAAGGGAAGAGATCTATCAATGTGTCCTCCCATCAATGTAGATCTGTTTTAATAACAGTCAATGTAAAGTAACCAGCAAAATGAATGAAAACAAAATATTAGACTTGATTATTACGAAATAAACTATTGAACTAATTATATATATATATGTATCTTCTCCTCTCCTCTACTTCCCGGCCGGAATGAACTAGGGTTTCCAGATTCTAGGATTTGAAATTTTATCCCGGGTAGTAAGTACCTGGTAAGATGGTGAATTACGATCACTGAATGAAGCCGGGAAATCGGAAGCTGCGATGAGCGGCAGCCCAGGAATTTTCAATTGCTGTCTTTCAAGATCCTTCAAGCTCTGAATATTCTTGGACAGCGTGGGTAGGTGGAGGATGGTGATGAGTCCATTCGCGCCGGAGGTGAAGTAGCAGTAGGTCGGGATGTTAATCCCGGACGCCACTCCAATAGCTGGGACATTTATGAAATCGATAATGAGAGCTCTGAGGTTGGTTGACTTGGATATGGCGGACAGGAACGTGTGGAGGCTCTGGTTGTTCCGGCGGGCCAATATGAACGATGACAGGTCAGAGTCAACGCCGGCGGTGGGCGGCAAGTAGTGGAATTTGATTGACGGGTAGGTGGCACGGAGGTCGTCGTCGGAGGAGGTCTTGTCCGGCGGCCGTGTGAAAATGACGACGGCGATGGAGAATTCAGGGTGGCGGTTCTGGATGAGCTTTCCGAATTCTAGCATGGAGATTATATGTCCTCTCCTTGAAATTGGGTACAGTACTAATGTGTCTGTCGCCGCCATTGTTATGGTTGGTTGGTGGTGGTGTCTGAGCTTTTAGCCGTTGAAAGGAATGAATAAAGGGAGCTTTGAGTTTCGTAGGGATACTGGAAATAATAGAAAGGTCTTAATTATATGTGAAGAAGAAACAAGAACAAGAAACACAAATAGGGCTTAGGGCGTTTCGATGGACTTAACGTGGGAATAATTACTTGTAATGTTGTGGCCCAACAGATTAGTTCGTAATCAATAATGTAACGTAGAGTGTAATGTCAGATTATAGTGTTTGGTTGTGCTATAATGTTGTGTGTAATGTCAGATTACAGTGTTTGGTTTGGTTTGTAATGTACAATGAAATGTGATTTACTTATTATTATAATGTTAATCCATTTAGAAATATATTATATCTTAATATGACAAATTTAAATATGTATTTATTTTATAAAAAAAAAGTAACTTGATCCCTTAACTTTATATTTAATATTTAAACATCATATTTGAAAATATTAGAGTTAAACTTTCATTTTTACTTGCTATGTTATTAAAAAAAAATTATGCGAATGAATTTCATTTTAGGGCTAATTACTAAAAAACAAACCTAACTTTAGTGAAATAGAAGTATAAATAACATGGAATATATTTAAAAAACAAACGAGTGAAATAGATTTACCAAAAAAAAGATATTAATAAATAAAGAAATAAAAAAGTGGGAGAGAAAATAATTATTTTAGTATATATTAATAAAATAATAAACACTACGTAATGTTGGACGTATCATACATTACATTCAAAATCGGATGTAATCTCACATTACGTTGAGATCGTTTGAATTGGCAAACAACGTAATGTTGATGTAATGTATGACGTAATCTCACATTACATCCCATATTACATCCAAACACCTCAAAGTATAATTTAGATTTTTTTTATGTATTTTTTGTTTTTCTAGTTTACTAGTTAACTACTAGTAGTCTAAATAACACTTCTAAGTGAGCTCCAATAACTCAAGGTTGGTTGTACCAACTGGTAAAGCGAGTTGCGTTCCCGTGGGCGACCTGAGGTCGAAACCCGCCGGAGATGCCGCCTTGAGGAGGGCTTTAACATTAACGCTCCCGGCCCGAAATTGCGAAAGCAATGTAAATATATTAAAAAAAAAAAAGTGAGCTCCAATAAGATTGAGTTTCAATTATAGAATATAAAATGATCATTGTTTATGTTTTAGGTTAATCTCTAGTTGGAACTCAAACGATCTAAATTTGAATATAATTAGAATATTGAGCAATTCATTATTCGCATCACGTGATTATGCAAGTGGCAGTCAGACAATATTAATAATATACAAGAAGGAAAGAATATTAAAAGAAAAATAGATGCGCATCTTTGATTTTGCTACAAAATAATAATAGGCGTGGTTCATATGTGACTTAAATTAAACAAAAATAGTTTGGTTAGTATTTAGGGTTAACAACTAGAAAACTTCAAGGTTTACCTTATGTTAAAATTAGGTGTCTGAAGTTTGAAATGTTAAAATGGAGTGTCCCAAGTTTCTTTTTTGTTGAAATTTGGTGTCTCGGTGTGATTACTTTAGAGAATTCAATTCCGACGAAACCGTCTGTCAAATTCGAGCTCTCATACACATTCCCTTCTCGTCATCTTGACAGGACCGTCACCTAAAAAGTTGGTCACATCCAAGCAAGTAAATCTCGCTCTATTGTCCTTGGAAAATGGCTCCACCGCCACTCTTCTAGAATTTTTTTTTTTAATATTCAATTTTTAGGTGAAATTTGACGATTTTGTGAAAAGTAAAGAGTGATATATTATGGGTGGGTTGGTGTGTTGATGAAAATGATTGAATGGAGATGAAAAGACGCACTTAGACACCAAATTTCAACAAAAATGAAACTTGTAATAGTCCATTTTAACATTTCAAACTTCAGACACCTAATTTTAACATAGGGTAAACATTGGACTGTTTTTTAGTTATTAACCCTAGTATTTATATGCTATCGTGCAAGACGCGCATCCTTAGCCTCAACTTGGGGTCTCACCCTCTATCGCACTAGTGAAAACATCCCACGTGTGCACGTAGGTTAGCAAAAACTTTTAATTTCAAATTACTTTGTATTATTATTTAGTTTATCTAAAAGATTAAATTAATTATACTATTTCTTAGTTTCATTAAACAGGTAGGGTTGATAAAAAAAATGTTAGTGCAAGTATATGACTGACGATAACGTGATAGCACGAACACGATTAGCACGGTATAATTTTCGTATTGCGTTCGTATTTAGGTATCACAACACGACATATATGATAGCGCGACAAAGTGTGCTACTATGTTTAACTCTTGAGTAACTTTTTTTTTTTTTTGATAAAAATCACATTTAACAACTTTTAATACTTCAATATGTTGTTTAATTTTTATAGTTTGCCAATCCTATATTACAAATTTATGAACACTGACATATTATTTTGATTTTTATTTAGATATCTCGTATAGATATGTACAATTGAATAACTTAACACAACTCGATAGCAGGACACAAACACGCACGGAAAAAATTCATGTTGTGTTCGTGTATATAAAACGTAACACGATAAGCTTACTGTGCGTGTTTGTGTCTAGTAAATTTAACACGAAGCGACTATTAAAATGCACGACACCCCTATAAAAATGGTCGTCGCTTGCCTGAGTCAAGTCGAGACGAGTATCTGATAAGCTCGATTCGACTCATTTACTCAAGCTCGAACTCGGCATGATGTCATACTCGATTAGTTCGAGCTCGGCTTGTATTTACTCGGCTCGTCAAGTTTAAAATTATTCAATTATTAAATTATAAATGCACACATTAGCTCAAGCTCGAACTCGACTTGAATAGGCTTTTGGTTTGAACTCGAACTCGACTCGACTTGAATTGAATAGATTGCTGGAATTAGGGGATAATCACTACAGAAACAAAAACGAGGTACATGCTATGTAACTGATTACACAACTGATATGGTGCACATACCTACAATGCTTTCCGTAACCCAAGATCGTGACAGGGAGTTCGCGTTCCGCCGGACGGCTCATGTAGGAACTCCTGTTAAAGAATCACCTACGAGGAATGGTCTCCACAGCTAATACTCTTTCCAATTCGTCAGCAGGATCGATCTCTAGGGTAATTTCTCGAAGCAATTTGGCACCTCCTTGCTCTTCCTTTGGTTCGGCCAAAACTAGTGTTTTAGGGAGAGTGATTTCTTTTGTCTCAACACAAAGGGAGAAAGTAATTAACCTCCAATAAATCCCTAACACTCTCTATTTATAAGAGGAGGTGGGTAAAACCCACCTAGGGAATTACCCTAGTTTTGGCCGGCCATCAAGTAATTAGGGAGGCCCATTTGGGCCTCTCATGTCAATTGAGATTTTAGGCCTAGCCCAAAATCTCTAATGTAACATTACACAATTACTTAGGTGTTAGGCTTATATTAAAGAGTTTCTATTACGACGACCCATTTACCAAATGCCAACAGCTCACACTAGCCGGAATAGGAGGGTGCCTGTTAATATGTTGTCGACCAACACATCAACATTTATTCTTCGATCCAGTCCAGCTTCCGAATTGTTCATACGAGGTTTGTGTAGGATTAGGGGATTAATACTATGGAAACAAAACCCAAGATACGTGCATGCTAACTAATACGCAGCGGAAGAAGGTGCACATACCTATATTGTTTCCTGTAGCCCAGGAAATTTGAGGGGATTTCTCGATCCGCCGGACGGTTCCTCGTAGAGATTCCTATTAGAGAAGCCCTACGCGGATTATGCCTCACAGCAAAGCCTCTGTCGATTCTTCGCTGGATGGATCTACTCTGAGTTAATTGCTTGACACATTTAACACCTCCTTACTTGTGTGTTGGTTCGGCCGCTAGGACTTTAGGGATGAGGGTTTTATTTTAATCTCACCACTTAGGAGAAGAGAATAGCCTTAATAAAACTCACCCTAAGGTCTCTATTTATAAGGGGAGCAAAGTAGACAAAAGTCCACTTTGCCCCTCCTCATTAATTCTGCCGGCCATGCTATAGGGAGGCCCAATTTTGGGCCTCCCATGTCAATTAGAATTTTAGGCCTAGCCCAAAATCCCTAATGTGACTTTACTCAATTACTTAGGTACATGAACTTAATTAATGGGCTCCAAATTACGTCGGCCCATAGTCCAAATGCTTACAGCTCCCAATCGACGGAATGGGAGGGTGGCTATTAATATGTTGTCCAACACATTAGCATTTGGTCTTCGATCCAATCCCTGCTCCGAATAGTTCATACGAGGTTTTCCGTGCGACCGACGGACACGACGGGCGTCGTGCTACTCATTTGTAGAAGTGTTGTAGCGCCCGCGGAACGTTGATTTCCCATGTCTAATCAACCTGTTAAAAGTAAAGTGCCGCGTTGTATCTAGGTCAACTATAATTCTCCAATAGCCCAGTTTCCACATAGGAATACTCATTCATGGCATCCGTACAAGTATTCACAACCTTTCAACTAATGTCAGGCTGGTGGCCACCTAGTGAATACAAGAGTCGGAGAATTTCAGGTGTACTTGACCATCCCCATCGCTTATACCCTTAGTCAAATCCAACTGGTTTCCAAGACGTGGTCACTAGGTCTTTTTGTTCGGCACTGCGCTCGTACGCCGGGAAGCGGACATTGAGTTTGACCTTAGGTATGAGTTATGAGTCCGTAAGGATACTTTTGATGCTTCTTCATATAATGACTGAGTGTGAAGTTTATGATCCGACACATTTAATGACTATACTATATTTGACAAACAAAAGTAATCTATATATACTTTATATCCAGATATTTATATCGAAATCAAAACAAAAAATAGGTATTCCTAACATTTTATCTTAAAAGAGTTCACCTGAAATTTTAGTAATATATAAATTTTAACTTAAAAAGTTGTAATTTTTCTCGATAGGATTTTTAAAATTTTAAATTTACTTCTTAGAATATTTATATTGATTATTAACCATAAATTCAAATTATTTTCTTGATGCTCCTAGGTGGAGACCCATCTGGGTCAATTCGCAAAATCAGCCCGTAAAATATAAAGTTCTAACAAAATTACGGCTGAGTTTGTACTAATAATTCAATTCTTAGGCACTAATAAAATTCCTAATTTTGTCCTCATTAGCTTGGAACTTACACGAATGACCGGTTGGATTCCGGATCTTAACCGGGTATTTTGTTTAGGGCTAGGACCACATTTTCCTAATTATTATGAAGGCCCACCATTACGCTGTCGGGCCCACATTAGGCCGGGTCCCTTCAAATTGGTCTTTTCCCCAACTTATCAACTCATTCATTAAAGCATTCCGGTCGTCATTTCCAAATCTTACCACGTAGCACGTACCCAAGTCGTTTCGATTTTACTAAAATGCTCAAACATTGAAACTAATTGACGAATGAATCAAGAAATGCTTATTCATTCATTAACATTAATACGAAGGGTTGAAATTTTGGCAACCCAAAAACTACAAATACAATGATCAAAATGTTCAGTTTTGGTTAAAAATTTCGGCAAGCTCGGCCAAGTTGTTGCGGGAGGTTCCACCGGCAGCTTTGGCAGCAACCACCGCATCTCTCATGGCCGCCGCATTCTTCCTGAGCTCTTCTCCGATCTCCGAGCTCATCAGCTCAATGACTCGGCCCTCCAACTCATCAGCACTCACAAGTCCTTCATCGGACTCGGCTAACTTAATTGCTATTTTAGCTTCATCCACAAGAAATGCACGGTTTACCTTTTGTTCCGCATAGAGAGGCCAAGCCACCATTGGCACTCCAGCGCTGACCGCCTCAAGGATTGAGTTCCATCCACAATGACTCACGAACCCTCCCACCGAGTCGTGATGGAGCACCTCTGTTTGCGGGGCCCACGACTTGACCACCAAGCCTCTGTCTCTTGTTCTCTTTAGAAACCCTTCCGGAAGGATCGAGTCCAACGATGGGGTTTCATCAACCGCAACCGCAATCCCGGTTTTGTCTTCGGTTGATGGGACCCGAACCACCCATAAGAACCTCACACCGCTCTTCTCCAAACCTGTAGCCACTTCCTTCAGCTGGACTCTCGAGAGCACCCCCATGCTCCCGAAGCAGAGGAAAACAACGGACCGACTTGGTTGGGAGTCGAGCCATTGCAGGGACTTGTGCCGTTCCACGAGGTCAGCCTTGACCTTGCTCTCGACCACTGGGCCGATGGTGAATATAGGAGGGCTAGGACCGTCAGGAATGCATGACCCGTTCCGGATAGCGGCTAACACCCTTGACTCGAAAGATTCGAATGTGTTGATGATAATCCCTGAGGACTTTGCCAAAGTGGTTGAAATTTCCACACAGTCCTGTAGAAAAACATTATGATTAGGTCAAATCAAACCGAATACTTCAGATATGCTCTTATACAAAAATCAAGATCATCTTTTAATTAAACTAATATTTACAAATATCAGTTTACATCAGACTCCTTTCGATTATTCCAAAATTTTTAACACTGCAATTTCAGTCTTTCTAAAGAGTGGAAGACATATATGTTCATTGGTCATTCACTAAATCTGACTGCTACAAAATTCAAACAGTGATCAGGAGAGTTTGAACTCTGAACATTTCAAAATAGATCTATGTCACCACTACAAATCCATTCATTTTCATTGGAATGTTATATATATATATATATATTGTCACGATAAGATACAGGACTTCATCAGTACTTTCTTAAACTCGAATTTGTGACCAAAGACCTCGGATATACTCTTATACATATTTTAACAAATTAGTCTTATAGATAGTTCTCTAAGTGTATGTACCTGATAAAACATTGAACTACGGTCGTTCATTCCATCTGGAATGTCGGATGCCAAGACTCGTGGCATCCCCGGAATGCGCAAGTCCTGTCTTCCGACATCCTTCAAGCTCTGCGGAATCGTCTTGGATAGTGTCGGAAGGTAGAGGAACATGGCGAGCCCAATTGCGCCGGAAGTGAAGTAGTAGTACGTCGGAATATTGAGCGCATCGGCCACTTCGAAAGCGGGGGTGTTGAAGAAGTCGATGATAAACGCTTTGAGGTTCGTAGTCTTCGAGATGGAGGATAGAGCCGTGTGAAGGCTCGGGTTGGTGAGGTGTCGGGCGGATGAGAAGGTGGGTGGTATGGGGGTGGAAGCAGGTTCCGGCGACGTGAGGTAGTGGAAGTTGATGGAAGGGTAGGCGGAAGGGAGGTTGTCGGCGGTGGAGATGATGACGGTGATGGAGAAATGAGGGTGGTGGGTGAGGAGGAGTTTTGCGAACTCGAGCATGGAGACTATGTGACCTCTCCCTGAAGCTGGGTACAAGACGAGTGTGTTTGCTGATGCCATGGTTGTGTGATCTGATGAGCTTTCGTCACAGACTGGCCGGAGCTGAGGGGTCTTATATAGGATAGGATATGAAGAAGAAGAATCAAACTGATGAAAATTCTTATCCGTCTTCTTCAGTTGAAAATTATTAGATCTAAGTGAGCTCATCTGTTGCGTCATACTCAGCACCAAATTCTTATATACAGAAATAGTTAGGAATGTGATGGCATTTTGTCTTTTTGCGGTCCTGCTTGGTATGGGAGATGATATGTTTGGTAAAAGTCAGTAGTAAGAGTTTCACTTGATTTGCTCCTTCCAAATTTTGTTGCCAACATTTTTCGGGGAAGGACTAGTTTAGCCGACTCCCTGCCTCACCAACGGCAGTGTGGTCTAATGGTCGAGAGCGCTGACTTTTATTTGATTTAGTTCTTATTTTACGAGTTTAAATCCCAGCGATTTGATTAAAGTCATTTTCTAGGAAAATGAGGACTCGTTCCTACAGGTCGGCGTTGTTCATAAGTATCACAAATAAACACGAAAGTGAAGACATTACGTAGCGGGAGTGGCAGATGGTCGCCAACTATTAGCTCATTCATTTCTTTAGAAAAAAGACACTTTGCTGTCTCAACTTAAGAATGGAGTCTATTAAATTATATCCACTAGTCTAGACTAGACATCAACACTACACCGTACTTTGCACTCTATTTTCCTCATGAGGTTATAATATTATTAGTTCGTAAATTTATATTGTATAAATTAATAAATATATTCATATTATGGTTTAGTAACCAAATTACTACCCAAACTTTAATCAATTTCGCTACCTAAATTTTAATATTATTTTTTTTACATTATTTATCAGAACTTTTAATTTCAAAGCAAATTGTCTCTGTTTCAATTCATAGAAAATTTGACAGAAAATGAGAATGTTTTCTCCATATACGGCATGTTTGGTTCATCAAGGAATAATGAATTGGGAATTAGTATTATCTATTATGTTGTTTGGTTGATTAATTGTTGTAAAATTAGGATTCCTAATTGCTAATTTTGAAGGAATACTCATTCCTAACCTAACCCCTAGGAATACTCATTCCTAAGTTCGGGTAGCCAATTTTAGAAAATTGAACTTCAGGTAGTGATTTGTAAATTAGTCAACGTTCGGGTAGCAATTTGGTTATCAACCCTTTGATTAATTTGCTACAGTTGTGTATGTAATCTAGAATATATGATATACGTTATTTAAAAGGTTTTCATCTCCACTTTTATTATAAAAAATAATTCTTTTGTAAATCAAACATAGAAAAATATATTCAAAAAATAAATAATATTATGATAAGTTAAAAAAAATTAAAATATTACATTACAGTTATAAAATATTATTTAATATCATGGAAAGTGACGTAACAACATTGTTAATTTAGTATACACTACAAGAAATTTGGTCTATAGCTACGGTTGCTATTGCGACGACATTGTATTATCGCTATATATCGTGTATATTGCGACGACTTACACCTTTAGTCGCATACTATTTACAAATAATGAGACATCATCGCAATATTCAATCGCGACGAAAAGTCATCGCAATAAAAAAAAAGTGTTGCGACGAAGAGAAATCTTTTGCAAGGACCGCGTATTCTCGCAACATAATGAGTTTATTGCGATGATTTGTAATATCCGTTTGCGACGAAGGATTCTCGCAATAGTAATTTCCAGCCAAAATTTTGGCGCAAAAAATTCGAAAAAACCAACTGCGACGACACATAATCTATTACGATGACCGCATATCATCGCTATAAAATGAGTTTATTGCAAGGATGTTGAATATCCAATTGCGACGACCGATTCTCGCAATAACAATATTTCTACAAAGTATTTGGCGCCAATTATCTATATGAAAATAATTGTGAAAATGCTAAATCTATAGCGAGGATCTTATTTCGTTGGAATAAAATGTATTTATTGCGATGATATGTAATATCTAATTGCGACGAATGCTTCTCGCAATACAAATTTCCCACCAAAATTGTGACGACGCGTAATTTATTGCCAAACCTCATATCATCGCAATAGAATGAGTTTATTGTTAGTATTTAGAATATCCAATTGCGATGACAGGTTCTCGCGATAACAATTTTTCCACGAAAAAATTGGCACCAATTACCTATGAGAAAACAACTGCGAAGAAATTGAAAATTTAATACCTTATTCCTTAAACCTTAAACTCCAAGCCTTAAATTTTAATACTATATAACTTAAATTCTAAACCTTAAACCTTGATACCCTAAACCTTAAAACTTAATACCATAAACCTTAAACTCTAAATCATTAAACTTTAATTTCTAAACCTTAAAGTTTAATACCATATACCTTAAATTCTAAACATTAAAACATCAATACCCTAAACCTTAAATTATAAATCTTAAAACATTAATAACTGAAACCTTAAAATCTTAAACTCTAAATCACAAAACCTTAAATGTTAAACTCAAAACGTTAAATTTTTAACATTACAAATCTTAATCTCTAAACCTTAAAACATTAATAATCTAAACCTTAATGATTGTATCAGTTTATTATATTCCTAACGTACCCTCGTTTATTGGTTTGTTTTGCCGAAGAATCATTTACTATTTTTTATAAACGCCATTTACTAATATGTTTGTTGACCATGAACATTGTTTATTAATTAGACTGTATAACTTCCACAACTTGTCAAAATAGCTTATTTAAATCTTAAAAAATTATACTTATTAAAGAAACTATAAATATTTATAAAAGAAAAACTAAAATACATCATTTTCACACAGATCATTCAAACTATTCATTATTTAGTATTACATATTTACTAATTATATAGTAACTTTCTATGTATCATCCTATCGAATAGTTAAAAAATTTGCATATAATATTTTAAATAATGTACATAAAAATTAAAAAGTCCAACATAATCATTTCAAAATATGCACCTTAGTAGTTTTTGTTTTAAAATTCCACCCTAACTTTCGTGATAGAGTAGATTATGAAACATTTATTATTTTCATGATTAAACTGCAGTATAAGCACATATATATTATAATTTTCGCTTAATGGATTTATCGTATAAAATTTAAGAAGAAAGGAAAAATAAAGTACACTAAATAAAATATAATACATAAATTTATTATAGAAAACTAATAAAAATACATAATTAACAAAATAGTTTCAATATAATTAATTTATTTATTAAAAAACTAAATTAATTTAGAAGTTTTATATTTATTAATTTTTAGTATATTCTAAATAATAAATTGTAAATAAAACTCTAAATTTTTAATTTTTAAATCCTATATATAGAGTTTTACAACATTTTTTTTGTGACTTTCATGTGTCGGTTTAATTAAAAAATAAGTATGTAAAATTGGAAATAAAAAAGAGAGAGAGAAAGTGATGACAATACAATCTGCTCAAGTTTATTTGCTATATGTTCTTCTATTGGCAGTCTGCAATCAAACTGATATTGTGACCCAAATTAGTAAGTAAAAATAGCTTTATCATAAAAATATATCTATTTAATTAGTTTCTATTTCAGGTTATTGAAGAAATCTTTTTCTTCCCTAAATAATGAAATTTAGTGTACAGATATATATACTATCCTTCAGATGCCCTCCTGCGCCCCCACTCGCCAAACATGACGACTCCACCAAATTCCTTCTAATTAGGATGACTTCTATCGGCTTATGTACATGACGAGGTGTTTTGTCTTCTCAAGCTACAAATCCGAACATGCTTCTACGCTAGAGGACTCGTATCGTCTTCTCAAGGTACGAAATCTGAACTTCTCTTTGGAATTAGGAATGTGTAGTGTTTGTCTTGCTTCGAGACTGAATTGTCTGTGTGTTTATGAATGTTGTTGTATGAAGCTTTACATATGGTCATTATTTTTTTTTTTAAAGAAGAATATGTAAATAATTAACGAATTAACAAAATTTCAAATATATTCAAACATAGTTCATATATAAATTAAAGTTAATGAAAACATCAAGAATAAGTTTAAGAATGAATTTTAATAAGTGTATATGAAAACTTTATAATACAATATCATGTTAGTCTAAATCGTTTTTTTTCTTCCTTTTTTGCCAAATTAGTCTAAATCGATAGCAATATAAATATTATTAAGCTTTCAATTAAAAAAATTATATTAATTAATTAATTCCTAATAACAAACGGTAGTAAGAATTGTTAGTAACTCAATATTTAATACTATACTTTTTTTTTTTGCCAAACAGTTTTTAATTTGAAATTACCTTTTTTTTTCAAATTTGAATTTACCTTAATACATGCAAACTATTTTTTTTTTCATTTCATCATTATTTAATACAACAATACTATAATTATTTAATTATGCTCTTGTGATTTGTCCCTTCACTTACATAACTTGTTTAACACAAGACAATAATAGTTGTTAGTAATTTAATATTTAAAAGTTTGTTGATTATAAATTAAAATTAATTTTAAATAGGAAAAGTAGATATTACATTTTGTCATTAATTGATACAATACAGTCATAATTAAATAATCTCAATTAGGCTCTTAATGTAATTTAGTTATCAAATTTACTATTGTTATTAGTATACGTCATTGCCATAATTATTTCTAATTATGGTATTATTTGAATTTTCTTAATTAGAATCTCAATTTTAATTATTTGTTTTTTCCCAAAAAAAATTTTGGCTATCTGCTTTTTCCCAATAATTTTAATTATTATTAACTTCAATACATTTTTTTTTATGGTAATGAATCGCAGGTCATAAATATTCAATGTTCTACACTTAACTCTAACTTTTTTTTTTTTTTTATGTTTTACCACATTAATTATAGTGACATGAATTTAGATTTTTTTTTGCCACAGAGTCCATGTTGTCAAATTTGTTATTCCACACTTAAGTCAAACTTTTTTACATTTTTCCACACTAAAAAACACCACATTAATTATAGTGACATGAATTTAAATTTTTTTGCCACATAATCCAGGTAATAAAAATTTTTAAATATATAACTTACTAAAAAAATTTAGAATGTAAATTTTTATATTGATTTTATGAATGTCCAAATCCAGATTTTAATTTTCAGTTTAAATTAGAGCCTTAATTAAATTTCATAATTTTAACAAAAAATAACACCTAAAGAGAAAAATGGAAATATATTTTAATAACTTTTATTTAGAGCTACAAATAAATATATCGTTTTATAATACATCATTTATTAAAATATTTAACTCTACAAATATATCTGTAATATATTCAAGTGTGTTTTTTTTTCAACGTACAAATGATATATATTACGTAAAAATGACGTGAAAAAATTATTGCACCTACAAATTAAATTTCGTGCGAAATAATATGAAAGATGACTATAATGAATGTGAAATTGATTACAACTGATATAATTACGGAAAACTACTAATAAAGTTTATTGTTTTTTTTTTTCCAAACAATACTACATAATAATAATAATAAGGAAAAAAAGTTTGATACTTATATATACAATTATGGAAATTACTAATAAAAGTTAATTGTAATACATTAAGTGTGATTTTATTTTTAAACAATGCTACATTGTAAAAAGGAAAAAAAAAACTTGATTCTTATATCTACAAATTAATTTTTGTGAGAAAGAAAGGGAAATAATATAATGAATAGGAAATTGATTACAATTAATAGAATAAATAAGATATTACTAGTAAGGTTTATTTATTCAATACTTTTGTAGAATGGATTTCTATAAATGAGATGAGCATGACTATGTGCCCACAATCAAAAATGTTAAGGAAGTAAGAAAAGATAATAAGGTTTCCTATCAAGGCGGTTAGGTAAGAGTTCATCACTAATATGTGTGCATGTAAGTTGTTAACTTGGCATTCATTGTTTCTCCATCTTACAGACTGTTTTTTAATGCACTTGCGGCTACTTTCAACACATCTGCTCCAGTTGGAGGATATATTTTCCATAGATGTTGATCTCGAATATGTTCTAGCGACACCGCTCCAGACATCTCTATGTTAGTTGCATTTTTGGTATTTGGACATTTTATTTCATAATAGACTTATATGTATGCATGTAATTAGATTATAATAACGTCGAATAAAGTAGATTATATGGGTATACTAGACCTAATTATTTTTAATTGTTGTTTTTTTTTATAATATTAGTCATTTTAATTATGTAATTATATTTGTATTATTTCAAATTATCTGTACTATATAAATATTTATATTGCGACGATATATCGTTGTAACAGATTTTAAAATTTATTGTTGCGACGATATGTCAAAATTTATCGTTGCAATAAAACTATCACTCGTCGCAATTAAGTGAATAAAAATTATGGAAAATACTGTATCACGATAATTTTATGTTTTTATTGTCACAAATGAATTAAGAGATCCACGCAATATATAATATTTGTTAGATGTGTCGTCGCAATAGAGTTATTAAATACCGGCGATAGGAGACCAATTGTGACAATAATCTCAAATTTGTCGTCGCAATAGAATTACTAAATCCTCGCAGTATGTACCTGTTGCGATAATATATTTATGTGTATCAGCGCAGTAGAGCTATCAAATCCTTGCAATAGAGTTACTAATTGCGGCGATAACTTTAAATTTCTCGTTGCAACATAATTGATAAATCCTCTCAATACATGTACCTACTGCAACAATAATTTAAAATTTTTCATCGTAACAGAGTTAGCAAATCCCCGCAATAAATAGATCAATTGCGATAAGTAATCTCGCAGATGTGTTGATAATCGTCCTCGCAATAGAGTACACCCTATTGCGATGACAGCTGATTTTGTCGCAATAAGGACCTATTGCTAGGGGTCTATAGTGACGAAGCTATTGCGATGATTTGTCGTCGCAACATAGATATAACGACGATTTTTGGGGTTATTGCGACGATTTTGGTCATCGCAATAATCTGTAATTCTTGTAGTGATATTTTAAATTTTAAATCCAACAATTATCACTGTAATTTTTTTTTTATAGCTATCAAGAAAAATTAAGCAGAATTAGAATTCTTTAGATTAACAATTTTTTTTTTTTCAAATACAAAAGACTTGGGAGTTTCTTACAAAATGTTGTAATACTACTTTTCGTAAAGGGTTAATACATTGTTTAGTTACTTATGTTTACATAATGTGATCAAATGGTTACTTTTTTTGTAACGTGATAGTTTGGTTACATGCAGTGATCTAGAAGGTTCATAATGAAGGTACGCTATAAAAAATTGCGAATATTTTGGGAATTTTTTTTTGTAAAATACATATTTCAAAACGATGATAATTTGTAATTCATTTAATTATTTATCCAAAACTGTCGTTAAATAAATTAAAAATGTACAATATTTACGTAGTAGTTTTAAAGTAACACAACTAAGCCCTAATTACTTATACAAATGTTACAGTTGAGTCAAATCAGACTAGAACCAAATGTGGGTCAGACGGTCAGTTGAGTCTCAAACAAGTCAGAGTATTTGATGACAATTTTGGATTGGTGATTGAAAGAGTGTCAATTACCATTGTCATGTTTTATGTTTTAAAACATATTGATACCAAAAAACATATTTTTAAATCATATTGTATAGTTTAATGCTTGTACTTAATGGACCTCCTCCCGTAGGATATTAGATTAGAGTAACTACAAATATACAATTCATAATTTAGTAAAAGAGATGTGAATAATAAAACTTAAAACCGTACTTTTCAAGTTAAAAGCTCCCATATTTAGAATTGATGAATTTTTTCCGAACTGATTTAATGAGAGTGTTACATAAAAATAATGGGGGTCGTAATGTCTCACACAAAATAATGGGGGTCTTATATCAAAATAATAGGGGTTCAGGGTATATTTTACTTCAAGAATAAACCTAGAGTGTCAATAAAAATACTCGATAATGGGGAGACGTTTGTCACCCCATTTTTTACTATACATCCGCCATTGGTTACTTGCATTTCAGAATGTGAATGAATGGTTCAAACTTGTTACATTTAATCACTTATCTTTGAAACAATGTGATTATATGGTTATAAAATTATGATTTTTTCCTTATTTTAAATTAATTCAAATGTTCTTCATCATATCCATTGCGTTCTTCGTCAAATTTAGAAAGTTTATCATAAGATTCTTATTTTTCAAATCAAAACTTAGTTCGAATCCGAACCAAGCAATGCAACACTTGTTTGGTTTCAATCGAACCAAGCAGCAACTTGAGCTTGAGATTGATTGAACCCAGCAACAACTTTGCTGGGTGGGTTGAATTCGAACCCATCTTGGGTTCATAATTGAACTCAATGTTTGAACCCGAAAACTATTTTTTTTTTTTTTTTTTTAAATTTTGATGAACTTGACGAATAACACAATGAAGAACGTAAAGAACATGAAAAATGAATATAAAGAAAATGTTTTAAATATTTCAAAAAAATTAATCAAATAGTCACATTTGGAAACGTAGATAACTAAAAATCACACGTTTGAGCCAAACAATTCCATAGGCAATCGTAAGTAACTAAACTATACACTAACAAATTAGATATGTAATACTAGGTCCTGCGCTTTGCGCGGTGTTCGATATTTTATGTAATATCTATTTTTTATTATGTTATTTATTATTATGTAGATGATATTTTGTAAATATTGCATATTATTTTGTATGTATTCTTAATTTATATATTCTACTTTTTATTTTTATTGATTTCGTGACAATGAAAGGGTATAACATATATTTACTGTTATTCCTTAAAAATAAATTTCAAACACAATTATTATTCTCTACAAATTTTTAAAATTCTATATCAATGGTTATAAACTTCTTGTCATTCAAAAAATTAAATTTTCAAAGAAAATTAATTATTATTCTCTAAAATTTTCTATATCAATAAGAAAAATAGTATAATAATGAATAAAAATGATACTGAGGATGTCTAGTGTATTGATACCAACTAAATCCATTATTATTTTCTTGACATGTCCAATCCATATAATGTGGATATAATTTTATAAAAAAAAAATAACATAATGATAAGGGTTAAGAACCAATAAACTTTCCAAGGTTTGCCCAATTCTAAAATTTGGTGTCTGAAGTTTAAAATGTTAAAATGGAGTATCCCAGGTTTCATTTTTGTTGAATTTGGTGTGTCGGTGTGATTACTTTAGAGAACCAAATCCCGACGAAACTGACTGTCAAATTCAAGCACTCATGCACGCTCCATTCTCCTCACCTTGCCGGGACCGTCACCTAAGAAGTTGGTCACATCCGCACAAGTAAATCCAACTCCGTTGTCGTTAGGAAGTGCTCAACACCACTTTGCTGGAAACGTTTTCTTTTGAAAGTTCAAGTTTTTGGGGAAATTTGGCGATTTTCTAAAAAGTAAAGAGTGATGGATTATGAGTGGGTAAGTGGATTGATAAAAATGAGAAAAAAAAAGCGTAGAGACACCAAATTTTTTTTTTAAAAAAAATGAAACCTAGGACACTCCATTTTTAACATTTTAAACTTCAAACGCCAAATTTTAATATTAAGCAAACCTTGGATAGTTTATAAGTTATTAACCCTAAAGATAAACTATCTTATATAATATAGAGATTTCATCTGCAAACTTTTGATTGTTTCTCCTCCTTTGCCTATGATTAAACCCGCCTGAATTCAAGATTTTCAATGAAATGTGCAATTTTATCAAAGAAAAGGGAACGTTATATACTGATAAGCATACAACCTTATGATTCTGAATTATTATCTCAACTTGTTCAGTAGAGCCCGTAATCGCAACTCCTCTAGCTAAATATACACATACCTCATGGCATGATAAACAATTTTGGCATTCACTTTGCCGCTCTAATCATTGTCACAAATAGACTCGCTATCCTTTGATGACAAAAGTTCTTCATAGTATAACTAAGTCATTGGGATGCAATCATACCTAAAATTCATTGAAATACCACCATAATGAAACACCAGAGGTGGTGCTATCCAATTAAGCCTGAATTGCTGCATTTTCGTCAACACCCCCAACAACAAAATTGTTAGAAAATAAACTTGATTAGTAGTGAAGTATTTAGAAGTCTCTAAGACTGTCTAGGAGTCTAAGTAATTATGAGAGTGTGTAGAAGAGTCTAAGTAAGAGTCTCAAGAAATATCTAGAAAAGTGCTAGTTCAGATTTTTGGTTGTGGCTGTGGTCTGCTCAGCTTTTACCTAAAATACGAATGTTCATATGGAATGGAATTTCGAGAGGTCTACCTTTACGGGATAGCCTTCACTGGCGGATGCCACATATTGATCCAAACTTGACCTTTTGTGGTGTGGACCGTGAAACTTGTGACCATGTAATGTGGACTTGTCCATTTGCACGTCGTGTTTGGTTTGCTTCTATCTTAGGTATTAGTCATTACATAAATCATGTTAGAACTGTTCGTCTTTTGTTAGGGGAATCCTTGTTAAGATAAAACTCTGTGTATTCCGGTCTATATTTATTTGTTTATAAGTGTCTTGTTTTGTGGGGTATTTGGCTTGAACATAATATGTTGTTTTACGCGCTAGATTTCCTAGTGCGTCGTCTGTTTTTTTTTCTTTCTAATATATGCAAGGATAACGATGTTCCCCACTTGCTTGTTAGAGAGTCAGCAGGGATCCACCGCGGAGTCCCGGAACTAGTTCGACGAACTTCCATTCCTCCACACACATGGACGGTACTAGTTGATGGAGCTGTGCATGAAAGTATACTTCACATGTCTATGGAGAAACCGTTCTTCTCGACCCTAATAATATTATATTAGTTTTTTCAGTATGTTCTGCTTTTGGAGATGACCCACTTTTGGCGGAAGATTTGGCTTGCAGGACTAGATTGTTGTTAGCTCAGGCATCCAATCAGAATGTTCGTTTCTTATGTTTTGATTCCTTGGTTGTGCTCACAAACATTATCTCTACTTCTTCTCAGGCTAGTTCACCTTCATTGTTTGGTTTATTTAGGATATTAGGTATCTTTTGGACTTGGAACTTTGTCATGGTTCTAGATCTGTTATTTCTATCCCGCATTTGTAGCTTCGGTAACAGCCAATACTGATATTAGTGGAACTTGATTGTATCCAAGGAGCCCTAGTTAGTTGTTATCCTAGTTTGTACTTCTTGTTCATATTATATATCTTAAATATAGAAACATGTATAGATTCTGTTTTCCATTTCTAGCAAATTAATTGATTTCCTAGTTTAGCTTTCTTCCAAATTCAGCTTGATCATGTAATTATATATTTTAATACTTTGATTAGTGAAATTACTGTGACATATAAGACAGAAGATAAAGTCATTGGTGTCAAAATCTTACAAGGGTAAAAACTTAGGTTCAACGTCGGTGACAAGTTCTAATAGCAATGAGAATGTGCAGTGTCGTTATTTCAAGGAGTGGGGACACATGAAGTGGGACTGCCCAAAGCGCCCAAAAGGCCAACCACGCTCAAGAAATTCACAACACCCTCCTCGTGCTCAGGTGGCAACTGCTGATCAACCAATCAGCACCCATAACAGTTCAGATGATGTTGTTGCACGTACTGGATCAGATGACATCACCGCACTAGTTCAACGCCTTGAGCAAATGGGCTACCTTCGTAACATGAACCCTCCGCCACAGCCTTCGAAGGCTCTTGTCACCCCTCCAGGTATGACTTCCAACTGTCCATTAGCATCGAAATTATCATGGATTGTTGATTCAGGTGCTACTGATCATATGACTGGTAACAAAGGTATACTATCAGGACTTGCCCCTACCACCTGTCCAGATAGCAATGACTCTACCTGTAATGTGGAAGGAATTGGAAACGCCAAAAGTTCAGCACACATGCATTTATCTTCTGTCTTATATGTTCCATCTTTTCCTGAAAATCTTCTGTCTGTCAGCAAAATTATTGAACAATTATATTGCTCTGTTACTTTTACTCCAACTAAATGCATCTTTCAGGAACTGGGGACGAACAAGTTGATTGGCACTGCATATAAGGACAAAGGCATGTGTTGCATGGAGAGCTCTCCTCAACGTGTGGCATACCTGAGTACGAAGAGCGCTCAAGAGGTTCATTATCAGCTGGGGCATCCGTCTCTACAGGTGCTAAAGAAGACCCGTTCTGAATTTCATTATGTTTCTGAATTATTTTGTGAGTCATGTGTCCAGGGGAAGCATGTTCGTGCTTCTCATCCTCCTAGTGTCCATAGGAGGTCTGCCAGTATTTTTGATTTAGTTCATTCAGACGTTTGGTGTCCCTGCTCAGTTTTATCAGTATCAGGTTTTCAGTATTTTGTTACCTTTGTGGATGATTTTTCTCGTGCAACTTGGATATTTGTTATTAAATCTAGACAAGAAATGTTTGCAAAGTTCTCAATTTTATGTTCCTTCGTGAAAACTCAGTTCAACACTACTATTAAAACTCTTCGTAGTGATAATGCAAAAGAATACTTCACAAAGGATTTTGAAAAATATATGAACGACAACGGTATCATCCACGAATCCTCGTGTGCCTATACACCCCAACAAAATGGGGTGGCTGAATGGAAAAATAGACATATATTAGAGGTGGCTCGTACTATGATTATCCATGGACATGTTCCTCATCGCTTTTGGACTGACGCAGTTCTTACCGCGTGTTATCTAATTAATTGGATGTCATCCTCAGTTCTTGATGGTGAAATACCATATCGTTTCCTTTTTCCAGCTGCGTCCTTATTCCCTGTTTCACCTAAGGTCTTTGGTTGTACATGTTATGTGTATGACAATAGCCCATCCCGTACAAAACTTGATCCAAAGTCAATCCGTTGTATTTTTGTAGGCTATTCTGGAACTCAGAAAGGTTATCGTTGTTATAGTCCAGCTCTTAGAAGATACTTTGTTTCCTCTGATGTCATCTTCATGGAATCTGTACCGTTTTTTCTCTCCTCTGAATCTCGTTTGTCTTGTACTCCCCCACATATCATGACTATCTTGTCATATCCCGAGGTTCACATCAGACCTTCTTCACTTGAGACTGGTGGATCACAGACTGATAACGCACCTCCTGCGCCTCCTATTATTCAGGTATATACTCGACGAGACTCTGTCCAGACTATGCAGGATCTTGAGACTTGCTCATCTCCAGTTATGCCTGGTCCAACCACTGATCAATCTCCGTCTCCTCCCCAGCTTCCTACCACTCTACAACCACCTCCACCGTCTGATATTGACTTTCCCATTGCCAAACGTAAAAGTTCCCGTAATTGTACAAGTACCTGATATCCCGTTGACAAATTATGTTCCTATGCTACCCTATTCAGCAACCACCGTTCTTTTAAAGCAAGTCTTGATAGTTACTATGTTCCTAGAAATGTGACAGAAGCTCTGCGCAGTCCATGCTGGTTTCGTGCTATGCAGGAGGAAATGTCAGCTCTCTGGAACAATCACACGTGGGATCTATGTCCTCTCCCTGTTGGTAAAAAGGCAATTGGTTGTAAGTGGGTTTTTACAGTCAAAGTCAATCCTGATGGGTCACTTCATCGACTCAAAGCTAGATTGGTTGCCAAATGCTATTCTCAGGAATATGGCATCGATTATGATGAGACATTTTCTCCAGTTGCTAAGATGGCATATGTTCGTCTCTGTCTCTCTCTGGAGGCTATCCGTCACTGGCCACTATACCAACTGGATGTTAAGAATGCATTTCTCAATGGCATTCTTCAGGAGGAGGTTTACATGACTCAGCCCCTGGTTGTGTTTTTCAGGAGGAGTCTTCCAAGGTCTGTCGTCTGCGCAAGTCTCTACAAGGTCTGAAGCAATCCCCCGAGCTTGGTTTGGACGTTTCTCCCACGTACTTAATCAATTTGGCATGACTTGAAGTGCCAATGATCACTCGGTTTTCTACAGGCACTTAAAAGAGAAGACTATAATTCTAGTTGTGTATGTTGATGATCTGATCATTACCGGTGACGATGACGAAGGGATCTCGGCATTGATAAAATTCTTGAGCAAGCAATTTCAGATTAAGGACCTTGGGAAGCTTAGGTACTTTCTTGGGATTGAGGTCTCACGATCTCCTGGAAAGATACTTATCTGTCAGAGGAAGTATGTCCTTGATATGCTTTCTGCGTGTGGGTTACTTGGGTGCAAACCTGTTGACTCACCTATGATTCCTGAGACCAAACTCGGGCCTGATGAGGGGGAACCTTTACATGATCCTGAAAAGTATCGAAGACTGGCCGGGAAGCTGAATTACATAACAGTTATACGACCATATATCTCTTATCCAGTGAGTGTAGTTAGCCAATTCATGTCAGCTCCGCATACAACACACTGGGATGCATCAATTCAGATTCTTAGATACCTTAAAGGATCCCCATGTAAATGACTTGTATATTCTGATCAATGGCATAGTAGGATTGCAGCATTCACTGATGCCGATTGGGCGGGATGTCCAACTACTCGGAGGTCCACCACTGGGTATTGCGTCTTCTTTGGTGGGAATCTTATATCATGGAAGAGCAAGAAGCAGACATTTGTATCTCGATCTAGTGAGGAGTCAGAATACCGTGCAATGGCGAACACATCATGTGAGCTCATTTGGACACAACGCTTACTCAGCGAACTAGGTATTCGTCATGACGGACTAATGAGCCTACATTGTGACAATGAATCCGTGCATATTGCCAAGAACCAAGTCTTCCACGAGAGGACCAAACACATTGAGGTGGATTGTCATTTTGTTCGAGACCTTGTCATTGGAAAATTCTCCAGCTCTCCATACATTCAACTCATTCCCGTGCGAACAGATCTTCAGCTTGCAGATATTCTAACTAAGCCCCGCTGTAACTTGAGGAGGAGTGTTAAATATAGAAACATGTATAGATTCTATTTTCCATTTCTAGCAAATTAATTGCTTTCCTAGTTTAGCTTTCTTCCAAATTCAGCTTGATCATGTAATTATATATTGTAATACTTTGATTAGTAAAATACTGTAAATTCTCTAAATTGATTTTCAATATATATATGGTAATCCTTTACACAAAAAAAAAAAAAAAAAAACCAGCACCCTACCAACACAACAACCATATTCTTATTTTTATTTGTTGAGCTAAGGGAAACTGTTTGCAATTAAGGCAATAGATGATGCCAAAGGTAGTAGTAAAAAAAATATCATTTTATTTTCTCTGATTATGTTCCATTGTGATATTTGAAACCATATGTTGCCCATCAGTCGGTGTCGAGTAGGTGTTCATCATCAATCTATTGCGGATGGTGGGAGATGCCAAGATGGACTCAAGCTCGACTTCAGTTATCTAGGAGTCGTGACGCTGCAAATCCTTATGTTATTCCATTATTCTCTTCATGGAGATAATTATCAAGGAGAAATTATTCGTTGCCTCGGATCCAGCACGTGGAGGGCCAGTTGGTGGCTCTTCATCCACACAAAATTTGACACGTGCTAGAAGTGAGAAACACACTGCAGAAGTGAGAAGGAGCTGTTAAGTTTTGTGTGGATGGAGAGCCACCAAATGGCCTCCACGTGCTGGATCGGAGGTAAGGAAGAATTCCTCATTATCAAGACGTTCATGTAACAACATAGGCAGATGCAGTGTAGCAGTAGATTGAAACTTCAAATTGAACTGTTAAAGATAATGTCGTTATAAATTACTAATTTTCTTGTAGTGAACAATACGTAGTGGGGGTGTTATTTTGAGTTTACCGAAGTTGTGAGTGAGTATAACATCTGTAACTCTCCATTTTTATACTGCACTAAAATTCTCACGTCCTTGATTTTTCTATCTACACCGAAAAGTTTCTACATAAATATTGTTTCTCCCATTTATTTTTTTATTTCTTATTTTATCATCGACGACTCAACTAATTTTTTTTTTGGTTACAACGCACAATTCCGCAACACTAAAAATACCTTGAATCTTTGCAAAGTAACTATAAATTGTACATGTGGAGTGACAATTTGAATATTCGTACAAATAATATTATGCTATATATATAAACCAAAATTATAATGCATATGATAGTAACAACATTCTTCCAGTAGGCAATATCCAAAAGCAACAAGTTGACACATTGCGCAACAAAAGTTCATAGGAAGTTTCAGTTTTGCTTAAAAATCTCAACAAGCATCTCCAAGTTGATGCGGGAGGTTCCACCGTCAGCTTTAGCCGCGAACACCTCACCTCTCACGGATACAATAAATATTCTTTCTAAGTTCTTCTCTGATCTCTGAACTCATCAGCTCAACGAATCGACTCTCTAACTCATCAGCACTCACAAGTCCTTCATCAGACTCGGCTAACCTAATTGCGATCTTGGCTTTATCCACAAGAAATGCACGGTTTAACTTTTGTTCCGCATAGAGGGGCCAAGCCACCATTGGCACTCCAGCGCCAACTGCCTCAAGGATGGAGTTCCATCCACAGTGACTCACGAAGCCTCCCACCGAGCCGTGATGGAGTATATTTGTTGCGTCCAAATCCAACTGGGTAGTCGGACTCTTCGGCACTTCGGGTTGGGGATACGTCGGGTGTCGGAAGTGAGCTTTCTGATGTTGGCAAGGGGCTGTCGGCAATGTGCACTTGTCAGACAAGTACGGCTGTCGGCAGTGTTGGCTAATGGCAAGGTACGTCTGTCAGCAGTGCAAGCTTGTCGGCAAGGTAAACTTATCGGCTTCGCGCGGTGCTAACCTGCAAGAAGGGCAATAACTAGCACGGAGGGGGTGGTGCCGGTTGAACCTCTCTGTTGCTTAAATGAGCGTTTAGAGAGAGAAAATATTCTAGAGAGAGGTCAGAGCTCCTAAGCCAATCTCAAGTGACATTACCCCCAAATGAATGGCCTAGGTCCCCTATTTATGGGCAACCTTAGAACCAATCCTGGTTTTTGAGCGGTTCGACGCCGGTTTAAAAGAAAGTGTGAACCGTCGTCTGGTTTGATCAAGGTTGGCTATTGGAAAACTCTAACTTAGTGTAAGAACACGTTGGAAAAATACGCACGTCGAGGGCGGCAACCCGGAGGTCCAGATTGTGTTAGCACAATTCGGACCTCCGGATTGTGTAGCACAATCCGGACGAGTCCGGTCCGGACGCGCGTGTTGCCCGTCCGGGCCGTTTTAACTCGCGGGTTTAGCATTTCGAGACCGTTTTCGTGGGTTTGACGTGTTTTTGAGGTCCGAAATATAAATACGAACCCAGATTTGGCATATATCCATCACTTGCCCCCGAGTCAAGTAATGGCTTGACCCTTGCTTGACTCTATTTTAAGATAGGATACATGTCCAATTTGGGCCCGATACTGACCTCAGTGATTGATTTATTGATAATCGGTTGGGCATGCGAGCCTTGATTTCGCCTAACTTTATTTTTCTTGGCGAGTATTTTGATATCTGCTGACAGGGTTAGTGTGATAGATACGTGTATATATAATAGACATATGTGTCAAGTCATGAATATGTGTAATTATATTCATAGATGTCAACATGCATAAAAATATGTTAACTATGTGCGTATCCTCTACGTACATGACGGATACGATAACAAAGACTTACATGATGTGATGACGTTTTATCAATAATAAAATCATGCAATCAATCGTATGATGATGAGAACGTGGATTATGACTTAGGATGAACAAGATGATCGTAAATAAATCATGTGTACGTAACATGTGAGTATGATTGCATAAGACGTGTCAAAAATGATGTATGTCGCAATAGAGATGTAAATACACTTACTCATGCTACTAAGGACTTGTAAAAAATAGAGACGGGTCAAGGGTTACCCATAAGAATACTATTAGTGGAAATAGGAGAGAGAATATCCATTAGTTAAACCTCCACCTTTAGTAATTTTTAAGATCCTCTCATTTCTTGAAGAAGAAGAAACTTTGGAGTAGTAAATTTGAAGGCCAAGAACTTTTCCGGGCAGACATCTAGTCATCACCGGCATCGTCTCGAGGTGGTGAGTGCAATTCCGGGTATGGCTGGACCATTTGCAACCTTGTTTAGGCTCAATTTGATCTTGATTGTCTCTTGAAATTGATTTTCCTAAGATGCCCACAAGGTGTTTGTTAAAATTCCTAAAAGAGGTTAGTTCCCCAAATTGGCCAAAATTTTGGCTAAGTGCTGAAAATTTATGAACATGATAGTAAGTGGAAATACTCCCCTCATGTATAGTAATCATTGTCGACATGTTGCACCATAGCGTAGATAGTGTTCGAACATGCTTGATGTTGATTGTTGATAGTTGATAATTGATCATTGTTATTTCCTTCATGATGAAACACTTAGAAAATGTTTCTTGGTAATCGACGGATGTTACTCGTCACGTGTTCTGTGTCATGTGTTGTTTGCCACCACGGTGAAACACTTAGAACATATTTTTTGATAGTCGACACCTCGTCACATGTAAATTGCTGACATAATAAAACACTTAGAAACATTTCTTGATAGTTGACACATCGTCATGTGTCGTCTGCTGACATAGCAAAATACTTAGAAATATTTCTTGATAGTTGACACCTCGTCATGTGTCGTCTGCTGACATAGCAAGATACTTAGAAATATTTCTTGATAGTTGACACTTAGAAATATTTCTTGATAGTTGACACCTCGTTAAGTGTCGTCTGCTGACATGGTGGAACGCTTAAAAAATATTCCTTGATAGTCGACACCTTGTCATGTGTCGACTGCTGACATGGTGGAACACTTAGAAAATATTCCCTGTAGTCGACACTTTGTCATATGTCGACTGCTGACATAGTGGAACACTTAGAAAATATTCCTTGATAGTCGACACCTTGTCATATGTCGATTGCTGACATAGTGGAACACTTAGAAAATATTCCTTGATAGTCGACACCTTGTCATATGTCGACTGCTGACATAGTGGAACACTTAGAAATATTCCTTGATAGTCGACACCTTGTCATATGTCGATTGCTGACATAGTGGAACACTTAGAAAATATTCCTTGATAGTCGACACCTTGTCATATGTCGACTGCTGACATAGTGGAACACTTAGAAATATTCCTTGATAGTCGACACATTGTCATATGTCGACTGCTGACATAGTGGAACACTTAGAAAATATTCTTTGATAGTCGACACATTGTCATATGTCAACTGCTGACATAGTGGAACACTTAGAAAATATTCTTTGATAGTCGACACATTGTCATATGTCAACTGCTGACATAGTGAAACACTTAGAAAATATTCATTGATAGCCGACACATTGTAATATGTCGACTGCTGACGTGGTGGAATACTTAGAAAATATTCCTTGATAGTCAACACATTGTCATATGTCGACTGCTAACATGGTGGAATACTTAGAAAATATTTCTTGCTTGTCGACCTCCCGTCACATGTTGACATTCTGACATGTTGACATGCAAGAACACTTATAAAATATTCCCTGCTAGTCGTCCTCCCATCACATGTCGACATGTTGACATGTATGAACACTTTGAAAATATTTCATGATAGTCGACATCCCATCATATGTCGACATGCCGACATGTATGTGCACACTTGTTCCAACACTTAGAATTTTTCCTTGTTGGTTGCCACGTGTGTTGTCACTGAGCTTGAAATAGACATAGGGTGGATGTCGTCCTAGCGATTGATGTGTGCAAGGTGTTTGTTGTTCCCTGTTCGTAGGCTAACAAGTGTTGCCCCCGACTGTCTGTTGTACTTTTCAGGCTGCAAGGTTGAAGTTGCTTTGATCTGCATTGGTTCCTTCGTCGAAGTTTCTATCATGGTGAAATACTTAGAAAATATTTCTTGATTGTTGACACGTGCTATCTGACATATGGTAGAGCACTTAGAAAATATTTCTTGATAGCTGACACTTCGTCATATGTCGACTATGCATGCATCTTCTTCGATATCATAATCATGATTGTTGTAGAAGTTGGATTTAATCTTCTCCTGATTTTTGTGTACATGACCATAGCATGTGTGATGTAGTATTTTGAATACTTAGAAAATATTTCTTTGTGCGTCAGCGTGCATGTTGTAATCCTGCATTAGCTTAGAAAATACACACAAGTATAAATGATAGTACCATAATCATATTCGCACTTGTTACATTGAGTAAAGGCGTAGCATCGCGTAGACGTGCGTTGATTACGTAGAGCACGTAGGTGTCGGGATGAGGCCCATGTTGACATAGAGTCTCATGTAGATGCGCGTAGATCACATAAAACATGTGAGTGTCGGGACGAGGCCCATGTTGACATAGAGTCTCATGCAGATGCGCGTAGATCACATAAAACATGTGAGTGTCGGGACGAGGCCCATGTTGACATAGAGTTACCCCCCGAGGGGGATGTTCGCTATATGATGTATAGAGACTAACAAGTCTGTAGATATGTAGTTGTCTCCATCGGGAGAGTGTTCATTCCTTAGTGCTTGCATTAATGACTGTCATGTATACACGCGCTGATCAAGTTGTTGTTCATCCTTGTAGACTTATTTGTCAAAGCGTATCTTCCAGAGTACACATCCAGACTTAGCTGATTGTTGGCATGACGACACGTGCGTACGCGTACTCTCGATCATGGCAGTTATACTTATCATTTGGAAATGAGTTGTTACGTCTCCTGTCGACGTGTCGAAACATGAGCGTACTATATCTTGTTTGTTGTCACTGTCTTCCTTGTGAACATGTCGTCGCTGGTGATGCTTTCACTTGATCCAGAAAAAAGTGATCCGACTCCGAGATTCGTCCTTCGAGCAACTCCGAGTGATCTTAGTTTACTGCCAGCGGACTCGCCCATCTGCCCCCGTGTCGAAGGACCGGATCGTGGTGGAGGAGTCGCTTGAAGCGAGCATACTGCTTATATTGATGATCTTTCATTTTGCATCTATCCCTCTTTCTTGCTTGTTTGACGGTAATATTTCTGAGGTGTCATGCGCGTGCTAAGGGGTTACGCGTGTGTTAAGGGATTGCGCGCATGCTGAAGGTGTGCGCGTATGCTAGTCTGTTTTGCCCCCGTGCATCTTGTTCTTCACTCTAAGTATATGCTACTTAGGTGTTTAGTTTGTTGTATAGGACACTGTTGTCTTTGTTTGATAGGCTCAAGTCGTTATTCTTGATTCCAAGGTGACTATCCTTCGTACGAAGGTTGCTGATGATAGCGAGGTGCGCAATTATGCCGTGATGACATCTAGACATGCTTTGGCGTCTTGATGTATGATTTATGGAGGATGTGTACATTCTTGCCCCCGTATCCTCGTTTTGTTAATCTTGGAATTTTGCTAAGTCTACCATTGATTGTATGGCACCCTTCGCGCACTTAAGGCGTGATTGTACATTGCATTATAAGGGCCGCATGGCTGTGCATGTAGATGTTGAGTGGAATATTTCACTTGCATCCTGTTTGAAGTTGATTGTGCTTTACCAAGCTTTGTACATCATGTCGGGGTTGAGGTTACGCCGGGTGTTGTTCCCTGAACCTTTTATATGTTCGATGTCGTCGAATAGACCTGTCATGATCATAGTAGAAATGCATGATAACTTGTTAGTAGTATTTCATACATTGTGTTATCTATGCTGTCCGTATGCTTTGGATTTGGAAAATATGATAGATATCCTTAGGTGATGAACATGATGTCTGTAGTTGCGACTGTATGTCGCGCATTGTTGAGTGTTATGAGCGCCCCTCTTGGTTAGATTCCAAGGCACGGCAAGATGCGTACACTAGGTACTTGTAGCGTTGTAAGTAATAATGTACTCGGCGCGGGCACTTGGCACTTGGCACTGACACTTGACATGTAGGAGAGTCGTCTTGACGAGGCAAGACATTAGTTTATACCTTCTCTTAGTTCCACTTTAAGGCGACGTTGTGACAAGACGCTACTTGGTCTATACTATGCGTTTTTCCATCCGTCAGTTGGGCACACCCCGCATGACGTTGTTGCAAAGCTTTCCATGGTTAGACCCGTACTTACTTTGCGATGCTACTACGTCTCAACTTGGTTAATCCAAGGGACGGGACATAGGTCGTATCCATACGCCTTGTAGTTTTTACCGCCTCTTGAACCATTTCAAGGCGACGTTGTGGTAAGACGCTACTTGCACTATACTATGCGTTTTTCCATCCGTCAGTTGGGCACATCCCGCGTGAAGTTGTTGCAAGGCTTTCCATGGTTAGACCCGTACTTACCCTGCGATGCTACTGCACCTCTCCATGGTTAGTCCAGAAGGGTTGCACAAGACTGCGTTGAAGCGACTTGCAGTTTTACCGTTTATTGGTCCACTCCAAGGCGACGTTATGGCAAGACACTACTTGCTGCATTTGGCGTGTTTTATTCCGTTATGTGATTGCTGGCAAGATAACGTTGTACAAGACTCGACTTGTATGTTTGGCGAGTTTTCCTGACAGGGGTGCGCTCCTGCTAGCGTATATACGTGAAGTTATCCTAACAAGGAATACGTCTTCACGGAGTATGAACCCTTGAGTGAGTATGCATACTTTTTAGAGTACATGAAGCTGCCCACTTAAGGAATAAGTCTTCATGAAGTATGATTCCGTGATTGGTCGTTCATACTTTTTAGAGTACATGAAGCTGCCCACTTAAGGTATAAGTCTTCATGAAGTATGATTTCGTGATTGGTCATTCATACTTTTTAGAGTACATGAAGATGCCCACTTAAGGTATAAGTCTTCATGAAGTATGATTCCGTGATTGGTCGTTCATACTTTGTTGATTTGTGGGGTTGTCGTCTAACAAGAGGACTTCCGCCACGATGGGGTGATCAGTCCCACCTGTTTGCCGCATCCTGTTTTGTATTTAGGGAATGGCTTATGAACATGGGGGTTTGCCCTCAAAGGAGGATATCGCAGCATGCCATTTTGTAGTTGTGAACATGGGGGTTTCCCTCAAAGGAGGATGTCGCAGCATGTCACTTTGTAGTTGTGAACATGGGGGTTTCCCTCAAAGGAGGATGTCGCAGCATGCCACTTTGATAGATCTTGGTTTAAACTCAAGATATCGTATGTTGTTGACACTATTCGGGGTAGTCGTCATTATAGATAAAGAGTGTTTATATACTCTTTGTTGATGTTGACAGTTGATTTGTCGTCGTATGATATAAGTTGATTGTTGTACACAGCGCGATGGCTTGTATTGTTGACATGAGTAATATGCTTGTAGTTGTTGTTTGGCGTAATTCCAAGGTAGTATGCATAATATAGTATTGTACATGTTTGCCGTCTTCGTGGTTGGCTTGATGGCGATTGTAGTTGTTTGGATATAGATTGCATCAATACTCGATGTTGTTTCTCAGTACAGTACATTGCTGTTTTGATAGTTGAGTTTGTACCTACGAAGAGGATTGCGCTTTGTCATATAGTTGCAATATTTACAAGTTTGCAAAAATATGGAGTTATAAATTTTCCTTTAAGTAATGCATATAATAGATAGAATAAAGGAGTCTGATACGAGGACTCCTTGGTTGTGCAGGAAACTTCCCTAAGTGCGGACGCGATAGGTGCGGACGCGACAGGTGCGCACATGTCGGGAGCGGAGCTTTTTCAAGTACCACTCGCTGTATGTGTTTGTGAATATGTACGTACAAAGAGAGACTATGCATTGCTGTATGCGTCCTTTAGTCGATACGCGTCGATGCTTCCTTAGCGTGATGCACATACGTATATATGATCGTTGCTTGGTATTGTTTTCAAGTAAAGAGTTGATGTTTGAGTAGAATATTCGCTGAGATGTCGCGAGTTATAATTATCTTGGAGACTTGTTGCGATGATGCAAATGATATATACGCTACCATTACTTGGCCTAGATGTCTAAGTAAAATGTCCATAGATAGAGAATTCCAGAGAGTGTTGCATACAGCTCCTCCTAGTGTTGTTCTCTAGATAGGGTGTGTCATTGAGACATCTCTTAGATGTACATATAACCTGTCTCAAATTAGTCGCAATACTTTGAGATATATATTGGTTAGGGAATAGAATGGAGTTATAAGTCTCCTCACATGGCTCTATCGCCTGCAATGCCAATATGACTGGATCAGACTATTCGCGACTAGTCTGTTCCGTTCAGCTTGGATTTTGTTTTGACTAAATCAGGCTACCCTGAGTAGATGTCCTACTCGAGTAGTCTGCTTTATTCATAGTAGTGATGTTGTGGAGTCGTTACCTCATACCTGAGTTTACCTTTGGCAGTAAAGCGTGTTACCTGGACCTTATTCAAGTAGAAGAGATCGTCTTTTGAGGGCGATGCTTGGTGTTTCCCTCTTGGGACCAATCCATACAGGATGTTGAAGTTGTATTCCTCGCTGGTGCATTTTCTTAGAGGAGCGTATTGCGTGTTCTAACAATGATTCGCTTTTTCACTTCGGTGGAATGCCAAGCACTTGTCAGCTTGGTGCCCCCCAAGTCGCTTGGTAGTCTTATCGTTGTTTCTTGATATAGTATAATGATTGTATCATGTATGGGGGATGTTGTGTTTTGTATGCGGGGGTTCAGCAAGATGCCCCCGCTCTTGCGTCGAGTGTTGAGGGTGTCTCTTGGTGGCTGTCATGCAGTCGTGCTCATACTTGAGGAAGACTTGTAAATTCACTCCTCTCTTCTTGCATTTTGATGCAAGTTTTTTTGTTGCTAGGAGTGAGTAAGAGTAATCCTTCCCTTCTCAGATGCGGGTCGAAAATGGTGTTTTGCTGTCAGCGTACGTTTTGAGTGGTACGACCCTTCTTGTGTGCTTGACAAGGGTAAACTTGCTGGATGTTGGAAATAATTTTCTAACTCTTCTCACGTGATGGGTTTGGCACAGACGTGCGTAATCATAGGAGTCCCTCCTGAATTCCTATCTTCCGCAATGGTAATGGCATTGTCACTTAGGTGATGCCCCCACCTTGTTTATTACTGCAGCGCAGTTTTTAGTCTTGTGCTCGTATAACGCTTGAGGCTCCATTGCATGGGTGTGGTTGGTGCATGCCCTTGTTGGGGATTTTCGGGAAAATCCGGATTTTGTGCGGACGCGTCGGGAGCGGATTTGTCCTTCCCAGCAAGGACGCCTTGTGTTGTTGCACGTGTTCGATTGGATCTCCCTTGCTGCGAGTGGGTACGTGGAGGTTGTCTCCTTGCTTCTTTCGGATGCTGAATACTTCCGTACTGAGTGTATGAGAGTGTTGGCTCCTGCTTTGGTTGTTGGTACTGGAATGTACCTTCTATGTATTGGCCTCTTCCTCCTTGTTGTTGTGACTCTTGTTGTCTAGTGTCGTGCGACACTGCTCTTGCCGGGGCGGCTTGGCCGTTGACCGGTGGTGGAGGTGGTGGTGGCGGAACAAATCCTTAGTTTTTCAGAGTCTCTCTGAATGCTATCAGTTCTTCAAGATCTGCCATCATGGCGGGTGTGACTGGTGGCGCTGGTTTGGCACCTCCTTCCTGTTGCTAAACACCCTCACCTGGTATCCCGTAAGGGAACTCTTCATGCCTTCTTGGCTCAAATTTGGGCGGTGGTGCTCCGCGCAGTGTGGTATGGACTTCTGGGTCGTGCTGTGCGGCAAGCACATTCCTTGCTGGCACGGAGGAAGCAATGGACGCTGCTTCGGGGATGTGCGAAGGTCCAGGATGACTTTTTCGTTTGTTTCTGCGTGGTTATGACTAAGGCGTCGTTGTGTGGGTACACAATGTGCTTTTTGTCTTTTGACGAGAAGCCAATGACATCTTCTATGTCGGCATCTTTTATGATGGCATCTTTCATGATGACATCCTTCATGACGGCATCCTTCATGACGTCATCCTTTATGACGGGATCCTTCATGACAGCATCCTTCATGACATCATCTTCGGACTTGCGCGTTGTTTGTGCAGCGTACACTTCTCGCTTGTATGATCTCTCGCCTCTAGCGTCAAAGTCTCCATGGATCACGTGTACGTTTTCCATCTAGCTATCGCTGGTAGCGATTGCTTCTTGTTCGAATCTCGAGGATGGCGGCAAGTGTTGCGTCCAAATCGAACCGGGTAGTCGGACTCTTCGGCACTTCGGGTTGGGGACACGTCGGGTGTCGGAAGTGGGCTTTCTGATGTTGGCAAGGGGCTGTCGGCAGTGTGCACTTGTTGGACAGGTACGGCTGTCGGCAGTGTTGGCTAACGGCAAGGTACGGCTGTCGGCAGTGCAAGCTTGTCGGCAAGGTAAGCTTATCGGCTTCGCGCGGTGCTAACCTGCAGGAAGGGCAATAACCAGCACGGATGGGGGTGGTGCCGGTTGAACCCTCTCAAATGATTAAATGAGCGTTTAAAGAGAGAAAATATTCTAGAGAGAGGTCAGAGCTCCTAAGCCAATCTCAAGTGACATTACCCCCAAATGAATGGCCTAGGTCCCCTATTTATAGGCAACATAGAACCGATCCCGGATTTTGAGCAGTTCGACGCCGGTTTAAAAGAAAGTGTGAACCGTCGTCTGGTTTGATCAAGGTTGGCTATTGGAAAACTCTAACTTAGTGTAAGAACACGTTGGAAAAATACGCGCGTCAGGGGCGGCAACCCGGAGGTCCAGATTGTGTTTGCACAATCCGGTGTGTGTTAACACCTCCGGATTATGTTAGCACAATTCAGACGAGTCCGGTCCGGACGCGCGTGCTGCCCGTCCGGGCCGTTTTAACTCGCGGGTTTAGCGTTTCGAGACCGTTTTCGTGGGTTTGACGTGTTTACGAGGTCCGAAATATAAATACGAACCCGAATTGGGCATATATCCATCAATATCTGTTTGTGGAGCCCACGATTTGACTACCAAGCCTCTGTCTCTTGTTCTTTCTAGAAACTCTTCCGGAAGGATTGATTCCAACGATAGAGTCTCATCAATCGCATACGGCAACCCAGTTTTATCTTCAATTGGTAGGCCACGCACCACCCACAAGAACCGCATGCCGCTTTTCTCCAAACCTGCAGCTATTTCATTCAACTGGGCTCTCGAGAACGCCTCCAGGCTCCAGAAGCAGAGGAAGATAACTGACCTACTTGGTTGGGACTCGAGCCAATGTAGGGAATCGTGTCGTTCTATAAGGTCAGCTTTGACCTTAGTCTCAACCACCGGGCCTATTGGGAATATAGGAAGTGTTGAACTGTCATGACTGCACAATCCATTTCTAATAGAGGCTAAAACCATTGACTCGAAAGATTCGAATGTGTTGATAATGATCCCTGAGGACTTCACCTAATGGCCGAAACTTTCAGATTGTCCTGTATCAACTAAATATTAATTAGCTCAAAATAAAAGAAAATACTTTTTTTTTTGTGAAGGCATTCATTAGATTGCCCATGTTGAGTATAAGATGTGTGTCTTAAACTAAGTTCTCAAAAAAAGCTATAATTTTACTGCATCTTGAATGCTCTATAATAAGAGAAATATTACATTAGTGTCAACAAGTGGCATCCACTTGATGACATCGGTGTGTATAAGTGACACTCATGTGGCGAACAGTCATCCAATTAGGAACTGACATATGACACTTTGTACTTATTACTTTATTACATGTCAATTCCTTATTGGATTACGATTCACCAAGCAACGTAATCCAATAAGGAATTGACATGTAATAAAGTAATAAGTACAAAGTGTCATATGTCAGTTCCTAATTGGATGATGGTTCGCCACATGATATTACGTTAGTAAAAGTTATATGTATTGATATTGCTCCACTCCCTGAAGCGAGTGTGTAGCACATGAATTATCATGAAAAAAGAATAGTGTGACTTAACACATGAAAACTCAATGAAGAATATTCAGATGTAACCGGTGAAAGAAAAATTGTACGAATTGCCCACTAGATGCTTCGAATCGCTCGTTAAAGTTAGTGTTTCAATTTATTATTATAATGAGGATATACTCCACTCCCTGAAGTGAGTGGTGTAGTTTGAGATTATAGTGATGATGATATCTTCTCTAATTACTAATGTGAGTATTACGATTACAATGATAATATATTCCACTCCCTGAAGTGAGTGTCGATATGTATGAAATAACGAGGATATAGCACACTCCTAGAAGTGAGTGTTGCAATTTATAATTATAATAACTCGATAGGGTACATCTAACCGTTATATTTACCATGGTCGTGGACATGGATAAATTTAAAAGAGATAAAATAGTTAGCATCATCATGATATCAATAAGAAATATGATGCATCTTGCAAAAGGTTTTTGTTGGATATCTGCCCAATTCGGGTTCGTATTTACATTCAGGACTTCGCAAACACGTCGAAAACCACAAACGGGTCCGAAAAACAAACACCCGAGGAACAAAACGGTCCGGACGCACGTATGCGTCCGGACCGGAACCTCTGGATTGCCCTAAGGCAAACCGGAGGTCCTGATTGCCCTAGGCGGTCCGGACCACGCCGGATGACGAATCCGACGTGGTCCGGATCGTTAATGGGTACCGCGCGCGTCCTATTTTATCGTCCGAACAAAGAGTAGAAGAGTTCTCCTAGGACAAACTTAAACAAACCTGACGACGGTTCTTACTTTCCTTTAAACCAGCGTCGAACCGCACAAAAACCGGGTTCGGTTCTAAGGTTTCCTATAAATAGGGGACCTTGGCCACCCATTTTGGAACATTCTCTCATTCATTCTCAAGAGATTTGGCCTAGAAGCTCTGACCTCTCTCTAGGATTTTCTCTGTCTAGACTCTCCTTTAGACATCGGAGAGGGCTCAACCAGCACCACCCCCCGCTCTTCGTGCTGGTTATTGTCCTGTGTGCAGGTGACATCGCGCAAAGGAGATAAGTTTACCTTGCCGACAAGCTTGCACAGCCGTCAACCGTGCACAGCCGACAACCGTCAACCGTGCATCGGTCAACGGCCCCTTGCCGTCATCAAGCGATCCACTTCCAACACCCGACGTGTCCCCATACCCGAAGTGCCGAAGAGTCCAACTACCCGATTGGATTTGGACGCAACACTTGGTGCCGTCCGCGAGATTTGAACAAAAAGTTGTATCATACCACGAGCTATGGCAAGCAGTCAACCTCCTTCGGATGATGTCAACCCGCAGGAGAAGAAGAGAGGCCCCGGTAGCCCAAGGAAAGCTGATACCACAGCCAGGAAACCAATGAGAGGTCATCCTGGACCTTCGCACATCCCCGAAGCAGCGTCCACTGCTTCCTCCGTGTCAGCAAGGACTGTGCCTGCCGCACAGAACGGACCAGAAGTCCAGACCACACCGCACAGAGCACCACCGCCCGGATTCGAGCCAATGAGGCATGAAGAGTTCCCTTACGGGATGCTAGCTGAGGGTGTTTAGCAACAACAAGGAGGTGCCAACCCAACGCCACCAGTCACACCCGCCATGATGGAAGCTCTTGAAGAATTGTTAGCATTCAGAGAGAATCTGAGAAACCAAGGATTTGCTCCACCACCTCCACCTCTGGTCAACGGCCAAGCCGCCCCGGCAAGAGCAGTGTCGCATGACACCGGACGACATGAGTCCCAACAACAAGGAGGAGGAGGCCAATACATAGAAGGTACATTTCAGTACCAGCAACCAAGGCAGGAGCCAGCACGCTCATACACTCCCTACGGAAGTATGCAGCATCCAGAAGAAGCAAGGAGACAACCTCCACGTACCCGCTCGCAGCAGCAGTACAAGGAAGTCTCCCTCCAAGGAACAAGTCAAAACAATGCTGACATCCATAGAAACGCTGGATGGAGAAGACCTATCATCAAAGAAGACATCCCAATCACAGGTCTCACAGCAAAGGCCTTGGAGGCAATAATCGAAAAGAAGATGCGAGAGTCAAAGTTGAAAGGAATGCACGCGTTGGAAGAGAATGCGTCGCATCCATTTGCTGACGAGTTGGTGTACAGCCGCGTCACAGACGCTCTGTATAGACTGGGAGGAGACAAGTATCGAGGAAAGGGAGATCCAATCGAACACGTACAACAACATGAGGCATCCTTGCTGGGAAGGACAGACAACCAGCATCATGTTGCCATGACATTCCCCAATACATTGGCAGGAACAGCCGCGCACTGGTTCTTCCCCTACCTTGCGGAAGTGTAACTTCCTGGCCATACCTAAAGTTAAAGTTCATACAACGCTATATGGGGGAACGCACTCTCTTGAAGGGTGCCAATGCATTGAATGACGTACAACAACAAAACGATGAATCATTGGCGGATTACTACATCCGTTTCAATCAAAACATATCCGACATTCAAGGCAACCTGACGGAAGGAGAGATAGTGCGCGCTTTCATAAACAACCTTGGAAGGAAGGGATTCTCGCTCGCTGAGAAAATGTCAAAGCGTCCAGCTGAGACATTGGAAGAGCTTGTAGCAAGGGTGAAGGAGTTCGTAGATCTGGAGAGATTCAGAGAACAAAACAAGGCAAAGCTGAGCGCATCCCGCGCTAAGGAGAACAACAAGCAATCAAAGCCACGACAAGGCTCCCAACAAAACAAGCAGTGGCAGCCTCAAAAAGGTCATTCCAATCAGAATTTCAAAAGTCCAGGGAGGTCAACCTTGCTGAGTGCATCCCGCTAAATGCACCTTTGTCTGTAATCTTGAAGACGATGAAAGAAACAAATATGTGGAGAGAACCAACCAACTTCCGCAAGGGTCCGCTCGGGAAGGAACAAGATAAGTGGTGTGAAAACCACGAAGTCTATGGACATGAGACAAATAGCTGCGTAAGCCTAAGGTTTCGCGTGAACAATATCATCCCGAAGGGCGAGTTGAAATAGTACGTAGACCAAAGCGATAAGCGTCCAAAGAAGTCCCATTCGGAACCATCAGGAAAAGGGAACAAATGAAAAGAGAAGGCGAATGACAACCCACCTCCTGCAAAGCGCGGCGTAATCAATGTTATACACGGAGGGCCAGCAGCAGGAGGAAGCATATCCAATGCTAGGGATGTCTACGCATCTCAGCTGTAGACACTTCCCAAGTACGGCAAGAGACGCCAACCAGAGAAGGATGATGTCGTCATCCAGTTTTCAAACGCCGACAAAAAGCACATCGTCTACCCCCATGACGACGCCTTGGTCATCACAATGGAAATCAACGGGTATGATATGCGACGAATCCTGGCGGATGGGGGAAGTGATGCAGACATTCTACACATCAAAGTGTTGGAAAATATGGGAAAGACGGTGGCTGATCTATCCCCAAGCACATTCCCATTGGTAAGCTTCGCGGGCGCGGCAACTTACCCACTCGGGATGATCACACTCCCAGTGATCCTAGGAGAATGATGGAAGGCGCTTTACATCGACGTCACGTTCGTTGTCGTAAACGCCTTGGGGGCATACAATGGCATACTGGGTAGGACTACGATCAACCCATACGAAATTGTTCCATCCACCGTCCACCAAAAGATGAAGTTCCCAACGCCACACGGCATTGCTGAAGTGCTCGGAGACCAATCAACCACACGCAAGTGCTATGTGAACGCCCTAATAAAAATGCAGCAAGTCTCTATTGCCATGGTCGAGTTTGGAAAAAAATAGAAAGATGTCTAATCTAAGTGATGATGATGGAGGAAGAAAGCAGCAGTCAACACCAACTTCTTTGCTCGATGCAATACTTTTCCCAACACGATAGAGTGTTTGGGATGTGAGACAAGACCAAGGAGAGCCTATAATGGCTTACTTCAGGAGATTCGCCAAAACCGCCGCCATGCTGAGGACAACGAAAAGAGAAGTCATAAATGCGTTCTTTGTGAACATGAACATCAAATCCTTCCTCTTATTTGGCGAGACATACCGCTGGCAAAGAACTGTCACGATGACAGACCTGAAGGATAAACTTGAGACGGCGGTCTCTTGTGAACGTGAGCTAGGATGGGGTACATCTCCTAGTTCAACTCTGGAAGCTCAAGCTGCAACGACATCATGAGTAACGAGCCCCAATTACGACAAGTTCTTCACTCCCCTGAACACGGAGGTTGAAGAGATATACGTGAAACTCCTGGAAAACAAGCTTCCTTGTCCACTTGAGCCACCAACCGCTTTCCTTGGCAAAGAAACCAAAGGTTGGTGCAAGTATCACAAGACTTGGGGGCACAACACCAACAGCTGTCTGTCCCTAAGGGTGGAAATCCAAGAACTCATCGCGCTGGGCGCATTGACCAGCTACGTGGCTCGAGCCGGAACAAGTTCCCCGTCAGACCAATCATAAAGGCGGCGAACATCCCACCAATCTCCCTATCTACTTTACGCGTTTTTAATATTGTCTTAGTTTAAATGCATCTCGTACTTTAAGTTTAGTCTTTATGATTACTAGACTTACTACGTTTTAGGAGGTGTGATCAGTTGACGCCTTCCTGCAACTCTCTGTACATAATCCAAGTATCTAATAAAGTTAATCTACTTCCGTAGGTACAATACTATATCATGCATACTACCTTGGAATTACGCCAAGTAACAACTACAAGCATATTACTCACATCAACAATACAAGCCAACGCTCTATGTACAACAATCAACTTATATCATACGACGACAAATCAACTGACAACATCAACAAAGAATATATAAACACTCTCCATCTATAATGACGACTACCCCGAATAGCGTCAACAACATACTATATCTTGAGTTTAAACCAAGATCTATCAAAGTGACATGCTGCGACATCCTCCTTCGAGGGCAACCCCCATGTTCACAACTATCAAAGTGACATGCTGCGACATCCTCATTCGAGGGCAACCCCCATGTTCACAACTATCAAAATGGCATGCTGCGACACCCTTCTTTGAGGGCAACCCCCATGTTCATAAGTCATTCCCTGAATACAAAACAGGATGCGGCAAACAAGTGGGACTGATCACCCCATCGTGGCGGAAGTCCTCTTGATAGACGACAACTCCACAAATCAACAAAGTATGAACAACGAATCACGGAATCATACTTCGTGAAGACTTATTCCTTAAGTGGGCAGCTTCATGTACTCTAAAAGTATGAACAACCAATCATGGAATCATACTTCATGAAGAATTATTCCTTAAGTGGGCGGCTTCATGTACTCTAAAAGTATGTATACTCACTCAAGGGTTCATACTTTGTGAAGACGTATTCCTTGATAGGACAACTTCACGTATATACGCTAGCAAGAGTGCACCCCTGTCAGGAAAACTCGCCAAACATACAAGTCGAGTCTTGTACAACGTTATCTTGCCAGCGAGCACATAACAAAATAAAACACACCAAATGCAGCAAGTAGTGTTTTGCCACAACGTCGCCTTAGAGTGGACCAAGAGACGGTAAAAACTGCAAGTCGCTTCAACGCGGTCTTGTGCAACCCTTCTGGACTAACCATGGAGAGGTGCAGTAGCATCGCAAGGCAAGTACTGGAATAGCCACGAAAAACCTTGCAACAACGTCACGCGGGGTGTGCCCAAACTGACAGATGGAAAAATGCATAGCATAGAGCAAGTAGCGTCTTGCCACAACGTCGCCTTGAAATGGTTCAAGAGACGGTAAAAGCTACAAGGCGTGATCATACGACCTTTGTCCCGCCCCTTGGATTAACTAAGTTGAGGCGTAGTAGTATCACAGGGTAAGTACTGGGTTAGCCACGGAAAACCTTGTAACAACGTCATGCGGGATGTGCCAAAATTGACGGATGGAAAAACGCACCAAATACAACAAGTAGCGTCTTGTCACAACGTCGCCTTAGAATGGAACTAAGAGACGATATAAACTAATTTCTTGCCTCGTCAAGACGACCCTCCTACATGTCAAGTGCCGAGTGCCAAGTGCCCGCGCCAAGTACATTACTACTTACAACGCTACAAGTACCTAGAGTACGCATCCTGCCATGCCTTGGAATCTAAACAAGAGGGGCGCTCATAACACTCAACAATGCGCGACATACAGTCCCAACTACGGACATCATTTTCATCATCTAAGGATATCTATCCTACCATCCAAGTCCAAAGCATACGGACAACATAGATAACACAAGGTATGAAATACTACTAACAAGTTATCATGCATTCTACAGTGATCAAAGCAGGTCTAGACGACATAGTTCAAAGCAAGCAGAACATAAACAAAATTTCTAAGGACAACTCTCAAACTAACATCAACCCGGACACGGGGGGCAAACGATAAAAGCAAAAGTTCAACGTGCTCCAAATAATCAACCAGACGCCACACGAGGAGTACCGTCATCTCCAGCAGGCTCAGGAATAACTGCCATCATCTCGACGGCAGGATCAAAGTCGTCGTCATCACCAAACATCATATCAAAGTTAGCCGTCTCAAGCTCTAGATGGCGTAACTCAGCAACACGCTCAATAGCGGATGCTGCGTAAGGACCCAACTTGTCGAAAGGAAAGTCGGGATCAAGTAGACGTACCCTGCGAACATAGTCCGCAGCAAACTCATGAATCAACGGCTCAGACTTCGCCGTAGCAGCAGAAGTAATGACGGCAGTAAAGGCCAATGTGGTAGGATACTTGACAAGTCCTTCTGCGATCCCAGCCTTACGCCCCTCCTCGCGCGCAGCACAAAGCGCGGCTTCATGCGCGCTGACATTCTCCGCTATCTGTTTCTTGATAGCCGCGATCTCAGCCTCAAGATGATCAGCATGGGCACAGCAAGAGTCATACTTCGCATAGAAGTCAGCAGTCTTCGAAAGCAAGCTCTGATTTTCTCCTTAAGAATCGCAAGCTCGCGGGATGCAACACCACGTTTCTCGACGCCAGCTTTCCTTTCGCGCATGAGATCCAGCGCAAAGGATGACATGTTTACCATGTTCGCAACAGCCTAAAAGAGAATACCCAACAAGTTAAGACAGTAACAACAATGCATTCACGCACAACCAGATAATCAGAAAAATAGTGTCGTCACTTACCGGGGCAAACCCAGATAGGGAGCCTTCAACATACTGTCGCATCTCCTCATCCGTGGAAGGCACAAGGCGTCGATCGCCTGGAGGAATACACCTCTGCAGCACGCGTACCCCAACCTCCGGAGTACTAAGCTTCGAACCTTTGGGAAATCGAAGACCCCCAATAGAAAAGGGCGCCCAATCATCACCGGATAGGTCGCCCTCCAGTGGACGAACCAAGTCATCACGCTTAAGTGATGACAGCGTTGTAACTAAAACATTGAGGAAATATGAAAGACATAAGCAGAAAAAATACAAGGAAAGATAACAACGTGCACAATACAAACATCGGCGCGAAGGACGCTCCTTCGAGCGGGGGGCAGAAGGCGCCACCGCGCGATCTTCAACTCCTTTCCCTTTATCGCAAAAAGGAGTCGGGACAATCGCACTCGGCTTGGAGCGCTTGGGATCACTCGAAGGACGCGCCCCAGCTGCGGACCTCTTGACAGGAGCGATAGAATCAGGTGTCGCGACAATGCGCTCGGTCACGGGCGCAGAGCGACCTGCAAACAAGAAGTAATGAGGACAACGATTCGGAAAATAAATAAAGTTGATGGAAAAAATAAATAAACATCCTACCCGTAAGTCTCTTGCTACGACTATGCTTGGAAGTAGCGGGGGCAGCGGGGGCAGAAGAAGGGACAGTCATTCAAACAGGAGGAACATCGCGCGCAGCCACTGTCTGCAAAGTTGAGTTTTTTCCGTCAAACCAACCTACATCACAACATAATGAAAGTTATAAAGACTCTCAGCATACCAAAGTTTCAGAAAGAAGCGTTTGAATCCGGGCATCAAGCAGTTCTTGATCCGACGCGTAATTAACACTGGAAGCTGCGCGCTTGCTGACATCGATAGATGCGCACTATAGTCGCCTTGTCCGTTGACGAAAACTCGGAAAAGGCAGGGGCAGGATCAGCAACCTTAACCTCCTCAGTATCTCAAGTAATGCTGACATCACTCATGAAAAAGTAGTGATGTCGCCAATGTGAACCAGATCGGTCAGTCTCAGCCGCTAGTCGATGAGTACGATTCCACTCCGCGTCCCCAAGCCCAAGTTGCTCAAATCCTTTGTCACGTAGGCAAGGACAACGTATCTTCACGCTACACAACCCTGTCATGTCAGACATAAAAGATGGTAGAAGCAACGGAAGAGAGTAGTCGAGTAAGGCCATGACTGTTGGTGAAATAACACCCGAAAACAAGTCCATACGCGAATACCTGTGGGTGTAAGATCCAGAGGGAAAATCTGATAGAAGCGACACAAATCGACTAAGTCGGGGCAGTAGGGAAAGCGTAAACCCTCCCTAACCTGTGAAGAATACACAGCGCTCAAGTCGCCTGGAGGGATAGTAGTTTCACCCTTAGCAACATCGGGCAACACGTCGCGAGGAAACACACCCTCAAAAATCGGATCAAGTCCAGAAGTAGATGCGTCCAGTATAAACTTCTCTCTCTCCATCCTGTTCGAGAGATATCTTATTTTTACCCCAGCTCCTTCCGCCGCTTCCGGCGTGACAGGAGTCTCGATAACAGCCTCGGCTTCCACATTCAGTGTTTTGTCCAGTAGAGCAATCATGTTGGCATCCGACTCACTACCATCATCGGAACATAAAGCAGTCGGCGGAGTAGGAATGAAATACTTACTCATGATAACAACCTCGTCGAAGGAATCACTGCAACCAAAACCACCTGCGACCTGAAAATGCAACCTACAATCAAGACAACGTTCGTTAGTTTACAAGCGACGAACATTCTACTCATAACAATCACCATGACAACATACGCCCTATGTTTACATCAAGCCCATGGATACAACGTACATAGCTGTAAACACCTAATTTTGGACCACGCGCGACACACGTGACATGTGGCGTGCTAAATGAGGAAATTTCTAAACATGTCAAGTCAAGAAGTTTTCAAGAATGGCTCCGGCAAAATTAGGATAGTTTATTTGTATTTATTATAGAAAATATTTGTTGAATATTTAGGGTATATTTTCTGAATATTTAGCATTTATTAAGAGAATAAATCAACAATATTTACTTACTAGTTAGATAACTCTAGGTTAGTATATACATGTGTCTGTCGATGTAATGGAGGGGGAAGAAAAAAAATACAAAAGTTTGAAGTTCGATTAACACAATTCCTTCGTTTGATTTATTATTATTCTTTTCAATTGTTGATTCTTGGGTTGATTGTGTTTTGATATTATATTATTATTATTATTATTATTGTTGTTGTGTGATCAAAGCAGCCATATTTTACTTCAGGATCCCATTCAGCAGCACGGCATCAACATCGTGGTCATTCACCAACCAACCAGCCAGCCATCCATCAACGTGTTGTTCCTCGACCGGTGTCTCCAAGGCTGTCGGACCTCCATCTTTGGCCTCCGACGTCACCCACCGCCCGTGTGTCTCGATCAGCTATCTCCGACTAGCATAGATTATCTCCACCTGATCCCTCACCCGGACGCCACTATCCGGTCCACCGGCGAACCTCTAAGCACCACCTTGACCACCAACCTTGTATCATCGACGACCACCGTTCAGCACAGCTCCGATCAGGTCAGACCATTTCGCTCCGACCACTATCTCTGTCGTCCGAACCGAGCTCCACTGTCGTCCAGTTCCGGGCCACCACGCCTCCGTGCCGATCCCCGATCATCTTCTCCCCTCAGTTGTCCTTCTAAGTTTTTATTTGTGTCATTATTATATTATGATTACTAATATTATTGTTAAATTTTGGTGTCCCAGCAACCGTCGTCCCTTTCCACCCAAACCCGGAGCATCGTCGGTTATCGTCATTCACTATTATCGACCGCTATCATCGATCGTCCATCCCTCCATTATTGACCCTCAATCCTAGACCATCACGCTCTCAGTCCCACACCGCACTAGACTCTCCTTGCTGCTCTCCGACGCCGGTCGAGCTTCATTGACTGCGCCCATTCTTGATCTGGTGCCACTATCGACGTTCAAGCCGCGCCGCTGCCCTTAGCTCTATAGCTACGATGAAAAACTGATTTCGGCCACCTCAGTTCAACCTCCACCTTGTAGAGTCGAGCCTTCTTGTTCACCTCCGATCAAGTCCGACGATCTCGAAGGCATCTGTGCCGCGACGCTCCCGGTTATTCCGCTGCTCCTGCCCGATGTCAGCTCCGCTCTCTGCTCCTTTGCTGCGACCGATCGCTCTGTCATCACCGCGCTCCTCCACTGTGTAATTCCCCATCCTCGCTCAACGGTTGATTTCCTCAAGCAACGTTCAAATCCCGCCACCCCACTCCTTTGACCTCCAAGACCCCGTTATACCTCGCCACTGCACGGTCCTTGTGTATCCTGCTCTCTGTCTTCAAGTCCCTCTCCCGTACAGGTATGTCTTCTTTGGCTTGTTTACTTATTAATTAATTTTAAATTATTTATTTAATAGGTTTGTATCTTTATTAACCATTAGTTTATTATTATAGTTGGGTTCAACTTTTTTAGTGTACATGGTTGTTTATTAACTAATGATAATATGGCAATTTGTGAGTAGAGTACCGAAAGGGCGAGATTATCACCACGTGTTTTAAATTCGTAATAGAACCCCCGAACTCGAATTTCTGATCGTAGACCGATTTAATACCTGGGTGTTTAATTCGTTATTCATTGAGGTAATTTAGGATTCTAGTTAGCCTAATAATTAACTAGTGGCGACTCTTTTCAAAATCCACGTTTTCAAAACGTAATTCGCCATAGGTCAGATTTTTAGGGTCCGACAATAGCAATGGATAGAGAAAAGATTCTAAGTATGGGGGCAAGTGAGCACATACTAGCGCGCACATACGAGCACGCGTGTATAGCTGTCGACATACAACGAGATGTCGGCTATCAGGAATATTTTCTAAGTGTTCAAACCATAGCATCTGTGAGCATACAACGGGATGCCGGCTGTCAGTAATATTTTCTAAGTGTTCAAACCATGGCAGCTGTGAGCATACAACGGGATGCCGGCTGTCAGGAATATTTTGTAAGTGTTCCAACAATATCAGCTGTGAGCATACAACGAGATGCCGGCTATCAGGAATATTTTCTAAGTGTTCCAACCATATCAGCTGTGAGCATACAACGGGATGCCGGCTATCAGGAATATTTTCTAAGCGTTCCACCATGTCAGCAATCAACAACCATCAACGCGCGATAAGTTGATGACAATCAACAACCGTCAACGCGCGACAAGTTGATGACAATCAACAACCGTCAACGTGCGACAAGTTGATGACAATCAACAACCGTCAACGAGCAACGAGTTGATGACGATCAACAACTGTCAACATACAACAAGTTGACGGTAGTCAACAGCTGTCGACATACAACAAGATGTCAACTTTCAAGGAATATATTATAAGTATTCTCCTATGACGGCGGTCAACGACAATCATGGTAACAAGCATTAAATATCTAAAAAATATTTGCTAAGTTTTTTATCATGGTTGCATACAACATATGAGCTCAATGAACAAGAATCAATATAACGACAGACAATTATGTCCGGACACCGGCTAACAATCAACATTGAGCATGCCAAAACATCACTCAAGCCATAGTGCAACGTGTTGACAAGATCTATAAGGAAAGTTTAACAACTTATCTCTATTTTTCCAAAATTTCCAGCACTTAGCAAAAAATTTGGCCGATTTGTGGAATTAACCTCTTGTATGAATTTTATCAAACACCTTGTGGGCATACTAGAGTAATCAATTTCAAAAAGACAATCAAGATCCAATTGAGCCTAAATAAGGTTGCGAATGTTTTAGCCATACCCGGAATTAGACTCACCCCCACGAGACAAACCCGAAAAGACGACCACCTCCCCGGAAGCCGACCACCGCCGGAGCCGGAGCCCACGCGCCTCCGCAGTCCGCCCACGCACCGCCGTGTGCTGCACCGCGTCCGCCCCTCTCTTCGCCGGAATGCCGCCAGGATGACCTTGGTGTGGTTGTGCCAAAATTTCCTAGTCTTCAAATGTGCTTAACCCCAAATTTCTCACTCCCAAGTTTTCTTCTTCTTCAAGAAAGGAGAGAGCACTAAAAGCTACTAATGGTGGAGGATTAACTAATGGATATTCTCTCTCCTATATCTATCCATCATTATCTATGGGTACATCCTAAAACTTTAATTATTTATTACTAAGTCCTCAAATATCATGTTTACATGTTGTCATCTCCTTATTTCAGCACTTAGAATTTTCTAAGTGTGCTATGACTATATGCTATGCACACATGATTTAATTCGCACATGACATGACGTGCACCTGACTCAAACACACGTTATATCATTTTAAGTGCATGATTCATATCTTTTATTATTATCACATGATTACTTGCATGATTTAATTATCAATCGTCTATTCGCATCTTTCACAATCATGCTAGCATCACGTTCATGTTGACATCATATGTCATGTTTCCATGAGGATTATCACATAAGTTCATAAACATGTGCGCATTGTTTATTGTTCACTGTTATATGTATATTTTGGTTGCGCTAATCATGTCGAAAGTTAACATACCTCCCGACAAAAATTAAAGTGGAGCGAAATCGAAGCCGTCGCGCTAAATTGTCAAACAAGCCACCCTTGAGGTCAGCTCCGAACCTAAATTGGGCTTATATCCTAGCTTAAAATAGAGTCAAGTATGGTCTGAACCGTTACTTGACTCGGGGCAAGTGTTGGATATCTGCCCAATTCGGGTTCGTATTTACATTCAGGACTTCGCAAACACGTCGAAAACCACAAACGGGTCCGAAAAACAAACACCCGAGGAACAAAACGGTCCGGACGCACGTATGCGTCCGGACCGGAACCTTCGAATTGCCCTAGGCGGATCGGACCACGCCGGATGACGAATCCGACGTGGTCCGGACCGTTAACGGGTACCGCGTGCGTCCTTTTTTATCGTCCGAACAAAGAGTAGAAGAGTTCTCCTATGCCAAACTTAAACAAACCTGACGACGGTTCATACTTTCCTTTAAACCGGCGTCGAAACCGCACAAAAACCGGGTTCGGTTCTAAGGTTGCCTATAAATAGGAGATCTTGGCCACCCATTTTGGAACATTCTCTCATTCATTCTCAAGAGATTTGGCCTAGAAGCTCTGACCTCTCTCTAGGATTTTCTCTCTCTAGACTCTCATTTAGGCATCGGAGAGGGTTCAACCAGCACCATCCCCCACTCTCCGTGCTGGTTATTGTCCTGTGTGCAGGTGACATCGCGCGAAGGAGATAAGTTTACCTTGCCGACAAGCTTGCAAAGGCGTCAACCGGCAGCAGTCAACCGTGCACAGCCGACAACCGTCAACCGCGCATCGGTCAACGGCCCCTTGCCGTCATCAAGCGATCCACTTCCGACACCCGACGTGTCCCCATACCCGAAGTGCCGAAGAGTCCAACTACTCGGTTGGATTTGGACGCAACAGTTTTTAACGAGGCAACTTTCAAAAGGGATCCATAATTGTGTACTCTTTTTCCTTCACTAGATTTTTATCCCAATGGGGTTTTTCTAGTAAGGTTTTAACGAGACACAATTCCCTTATGAACTTCCAAGGGGGAGTGTTATAAATATACAAATATGGATGTTCAATATTGTGTATATATCATATTCCTTTTTTAAATCTTTCTTATTTTGATTTTACATCCTCCAAGTCTATGTAATCTCTATATAAGGGCCCCAATGTGTGATAATAAGATCATTCTAATGTTCTCTTATATTACCTCACTACTTTCGTAACATATACAATTTTATTATGTTTTAGGAATATGAAATTTGTTACAACTACCGTAAAATTTATTTGTAATTTGTAACTTAATAAAATTCTTAATGGTGGAAGTACTTTACACTACAGTAGTAACACGATGATTACGTAAGAATTAATCCAACCGTGATTATGTTCAGTGATAAATTTCCATGGTAGGGAACTCGAACTTGTCCGATACAAACGGAATCGATCGAGGTCGCTCGATGATATCGCGATAAAGCTCATACTCCGCCTCGTAATCATGCAACTGCAGCTCGCTTTTTTGATTCGTGTGATAGTGGTGCTTTGTCAAATTCGACTTTCCAAACCCGAAAAGACTCACTTTATCGCACGTCCCTAACGCCAACATAACCGCTTGCATTCCCGACGAGTAATGAAAATTCGGCCCGTCGTGAACCGCGTTCCAGTCCTCCAACGAGTTCCCGGTCACTTCCATGAACCGTTTCGAGGAGTAGTACTTCACAATTCGCGAGCATAGTATGTCGAATCGAGGGTCGGTGATTAGGAGAGGTGGCTTGTGGGTTGAATTACAAATGGCGTGATCGAGGAAGTGAACCGCCTGACAAATGTACATGACGATTGGGACATTGCCTCCGTACGGGTGGCAGAAACAACCCGACTTTCGAGCGCAGAGGTGCAGGATATTGCTATTTACAAACGAAATCGATGTTTTAGACCCTACTCTGCGCACGTAACCATTAGTTCTGGCATTGTTTAGCCGAATTACAATCTCGTGGCTGTCGATCAGGTGGCCGTAACTGCTCTTTAGCAAAATGCCAGAGTTTCCAACCACTGCACACGATGAGTACCTGTAGGGATTTACATGTAAGTAAACTGTGTACAATAGATTTGATCCTGAAACGCATGTATTGAAGTTTGTTTTTTTAATGAGCTTTCTAAAATAAGATGTAACATTTTAATTGTTGGCTTAGTGTAACCATCTACCACATCAAACAAACTTTCACCTTTCAACTAATTTTCGTGTCATTACAGGTCGTAGTGGTCTAATGTTTAAAAATAGTTACTTTCACATGGTTAAGTTTCAAGTTTGAAACTCTTCAAGCCTTCAAGGGTATAACTTTAACGTGTCCCGATTAAGATGATATGTCATACCGCGCCAGATATATAAGGATGCACGTTAAAAAACTGTCCAAGGTTTACCCTATGTTAAAATTAGGTGTCTGAAGTTTGAAATGTTAAAATAGGCTGTCCCAAGTTTCAATTTTGTTGAAATTTGGTGTCTTTGTGCGTCTAATCATCTTTATTCCATCATTTTCATCAACCCACCAACCCACTCATAATCCATCACTCTTTACTTTTCACAAAATCGTCAAATTTCACCTAAAAATTGAACATTAAAAAAAAGTTTCTAGAAGAGTGGTGTAGAGCCATTTTCCAAGGACAATAGAGCGAGATTTACTTGCCCGGATGTGACCAACTTTTTAGATGACGGTCCCGGCAAGATGACGAGAAGGGAGTGTGTATGAGAGTTCGAATTTGACAGACGGTTTCGTCGGAATTGACTTCTTTAAAGTAATCACACCGAGACACCAAATTTCAACAAAAATGAAACTTGGAACAGTCCATTTTAATATTTTAAACTTCAGACACCTAATTTTAACATAGGGTAAACCTTGGACAGTTTTTTAGTTATTAACCCTAAAATTAATGAGTCGGTATCTTGACTATAACAAGTTGGTAGTGGAGCTACGTTAATGTTGTAAATGCATAAGCTAGTTTATTTACCATGAAATTAATTAATAGGTACAAAACCCAACCCATAAATAAGAGAGAGGCTCATTCAATTTATTACTTTTTGAAAGAAAAAATAATAATTTCGTGTTAGTTTTTCATTTACATCAAAACCAATAAAAATTCATCCTTCCTCATAGTAACTACCATACCTCTTGTCGGAGACAGGGAGTTGCCGGTATCGGTCAAGTGGGTGTTTCACTAGCTTTACTAAATCAAGCATTATGTCGTCTTGGAATCTTCTGCTCTTATTCCATATCTGTAAATTCCTCCTGAACTCTACCAAATAGGGGTTAATCGTGGCTTTCATGGTTACGTGGCGTTCCTTGGCAGTTCTCGACAGCGGCAAGCGGCCATTGACGCGATACCACGTGGCGAATGTACGGTATTGGAAATAGCGGGTTCTCTTGCCGTCCAGCAGCTTCTCAGTGTCCTTGTTGAACTTAGCTTCGCCGAGATCGGTCTCTGCGAATCTGAGGATGGTTGAGGTTAAAACCGGCCGAGGCGGCGTGAAGCTCAGGCGTAAACGGCGGGTGTCGAGGTCGAAGGGGCTGAAGCCACGGCGGAGTAGGGCCCGGTATGTGAGGAAGACGCCAAATGTAAAGAGCAGCAGGAGGTTGAACAGAGGGCGGGGCGGCCGTTTCATTGGCTCCGGTGGAGATCGACCGATATATAGTTTAAAGACGGCAAAAGGGGATTTTGAATGGAACGACAATGACAGACTGGACTAGCTAGTTGACATATATATATATATATATAGGGATTAAAACCAAATTGGTACCTAAGATAACACTCCAAGACGAATTGGCATCCGAGATGATTTTTGTGACAAATTGGTAACCGGGATAATTCAGGTGTTGCACCGTCAATAAATTCATTAGTTTTTTACAGAAAGGGTCCCGTGCGTCGCACGTGACTAGTTTTGACCGAACTTAAAGAAACAAATGACCCGAAAAGACGATAATACCCTTAACAGTAAACATAATCAGTCGCCTTTCTACATTGTCGATTTCTTGAAGAATATATATGATCCTCGTCGGCCCTTATTATCAAGCTTCATTCATATCCTCTGCCCCGGCTCCGATAGCGACAGAAAAATTGTTCTCTCTCTTCCCCACCGATTCATTGCGTTTTGGTGGTGCAGAGCAGATCCCCTCTTCTCTTCTATTCTTTCTCCTCTCGTCCTGAATCATTTCTTGTGACCGCAGATTGCGACTTCCAATCTTCTTCCTGGATCGCGTCTTCTGTGCTCTCTGCAAGCTGTAAATGGGGATGAAAGATCTTATCCATATGCCTCACTAAGAAATCTTATTCGGAAACAATCTTTGGTTACGCTTTTCCAACGTTTCTTTGGATAATATTGGCGCCTGATGTGATCTGAGAATAATAATGGTGCAATTTTGAGCTGCTTAGTGATTTGAACTCGATGTCATTTGGATCTCTTAATTATCTTGTGCCAGCTAACTTTCTTAATGGGAAAGTAAGAAGGTGGTTTAGCTACCAAGCCTGTAAAATTGAATCTGGTTGTCGCACATTATTAAGTTGGAAGGAAATCACGAAATTAACTACTTAAATCAACTTCTTTTACATTTGAAAAGCAATTCCCTCCTTGTGCAAGTGATTTACCTGCTAATGGAATGGTTGAGTTAGAAAGCATTTTACTTCCTTATAAGATCATGGATTCTGATACACATAAATCAGCTATCATCTTTCCATAGGTCTCCAACACTGTGAAGTGAATCATAAGCTTCTTCAACTGTACTTGGAAAATTGAGAATTCTGGGGATTCTATCAAAACGATGTCGTAGCTTTCATTGCAGGCGACTTCCTTCTTCTGTACATCCCACATGATCGATACTGTGGAGCGACCACTATACCCTCCTCCCATCAACCGGTACACTTCTTTCAGATTCCAACATCTGTTTGCTTTGTAAATTCCTGGGAGGATCGAATAACTGAGACCAAAACGGCGTCTTTGAGACCCTTGAGTGCGTGAACGATTAAGGCGTGGTGGCCCACGGGCAGGGCAGACCGACGTATAAATGGAGGCTGCTCGGACGAGGATTTTGACCCGAGGCGGAGAAGAGTAGGGAGGAGGGATTGGTGGCGCGAAACTTGGGGGACGGCCGGGAGTAACCGCCGGTGGGGTCAGATGGAGCGAGTTGCGACATCATGAAGCGCCACGTAGTGGTCCAGGCGGTGCATACGGTGGAGATGAGCAGTCCCGACGGGAAAATAAAGGGGTTTTCTAATTTTATTATTAGAGGGTATTTTAGTCATTCCATCTTAACATAAATTTTGAATTTCGGTCAAAAATGGTCACGTGCGACGCACGTGACCTTTTCCGTCAATAACTAACGAAAAATCTGACGGTGCAATACCTGAGTTAACTCGGGTACCAATTTGTCACAAAAATCATCTCGGGTACCAATTCGTTTTAGAGTGTTATCTCAGATACCAATTTGATTATAATCCATATATATATATATATACTAGTTACTAACCCCGCGGATCGCGGATAACAGACGGGGAAACAAATACATGTTAAAATACTTTATTTGTTCTAGTTTTAAGATATAAAATTATATAAACAAATTTTTATAAAGTAAATATGTTTTAAGGAAATTATATGATTTATATAAGTTAAAATTTATTAATTTTAAAATGAGGTACTAAAAAAAAGGAAAATATATTTAAATGAGATTTTTTTTTTTTGGCCAAAATTTAAATGAGATTTGAGAAATTAAAGTTCATTTAAATTTTATTATAGACATTGACGGATTAAATTATTTTAACCATTTTACTGCATAATTTTTTATTATGAAATTATAATAATAATAGATAAATATATTTGATTGATACAAAATTTATGAAAATAATAATAATGTAAGTGTGTTTAAATATACATATTTTGTTTATTTATATATTTTAGTTTATATACGGTTTTTTAGTCTAATATATTATTTTTTACTTAAATAGTTTTTTTATAGAACATATATGTGGTTATATATATTTTCTATTTTATTTATATAATGTATATTTTTTAAACACACATATATATATATATATGTGTGTGTGTGATTTTTTTCTTAAATAAATTCGTTTATTTATAATTTAAATTTATAAATTCATTTTTAAATATTTATAAATTTTTTATGACGTGTCGTTTCACATAGGTGACGACCTCAGAATCTTCTCTATATAATTGCATATGTTTGTCTTTTAAATAAAAAAAAATTTATTTACTTACTTTATTACTTTGTGATGATTACTTTGTGAAGAGAGTTTCTTTATTTTGTGTTGAGACTAAAATAAGAGTTTTTTTTTTTTGCAATTAACTAATATTTTATATCTAACTTCTTAGATGTGTGATTACATCAAAAAGCGAACACATTTTTCTATTGTTTATTATTATATATATTGCTTACTATACAATATATTTATATATATATATATATATATATATATATATATATTTAAAGTATATATCATGAAGTTGTATTTGTGTTTATTTATTTACTTTTAATTAAATTTATGTTTGCTTTTTTTAACCTAATATATATTTATTATTATATTATATTACATTATAATTTTATTATTATATATATAGCTTACTATATAATATAAATTTTTCGTATTTTATTTTAATATGTTTTGGTAAATTCAATTGTAAATCAAGTGAAACATTAAGGGCATGTTTGATTGCATGTATTAGCTAATACAAGTATTGGTTAAGCATCGACTAAGATATTCTAATACATGCTAAGCTAATATAATGTTTGGTGAATCATGTATTAGGATATCCTAATTCAATGTTTGGATGAACTTTGTATTAGGATATCCTAATACAATGACTAAAAGACCTAAATGTCCCTAAATAGATATGTACATTTTTTTAATTATTATAATAATTGAAATCTGGCCGGTGGTCGCCGGAGTCCGGCCGGGTTCGTCGGAGTCCGTTCGGAGCTCGCCGGTAGCCAATGTTATGAGCCAAAATGGGTGTAGTTATATATTAAGTAAGGTTAGGGGTATTTTGGTCATTAGGTATTGTGTATTAGCTAATACATTATTTTTTGATTGAGTATTCGCTAATACTATAGAAATGAGTATTCGCTAATACTTATGTATTAGCTAATACCAATACCAAAGCAAAACAAACAAAGTATTAGCTAAGACATCTATTAGTATATCCTAATACATGCAATCAAACATGACCTAAGAGACGTAAACACTTTTAAATTGAGGAAAATAAATTACCTTAACCAATAACATAATAAATTAATAATTACTACATCGCACGCAACTGCATCTGACAGAAGGTCTTGCATGCTCGTAGCTTCTTCCTAGTCAAAGAAATTTATGTTTGATACATGTGTAATCACACTCCGGCGACCACCCGGGCTCCGGCGACCCCCGGCCGGACTTCAATTATAATAATAACTAAAAAATGTACATATATATTTAGGGGCATTTAGATCTTTTAGTTGTTGTATTAGGATATCCTAATACAAAGTTCCTCCAAACATTGTTTTAGGATATTCTAATACATGATTCAATCAAACATTGTATTAGCTTAGCATGTATTAGGATATCTTAGTCGGTGCTTAACTAATACATGTATTAGCTAATACATGCAATCAAACACGCCATTAAGATTTGCAAGTATGATTTAAAGAACCAATTAAAAATATCATCAACATGGTTTATAAATACAATACATGTAAGTGAAAATACGGAAAACAACAAACCTTGGAAAGTGTAAATTACAGATGATCTGAGATTACTATTCCTTAATCAACATGCAATTACCATAAGAAATACATATGCAAGTTATCACTCTAGTACAATTTACATGCATGATATCGAAGAAAATTATAAAAAAAATTGATGTTCATAGAAGATCTAATTTTCTATATTATTAACCGTAAGTAAAATGATTTAGATAATTTCATGGTTTTGTTGTTGTGCTCACTAGTGCAATACTTTTTCGATCTAGAAAACATATGAAACTAACCTTTAACTTCTTCCATGTTAATCACACTGCGAAAATAACAAAACCCTCCTATCATGCAAACAGCTGGCAGACCACCATTTATTTTTACCTGTGAACATGTCATTCGTTATATTAAATCCCCATATATGCATTAAGATTTAAGAATATCACGGAGGGATTGAATTAAAAAAGGGAAGGATACCAAACCAAATTCACATACCTTGTTCCACTCCGGAGTTAATGGTGATGTATGGTTGGTTCTCCACGCTATATATATATATATATAAAATATGTTCTATATTAGGTTTCCTATAAATCTTATTCAAGTAATTTAGCTATATAATATTATTCAAGTAATATGCTTAAATTATGGTATACAATATTATACTGTGAAATTTTTAACATTTGTTTGATATAATATATATACAGTGATGATATGGCGCCTTATGTATTCCGCAACAAAATTGTATAGATTTACTATTTAAATGGAAACTTTTAATTATTAGTTTCTTTATTTTACGTAGAGACTAAAATAAGAGATAAAAAATTTCTTAATTTACATCCAATCAATATTTAATGTCTAGATTTATAGAGCTCCAATTAAATGCCAATTAAATTAGGAAACGCTGACTGGGCGAACTGTCCACGTGTCAGTCAGAGGGCCTCCGTATCCGAATTATTATATATATATATATAAACACGTAATCTATTGTATTTTATACTAGATACATATTCAAGTTACTTGTGTGTGCATTGTAATACTAAGCATCTATCTATATATAATATAATCTCAAATTGTTTTACATATGAACGACACATAACATTTTTGTAACTTAAGCATGAACCCTAAGGCTAAATTGACATAACCATGGTCCGTCACATGGCTAGGTCGGACCATTGGTAGGGTCGCCGGACCAATTGGGTCAATTTGACCCTAAGGCTAAATTGGCCTAGCCATGGTTCGACTCATGACTAGGTCAATTTAGCTCTAGGGTGCGGTTGGAATGTTTAGGGGCTAAATTACAAAACTAAAAAGTTAGAACAATAAATTTGAGGACTAAACTGAACAAATTAGAAATTTGGGGTTAGGCATGTGCAAGTCAAGTGATTATTTAACGGTCAAACTTAACTATTGACTAACGGATGCACCAAAAGTGTACAAACTGCAAACATATTGTACCAAAAGTATACAAAATATAAAATGTTGCACCAATAGCCAAATCGTGAAACACGTTGTACCAAAATACCTATTAACCCCCTAAAACAAACCTTAAGAAATTAGAAACAAAATTTAATAGATATTTTTTTTTCTAGAATTGAATACATATAAATAAATATAATTATCAATATATTTACCTCAAAATTATGTGTCTCCAACAGTAAGTCGATCCAGGATTCACACTCTTGCACCTCAGTTCGATTTTCGACCCGCCTCTGCATGCTTCCAACAGAATCGATTTGTGTCTCCACCTCCTCACATTTATTCACCTCCGAGTTTATGAGAATGCCTTGTGACAGAGAGTTTGTTGAGATGATATTTTCATAAAGTTTTTTTTAGTTATTTGGATATTGTTGCATTTTAAACAACTATATTTTAAAGAGGACTTTGTATAATGTATTATTTATTTATATGGTTTAGGAATATGATCGGTTTATATTTTATAGGATGTAAATTAGTATGTATTTGGAATACGACGTGACATGTTTCATTGGCTGATAAAACTGACGTGTCGGCTAGAGGTTTACTCTCATATTTTCTCACAAACAGAATTAATGTTAGTAAGATATTATGGACATGTATCTTCATCTTCACGTGCGATAGATGATCTCTCTAATAAATAGGATGGCGTTTTTTTTTAAGAAATGAACTAGTAGTGACGATTCTAGATTCATCATGTTACATGATATTCAGATTCTTATATAATAGGATGACGTCGATTAATTTTTTTTTTTTTTGCCAAGAAAAATATTATTCAATAAGCGGAATTAAGGGGGGGATATGTTCCTGGTCCTTTACAATTAAAGACAATAGAGAGGGCGGGGATGCAAGAACCCAATTATTAAAACACGACCTCTTCCTAGATTGGATTGCAATCCAATTAGCACATGCATTAGCATTACGCGGTATGAAATACCATCTGATTTCTTCCAATGATGAAGCTTTCGATAAAATGACCTGAAGTCGATCCTTTATCCTCCAGTTAACCTCTTTTGTTCGATTATCAAGGAACTCAATCACCTTTTTGGAGTCAGATTCAATCATCACCTTTGTCCAACCATGTTCAATCGATAATTGGACCCCACTGTGGATAGCTTCGACCTCAAGCTTCAAGCTGTCACCCCATTCTTTGAAATCATTTAACCCGCCCATTACTAACCCTCTCTTATCTCTTGCAATGCATCCTATTCCACATGTACCAGTTTTGGGCTCCCAAGATCCATCGCAGTTGATTTTCACGAAATTGTCTGGTGGTGGTCTCCACGTTCTAATGTCGCTGCTTGCATCGTTAATGGGGTCCTCCGTCATTTCTGTCACGTTCTGTGATTGATTTCGAGCTTGAGCTCGGGATCTCGCTGTCCAGAATTCACTGAGGTCTACCCTAGTTGTTGAGATAACATGGTGTACATTAGGGTTTCTTTGGTCATGCATGGCCTTGAATCTTTCCTTCCAGATTGCCCACGCTACTGCCCCAACTAGTGCCCATCTTTTCCTCCTTTCTTCCTTGGTCTGTAAAGGCCCCTCCTTTATTGTCGCCAACCATTCTGGAACACTGTCAGCAGATACATGGTCGGGTCTTACATTCAGCACTTCGAACCAGACTGGTCCAGTCCATTCACAACTAAACAGCATGTGGGTCGTGGTTTCCTCCATATGACAAAACGGGCATTTGGGATCGACATTCATTCCACGTCGTTGGAGGCTCTTCTTGACAGTTACAGCGTTTGATAGCAATTTCCAGACGAAAAATCGAATCTTTGGCAATGCATTCATCGCCCACACCTCCTTCCATTTAAGTGAATGTTGTCCGCTATGGCTTCCTTGCAGCAGCTCCTCTCCTTGTGTGCTAGGGCTCGTGATTTGTCTGTAAACTGAACCCACATTAAGGTCTCCGTTCATCCTTCCTAGACTCCTCAGGTAGTGGAGTGCGCTGAATAGAAGTTTGCTGTGTCTCAGTCAGGAATTGACTGATGTGGTCGAGGTGTCATTGTTGTGGAGAGTTCGTGATTAAGCTCGTCACCATTACTCCAAGGTGGCCTATTGGGAGCTCGTCCGGAGGCAGGATTCTGAAATTTGAAATCTCCGGAACCCATGCATCTTTGAATACTTTAATGCTTTGGCCATCACCGACCTTCCAATAACCATTGTCTTTTAACACATCTCGTCCAGCTAGTAACCTAGACCATGCCCATGAAGCACGTGACCCTGCCTCTAAGAGGTTTATTCTTTCGAAATAAATACCCTTGAGTATGGTTGAACAATAATCATTAGGGTTTTTGAGAAGTCGCCACACCATTTTCGCCAAAAGTGCCATGTTAAAAGCTTGAAGCTCCCTAAAACCGAGGCCACCGCACGCTTTGGGTTTAGTGAGTGTTGACCAGCTTCTCCAATGGATTTTTCTTTCACCACCTCGTTGCCCCCACCAAAATTGGGCCGTGAAAGCATTTATATCCGCACACCATGTTTTTGGTAAGAGGAATAGACTCATCGTATAGGTAGGGATCGCTGTAATCACCGATTTAATCAATACCTCTCTGCCCGCGTTGTTCAGCAACAAGAATTTCCATCCACTGATCCTCGTTATGATTCTGTCTTTCAAGTGCCCGAGAGCCTCTTTTTTTTTATCTGCCTTAAATGGTTGGAAGGAAGAGGTATTTCCCCGGATTTCGCGTTGCCCGGACGCCTAGTGCTTCCCCGACTCTCGTTTTTGTCTCCTCTCCTACATTTGAACCGTAGTAAACACTAGACTTCTCGAAGTTGATTGCTTGACCAGAAGCAGTGTAGTACTCAAGCATGATAGCTTTAAGGTTCATCACATTTTGTGCAGAGGCGTTGAGAAGAATATCGAGTCGTCGCAAAAAAGAGGTGGTGTATACTCGGGCATCTTCTTTTCATTCGAATTCCTTCAATTTCTTGCCCTTCAACTGCATTAAGGATTCTTCTTGACAGTACATCGGCCACTAAAATGAATAGATAAGATGACAGTGGATCACCTTGTCTAATTCCTCTAGTCGGCTTGAAAGGTTGCATTCTCTTGCCATTTAGCATGATTAGGTATGTAACTGATGTGACACATGCATGTATCCATTGCACCCATTTCGAACAAAAACCGAGTTTGGTTAAAACGGCCATGAGAAAGTCCCACTCCACTCGATCGTACGCTTTCTGCATATCAACCTTTATTGCACATTCCTCCCTCCGCGTGTTCCCCCGAGTTTTAAATAGTGAAACGCTTCATGTGCAACTATAATGTTGTCCTATATTAGTCGACCCGAAACGAATGCGCTTTGGAACGGGGTTATCATGTCTCCCAGAAAGGGTTTGAGTCTATTCACGATGACCTTAGAAATGATCTTATAGGAAAAGTTGCATAGACTGATTGGTCTGAATTGGCTCGGTGATCGCGGGTTTTGTATCTTGGGGATGAGAGCAATGTCGGTATACCCCATCTCCGAGGATAACACTCCTGTACGAAAGAAGTTCCTGGTCATTTCGAGCACATCTTTGCCGACACTTTTCCAATAATGTTGAAAGAAAAGACCCGGGAAGCCGTCTGGACCCGGGGCTCTAGAACCGCCCAGTTGGAAAGCCGCAACCCTAACCTCTTCAATAGATACATCAGCTGTTAGTTCTTCATTCACCGCGTCACTGACTTGGGTCGGGATTCTCTCTAGCACTGCCTCCCAGCTTCGAGGACCCGAAGATGTAAAGAGGTTGTTGAAAAAAGCAGTCAGGTTGTCACCAATCTGTGCCTCATCTTCTATAATGGTGCCGGAGGATTCCTCAAGCTGTGTGACCTTATTTCGTCACCTTCGATCGATCGTTGTCATATGGAAAAATTTGGAGTTACAATCTCCAAAATTTAACCATTTAACAAGTGATCTTTGTCGCCAAAATATTTATTCCCGCTTCCATAGGTTACCCAATTCGACACTAAGACGCTTCTTTTCTTCAAAATTTTGTTGTGATTGGGTCGAACCATGGCTAGGCTAATGTTAGTAAGATATTATGGACATGTATCTTCATCTTCACGTGAGATAGATGATCTCTCTAATAAATAGGATGGCGTTTTCTTTAAAAAATGAACTAGTAGTGACGATTCTAGATTCATCATGTTACATGATATTCAGATTCTTATATAATAGGATGACATCGATTACTTATTACTCGAAATAGGCAATAAGAGTCTATTTATCTAAATAAATATCTTAGATGACATCTCTTTTTTTATACATACTATATAATTGTGCCATATCATCACCATTAAGTAATTTGTTTGGATTTTATATATCTATGAATTTTATTAATTTTTCTTATATTGCATTTTTGTTCGTTTCTTTTAATATCAATTAATAATTTTGGCTTTTAATTCATTTATTATGTTTCTTTTAATGTCAATCAATAATTTAGATTTAGCAAAAAAGTTTCTTTTTTACAAAATTCGGCAGTTTTATTAGGCTTTTAATATCATTAATTATTTAATAAAAATGAAAACTATGAAATGTGAAAAACCTGCTTGTTTGTAAACAAAACTAATACCCTACTTGCATGCCTCTTTTAAGTTTTTTTATGTTTCTTAGAGCACCCACGATAGTATTATAAAAATTGTATTCTTTAAAGTTGTCACGTAGATATTTATGTACACTTTAAATAATACATAAAGTTAAGACAAATATAATAATATTTGCTCTCCAATCGTTTTACTTAACTATATTTCTTAAATATATTTATTATTAAATTTTTCAACAACCACCAATAAAACATTAGTATTAATTATAAAATGATTTAATTTATAATTAAACAATGGTTAAGAGCATCCACAATGGTAACATTTTTGTAACTTAAGCATGAACCCTAAGGCTAAATTGACATAACCATGGTCCGTCACATGGCTAGGTCGGACCAGTGGTAGGGTCGCCGGACCAATTGGGTCAATTTGACCCTAAGGCTAAATTGGCCTAGCCATGGTTCGACCCATGGCTAGGTCAATTTAGCTCTAGGGTGCGGTTGAAATGTTTAGGGGCTAAACTGCAAAACTAAAAAGTTAGGACAGTAAATTTGAGGACTAAACTGAACAAATTAGAAATTTGGGGTTAGGCATGTGCAAGTCAAGTGATTATTTAACGGTCAAACTTAACCGTTGACTAACGGATGCACCAAAAGTGTACAAACTGCAAACGTATTGCACCAAAAATATACAAAATAAAAAATGTTGCACCAATAGCCAATTCGTGAAACGTGTTGTACCAAAAGACCTATTAACCCCCTAAAAGAAACCTTAAGAAACTAGAAAAAAAAATTTAATAGATTTTTTTTTTCTAGAATTGAATACATATAAATAAATATAATTATCAATATATGTACCTCAAAATTATGTGTCTCCAACGATAAGTCGATCCAGGATTCGCGCTCTTGCACCTCAGTTCGATTTTCGAGCCGACTCTGCATGCTTCCAACACGCGATTTGTGTCTCCACCTCCTCACATTTATCCACCTCCGAGTTTATGAGAATGCCTTTGTGATAGATAGTTTGTTGAGATGATATTTTCATCAAGTTTTTTTTAGTTATTTGGATATTGTTGTATTTTAAGTAACTATATTTTAAAGTGGACTTTGTATAATGTATTATTTATTTATATGGTTTAGGAATATGATCGGTTTATATTTTATAGGATGTAAATTAGTATGTATTTGGAATACGACGTGACATGTTTCATTGGCTGATAAAACTAACGTGCCGGCTAGAGGTTTTCTCTCATATTTTCTCACAATCAGAATTAATGTTAGTAAGATATTATGGACATGTATCTTCATCTTCACGTGAGATAGATGATATCTCTAATAAATAGGATGGCGTTTTTTTTTTAAGAAATGAACTAGTAGTGACGATTCTAGATTCATCATGTTACATGATATTCAAATTCTTATATAATAGGATGACGTCGATTAATTATTACTCGAAATAGGCAATACACGTCTATTTATCTAAATAAATATCTTAGATGACATTTTTTTTATACATACTATATATATATCATCACCATTAAGTAATTTGTTTGGATTATATATATCTATGAATTTTATTAATTTTTCTTATATTGCAATTTTGTTCGTTTCTTTTAATGTCAATTAATAATTTTGGCTTTTAATTCATTTATTATGTTTCTTTTAATGTCAATCAATAATTTAGCTTTAGCAAAAAAGTTTCTTTTTTACAAAATTCGGCAGTTTTATTAGGCTTTAAATATCATTAATTATTTAATAAAAATGAAACTATGAAATGTGAAAAACCTGCTTGTTTGTAAACAAAAATAAAACCCTACTTGCATGCCTCTTTTAAGTTTTTTATGTTTCTTAGAGCATCCACAATAGTATTATAAAAATTGTATTCTTTAAAGTTTTCGCGTAGATATTTATGTACACTTTAAATAATACGTAAAGTTAGGACACATATAATAATATTTGCTCTCCAATCGTTTTACTTAACTATATTTCTTAAATATATTTATTATTAAATTTTTCAACAACCACCAATAAAATATTAGTATTAATTATAAAATGAATTAATTTATAATTAAACATTGGTTAAGAGCATCCACAATGGTATTACATGATATTACTTAAATGTGAGTTCAACATATTTTTTTATGTAAAATGTATAAAAACGTGGTACAATGGTTTTTCATAGTATTCCCTAAAACTGGGACCCACCAATTTTTACGTAACATATTCCTTAATCTTAAGGAATGCACTATGTATTACATAACCAATTTTTTATTATAAATTAATTAATTTTATAATTAATGTTAATATCTTATTGGTGGTTGTTGGAAAATTTAATAATAAAATATATTTAAGGAATATATTTAAGTAATACCATTGCAGAGAAAATATTGTTTACGTGTGTACATATATGTCTATATGACAACTTTAAAAAAAATGATTTCTGTAAAACCACTGTGGATGCTCTTATGTAATACATAGTGCATTCTTAAAATTTAATGAATAAGTTATGTAAAAATAGGCGGGTCCCACTTTTAAGAAATACTATGTAAAACCAGTGTAACACGTTTTTATACAATGTACATAAAAAAAAGTGTTAAACTCACATTTAAATAAAACTATGTAATACCATTGTGATGCTCTTATGCTTCTCTTTCACTTTGGCGTTTTGTTCCAGTTATACACATCTTCCTCCGTCGGATTGCCAATTGCATCTATTCTATAAAATAATATAACTTACATGAAATTTTTCTTATTTTTTACTTATCATAGAATTACGTCATGTTAACACTGAACAATTTAATTAGAATATAAATATGTGAATTTTTATTCATTTTTCTTATATATTGGATTTATCGTCGTTCTTCATATTATTCCGTTGTATGGTTCTTGCTTTTGGACCACTACAAAATTCACGTTCAAGTGAAGTTGTTCCCAGCCGCTTCCTATAGTCACTGGTAATATGATCATTCCTAGCGGGTAGGCTGTGACTCATGCGAATCCCACTAGTGGAAAATCGTATGGCATCAGATCTCTTTTAGTCTTCCCCAACTCTTTCAGAACTTGAGCATGCAATATGTCTGTGGAGCTTCCTCCATCAATCGTGATTCTTCTGACATAGAACTCCCCTATTTTGAGTGTTACTATAAATGCATCATTACAGGAAAACACAACGTGTTCTATGTCCGCGCCTGAGAATTGGATTATTTTCTCAATTTCCGGTCGTGGTTTCTTTCCCCATGTGGGTGTTTCACCTACTTGGGAAGCATACACCTCTCTTGTGTTAGACGACTCTCCTCCAGCCGCTGGACCCCCATGTTTTAAGTTGATTGTTCCAGTTTTTGGAGGAGGAGGGTTGTTTTCCACATTCTCCTTACCTTTTTCTTTTGTGGGTTGCCTTGGCGGTGGACTCCTTGACCTCTCCTCTTCCTCTCACCATTTATGAAGTTCTTCAAATTACCATGTTGGACATTTCTCTCTATATCCCTTTTCAAATCATAACAATTGTCAGTGTGATGCCCCCACGCCCCGCGGTATTCACACCATTGATCATGGTGATGTCCCATTGGTCCCTCATGCTTTCTCGTTGGAGGTTTCCATAGCTTCAGTTTCTTCATTTCCTGTAGGATCACCGAGGGCTCCCGTATTAGGGGGTGAATGTGATGCTATGTATGCTTATTTGCCTTTGTGGCTCATTGATTATCATTCCTCCCTACGGGCTTTACTCCTGTGTTTTCTGAATTTAGGGGGGGGGGGGGGGGGGGCTTGAGGTGGCTTGTTTTTCCCTACTTTCCCCGCTTCTGTGTCATGCATTGTCATGTTCCTTTTGGCATGACGGTTTGCTCTTGACCTTTCTAGGTCCATGTAATCCTTAATTTGTTCCGCTAGTTCCTCCATTGTTTGCACATGGGTAACTTCGACGTTGTCTGAGAGCGACGCTCACATCCTTATAAAGGCTTGTATGACCTCTCCCTCTGATAATTCTGTAGTTATATCATTTATGTTCTGATTGAATATTGTACAATAGCTCGCCAAGCTCTCATCGTATTCTTGTTTGACATCATCCAAGGTCGAGTCTCCTTCGAGTAACTGTATTTCACCCAAGTGGTGTTGTATGAACTTGTTCTTCAAATCCATCCATGAGGCTATGGATGCTTGTGGAAGGCCGAAAAACCAGTACGATGCATTACTCATGAGACTGGTTGGGAAAAGTAGTGCAAACTGATCATCTTCTGCAGTTCTACCAAGGAGGGATGATTATTGTTTTTGGATATGTTGAATTGGATCCCCGCTTCCCTCATAGTCTGGTATTGGTGTTAGCACTACTTCCCTTGGAAGTATTTTGTTGAGCATGGGTGTGATGCACGATCTCGCAACTTGTGCATTGCTATTATTTTTTTTATTATTTGAGTATTTTTGCTATTATTGCCTCCACCTGCTCTACTGTTAGTAAGATCGGCTTTGTATTTGGTACATGCTGGGGCGGTGGTGGAGCTTACCCATGATTAGGGTAGTTTTGGTAGTGGTGTTGGTAGCTTGCATTCATTGGAGGAGTCCATTGTTCCCGACCATTGCGTGAAGTTGTGAATGTTCGATTTTGACCGCCAATTGACTGTGGAACTGGTGGGGGTGTTTGATTTCGGGGTGCTTCATGCCCCATTTGAGCTCGTATCCTTCCCCCCCCCCCCCCCTTTATACAAAAAGTCCTCCAAAGTGGCCATTAGTTCAGGGGTAATGCCTTGATGTTTATGCACTTTTTGTGGTTGGGCTTGGGGTTGAAGTAGTGACATATTTACTCTTGGTTGGGGTGGTGGGACATCAGGCCTGGGTTGGGCTGTTGATGATGACTCCCCTTCTTCCAGTATAACCTCATTCCTCAATGGTTTGTCCCTTCTGTTGTTGGCCTGTTGGTGGAAGGGCATTGACGCTGGTAGCCCCCGGCTTGACTTCCCTGTTGGTTCTTGCTTGATGACATTGATCTTAGAAAGTAAGCCACATATTTTTGTTCGAATCACGCTAGACGCCACCAATGTTAAATCTTGTGCTCTCATGGAGTGACCTCTGTTGCACTTCTCCACTTCTCGTAACGCTCCTTCTCTCAATCACCTCCAAGAAGGGGTAGACTAGGGGGTGACCCGGTGAACCCTCTCTGATGCTTAAGTAAGTCTCAGTTTTAGAGTGATAAATTAAGAAAGTATTCAAGAGAGAGAGCTTAAAAACCTGAATGAGGGAAATGATGGAGTACTTATAGGAACTTGTATTTAATCCCATTTAGGATAAGGTTATCTCGGTTTAATCACGGATAAGTTATACTAATCTTGTTTGGCAACTGGATATCGAGAGTATCGCGTTTGGAATCGGGGTCGATTGGTCCGAACAAGTCGACCCCCACGTCGTCGGCTCGACCTATTATCAACAAGTCGACCCGACGACTTGTTACAAGCAAGTCTGCTAGTTCTTGGGTTTTTTTTTTTATAAGGGATACAGATCTCTTGCCCAACTCTCCATACCCCAGACCGTGTCTCACCGTTAAGATCTTAACACTGAGTGTAATTAATTTTGTATTTTTTTTTTCTAAAACAATATTGAGATTGGTGAACCCTAAAATGAAAATATTAAATGTAAGGACACATGTCAATATCTAAATGGTGATGCACGATTTGGGACATAAAATGTAGTGCGGGTAATCTGAATCCCTTTATTAGTGGGTGTGGTCTACCTTTAGACGACGTTCAGGGTTCTGAGTTGAAGTGTAACCCGCCTAGTGACCGAGTAGGAGGTTAATCTTAGAAATTAGGTGTATATCCATCAATGTCGATCTGCAAGGCGAGTTCGAGACTGACACGATACCCGCCCCGCACAATTAACAACTTATGGTAGAGTTTATAAAACAAGTTAGGTTTTTTAATTAATTGAGTTGGTTGCCTAAAAGTTTGTTATACATTAGACACGTAAACTCACTATGTAAACCATGAAAAAATTATTTTATTATGTTTTTATAAAATAGAGTATACTTGGTAGGAGTAGAATAGAGAAAATTTCAACCGGAAGAACGTGCCAAACAACATAAGCAAGGATTATAAGTTTATAACATTGTTGTTACCGAGGTAAGATATAATAATGGCTATTATAATGCAGATAATTAAATTACGGGTTATATTGAAAAGGTCTTAGAATTTACATGGACCCCACACGAAATACCCATCCCAAATCTCCTAACCCACCCCAAGTCTAACAACAACCACCGAGCGGCGGAGACACAGACCGACCGCCGGCCGCCAGCACATCAACAAATCACACAGAAGGATACCAAATTACGAACGTACAGATCTTGATCGGTTTTTCATAACTTCTCCAGCTTCTCAGCTTTTATGAGGGGATTGGCCTTGGAGATCTGCTCTCTCCCCATGGATTTGTAGTCGAATCCGCAGGCGTGCTGCTCCGGATATCTGTGAGCACCGCAGAAAGTCATCTCGCACCTGCACTTGAACCCCGTGAGTCCCACGCGCCGCCTGCAGGTCGAACAACGGTTAGATGGCTGCTGCGTTGGTGGCGCCGCCCCCGCCTCCTTGTGTTCCCCAAGCACCGTCGGGTTCTTCTCTTCGATGACATGTGGTGACGAAGGTAACGAGATGGGAGAGGAAGAGGAGGAGCTTAGGGTTTGGGTGAAGGCGAGCTTGGCGTTGGAAGACTGCTGCTCCTTGATCTGCAAGTCACGGTAGCATTTAGAGCAGAGATCTTGCGTCGCAGGGCTGCCGAAGAAGCCGCAGTTGTTAGCGCATAGTCGCGGAGCCTGACATCGGTGCTCTTCCGCCATATCTCTCTTCCACCGGAGATGCAAACCACAACTGGAGACAAATCGAAATCGGAGTCAACTAACAAAAACCAATCAAATCAGAATCAACAAAATTAAGATGAGTTAGATGTGCAAATTAGATACCCAGAGTCCTTGACCTGGATTCGCGATGGAGGAGGAGGAGGGTCGAGATTGAGGAAAACAACGCAGAGGGGATGAGGAATCTTCAACGGAAGGGGAAACAGAAAAGGGGAAGATATATATAAAGAGGGAAGGGAAATAAAGCAGCTCCAGCTCCGTCCAAAATAAAAAAAAATAATAAAAAAGGAAAGGGATTCTTGGTTGGTCCCTGGCGATCGGTAAGATTCCCCAGCACCCCCTTTCTTTTCCACCAAACAATTGTAATTCCCTAATTAAGGAGGAATCCTCTTATGGCAAGTTTTGTTTCGGCTGTAAATTCAAGTTACTGTTTTTTTTTTTTTTTTTTAAAGTTATAGATAGAAAATTACCGGTTTGGAAACGGCCAATCAATCAATTTGCCTACACTTTAATTGTTATTTTATATTAGGCGTTTGCGTTTCACTAAATATTAGTGAAGAAGTTAGGAAAATATCCCAATGGGGTAAATATATATATACTTAAAAAATAAAATAGTAAAAAATAAATATAAATATAGTAACAAAAATAAATTGCTCCAAGACTTAATATTAGATTTTATTGATATTTCTCTAAAATAAATCTTTACTAATTGGATTAGCTAATAGTCATATATAAATATTATCATTAAGATTATTTCTTCAGATATTGTTATCACATTCTAAGATTTAAGAGCAATTAGATCTATATTTTGCCTAATTTTATAATAAATTTTCACTTTGTTGATTTTTTTAATTACCAATTCTAACTAATTATTTTCAATACACATACTAAATCCAAATTTAAAAAATTAATAGAAAACACACTTATCATGGTTATACAATTACACTAAAATGTAATGTATCGGATCAAGTTAGCAAAATCATTTTTATTATTACTAATCTATACATATATTTGTAATATTTTTGATAATTGAAAGTGAACAGGGTTATTAGTGTAGTAGTTCTTTTGTATTCTAATTATTTGAAAAAAAAAATTAAATTTATGAATGAGTGAAGTAAAAAGAATTATAATTGAGGATTTCACTGCCGAGAACATATAATTAAATTCTAGCAAAATAACTATACATATAAATAAGGGTTAAGAACACAATAGGGACCTGAATGTTTGCCCATGTTGCCAAAAGGGGTCTGAATTGAAAAAACGTATTATTTAGGGCCTGAATTTTGAGTTTTGTGTATAAGTGAGGTCTCCGTCTATTTTTTCTGTTAAAAGTGACGGAAAGTGATCACATGCTTGGCATGTGACCAAAAATAATTTGAAAACCCGAAAATGCCCTTTGACCAAAGTGTGTCTCTTATATGTTTGACCTAAAATGACGAAAATACCCTTTAAGCCACCACAGCTCCGGCGACCACCACCACCCCGACTCCGGCGACCACCACCGGCCTCCGGCGACCACCACCGACCTCCGGCGACCACCACCTAGGGGTGGCAATTCGTGCTATCGTGCGTGCTATCGTGCATGTCAGTGATGGTGTCGTGCTAAACTTACTGAACACGAACACGCACGATAAGCTTATCGTGCCACATTTTACAAACACGAACACGGCACGGATGTTTTCGTGCGTGTTCGTGTCGTGCTATCGTGTTGTGAAGGATATTCAGTTGTATATCCATATACGAGATTTTTGAGCAAAAATAAAATAATGAACTTCATATATAAAAAAAACCATGAATTAATATGTAACCATTCATAAGTTATTAATATAGAGTTTACAAACACTAAATATTAAACCACTAATTGGATGTAATAGATAAGATTTGCTCAAAAAATACTTAAGATTTAGTCTTATTATCACAACTTTATCGTGCTATCGTGCGTGTCGTGTTATGATACCCAAACACGAACACGGCACGGAAGTTATATCGTGTTAATCGTGTTCGTGCTATCGTGTTATCGTTCTGTTATATACTAGCACGAACACGGTTTTTTTCGTGCGTGTTCGTGTCGTGCTATCGTGCCGTGTCACAAATTGCCAGCCCTACCACCACCGGCCTCCGACGACCACCTCCGACCTCCGGCGACGACCGAAAATCTCCGATCGGAGCCAAAAAAGCTCCGATCGGGAGCCACAGAGCTCCGATCGGAGCTTCGGAGCTCCAATCGGAGCTTTTTTGGCTCCGATCGGAGGCCGGTGGCGGTCGTCGGAGGCCGGTGGCGGTGGCCGGAGCCGGGTGGTGGTCGCCAGGCGGTGGCCGGAGCGTGGTGGCCTTAAGGGCATAATTAGTGTGTAGGGGTATTTTAGACATTTCACATTTTATTAATTAAATTGATAAATTGTATAATAATTACAAAAGGGTATTTTTGTCTTTTCACGTGAATCTGTTAGATTTAACAGAAAATTTGGACGGAGACTTGAAAAAACACAAAACTCCAAATTCAGGCCCTTAATAATACGTTTTTTCAATTCAGACCCCTTTTGGCAACATGGGCAAACATTCAGGCCAGTGTTATCAGAACCGGACCGGACCGGCGGTCCGACCGCGGTCGGACCGGAACCGGACCCCTCACCGGTCCGGTTTGCTTATTTCCGGAGGATGTAAGCGAACCCGGTTCTGAAGTCCGGTTTTCACCGAACCGGCCGGTTTTGGGCGAACCGGGCGGTTCACCGGTTCGCCGGTTCGGACTCTTTTCATTAAAAAAAATTAAAAAAAAAATTATAAAAAAAAATTAAAAATTTTTTAGGGTAAACTTATAGAGAGGCAGGCCCCGATCCGGACTAAAACCTACATAAGGGTGAACTTACAAAGAGGATATGCAAATTTGCATTTTTTTTACTAAAACCGGTCGGACCCGGTTCGGACCGGGTCCGACCGGCCGAACCGGGAACCGGTGGCCCTGCCGGTTCAGGCCCCGGTCCGGTTCTGATAACACTGATTCAGGCCCCTATTGTGTTCTTAACCCTATAAATAAATAAAAGAGTTAAGAACCTATAAACTGTCTTAAGTTTGCCCCATGTGAGATTTTGGTGTCTGAAGTTTAAATTGTTGATATTAAATGTCTAAAGTTTCAACTTTGTTGAAATTTGTTGTCTCCGTCCAAATTTGCTGTTAAAATTGACAGAATTTAGTCATGTGCTTGTAAAATGTCCCGATAAAAAAAATCCAAATTGCCCATATTTGAGTGGTGGTCGGAGTAAACATAATAGTATCAGGGGCAATTTTGACTTTTCACGCCATTTTGTCAAACTTGACAGCAAAAATGGATTATAAAAAACAAATTACAATAAAATTGAAACTTCAGATAGTTAAAATCAACAATTTAAACTTCAGACACAAAAATATCACATTGGGCAAACCTCAGACAGTTTATAGGTTCTTAACCCTAAATAAAATTAGTATTTTTCTCTCTCTCCCTCCCTCACTTTTCTTCTTCCTCCTCTTATGCAATACCAAATTGAACCAAAGGGTTTTTTTAATGTTGAGTTGTGTATCCTGATTATGGGTTGGGCCTAACTGTTGGACCGACCAGAATTATTAGAGTTTATAAGTTTATTCTATGTCGCTATATATAACGTTGTATTCTCTAAAAGTATAACACATGTGATAATCAATAAATCGTCAGCCGCCATTGCCTGTGGACGTAGGTCAAATTGACCGAACCACTTTAAATATTGTCTTCTCTATTGTTTTCTTTCTTAGTCATTTCGTGAGTGTTGAGAGAATCGATCCTAACAACCGGTATCAGAGCTAAGGATATTCAACACGATAACTGAAGATGGAGTCGAAGGCTGGAATCGAGAAGTTCGATGTAAACGATTTCGGTTTCTGGAATATGCAGATTGAAGATTATATGTATCAGAAAGATCTGTACGAACCCTTGTCTGGGGAGAAGCCGGAATCCATGACGGAGCAGTAGTGGAAGCTCAAGGATTGTAAAACCTTGAGGCTAATCCGATTGTGTCTTTCCAAGAGCATTGCATTCAACATCGTCAAAGAAACATCAACGACATGCGAGTTGAAGGCATTGGATAACATGTACGAGAAACCATAAACGAAAAACAATGTATACTTGATGCGTAGATTGTTCAATTTACAGATGGTTGAAGGTGGTTCTGTTGCTGAACGTATAAATGTATTTGATATGATTGTTTCGCAACTAAGTTCTATTGAGATTAACTTTGAGGATGAGGTTAAATCTTTGATTTTTCTTTCATCTCTGCCCGAGTCGTGGGGTACTATTGTTTTCGCGGTTAGTAATTCTCGTGGATCTGAGAAGCTGAAGTTTGACGAAATCCGAGATGTTGTCTTTAGCGAAAGCATTCGCAAACGAGAAATTGGTGAATCATCAAGGAGTGCTCTCAGTGTTGACGGAGGGAGGGGGGGGGGGGGAGTAAAACAAAGGGTCCAAATCAGCATGAACGCTCAAAATTAAGAAAAATATAAAAATCTCTAGGATGACCACAAGGATCATGTTGGAACTGTGGTGAAAAGACTACTTTCGATCTGATTGTCTGAAACCAAAGAAGAAGAATCACAAATCTGGAAATGATAATGATTCTATGAACTCAACAGAAGACATTGGGGACGCCCTAATCCTCAGTGTGGACAGCTCGGTTGAATCCAAGATTTTGGATTCTAGAGCATCGTTTCATTAGTCTCCAAGCAATGATTTGTTCCAAAATTTCAAGCCTAAAAAGTTTGGAAAGGTGTATTGCTGACAATAAAGTATTGGAGATCGAATGAGAGGGGAACGTCTGCATTCATAATCCAGTAGAAAATCAGTGGACACTGGAAGATGTCATGTACATTCCTGGTCTCAAGAAGAATCTGATCTCGGTTGGTCAGTTGGATAACACAGGTTATGCAGCATATTTTGGGAAAGGTTCCGGGAAGATCAAGAAGGGTTCTATGGTTGTAGCACGCGGCCTCAAATATGGAACCTTGTACACTACTCAATGGTGTATAAACGCGGCAACTATTCAGGAGATTGCTTCCAGTTCATGTATGTGGCATAACAGACCTGGACACATGAGTGGTTAAAGAAATGAAGATGCTAGTGTATAAATGAGATTTAGAGGGCCTCAAATATGTTGGCATGGGACTCTATGAAAGCTATGTTATGGGGAAGCAGAAACGAGTCAGTTTCATGAAGATCCCAATGAGCCAAAGATGAGCGGTTGGAAATGTTTCATACATATTTTTGGGGGCCAGCTCCGTTTTAATCATTTGGCGGATTCAGGATCTATGTTACATTCATTGATGATTTCAGTAGAAATGTATGGGTCTATTACTTGAAGCGCAAGTCACACGTGTTTGCTACTTTCAAAAAGTGAAAAGCTGAAGTTGAGAATCATATTAGGTTGAAGATTAAATGCATGAGGTTTGACAACAGAGGGAGTATAAAAAGTCAGAATTAATATCATTCTGTGCCGCAGAGGGTAAGGTGAGCAAAAGACTATTAAGACTAAAACCAAGACCATGACCAAGACCGAATAAAAAAGACCATGACCATTTAGGACGAAGACCATTGGTCCACCTTTTATGGCCTTTTTTGGTTCTAGTCTCGGTTTCGGTCCTAGACCGAAAAGACCATTAAATATCGTTTTAAACCATTTAGACCAATACCAAATTAAATGATTAAAAATTCTCAAAATAATAGAACTGGTTATTTCATAAATGATATAATAGTTTATATTGCCAATTTTCCCTCCTAATTAATTATAAATATGAATATGATATTTTTATTATTATATATAGATATTATAAATATATTATTAATAATGTAATTTAGTGAAAATAAAAATATGTATAAATAAAAAATTTGAAAAGTGTTAATTTGTTATCTCACTCATTCTTTACGACTTTCTCTCATTCCAAAAAAAACAAAAACGCACCACTCAACATTTGTTCATCCATTAGACGTACTTAAGGGTTTTGATGAGTCATACTACTCGAGATCGACTCGGTCAATATTCGAATTCAACTCGCTAAATTTCGAGTCGATTACGAGTTCACTAGAACTCGACTCGAAGACTCACGAACCTATTCAAATTTATTTTTGCCTATTCAAGTTGAGTTCGAGCTTGAGTTTTTTTTTCGAGCTTTATGTATATATATATTCAGTTCAATTCGATTCGAGTTCGAGCCGAGTCAAGCCGAGCTCATGCTGTCGAATATGACACCGATTCAAGATCGAGCTTGAAAAATTTAGGCTCGGTCGACCTCGAACTCGAGTAAAATGAGTCTAGTCAAGATGGTCAGATACTCGATCTGGCAGGCATGTAACTGAGCTTTTTGATGGTTCATACTAGTTAGCTTCGTCAGGTGACGTCTCTATGTGCTTCTAACACATGTAACAGATCTTTGATGCCCCCACCCAGTCAATGAAGCGAAAGAGGCTTATCGACGCCTTAGACGGGCTTACACAAATGCCCTGTCTCCTAAGTCTGGGCTCACGGATTACCTTGCGGGTGGGCTCGCCTCAGTCGGATCTGTGCTTCCTGTCATTAGCCGATCGTTACAAGCTTAACCCGGTTCGTAATATCTTCACCAGAGGGCGCCTACGCCCGCTTCTAATGCAGTATGACCAGCTCGGTGTCTCCTCGACTCGGCTCGATTACACCCCCTATTCATGCTATTTACATTAACATCATTCTTGTTTCTCATAGTAATGTGCTATTTACATTAAAATCATTCTTGTTGATAAGATTATTGATTAATGAAGCGTCGTGTGGTATTAATCTATAAGGTTGATGTTAGAATACTTTTTTGCAAAAGAAAAAAAATAATATCAATTAGATAATATAAATTTTGTTAGAAAAAAATTCATATTTTTATTTATTAAAACAGTTACAAAATAGTGAAATTTTAAAAAAAATGGTCTAAAATGGTATATACAAAAAACGGGACCAAAAAGACCAAGACCATTTCAAATAGTCCAAATGGTCCTGGACCAAAAAAATGATGACCAAAATCAAATGATCATAGATGGTCCTGGCCAGTCCTAGGACCAGGACCCTTTTTTCTCACCCCTAGCTTAGGGAATCAGACTGATGAAGACAGTTCTTAGCACAGTAAAACAGAATGACATCGCTGAGAGGATGAACAGAACACTGAACGAACGTGCACAGAGTATAAGAATCCATTGTAGACTACCCAAGACGTTATGGGCAGATTCTGTTAACACAACTGCAAACTTTATCAACAGGGGACCTTTAGTTCCTCTTGGGTTCGAGATTCCTGAAGAGGTATGGACAAGAAAAGAACTCAGGTATTCTCACTTGATAACTTTTGGGTGCACAGCTTATGTTCATGTAGATCCAGAGAAGAGAGACAAGCTTGATGCGAAGGTTGTGAAGTGCTATTTCATAGGTTATGGTTCTGACAAGCTTGGCTACATACTTTGGGATGAGAAGAACATATAGATCCTAAGACATTGTGACATGACTTTTGATGAAGATGTCTTATACAAAGCAAAGATCAAAAGGTTTAAGAGACTCTAAAGCAAGTGGGAGTTGAGGCTGAGTTGGAGATTGAAGAAGCTCAATCAACTCCGCACACTGACGATGAAAAACTGAAGGTCGAGCTAGAGACAGACACGCTAACATCTAAGCAGGTGTTGAGGAGATCATCCAGGACCATTAGGCCACCAGACAGGCATTCACTCTCGTTACACTACGTGTTGTTGACTAATGAATGAGAGCTTGAGTTCTTTGATGAGGCTTTACAAGCGGATGATTCGATCAAGTGGGAGCAAGCGATGTATGACGAAATGAGAACACGTGATTGCTGACAGAGCTGCCTCCAGGAAATAGAGCTTTATTAAAGAAGTGGGTGTTCAGAGTAAAGATTGAAGCAGATGGCAGGAAAAGGTTCAAGGTGAGGTTAGTTGTTAAAAGTTATTTGCAAAGGAAATATGTTGATTATGCTGAAGTATTCTATCACATTGTAAAATTAACTTGTATCTGGATGTTGTTGAGTATTGTTGCATCAAAGAATTTACACATTGAGAAGATGGATGTGAAAATAGTATTTTTTTACATGGAGATCTTGATAAGGAGATCTACATGCGACAACCTGAAGGTTTTGTCATTTCAGATAAGGAACACATGGTGTGTAAGCTTAGCAAGAGCTTATATAGATTGAAGCAAGCACCTAGACATTGGTACAAGAAGTTTGACTCCTTCATGCGTAAGAGCGGGTTCCACATGAGTAAAGATTGAAGCAGATGGCAGGAAAAGGTTCAAGGCGAGGTTAGTAGTTAAAAGTTATTTGCAAAGGAAAGATGTTGATTATGTTGAAGTATTCTATCACGTTGTAAAATTAACTTCTATATGTATGTTGTTGAGTATTGTTGCATCAAATAATTTACACCTTGAGCACATGGATGTGAAAATGGTGTTTTTACATGGAGATCTTGATAAGGAGATCTACATAAACAACCTGAAGGTTTTGTCGTTCCAGACAAGGAACACATGGTGTGTAAGCATAGCAGAAGCTTATATGGACTGAAGCAAGCACATTGACATTGGTACAAGAAGTTTGACTCCTTCATGCGTAAGAACAGGTTCCACAGGAGTGAAAAAAAAGCAGTGTTGTTACTTTCAGAAGTATACTGATTCTTTTGCATTCCTACTGTTGTATGTGGATGATATGTTGATTGCGGGAGCAAACATGAGGGATATTAATGATCTCAAGGCAAACCTATCTTCAGTGATTGAGATGAAGGATTTAGGTGCAGCGAAGCAGATTCTTGGGATAAGGATTTATCGGGAGGGTTCGACATTTTACGTCTCAAACTGCTATTACGCATACTTCGGGGGCATTTCACACATATGAGATGCAAATGGTTAGCCCATACATCCATTATAAGCCTACTTCAGGGGCAATGACGAAAATGGTTAATCCCTATGTCTATGACTATACGCTTACTTCGGGGGCAACGACAAAAGGATTATTCCTAAGTCTACGATTACAACGCATATTTCGGGGGGCAATACGGTACCATTATTATGCGACAAGAGAAAAATGAGTATACCTCATACCTATGACGCTAACGCCTACTTCGGCGGCAAATGTGCATTTTTTTGATCTTATGATCATAGGTTTCACATAGGCGTATTGCACGACGCCATAGACATAAGGCTAAATTCACGTCTAACAAATCAATAGCCTATTTCGGGGGAAAATGCTTACATGCTGAATTTTATGACTAAAAATCCATATGCATGCGTATTACACAATGCTATCGACGCGAGACTCAACACCTCACGTCTACGTTTAACAAGCTCATGTCAAAGGCAAATATCAATACATCGACCACATGATGTCAAGGCATATACAAGCAAACCAATTCAAAAGACAACATAAGCAAAAATATCAACATATTTGCTCGAATGGACACACAATTTTCAGCCAAGGTATTTACTCAAAAAATCGACATAAATGTAACACATTTCCTATAATCATGTTATAATTGAGAAAAATTGACATAAAAATATATTGCAAGTATCGTTTTGATCAATTTAAGGATAGGAAACGATCAAAAGGGTAAAAGATTGGACCTTAAAAATCGGGATTGAATGTGCAATCAACCCGGCAAAACCGAGCTAAACCAGCTAGGTCTGAAACAAATCAGTTCAGTTGAACTGGAAGAGGGCTCACCGGAAACCAGAACCGCCGCCCCGTTAAGCCGTCGGATTTCCAATCGCCCTCCGACCGCCACTGATACCGCCGGTATCGCCCAGTCGAGGCCGAGCCGCCGCGAACGCCACCGGAATCCGCCATCCGCTGCTGGTTGTCTCCGTTGCCAACCAGCGCCCACCATCGGAGAGCTCACTGCCGTGACGAGCTGAAGTCACTTGTGTTGTCCCCTCCGTTAATCGAGGCCGCGATCACCACCGTGAGACCGCCCTCGAACACCCTCGCAGTCGTCGGTCTCCCCCGATGAAATGAAGCCTTTGCGACCTCGCCGAGCCACCTGCCAGGACGACGGCGCGAGCTGGAACCCCCGCCGTGAGCCGCTCCTCTCCGGTTAACCAAAAAAAAGCCGAACCACGGCTTAATAAGACCAAATCAAACCGATTTACGGTCCAAAACTCGATTCCATGATAATTTCTTAACCTTCAAGTAAGTGAAGTGAGGTATGCCTGTTGCGTCCAAATCCAACCGGGGAGTCGGACTCTTCGGCACTTCGGGTTATGATCGTGTCGGGTTGTCGGATGACGACTGCGGGTTGTCGGGTGACGACTGCGGGTTGTCGGCTGACGGTAGCGGGTTGTCGGCAATGTGCACTTCGCTGGCTTTGCGTACTCCTTACCTGCACAAAGGGCAGTAACCAGCACGGAGAGGGGGGTGGTGCTGGTTGAGCCCTCTCCGATGCTTAAATAAGAGTCTAGAGAGAGAAAGTTTCTAGAGAGAGGTCAGAGCTCCAAAGCCCATCTCCTCCTAAAATCCTCTCAAATGGGTGGCCAAGGTCTCCTATTTATAGGCAACCTTAGAACCGAGCCCGATTTTTGTGCGGTTCGGCGCCGGTCTAAAGGAAAATAGGAATTGTCGTCTGGTTTGATTAAGTTCGGCTTTGGAGAACTCTTCGCTCAGTGTACGTACAAAAGGGGTAGCGCGCGGTACCTTGACAGCAGTCTGAACCCCTCAAACTTAGGCAATCCGACGGGGTTCGGATTGCCTGTGGACAATCCGGGCCGTCCGGATTGCCTAAGGGCAACCCGGACGGGCCGGATTTCCCCTGCAATCCGGACGCGCATGCCGCGCTTCCGGACCGTTTTGAACATCGGGTGACGCGTTTGGATACATTATGTGATTTTCGACGTGTTTACGAAGTCTGGAATGTAAATACGAACCCGAATTGGGCAGATATCCATCACTTGCCCCCGAGTCAAGTAACGGTTCATACCATACTTGTCTCTATTTTAAGATAAGATATAAGCCCAATATAGGTTCGGTGCTGACCTCAGGGGTGGCTTGTTTGACAATTGGGCGCGAAGGCCTTGATTTTGCTCCACTTTAATTCTTGTCGGGAGACTCATTAACTGCTGACATGGTTAGTGCAACAAGCAATGTGCATACAACAATGAACAATAGACAGTGCACATATAGCAGTGAACAGTTAACAGTGAACACATGACAGTGGACACATAGCAATGAACAGCGGATAGTGCACACATGCCAGTGGACACATAACAATGAATAGCGGACAGTGCGCACATGATAATGGAATTAAGCAATAATTCTCATGGATATGTGCAATCATGGTCTATAATGTTAACATGAATGTGATGACATGGTATAAAAGATGGGAGCACATAATCAATAATTGAATTATGGAAATAATCATGTAATAATAAAAAACATGAATCATGCATTTTGAGATGACATAGTACGCGCTAGATTATGTGCGCATAACATGTAGTCATGATTGCTAAAAATGAGTCTAGTGAATCCTAAGTGTTGTAATGAGAAGATAACAACATACAATCATGCCATTTTAGGGACTTAACAAGAAATAGTGAAAGTTTTAGGAAGTACCCATATATAATTGTGGATAGATATAGGAGAGAGAATATACATAGCTAATCCTCCACCCTTAGTAGTTTTTAGAATCCTCTCATTTCTTGAAGAAGAAGACACTTTGGAGTAAAAGACTTGGCCACCAAGAAACTTAGGCCGGCCACCATTAATCCACCCGATCACGGCGAGACCGAGCAAGGCGGACTCCGGCGGCGCGATGGCGATCTCGGACGGAACGACGGCGGCGCTTTCATCACCGGTGGTAGCGCGTGCATTCCTCGACGGTGGCGTGTGAGGCTTCGGGCGGTGGTTCGTGGTGGTTTGCATGGTGGTTCGATCGTCTCGGCGAGGTGAGTCCAATTCTGTGTATGGTTAGCCTTTTATGACCATGCTTAGTCTTGATTTACTCTTGAAACCTTCATGAATTTTATTACCTTAACATGCACATAAGATGTTTGATGAAATTCCCCATAGTAGTTAGTTTCTCAAATCGGCAAAAATTTACTAAGTGCTGAAATTTTTAGAAAAATGGAAATAAGTTGTTAAACTTCCCTTATGCATAGTGATCATTGTCAACATGTTGCACCATGATTTGAATGATGTTTTGGCATGCTTGATGTTGATCGTTAGTCGATGTTCGGACACAGTTGGTTGTCGTTGTATGTTGGTTGTTGCATGTTGATCATTTTTCATTGAGCATCGTACGCTGTCTGCAATCATGATAAAATACTTAGCAAATATTTTCGAGATATTTAATGCTTGTTACCATGATTGTCGTTATTTGATCTTTGTCGACTGCCGTTGATTGCCGCCATAGAAGAATACTTAGAAAGTATTTCTTGATAGTCGACACTTTGTCATATGTCGACTGCTGCCATAGCGGAACACTCAGAAAATATCCCTTGATAGTCGACACCTCGTCATATGTCGACTGCTGACATGGTGGAACACTTAGAAAATAGTCCTTGATAGTTGACACCTCGTCATATGTCGACTGCTGACATGATGGAACCCTTAGAAAATATTCCTTGATAGTCAACACCTCGTCATATGTCGACTGCTGGCGTGGTGGAATACTTAGAAAATATTCATTGATTGGCTCTTTGTTTCACGACCATACTTCCATCCATATGCATGCTTGTTGAGTATGCGCGCTCTTGTATGTGCGCACTTGCTCCAACACTTAGAATTTTTTCTTTATCCGTTGCCATGCATGTTGTATCCATAGGCTTGATGTAGACATATGGCGGATGTTGTCATAGTGGTTGATATATGCAGAGTGTTCGTCGTTTGCTGTTTGTAGACTAATGAGCATTGACTTGATTGTTGGTCGTATTTTCAGGTTGCAGGGTCGAGGTGGTTTTTGCTCGCATTAGTCCATTCGTTGAAGTCACCATCATGAGTAAGTCTCTTCTTCCTACCCCGCAGGCTACTTTATGTTCCGATGACAGCGATGAGTCGGATGTTGACATGGATGCGTTACTGGATGATACGCTGAGTGTGGATGTTGACGCTGTTACTGAGCCTCCCGCCGTGCCGGAAGCGACGAAAGAGACGGGGGAGAAAGTGAGATATTACTCAAACAAGATAGAGAGATCACAGTTTATGTTGAATGCGTCTTCCTCTGGACTCGATCCAATCTTGGAGGCTGTGTTCCCTCGTGAAGTGCTACCTGGTGTTTCTAAGGGCCAGGCTACTATCCCTCCAGACGATTTGTCCATAGTTTGCTCTTTGCAGATTAAGGAAGGTCTACGCTTCCCTTACTGTTCCGACTTGGTTGATCTATGTCGCTTCAACCGGATCTCTCCTTTGGACCTTGCTCCCGTCGGCATTCGTGTGTGGACTTGCTTTCGGGTGTTATTTCACCAACAGTCGTGTCATTACTCTACTACTCTCTTCCGTTGCTTCTACCAGCTTTTACATCCTGATGTGACAGGGTTGTGTAGTGTGAAGATGCGTTGGCCTGGTTTGCAGGATAAGGGATTTGAGCGACTTGGTCTTGGAGATGCCGAGTGGGATCATACTTATCGACTAGCAGCTGAGGCTGATCGCTCCGGTTCTCATTGGCGACATCACTACTTCTTTGTGTGTGATGTCGGTACTACCTGGGATACTGAAGATGTTACGGCGGCGGATCCTGTTCCCGCCTTTTCTGAGCTCTCGTCAGCGGACAAAGCGACTATGAAGCGCATATATCGATACCAGCAAGCGCGCAGGTTTCGGTGCTTGTTGCGCGCGTCAGATCAAGAATTGATTGACGCCAAAATTCATTTGCTTCCTTCTGAGAATTCGGTATGCTGAGAATTTTTATAACTTTTATTATGTTGTGATGTAGGTTGGTTTGATGGAAAAAGCTCGACTTTGCAGAAAGTAGCTGCGCGCGATGTTCCTCCTGCTGGAAGGACTATCCCTTCTCTTACCACCGCTGCTCCTGCGGCTTCCAAGCATGGTCGCGACAAATGACTTATGAGTAAGATGCTTCCTTGTATTTTTCGTCGAATTTACTAATTTTCCAAATTGTTCTCTTCATATTGTTTTTGTTTGCAGGTCGCTAAGGGCACGTGACTGAGCGTGTTGTCGCAGCTCCTGACTCCACTGCTCCTGCCAAAAGGTCCGCCGCTGGGGCGTGTACCTCGAGCGATCCTAAGCGCTCCAAGCCGAGTGTGATTGTCCAAACTCCTTCTCGTGATAAAGGGAAAGGAGTTGAAGATCGTGCGGTGACGCCTTCTGGCCCCCGGTCGAGGGAGCGGCCCGCGGAGGAGCGTCCTTCCCGTCAAGGTGTGTATTGCATACTTTGTTGTATTTCTTCGTGTTTTTCTGTTTATGGCTCTCATATTTCCTCGTTATTTTAGTTACAGCGCTTTCAGCACTTAAGCGTGATGACTTGATTCGTCCTCTGGAGGGCGATATCTCTGGTGATGATTGGACGCCTTTTGCCACTGGGGGACTTCGATTCCCTAGGAATTCCAAGCTTAGTACTCCGGAGGTTGGGGTGCGGGTACTACAGAGGGGTGTTCCTCCGGGCGACCGACACATTAGGCCATCAACAGATGAGGAGACGCAAGAGTATGTTGAGAGTTCTCTATCTGGGTTTGCTCCGGTAAGTGACGAGATCTCTTTTCCTGATTACTTGGTTGCATGTGAATGTCTTGTTGTAACATTCCTATCTTGTTGGTTTTTTTCCCCTTAGGCTGTTGCGAACATGGTGAATATGTCATCGTTCACGCTGGAACTTGTGCGTGAAAGGAAGGCCGCTATCGAGAAGCGCGGTGTTGCCTCCCGCGAGCTTGCGCTTTTTAAGGAGAAAGCACAAAGCCTACACTCGAAGATTGCTGATTTCGATGTGTACTATGATTCTCGTTGTGCACATGTTGATCAGCTTGAGGCTGAGATTGCGACTATCCAGAAACAGATTGCGGAGAGTGATAGTGCGCATGAGGTTGTGCTTTGTGCTGCGCGCGAGGAGGGGCGTAAGGCCGAGATCGCGGAAGGACTTGTCAAGTATCCTGCCACTTCAGCCTTTACTGCAGCCGTTACCGCAGCTGCTAAAGCGAAGTCTGACCCGATGATCCGGGAGTTTGCCGCTGACTATGTTCGCAGGGTTCGCTTGCTTGATCCTGACTTTCCTTTTGACAAGTTGGGACCTTATGCGTCATTTGCTGTTGGTCGCGTTGCTGAGTTACGCCGCATAGAGCTTGAGACGGCTAACTTTGATATGTTGTTTGGGGATGATGACGGGATTGACCTTGCTGCCGAGATGATGGCAGTTGTTCCTGAGCCTGTTGGAGATGACGGTACCTCTCGAGTGGCGTCAGGTTGATCATTTTGAGCATATCGAACTTTTGTATATATCTTTTACCCCCCGTGTCTGGGTTGAGGTTGGTTTGGGAGTTGTCCCTAGAACCTTTGTTTATATTCTGCTTGCTTGGGATTTTGTCATCTAGACCTGCTTTGATCATAGTAGAATGCATGATAACTCGTTAGTAGTATTTCATACCTTGCGTTATCTTTGTTGTCCATGTGCATTGGATTTGAATGATAGTATAGACATCCTTTTATAATGAACATGATGTCCGTAGTTGCGACTGTATGTCGTGCGTTGTTGGGTGTCATGAGTGCCCCTCTTGGTTGAATTCCAAGGCATGGCATGATGCGTACACTGGGTACTTGTAGTGTTGTAAGTAGTGATGTACTTGGCGCTGGCACTGGCACTTGACATGTAGGAGAGTCGTCTTGACGGGGCAATACATTAGTTCATACCGTCTTTTACTTCCACTCTAAGGCGACGTTGTGACAAGACGCTACTTGTTTTATACTATGCATTTTTCTATCCGTCAGTTGGACACACCCCGCGTGACGTTGTTGCGAAGCTTTCCAAGGCTACTCCTGTACTTACTTTGCGATGCTACTACGCCTCTACTTAGTTATTCTAAGGGGCGGAAACAGAGGTCGTATTGATACGCCTTGTAGTTTTTACCGTCTCTTGAACCATTTCAAGGTGACGTTGTGGCAAGACGCTACTTGCTCTATGCTATGCGTTTTTCCATCCGTCAGTTGGGCACACCCCGCGTGACATTGTTGCAAGGCTTTCCGTGACTATTCCAGTACTTACCTTGCGATGCTACTGCATCTCTCCATGGTTAGTCCAGAAGGGTTGTACAAGACCGTGTTTAAACGACTTGCAGTTTTTCTCGTCTCTTGGTCCACTCCAAGGCGACGTTGTGGCAAGACACTACTTGCTGAGTTAGGTGTGTTTTATTCTGTTATATGCTTACGGGCAAGATAGCGTTGTACAAGACTCGACTTGTAGGTTTGGAGAGTTTTTCGAATAGGGTGCTCTCCTGCTAGCGTATATACATGAAGTTATCCTAACAAGGAATACGTCTTCATGGCGTATGAACCCTTAAGAGGATATACATAATTTGAGAGTGCAAGAAGCTGCCCTAACAAGGAATAAGTCTTCATGGAGTATGAGCCCTAAAGAGGATATACATACTTTGTAGATTTGTGGGGTTGTCGTCTAACAAGAGGTTTTCCGCCACGATGGGGTGATCAGTCCCACCAGTTTCCGCATCCTGTTTTGAACTCAGGGAATGGCTATGAACATGAGGATTTGCCTCTAACGAGAGGATTTTGCAACATGCTATTTTGTAGTTGTGAACATGGGGGTTGCCCTCTAAGGAGGATGTCGCAACATGTTACTTTGTAGTTGTGAACATGGGGGTTGCCCTCTAAGGAGGATGTCGCAGCATGTCACTTTGATAAATCTTGGTTTGAACTCAAGATGTAGTATGTTGTCGACGCTGTTCGGGGGGTAGTCGTCGTTATATATAGAGAGCGTTTATATGCTCATTGTTGATGTTGATAGTAGATATGTCGTCGTATGATATATTGCTGATGTGAATAATATGCACGTAGTTGTTATTTCACATGATTCCAAGGTAGTAAGCATAATGTAATATGTACCTACGAAAGTAGATTAACTTCATTAGATACTTGGAGTATGTACAATGGGTTGCGGGAAGGCGTCAACTGATCACTCCTTCCGAAACGTAGCAAGACTAGTAAGCATAAAACTACACTTAGAGTGCTAGATGCATTTAATCTAAGAAAACTTAAGGTAGCAATGTATAAAGAAGATAGGAGGATTGATAGGGTGTTCGCCGCCTTCATGGTTGGCTTGTCGGTGAGCTGGTTCTGCTACGTGCCACATAGCTCCTCAATGCGCCTAGCGCAATGAGCTGTTGAATCTCCACTCTTAGGGACAGGCAGGTGTTGGTTCTGTGCCCCCAAGTCTTATGGTATTTGAACCATTCTTCGACGTTCTGGCTTAGGAAGGCAGTCATTGGCTCAAGTGGACAGGGAAGCTTGTTGTCTAGGAGTTTGACATATATTTCTTAAACCTCCGTGTTCAAGGGAGTGAAGAAGCTGTCATAGTTGGTGCTTGTCCCTCCTGATTCTGTTGTAGTTTGAGCTTCCCGATTTGAACTGAGAGGTGTACCCCATCCCAGCTCATGTTCACATGAGACTGTCGTCTCTAGCTTATCCTTCAGGTCTGTCATTGTGACAGTTGTTCGCCACCCATATGTTTCTCCGAATAATAGAAAGGATTGGATATTCATGTTCACGAAGAACGCGTTGATGAATTCTCTTTTGGGTGCCCTGAGCATAGCGGCGTTATGGGCGAACCTCCTGAAGTAAGCCATTATAGGCTCCCCTTGATTTTGCCTTACATCCCAAACACTCTGTCGTGTTGGGAAAAGTATCTCATCGAGAAAAGCAGTCGGTGTTGTCCCCTGCTTCTTTCCTTCATCGTCACCACTCAGGGTGGACGTCTTTCTCTTTTTGCCAAACTCGACCATGGCAATAGAGACTTGTTGCATTCTTCTCAAAGCGTTTACATAGCACTTGCGTGCGGCTGACTGATCTCCGAGCACTTCTCTGATGCCATGAGGCGTTGGAAACTTCATCTTTTGGTGGACGGGGGATGGAACGATCTCGTACGGGTTGATCGTTGTTCTTCCCAATATCCCATTGTATGCCCCCAAGGCGTTTACGACCACGAAGGTGACGTCGATATACAACGCCTTCCATCCTTTTCCTAGGATCACGGGAAGCATTATCATCCCTAGGGGGTAAGTTGCTGCACCCGCAAAGCTTACCAGTGAGAATGTCCCTGGAGAGAGATCAGCCACCATCTTCCCCATCTTTTCAAGCACCTTAGTGTGTAAAATGTCTACAGCACTTCCTCCATCTTCCAGGATTCGTCGTACGTCATACCCGTTGATCTCCATTGTGATGACCAGCGCGTCGTCATGAGGGTAGACAATGTGCTTTTTGTCTGCATTCGAGAATTCGATGACGACATCGTCTTTTTCGGGTTGACGTCTCTTTCCGAATTTGGGGAGGGTCTGCAGTTGAGATGCGTAGACAGCCCTAACATTGGATATGCTGCCTCCTGCTGGTGGCCCTCCATGTATGACATTTATCACACCGCGCTTTGCAGGAGGTGGGTTGTCGTTCACCTTCTCTTTTCCTTTGCATCCTTTTCCTGATGGTTCCGCCTGGGCCTTCTTTGGACACTTATCACCTTGGTCCACATACTACTTCAATTCACCTTTCAGGATGAAATTGTTCGCGCGAAACCTTAGGCTTACGCAGCTATCTGTTTCATGCCCATAGACTTCATGGTTTTCACACCACTTGTCTTGTTCGTTTCCCAACAGACCATTACGGAAGTTGCTGGGTTCTCTTCACATCTTCGTTTCCTTCATCGTTTTTAGGATCACAGACAATGGTGCATTTAGGGGAATGCACTCCGCAAGGTTGACCTCCTTAGACTTTTGGAAGTCTGACTGAAATGGCCTTTTTTGCTGTTGCCATTGCCTGCTTTGCTGGGGCCTGGGTGCCTTTATCACGGACGTGGAGTTTACATGATCTAAGGCTTGTCTGTGACACGTCGGGCCTCGTTTACAAGTCGGGAATCCATATCGAGGAGTCTTGGGATGCATGCGATTCTAGAAGACTCTACACACTTGTAGATATCTCTTGTAATATGTAGAATTATCTAGAGATAACATTTAATGGGTAGTTAGGACTCTTGTAATTAAAGCGGTTAGTTAGTAGATGACTCACTTGGAGCCTATATAAGGGGGAGCTCTCCTCATTTGTAAATCATCCAAGAAATCATAAGCACTTGAGTTCCAAAGTTCCTCTACACTTCATACTCTTCTCATTTTAGTTTTGCTAGGGAAAAGGCTGACTTAGGAGCAGAATCCTAAGACCGCACGGGTTAGGGAGCGCTAGATAATCCATGCATGTGACAAGTGGTAACAGAGCAAGGTTAATCGATGGCATCCCAGTCGGAGGCGGTGGTAGCTGAGAAGACCCGGATGAATACCAAGGAGCAGTTGGCGGACCTATATCATCAACTCGCGGTGCTGCAGAATGTGGTGGCGGAAGTCCAAGCAGACGCGGTCTGTGCGTCCAAAGGTGTGGACGTAATCCGTTCTGGAATGGAGGAGATCCAGAAGGATGTGAAGGACTCAACTGAGGAACTTGGGAAGAAGGGTGACACGCTCGGAGCTACCATCACGACCATCCGAGAAGAGGTGAATGAGCTCGTGGGGTTGCGAGCGGAGGTGGCTGAACTCAAGAGGGAGCTGAATCGGGTGCGAAGAACCCGCATCGAAGGGGCGGGCACAGTACAGCTCGGTCCGCGTCCAGACGTCCTTAGGCCGGATAAGTTCAAGGGGTCTTGAGTGGCCAAGGACGTGGACAACTTCCTTTTCAGCATGGAAAACTACTTCCGAGCCACGGGAGTAGACGATGATACGTCTCGGCTAGGTATGATCTTTTCCTATTTGCAAGATAATGCACTAGTTTGGTGGCGTCGTAGGCAGGACAACCGACTAGGGGAGGAGATCCAAACTTGGGAGGAGTTCAGGGCGGAATTTCGCAAACAATTATACCCGGAGTATGCCGAGAACGAAGCGCGGGGAAAGCTTCGTCGATTGGAGCATAAGGGGGAACTTCGTGAGTACGTGAAGCAATTCACGGAGTTGATGCTTCAAATTCCTTCCATGACCCAAAATGAGGCGTTCTTTCAGTTCATGGACGGTCTCAAACCATGGGCTAAGACGGAGTTGGAGCGTCGGGGCGTGGAGAACTTGGAGAAGGCGATGGTGACGGGCGAGTCGCTACACGAATTTCGGTCGGAGAAGTCCAAACCAAATGGTGGGGGATATTGTGGTAAACCTCCTCGTCCTAATGGAGGGAAATCCCACAAGCCCGATGGAGGAAAGTCCGATGGCGGAAGATTCACCAAGTCGTTTTCCAAAGACAAAGGTGGATCGCGGTAGAAGGATCGTGGCCCGATGGAGTGCTTCTTGTGCAAGGGGCCTCACTTGGCTCGGGATTGTCCAAAACGGGAGAAAATCGCAGCTCTCGTGACTTCGAAGGAGACGGAAGAAGAAGGAACGCGGTTGGGTTCGCTGCGGATCCTTAGCTCCATTCAAAGCAAAAAGACCAAGGCGAAAGGCCTAATGTTCGCGGAGATAGAAGTTGCCGACAAGAAGATGAGTGCACTTGTCGACACGGGTGCTTCCAACCTCTTCATGTCCCCGAGGAGGTCGCAAAGAAGCTGAACCTTCATTTGGAGAAAACCAACACGACATTGAAGACGGTGAATTCGAAGGAAGTCCCGACATGCAGAATTGCTCGCGAGGTAAGCATTAAGATGGGTATTTGGAGCAGCAAAGAGACGGTGGAGGTGATTCCACTACGACTTCGTTATCGGGATGGACTTCCTCGATCGGATCGATGCCATTGTTGTTCCTTTTGCGGATTGCATTTGTATTCTGGATGCGAGGTGCCAATGTATTGTGCCGGTCAAGCGTTCGAAGGGAGGTGACAACAAGACCTTGTCGGCCATGTAACTCAAGAAGGGAGTTCGCAAAGGAGAGTACACTTACCTCGCTACCTTGAAGTTGGACGAGGGTGAAAACCGAGGGGACAAAATCCCGGAGGAAATAGCCCAAGTCCTAGGAGAATTTGGAGACGTTATGTGCCGAGCTTCCAAAGGAGTTGCCACCTAAGAGGAAGGTAGACCACAAGATTGAGTTGGTCCCAGACGCACGGCCACCCGCCATGGCGCCATATCGCATGGCACCCCCGGAGTTGGAGGAGTTACGAAAGCAGCTCAAGTAGTTGTTAGATGCGAGATATATTCGGCCTTCCAAGGCCTCGTTCGGTGCGCCGGTGCTGTTCCAAAATAAGCATGATAGATCATTGCGGATGTGCATCGACTACCGGGCGTTGAACAAGTTGACGGTGAAGAACAAGTACCTGATTCCTCTCATCGCGGACTTTTTTGACCAACTTAGCGGGGCGAGATGGTTCTCAAAGCTGGACTTGCGCTCGGGATATTGGCAAGTTCGGATCGCGGAGGGAGACGAACCAAAGACGGCTTGTGTGACGCGCTACGGATCATACGAGTTCCTCGTAATTCCCTTCGGATTAAAAAATGCGCCGGCTACATTTTGTACTCTCATGAACAAGGTACTCCATCCATTCCTCGATCGTTTCGTTGTGGTTTACCTTGACGACATTGTGGTGTATAGTCGGACAATGGAGGAATATATCGAGCACTTGCGCCAAGTGTTCGAGGCATTGCGGGAGAACACCCTTTATGTGAAGAAGGAGAAGTGCGCGTTTGCACAACGAGAAGTCCCCTTTCTCGGTCATATTGTTGGAGGTGGGCGAGTTCGCATGGACCCGTCCAAAGTCAAAGCAATCACGGAGTGGGAGCCACCAACCAAGGTGACGGAGGTACGATCGTTCCTTGGCTTGGCCAACTATTACCGACGGTTCATCAAGGGATACTCGAGCATTACCGTGCCACTTACGGACCTGTTGAAGAAGGGCCTTAGTTGGGAGTGGACGGAGAAGTGTCAAACGGCGTTTGATCGCTTGAAGCGAGTGGTCACGGAGGAGCCCGTTCTCGTGTTGCCGGATTACAAAAAGCCATTCTAGGTGGAGACAGACGCCTCGAACTTTGCCATTGGAGGAGTTCTCATGCAAGATGGGCATCCAATTGCCTACGAGTCCCGGAAACTTAGCGACATCGAAAGGTGGTACACGGTCCAGGAGAAGGAAATGACGACCGTGGTGCATTGCCTTCGAACATGGAGGCACTATCTCCTTGGATCCTGGTTCGTAGTGCGGACCGACAACGTGGCTACGAGTTACTTCCAAACCCAAAAGAAGTTGTCGCCTAAGCAAGCAAGGTGGCAAGATTTACTAGCGGAGTTCGACTTCACGTTGGAGTACAAACCGGGGAAGACAAACTCGGTTGCGGATGCGCTAAGTAGGCGAGTGGAGTTGGCAGCCATAAGCCGACCTGAATGCACGCTAAACGAGAGGATCAAAGAGGGGCTTAAGCACGATGCGAGGGCCCAAGCGTTGATGGCGATGGCGACCGAGGGGAAGACACGGCAGTTTTGGTGTGAAGATGGCTTACTCTACACCAAAGGACAACGACTGTACGTGCCGCAACATGAAAACCTTCAGAGGGAGATCTTACGGGAGTGCCATGACTCGAAGTGGGCGGGTCATCCGGGAATTCATCGCACCATGGCACTTGTGGAGGACAGGCACTTTTGGCCTCAATTGCGAGACGATGCGGAGATGTACGTGAAGACTTGTCTTGTGTGCCAACAAGATAAGTTGGAGCAAAGATCACCCGCGGGAATTCTCGAGCCTCTTCCTACCCTGGAGCGACCATGGGAGAGTGTCTCGATGGACTTTATCGTCAACCTACCCAAGTCCGAAGGATGCCAAACGTTGATGGTGGTGCTGGACAGGTTTTCGAAGTACGCAACCTTCATTCCGGCCAAGAAGGATTGCCCAGCGGAGGAGGCGGCTAAGCTGTTCATGAAGCACATTGTCAAATATTGGGGAGTGCCAATCACAATCGTTAGCGATCGTGACCCACGATTCACCGGGAGGTTTTGGACAGAGCTCTTCAAAATGCTAGGTACGGACTTAAACTTCTCCACGAGTTTGCATCCTCAAACCGACGGACAAATGGAGCGAGTCAATGCACTTTTGGAGTTGTACCTTCGCCACTACGTGAGCTCGACACAAACCGATTGGGCGAAATTGCTAATGTGGCCCAATTCTCCTACTATTTGCAACGGAGCGAGTCCACGGGAAAGAGTCCGTTCGAGATCGTGATGGGACAGCAACCACCGACTCCAAGTACGGTGGCAACGGGCTATAAGGGGAGTAGTCCATCGGCATACAAGTTCGCCAAGTCTTGGCAAGATGAGGCAGACATAGCACGGTCATGCTTAAACAAAGCCACCAAGCGGATGAAGAAGTGGGCGGACAAGAATCGAAGGCACACCGAGTACAACGTGGGCGACCAAGTGATGGTGAAGATGCACAATATTCTCCGTCACAAGGAAGTTCACAAGGGGTTTGTTCTTCGCTACGAGGGACCATTCGGGGTTCTCAAACGAGTTGGGAAGGTGGCATATAAGGTGGAGCTTCCAGCCAAAATGAAGGTCCATCCGGTTTTTCACGTGAGTATGCTCAAGCCATTTCACGAAGACAAAGAGGATCCAAGCCGAGCGGAATCATCTCGTGCACCAATTGGTGCAAGCCGAAGCGGGAGTACCTCATCAAGTGGAAGGGATTGCCAGAGTCCGAAGCAAGTTGGGAACCAACAGAAGACCTTTGGCAGTTCACGAAGGAGATCGAGGCTTTCCATGATGCGGACGAGACGAAGGCGTCGCTCGATTAGGTGGGGGAGAATGTCACGGACGTGGAGTTTACATGATCTAAGGCCTGTCTGTGACACGTCGGGCCTCGTTTACAAGTCGGGAATCCATATCGAGGAGTCGTGCGATTCTAGAAGATTCTAAAAGACTAAACACACTTGTAGATATCTCTTGTAATATGTAGAATTATCTAGAGATAGAATTTAATGGGTAGTTGGGACTCTTGTAATTAATGCAGGTAGTTGGTAGATGACTCCCTTGGAGCCTATATAAGGGGGAGCTCTCCTCAGTTGTAAATCATCCAAGAAATCATAAGCACTTGAGTTCCAAAGTTCCTCTCCACTTCATACTCTTCTCATCTTAGTTTTGCTAGGGAAAATGCTGACTTAGGAGCAGAATCCTAAGGCCGCACGGGTTAGGGAGCGCTAGATAATCCAGGCCTGTGACACCTTGTTGTGGCTTTGTCTGCTTGTTGTTCTTTTTTGCGCGAGACGCGCTTACCTTCGCCTTGTTTTGATCTCTAAATCTTTCCAGGTCTACAATCTCTTTGAATCTTGCTGCAAGTTCTTCCAATGTCTCGGCTGGACGCTTAGACATCTTTTCAGCGAGCGAGTATCCCTTTCGACCCAAGTTACTTATGAAAGTGCGCACGATTTCTCCCTCCGTGAGGTTGCCTTGAATGTCGGATATGTTTTGATTGAAAAGGATGTAGTAATCCGCCAATGACTCTTCGTTTTGCTGTTGAACGTCATTCAACACGTTTTCCCCCTTCAAGAGTGTGCGCTCCCCCATGTAACGCTGTATGAATTTCGCCTTTAAGTATGGCCAAGAGGTTACACTCCCGCATGGTAGAGAGAAAAACCAGTGCGCAGCTGTTCCTGCTAGAGTTTGGGGGAATGTCATGGAAACATGATGTGGGTTATCAGTTCTTCCCAGCAGAGAGGCCTCGTGCTACTGCACGTGCTCAATGGGATCGCCTTTTCCTCGGTACTTATCTCCACCAATCCTGTAGAGAGCATCTGGCACCCGGCTGTACACCAACTCATCAGCAAATGGATGCGACGCGTTTTCCTCCATGCGTGCATTCCCTTCATTTTTGATTGCCCCATCTTCTTTTCGATTATCGCCTCCAAGGCCTTTGCTGTGAGACCTGTGATTGGGATGTCGTCATTAACGACATGTCTTCTCCATTCAACGTTGTGATGGATGTCAGCATGTTTTTGACTTGTTGCTTGGAGGGAGACTTCCTTGTGATGCTGCTGCGAGCGGGTAGGTGGAGGCTATCTCCTTGTCTCTTCTTGATGTTGCGCACTTGAATACGGAGTGTATGAGCGCGTTGCTTCATGTCTCGGCTGTTGGTACTGGTATGTACCTTCAGTGTACTGGCCTCCTCCTCCTCCTTGGTGTTGTGTCTCTTGTCGGTTAGTGTCGTGTGACACTACCCTTGCCGGAGCGGCTTGTCCGTAGACTGGTGGCGGAGGTGGAGGTGGTGGAGCAAATCCTTGGTTCCTTAGAGTTTCTCTGAAAGCTAACAGCTCTTCGAGTGCAGCCATCATGGCGGGTGTGACTGATGGTGCTGGGTTTGCACCCCTTTCTTGTCACTGAGCTCCTTCAGCTGGCATCCCGTAGGGGAATTCTTCATTGACGTGCGTCCTGGGCTCGAACCCGGGCGGGGGTGTTCCGCGCGCTGCATTCTGGACTTCAGGACCATGCTGTGCAGCGGGCACGCTTCTTGTTGGCACAGAGGAAGCAGTGGATGTGGCTTCGGGTATGTGCGAAGGTCCAGGCTGACTTCTCGTCGGCTTCTTGCTTGTGGTTGCAGCTTTCTTTGGGCGGCTAGGGCCTCTCTTCTTCTCCTACGGGTTGACATCATCCGGAGGAGGTTGACTGCTTGCCATAGCTCGTGGTGCGATATAGCTTTTTGTTCGAATCTCGCGGACGGCGCCAAGTGTTGCGTCCAAATCCAACCGGGGAGTCGGACTCTTCGGCACTTCAGGTTGTGATCGTGTCGGGTTGTCGGATGGCGACTACGGGTCGTCAGGTGACAACAGCGGGTTGTCGGCTGACGGTAGCGGGTTGTTGGCAATGTGCACTTCGCCGGCTTCGCGTACTACTTACCTGCACAAAGGGTAGTAACCAGTACGGAGAGGGGGGGGGGGTGGTGCTGGTTGATCCCTCTCCGATGCTTAAATAAGAGTCTAGAGAGAGAAAGTTTCTAGAGAGAGGTCAAAGCTCCAAAGCCAATCTCCTCAGAATATCCCCCCAAATGGGTGGCCAAGGTCCCCTATTTGTAGGCAACCTTAGAACCGAGCCCGGTTTTTGTGCGGTCCGACGCCGATCTAAAGGAAAATAGGAACTGTCGTCTGGTTTGATTAAGTTTGGCTTTGGAGAACTCTTCGCTCAGTGTACGTACAAAAGGGGTAGCGTGCGGTACCTTGACAGCAGTCCGAACCCCGTCGGACTTAGGCAATCCGACGGGGTTCGGATTGCCCGTGGACAATCCGGGCCGTCCGGATTGCCTAAGAGCGAACCGGACGGGCCGGATTGCCCCAGTAATCCGGACGTCCGGAATGCTTGGCAATCCGGACGTCCGGAATTCTTGGCAATCCGGACGCGCATGCCGCGCTTCCGGACCGTTTTGAATTTCGGGCGACACGTTTGGATCCGTTATGTGATTTTCGACGTGTTTACGAAGTCCGGAATGTAAATACGAACCCGAATTGGGCAGATATCCATCAATGCCTAAAACCTTTCTTCTTGAGCAAGATAATATTTTTTTATGGTGGCTATGGTGATTTGAAAACTAAGCACCCTTTATAAAGGGGTTTGCTTTAGAGTTTTTAAAATGGATATAATCTCCACCATTGATTTTAAAAAGCAAAATCTAAGGGCTAATGAAAAAAACTCTCTTTTTTAATTATTCAATTTTAAAATATAATATGCTTAGACATATATATGCTTACACTTAACACATGTGCACCTAGTTGCATTAATATTGATACATCATTACATATCCATACATGAGACCACTATATACATACATGCTTTCATAAACATTATTACTAGTGTCTTCCCAACACTTAGAAAATTTTCAATGATCATTACATATATGCACCCATATGCATTACTACTAGTGTTGTCTAAACACTTAATATTTTTAACATGGTCTTTTATGAACAGAGCTACGTACAACAAAACTAGTGTTTCCCGACACTTAGAAAAAATTTCATAACAATAGACACATATGTATGTATTGCATTAAATGTCGATATTTTATCACACGCATAGGAGTACACTCCTCATAATTGCACAAATAATAGATGTACACTCACATACATTGACATAAGCATATTTTTACTAAGTGTTTCACACACATATATGATAGCATCGCATACGCACATACATTGTACACCGCACTGCATTACATACATAGGTATATACACCTACATAAAATATGATATTACACTTGTGACTTAGCCCATTACTTGTGTATATTTTTGTATCTATGATTTTGATGAATGACACAAATTAACATCCCTACAAGAAAATGGACAGACGTTGAGTCGCACCAACAAAGACAAACTCAAAAAAAAGTTAAGGAAGGGTTATAGCACTACTTGACTCAGGGGAAAATGATGGATATACACCCAGTTGGACCTCAAATAGGCTCGACTTAGTCGCAACGTCGGCCCTAAACACGGTTGAAAACCGAAACTTAGCTAAACAAACAAACACATACCAAAACTGCACTAGTCCACCCTCGAAGGGCCCCGACCGGACTAACAGTCGAAGGGGGACCTTCGACCGGACTAGACCTTTCAAAGGCCCTTGAACGGACTAGTCCGGCCAAAGGAACCAGACTAGTCCGGCCGACCAAGCCCGACGCGCTCCGGCAGTCGGCCCCCCTACGTCGGGGTGACGTACCCTCGACGTACGCACACCCGACGTACGTATACCCGACCTACGGACATCCCCATTTTTACCATCCTGTATGGAATATTCCACGGACCCTACGACATCTTTGTGGGCCCCTCGTGGCCAAACCTACAATCTCTATAAATAGACCTCACGTTCTTCATTATAGATTATTCCAACATAAAAGCTCCGACTTCTCTTTAGATTTTATCTCTCTAAAACCGAGCACTTACTTAAGCATCGGAGAGGATTTGCTGGAAACACCCCCTTCTACGCAATCCTTTGTGCATGTTTTCGAGGAAAGGAGCGAAGGACGAGCACCGTTTCGGAACAAGGCTCGAAGACACCTACATGCGATCATCGACGCACGTGTTCCATCAGTAATTATTCTCCTAATTCCTACAGCGGTGTCGTTTTCAATTGCATACTCTTTATTGCTTACGTTGGTGCGATGTCGTTTTGTACTGCAGACTCCTAATTACAGTTTCGTTTTGTAGACTTATTAATTATATTGCATTGAATACGTGTCAAGCCATAATTATAATATATTTAGATTATACGTTGTTTAGCGGTTAGGACCTCCCTCAGAAAAAAAAAAAAACATTATGATAAGTTTCGATTCATAATCCATGTAGTAGATAAAGAAAATTCTACTTGAAGAGTTGGCATAACCGAAGTTCTTTCACAGAAAAGAAGACATGACAGACAAGAAGTGTCAGACTTAGAAGTTAGAACAACCAAAGAGCTAACATAGTAACATGTACTGAAGCTAGGGGCGTCAATAAGGTGGGTCGGGGCAGGTATTGCCAATCCCGGACCCGTCTCGCGAGTCGAGATGGTTGATTCGTACCCCTCTAATACCTCTCGCGGGACGGGTGGACTTGTGGGTTGCTCTATGTGGGACATAATTTATTATTACAAACTCTAAATTATAAACTCTATATTCATCGTATCTAAATTCAACTTCAAATTCGAATCTCAAATTACAAAACTAACTCAAAATCAAGATATGAATTACCAAACTCATTAAAACCTTTTTTATTTTGAGTGTTATATTACACATATAATTTTATATAACATACATATATTATATATATTTGTTTAATAGTACACGGAGTGGGGCCGGTCGGCGGGGCTCCGTGAACTCAATCCCGGACGCGTCCCGCGGGGCGCGGATCGGCATTGCAAAATCGGAACGGGTATACGCGGGTCGGTGGATACCCGTAACACGTTAGCACCCCTAACTGAAGCAAAGCAAGAACCTGGACCGGCCGGACCGCTTGTACCTTTTGTTCACGGTCCAATCAAGTCATACTTCCGGTCTGATTCTGATTTTTTTTTTGGGAAAATCTATATATATTATAAATTCTGAAAGAAAGATAATAACAGAGTGAATGTGAAGCTGATGATTTTATTTTTTACATTAATCGATGCATTTATGACAATTGAGCTAATAATTTTGTAGTCATTAACTCCATAATCACAATTAAAATTCCGATGATTTCGAACCGTTCAAAATTCAGTGTATACAATTAATCACAATTAAAATTTCGGACTGTTCAAGATTCAATATATGCAATTAAAATTTCCCTGATTTCGAACCGTTCAAGATTCAATGTATGCAATTAATCGCAATTAAAATTTCAGATAGTTCAAGATTCAATGTATGTAATTAATCGAAATTAAAATTACGCTGACTTTTAACTAACGTTTAACGCGAAGCCGACGAACGAAGATATCCCAGGCGGTACGGGCGGCTGACAGTCTTAGTGGCAGAGTCATCTCCATCTCCGACGAGATATCGCCGGTGGTCATTGAAGCCATATCTGTTGAATAACAGACGCTTGACACGGATCTGACGATCAAAGGTAGAATGCGGTACATGCGTGTAAAATTTATTTGTCAATTTGCGCAATTGTATTTTATGATTCAAATTTTTCAGTCTTTCATTTACTTTTTCAAATTTTAGACTGATATTTTATTTAAAAATAGTGTTTCAACATATTACAAATAGTCAATATAAATTTTATCAAATATTAGTTTGTTAATTATACATATTTAGTAAATTATCGCGTGATGCACAGGAAATGCATCTACTGGTCGTCTAATTCTGATCAGTTCGCCAAATATCCATAAAGGAGAAAGGCAGATATTTTTTTCTGAATTCTGTACTCCTTTTTCATCGCACCTCTTCCTTTCCCTGGGTACTGTAACATTATCTGATCCCAACCAAACTGTGTGGCCTGGTTTCCTCACGGCGCCTCTCTCCAGCAACGTCTGAGCCACCGCCTCTCCCGTTGAGGTATTTCTCTAGTAAAATGCTCGAACTATTCTTGGTCAGTACAGTAGTTCTATCTAATCGCATCAATGTGGTCAAAGTTTGTGAATCTGATTGAGATTTACAGGTAGCGCCTGCGTTAAATTCTTTATTTAGCTCGTCAGTCCTTAATTATGGGTTTGCTTGGTTAAGAGATTTGTCAGCTTTCTGCGATCTCTTTGCTGCATGTACGTATATGCTTAGAACCTGCGCAGGCTCTCACTCGAAATAGAATTTTCATGCGTTCAGTACCCAAAAATTACGATTTCATGACAGTTATGTTGTTTTGTTCTTATGGGTAGGATATTTGTGTTTAAGGATGTGCTTGAACATACACCAAAAGCTTTTCAACTGAATGGTTGTTCTTTTGATATGCTTTTTAGGTTGTTTAAGCTTTTCAACTCAAAGGTTGTTCTTTTGATATGCTTTTTAGGTTGTTTAAGCTTTAAAACTGAAAGGTTGTCGTTGTTCTTTTGATATGCCTTTTAGGTTGTTCTATCTAATTTGTTACAGTCTCATGTTTAGATTTGATTGTTTCAAGACTGAGCAGTAGATAGCGCATTGATTACTAATCGGATTTTTTTCTTCTTCTGCAAATATGGCAACAGATAGATCAAGGAGAAAGGTTAAGCATTTCATTTTCACTCAATACCATGTTCACGGTCCCAGATCATCAAGTTGCCGGCCACAAAGCTGAGGGTGGGCAGCTCGGTCCTCTGATAGATGATTCTGGAAACTTCTATAAGCCACTACAAAGCAACAGCCGTGGATTACACGAATTAGAATTCTACAAAAAGTTTGCATCTTTATCCGAAATTCCAGACCATATCCGAAGATTCTTCCCAGTCTTTTCTGGATCTAAGACGATTGAGGCATCAGATGGATCAGGCCCGTGCGACCACATTATCTTACAAGATCTCATGTTTGGCCGCGTAAATCCATCTGTGATGGACATCAAGATGGGGTCCCGAACATGGTACCCTCAATCTTCAGATGATTACATCGAAAAATGTCTGAAAAAAGATAGAGAAAGCACAAGTGTTTCTCTAGGGTTTCGAGTATCGGGTTTACAGGTTTATACAGGCGAAGATTCTGGGCCGTGGAAACCTGCAAAGAATCTTGTGTATAGCTTCGGTCAAGAAGATGTGAGGTTGGTTCTTAGGAGATTTGTGTCTTCTAACCCTAGCCTAGACAAGGACACAATCCCAGATGGTTTGTTTGCATCTATGGTGTATGGGGGTAGTGATGGAGTGTTGGCTCAGCTGAAGGAACTGAAAGAATGGTTTGAGGAACAGACATTGTTTCAGTTCAATTCGTGTTCGGTTCTCATGGTTTTCGACAAGGAGGAGACTGCAGGGAAGAAGTACAAGGTAGGAAGTGGTCAAGTGAAACTTGTTGATTTTGCTCATGTAGTTGATGGTGATGGTGTCATTGATCATAACTTTCTGGGAGGGCTCTGTTCGTTGATTAAGTTCGTCTCTGATGCTGTTAAAGGAGATGGCATATAAGTTTTACCAATGCTATTTGGTATTTGGAACCATTAATGTTGTTTTACCTTTATTTGGGTGGGGTCTTTACCAACTTGTCATTTATTTTGGATGTTACTGTTGGTATCTTTGTGTTTTACCTTGTTTGTTGTTCTAAGTTTTTTGGTTTTATTAGCAGCTACATTGTTTGTATGAATACTTGGATTCATTCGAAAAAATTATTCCACTGTTGTAACTGTGTTTTTTCTTAATTTTTGTAGTCGCTATGATTTTTAAATAATAATATCGACTTTCCTATGATTCAAAAAGTGTTCTTTACTTAGAACGCTGCAAACTGAGATGACTTTTTTTTGGTTGTCTACTGAGAGATGGCTCTTGGCCAAAAAGATGCTGAGGGGGTGTTTGGATGGATGTAATGTGGGATGTAATCTCACATTACGTCCCACGTTACATCGACATTACGTTGTTTGGTTTGTCAAACGACGTAATGTGCATTGTAATGTAATGTGCATTGTAATCTCAGATTACGTCCAAACTCAATTCAAGGTAATGTGAGATTACATCCAAAAACGGATGTAATGTGACATTACATCCAACATTACAGAGTATTATTATTTTATTAATATTTATTAAATAGACAAAATACTTTATATTATCATTATAGCTTATTATGATAATAATTTTGTTATTATTAGTAGTTTTTTTTGTTTTTTTATCTACTTAATAACACATTATTATAATAAATAATAATGCACATGATGCTCGTATAAAATGAGTAAAGTCTTTTCAATGCATTTTTTATGAAAATTATCTCATAAACTACATATAATGTTTTAACTATTAGAATTTTAATAGTTGTGCATATTGAGTTTACATATTTTGTTTTTAGAATTTATAAATGACTATAGTATTAACCACAAAACATAAACTTTAACAAGTTATTTGTTGTCAAAATATATTTTCTTTTTTAAATCTTATCATATTAAGATATAATATACTCTCTATAAATTAATATAATAATAATAATAAAGTCACATTACAATGCACATTACAACACATACCAAACACTGTAATCTAATATTACACTCCACATTACAGCACAACCAAACACTGTAATCTAACATTTCAAGTAATCTCACATTACAGCTCACATTACTTGTAATCTCACATTTCAAGTAATCTCACGTTAAGTCCATCCAAACGCCCCCTGAGATATTACTTTGAAGAATGTAAGTCTCCCTTTTTAATAATAATAATAATCAATTTACAGACATCGAATTTTGTATTAGGATAATAGAGTTTAAACGAAAGTTCTTTTTTAAAAATTGTACATATATTTTGTAATATTTTTCTTTCCATATTATATTTCTAATAATTTCATATATGGAGTTGATAACTATCTATAATATTCATTTATTCAATATATACAAATTTGGGTTAATAACCTATAAACTGTCTGAAGTTTGCTCCATGTGAGATTTTGGTGTCTGAAGTTTAAAATGTTGAAATGGACAGTCCTAAGTTTCATTTTAGTTGAAATTTTGTGTCTTCGCGCGTCTTTTCCTCTCCCTTCAAACATTTTCATCGACCATTTCACCCACTCATAATCCATCACTCTTTACTTTTTATAAAATCGTCAATTTTCTTCCAAAATTTGAACATCCGAAAAAAAAAAATTTCAGCAGAGTGGTGTGGAGTGATTTTCAGCGACAATAGAGCGATATTTACTTGTGCGGATATGGCCACCTTCTTAGGTGACGGTCCCGGAAAGGTGACGAGAAGGGAGCGTGCATGAGAGCTCCTATTTGACACCCGGTTTCGTCGGGATTGACTTCTATAAAGTAATCACACCGAGACATCAAATTTCAACAAAAATGAAACATGAGACTGTCCATTTTAACATTTTAAACTTCAGGCACCAAAATCTCACATGGAGCAAACTTCAGACAATTTATAGGTAACCCTACAAATTATCATACTCTTTATGGTATTAGAGCAACAAAATCAAATTTTTTTGTGTGCTACCCTACCTGCCGCCACACCTTCTGCGTCTGATGACCAGTACCTAGTCGATCAAGATGGCTTATGATAACTTCGCTTCTGCTAGTTTGATCACGATAAATCCTGCCGCACAACTAGCGTTGAAGCTAAATAAAAAGAAGAAAAATTATTCCTCATGTCGTGCTCAGTTCCTCCCCTAACTGATTAGATGTGATCTTCTTAGAGATGTCGATGGCTAAACTCATTGTCCATCCAAGACAATTCAAGTTGATGATGAATCCTAAGTATCAACTTTTGGTGCGAGAAGATCAATTAATCTTTCATGTCATATCGCTTCGGTCACTGAATGTGTTATCTTATTGATCAGCATACTAAGACGCCCCGAGAAGTATTGACCATGCTCAACAACGTTTATGCAAGTCGATCTCACCCGCTTCTAATATATACCAAGATGAAACAGTTAAGGCTAATGAAAGGTACAAAATCAATTGGTGAATACATGGGCCAAATTAAGGCGATTTCGATGAAATCACCATCACTGGTTCTCTTTTGGATGAAATTGACATCGTTATTCATGCACTCAATAGACTTGTACATGAGTTCATAGACTTCTCGGCTGCAATTCCAGTACGAGAAAACTCAATCTCTTAGAAGACCTTCATGAGAAGTTGTAGGAACACGAACACTCCTTCACCGAGATGACCACAACCATGAATCGTTTGTTGTAACAGCCAATTTTGCACAAACACCACAGCAAAATCGGTGTCCAACTATCGTGGAAATAAGCCACTTATGGAGGCCCACGACAGCAGCACCAAGATTCTAGCCACAACAATCAACGCAGCGGACATGGCAATCAGCGGTCGGACGGTGGTAACCGTGTAGTGTGCCAGATCTGTAATCGACCTGGGTTTACTACCAAGACCTGCAGGATAGCACCCCGTTATGGTCCGACCGTCATTCATTCATGTCTAGTGGCATGGACTCCACTAGCTCCTGGTTGATCGATTCTAGTGCCTCTCATCATGTCACTTCCGACCTCCATAACTTGTCCAGTCATTCGGACTATTATTGACCTGATGATCTGATGGTCGACAACAGTGATGGTCATCCCGTCCACACCGGTAAAATCGACTAAGTCACAAACATCTAACTCAATATTTAAGATAAAGTAATAAAATTCAGCAACCATGTAATTCCTTTAATAATTAGCTTGGAGGAATTATACCTTTAAGTTTCAATTATATAAGAGATTCATATCCTCATCCGAGTGGCACGTAATCATATCCAGTCAGACGTTAATTTACACCATATGTTAAAACCAATTTTTTTTTTCATTGGATGGAATTTTTCTTTACCAAAATAACGAAATTTTTCTTCGAGAAACTTGAATAACTTTTATTCATATTTCAAACCTACCAATATTTTAAAGAAGATAATACAATGAAAAATAAAGGAACAATTCAAACAACATTAATAGAAAGTAAATGCTTCATCTCCAAGGAATCATCACAGTTTCGAGTTTCTATCAATCATGTTCTAAAATTCAATCCAAAAGGAGAAATCAAACCTGCGATTATATTTAAGAACCCATGAATTCTCAAATTTTAATAACTCTAGAGAGGCGTACCTTACAGTCATCATTTTGCTATGTAATGCACACTTTTCTCTGTAATCTATTTCTGGGCTCTCCAGATCGGTCGTATTTCAAGAGTAGAATCATATTTCCCTTGTTTGATTATTTCTTATTCTATCACCATTCTTTCTTATTTTTCCATGAGTTCATGCGATTCCAATATTGACTCATTCACTAATCTTAGTCCTTTTTGAACCCGAAACCAGGATTCATGAAAGCAAACTGTCATACTTGAAATTCTCTGTTCTCTCCAAATCCAATCCAATCAAATCTCTCATTCGAATCTCCATGATGTGAAGAGAGGTCAGCATTAATATCAAACATCTCTCTCATCCTGGAGTATTGTTATGCGAGCACATATAGCTTCTCCAGCACCATATCGTAGCTGAAGATCAAACCACAATTCAAACTTATTTTTCTAGCTCACAAATTATGCGCGTATTTGAGGAGAAAGTTAAAACGCCATTGTGAATAACTTTGTGTGTTAATGTCCCATTTTGCATACTCAAGAGATTGGTTTTTGCCATCGATACATTGAACTGGTTCCGCGTTTGGATAAATGCAGTAAATAAGATCCATCTTTGCCAATTTTTCGCATATCCGAAATGGGACGTCTGAACATTGTTTCACTAGCCAATAAGTCTAATCATCTTAACACACATATATAATAATGAATAACGTTTAAATTTGCAATTTAAAATATTTAGAATGAATAACTAAATGCATTGGATATCTACTTGATAGATTATGTCCACTAAAGTTACCGGTGTGCCCAATAAATCAAATATATTGCAGCAAACAACCTAACTTTTTTTATAATTCTCTCCTGGTTCGATCTTTCTAAACAGTTCGGATTTAAGTAAACCAAAATGAAACTTAACTCATTATCCGACCAGACCAAAAGTCTTCTCTTTCTAGGGTTTGCACAACAACCAAGCAAGCATTCATAATTCTCGAATCGTAAATTATCGTATGCCAGCAATCCAGTAATTTTAACATGCAAAATTAATTTTAAATTTAGTTCAGTGATAATTCTGTCAAATTTAAAACTTTGGGGAAATTTTGAATCTTTTCAAATTTAAGGGACCGATTTACAAATTTCAAAAATTTAGATTTAAGGGTACTTTTGGTACCACATGTTTACACGAAATCCACTATTCATACCAGATGTTATTTTTTGTACCAATTTGGTACCAAACGTTTCCATTTTGTACCGTTTTCGTACATCTGTTTGGTACCAAACGTTTCTCATCTGTACTCATAAGCACTAAGTTTTATGTGATGGTAAGTAAGGAAAAAGCTTCGGTTTCAGCCAATTTTTCATTTTTTCAATATAACTCACCCGGACCTCTATTTTTGATGAAATCATTTTAATTTGCACATTTACTCGTCCTATAACACCGTGGAATGGTTGAAACTATTTCTCATCTCGAACTCATAAGCACCAAGTTTTCTGTGATGGGTAAGGAAAAATCTTCGGTTTCGTCCAATTTTCTCATTTTTTCAATAAAACCTCACTCGGACCCTTATTTTTTATGAAATCAGTTTTATCTGCATTCTTATTCGTCTTATAAGACCGTGGAATGGTTGAAATTATTTCTCATATCGGAATCATAAGCACCAAGTTTTCTGTGATGGTAAGTAAGGAAAAATCTTGGGTTTCTGTCAATTTTCTCATTTTTTTCAATTTAACCTCACTCGGACCTCTATTTTTTATGAAATCGGTTTTATTTGCACTCTTACTCGTCATATATGACTCTGGAATGGTTGAAACTAATTCTCATTTTGGACTCATAAGCACCAAGTTTTCTGTGATGTTAAAGTAAAGCAAAATTCTTCGATTTCATCCAATTTTATCATTTTTTTCAATATAACCTCATTCAGACCTCTATTTTTGATAAAATCAACTTTATTTGCACTCTTACTCGTCGTATAAGACCGTGGATTGGTTAAAACTATTTCTCATCTCGGACTCATAAGCACCAAGTTTTCCGTGATGATAAGGAAAAATCTTCGGTTTCGGCCAATTTTCTCATTTTTCAATATAATCTCACTCGGACCCTTAGTTTTTATGAAATCAGTTTTATTTTCACTCTTACTCGTCGTATAAGACCGTGGAACAGTTGAAACTATTTCTCATATCGGACTTATAAGCACCAAGTTTTATGTGATGGTAAGTAAGGAAAAATCTTCGGTTTCGGCCAATTTTCTTATTTTTTTCAATTAACATCACTCGGACCTCTATTTTTTATGAAATCAATTTTATTTGCACTCTTAATTGTCGTATAAGACTGAGGAATGGTTGAAACTATTTCTCTGGACTCATAAGCACCAAGTTTTCTGTGATGGTAAGTAAGGAAAAATCTTAGGTTTCGGCCAATTTTCTCATTTTTTCAATATAAACCTCACTCGGACCCTTATTTTTTAAGAAATCAGTTTTATTTGCACTCTTACTCGTCTTATAAGACCGTGGGATGGTTGAAACTATTTCTCATATCGGACTCATAAACACCAAGTTTTATGTGATGGTAAGTAAGGAAAAATCTTCGGTTTCAGCCAAATTTCTCATTTTTTCAATTTAACCTTACTCGGACCTCTATTTTTGATGAAATCAGATTTATTTGCACTCTTACATCGAATAATACCGATGAATGGTTGAAACTATTTCTCATCTCGGACTCATAAGCACCATGTTTTTTGTGATAGTAAGTAAGGAAAAATCTTCAGTTTTGGCCAATTTTCTCATTTTTTTCAATATAACCTCACACGGACCCTTATTTTTTTATGAAATCAGTTTTATTTGCACTATTACTCGTCATATATGACTCTGGAATGGTTGAAACTAATTCTCATTTTGGACTCATAAGCACCAAATTTTATGTGATTTTAAAGTAAGCAAAATTCTTCGGTTTCGGCCAATTTTCTCATTTTTTTTCAATATAACCTCACTCGGACCTCTATTTTTTATAAAATCGGTTTTATTTGCACTATTACTTGTCGTATAAGACCGTGGAATGGTTGAAACTATTTCTCATCTCGAACTCATAAGCACCAAGTTTTCTGTGATGGTTAGTAAGGAAAAGTCTTCGTTTTCGGCCAATTTTCTCATTTTTTTCAATATAACCTCACTCAAACCCTTATTTTTTATGAAATCAGTTTTATTTGCACTCTTATTCGTCGTATAAGACTGTGGAATACTATTTCTCATATCGGACTCATAAGCACCAAGTTTTCTGTGAAGTTAACTAAGGAAAAATCTTCGGTTTCGGCCAATTTTCTCATTTTTCAATTTAACCTCACTCGGACCTCTATTTTTTATGAAATCAGTTTTATTTGCACTTTTACGTCGTATAATACCATGGAATGGTTGAAACCACTTCTCATCTCGGAATCATAAGCATCAAGTTTTTTGTGTTGGTAAGTAAGGTAAAATCTTCGGTTTCAGCCAATTTTCTCATTTTTTCAATATAACCTCACTCGGACCCTTATATTTTATGAAATCAGTTTTATTTGCACTCTTACTCGTCATATATGACTATGGAATGGTGGAAACTAATTCTCATTTTGGACTCATAAACACCAAGTTTTCTGTGATGTTAGAGTAAGCAAAATTCTTCGGTTTCGGCCAATTTTCTCATTTTTTCAATATAACCTCACTCAGACCTCTATTTTTTATTAAAAAAAAAAAATCAGTTTTATTTGCACTCTTACTCGTCGTATAAGACCGTGGAATGGTTGAAACTATTTTTCATCTCGGACTCATAAGCACCAAGTTTTCAGTGATGTTTAGTAAGAAAAAATATTCGGTTACGGCCAATTTTCTCATTTTTTCAATATAACCTCATTCGGACCCTTATTTTTTAAGAAATCAGTTTTATATGCACTCTTATTCGTCGTATAAGACCGTGGAATGGTTGAAACTATTTCTCATATCGGACTCATAAGCACCAAGTTTTCTGTGATGGTGTAAGGAAAAATCTTCGGTTTCGGCCAATTTTCTCATTTTTTCAATATAAGCTCACTCGGACCTCTATTTTTGATAAATCAGTTTTATTTGCACTCTTACTCGTCGTATAAGACTGTGGAACGGTTGAAACTATTTCTCATCTCGGACTCATAAGCACCAAGTTTTCTGTGATGGTAAGTAAGGAAAAATCTTCGGTTTCGGCCAATTTTCTCATTTTTTCAATATAACCTCACTCGGACCCTTATTTTTTATGAAATCAGTTTTATTTGCACTCTTACTCGTCGTATAAGACCGTTGAATGGTTGAAACTAATTCTCATTTTGGACTCATATGCACCAAGTTTTCTGTGATAGTAAAAGTAAGCAAAATTCTTCTGTTTCGGCAAGTTTCTCATTTTTTTCAATATAACCTCACTCGGACCTCTAATTTTGATGAAATCGCTTTTATTTGCACTCTTACTCGTTGTATAAGACTGTGGAATGGTTGAAACTATTTCTCATATCGGACTCATAAGCACCATGTTTTCTGTGAAGGTAAGTAAGGAAAAATCTTTTGTTGTGGCCAATTTTCAAATTGTTTCAATATAACCTCACTTGAGCCTCTATTTTTTATGAAATCAGTTTTATTTTCACTCTTACTCGTCGTATAAGACCGTGGAATGGCTGAAACTATTTTTCATCTCGGACTCATAAGCACTGTTGGAATTGCTCGTCCGTGGGTCCGTTCTTGGCGGCCTTGAGTCGAGTCATGTTCCTCCAATCTTCGGGTTACGGTTAATCCAACTTCGTGACTGGCGACTGCACAAAGGGCAGTGCCAGAGAGGGGTGGTGTCTCTGGCGAACCCTCTCCGATGCCAAAGTAAGAATATAATTCTAGAGAGAGAAAGTAGAGAGAAGTCAGAGCTCCGGTGTTTCAATCCGAGATTAATTTGTAAATGAAGGACCTCGGCCCCTATTTATAAAGTTTTGGATCCAGGTACCAGAGGGACCCACATTTTGAGTGGGGCCCGTACAGAGAATAAGAGAGTAATCGGGTATAAGCGCGCTCTTGGTGTATGTACCCGGGGGTTCGGGGCCTACGCGGTGTTGGATTACGGGGACGTAATACTACGGAATGTTAAATGTGTACTAGCAAGAAATCTAATCTACGCAGCGGAGTTAGTACACATACCGTTTTGCTTTCCTGCCCAAGAACGATGCGGAGGGAGTTCCGATCCTCCGGTCGGAATCACGTGCAAGTTCTTCGTTAGAAGAAGTCCCACGCGATGTAGCTCCACAACAAGACCTCTGATCGATTCTTCAACGAAGATGGAACCTCAGACCAGATGTGATGGTGCCGAAATTTAACTAAGGGAAACAAGTGTTCTCAATGGAGATCCTTGTTATTATGAATGAGTGAATAAACCCTTAGCAGACACCCCTATATATAGTATTGGTGGAGTTGCCAAAAGGCAACTCCAACCAATGTGGTATAAAGGGGACGGCCGAACTATGCATGTTAAGGGGAGGCCCATTTTGAGCTTCCCTTGTCAATTACTAATTGAGTTTGGCCCAATTAGCCCAAATTGACAATTACCTAATTAACTTAGTGTCAGACCTAAATCTAACCTACGGCGGATTACGTTTTAGAAAACGTGGATTTTGAAAAGAGTCGCCACTAGTTAATTAAAAGGCTAACTAGAATCCTAAATTACCTAAGCAAATAACAAATTAAATACTTAGATATTAAATCGATCTACGATCAGAGATTCGAATTCGGGGGTTCTATTACGAATTAAAATATAATTTTTAACTACGCCCTTTCGGTACTCAATTAACTTATTTTCCAATTTTACTATTTTTTTATTTATATATATACTATATTATATTAATCCAACGATGTCAAGATTTAATCAAAAACATTTATCCTATACAAAATTATTATCAAATATTGATCTAGTCTAAAACGAATAATAACTCATAAAAAATCTAAAAAATATCAAAATTATTAAACATGCTCAGATTCATACAAAACCCAATATAAATTTAACATATATATAACTTGAGCAATTAAACAGGATACCTAATTAAATTTAATCAAACTATATCTAAACTACTAATTAAATTAAACCACAACATTTGAATTATTCAATTAAATATATTATAAATATAATAATAATAATAATAAAATACACAAAATAAACAAAAATAAATGAAAAATAAAAAAGAAAGACAGAGACACTCAACTGGCTCGAGACGGAGGGACCAGCGGCAGAGCGGGACAACGAGGTCGACCGGCGGGCTGAGGCGGGGCGAGGTGCTGCGTCGTCAAGACCGGGGCGGCGCGACGGACCGGGTGGCCGGAAGTGGGGCAGTCACAGTCGGGGTGACTGAAGGAGGGCCGGTGAGAGAGAGAGAGAGAAGAGAGAGAAAGCGAGAGAGAGAGAGAGAGAGAGAGAGAGAGAGAGAGAGAGAGAGAGAGAGAGAGAGAGAGAGAGAGAGAGAGAGTGGCCGGAGGGGGGGCGCCGGCGGATTGGCGTGGCCGGAGAGGCGGCACCGGCAGAGTGGCGTGGCCGGAGGGGCGGCATCGGCAGTCCTGGGGAGGTCACGGAACCATGGCGGAAGATGCAAAAAAAAAAAATTATGAACACTAGAGGACAAAAATCGCGCAGACCCCGAGAAATAATGTATTATTGCTTTGTAGTGGTATTTTCTGTCCTTTATAATGTAAACCTAGACCCCTATTTATACTAAAAACCTAGTCTAGTTACAGATAAAATTTAAATAAAAAATTGCTAACAGATAATTAATTCTAGAGAATATTCCTAAGGATATATATCTTTACAGATAATTATTTTTTGAATAAAAAATAATATCTGGAGATAAATATCTTACAGATAATTTTCTAAAAATAAAAAAACTAATTATTATATATATATTTTTAAATATTCCGAAAATATTAAATATATTCGAAATAATTTAAAATATATTTTATAATAATTTCCCTAATGTGCCCTTGAGCATTTTTGAGACTTTGTGGCTTGACGCGTCCGGAATTTGACGTATCATGTGTAAAGTCGTTACGTCAGGGTCAAAATCGAGTGTTTACAGTTTGCCCTCTTTGGACGGACTCCCGTAGAACGTGTTCGAAGGGGTTTGTCCAAAGACGAAAAAACACTGATTTTGACCGGAAAGTATATTCTCTTCCAATTCTTCGAAGTCTTCAAGGTGGCTCATACGCTTATTCTGGTGCGGAAACGATAAAACCTCTGTCGGCGGGACGCCTGTTGGCGATGCCTCCATTAGCGATGCAGAAAGTAAAGCCACCAGTGGCGGTGCGGAAAAGTAAAGCCTCGGTCGGCGGTGCCCCTGTTGGCGGTGCCTCCGTTGGCGGTGCAGAAAGTAAAGACCTTAATCGACGATGCCTCCAGTGGCGTGCGACAAGGAAAAGCCTCCAGTGGCGATGCGGAAAGTAAAGCCTCCAGTGGCGTGCGGGAAAGTAAAGCCTCCAGTGGCGTGCGGGAAAGTAAAGCCTCCAGTGGCGTGCAGAAAAGTAAAGCCTCCAGTGGCGTGCATGAAAGTAAAGCCTCCAGTGGCGTGCAGAAAAGTAAAGCCTCCAGTGGCGTGCGGAAAAGTAAAGCCTCCAGTGGCGTGCAGAAAAGAAAAACCTCGATCGACGATGCCTCCAGTGGCGTGCGACAAGGAAAAGCCTCCAGTGGCGTACAGTAAAGTAAAAACCTCGATCGACAATGCCTCCAGTGGCGTGCGACAAGGAAAAGCCTCCAGTGACTGTGCGGAAAGTAAAGCCTCCGGTGGCGTGCAGAAAAGTACAAACATAGATCGACGATGCCTCCAGTGGCGTCTAGAAGAGCCTCATATGTCGGGGAAATGCCTCTAGTGGCGTTCGAGGGGGAAGAGCCTCTAGTGGCGTGTGTCGGAGAAGAGCCCCTAGTGGCGTTGGTTGGATAAGGGCCTTGAGTGGCTTGACGACTTGAATGCATGTCCCTAATTTTTGCCTAAATTGCGCATGACGCGACAACTTAGCGGGATCTTTTTTTTTTTAATCTCTCATATTCTCTCCTTTTGCCACGGTCAAAATTTTAGACCGTGCCCCTTGGTTTTCCTAATTTTTGCATGGATTGCCCCTTGGGGTTTTTATTCCATCGGGATTTTATTTTCTCTCATTTTACCATGATTGCAATTTCTGAATTTGCTATCATGCCCTCATTTCCTAATTTTTCCTAGGCTGCCCTTTCGGGTTTTCAACCTAACGGAAGCGCTCTTTTTTTGGTAGCCGATTAAACGGTGGCTGTGACCCGTACTTTATTTCCCGTCTCGATGCGAGAGTATTTGTAGCCATTTGGAGGGTGGCTGTGACCCTTTCCTCACCGTCTTCAATGTCGCGAGAGCTCTTTTGATTTGTAGCCATTTGGAGGGTGGCTGTGGCCCTTTTATTTATTTCCATCGTCGATGTTCCGGGAGCGCTCTTTCGATTTGTAGCCATTTTAAGGGTGGCTGTGGCCCTTTCAAATGATTTCCCGGCCTCACAAGATTCACGAGAATACTTTTTATATGTAGCCATTTTGAGGGTGGATATGGCCCTTTCAACAATCTCCCATCCTTTCAGGATTCGAGGAACACTCTTTGTAGGTAGCCATTTTAGGGGTGGCTGTGGCCCTTTCACTCATTTCTCGCATTCAATGTTTCGAGAGTGCTCTATATCTGTAGCCGTTTGAAGGGTGGTTGTGGCCCTTTATTTTGTAGTCGTTTTAGGGACGACTGTGACCCTTTTTTATTTTCCCGCCCTTACAAGATTCGCGGGGTCACTCTTTTATCTGTAGCCGTTTGGAGGATGGTTGTGGCCCTTTATTTTGTAGTCGTTTTAGGGACGACTGTGGCCCTTTTTATTTTCCCGCCCTCACAGGATTCGCGGGGTCACTCTTTTATCTTTAGCCGTTTGGAGGGTGGCTGTGGCCCTTTATTTTGTAGTCGTTTAGGGACGACTGTGGCCCTTTCATATTTTCACGCCCTTTCAAGATTCGCGGGGTCACTCTTTTATCTTTAGCCGTTTGGAGGGTGGCTGTGGCCCTTTCACTTATTCTCCGCTTTTGATGCTGCAGGAGCGCTCTTTATCTGTAGCCATTTGAAGGGTGGCCCTTTTTTTATAGTCATTTTAGGGATGACTGTGACCCTTTTATTTGTAGTTGATTTATGAACAACTGTGACCCTTTTATTTCTTCACTGCTCTCACAATATTAGCACAAACACTCTCTTTATTTTTCTGTAGCCGATTAAAGGGCGGCTGTGACCCTAAAGAAAACTGAGTTTTTTTTTTTTTTTTTTTGCTTTTTTCATCTCACCTTTTGCCATGACTGCCCCTGCGGGTTTTCAATCATGCCCCTCTCCCTGACTTTTGCCGAGGTTTTTAACCTAGCGGGAATTTATTTTTTCTCTCTTTTTTCTTTTTTCAAATAGAAAGAAAATCTGCAGAAACTAATCAACAACAACTATGTTACATGCCCCTAATAGCAGATTAAACCTTTTAATTTCTCAGAACTTCTCCGGAGGAAAACTTGTTAAATAAGTTGATTATGTCGATGTCTTGAATGGAGGATCCTTTCAATGGGTGGACGACACCGACAATAATTTCTTCTTCTTCTTATTCCTCTCAAATGCTCTTTCATTAGCACGGTCGATCTTCATGGAATCTCGATCTTTTTTAATAGGAAGATCTATGGATGTCTTCTATCTTCAACCATGCTTGATCTTGACAGGAATGCCCCACAGCTACATCTGACTGGTTCATAATTCGTCGCATGCTGGACGAATGGCCTGATTAAAGAACACACATGGATGGTGTTGAGTTTGGCACAGTAGTCCGCAAATGCTAAACTTAGGCATAGATATCGTCCGAGGTATCTGAGATAAATTCGATAGCTGGCATAAGAATGGTCGGCGAGCGAAGGGCCGTACACGAGATGTGTTCTTCAGGAGTTTTGATTTGAATGATTATCCAAGCTGCACAATGAGTAAGGAAAAACTCAAATTTCGGGTATAAAAATGATCACAACTTCTCTTACCTGGGAGTTGGATTTTTTAGTGGGCAATGTGCTCGCTATGCGAATGGACCTGCTGCATGTCCTGATTCTCCTGCTCCACAACTTGTATACCTGCTGAAAAGTATATGCCCCTAGTGGCAGACTGAAAATTTCAGAACTTTTTTCGGAAAAGGATTCGGTTGATCGAGTCAAGCTACATTGATCGGCACATTGAATCTTCACGGGATTCTTGATGATTTCTTGAAATTTTCTCATCTCCTGGCATGTCCGATCTCAATGGGAGATGCCCCATGGTTACCGTTGAATGGTTTAATCCTGGCCACATAACGGTTGTATACCTCGTCTTGGAAAACATATGAATTTCGCACATGGTGGGTGAAATTTTTCATAGAAACTCTTCGAAGCGCTCACGTTTCACACGGTTGCGGCATTGGTTGAAGTGGTCATCCGACCTGCAAAAGAATAGGGACACTCAAATCTCAAGGGAAAAATTAAGTACAATTTAACGCACATCGGCGTTAGATATCTTGAGTGTGCAATTTGTTCCTTGTGCAACTGGATGACTGCATGTTTTTTGTTGCCCCATTTAGCTGGCATAACTTATGTGTACATGATACCTTAACCAAGGGTACCTGAAAAGAATGAATGAAAAATCAGTGTAGAGAATACGAGAAATCATGCATGATTTTTTTGAAAACTCTAATGTCATTCATTTCATAATTATGATTACTTTTTTTAAAAAGGAATCGAAATTTATGATCAAATATTTTTGCGCCATCATGGAGTTTACTGAGTTTGTTGAGTGCATTATCTGGCTCGAACGCAGGACAAATGCTCAAAACAAAGTTTTTTTCAAAAAGGTTTTATTTTCCTTTGTTTAAACTCGAATAGTAGCACTCAACTGCACAGTTAAACTATTTTCTCAAAAAAGAATCAAAACTCCTATTTTTTAAATGCTCGCTCATGCGAATGTTGAAATGACGATCTTGCCAAAAAAATGCAATACACCTTGGATAAAAACGAATGACACTTTGAGTTTTTTTTTTTAAATGCTCATGCATGCTTGAAAGTTAAAATTCTACTGTTAAGAAAGTTACAACTTACAACATATTACCTGAATGACGCATATGAAATGCATTTTTGAAAGTTAAAATTCTATTCTGAGAAATTCACAACTTACAACAGTTTACCTGAATAATGCATATGAAATGCATATTTGAAATGAAAATTTCAGGTGGATTTTTTTTTTAAATAATGCAATTGAGATGCATGCGTGAATTTGAAAGCTCTATAGCTAACTCACAATTTACCTGATATGTTTTTTTATAAAAAAAATAATGCATATTGAATGCATGCTTAAAAAATATCAGGTAAAAAGGTTTTTTTTTGAAAATGATGCATATGCAATTCATGTTTGAATTTTTTTTTTTTAAAAAAAACTCTAAGAGCCAAAAAGGAATTACAAATTTTCCTTTTTTTTTAAAAAATAAATGATGCACATTGAATGCACTAACAGAATTTTACAACTTACATGAAAAGTTTTTTTTTTCAAAAAATAATGCGTATGAAACACATGCTTGAAATAAAACATTATGGTAAGTAGTTTTGAAAACAACACATGGAATACATGTTTGAAACTAAAAGTTCTACAACTAAGAATGTGTACAGTCTATCAACAGATTATTTTTCCTAAAGCAATGCACATGCGATGCACATGAGATACATACTTGAGATGAAAGTTCTACAGTCAAGATAATTTACAAGTTATCTGAAAAGATTTTTTGTTTTTTTTTTAACGAAGGAAAAAAAATCAATGCATCTTGGTTGCTCAAAATTAAGAATCAGACGAAAAGTTTTTTTTTTAAAGGATGCATATGAGATGCACAAAAATAAATACAAGATGCAAACTTAAAAGTAAAAGTTCTACAACTGAGAAAAATTACAATTTACCTGAAATGTTTTTTTCGAAAATAATGCATATGACATGCACGTTTTTTGATTAAAAATTCAGATAAAATGTTTTTTTTAAACAAAGAGCCATAAAACTAAGAGAGCTTACGGTTTATCTAAAAAGTTTTTTTAAAAAATTAATGCATATTGGATGCATTATTAAAAATAAAACAATTCAGTTAAAAAGTTTTTTAAAATGATGCATATGGAATGCACGTCCGAAATTAGAAGCTCTAATAGCTAAAGAGGAATCACAATTTTCCTAACATGTTTTTTATTTTATTTTTAAGCAATGCATATACAATGCACTAACCAAAATTACAACTTACCTGAAAAGTTTTTTTCAAAAATAATGCGTACAAAACAGATGTTAAAAATAAAAATTCAGGTAACAGGTTTTTTTAGAAAAAAATGCATATGAAATGCATGTTCGAAAGGAAGCTCTAAAGCTAAAGAAATTGATTTTTCTGAAATGTTTTTTTTAAGTAATGCATACGTAACGCACTAACAAAAATTACAACTTACCTGAGAGTTTTTTTTTAAATAATGCGCATGAGATGCATATTTAGAATAAAAATTTAGGTTAGGGGTTTTTTTTTAAAAAAAAAAAATGCATCTGAAACACATGTTTAGAAATAAAAATCTACAACTAAGGAATTACTACTTAGCTAAAAATGTTTTTTTGGTTTTTTCTGAAAGTAACGTATACAAAATGCATTTTAAAATTAGAAGCTCTAATAGCTAAAAGGGAGTTAAATTTCTCATGAAATTATTTTTGAAAATAATGCGTTACTTATGAATTACAACTTACCTGGTTTTTTTTTTAAATAATGCGCATGAAACACATATTTTAGAACAAAATTTAGGTAAGAATTTTTAAAACCGTGCATAAGGAACGTACGTTTGAAATGAGAGTTCTACCTAAGAGACATGCTGCAAATATGATATTTTTTTTTAAGATATAATGGGATGCATGCTCATAAATAAAAGTTACACGGTTAGAAAAACTTACGGTTTACCTGATAAACTCTTTAAAAAAAAAAATCACGACATGTTAGGGGGGTAAAAATGTGTGTGGTTTTGCTCTACAAGGTAGGTTCCACTGATAGGTTCCCGACAAGGTGGTTTCCTCTCCCCATCATAGGGATCACAGGACATTCACAAGCGAGTGGAGTTTTTCGGAGTCGTACCGGCGGCCCGGCCGCGCGGTCGTACCGTACTAACCCTCCGAGGTTCCTAGTCGCCCTAGGTTTTAGGCGTTTTGGACATTAGACTAAAGTGTGTGTGTGTGTGCGAATTCAAATAACACATATCAACAAAGAAAAATAGTCAGTCATAAAAAAAATAATTCCACACCTGAAATAACAAAAATAACCAAGTTAGAATAACAAAGTCAAATATATATATAAAAAATAAAACATGGCAAATAAGCAAATATAAAGAGCCCGAACCCTCAATTTTCCCCAGCAGAGTCGCAAAATTGTCAGACCTAAATCTAACCTACGGCGGATTACGTTTTAGAAAACGTGGATTTTAAAAAGAGTCGTCACTAGTTAATTAAAAGGCTAACTAGAATCCTAAATTACCTAAGCAAATAAAAAATTAAATACTTAGATATTAAATCGATCTATGATCAGAGATTCGAATTCGGGGGTTCTATTACGAATTAATAATATAATTTTTAACTACGCCCTTTCGGTACTCAATTAACTTATTTTCCAATTTTACTATTTTTTTTTATATATATACTATATTATATTAATCCAACGATGCCAAGATTTAATCAAAAACATTTATCCTATACAAAATTATTATCAAATATTGACCTAGTCTAAAACGAAAAATAACTCATAAAAAATCTAAAAAATTTCAAAATTATTAAACATGCTCAGATTCATACAAAATCCAATATAAATTTAACATATATACAACTTGAGCAATTAAACAGGATACCTAATTAAATTTAATCAAACTATATCTAAACTACTAATTAGTTAAACCACTACATTTGAATTATTCAATTAAATATATTATAAATATAATAATAATAATAATAATAATAATAAAATACATAAAATAAACAAAAAAAATAAAAAAAATAAAAAAGAAAGACAGAGACGCTCACCTAGCTCGAGACGGAGGGACCAGCGGCAGAGCGGGACAACGAGGTCGACCAGCGGGCTGAGGCGGGGCGGGGTACTGCGTCGTCAAGACCGGGGCGGCACGACGGACCGGGTGGCCGGAAGTGGGGCAGTCACAATTGGGGTGACTGAAGGAGGGCCGGTGAGAGAGAGAGAGAGAGAGAGAGAGAGAGAGAGAGAGAGAGAGAGAGAGAGAGAGAGAGAGAGAGAGAGAGAGAGAGAGAGAGAGAGAGAGAGAGAGAGAGAGAGAGAGAGAGAGAGAGAGAGAGAGAGAGAGAGAGAGTGGCCGGAGGGGCGGCGCCGGCAGATTGGCGTGGCCGGAGGGGCGGCGCCGGCGGAGTGGCGTGGCCGGAGGGGCGGCACCGGCAGTCCTGGGGAGGTCACGAAACCAGGGCGGAAGATGCAAAAAAAAAAAAAAAAACTTTTCTGAGCACTAGAGGACAAAAATCGCGCAGACCCCGAGAAATAATGTATTATTGCTTTGTAGTGGTTTTTTGTGTCCTTTACAATGTAAACCTAGACCCCTATTTATATTAAAAACCTAGTCTAGTTACAGATAAAATTTAAATAAAAAATTGCTACAGATAATTATTCTAGAGAATATTCCTAAGGATATATATCTTTACAGATAATTATTTTTTGAATAAAGAATAATATCTGGAGATAAATATCTTACAGATAATTTTCTAAAAATAAAAAAACTAATTATTATATATATATTTTTAAATATTCCAAAAATATAAAATATATTCGAAATATTTAAAATATATTTTATAATAATTTCCCTAATGTGCCCTTGAGCATTTTTGTAGACTTTGTGGCTTGACGCGTCCGAAATTTGACGTATCATGTGTAACGTCGTTACGCCCGGGTCAAAATCGAGTGTTTACACTTAGGTAATTCCCTTAGTTAACGGGCTCCTATTACGGCGCCACGTCACCATATGCTAACAGCTCCCACTCGCCGGAATGGGAGGGTGCTCGTTAATCTATACGGTTACGCAATAGTATCAACATCTCAGTCTTCAGTCTTCGTCTCCGTCTCCGAATAGTTCATACGAGGCTTGCCGTTCGACCGGCGGATACAACGGGCATCGTGCTACTCATCTGTTAGGAGTATTGTAGCGCCCGCAGAACGTTGATTCCCTTTCATGAACCAAACCTGTTTGAAATCAAACATGTACCGCAATGTATGCTTGGTCAACTATTAATTCTCTAAATGCCCAGTTTTCCACAAAGGAATACTTCTCCAGGGCATCCGTACAAGTGTTCACAACCTTCATCTAATATCTGGTTGGCCGCCACCTAGTGAACACGTGAGTCGGTGAATTAAAGGTGAACTTGACCATACCCATCGCTTATACCCTTAGTCTGACTCAACCTATTTCCAAGACGTGGTCACTTGGCTGTTTTCTTTGGCACTACGCTCGTACGCCGGGAAGCGAGCATTGTGCCAGACCTTAGGTATAAGTTCTGAGTCCGTGAGGATACTTTGGATGCCTCTTCATAAGGCATCCGGGATCAATCACACGCTCAAGGTGAAGAAGTATGCGCCCTTTGAATCACAAGGATTCTAGCTAGCACAACCGAGCATGACCCCGAGGTTGTACATGGCACGCGCAGTATGAAGCACGCGTCGATAGCACACATGGTAAATCCAGGGATGGGATATGTCAATAATGCTATCGCAGAATCTCTCATCTGGCCTTGAATGTGATATATAGTGATGGACAAAGTCCAACTCGGCGATTTACAAAATGAAGATTAAGTCATGCTGTTAAGCGTGACAATGTTATCGTTTTGTTTAATTAGGTTTATCCCCCTGATTCTTAGCCAATTTTGTTATGGTAGAGGTCCCTCTCTCCTTACAAGATGACCGTGCATGTGTGACGAGGCAAGGTTCACATTCGACATAATTTTGGTGGAAGAAGTTTACTTCTTCCTACGAATTAGTTTATAGACCGTAAAATCCGATGTTGTTAATCATTATGACATCGATAAATCATAAACTCAAATTGAAATTCTTTCATTCAATTGAAATATCATTTCAAATGTCAAAACGTATTTCAAGCCACATAGTTTAAGCCCTACATAATCCAAGCAGTTTTACGTGCTTTTCATATATCTCCCTAAGTAACGGCTTAGTTAAAGGGTCTGCGACCATATTGTCAGTAGGAAAGTATTCTAAAGCGATTATGTTGTCTTCCAAAACAGATTTAGCATAATTGTATTTCACATCAATGTGCTTTGTCCTACTATGGTACTTTGGATTCTTAACTTCCGCAATGGCCGCCTGACTGTCGGAGTACACCTTCACGGGTTTACTCTTCTTGTCGGTGCCAATTAATGCAGTAAGAAGCCTTTTCAGCCAGACCGCTTCTTGTGCGTTTTTGGAGAGGGCAACGAATTCCGATTCTATAGTGGAAAGCGCGACACACAGTTGCTTCTTGCTTACCCATGATATGGCAGCATTAGCAAGGAAGAAAACTCCTCTTGTGGTGGACTTACGATCATCCGGATCGCCACCGTGGTCGGCGTCACTATAACCGGTCAATTCGAGCCGATCACCCTCATAGCACAGAACGTAGTCGGCAGTACCTTTCAGATATCTGATAATTCGTTTTATGGTCTTTAGATGTTGATAACTAGGATCTGATTGGAATCTTGCTACTAGGCCCACAGTGTAACAGATGTCTGGCCGAGTACAGAGCATGGCATACATTAGACTCCCTACCATGCTCAGATACTCTGCATTCTTCATCTGTTCACGCTCATGCTGGTTTTTCGGGCCATCACGCTTCGATAGCGCGCACCCGAACACAACCGGCGTATCCACGGGTTTAGCATCCAGCATCCTGAATCTTTTCAACAGTTTGTTGATATATGATTCCTGAGATAGACATAATCTCCGGGTGGCACGATCTCAGGCAATTTTTATGCCTAAGATGTATGTGGCCTCTCCCATGTCTTTCATCTCGAATGCTGATGCTAACCAGGACTTTGATTTATTCATAAAACTCACGTCGTTCGCAGCAATGAGTATGTCATCCACGCACAGTGTTATGATGATATACTTAGACCCGGAGGTCTTGGTGTATACACAGGGATACTCGAGAAGATTCACGAATCCGTATCCGACGATTTCCCGTGGAATCTGCGATACCATTGCCGAGACGATTGTTTAAGGCCGTATATAGATCTTTGGAGTTTGCAAACTTTACGTTCTTTTCCAGGAGTAATAAAACCCTCCGGCTGCTCCATATAGATCTCTTCCTCCAGGTTTCCATGGAGGAATGCGGTCTTAACATCCATTTGATGTAGCTCTAGATCAAGACTAGCAACTAGGGCAAGGATGGCCCTTACTGTGGTGTAACGCACAGTTGGTGAGTATGTTTCATCAAAGTCCACTCCGTGGATTTGGGTATATCCTTTCGCAACTAGTCGAGTTTTGTATCGCTCGACTTCTCCATCAGCAGTGAGTTTGAGTTTCAATACCCACTTAGCTCCTATTGCTCTACGGTTCGCAGGCAAATCAACTAATGACCAAACCGAATTAGCTTTCATTGAGGCGATTTCATCTTCCATTGCTTTTCTCCATTCATTTGCCTGAGGTCCTTCCATCGCTTGTTTAACCGTTACTGGTTCATCAACAGATGTGAGAGTGAATATTTCGCCTCTCTCAATGGGATACCTTTTAGGGGAAGTGCGTTGCCTTTGACTGCGTCTAGGCTCACCTATCCTATTTTGAGTTTGACCCATACTCCCACTTGGAATAATGCTTCTTATCGGGGCACTACTCCCACTGGGAATGTTGGCGTTACTAGAACTTTGAGCAACAACTTTCCTAGGACGACCCATTCGTCTCGGAATTTCACCTACGAGATTAGTTCTTTGATCGCTAGGATTTGGAACTGGAGCGATCATCTCACTCCCACTTGAAATAATGGGAATTGATGGTAGTTGTGTGTTATGAATGTCAGGTTCTACTTGATTCGCATTCCCAGCAATAGTGATTTGTGTTTGGGAGGGAGTGAGCCCTCCCACTGGATTTATGATGGGGATATCGTACTCATTAACCGAATCACTTGTTGCTGTGCCAAATCTCCCACTCGAATAAAGTGGGACCTGAGAATCATCATCATCATGTTCTAGTTCGGTCAGAACTTCATCTGTTTTTATCTCTTGAAGCGATGGAAATTCGTCCTCAAGAAAAGTGACGTCTCTGGATTCATCTTCGTACACACTACCGTTTTCTTGATTTGACACAAATACATAACCTTTTGAGTTTTCTGAGTATCTTATAAAGATGCTCTTAAGTCCTCTGGGGCCTAACTTGCCAAATCGGCTGTCAGTTGTATGTGTGTAAGCTGCGCACCCCCAAGGTCGCAGCCTGGTAAGATTTAACTCTCTACCAGTCCAGAGCTCATACGGTGTTGTTTTAACTGCTTTTGATGGGACAAGGTTTACTACATGAGTGGCAGCAAGCAACGCGTCTCCCCAATAGTAAATTGGTAATTGTGCTTGTGACATCATGGTTCTCACCATGTCTAGGAGAGTCCGATTACGACGTTCAGCCACACCATTCTGTTGTGGTGTGTTGGGGATCGTCGTTTGACGGGCGATCCCACTTTCTTTGCATAACTTATCAAACTCATTAGAGAGATATTCTCCACCTCTATCGGTGCGAAGGATTTTCACCTTCCGCTCCTGTTGATTCTCCACGAGCTTCAGCTTTTAAAGCAATCTATAGCTTCAGATTTGCGAGTAATCAAATGAGTAAACCCAAATCAGGTGTAGTCATCAATGAAAGTTACGAAGTATCGCTTTCCTTTCCTAGCAGTTACGTTCATTGGTCCACAGACATCGGAATGGATTATCTGCAATGGAAATTCTGCTCGTTTTGCTTCACCGAATGGCTTGCGGGTGGACTTTCCAGCCAGACAGTAATGACATGTGTGTTTGACCACACTGTTTGTTCCGGGCAAAAGCCCTCGTCGAGCCAACGACTGAACTCTGTCATAGCTTATATGTCCAAGCTGCGAATGCCATCCGTTTGCGTCAGTTTCTGCTTCTTTGGAAGATATTGCATACAAGCGATATGAATTTACATTGCCATGTAGATCCATGATAAACGACCCATTATAAGAAAAGGCATAGCCTAATAAAGTATCCCCTTTATTTATACGAACAAAGGATCTCTCAAATGACAAACTAAAGTTTGTATCCATAAGAGAAGAAACAGAAACAACGCTCCTATAGATTCTAGGAGCGAAAAGGACATTATCTAGAAGTAAGAATTTGCCATTGCCCATCGGCAATTTGCAAGTCCCTACCCCTATGACTTCAACTTGTGAGTTGTCGCCAATGTACATCCTTTTAGAATCCTTCGGCAATCGTCTAAACTTGGCAAATAGTTCTCGATTGTTGACTATGTGGTCCGTTGCACCTGAATCAAGAATCCAAGACGGATTTGAGTCAGTTTCGCTTACTCTTATAAAATAGAGTGACTTACCTCGAGGTCGGCGGGGCTATCGTGTTTGAGCCTTATTGAGGTCCAATCGGGTGTATATCCATCATTTGTCCCTGAGTCAAGAATTGGTTTACCACTACTTGACTCTATTTTTTAGAAGGATTAGACGTCCGATTGTACCTCGGCTACTGTTTTACCTTTGCTCGTTTATGATGAGTGGTCCTTCCTTCCGTTCTAGGAGGGTTTGACCTCTGTTCTGATTTTGAAAAAAATCGATTTTTCGAAGATTTCGTATGTTGGCCGCGTAGGAATGTCATTGCTTCCGTTCAGATTGATAGATGCCGTGTAGGAATGTCTTTGCTTCCGTTCGGATTGATAGATGGTCATGTAGGAATGCCATTGCTTTCATTCGGGTTGGTAGTCATGTTGATCAATATAGTGGTAACCTGTAATCACTTGAAAACAGTTATATAAAAAATTGTGTCCCCGAAGTGGACTTGTTGATACCTTGGACGTGAGGTGTTGGGTCTCGCGTCGATGACATCGTATGTTATGCTTGCATTGCCATCATATTTGCATAGAACTGGCGTAGGGGGTTACCCTTAACGCCTTGTCACGTATCACTGTGTCAGACATGGGGGGTCTCCCTACATGTCTGCCATGTATCATATTGAAAGGTGTAAGGTTGCCCCCCTAGGGTAGGCGGAGTGATCATCGCATGGTGAATGGAGTGCCAGCCCCTATATCAGGCGTTGTTTCCACCTAGTAGGTGTAGTATCCTCTACTGGTGTTTGATCTCTTCGCATACACTAGACTACTACCCTTGTGTTGTTATATTGTTCCTGAGGTGACGTTGTCACCCTTGTGGTTGCATTTTTATTATTTCGTATACTTGGTGGTAGATTCATTTCAGATGTATCATTGCCCCCCTAAAGTAGGTGTAGTGACCGTCCCACGCTTAGGGGGTTACCAATTGCATTGTAATACTTATTGTCATTGGTACCATATGACGTTGTTCTTGAATTGGACGTCAGTGATGTATTGTAAGTGGGGTGTCGACCCCTATATCAGGCGTGTCGCCTAGTATGCGCATGCCGTTGTGCTCATCAAGTAGTTGTAGGAATCAGTGTAAGTATGGGGTATTGATCTCTGCCATGCACTACACTATAACGCTTATATTGTTGAACTGCCCTCGGGTGAGGTTGTCGCCTTTATAGGTGTAGGTTGTTAGCCCTTGTATTCATCATGTTGCCCCCATAGTAGGCTTGCTAGTCACTATAGATATGGGGTATTGACTCTTGCGCCTGTCACTCCTTATAACACTGTCGTCGTCATGAGCATAGGGTGTCGACCCTTGTGCTCATTGCTCCTTGTAGTATGTATCCATCATATTGCCCCCAGAGTAGGCATTGTCATTGTTATGGACATAGGGTGTCAACCCTTGTGTCCGTTTCACCTTATAGTGTTGGTTGTTTTGCCTCCGTAGTAGACGTCGTCTTCATGATAGGTGTAGGGTGTCTACCCTTGCATCCAACCTGCTTTATAGTTCCCCTTTATCGCATTGTCTCTGTAGTAGACGTACTTAGTCACTATAGACATTGGGTACTGACCCTTGTGTCTATTTCACTTTATACTGCTGTCGTTATGACATGTGTATGTTATTCATCTATAGACCATGTTGTTATGTTTCTTGCTCGTTATCTGACATCGGGCTCGATGAAGATTGGCATGTTCTCCCAAGACTGTGTCGGTGTCGTGGTTATTACCCGTTACCTCGGCTGGGCTTAATAGCTTCTTTGGACATGTACCTTCCTTTGATCATGAGTCTTACGAGGACTCTTCTTCTGTCGCGTTTTCAGCCCAAAGGTCTACCTCTAGGGAGGGTGTTCTAGTAGAGGATTCAGGGTTGGTGTCTGAGGTAGATCACCATGGTTAATGCCGAGCTCAATCTTTCGACGAGGTTTGAGGCATTATCTGATTATGAGTTGCCCACGGAATCTCTATCTGTTTTGATGTCGGCTAGGGGGTCTGCTCCAGTTGTCGTTATTTAGGTGGAAGACTCGAGGTTGATATGTGAGATCGAGCGTCGAGGTCGGACGTATATTAGAGGGGATTTCAGCGACATCATGACATGGCCCCGATGCGTGTATCACTTAAGGAAGTAGACGTCTAATGTTGTCATGGCGATCTTGAATGAAGTAGACAGTGTTGTTTACCTCTTCCATTGTTATTAGGGATTAAGTACCTTTTCATACCACTTCTTTGCACAGAATCCACTTTTGGTACCAATTCTTTCAACTTTGTATCCTTTTGGTACCACCGTTAACTTTCCGTCCAAATTGGCCGTTAAGTGGCATGTGCCATGCACGTGACCGCCCTAAACTTTTGAATTTGTTTCAATTTAGTCCATCTAATGCATCCCTAACTTTTAATTTGTTCAATTTAGCCCTAAAATTTCTAAATCAAACCCTTGACCCAAATTGACCTAGCCGGACCTAGCCTAGGGCTAGGTCCGACCCTTGGTCGGGTTCGCCTGGGTCCGGCGAACCCAACCCAGGCGACCCCGGCCCAGGGTCGGACCTAGCCCTAGGCTAGGTCCGGCTGGGTCAATTGGGACCTAGCCCCAATTGAACCCAATTTAGGGCTAGGTCCCAATTGGCCTAGCCGGACCTAGCCTAGGGCTAGGTCCGACCCTGGGTCAGGGTCGCCTGACCCAGGCGAACCCGACCTAGGGTCGGACCTAGCCCTAGGCTAGGTTCGGCTAGGTCAATTTGGGTCAAGGGTTCGATTTGGAAATTTTAGGGCTAAATTAAACAAATTAAAAGTTAGGGATGCATTAGATGGACTAAATTGAAACAAATTCAAAAATTTAGGGAGGTCACGTGCATGGAACATGCCACTTAACGACCAATTTGGACGGAAAGTTAACGATGGTATCAAAAGGATACAAAGTTGAAAGAATTGGTACTAAAAGTATACAAAAAAATAGAAGTGGTACCAAAAGTGGATTCTGTGCAAAGAAGTGGTATGAAAAGGTACTTAATCCCTTGTTATTATCAGTGTTCGATGCGTTGCTTTATCTGGGCGGGTGGGCGAGTATGCTTGGGATCTTGAGTATCGATTTGTTCCTCCTATCGATTGGTTTTATCAGAGTTGTTGTTATCTGATCTGATGACTAACAAGGTCGTATATGTTGTACATCAGGCTCGGAGCTTTATGTCCGCGAAGTCTGATGTTGAGCTGGATCTTTGCCGAACCGGCGTTATAGTAGACCCTTCTTTCGTATGCTTATAGAATGCCCTAGTCATAGGTGGGTCATTCCTTCCAAGGCGATGCTGTGAAGGGTGAGGAGATGACGCATCCTCCTGTTGTTTGAGAAAGTGTATGAGGCTTCAAGGTGTCTTAGGCTGCAGGTGCGTATGCACACCTTATTTTTGTCATAGTTATATGCTTCATGCTATGGTTGTTCTTTTATTGACTTCCTTGCTTTTTCGGGGCATGTTGGCGTTATTGACAATGTCACTAGCCATGTGTCTTCAAGGAGGCCTGTCACCGTGGCTGGAGGTTCTCTACATTCTTCTAGCTAAAAGAGAAAAGTGACCGATCTTGATGGTCTCGTGCCAACTCCTCCTTGTGACAAGGGGAAACAGGATGTTGATCCTGTATATGATAATGCTACACCTGTAGCTGCTGGTGCTGTCACTGCAGCCACTGACGCTGCGGTCACTGACAATGATGTTGTTGTTAGCCGGGGTAAGGCTTATGCTCTTTATACAAGAGATTGCTTCCTATGATGATGGCGTCTCCTGCCTTTTCAAGTTTGGCCCTTAAGGCGCATTTTGAAGTTACGCACTCTTCTTCATACTCTATCTATCTATCTTGCAGTACTTATCTGGTACCTCATACTATCCAAGATGACTTGATGCGGCCTCTTGCTGGTGCCATTGTCAATTCTATCTGGGTGCCTCTTTGGTGACCCCTGAGATCGGTGTTTGCATGATGAATGCTATTGTTGCCCCCGGCGATCGCAGGGCGTTTCCTGACTCTGTTTCGCCCGGGCTTCAGTTTGTTAGTGGGGTCTTGTCTCGATATGCCCCGTGATTGTACTTCTATCTTGTATTTTCATTGTTAGACTTTCACTGTCTAGCATGTGCCTATCATTTTTAGGCTGTCACTGATGCGGTTAACCTGAGCTTCTCTATAGTCGAGCTGACCGAGAAGGTCGATGTCCGGAGGACTGAGTTGGAGCAACTAAGGGGGTCGGCGTGTGTTTTGAAGGAGAAGGCTTATACTTTTAACTCCCACGAACTTGTCTATCAGGGTCGCATTGCCTCCCTTGAAGCCGAGGTCAGCCGACTTTGGAAAGAGAAGGAATAGGAAGCCATAGCTGTATATGAGCACCTGGCGTAGGTACTTGTGAAGAACATTGGCGAGGGAACTGTTCACAGTATCGCTCAGTATAAGGTATCTCCCGAGTTTTGAAGTGGATACCAAGGTGAAATGTCAGGTCATCATTGAGACCTATGATGAAGGTCTTACCACGAAGATATATGATATCAACCATTTACTTGGTTTCAATGAAGCTGGTGACTTTTGTCGGATTTGTTTCCGCACATATAGCAGCGTTCTTTGGTGAGGATTCTAACCCCTCTTATCGGTGGGAGGCGTGCTCCTTCTTCGACTTTCTCAAATAGAGCTGTGGATACTACTCCCTTGTATGATGATGGCGGCGACGATGCTTCCGCTCTTGATAAATGGAATGACTACCTTTATCACCTTTGTAGATAGCCGCCCTTTCTATGCTTATTATGCATCTTTTTGTGGAAACACTTTCTTTTGGGACTTAGGCATGCATGTCATCCATCTATCTTTCGTATCATACATGTTCAAGACATATGTAAATGTATGGTTATATAAGCATAAGTAGGATATCATACCATTGTTATTATGGATGCCCCCATGCTTGCTAGGTTGTGTATGTTTACACTTCCTGTTGTAACCTCTTATTCTTGAGGTTGTTAGCACTATACCAGTTGTATGCGAGACTTATCATTGTAATACGCATGTATCGCGAATATGATATGCTTCATTATTCTTAAGATGCTATCCATCTTGTCGTGCCGGTGGAGTGCCGGACTTGACGTTCATCACAATCATTACCAATGGTACCTGTATTTATCAATCCCAAACATGCCCCTCTTGGTTGCTACCAAGGTATGCCGTTTCTTTGAGATGTTATCTATACTTGACGAAGACCACTTTCTTTTCGATGCCTCAACATAGCATTGTTTGTGAGACGCTACTTGCGCTGTGTTGACACGTTTTGTGACCGCGTATCTGATGCCTCGAGATAGCGTTATTGGCAAGACGCTACTTGCTTAATTTGTTGCGTTTTTACCACTTACCCGATGCCTCGGGGTAGTGTTATGGCAAGACATTACTTGCATAATTTGGTACTTTTTAAGCCGCTTACCAATGCCTTGAGATAGCGTTATGCCTTGTTTTGATGACCAACACATTTGTATGTGGGTTCATCGTATACTCCATCTTTTCTTTGGAAAACTGAGTTATGACTTCCAACAATTGCGATGTATCCACGACTTCTATCATGTCATCTTCTGTCTGTGAGGCATAGTCATCGCGTTTACTGGACGACTCACCTCTTGCACTGAACCCTCCGTGCATGAAAATCGCGGCAGGAACTTGGGTATCTTATTAACAGATTTTTTTTTTCAAATCACACAGACGGCGCCAATGTTGGAACCTGCTCGTCCAGGGGTCCGGTCTTGACGGCCTTGAGTCGAGTCATGTTCCTCCAATCTTTGGGTTACGGTCAATCCAACTTCGTACCTGCACAAAGGGCAGTGCCAGAGTGAGGGGTGTCTCTAGCGAACCCTCTCTGATGCCAAAGTAAGAATATAATTCTAGAGATAGAAAGTAGAGAGAAATCAGAGCTCCGGTGTATCAATCTGAGATTAAGTTGTAAATGAAGGACCTCGGCCCCTATTTATATAGTTTTGGAGCCAGGCACCGGAGGGGCCCACATTTTGAGTGGGGCCCGCACAGAGATTAAGAGAGTGATCGATTATAAGCGCGCCCCGGATGTTGGTACCCGGGGGTCGGGGGCCGACGCGGTACGCGTCGACCCTATCGTCACCGGACTAGTCCGGGTTCTAGGCAACCGGACAAGTCCGGTTTCTAGCAACCTAACGTTGCAGCACACATCCAGCCAAGGCCGACCGGACTAGTCCGGTCCCTCTGACCAGGGTGTCTCTTACTCTTATAAAATAGAGTGACTTACCTCGAGGTCGGCGGGGCAACCGTGTTTGAGCCTTATTGAGGTCCAATCGGGTGTATATCCATCAAGCACCAAGTTTTCTGGGATGGTAAGTAAGGAAAAATCTTCGGTTTCGGCCAATTTTCTCATTTTTTCAATATAACCTCACTCGGACCCTTATTTTTTATGAAATCAGTTTTATTTGCACTCTTACTCGTCGTATATGACCGTGGAATGGTTGAAACTAATTCTCATTTCGGACTCATAAGCACCAAGTTCTCTGTGATGGTAAAAGTAAGCAAAATTCTTCAGTTTCGGCCAGTTTCTCATTTTTTTTCATATAACCTCACTCGGACCTCTATTTTTTATGAAATCAGTTTTATTTGCACTCTTAATCGTTGTATAAGACCGTGGAATGGTTGAAACTATTTCTCATATCGGACTAGCACCAAGTTTTCTGTGATGGTAAGTAAGGAAAAATCTCTGGTTTCGGCCAATTTTCTCATTTTTTCAATATAACCTCACTCGGACCCCTATTCTTGATGAAATCAGTTTTATTTGCAGTCTTACTCATCGTATATGACCGTGGAATGGTTGAAACTAATGAGTAAGTAAATCAAGTAAACTAACCGATTGTGGCGAAACTATCCCACAAGTCCTTAGCTCGATATAGTGGCCCACGTATGTATTTGATATTCTACGTCTAGATCTCCGAGTCCTTCGCTCAGAATCTTCAGCGGTGTTGCTTTGCAGTTCGTCGACCAAGTCCCTCAATCTCACTCTACACGAAAATGAAGGCTCTAGTTTGCACGAACAAAACATCACGGGCAGGAAGAAGCAAACTAGGGGTTCTAGGTTTCCCATACTAGTAATAATATATATATATATATATATATATATATATATATATATAATCATCCAATTGACTACATATATAATTACCATATTTCGTATATATCTTTAGGAGTTACCATATATCTACATCTCATTAATTTAGGAGGTTAAAACTTAACCTCCAAATATTAACCCTATACTGACCGAATTTATGTATTGGTCCACTCTTAATGGACTTTAATCCTTATAGTACCAATCAGGCCCCTAACCTTAATTATTTCGGCCTAACCTCCATAGTTTTGATTACTTTCTCTAATTAGCTTATACCTAAATTGAGTTTTGTTAATAGATTACCATGAAGGGCAACTCAATAACCATGTAATATGTTGTGGTGGTTCAGCGCCTCATCCCTTAACCAAATGTCAGAGATTCAATCCCCGCTATTGACAATGAGAATGAAAAAATATTCATGGCCAACACCAAACCCCTTACGGGCTGATCCCGGTGCGAGTGATGATTAGTCTAGGCTTGGAGCAAGCATGCTTGGGTCCACCTAGAACCACCCACGGGAAACAAAATAAAAAGAATAAAAGGCGGCCCAATTGTCTCAATTGCCAACATCCAAATCGGGCGAATCGATTCTACAGGGTTTTCCTTCTGAGTGGGTCGGTTTTGACGGGGTGCTCGGATCAGATGAGTTTAGATGAAGTTGAACCATTGCTTCTTTTAGTTTAGTCATCATAGTTACTTTGTGGTAGAGTGATTCTAAATTTAGGTGCTTAATTTGTTATTTTATGAATAATAATTTAAATTTTAGTTAACCTTAATTAATTAGATAGGACTCTTAAAAAGTTATATAATTTTGAAATATCGTCATAAGTCAAAAGTATTATGAATATTTTTATCATGCTCTAAGAGCACCATGCTTTTGGTACTTTTTTGTATATTTCTATTGCCCTAAAGGTGAACCCTAGAGGAAAATTGATATTATTAATAGTATGATGCAAATATTAGTTGTGGTTAAAAAATTTAACATTTTTTTCATACTTTTAAAGTTTTACATATGTTACAATTAAGTCCATCCTAGTAATAAAAAAACCAAAAATATGATGATCTTGGAGCATGATATAAAAATTTAAGTATTATACAACACTTAATTAGATTTACCTAAGTTAATCTTATATATATATATAGTTTTAATTGCAAAACTCGATTCGAAATGTCGTATACCGAGTAGCAAGTACCGTTTCCTTCCCTAGCGAGCGTCTTTTACAATCCACCAATCTTCTCTTGTCTGTCTGCTTCTTCCTTTCCTTTCCTGAAGCACTCGCTCGCTAATTCTGATTCAACTCCCCTAATTAACTGGAATCCTCCACTCCCTATTCACCTTCTTCTTCTTCTTCTTCTTCTTCTTCTTCTTCTTCTTCTTCAAGTTACCTGCTTTCGAATCTAAACACCCAATCCTCTACTCCGCTACTTTCCTATCGACCGTTGATTAAAAGGGAAGCCGCCCCACTCTCTCCTCCAGCTTAATTAATTTAACCCTTCCTCCCTCCATCCTCTAGGGTTTTCACCGCATTCATCAGTGTCGGTCTTTTCTTTCTCCTAATCCTGCTTACCCCGTCAAATTCAACATCCGGCGCCGAATGGCTTAACAGTCTGAGAGTATGAGGTTCCGTGTAAAGTAGGATTTTGGAGCAGGGGTGCTGAGTTTTATGTGCAATTAGCTAGGAACAATATGATTGCGGAGAAGCCCAGTTGGATTCGCCATGAGGGAATGCAGATATTCTCCATTGATATACAACCTGGAGGCCTTAGGTTGGCTACTGGTGGTGGAGATCACAAGGTAAAGTCCCTCTCATGCTCCGCTTCTCTCATTCGTACTCCTTCAAAACCTGCTAGCTAATCCCTAATTTCACAAGAGCTTTGGTTTGCAGTAATTCTTGATTCTGGGTTCACCAAATTTGATTTGCTAGTAGAAACTTATGTGCATTTAGTAGTTTTTTACAGAAGAATTTTTTTTATGCTGCATAGGTAAATAGCTCACTAAAGCACATTTAACTACTTGATCAATTTCGCTTGAGCTTAAACAACCACAGTACAGTACATACTTTAACGTAATACTAACCTTAGTCCTTAATATTGCTTCATTACTTGATTCACGTATTCTGTGCTGCTGCAATCGGCCCTGTTAATTCCTCAGTATTACTTATAGCTTGAGACTTTGAATTTTCACTTATTTTTTGTATACCTTCCAATACCATGAAGGTTCGGATATGGAGCATGAAATCTGCTGGCAGGGACATTGTTAGCGATGATTCCACAAAAAGTCTTCTGGCGACCCTTCGTGATCACTTTGGATCTGTAAATTGTGTGAGGTGGGCTAAGCATGGCCGTTATGTGGCATCAGGTTCAGATGATCAGGTAATTCAAATTCATGAAAGGAAGCCTGGTTCTGGAACTACTGAATTTGGTAGTGGAGAACCTCCAGACATCGAGAACTGGAAAGTGGTTATGACTCTAAGAGGACACACCGCCGATGTGGTAATGTGATCAAACTCTGTTCTTTTAATTCTCAAGTACATATAGGAGGTATCAAATTTCAATATTTTTTAATTGTTCCTTCTTTTTTATGCTTGAAGTAGGTAGATCTCAATTGGTCTCCTGACGATTCAACATTAGCAAGCGGGAGTTTAGACAACACCATCCACATCTGGGACATGACTGATGGAATATGTACTGCTGTTCTTAGGGGTCATTCTAGTCTAGTTAAAGGAGTTACTTGGGACCCAATTGGCTCCTTCATTGCTAGTCAGTCAGACGATAAGACTGTCATTATCTGGAGAACAAGTGACTGGAGTCTTGCTCACAGAACAGATGGTCATTGGGCAAAATCTGTATGTATTATTACATTGTATCGACCACAGTGTTACGATTTGTTATACCACCTTCATTTTTTATATCTTCTAACATGATACTTCTTTCAGCTTGGGTCAACTTTCTTCAGGCGTCTCGGATGGTCTCCTTGTGGACATTTTATAACCACCACACATGGATTCCAGAAACCAAGACATTCTGCACCTGTTCTTGAAAGAGGAGAATGGTCTGCAACTTTTGACTTTTTAGGACATAATGCCCCAATCATCGTCGTGAAATTCAACCACTCGATGTTTAGGAAAAACCTGAACGGTAGCCACGAAGTTAGCGCAGCACCTGTTGGATGGTCAAATGGAACATCAAAAGCTGCTGCTGCTGCAGGGAAAGAATCCCAACCATATAATGTCATTGCAATTGGGAGTCAGGATCGCACAATCACTGTGTGGACTACAGCAAGTGCTCGTCCACTGTTTGTGGCAAAACACTTTTTCACTCAGAGTGTGGTTGATCTGTCATGGTAAGTGTTTTCTTATTCCTTTTTTTACGTGCGCTCCAAATGTGCCCTTCCTCCTGCAGCTGTTAGGCCCAATTAGAGTGTATCACACACTCAAATTGATTATTTTTGTCTACTTACACTGATTCCATCCCTCACTATATCTCCTGCAAAAAATGACAGGAGTCCTGATGGGTATTCACTATTTGCTTGTTCGTTGGATGGGACAGTTGCTACCTTCCATTTTGAGGCAAAGGAGCTTGGAATTAAACTAAGTGACACAGAACTAGATGAGTTAAAAAGAAGTCGATATGGAGATGTTAGGGGCCGTCAGGCAAATCTAGCAGAGAGCCCAGCACAGTTGTTACTTGAAGCTGCTTCTGCTAAGCAAACTTCTACCAAGAAAGTTGCTGCAGAGGCCGAGAAAAAGCAGACACCTGTCAAAGCTCCACCAGCTGATTTGGCTATTGCAGCAAAATCTTCACAACCACCTCAAGTTGATGACGGAAATAAGGGCAGTGCAGCTGCAGTTGCTGGTGTTGCTTCCGGAGCTGCTGCTGCTTCTTCTGATGGACTAAATAAAACGACAACTTCAACAAGGTTGTCTAGTCCTGTGAAGCAAAGAGAGTATAGGCGTCCTGATGGCCGAAAGAGGATAATCCCTGAAGCAGTTGGAGTTCCTTCTCAGCAGCAAAATATCTCTAATGGTGAAGCAGTTGATTTCCCTGTTGATAATGGAATGGTTCGAGCTGAGAAACGGCTTAGGGAATTGCCTGTTGTTGCAACACAGAGCAGAAGTTCTGGAGTAACTGCAAAGGCCACAATTACTGATAATTTGATCATTGAGAAGGTTCATGTCCCTGCGAGTGTAGATGGAAGTGTGGTTTCTCGAACTCCAGCACCATGTAGTTCACTTACTATTAGAGTGTTTGATAAAAAGGGGGAGGACAACACACCAGTGTGCTTGGAAGCTCGTCCACGGGAGCGTGCTGTAAATGATATTGTTGGAACTGTAAATACCCTTACTTTGAAAGAGACAGAAATTGCTTGCACAAGAGGAGCCCAAACTCTTTGGTGTGATCGGATTTCAGGAAAAGTCACTGTCCTGGCAGGAAACACAAACTTCTGGGCAGTTGGATGTGAAGATGGGTGTTTGCAGGTAGTCGTCTATCATTCTCAAGCTTAACTTGGCTTAGTTTCATATATAGATTATTAATTTTTGCATATAACGTAGGTTTATACAAAGTGTGGAAGGCGCGCTATCCCAACCATGATGATGGGTTCTGCAGCAACGTTTATTGATTGTGATGAATCCTGGAAGTTGTTGTTGATCACTAGGAAGGGGTCTTTGTACGTGTGGGATTTGTTCAACAGAAACTGCATTCTCCAAAACTCTTTGGAGTCTCTGATTGTATCAGATCCTAGCACATCTGACAAAGGTAAATGCCGACCCACGTTTTTTGTTTCAGAAAAAGACAGCTATGCTTGTTTATTCTGCTACAGCTTCTTTAGTATTCCATGTTGTCATAAAAATTACAATTCTGGGTTGAAAATCTAAATTCCCTAATGGGATCTGAATTTCATCAGGAACAATTAAGGTAATATCTGCAAAGCTATCAAAGTGTGGTTCTCCTCTACTTGTCCTAGCCACTCGCCATGCATTTCTGTTCGATATGAATCTCATGTGTTGGTTGCGGGTTGCGGACGATTGCTTTCCTGCATCGAATTTTGCAAGCTCCTGGAATATGGGTATGGGTCAGAGTGGTGAGCTTGCTTCCCTACAAGTGGACGTCAGGAAATACATGGCCAGAAAACCTGGATGGACCAGGTTTGTACTCTTTTTTTTTTTTTTCTTTCTTTCTTGGGTTTAGTACATCTTTTGAGCAGTAGAATTGGATTTGCTTCATACATAATGAACTTTGATGTGAAACTTAGTGAAGAAACTATACTTTTTACCATCTATCATCTCACAAAGTCTATGATCACTTTTTTATTTCTAGGTGAGAAAATTTGTTTATTTTGTACTGTCCTGTGAAGTTCCTCGGAGTTCTCAAGTTGTAGGATTAGGTATTTAGAGACATATATTAGGAGTTATCTGATTTCGAGTTTTATATGTTGGTGGGTCTTGTTACTATAGGTTTGCTGATGATGGTATGCAAACTCGAGCACATTTAGAAGCACAGGTTGCGTCATCTCTTGCTTTAAAGTCACCCAGTGAATATCGTCAGTGCCTCCTTTCCTATATTCGGTTCTTAACAAGGTTAGTGAATGAATTATCTTATTTGTCAGTGAGATTGTCAGTGTTTTATTTGCTGATTTTATAAGTTAAATCCATTGTTTTTGGATTCCAGAGAGGCTGATGAATCTCGGTTAAGAGAAGTTTGTGAAAGTTTTCTTGGACCTCCAACTGGAATGGCCGAAGCAACCTCCTCAGATGCAACTAACCCAGAATGGAACCCGTTTGTGCTCGTAAGATTTTCAATCCTTCATCAGAAATTCTGTTGATTCTTTGTGTCAATTTCGCCATTTTTCCGATTTGACAATATTTTTCTAATTGCAAGTAATTTATACAATATAGGGCATGAAGAAACACAGGCTACTCCGAGAAGACATCCTCCCAGCTATGGCATCGAACAGGAAAGTTCAGCGCTTGCTTAACGAGTTTATGGATCTTATTTCCGAATATGAAAAGCCTGAAAATATTCGTGAACCGATGAGGGCTAAACCTCCTACACCATGCCCACCTGCCGCAGAGCAGACCACCTCAACTGCACCACCCATGAGCAATCAAGAAAAGGACTCGACAAAAACGGTAAAAGATGACACGATTGATATTGATAATCAAATAGCAGCTCCTCCTGAACCCGATTCAGGAAAAACCGAGCCTCCGCCAATGAAGAAGACTGATGATAACACTGATCAAGTGATGAATGAAGTGGGTTCTTGAGTTCCTTAATAATTTGGTGGTACTAATTGTGGTGCTGCAGATAGGTATGGGGTGGGTTCTAACATGTAGTGAGTGGGTTTAATGATTTTGATAGGTAGATTGCTGTTTTTGTGTTACACCGTTTCGTAGTGAGGTTGGCTTAAGATTATTATTATTAGATAGAAGAAATGTGCTCTAAGTAGGCATCTTTTCAATAGATGTCTATCAAATTTATAAGTAGCTGCTTATTTAAAGACTGTCAGTCCATTTGGTGCACAAGCAATGGGTTGAAGCTTACAAGAAATACATTATAGGGTTAAGAACCTATATAAAATGTCTGAAGTTAGATTTTGGTGTCTGAAGTTTAAAATGTTGAAATGGACAGTCTCAGTTTTCATTTTTGTTGAAATTTAGTGTCTATTGAAAAGATATCGCATAAGTAAATATTGCTCTATTGTTGCTGAAAATCACTCCACACCACTCTGTTGGAAACCTTTTCTTTTAGATGTTCAAGTTTTGAGAGAAATTTGACAATTTTATAAAAAGTAAAAAGTGATGGATTATGAGAGGGTGAAAATGTCGATGAAAATGTTTGAAGGGAGATGAAAATACGCGCGAAGACACCAAATTTCAACAAAACTAAAACATGGGACTGTCAATTTTAACATTTTAAACTTCAGACACCAAAATCTCACATGAAGCAAACTTCAGACAGTTTATAGGTTCTTAAGCCTACATTATAATCGTCATAATGGAAAGAATTACAAAAAGAGTATTCAATTTTTTAATTTTATTTTTAATCTGGAAAAACAAATGTAGAGGAAATGAATATATATATATATATATATACCTAAAAAGTTTTATATCAAACCGAAGGGGTTCTTTTTTGTTAATCCCGATTCTGTATCATAGACGTATGATATTAGGTACCACTATTGGAATCCTTGTTCGAGAGGGTGGGTAGGCAGATGGTGGTTGTAATAGTTATTAACCCTAAACTAGTTGATCCTTATTAAAGGGGCACTAGCTCCAAAAACACTAATGTTGATAAAATATTGTCTTCTTCGTTTTCAACTAAAATCTAGAGAAAATTGCCGAACTGAGTGATGGATATTCGCCCAATTTAGGTTCGTAATTCGGACTTCGTAAACACATTAAAATTACCTAAACGGTTCGAAAATACACCACCGGGGTTTAAAACGGTCCGGACGCGCGACATACGCGCCCGGATTGCCTTAGGGAAATCCGGAGGCGTTCGGATCGCCTCGGACGACCCGGAATACGTCGGGATCGCCCGAACCCGACGTAATCTGATTCGTCATCTGCAGCGCGCGTGTTCCATTTGTGTCACCACACAAAGTTAGAGTTTTCCAATAGTCAACATTGATCAAACCAGACGACGGTTCACATTTTCCTTTAAACCGGCGTCAAACCGCTCAAAAACCGGGATCGGTTCTAAGGTTACCTATAAATAGGGGACCTAGGCCATTCATTTGGGGGTAATGTCACCTGAGATTGGCTTATGAGCTCTGACTTCTCTCTAGCTTTCTCTCTCTAGAATTCTCATTTAAGCATCGGAGAGGGCGCAACCAGCATCACCACCCCCCCCCCCCTCTCCGTGCTGGCACAACTTGAAGATAACGTCCTAACACTCTGGGGACAGTGCTGTCTGCAACATGTGATCAACCACACATTCAAACACTTAGCCGTTTTATGGACCCAAAGACAGCCGACATGTCAATATTCTAACAATGCGACGTATTGACAGTCTGACACTTGTGGGTTCCGACACCCCGACTAGGACTCTACACAATGATCAACCTGAAGATTCGTCAAGGCCGTTGCATCCAGCGGTTCAGGACGAATATTTTCTAAGTGTTCCACTATGTCAGCAGTCAACATATGACAAGGTGTCGACTATCAAGGAATATTTTCTAAGTGTTCCACTATGTCAGCAGTCGACATATGACAAGGTGTCGACTATCAAGGAATATTTTCTAAGTGTTCCACTATGTCAGCATTCGACATATGACAAGGTGTCGACTATCAAGGAATATTTTCTAAGTGTTCCACTATGTCAGCAGTCGACACATGACAAGGTGTCGACTATCAAGGAAGATTTTCTAAGTGTTCCACTATGTCAGCAGTCGACATATGACAAGGTTTCGACTATCCAGGAATATTTTCTAAGTGTTCCACCATGTCAGCAGCCGACACATGACAAGGTGTCGACTACTAAGGAATTTTTTCTAAGTATTTTGCGATGTCAGCAGACGACACATGGGGATGCGTCAACTATCAAGAAATATTTCTAAGTATTTTACTATGTCAGCAATCTACATATGACGAGGTGTCGACTATCAAGAAATATTTCTAAGTGTTCAACTACGATAGCAGACGACAGACGACATATGACAAGTAGTAAACATCAACCATCAAGAAATATTCTGTAAGTGTTTCATCATGAAGGAGATAACAATGAGCGATTATCAACTATCAACAATCAACATTGAGCATGTTTTGATGCTATATACGCCATGGTGCATCATGTCAACAATGATCACTATACATGAGGGGAATATTATTACTTATTATCATGATTATGAATTTTCAGCACTTAGCCAAAATATTAGCCAATTTGGAAAACTAATCTCTTTTGGGAATTTTAACAAACACCTTGTGTGCATCCTAGATTAACCAAATTCAAGAGGCAATCAAGATCGAATTAAACTTAAACGAAGTTTCGAAGGGCCCATCCATACCAAAAATTAGACTCGGCACCACGATACAACCCGGGAAAGCCGACCACCGCCGCTAGAGATCACCCGCCACCACCTGAGACCCACGCACCGCCGCCAACCCACCACGCGCCGCCGTGAGCTGTGCCGTGGTTGTCCCTCCTATTTCCGGAATTCAACCGGTGATGTCCTTTGTATGGATGCCCCCAAAATTACTTGGTCTTCAAATGTGCTTAGCCCCAAAATTGGCTTCTCCAAAAGTTTCTTCTTCTTCAAGAAAAGAGAGGATCTTGAAAACTATCAAGGATGAAGGTTTAATAAATGGGTATTCTCTCTCCTATTTTCCCTAATAGTGTTCACACTTTTAGATAAGTCATAAATTCATTTCTATTTCTCTATAAGTCCCTAGTATCATGACTAAGCATGTTTACATCAATATTACAACATATGACACTTCATGACGCGTTATGTGCAATCATGCTCACATGTTACGTACACATGATTTATTTACGATCATCTTGTTTATCCTAAGTCATAATCCACGTTCTCATCATCATATGATTGAATGCGTGATTTTATTATTGATAAAACGTCATCACATCATGTACGTCTTTGTTATCGTATCTGTCACGTACGTAGAGGATACACCCAGAGTTAACAAATTTTTATTCATGTTGACATCTATGAACATGATTACACGTATTTATAACTTGACACATATGTATGTTATATATACATATCTCTGTTACACTAACCCTGTCAGCAGATATCGAATTACTCGTCAAGAAAATTAAAGATTGGCGAAATCAAAGTTCAAATATCCAGTCGACAATTGATCAACCTCTGAGGTCAGCTCCGAACCTAAATTGGACGTTTATCCTATCTTAAAATAGAGTCAAGCAAGGTTTGAACCATCACTTGACTCGGGGGCAAATGATGGATATTCGTCCAATTCAGGTTCGTATTTATATTTCGGACTTCGTAAACACGTCAAAATCACATAAACGGTTCGAAAAACACATCCCCGGGGTTTAAAACGGTCCGGACGCGCGACACACGCGTCCGGACCGGACCTCCGGATTGCTGGCAATCCGGACACCTCCGTGTTGCCTTAGGGAAATCCGGAGGCGTCCGGATCGCCTCGGACGACCCGGAATACGTCGGGATCGCCCGAACCCGACGTAATCCGAGTTGTTATCTGCATCGTGCGTGTTCCATTTGTGTCACCACACAAAGTTAGAGTTTTCCAATAGCCAACCTTGATCAAACCAGACGACGGTTCACGCTTTCCTTAAAACCGGCGTCAAACCGCTCAAAAACCGGGATCGGTTCTAAGGTTGCCTATAAATAGGGGACCTAGGCCATTCATTTGGGGGTAATGTCACTTGAGATTGGCTTAGGAGCTCTGACTTCTCTCTAGCTTTCTCTCTCTAGAATTCTCATTTAAGCATCAGAGAGGGCGCAACCAGCACCACCCCCCCCCCCCTCTCCGTGCTGGTTACTGTCCCGTGTGCAGGTTCGGACAACAAGCGCGAAGTAAAGAGCGCGTGTACAAGGCAGGACGCGTATAAACACAACTTGAAGATAACGTCATAACCCTCTGGGGACAGTGCTGTCTGCAACATGTGATCAACCACACATCCAAACAATTAGTCGTTTTATAGACCCAAGGACAGCCGACATGTCAATATTCTAACAATGCGACATATTGACAGTCTGACACTTGTAGGTCCGACACCCCGACTAGGACTCTACACAATGATCAACCTGAAGATTCGTCAAGGCCGTTGCATCTAGCGGTTCAGGACGAAACACTGAGCATATTATTATAATATTAAAATATCAAATTAAGCACACACAAAAATTACATAAATATGCATATTCTCGACTGCCAATTGAGGATTTAACTAAAATATTGGTCAAACCTCGACTGGAATGGATAATGAAACCCTCTGTTTCATATATAATAATAATAAAAAAAAACTCATATGTCGTTTTACTCTCCGCTCCCTCTCGTTTTATTTTTGCGCTCCGCCTCCGCAAGCAGGCCCGGTGCTGCCTCTACAAGCAGGTCTGGTGCTCAACTTCAGGTCCAGGTCGAGGTCGCTCTACTCCGCTCGGTCCGCTCTGCTCTATCCGCTCGGTTCAGTCCCTTTCCAGTCAGACGTCGTCGATTTCCTCGGTTGGAGGTCACCGTTCGCTCGGGTTGGAGGTCTCCATTCGTCGTTCTCTCTTCGGAGGTTGTGTCGCCGGACACTCGCCATAGTAACTGCTCCTAATTCAAAACTCTAATTTCGGAATTTGAGGCAATTACCCAAATTGAGGTAAATTGATGTTATTTTCTTTAATTATGAACATTTTTTGTATTTAATTGCTGATTGGTTTGCAAAATTGCGATGAAATCTGCATTGTGTAAATAATTATTAGTTTATAGGTTGACATTATTAAAATGAAAGGTAGATTTTAGGTTTACATTGCAATGAACTATGGATTATTTAGTGATTAATTGTGATGCAATGTGAGTTAAATGTGAGTTAATTAGTAATTAATTAGATTTTTTAATTCATGAGATGGTTTTATTAAGTTAGATTGTAATAAGTTATTCAATTGAAAAATTAATAGTAAATGATATATCGACAAGACAATTATTAAGTTTTGTCTTGGCATTTTCTTAAGATATGGTGAATCTATTATGTCACTGCGACGAGAGAATAACACGCAATGGAGGAGTTGTTGAATATGTTAATGGTAGTTTGGCGATGACTTAGACAACAAAAGACATTACATTGCTCCACACGCTGAAGATCAAACATAGCAAATATGGTATGAAGAAATATTTGTAATTACAATCTGACGTTGGATGTCAACATAACAAATATGGTATGAAGAAATATGTTTGACCTAATACGTTGCTCAAACGCAAAACATACCATACGGGGAAAAAAAATATAATCATCAAAGCAACATTCAGCAGGTGGTGTGCACACGCCAATTTCATCTGTTGGACTTGAACTCAGCCGAGTTAAATTGTGGTATGTCGAAAGTCTCTATACCGTGTCAACAAAGCCACATTAGTAATGGGTATGTGTAGTGATAAACTGAACATTCAACATGCACATACATTATGTTGAAGACAGTATATGGCAGTATATATTCACATCCTGAAACTATCATTCTGTGTTCGAATATCCAAGACCAAAGCCTAACATTGGTATCACATACGGTGGTGCTAAACACCCGAATTTTAATTAATCTAATCGCCAGAATACCTTTAACATCGGATGCAGGGTTGCTAAACGTCGACAACGAATATATTCGTACATGTCTCCCGTAGTTGTATTTCGGGTCAAAGTCCGAACAACTAAACACGACATACTGAAATGAGCTTATCTAACTACAATGGAATGTTTCAGTACTAACAGAATGGGTGACTAAAACTGCATAATAAATGTTTGTCAAATGGTATTCTAAATACTTTCATTTGAAACCAACACTCAGCTGCTAAATAAGCATATTCAGTACCAATATTTGCAGCTCCCAATGACAGCTTTAGCACCGACCAGTTGAATTCCAGGGGGCGGCAGCACAACCTCCCAAACTCTGCGGCTATCCATACATAGGCAAGAAATCGGTCGAGAAATTTAACTATGTAATTAAAGTACCTTCTTCTTCTCTACGAATATTTCCCGTAGGCAGAGTTTCCCGACTGATTTTGCCTGCCGGAAATGTCTCCGACCGTGTTCTGACTCTCGTTTTTACCACAAGCTATATCCGACAAAAAACGGACATAACATGCCATCTCCGGCAGATTGCCGGCCGATTTCAACTCTAGAAACACGGCTCTTTTTTTACAGTGAGTTCTAGTGATAATGACGAATTTCTGTCGATGAAAAAAAGTTTTCACATCTAAACTATAGCGATGAAATATTGACAGCTCCCAATAAAATATTTTACTCATTAATACAGACATTTCTAATAATTTTATGAGTATTTAGATCCTCAATTAGTCACATAATAAAGTATATATATATATATATATATATAAAAGTTATGTGTATCAACTATGATACTTTAATTTAGGCTAAATTTCGAGTTAAACGGACCCTAAAAGTCTAGAAACAATAACATGAGTATTGTTGTATATTGTCGATCGACGTAGATATCATAGGATTGGATATATGATCGTATAAGTTATAATATTTTTGCGGTTAGGATTGACCCGATTGAAGTAGAGCAAAAACACAAAATTATCCAAATTAACAAGTAATCATAAGATAATGAAGTCCATCTTTAGAAGAGAAGGAAAGAATTGAATCTTGTGATATTGGCAAGTCACGTCACGTGAGGCACCACCTGCCCTAAAGGGACTTTAGGTAGCTACTTCAACGTAATTTTACCAATTTTCTTACTTTCTTTCCAGCTAATAATATATAACATTTTCGATTAATTCGTCGTCGAATAATGCTGAACAAATAAGCAATAATTAATTAGTTTATCCCTCGCTATTCACAAATTTGTGAATAGCGTCGCCCATGACTTGGATGGAATGTGTGTTTCTTGAATTTGGTCCAGAGTTCGATGGTTTTGGGTAATTAGGGTTTGATTACTGGCATTAGGGTTTGATCGGGTATTTCAAATAAATTACAAAAGGGTTGTAAACACCTAATTTTGGTACGCGCGACACGTATGTAACATGTTAAAAATGTTACGTGTAACGCGTTTAAAAAAGGAAGTATTTAAAATGGAAGGTCACGGGATTGCCAAAAATAGGCTCAGTTTAAATTAGGACAATACATATGCAATAAATATGATGTAAAAATCAGAAAATATATAATATATATATATATATATATTTATATATATATATTTTCGGATTTAATAGGGTGAATATTGAGGGAATATTGATTTCCTAATTTTTGGGTGTCAATTTACCTATAAATAGGCCCTATGTACTATGTAATAACACATGAGAAAAATAATAAACATCTGATCTCGAAATTCGTGCATCTTTTGTCTCCTAGTGAATAAAAGTTTTTTTTTTTAATTCTGCAAAACGAGGTCTGCTAGCCAGCACCGGACCTCCAGTATCGCCGGCCACGCTCCGCCCTAGCACAGCTACTGCCTTTAAACGCCGCCGTCGCCGGTCCACCCTTCCCGCACAGTCACGACCACTATCGCCGGAGCGCCGTTCCCGTAATCGCGACCCGCACCGCTGTCGGACTGAACCGCCGCTGCTGTCCTGCTCGCTTCGCCTGTCCGCCCTGCCGCTGCTCGCCGCCCTGCCCTGCCGGACCACTGTGACGGATTTCGCCTTGCCGGACCGACGAGCGGTCGTCGCTGCTGTGCTTTGCCGGAATTCGACCCGCCGAAGCCTTGTCCCTCTGTTTGCCGTGTCTTCCTGGTGACCACAGGTGCCGTGCTACAGGTAAGGTATCCAGTTTTTTTTATTTTTTTATTTATTTAATATCATTATTATTATTTAATAATTAGTTTTTGTTATTTTGTTATTACTTATTATTATTATCATGTTGTGTTAATTAGATAGTTAAAATGTAAATTTAATTAGATACCATGTTTTGTGTATATGTGTATAATATGTAATTAAGTAGTTAAAATCGTATTACCTAAATTAGGAGTTTTAGATGCTTAATATCTTTTTTTAGGTTTAATCCTGTCATTAATAAAAACTCGTGTATGAAATCTAGTTTAAATTTCGATAGCATTAGATTAATTAGTCGTGACGCAAATTTAAATTTTAAAATTGGCAAATAGGTTAATTAAGTACCGAAAGGGCGTAATTAGAAAATAATTATTCTAAATCCGTAACGGAACCCCCGAACTCGTATTTCTGATCGTAGACCGATTTAATACCTAGGTGCTTAATTCGTTATTCACTTAGGTAATTTAGGATTCTAGTTAGCCTTTATTAACTAGTGGCGACTCTTTTCAAAATCCACGTTTTCAAAACGTTATCGCCTTAGGTCGAATTTTAGGGTCCGACAATTTGGTGACTCTGCTGGGGACAAAATTGAGGGTTCGGGCTTTGTATATTTTCTTATTTGCCATTTTTTAGTTTATTTGTGTATAACTCTGTTATTCTAACTTTGGGTTCTTATGTGATAGGTGCTGTTGGATCACGGGCGAAGCTCCGTTACGTCCTTGACGGAAAGCTTGGACTCCTGGGCTCCGCGTAATCCTGCAAAAGGGGATGACCTGGGTGGTGACCCAGAATCCCTCTCCGATGCTTAAATGAGTATATGATCAATGGGGTGGCAGCAGTAATCTAAGTGCGTATTAGAGAACCTGTGTTTCTGAGGTAACTTCCTCCTTTATATAGGAGGGGAAGTTACTCAGTTACCTGTTACTGCGCCTGGCAGTTTTACCCACGATTCCGCATATCTCGCCACGATTCCGTATATCTCGTTCGGGATTCCATATATTTCGCCCCACGCTCCGCGTATCTTACCCATACTCCGCGTATCTCGGGCACGCCCTGCGTATCTCGGGGGAATTTATCTATATCTTTAACCATCTCCCACTACTCTATCTAGTAGGCGGATTTCTCGGTCTTATCCTCTGATCACAAGTCTCGACTCCCGTCGGGGACTCCAGAGTTATCTCATTCTAGGTCACCACCCAGGACCCCTTGTCTCACGAGACGGGTCCAGCCTCCGCGGGCTTTATTATCGGGGCCTTCACTAAGGCATATCGGGGCCTTTACTAAGGCATATCGGGGCCTGCTCAGAGGCTTCTCGTCGGGAGCATTCAGCTCATATATCGGGACCGCTTAAGTCGGGACCCTTCATGCTGGGCCTCTGAGCCTTCCAGGCTTTTCACGAGGCCCACTGGACCTACTCGCCGTCCATTGGCTGTTAACGGGGCTAACGATTACATCGGAACCCATCATTTGCCCCCAAGACATGAGGGACTTTTAGTTCGTCGTGTCTTCCAGTTCCAGACCTTCCGACCTCGCTGTCGAAGGATTTTATGTCCATACCTCCGATATTGCCATCATAGGCTTTTGTCTTCAGGCCTCTTGATATCTCAATCGGAGGCTTTTGCCTTGCGCGTAATTGTCGTATGACAGAGTTTCTCACTCATGATTACCTTGGGCCCACTGGACTCTATGGGCAGTTGCCAAATCCGAGGAGACTCCTCGGTTATCGCAGCATTAAATGCTAGGGATTATGAAACGACGCTCAAATCGGCGTGACTGTTGCTTTCTGAAAAAGCGCTTATTACGTCACCACGTCTCTTCCGTACCGTCTTCCCAATCTCAACGACCACGATCGAATCGTTTCATCTTCAACGGTCAAGATTAAGTCCTTCCAGTTGTCCTTTTGCTTATAAAAGCCAAAACCCTGGCATTATTCATTTCTTCTCCATCCTCTCAATTTCTGGAAGTTTTGCCATTCTTGAGCTCGAAGTTTTCTTCTCCAAGGTTCTTCTGCTCTTCAAGTGATCCAAGGCCTTCAATCTTCCCGATCCTTCTTCATCTTCACCAAGCATCCATCGACAATGTCTGGTAAGGCTTCCCTTATCTGTTTTCGTGATTTGCTGATATTATCCTCTCATCCCTTCTTGAATATTTCTGTCTGTAACCGTTTTTAGACGAGGCTAGTTCTGAGGCTAGGACCCCTTTTACCTTTGAACTCGCTGTTAACGAGATCTCCGAGACCTCGTATGAGGTTGCTCTCCGGGAGGGCTGCATTACCTCAGACTGGGAGCCCCGTTTCCCCTACGAGTCTCAGCCTACTGTCAGAAGGAAGCATATTGTCACGCGTCCTCGAGAGGGAGAAGTGTTCGTCTCCGGGCAGATAAGTGCTGGGATTCGATTCCCCTTTTGCGGGAACCTGGTGGAGATGTGCAACTTCTACAAGACACACCCCTGTACCTTCTCTCCACACGCCATCCGCGTGTGGAATGCCTTCCAGCTTCTATGCCTCCGCCAGCAGTGGACGTACAGTCTACTGCTCTTCCGCACATTCTACGGAATGAAGTGCAATAAGGCTGGTGTTTGCTCCTTCTCCCCCCGACTCCCCAAGTGGACAAAGGAGCAACTTTCACGTTTCGGCTGGGATAGCGAGACCTGGAAGTTCCACAAGGATCGGGTGCTGATTCGCGACTCGGGGTCTGATAATAGCGAATGGAAGAAGTATTACTTCTTCGTCCAAAACAGCTCTGTCCCATGGCCCCGATGGGAGGTCGTGGCGGACCCTGCCCCCAAGCTCGAGGTCTACAGCGAGGATGACCTCAACACACTCCAGCTGGTTCAGCTTTATCGTTGGGGGGACTCCTTCATACCCCTCGACGCCAACAAGCTCATGGAGAAGGACTTGATTCATATCGGGGTCCGGCTCCTCGATTCTGTTTCCAAGGATTTAGTGATCTGGGTAATACTTCTAACCCCCTTGTCTTTTATTTTTGCAGCCAAGAAGGCATCTCTGCTGAATCATCTCATGTTGAAGCAGGGCGAGACTGATGCCGTCCCAGGTGGCTCCAAGAGGAAGCGAAAATCGCTGAAGAAGGGAGCTTCCTCTTCCACCACTCCTTCTGCTGCCCCTCCGACCGAGGAGCAGATCGTGGCCAAGCGAGCCAGGAGGGAGGAGATTGACCAAGCCTTCGGGGTCACTACCGCCGAGGAAGGTAAGCGTGTCCGTCGTGCTATTAAAAGATATAAAAAGCTGGTTCCCGAGGAGTTTATCCCCGCTGATCGGGAATCGCGGGTTCGAGAAATCAAATACATCCTTCGAGGAGAAACCCCCCGCGTTCTCAAGGCGGGATACTACAACTTCTTCGGAAAGAACCAACACCTCGAGCGTCAAATCATCTGGTGCCCTCGTGGTACCCTTCCTGACTTTATTCGTCCCGCCACCGCAGGTCCATCGGAGGCTGTCACTCCGAGGAAGGTTGCTACTCCAGCCCGGGCCACGACTCCACAGGCGCCGGTGACGGAGGAGACCCCGACGGAAGCTCAGTTCCGTCAGGTGACTGATTTGGAGGCTTCTCCTTCCTCCGAGGAGCCCAATGAGGGTGGCCTGCTTTTCCGCCGAAAGCCAGGTCAAAGCAGCCTAAGGCCAGTCGTGAGGGACGTGTCCCGAAGTCCTCCTCCAGAGCTTCGCACTCCGACTCCCGAGCCACCGGCCGAGGTGGCTCCTCCGGCTGAAGATTCCAGGGTCATCCCTCCTCTCCCCGTGGATGAAAATCTTTACAAGATTTTCACCCCCGATCAGGAGACGGTTCCTTGGAACCCGATCGAGTCTCTCCACGGGGACTCACTCCAACGGGGGGATCTTCAGCCTGAATTGGCCCTGCATCTGCTGGCGGGGTCAATTCCTCCAGCTTTAGGCGGTCGATCTCCTTGGTGCGGGAGGACGTTGAGGAGGAGCTCCGCGCTATGGCCGTCCGTCGGATGGAGGTAATACTTTACCTTTACTTTGTTTTCTTCATTGTCTTTGCCTTCGACCATCGGATTCTAATCATTTTTTCCCTTTTGTCTTAGGAAACCGCGGACCAGCAACGCTGCTTTGGCCTCATCCTGGCTTTGAAGGGTACTTTGGAGGAGGTACAAGCCAAGTCGGACCCCGACGCGTTGGCCAAGCTCCAGGCGGACCTCGACGAGGCTGTGGCGGCCAGGAATAAGATGGCCAAGGAGAAAACTCTCCTTGACGAGATGGCTTCGGGCCTGCTCAAGCAGGTTCAGGATCACGAGGCTGTCCTGCGTCGGGAGCGGAAGATGGTCCAGGCTGATGAGCAGCGGAACGAGTCGGAGAAAAGGCAGCTCGTCCACGAGAAGGGTGTTCTCGCGGAAGCTCTCGCGGAGGCCAAGGCGGGGCTCGAGGCCAAGCTGGCTGAGGCCAAGGCTCAGGGCCACGAGGAAGGTCGCCTGCAGGGTCGCGAGGAGGGTCGTCTGCAAGGCCGCGAGGAGTATCGGAATTCTGAAGATTTCAAGGTGGATGCTGTGGGGTTCTGCAAATCCGAGGTGGAGAACGTTCTGTTCAATGTCGTCGAAGAGCTCTACACATCATACGAGGATTCCATCGACTTCAAGAAGTCCGAGACCCTCGCCCCTTTCGCGGAGAAGTACTTCAACCTCCCCGCGGAGAGTGAAGAGACTGATGCCGCGGACCCGACTTCGCGGACTGCGGAGCCTTCTGCCCAGGCTCCTCCGAACCTCGCTCCCTCCAACGCTGCTGAGGACCCGACTTCCAACAAGGACCAAGCTTAACGCTTTATTCTTTTAGTCCTTGTAATTTTTCCTCCTTCATTTTTTGTATCGGAACCTTCAGGCCTTTGAGCCTTTATATAAGCAATTTCTCTCATCTGTTTTGGTCCCGATAATCGTTTGCACTATTTAAAGTGACCTTAGATCCGTTACTTAAAACGTTCCGATGCATCATTTAAGATGACTTCATACATCCTTCCGATGCTTAACTCGAGACTTCACCACTTAAGGTTTCTCGTCTACTTGGGACTTCACCATTTAAGGTTTCTCATCCCTGCCTTTCAAGGCCATTTTATACCTTACTTAAGATGGTTTTTTCACACCCCTTAAGACTTTTACCGCGCCAAACCAGACGACTTTAATCGTACCCTTTAAGGACTTTTATCGCGCCTAACCAGACGACTTTAATCGTACCCTTTAAGGGCTTTTATCGCGCCTAACCAGACGACCTTAATCGTACCCCTTAAGGGCTTTTATCGCGCCTAACCAGACAACTTTAATCGTACCCTTTAAGGCTTTTGGCCGCATCAGATAGACGACTTACGCGGACCCGTTAGGGCTTTTTCGTACCCTTTAAGGCTTTTGGCCGCATCATATAGACGACTTACGCGGACCCGTTAGGGCTTTTTCGTACCCTTTAAGGCTTTTTGCCGCATCATATAGACGACTTACGCGGACCCGTTAGGGCTTTTTCGTACCTTTTAAGGCTTTTGGCCGCATCATATAGACGACTTACGCGAACCCGTTAGGGCTTTTTCGTACCCTTTAAGGCTTTTTGCCGCATCATATAGACGACTTACGCGGACCCGTTAGGGCTTTTTCGTACCTTTTAAGGCTTTTGGCCGCATCATATAGACGACTTACGCGGACCCGTTAGGGCTTTTTCGTACCTAGGCTTTTGGTTGCATCATAAAGACGACTTACTCATACCCCGTAGGGCTTTTGTCCGTACCTCGAAAGGCTTTTTGTCGCGCCATAAAGGCGACTTACTCGTACCTCGTAAGGCTTTTGTCGTACCTCGGAAGGCTTTTGTCGCGTCCTTCAGGACGTCTTTCTAACAGTTAGAATAAATCTAAAAGAAATTTGATCGAAGGCAACTTCTTTTATTCATTAATAACTCAAAGCAGGCTTACATTGGATCTTATCGATAGACAATTTGCGCCATTCGCGGCGGCTTAATATCAAACATGATACTTTTTCAAGTGTGCGCCACTGAAGGAATGCCTCAACGTCTTGCCATCGAGATCTTCTAGCTTGTACGCATTCAGGGCTGGCATCCCTACGATCTTGTAAGGTCCCTCCCATTTGGGCGATAGCTTGTTGATCCGATCTTGATGAACGAACTCGTTCCTCCGCCAAACAAGTTCTCCAACGAAGAATTGTCGGGACTTGACACGCCGATTATAATATCGGGCTGTTGCCAGACGCATCCGAGCCTGAACTTCATCAGCCTTCCACCTTTTCTCCTCGAGCAAGTCTAAGTCTAGACGTCTCATTTCCTCGTTCGTCAGAGGTTCGTAATATTTCGCGCGATGGGACGCCACCGCTATCTCCACGGGAGCGACTGCCTCCGTGCCATAGACCAGGCCAAACGGAGTTTCCCCCGTCGATTGTTTGGGTGTTGTTCTAACAGCCCACAGCACGTTTTCAAGCTCATCCAGCCAATGGCCCTGCAAGGCGTAGACTCTCTTCTTCAAGCCATGCATCACGATCTTGTTGGCTGATTCTACTTAGCCATTGGTCTGAGCATGGCGGACGGAAGCTGTCCGATGCTCAATGTTCAATTCCTCCAGGTACTCCTTCAACTGAGCCCCATTGAACGGAGGGCCATTGTCGCTGATCAACACTCGAGGAACCCCATACCGGGATATGATCTGAGTTTGAAGGAACTTGAGGATCTGCTGCCCCGTCGTCTTGGCCAACGCCTTAGCCTCTATCCACTTCGAGAAGTAGTCAATGGCCACGAGAAAATACTTGCACTGACCTTTCGCTTGGGGAAGAGGTCCCACCAAGTCAATGCCCCATTGCGCGAAGGGCTAAGCACTCCTGATGGACATCAAGTCCGCGGCGGGAGCCACGATATTCGGAGCGTACCTTTGGCATGCATCGCAGGATCGGACCATTGTTGTTGCTTCCTTGTTCATCGATGGCCAATAGTAACCTAGGTTCAACGCCTTTCTCACAATGGATCGGGCCCCTTTATGACAGGCCGCGACTCCCTCGTGTAGCTCTCTTAGGATCCGATTCGTATCAGGCTCCGCCATACATTTCAGAAAAGGCTTTACATGCCCCCTCTTGTATAATTGATTGTCCACCATTACGTAGTCGTTCGCAATTCGACGCAACCTGACAGCTGCCACTTCATCATCGGGGAGTGCCCCCGTAGTCAGGTATGTAACCATCGGGGTCATCCAGGTGGGTTTCTCTTCTTCCTCCGATCCTGCTTCAATAGCGCAAACCTCCGTCGGATCGATGGTTGAGATAATCACTTTCTCAAGAAAGTGCACCTTCTGATTCTCCTCGGGGGCCACTCCCAGAGCAAACTTGCTTAGAGCGTCTGCCTCCGCATTTTCTTCTCTCGGGATCGCCTCGATATCGAAGCTTTTGAAGCTTCCCTTCAAAGTCTGCACCTCGTGCAAATACTTCCTCATTGTCGGGCTCTTGGCTTCATAGTTCCCCTGGACTTGGTTTACGATCAAGCTGGCATCGCACTTCACTTTTAAATGATCGACTCCCGTACCCTTGGCAATCTTAAGGCCCGTGATGAGAGCTTCATACTCTGCTTCATTGTTGGTGGCCCTAAACGTCAAGGCCAAGGCATATCGCAAGGGCTCGCCTCCGCCGGGCGGTATTAATACGAATCCTGCCCCCGATCCTTCTACACTTGATGAACCATCAGTGTACATCTCCCAAGTGTTCTCCTCATTTGGCTGTTCTGGCTGTTCTGCTATCGGGACCTCCATGGTTGCCCCCTATACCGGACCCGCTTCTTCTAGATCGGGTGCTGTAGACTCAGCTATAAAATCTGCCATGCCTGGCCTTTAATAGCGGTTCTCGGAGCAAAATGTATACGGAACTCCGTAAGCTCGATGGCCCATTTCACCAGTCTCCCCGACGCCTCCGGTCGGTTCAAAAAGTGCTTCAAGGGCTGATTGGTTAACACCGTAACCTCGTGGGCATGGAAGTAAGGTCGGATCTTTCGAGCGGCAACAATCAACGCAAAGAGATACTTCTCAATAGCGGGATAATTTATTTCATACTTGGCAAACGCCTTGCTTACATAATAGACAGGCACTTGGTTGCCCTTGACAATCTTAATCAAAACAGAACTAACAGCAACTTCAGAAACAGCCAAATAGAGATAAAGCGGCTCGCCTGGAACCGGTTTCGCCAACGGCGGGAGGGTACGGAGGTGCTGCTTGAGTGCTTGGAATGCCTCCTCGCACTTGTCGGACCATTCGAACTTCTTATGGGCCCTTAGCACGTCAAAAAATGGCATGGCTCGGTCGCTTGCCTTGGATAGGAATCGATTCATCGCGGCCAACCAGCCATTCAGCACCTGAACCTCCCGATGGGTCTTCGGAGATTGCATCTCCTCGATTGCTCGCAGCTTCTCAGGGTTCACCTCGATTCCTCTCTGGCTCACCATGAACCCTAGGAATTTCCCCGAGTTCACCCCGAAAGCGCACTTGTCTGGGTTCAACCGAACCTGATGAAACTTCATCCGCTCAAACGCCGCCGCCAAGTTTTGGACATGGTCTCCTGCCTGTCGGGACTTCACCAGCATGTCATCCACATACGCCTCCATGGTCTTCCCCAGCATGTCTCCGAACAACTTGTTCACCATCCGCTGGTAAGTTGCTCCGGCATTGATCAGTCCGAAGGGCATAACGTCGTAATGATAAACATCACTGTCAGCGTAAAAAGCTGTGTGGGGGGCATCCTCCTTCGCCATCTTGATCTGGTTGTATCCGGAATAGGCATCCATGAAGCTCAGCAGCTCATGTCCCGATGTGGCATCCACCAACTGGTCAATCCTCGGGAGCGGGTAGCAATCCTTTGGGCAGGCCTTGTTCAAGTCGCGGAAATCGACACACATCCGCCACTTCCCATTACTCTTTCGCACCAGGACTGGGTTAGCGACCCAAGTCTGGAATCGGAGTTCCTTGATGAATCCAGCGTCGAGCAGTCTGCCCACCTCCTGCTGGATCGCGATCCTCTTGTCCGCGCCCATCGGACGCCTCCTCTGCGCGATAGGTTTAATCGCGGGATCAATCTTCAGCTCGTGCACTATCACGTCGGGACTGATTCCTAGCATATCACTCGGGGACCAGGCAAACAGCTCCTTGAACTCCTTCAGGAGCTCGATCAACTCTCGGGCTCTCTCCTCCGACAGAGCAGACCCGATCTTCACCTTCCTTTGAGGTCCATCAATCTCAACCTCCTTCAGATCTTCCATGGGGGCGGGACGCCCATACTCCTCTCGAGGATCAGCATCAGTCTGAAGGACAGTCATGGTTTCCCTCCTTCTCCTTCGGGTGGCGTTAACATAACACTTTCGTGACGCCACCTGGTCACCCTTGACCTCCCCGACTCCGTTGTCAGTCGGGAACTTCATCTTCTGGTGGACTGTCGAGGCGACTGCCATGAGGGGGTTGATGGTGGTCCTCCCGATAATAGCGTTGTACGCCCCCGCAGACTCTACTACGACGAAATCCACATTTCGCTTCTCCATCTTCCAGCCACTACCAAACTCCACCGGTAAGGTAATCATTCCCAACGGGTAGGAAGTGGAACCAGAGAATCCCACCATCGGGAAGTCCACCTGCGTCAGGTCCTTCTTCGTCTTGCCCATGGCTTCTAAGGCATCCATGAATAGAAAGTCGGAAGAGCTTCCTCCATCTATCAGGATTCGCTTCATCTCGAATCCGTCCACGTCCAGGGTCACGACCAAGGCGTCGTCGTGAGGGCTTTCCACGCCTACCAAATCTTCCGCCGAGAAAGAAATCACCATCTCTTCCTTCAGAGTCCACGACCGGGACCTCTTGCCTAGCACCACAGCAGCAGAGATGCGGGAAGCATAATTCTCCCGAGAAGCGGAGGTATCACCTCCCGTCGCCATTCCTCCGTGAATGACGTTAATGGTCCCCCGCCTCTCCTTACGGGCACCAGAACCGGAGGCTTCTGGCTCGACCTTCTTCTTCTTCGGGGATCGATCACGGGACTTGGAACGGGACCGTGACCGACTTTTAGAACGGGATCGGCACCGTCCTCTTCCGACGAATTCCTTCAGCTTCCCTTTCTGGATCAGCTTCTCTATCTCCTTCTTCAGCTCCCGACAGTTTTCTGTGTCGTGACCATTGGCTCTATGGTAGCAACAGTAACGATCGGAGCGGCCTCCCAAGAACTCACCTTATTTCTTCGGGGGGTATCGGGCGAGACCCTGCCGATCCATCACGGCCAGCACGGAGGTCATCGAGTTGTTGATGGGAACAGCACGACCCTCTCGGTTGTCCTTCCTCGGAGGACGCTTGTCCTCTCTTCTCTCGGGGCGACCACGGCCCCTACTTCCCTCCGATTTGTCGCTCCCTTTGCGATCATCCGACAGCTTGGACGATGGTTTTCCTCTTCCTGACTTCGGAGGATCAAGCTCTCCGGCAGCGATCTTCGACTCTTGCACGTCGATTTGTTGCTTCACCCTCGCTTGCAGGGCCTCCATACTCCACACAGCCTTCGCGGCTACACTGTGCATCAAATCGGAGCCATATGGAGCAGTTAAGTTCCGAAGGAATGTGCGGATAGTCTCTCCCTCCGATATTTCCTCGTCGATCTCCGCAGCACTAGCAGTGAACCGTTGATAGTAGTACGCCAACGATTCATCGGATCTTTGCACCACCTGTGTCAAAGACCTCACGCTCTTCAGGAGACGCCTGCGACCTTGATATTGCTTGATGAAGCGGTCGTGCATATCGGCCCAGCAGGTAATGCTTCCCGGCCGTAGGCTGAAGAACCATGTCATGGCCCTTTCTCCCAAGGTGATCGGGAACAGGGAACATATAAGGTCGTCATTCGAAGTCCTACCCATACAGGCCTGGACATGTCTCTGAACATGGCGAACCGGGTCTCCTTCACCATCATACTCCTTGATGGTTGGTATACCTAGCCCGGGCGGGGCGACGGTATCTATCAGTCGCGGAACGAAAGGATGACTGGATCGATCCCTCAGCTCCGATGTCATTTACTTCTGATCGCCCATGCAGATGCTGACGATTTTCACCACCTGATCGGGGGTGATGGGGCCATTCAGGGGAATGGTCCTGTTCTGCACTGGTCCCGGGTCGTCGACCACGAACTTCTCCAAATGCGCGGGTTCCTTACCCCTACTCCTGGGCGGGACCTCCTGAACCTCCTGTTCTTCTGGGACCACCCTTGGAGGGGGTGGAGGCAACTCTTCTCGCGGAGGTAACTCCCTTGCCTTCCTGGCAGCCTCTCTCTTGTCCAACAGAGCCTCCATGGCCGCCAAGAACATAGGCATAGCATCTGCTACTGCCTTAGCCAGCTCCGAGTTTGAGGAAAAACCTGCTTCCCTTCGCGGGATTTCCGGCCTGATTGCCGCCGTGTCTCGGACTGAGATCTCATCATCACCGTGCCCCCCTGTCTGAGAGACAGCAGGGTGCTCACCTTGTTCAGCAGCATATTCCGGCAACGCGGAATTCAAGGTTCCAGCAGGGCGAGAACTGCCGGCCTGGACTTGCTTCTTCTTGCCACCACCGGCCATTGATCTGGTAGAAACTATTTTGGCTTTTTGTTCAGTTTCCCACAGACGGCGCCAATGTTGGATCACGGGCGAAGCTCCGTTACGTCCTTGACGGAAAGCTTGGACTCCTGGGCTCCGCGTAATCCTGCAAAAGGGGATGACCTGGGTGGTGACCCAGAATCCCTCTCCGATGCTTAAATGAGTATATGATCAATGGGGTGGCAGCAGTAATCTAAGTGCGTATTAGAGAACCTGTGTTTCTGAGGTAACTTCCTCCTTTATATAGGAGGGGAAGTTACTCAGTTACCTGTTACTGCGCCTGGCAGTTTTACCCACGATTCCGCATATCTCGCCACGATTCCGTATATCTCGTTCGGGATTCCATATATTCGCCCCACGCTCCGCGTATCTTACCCATACTCCGCGTATCTCGGGCACGCCCTGCGTATCTCGGGGGAATTTATCTATATCTTTAACCGTCTCCCACTACTCTATCTAGTAGGCGGATTTCTCGGTCTTATCCTCTAATCACAAGTCTCGACTCCCGTCGGGGACTCCAGAGTTATCTCATTCTAGGTCACCACCCAGGACCCCTTGTCTCACGAGACGGGTCCAGCCTCCGCGGGGCTTTATTATCGGGGCCTTCACTAAGGCATATCGGGGCCTTTACTAAGGCATATCGGGGCCTGGTCAGAGGCTTCTCGTCGGGAGCATTCAGCTCATATATCGGGACCGCTTAAGTCGGGACCCTTCATGCTGCGCCTCTGAGCCTTCCAGGCTTTTCACGAGGCCCACTGGACCTACTCGCCGTCCATTGGCTGTTAACGGGGCTAACGATTACATCGGAACCCATCAGGTGCGGAACTTTTATTTTACTAACTTATGTTTCTTTGTTGAACCCGCACACACACCACTTTAGTGTAATATCCAAAACGCCTAAAACCCAGGGCGACTAGGAACCCCGGAGGTTTAGTACGGTACGACCGGAGCGGCTGGGCCGCTGGTACGGCTCGGAAAAACTCTACTCGCTTGTGAAGGTCCTATGATCCCTATGATGGGGTGAGGAAACCACCTTGTCGGGAACCTATCAGTCGAGTTTACCTTGTAGAACAAAGCAAAAATACACACCTGAAGCTTCAATCTTGCCGCTATGCGTACTTGCGTGTGTTCTTATTCTAATTGTTCTCGACCCCTAGAATTTTTCATGTATAGGACATGGGTCTCGATGTAATCTTTATTTTTTGTACCATATGTAATTGTACAACGCGCATTAATGGAGATTTACGTTACAAGCATGCATCATATTTTTCTAAAAAATGTGTCATTCAAATCATCGTTTCTAAAATGCCTTACACACCATTTTCGGTAAGAATGAGAAAACTGCGAATTGCCTTTGTATCACGGCCCTTCCATTTTTCAAGGCTGGCTTTGAGATACCGCGTAGAGTGAAGTGCTGCAATCATTCAAAATAGAAATGTCAGAGTTAAGTGAAACCATTTTGAAAAAAAGCTTATTGCATTACCTTCGCCCGGATTTTGGGGCAAGCACTCGACACGTTTTGACCAAGTTTCGCAGTTGTGTAAAGCGTCTTAGAAACATATTTTAGTTACAAAACATTTTTTAGATGATGAGTTGAACGACACATTACTTTCAAAATGATCATGCATGATATCCTGATTTCCATATTCTGAATATCACATTTTTCGCTGCAGGTATTACTAGCCATCACGCGACAAACCACTAACATGGAGGACGCTCAGAAGATCCAGCAACAAGAGGAACGAATAGCCGAGATCGAGACGGCTAATGCTAAAATGCATCAGGATATGGCATCCATGTCGGCAAACATGGAGCGCATCATGGAACTCCTCGGGGCTCGATCAACCAACGATACTCTAAAACCAGCCTTGCTGACAGCGACCTCGAGTCCAGAATCCTCCACAACACCTGTGGCGAACACTGGACCTCCAATGCCAGTTACAACCGTGCTTCCCGACGCCACGGTAGAACCCCCTCATGACCAACCCCCTGTTTTGGTCATTCCTGATCAATCTGCATCGAAGCCGCATGCCTTTCCGAAACCGACGGTAATGTATGGGCATGTTAACCAAGGAGGTGCAATGGCACAAATGCAGCCACATCGTCACCTGTTATCGAATCCGAACAAGATCGCCGCTTGAAGAAAATGGAGGAAAAGATGAAGGTTTTGTCCGGACTTGAGCAGTATGGAGGCATTGGCTACTCCAACCTATGCCTTTTCCCCGACATGTCAAGACCGGAGAAGTTCAAAGTCCCCGACTTTGAGAAGTATGATGGCACCGGTAATCCCATTGTCCACCTGAGGATTTACCTTGCAAAGATGGCCCCTTATCGGGAGTATGAGAAGTTCTTGATCCAGAAGTTCCAGGAGAGCTTGAAAGGAGCAGCTTTGGTTTGGTTCTTCAGCTTGAAGGCCGGTGATATCTCAACGTGGGAAGAGATGGCTAACACTTTCGTTCGCTAGTATAAGTTCAACTTGGATACAGCTCCGACCCGCATGGACCTCCAAAGCATGGAGATGGAAGGGGTCAATCATTTAGAAGCTATATGCAGGCTTGGAGAGAGAAAGCCGCTGGAGTCCGACCACCACTAGAAGACGCAGAAGCAGTGTCCATGTTCATCGGCACTCTTAAAGGGGCATATTACTCCCATTTGTTAGGGCATGTTTCAACCAACTTCGCTGATTTGGTGAAATCCGGAGAAATGGTAGAGCATGGCATTCGAACTGGAAAACTTGAAGACCCCTCCAGGAGTCAACAAGAGGATATAACCAAAAAGGGGAGGTTCCAAGAACTGGTCATCCAAAGACGCAACGGTAGGTGCAGTTTACCAGACACAAGCTACGCAAACCCCCGTTATGGGTGGACCTGAAAACCGGGCTGTGAACAAGATACGGGAGTCTAGAAAGTTCTCACCCTTACCAGTATCGGCCGCCGAAGTATATCAGAAAGCACTTGCTCAGGGTCTCATTGGTCCTGAGGTTTGGAATACTACTTCAAGGATACCCAACAATGATCCAAACTCGAAGTGTGAGTTTCACATGGGGATAATTGGTCATTCAACCGAGGATTGCTCGCGTCTGAGGCACAGGATCCAGGATCTGATTGACCATAAGCTTTTGGTTCTTAACGCAGATCCGTCGGCTGGCGCCAACACCCCTTCGGCCTCGTCCACATGATTTCTCTCGAAAAACCTCTTAGTGTTACATCCGTTTTTTTAGCAATGAATAAACTTTTCAGTTATGTACTCCTTGCGCGGCAAGATCATGAGCCCCGCATAGGAAAGAGGGATATTGTCATGATCTAATCAATATAAATAAATCCCTATATTTGAGTTTATTTAATTGGTTTCTTTATTTTAGGAATGATGCAAGTCGATTGACAATTCAGTCTTTTCTTGAGTCGATGTTCCTAACAAAGCACTCAAAAAAATAAAGTCATGGACTACCAAGCCCGTCAAGGCGGCTGATGAAGGATTCAAATCACCGAGTGATCAAAGTCTCCATACAGGGAATACATGCGCCTTCCCAAACCAAGTCGTATATCCATTTTACGGTGACGTCTAAACTGGTCGGTGGCAACCAAATGGCATATCCCCGTTCAGATCGAGCACAACCGCCATATGAAGAAAAAGACGGAACATGCAACAGATCCATTCACATATGGAGCAAATTTCCATTAAAGATGTCGGGCACCCAGCTCGGATAATCATCCAAATCAAAGCCCCTGAAGAGCACATCTCGTGTGCGGCCCTTTGCTCGCCGCAAGCTGTCGAATTTATCCCAGATACCTCGGGCGATATCTATGCCCAAATTTACCATTTGCGGACTACTGTGCCAAACTCAACACCATCCATGTGTGTTCATCAACTAGATCATTCATCCAGCATGTGACGAGCATATGTGCTAGCCATGGGGCATCCCTAGCTAAGATCCTAGCTAAGATTGAGCAATAGCCGGGGCACTTGAGAAGCCGAGAGAAGAAATCATTACCTATGCCATTCATTGTCGTAGGGTTAATCCAGGGTGTCGACACGACCAATATGTTTTTGACTCAATCAGCTGAGTCCTTCTCAAGAAGATGATTTGAATTAAAATTTTCCAATTTGCCACTAGGGGCATGTACATAATTGTTGTTGATTATTTTCGTTAAATTTTCGTTTTAAAAAAAAAAAGCAAAAAAGGCAAAAAAAAAAAAAAAAAAAAAAAGAAGAAAAAAGAAAGAAAGGGTCATAGTCGTCCCTCTAAACGGCTACAATCAAAAGAGCGCTCCCGGAACATCGATGGCGGGTATTAAGTGAAAGGGCCACAACCACCCTCAAAATGGTTACATACAGAGACTGTTTCCCTGATCAGAGACGAGGAATGAAGGGCCACAGGCACCCTCCAAATGGCTAAAATCAAAAGAGCTCCCGCACCATTGAAGACGGTGAGAAAAGGGTCACAGCCACCCTCCGAAGGGCTACAAATACTCCCACATCGAGGCGGAAAATAAAGTACGGGTCATAGCCACAGTTTAATCGGCTACCAAATAAAGAGTGCTTCCGCTAGGTTGAAAACCCGAAAGGGCGGCCTAGGCAAAATCAGGAAATGAGGGGCATGGTTGCAAATTCAGAAATTGCAATCATGGAAAAAGGAGAGAAAATAAAAAAACCGAGGGGCACGGTCGAAAATCTCTCAATCGGCCGTGACAAAAGGAGAGAAAAAAGAGAAATTCTAAACAAAAAAAAAAAGAGAAAAAAGAAAAAAGATCTCGCTAGGTTGTCGCACAATGCACAATTTAGGAAAAAATTAGGGACAAACACTCATGCGCAAACAACGTCTTCCAAAGTCAAATTCACGAGACGGTTACAGTCTGCTCTCGCAGGTCGCATTCCAAGGATGAGTAGGACTGTTACAGTCTGTTCCTACGAGTCAACTTCAGGGCAAGCGGGACGGTTGAAGTCTGTTATCGCAAGTCATCACTCAAAGGATGAGTAGGACGGTTACAGTCTGTTCCTACAAGTCACAACCGACAATCAGGATCTGAAGTTATCCAGCTTTCTGAGAGTCACCCCCGACGAACGAAGCCTTAGTATTCAGCCTTCGCAAGTCACGCCACTAGAGGCACTTCTCCAACGAACGCCACTAGAGGCTCTTCTCCGACATACGCCGCTAGAGGCATCACCAAAGGTCTCCGGTACGGTCTGACGTAGAGGTCTTCCGCCACCAGAGATATCACCAGAGGTTTTCCGGTACGGCCTGACGTAGAGGTCTTCCGTTACCACTCGCCATTAGAGGCATCACCAAAGGTTCTCCGGTACGGTCTGACGTAGAGGTCTTCCGCCACCAGATATATCACCAGAGGTTTTCCGGTACGGTCTGACGTAGAGGTTTTTCCGTTGCCACTCGCCACTAGAGGCGTCACCAGAGGTTGTTGGTACTGTCTGACGTAGAGGTCTTCTATTACCAATCATCACTAAAGGTTTTACTTTATTGCACACCACTGGAGGCTTTTCCTTGTCGCCACTCGAGTTAAACGGGCACTAAAAGTCTAGAAACAATAACATGAGTATTGTTGTATATTTTCGATCGACGTAGATATCATAGGATTGGATATATGATCGTATAAGTTATAATATTTTTGCGGTTAGGATTGACCCGATTGAAGTAGAGCAAAAACACAAGATTATCCAAATTAACAAGTAATCATAAGATAATGAAGTCCATCTTTAGAAGAGAAGGAAAGAATTGAATCTTGTGATATTGGCAAGTCACGTCACGTGAGGCACCACCTGCCCTAAAGGGACTTTAGGTAGCTACTTCAATGTAATTTTACCAATTTTCTTACTTTCTTTCCAGCTAATAATATATAACATTTTCGGTTAATTCGTCGTCGAATAATGGTGAACAAATAAGCAATAATTAATTAGTTTATCCCTCGCTATTCACAAATTTGTGAATAGCGTCGCCCATGACTTGGATGGAATGTGTGTTTCTTGAATTTGGTCCAGAGTTCGATGGTTTTGGGTAATTAGGGTTTGATTACTGGCATTAGGGTTTGATCGGGTATTTCAAATAAATTACAAAAGGGTTGTAAACACCTAATTTTGGTACGCGCGACACATATGTAACATGTTAAAAATGTTACGTGTAACACGTTTAAAAAGGAAGTATTTAAATATGGAAGGTCACGGGATTGCCAAAAATAGGCTCAGTTTAAATTAGGACAATACATATGCAATAAATATGATGTAAAAATCAGAAAATATATAATATATATATATTTATATATATATTTTGGGATTTAATAGGGTGAATATTGAGGGAATATTGATTTTCTAATTTTTGGGTGTCAATTTACCTATAAATAGGCCCTATGTATGTACTATGTAATAACACATGAGAAAAATAATAAACATCTGATCTCGAAATTCGTGCATCTTTTGTCTCCTAGTGAATAAAAGTTTTTTTTTTTTTTTAATTCTGCAAAACGAGGTCTGCTAGCCAGCACCGGACCTCCAGTATCGCCGGCCACGCTCCGCCCTAGCACAGCTGCTGCCTTTAAACGCCGCCGTCGCCGGTCCACCCTTCCCGGCCAGTCACGACCACTATCGCCGGAGCGCCGTTCCCGTAATCGCGACCCGCACCGCTGTCGGACTGAACCGCCGATGCTGTCCTGCTCGCTTCGCCTGTCCGCCCTGCCACTGCTCGCCGCCCTGCCCTGCCGAACCGCTGTGACGGATCTCGCCTTGCCGGACCGACGAGCTGTCGTCGCTGCTGTGCTCTGCAGGAATCCGACCCGCCGGAGCCTTGTCCCTCTGTTTGCCGTGTCTTCCTGGTGACCACAGGTGCCGTGCTGCAGGTAAGGTATCCCGTTTTTTTTTATTTATTTATTTAATATCATTATTATTATTTAATAATTAGTTTTTGTTATTTTGTTATTACTTATTATTATTATCATGTTGTGTTAATTAGATAGTTAAAATGTAAATTTAATTAGATACCATGTTTTGTGTATATGTGTATAATATGTAATTAAGTAGTTAAAATCGTATTACCTAAATTAGGAGTTTTAGATACTTAATATCTTCTTTTAGGTTTAATCCTGTCATTAATAAAAACTCGTGTATGAAAACTAGTTTAAATTTCGATAGCATTAGATTAATTAGTCGTGACGCATATTTAAATTTTAAAATTGGCAAATAGGTTAATTAAGTACCGAAAGGGCGTAATTAGAAAATAATTTTTCTAAATCCGTAACAGAACCCCCGAACTCGTATTTCTGATCGTAGACCGATTTAATACCTAGGTGCTTAATTCGTTATTCACTTAGGTAATTTAGGATTCTAGTTAGCCTTTATTAACTAGTGGCGACTCTTTTCAAAATTCACGTTTTTAAAATGTTATCGCCTTAGGTCGAATTTTAGGGTGTCAAAATTGGATTTCATATAAAAATTATTAATGTGATGTTTTGGTTCAAACGTGTAAAATTTTAGTTATCTAAACTTGCAAATATGATTAAATAATACATTGAGATAAAATATTCAAAAACCATTTCTATTTTCTTTCTTTATTGTATTTTTCATCAAATTTATCAAAAAAAATTATGAAAAACACTTGATTTGAAGATAAAGATAAAACGATAATCTATATATATTATAAATTCTGAAGGAAAAATAATAACAGAGTGAATGTGGAGCTGGAGATTTTTTTTTATGTTAATCGATGCATTTATGGCAATTGAGCTAAGGGTTTTGTAGTCATTAACTTCTTAGCATTAATTGAACTAGGGAGCTGAGGGTTTTTAAGTTGTAATTAATCGTAATTAAAATTTCGCTGATTTCGAACCAATCAAGATTCAATGTATACAATTAATTGCAATTAAAATTTCAGCGTTCAAGATTCAATGTATGCAATTAATCACAATTAAAATTTCTTTGATTTCAAACCGTTCAAGATTCAATGTATACAATTAATCACAATTAAAATTTTGGACTGTTCAAGATTCAATGTATGTAATTAATCGAAATTAAAATTTCGCTGTTTTTTAACAGACGCTTGACGCGGAGCCGGCGAATGAAGATCGCAGACGGTACGGGCGGCTGACAGTCTCAGTGGCAGAGCCATCTCTATTTTCGGCGAGATATCACCGGTAGTCATCGAAGTCATATATGTTGAAGAACAGACCTTTGACACGGATCCGACGACCAAAGGTAGAATGCGGTACGGACATCTAAAATTTATTTGTGAATTTGCGCAATGGTATTTTATGGTTCAAAATTTTAAGTCTTTCGTTTACTTTTTAAAATTGTAGACTGATATTTTATTTAAAAATAGTGTTTCAACATATTACAAATAATCAGTATAAATTTTATCGAATATTAGTTTGTTAGTTATATATATTAGTTTGTTAACATATTGCACGTCTATACGTTCAATTTGTACAACATTGTGGTACTACCCAATAACTCATTATTATATTGACAAAAACTTACATTATTATGTCAAATGAAACCCAAATGCAATTAATGATTAGCTTATATGAAGTATATTAATAAGAAAGATAATTTGTGATGAGCTAGTAAGACAAAAAAAAATGTCCGTGATGCATTTTCTACTTTTTTTTTTTTTTAAATTTATAATATAATTTATTTATGAATTTTCTCGGATCGACCGCTAGCTACTATAGTTAAGAACTTAAGGTAAGGTCTCTGTCGTACCTGCCCCTACTACTCAATTTGGCATCAACGACAAGCCCAAAATAAGTAAATTTAATGTTTGCACTCTCACAATAGCAGTAAATACTAAATATCTAGCCACGTCCCTTAAAAATGTTTGTCGATATATGATCTGAGAACAACATTAAATTAGTAAGTTGTCCGAGTTTTAATAAGTAACTCTTGTTGGTTGGATCCAGTTTGTAATAAAAATGAGCAAATGAACTTGATTACGTACATGTGATGATAATAGGAAATAAGATTTGAATCCGAGGTCTCACAATATCATGAGATGATATAAATTCAATTAACTTCTAGTGGTCCCTAATCTAAACTTTCTCGGACAATTAATTTAATAGTGTCTATTAAACCTTAAACTAATTACCTTTTATTTTGTTTTTTCTAATAGTATGTTATAAATATCAGTCCTAGAATAACTGTATAATCCACAAAATATAAAATGTCGCTCAGTATAAATATTTTTATTTTCAAAGATTCGAATGATTATTTAATTACCATAATCGGGTGGCTGGATAGCCGTAATTAAGCAAATATAATTGAATGATGTTAAAAAAAAAATCATCTTATATAAATACAGATATACTACAGTTTGGTGTAAATTGAGGGAGAGCAATGTCATTAATGAAGTAGGACCATTTACAGGTAGCTAGCTAGCTAACAAGAGAAAATTAAAGGCTTTAATTTGCGTGTACTCCATCATTAATTGCTCCCACTCACAATATATTTGCACTTGAGCCTCTTCTTCATTTCATTTCATTTCTGTGCAAAACGAAACCTTCTTATCTCTCTCAGCTCAGCTGTTCTCTCTTTAAGTGTAGACAGACAGACAGACACTTGTGTCAGTTAGTTCCAATGAAATCAGAAAGCGCCCTGCATTTTCTTGAGAACAAATCCATTCTGGTCACTGGTGCAGCTGGTTTCCTTGCAAAGAGTACTTATTACTCTCTCTCTCTTTCTCTGCATAAGACTTTTGATTGAGCTTAATTAAACGGTAAACATATATATAACTAGTATTATATATATATATATATATATATATATATATATATATATATATATATATATATATAGGGTTATAATAAATGATTATCAATTTAAGCCCACATTTTTTACTATAATTTTCTAACCTTCTTTATTAAGTGGATAAATCGATAGCTCGGTTACATTTTTGGTCATCTTTGTACGTTTTAGCGTGCAATTTGCTAGCTGATGTGCATTCTAATATACAATTTGCTAGTTAATATACGTTTCAGTCAGAGGCGGAGCCATAGCTAAGAATAAGGGACCATATGTCCCTCATTCTTGGCTAATTATTATTCTATAAATATCAGCATTTACAAAAATCTTGTAATTTACTTAAGTTGTGCTACATTGTTGGCTAGTAATATTTCATGTGTTCTGTGTAGTTAAATCTAATTATTTATATGGAACTATTCTATGTGTTTGTTTTTTGCCACAATGTGTTTGTTTAATTAATCATCTTCAAAGTACAGATTTGATGTAATTATATACTACTAAAATGAATATTAAATTAGGATAATTAATAGTCTATGTGTGTTCATGTTTGTAAAAAGTGGCAAGATAAATTCATCTTGCGTGTTTAGTAAGTTTAAAACGACACTATTGACACACAATAACATAAATTACCACCACAAATGAACCCTCAATTTCAAATTTCTGACTCCTCCACTGGTTTAGTGTGTCGAGCACGTGTCCATTGCCGTCGAGATCACCGAGAATTAAACTGAACTAAATATTTATCCACTAACAAAACTTGAACTAGTAAATTGGTAACAAACCCTCGGTATATATTTCACTAACAAGTAAGTCATTCTCTAAACTATATATATATTTTATATAGTGGATATATAGAAGTGAATAAAGAGTGATGGTTAATTTAAATGTCGGCGGTGCAGTTTTTGTGGAGAAGATATTGAGGGTTCAGCCGGAGGTGAAGAAGCTGTATCTTTTGATAAGGGCCAACGATGACAAGTCGGTGACGCAGCGGTTCAACGAGGAGGTGATCGGAAAGGAGCTTTTTAGGGTTCTTAAGGAGAAATGGGGTTCCAGCTTCAACTCACGTGTCATGGACAAGGTCACCCTTGTGCCTGGTGACGTCACCATTCATGACTTGGGTGTCGAGGATTCTGAGCTTCGTCACCACATTCTCACCCAAGTTGACGTCATCGTTAACTTGGCTGCTACCACTAACTTCGATGAAAGGTATATATATAATAATAATAACAACATTATTAAATTTTGGGTTAAGGTTCTTTTGGTATCACATGTTTGCATAAATTACACTATTCATACCATTAGTATTTTTTTGTACCGAATTGGTACCATAAGTTTCCAAACCTTACTGTTTTGGTACTTCCGTTACCATTCCGTCAAAAACAGCCGTTAAATGGCATGTGCCATGCACGTGAGCAGCTCAAAACTTTCAATTTTGTTACAATTTAGTCCATCTAATACATCCCTAACTTTTATTTTGTTCAATTTAGTCCTAAAATTTCAAAACCAAACTATTTTCCCAAATTGACATAGCCAGACCTAGCCATGGCCTAGGTCCGACCCTAGGTCGGTGTCACCGGACCCAGGCGACCCTGACCCAGGGTCGGAACTAGCCCTAGGCTAGGTCCGGCTAGGTCAATTTGGGAAAATAGTTTGGTTTTGAAATTTTAGGACTAAATTGAACAAAATAAAAGTTAAGGATGCATTAGATGGACTAAATTGTAACAAAATTGAAAGTTTTGGGCTGCTCACGTGCATGGCACATGCCATTTAACGGCCGTTTTTGACGGAATGGTAACGGAAGTACCAAAACAGTAAGGTTTGGAAACATATAGTACCAATTCGGTACAAAAAAATACTAATGGTATGAACAGTGTAATTTTTGCAAACATGTGGTACCAAAAGGACCGTTAACCCTTAAATTTTTTTTTGTTAACAGGTTTTTGGTCCATGATTTTTTACCACTTTTTGAATTTTGGTCAATGATATTTTTTTTGTCTAGTATTGGTACCATATGTTTGTAGATTTTTCTAGTTTTGGTTTGACTGTTACATTCCGTCTATTTTTTCAGTTAAGTGACATGTGCAAGTGATCACATGATCCACCCTAAACTTTCAATTTTGTTCAAATTTGGGGGAATTGACCCATTGAACTAGGTTTAGGGTGTCAATTCCCCCAAATTTGTCTCATTAAACCTAGTTCAATTTGCCCAAATTGAACTAGGTTTAGGGTGTCAATTCCTCCAAATTTGAACAAAATTGAATGTTTATGGTGAATCACGTGAGTTGCACATGTCACTTAACGGAAAAAATGAACGGAACGTAACGGTCGGACTAAAACTAGAAAAATCTGTAAACATATGGTACCAAAACTAGTAAAAAAAACATTACGAAACAAAACTCAAAAGTAGTCAAACATCATGGACCAAAAGACCTGTTAACTAGGGATGGCAACGGCCCGACCCGATTTTTACCCGATGACCCGCGACCCGCGGGGCGGGTTCGGGTTTGGGTTCACAGCGACCCGCCGACCCGACCCGGCCCAAGCTTTCATTTTACATATATATTTAATATATGTATATTATATAAAACTATACGGGTAATATAACACATAGTCAAAATAACAATTATTCTAATGAATGTGGTGATTTATATTTGGATTATGAGTTAATTTAATAATTTATAATTTAAATTTGGAGTTGAATTTGAATACGGTAACATAGAATTTAGAATTTAAGATTTAAAATGATAAATTATACCTCACACGGGTCGACTCGCGGGTGGACCCGACCCGAAAGTGCATGGGACGGGTCCGGGTCGACCATAATGACCCGCGGAGCGGGTACGGGTCCGGCGATACCCGCCCCGACCCGCCCCATTGACATCCCTACTGTTAACCCGTTAATTAATTCAAACCTTAATTAAACCAATTATCTTCTTCTAACAAAAAAAATTACATAAAAAACTCTATATACGTACGTATGTAGGTACGATGTTGCACTAGGTGTGAACACCATGGGAGCCAAGTACGTGGTCGAATTTGCCAAGAGATGTGGCAACCTAAAGGTCCTACTGCACGTCTCAACAGGTGATATATATATATACTAGATACATGTGCGCGCTACGCGCGTACCTGTGGTCTTCATTAAAATGTTACAACGATATAATCAGATTAACTCCGAGGATAATACAAGAGCATGATCAAACCGACTCCGAAAAAGATACAATAGTTGAAGTTTATTAAAAAGATTAAGTTAAATTATGTAAGATAAATACTATATTAACAAAATTTAAAAATTTTAAACCAGAATGTTCAAGGGTCTGGGAGCAAAAGCACCCATTAAATGGCTCCTCGTCCCTCGAGCATTTTGGTTTACATTTTTTAAATTTTAGCACATCTTCCGGGAAGCTAACTTAAAAAAAATACTTTGGTTTAAATATATATATATATCTTCAATAAAAAAAAAAACCAGTTTACATGAGATTTAAATAATATTTTAACTGTGTGTAATTATTTATACCCAATTTTCACACGGCCGTAAAGTAATCTTATGTTAATTTACATTAACAACGTGAAACCTAGTTATAATTAGTCCTATATATATAGAGTATAACATGTTCACATTAATAATTAAACTATATATATATATATATATATATATATATATATATATTAATTGTAGCTTATGTGTCGGGGGAAAAGGGAGGTGTGATTCATGAGAGTCCGTATAAAATGGGGGACACACTCAACGGCGTTAAGGGTTTAGACATTGAGGCAGAGCGAAAATTGGTGGCCGATAAATTGCAACTACTCCATCAACAAGGAGCCTCCCACAAAGAAACCACGATCGCCATGAAACAACTAGGCTTAAAAAGGTTAGCTACCTATCCTATATATAGTCTCCCACCTCAAATTTTAAAAATATATATATATGTCATAGTTTTTTTTTTTAAATATATATATATATTTTTTTTGGCGGCCACCTTTGATGTTTAGGTAATGAAATGATGATAGCTAGATTTGGTCCGCCCCCATATCCATTGAGAAATTCTTGAGCACATCCGCTGAAATATATGTCAGCCGATGTGTTACGTCTCAGCCAATTAACATGTGACACATAGCACATGTTATAGCTGATGTATTTCAATAATTTCTCCATATTCCTTAGATATTAAAAAAAAAAAGGTTGGTTTTCACTTTCAAGTGCAATAATAATTGTTCATTGGTCAAAGTGGTTAATCGTCATTTCGGCCAGAAAGAAAAGTTGTTATAGTCAGTCGTCCATCATAAGTCATAACCAGAATGAGACAATTACTTTGAGATTACCGCCGTTCCTCGTCTTAAGGTTGACCATCTGAAGCTCTGAATTCCATGTGGTGCCACGTTTTAATAAAATTAGGTAGGTTATTAATGCTACTTGAAGATACTATATGATGTGTGAAGCACTTACAAATACGAATTACAATAGATGAAAAGATCTAATACGTTTTTCAAGATTTATTATTATTATTTATATTCATTATTTTAGTTTATTATTTTAGTTTGTTGAAGTATTTTTCAATAATTAATAAATTGAATTTATATAATAGCTGTTTAAAGTTTATACTACCAAATAACCAAATTGAAACTAACCTAAATAATAGTCTTATAATCTAAACGTCTAACAAATAAGTTTAACTTATTAATTGTTAAAAAACACTTCAACAAACTAAAAAAGACAATAAATTTAAATAACATAAGTTTTAAGAATGTCTTGAATCTTTTTCTATTATAATTCGTCCATCTTAAACACAACTTCGCTTTAGGACTTCTGATCATAGCATTCCCATTCTCTCAAAAAAGACCTCTCTCTTAAACTAGATTCGCCTTGTAGCTTTCCACATAACTATATATATAATAGGGTTAATACCTAAAAAACTGTCCAAAGTGTCCAAAGTTTACCATGTGTTAAAATTAGGTGTATGAAGTTTGAAATGTTAAAAATAGACTGTCCCAAATTTCATTTTTGTTAAAATTTGGTGTCTCTACGCGTCTTTTCATCTCCATTCAATCATTTTCATTAACTCTCTCACCCACTCATAATCCATCACTCTTACTTTTCACAAAATCGTAAAATTTCACTTAGAAGTTGAACTTAAAAAAAAAAGGTTTCTAGTAGAGTGGTGTAGAGTGATTTTCCAACGACAACGCAGCGAAATTTATTTGGGCGGGTGTGGCCAGCTTCTGACGGTCCCGGCAATATGACGAGAAGGGAGTGTGTATGGAAGCTCGAATTTGAGAGCCGGTTTCGTCGGAATTGACTTCTCTAAAGTAATCACACTGAGACACCACATTTTAAAAAAATTGAAACCTTGGTCACTACAGTTTAACATTTGAAACTTCAGACACTTAATTTTAACATAGGGTAAACCTTTGACAGTTTTTTAGTTATTAATCTTTTATAATATTAGATAGAAGCTATATAATAAATAAATGCATAAATATAAAGAAATAAAACCCAAAAGGCAAACTAATAGTCCCGATATTAATTAGTTTCTCGACTGTTTATAGTAAACATGGCAAAACTAGCTATTTATGGTCAAGTATGACTGATTTGAAAATTTAAGGGGGAAACTAAACATAGCCCTAATTTTTGCGTAACACTAACACACTATCATCATAACGTTACGCGGAAACCGGAAATTACCTAAATCCATTTATATATATATAAAATAGAAAAAGTAAGCAAAGTGTGTCTCATTAATGATAATAGAAGCTTTAAATTAATAATGTGAAGTAGTATTTCTTCATTATTATGGTAGCCAACCAACCACCTAATATATATAGGTGGCAACATATATCTGGTAACATATATCTGGTAGACCATAAAGGACAATTAAAACACTTGCCATACACGTGAATTTCAAACACTTAAATTTCCAATGCTTTTAATTAGTTGAACTTATATTTATATTATCACACAACATTCTTGTGTTAGTTTGAGATTTTCATCTTTATCAATTTTATCAATTGATAATATAGATAGATAGATGTCCATAATTTTCACTTATTGATTGATGGAGATAAATTATTCGGTGCCTTCGCTTCAGGGCCGGCCCAAGGGTTAGGCAACTAAAGCTATGACTTTAAGCCTCCACTTATAGAGGGCCTCATATTCATAGGTATTTCAATAGCGGACGTAGTAATGACAAAAAAAAAAAATTAATGGACCTCTATATCATTTAAGGTTGTAATGAATCAATAGAATAATGATTACCCAATAAATTAAAATCATTAATGCTGGCCTCAGATTCATAGGTATATTTCAATAATGAGCCTAATGATAACAAAAAAAAAATAATAATAATGGACCACTATAGCATTTCTCTATAGCATTTAAGGTTGTAATGAACAAATAAAATAAAAATTACTAAAAATTAATAATCGTTAATGTTGGCTATCACTTTTTTTGTCATTTTCAAATTTATATTGACATGGAAAAAATATATTTTTTAGCTAATTTAATAAATTCTTGGAAACAATTTTAATCAACCACCTTAATAATTAAACAAAAAATTCATCTAATTAATTATGGATAGTATTAATTTAAAATAGCGTAAAATCTTATAAGTAGATAATATTTATACATTTTAATTTCTTATTCTCTTCTAATTATTATTCTTATAAATTATTGGCTCACTCCATTATCAATATTATATGATCTTAAACGTATAATTCTTTCCAGTTTGCAAATGAATTATTTATATTATCAATTGAAAACGTAATCTTAAAATATAATATTTCATTAGTGATTTTATTTTTATAAAAATTTGAAGAATAGATTTTAAATAAATATGTATTATTAGTCAATTTATTTATTTTTCATATTTAGCAAAAAAAAAAAAAATCAATATTATGCCCCAAATTAAAATATGGCTTTAGGCCTAGACTTCGCTGGGGCCGGCCCTGCTTCGCTTATATATATATATAAAACAAATTAGTCATGACGTGTGATTATTATAAGTCTTTGTGGAGGGAAAAAAATATGCAGCGATATATATATATCACAAGATTTTTTACTTCTAATAAAATTTACATAGAATAATAATTTTTTTTAGCATTTTGTGTAAAAAAATATTTGTAAAATTAATAATATATTTAAAAAATATATAAATCTTATTATAAACTTATTTATTACAATAATGTACGTAAATTAAAAATATATAATATCGAATGTTATTTTAAGATTTCCACCTTTATTTTCATATAAAAACCATCCGTAACTATAGTAATATATAAAAACTTATTTCTTTTAAATTATTTTATTTATTATTAGATAATATTATAATAAATAAATAAAATACATACTTTAAAAATAAAAAATTTGATAATGTTATTTAATGATGTTGATTAATTTAGTGATTTTTAGAATTACTGATTGTGCCACGTGGCGCATTTAAAGTCAAACTCATACTATTTAAATTTAAATCTCAAAATTATTATTTTCGTTATGTGTTATTATATAATTTAATATTGTCATAATTATGTTTATTTAATTATTTAAGAGTAATAATATAAAATTCTACATAAATTTAGAAAACATGAAAGCATTTTTAAACATATTATTCCGAATATATAATTTTGCTATTCCACTTTGAAAAGTTCTATCGGGTAATATTAAGATTTAAGATGAAGAAGGAATCTTGCATAGAAGAATGACAAAGCATTTCCCATTAGAAGTACTCTTTCTTTGGTAATAATTCGAAGTATTTAAAGGATATATATATATATATATATATATATATATATATATATATATATATATATTTTTAATTCCAAGATTGGTTGGACCAACCGGTAAAGCGAGTTGTATTCCCAATGGCGGACTGTGTTCGGATCCCGCTAAAGACACCGCATTAGGAAGGGCTTTAAGCTTAACGCTCCCGACCCGAAATTGTGGAAACAATCTTGTAATTACAAAAAAATAAAAGATAGTGTTTTAATTATAGGGAATAGAATCTAAAAACTGTCCTAGACCCATGTGTCAGTTTGGTGTCTGAGGTTGAAATTCAATGTCCCAATTTTCATATGTATTGCTCTTTGATGTCTCCGTTAAATTTTGGGTTAAGTTGAACGGAATCTGGCCACGTGAGTGACGTGAGTGGTCAATTTTCAATTTTTCAGAAATACCCCTGACCAGAATTAGGTTCCGGCCAATTGCGACCAAACCCGCCCGATTCCAGCCGATTGCGGCCAAACCCACCCATATTCCGGCCGATTACGGCCAAACCCACCCCGATTCCAGCCTATTGCAGCCAAACCCACCCGATTCCAGCCGATTACGGCCAAACCCACCCCGATCCCGGCCAAACCCATCTCGATTCCGGCCGATTACGGCCAATTCCAGCTGATTCCCGGCCTATTACGGCCTATTATGACCGATTTAGGGTTAAGCAGCTCCGATTTAGGATCTGACCGATTGGAGGTGGGTGGCCGGGGTCGGGGTGGGTGGACGGAATCGAAGCCTTTAAAAAAAAAGGGGGGGCAAAGTAGTCTTTATAACTCAATCTGTTAAACTTAACCCCAAAATCTAACAAAAACCCAAATAGGCACAAAACTGAAAATTAAGACACTAAATATCAACCGTTTAAAATTGAGACACCAAACTAACACTCATGTCAAAATTTGGACAGTTTTTAGGTTCTATTCCCATAACTGTATCAATAAATGGGAAAAGTATGTAAAACATGCAACATGTTTGAAAAAAATGGTTTTATGGACCAATATGTTTTAAAATGTACAACATGTTTGAAAATGATGGTTTTATGGACAAATACGTATTAAAATGTACAACAAGCTTACAAAAGATGTTAAAATGACATACCGTCCACTTGTTATCCATAGTTTCATTAAGTGGACACGTGCGGAACATATTTTTAGAAAATTAATAATAATAATTAAAGTAAGAAATTAATTTATACATATGAATGATTATTAATGGATGGATGTAGATACTAATAATAATAATTATTATTTTTTAAAAATGTGATCTGCACGTGTCCACTTAATGAGACTAGTGACAACAAGTGAAACAAGTGGACAATACGTCATTTTACCATCTTTTGTAAGATTGTTGTACATTTTAAAACATTTTGGTCCATAAAACCATTATTTTCAGACATGTTGTACGTTTTAAAACATATTGGTCCATAAAACCATCTTTTTCAAACATGTTGCATGTTTTACATACTTTTCCTCAATAAATAGTAATATACTGGCTTGGAAGACTCGAGCATTTCCAATAGCGGCGCATTTAGTTTCTTTATATATGTTTGGGACCATCAACTAATTGATGGATTAGTTTTAACCAACAATTAAATTAAAATGAGTTGCGTTATTAAATATCAACAAAATCGAATCTCATAAAGATGCCATTTTAGGAGGATATTAATTTTAACGTTCCTGAATCGGAATTGTGGAAACAATTTGTATAAAAAAAAAAAAATCCATTGGTGGGTTAGTTAAAATTATATGTTGTGTGAGATTTACTGTCTTGAGTCGATCAAGTTCTAAAGTTACGTAAGCTAGTCCCTGTAGTTTTTAGAATGTTGAATAAATGTATAGAAATTGAATTTATTTTAGGGCAAAAGTATATGGATGGCCAAATACGTATGTGTTTACAAAGGCAATGGCGGAGATGGTGGTTGGGGATCTCAAGGGGGACATGCCCGTCGTCATTATACGTCCCACCATCATCCTCAGTACCTACAAACAACCTTTTCCCGGTTGGGCCGAAGGCGTAAGGTATGTACTATTTCTACAAATAATAAGTAGGAAATTAATTAATCTTGAGTTAGCAGGTCTTTTGGTCCACGATATTTGACGACTTTTAGGTTTTGATCAATTATGTGTGTTTTTGCCTAGTTTTAGCTTATATGTTTGCATATTTTTTTAGTTTTGGTCTTTCCGTTACTTTCGGTCTATATTTTCCATTAAGTAACATGATCCACCCTAAACTTTTAATTTTGTTCAATTCAGTCCCTCTAATACTTCCCTAACTTTTTTTTGTTCAGTTTAGTCCCAAAGTTTTAAAATTGATAGTAAATTAGACAATTAGGTATGACATAATTGTCCAATTTGGGGTCAATTTTAAAACTTTGGGACTAAAATAAATTTTTTAAAAAAATTAGGGAAGTATTAGAGGGATTAAATTGAACAAAATTAAAAGTTTAGGGCTAATCTTATGTATTTATTCCATTTTGACTTCAACTACCAGCTAATTGTCCAATTTCAAGTCAATTTTAAAGCTTTGGGACTAAATTGAACAAAAAATATTAAGGAAGTATTAGAGAGACTAAATTGAACAAAATTAAAAATTTAGGGTTAATCTTATATTTTTATTCCATTTTGACTTCAGCTATTTTTTTATAAACGATTATGGTTACTCAATCCTACCCAAATAACAAACATTCAGAAACATAAATAATAATTTTGAACCGAAAATTAATATTTAATCTGATTATTATTGTGTTGCAGGACGGTTGATAGTCTAGCACTCGGGTACGGCACCGGAAAACTGACATGTTTTCTAGGAGATTTGAATGGAATAGTCGATCTGGTAGGTATTAATTAATACCAACTAATTAATATTATTATTAATTAATAAATTTGAGATGATGAATGATCAGATACCAGCTGATATGGTGGTAAACTTGATGATGGTGTCCATAGTGGCACATGCTAAGGATGGAGGAGGGTCACATGCAAAAATCTACCATATGGGTTCGTCCCTAAGGAACCCGGTTCGGTACACTAAGCTCCATGACTGCGCCCACGCTTACTTTACGAAGCACCCCTGGATTAATAAGAATGGGAAAGCCGTCAAGGTTGGTAAGCTCACCATTCTAAAGACGATGCCTAGTTTCCACCGCTATATGGCTATTCGATACTTATTCTGGTTGAAGGTACGTACCGCTATGTGATTATATTCTTTTAACTTTTAATTATAATAATATGTGGATACTTATAAATCTGATTGGACAGGGTCTAGAGCTAGCAAATGCAGTATTGTGCAAGTCATTTGAAGGGACGTGCAGTGATCTGGATAGGAAGATTAAATTTGTGATGAGACTAGTCGATCTCTATCGACCCTACTTGTTCTTCGAGGGAATGTACGTATTTAATTAATTATTATGTAAATACATAGATATAGATATAGATTATCTATCTCATGAGCATAATTGTGTAGATTTGACGATGAGAACACGGAGAAACTCAGAGAAAGCGCGAAAGCGTGGGGTGTTGAAACGGACATCTTCTATTTGGATCCAAAGTGTATCGATTGGGAAGATTACGTCACCAACATTCATATTCCGGGGTTTGTTAAGTACGTCATCAAACGGGAAAACATATCCTACCCTTAATTAGGAATTGCAATTCCAATGTAAACGTACCTACTTAATTTGATTTATGGCAGTTTGGCCCAAGAGAGCTTCTTCTTCCATTAAGCAATCGACAGCTATAAAATGTGTGTAATAACTAATTACGTCACCTTTTGTTTTTGTTATGTGATGATACGGTTATTTATTTATAGGGTTAACATGTTTTTTTTTTTTCCATATTGTTTGACCACTTTTGAGTTTTGGTTCATGATGTTTTTTTTTTCCTAGTTTTGGTACTATATGTTTGCAGATTTTTCTAGTTTTGGTCCGACCATTACATTCCGTCCATTTTTTTTTCTATTAAGTGACATCTACAAGAATTGATCCACCATAAACTTTCAATTTTGTTCAAATTTGGGGGAATTGACCCATTGAACTAGATTTAGGATGTCAATTTCCCCAAATTTGAACAAAATTGAAAGTTTATGGTGGATCACATGACTTGTACATGTCACTTAACGGAAAAAATGTACGGAATGTAACGGTTTGACCAAAACTAGAAAAATCTGCAAATACGGAACCAAAACTAGATAAAAAAAACATTATGGATCAAAACCCAAAATTGATCAAACATCATATACCAAAAGATTTGTTAACCCTTATTTATATGTATTCTCTTATTATTGCACGCACTATCAGTATCCAATTCAAAAGGGCGGCGGGTCGTTGGACAAGGCTGGATTGGAGAGGAGACTCAAAATTGGACTCTAATGAGTGGGCCCATTGGAAAGACACGTGGGCTGACATGACAAAGGACAATGAAACCGGGCAGAAGAGAGGGTTCCTTTAATTTGGCCTAAGTGAACATCAGACGTCGTACGGTCTGTGCAATGTTTTTTGTTTTTAAAATTTTATTCAACGCACCATACGTTTTCACATTTTGCCGGATAAATCATATATAAACGAATGCATCCGTACGCTATGTTGATAAATGCACTGAAAACTCTAACACCATAAGTTAAATATATGTGCGCAGTGTGCTGCAAACACAGGCAAATAACTAACTTTTTTTTTTAATATTTATTTAACACTTACCTATTATATATAAGAAAGAAGATATATTTCCTCTATCTTCTATTTGCGCATATATATTGCACCAATTTGTTTCATTGATTCAGAAAATGTGATTGTTCTATTCAGAATTGACAAATCAAAAAATAATTATGCGAATATTTATTTTTTGTAATATAATGACAAGCCAAATAATAATTCATCAAATTTTTATTTTCTAGATAGAATGACAAACTAAATTCACTAATATTCTAATAATGAAGGATTCGAAAGTGTTCCATTTCCGTCAATAAATCAGTCGTTGTCTCAATATACGAACCAACAAATAAATTTAGTTACCGGACATCCCACCAACCAGAACACAAAACATAGTTTAGACCAGTGGCGTATCCAGAAGTTTTATAATGGAGTACATTGTATAATTTTTTTACGACGATTTAACATATAACTGATTTTGATAATGGGATATGTTATCTATCTATATATAATATAATTCTAATGTGTTTAACAATAAGTTGACAAGTAAGTTTTTTACCCCACTTTCTCACTTATATGTGTTAGAATAACTAAATTGGATTAGTCCAACTGTGTCATATGGTAATGAAATATTGATAGAATGAAAGAGACATTGAATGCACGACCCAATAATGCAACAAGAAATCAAATGAGAGAGTTCCATATGCTACAATTTGCTCTCTCACCATTAGAAGCACGAAGAGCCTAGAGAAGTAGGGAATAAGAATGCACAACAGATTGTTTTGAAGAATGAGAAGAGAAACGAGGTTGGTGACAAGTGTACTGTAATGCATTCATCTACGACACTATTTTGTTGCATATATATATCAAAATCACCAAATTTAGTAAATATATGTAATTAATCTTAAAAAGAAAACAAGATATATTTTGTCTATTTAAATCCTTTTAAGGAAGCTATTTATGAGTAAACTTTATCAGTAATTTCCTTTTATAGTTTCCTAATTTACATACCAACAATTTAAGACGTATTTAAATTAATTTTTTTTTGTAGCATAACATTTTTGCTAATATTTATGCAGATAACTAACTTTGGTAATTTATTATTTTAAATCGACATAATATAGTAATTTTGTTTGGCCGGTAACCTAATATAGTAATAAAGTGATTTAAACATATACATAATAATCTTATGAATCAATAATGAAACTTTATAAGAGTTCGAATAAATAATATAGTATTAAATAATTATGGAAATATTATGTGATAATGATAAAAATTCTACCATTTATTTCTTATGTGGGTAACTTGAAAATAAAATTAATACTATAACTAAATATAATGATGGCTAATATCATATTAATTAATGATGAAATAGAACACGTACTTGGTTTATATAAAATAATTTCAATTTCAAATTGTATTTTATTCAATGGTGATGAACCTTAATGATATTAATTATATATATTACTAAAGGTAATGATTTTATTGTGGAATTGGAAACTAATTACTCAAAATAAAGTTTTCTATTAATTAATTGTTTTGTAAAAAAAATATTGATTAGTATGGACCAATATGAGACCTAATAAACTATTTGCATGCACTATATTAAAGACCATTCGAAAATTTGTTTATGCATTTTTTTAAACGAAATTTAAAAATAAATTTTAAATCATTAACACGAGTCTATACATTATCAAATATGAGTATAATATTTATCAATATTTGTTTTAAATTTTATAAACATTTTATGTTATTTTTTCTGCATATTATTTAATAATTAAATTTATTTATCTTCTTCTTAATTTAAAACTAACTATTACTTTATGTATTTAATTTTTACCCAAAAACTATGAAACTTTTTAAATTGAATACAACTAACTTAATGATGTGAAATAATCACGTCTAATATGATTCATTTGATAGTTTTATTTTACTTTTCAATGAAATTGGTTTTTTTAATTATAATTACTTTATATTGACCGTGTATTTGTTAGTTTTTAATTTTTATTAAGTAAATAAGATTTAATTTTCTATATGTTTCATTTTAGACAAATAATAATGCATTTACTTAGTATGATCATTACTTAACTAATCAATTAAATTTATTTAATTAATTCTTATTTAATTACATATAAAATATAATACTGTGTATAGTTATTCACTTTTCGAAACTCTTAAATGCATACAAACTAATTATTCTTTATTTCCATTTTCAGAAGAATTTAAAATGTTTCATAATTATGCATTTGTATTTGTATTTATTTTCGTAGTCTAATTATTTATTGATGGTTTGGAAAAAAATTATAATACTCTCGACGACAATTCAAGATAACGGTGGATTTGAATGATGAATATCATCTCGATGTATCGCCACAACACTACAAATGATAATTCACCATAAAAAATCTTCAATTAAAATAAAATGTATAAATTCAAATATTATATATCTAAATGTGTGTAACAGTGATTCATTTACCTTGAATAAAATATTAAATATAATAAAATTCAACACAATAAATTAGAAATATAACATAATGAAAACATACCAACAATTATATAAATAAAATAATCAACCATGCAACACGTGTAACAAAGCTCAATAAAAAAACATCAATAGTGAAAATTAACAACATGGAATAATTTTATAAATAAATAAATAACCGCGCAACGCGCGGGTAGGCCAACTAGTATATATATATTACGAAGATTTAACATATAGCTAAATTTAATTAGGGTGGAGTGAGTACAATTCACAATCTAAGAAAATAAAGCTAAATACTAAAGTTTATAATTGTCCTCTTCGATATTTCATATTCTAAAGGGATAAGGGTTCCTTTGGTACCACTTCTTTGGGCAGAATCCACTTTTGGTACCACTTTTTTTTTTTGTACACTTTTGGTACCAACGTTTTCCATTTTGTACCCTTTTGGTACCTCCGTTAGAATTCCGTCCAAAATGGCCGTTAAACCCCCATGTGAGCTGCACGTGACCAAAAAATAAATTTGGCTGGACGGATTTACCCTTAGGGATAAATGTTCATTTGGTACCACTTCTTTGGGCAAAATCCACTTTTGGTACCATTTTTTTTTTTTTTTGTATATATACTTTGTTTTGCAGTCGGTGAACCTTATATTAATTACAGAACTTCCATATCATCATACAGCTCTTCCTTAGACTCTTCTTTTGTGTACTTTTTGTCTGACACATTCGAAGAAATTTATATGTCGTTGTAAAAACCAATATTGTAATGTATGTATGTATGTTTCATGTATCAGTTGATATATGATAATAATGTGGTGCATAGTATGATAGATATGTTTGTAAGTATTAGAATTTCGTGCAATATATAAGAAAATTATTTGTTCGTGGCGTTGAAATTAACTTTTTGTATTGTGAAAAGTATCACTATGAATTTAATAATTTTTTCTATAAACACAAATAGATACGTCATTCCTTACCACTCTAGAATAAACATTTCGACACTCTGCAACAATAATATAAACTTTTAAAGATGCGACGTTTCCTTTTGTTAGATCGAAAATATAAGTTGCAACATTACTAAGTAGGGCTCTGAACAAAGTTGAAAATGTATATATGGGACAGTTCTATATCGAATCCATATAAACCCGACAGCAAAACAAAGCAAATATACCAAAAAAAAAAAAAAAGTGGTACCAAAAGTGGATTTTGCCCAAAGAAGTGGTACCAAATGAACCCTTATCCCTAAGGGTAAATCCGTCCAGCCAAATTTATTTTTTGGTCACGTGCAGCTCACATGCGGGTTTAACGGCCATTTTGGACGGAATTCTAACGGAAGTACCAAAAGGGTACAAAATGGAAAACGTTGGTACCAAAAGTGTACAAAAAAAAAAGAAGTGGTACCAAAAGTGGATTCTGCCCAAAGAAGTGGTACCAAAGGAACCCTTATCCCTATTCTAAAATAGAGATATAACATCAATAGAAATCTTTGACGATACATCCCGCCTATGTAAATGACTAAACAATCATTTAAGATTGCATCACCTAAACTATTTCAGACTTTATTCTTCACATAAGACACAGTTAAAAGATTTCTTTCAACGCTTGTTGTTGGCACTAGAAGAATTAAATCTAGCTTCAGAAGTGAATAAATTTGCGCAAACACATATGAGACTATAGATGAAATAGTTAAGAACAAGAACATGATGAGAATGGTGAAGTTGAGGCAGAATTCGAAAATGAGGTCGAGCCCACGAGAAGTAAAAGGGCTAGGATAAAATCCTATGGTGCAGATTTTCTGACATATATACTTGAATCCGAACCTCAGACTTACTACGAATCTGTGAACTCTTCTGAGAAATCTCTATGGAAAGAGTCAGTCAATAGTAAAATTGAACATATTAAAATCATACTTGAGAGCTAGTGGATATTCCATCCGGAAGCAAACCGCTAAGTTACAAGTGGACATTTAAACAAAAGATGAAAGAAGATGGTTCAAAGATAAATATAAAGCCCAACTTGCACAAAATGATGGATAATGACTTTAGAATTAATAAATGTGACAAATGCATCTATGCGAGATACACTGATACAAGTTATGTAATCTTCTGTCTTTACGTCGATGACATGCTTATCATCGCGTGTAACGATGACATGGTTCGATCAACAAAGCATATGTTGAATTCGAGATTTGACATGAAAGATATGGGTCTTGCTGATGTAATCCTCCGTATAAAAATCATAAGAACATTAGTAAGAATTACTCTAAGTCAATCTAATTATATCGATAAGATATTATAAAAATTCAACAATGACGATATGAGAGAGGTCAGCACTACAATTGGCTTCGAGTAAGTATTTCTCGAAAAAAAAAACGAAGGAGAATGGGAGTCTGAAATTGAATACGCGAGGATAATTGGAAGTGTAATGTACTTAGTGACATGTACAAGAGCTGATGTAGCAAACACTGTGAGTGTGCTGAGTAAATATACAAGTAACCTAAGTACGTATTACTGAGATGGAATCGTCAGGCTACTAAGGTACCTGAGATATACTCGTAATTATGGACTGCATTATTCGAGACATCCAAGCATTGTTGAAGGATATAACGATGCGAATTGGATATCTGATTCGAGAAACTCGAACTCCATGTGGTTATTTATTTACCTTAGGAGGTACAGTCTTGACATTGAAATTCTCTAAACAAAATTTAAAAACAGATCAATTGTTGATTCTAGGTTTTATAAGCACTAAAAGTGCGTTGTATAATTGGAACAGCTATGGCGTTTATTATAATATTTTAAAAGTTGCCAAAACCGGTATGAAAACCAATGCGGAGATTGATGAGATTATTTTGGTTTAATCCAAATACATATATATAATCGAACATATTATAAGAGCTTGAAGGTTCTATCTAGGGGACAAGGTTTGAAGCCGAAATAAGTGGTGCACACCCTTCATTTGGCCTGATAACCTTTGTTAAAGGTTGGTTAGTGGGAGACTTTGCAAACCCGTTGTCCGCTAGAAGAATTAGTGTATAATTGTTGGATTAACAAAAATTCTTGCAGGATTTGATAGTCTGAGAACTATAACGATCTAAGGACCTTAAAGCAACGTTGTGATAATCAATCTACATTTGGCATACCATGTTGTAACATGTATAATGAAAAATCTAGACATATCTGTAGAAGACATAATTCCATTCAACAATTTCTCTCCACTGGAATTATTACGCCCGATTATGTAAGATCGGCTGATAATATCACAGATCCTCTAACCAAAGGGTTAAACAAAGAGCTATTTGACCATACACTGAGATGAACGAGATTAAAGCCCGTGAAGAACACTCATGAGAAGGAAAACCCAACCTAATTGACTTGAGATCCCACAATCTAGGCTCAGTGGGACAACCTAGTCACTGGAGTGAGTGAGATCACTGTGGTGGGTCAAACCCCCGAACTCATTCCTATGATGCAAAGCAGTGGTAGAATAAGATGAGGTTAAGTGTAAACTTTTAATGATTCGTGAGAAATCTCAAAGACACGGTGAAACTCTTATATTAAGTTAGAGTCGTGATGAATCTGTTGAGATAAAGAATCCTACGTGAGTGAGAAGACGGGCCGCTTCGAAAAAATTGTTAAGGGCGCAATTCTTAGAAACGCTTGCAGAACCAAGCAAATGTACATGGTCATAACGCACATTTGAGCGTGAACATAACTATACTAGGAAGATATATGTGTGAGTTATATCATCATTTACACCAATGACAGTTAGTCCAAGGACATCGCGTTTACTAACAAGCATGTAAAGTGGTATAATTTCACCAGAGAAGGTTCAAATGGGAACCCCATACCTATCATATGCAAGTATTGACCGTTGAACTCATATTATCGAGTCTAGAGCTCATTAGGTATCCAATTATCATTCACTTGGGGCGTTGTTGGACTTGGATGTGCTTTGGCAATAATGGGACAAAGTTAATAGTTGCGTGAGTGTGGTAATGTCTCACATCGGTCAGGACTTCCACAAAATGCTAGTATATATTTTGGACACTGTCATAAGTGTGTAATAACTTACTAGTCAAGAGGCTCTCTCTATGCGCACCAGCGCAGGGGTTGCAAATCATCACATCCTAAGCACACCTCAGTAGTCTTGGCTTGTGTGTGCGTCTGCGATGTGCGTACACGATTGTCGGCCCGAAAAGCCTACCTCGGGCGAAACCGGTTTTGCTAAAAAGAATTTTGTTTCTTTCCATAAACGAATTTGGAAAAATATTATTCTGTTAATACTTCAAATCGAAGTTTCCTACTTTGATGATGTTCAGATACGTTGAACACTGCTAATATAGCAAGTGTATACCGAATATATATTTTATACGCGCATAAAATATTCTGTCTATATTCGGTATGGGACAATTTTTACTTATACATCGAGTGACATCCGAAATTCATCTCACAACTTCTGAAAATACTCTCTGAAAATTCCAAAAATCCTTTACATAGTTCCGTGATTCCTGATCTCGAATTCCTTACGCAGTCGACGCCATCAGTTTTCGTAATTTCAAGTTCGTGAGAATTGCTGCTCTCAGGTTCTGTTCTTGTTATGGGATTCATTGATTTTATTTTTCTTTATCAGAATCTCACATTCTTATTTGAGTTTAGGTATTGGTTCGATTCGGTAAGACGAATTGCGTGCATAATTCATATCAACGACACTATTATATCCTGGGAGGTGATCGCCCCTTTGATAAACCTCTTTGCATAGTCGGAGGGTGATGTGGGGCGAAATTGCATTAAGAAGACTGTGATCCGCACGGGCCTCAGTTAAAAATACCGGCTTTCTCATTCGGTATTCATGTCGCAGTTTCAGTTTTCATACACATACTCTTACTTGTTAATTGTATGTTTATTACTGAACAAAATTTATTTGGACTTTAGACCTATATATTTTGGAATAATGAAATTTACCCCTGTATCGACCAACATGATTTAGTCTGTCTATATTATTTTTTTCTGCGGGGTGGTTCTAGCCTAGTAGGCCCATTAGGCAGCACTCGTATCTTGCTTGTTCCACAGCTAGATTCATCCCTACTCGCACTTGGATCAGCTCTTAAAGGGTAACTTGATGGTCATGAATATATTTCTATTCCATAATTATCGATGAGTTTGAACAACTGACATTTGGTTAAGAGATAAAGAACCATTATACTTTATTCTTACAATCTAATTCCCAAAAAGTTATAGGCTATAGCTAGCTAGCGTCAGTTTCTACATGGTAGTATTCCTTTTTTTTTTTTTTTTTTTTTTTTAATTATTATTTATTTAATAAATTTATTGGGTGGTATCTTAGTGATCTACCGGAGGGTAGGTACTATAGTAAGCATACTTACTATACATGTAAAATAATCTTTAATCACATTAGATTAGTTTGTAAATAATAAGGATTGATTATAAAAAAATTCCATTCTTATGGCTCGGCGAGATTTGAATTCTATCCATTGTTACCTACCTACATACCGTTGGATTCTAACATTTATTTTAATAGATTTTTTAATACATTTAGGGTTAAAATCAAATAGGTATATGTGATAATACACGTTGATAAATTGGTCCTTGAGATATTTTTGGTTACTTTTAGGTATCTGAGAAGTCCAAATTGTTGCACCTATCCATTTTAGAAGGAAAACGATCATGTGCCTAGCACGTGATCATTAATGACACTTGAATAGACATACATATAATTGACTTATTTTATTCTGTTTAGTCCCTCTAATACATCCCTAATTTTTCTTTTATATAATTTAATCCCTAAACTTATTCCAATGAAATTTTGACTCGATTGACGTAGTCCCGGTCGTCCCAATGGCTAGGTCCGGCCATGGTTAGGTTCGCCTAACCTAGTGGACCCCAACCATTGACTGACCTAGATCTGAGCTCGACCCGGGCTAGGTCAATTGAGACCTAGGTTCGATTGGGGTCCAATCAGACCTAGGTCCAGATTGACCTATAGCCCTAGCCGAGCCATGGGCTATGTCCGGTCATGGTTGTAGTCGCCTAGGTCAGACGAATCTAACCATGGACGGACATAGACCTATACTCAAACTGGACTAGGTTAATTGGGACTTAGGTCTTATTGGGTAGTTCTGTTGGTGCAACAATTTGGACTTTTAAGGTAGATAAAACTCACAAAAATTATCTCAGGTACCAATTCACCAATCCGTGTTTATTCATGTACCAATTTGGAACTAGGTCTAATTGGACCCTAATGGAACCTAGGTCCCAATTGACTTAGCCCGGGACGAGCTCAGGGTCAAGGCTAGGTCTGACCATGGTTGGGGTCGTAAGGTCAGACAAACCTAACCTGACCAGACCTAGCCCATGGCTCGATCAGGGCTAGGTCAATTGGGTCCTAGGTCTCATTGGACCACCAGGGCTAGATCATACCAAGGTTGGAGTCCTCTAGATCAGGCGAACCTAACTATGGTTGGGCCTAGCTTTGAGCTCGACTCGGGCTAGGTCAATTAGGACCTAGGTCCGAATGGACTCCAATCGAACCTAGGTTTCAATTGATCTATCTTGGGTCGAGCTCTTGGCTAGGTAAGATCATGGTTGTGGTCCCGTAGATTAGGTAAACCTAACCATGGTTGGGCCTAGTCCTGGACTCGACCCGCTAGGTCAATCGAGCCAAGGTTTCGATTGGAACAAGTTTAACGACTAAATTATACAAAAGAAAAGTCGGGGATGTACTAAACTGAATAAAATATGATTTGGTAAAGTAATGGTGCAACAGTTTGGAATTCTTAAATACTAAAAATCACAAAAATTAGTTTAAGTAACAATTTGTTAACGTGTATTATCTCAAATATGTTTCATTTAAAATCCTTATTTATTTAATAATGAGTTTGATACAAATGTAATGATATTTACCTGTTTCGTTTAAAATCCTTATTTGTTTAATAATAATGAGTTTGATACAAATGTAATGATATTTTGCCGTCCATCTCCTTTGCCCTCTCGGTTAATAATCTGTTTCCAAATAAAAAAGGTGCTTAGTGAAACATGCATGTAACATGAAATTGTGAAAAACGCTGAATAAATAATTGCAGAGCAAAAGTTCTAGCTAGCTACTAGGTCGTTGAAACCAATTTTAATAATGCATGACTTTATGAAAATCCTAAATTCTATATCTTTATCCCATATTTTTCTTCAAAATATATATACATGGTGTCAGGTTAAGATTCGTAACGTGTTAAGTGTCAACATGCAATTTAATCATGGATAAATGTAATCATCATCTCATCGTTTGTACATACATTACATAATAGTCAGACTGTAAGCAATAAAGTCCAAACATTACATAATTACATAATAGTCTAGTTAGAACACTCAGTAACTATCTAATTCTTTTTCTTGGAAAAAAATATATAAAATATTTAAAGCTAGTTAATGCTCTATATAGATTGATCATACAAATTAAAAAGTATTTTTTATTAGAATAAGAAACTTCATATGTACGTATGATTCAATTGTAATTAACTGTATTGAAATATTAGTCATTTAATTCATCATTTACATACTTTAGGGACTTATCTGTAAATATAGGAAATCAGTTTATTAGGACGTAAGATTCCTATATTCACCTATCTTTCATTTTCGTCTATGAAATTCAGATATTCAATGTATAAATGATGTTGAGATGCTCTCTTCTTTGATTGTAGTTTTCCATTTCTTGATAGCTTTGACATTCTATCAGAGCTCTGATTTCCAATCAATCGTTCAACATTCTCGTTTTAAGCTTCCGCATCTTTGATTAGTTGATTCACGGTGACGCATCCAAATTCACGAGCGGCGGCAGCAACTCATCACAATACTCCGCTTCCAGCAGCTTGGTCTAGGCTTGGGAATCATCCGCCTGAGCTTTCGTCAGAGGACAAGCTATATCTGCATCCAGACGATATGCCGGGAACTATGCTAGTCAATTATCAATTGATTGGCTGCGACAATTATCAGGTATGGATTCGCTATATTACAGGTGCTCTTATTGCGAAGAATAAGCTTTGCTTTGTTGATAATACTTGTATAAGATATTTTGTGCTTGTGAATCAACAATTTTGTTGGGATAAGTGTAATGAAATAGTTAAAGGATGGTTGCGTAGCTCTGTTTCGAATGAATTAGCTCGTGGTTTAGTCTATAATCCAACTGCTGCTAGTATCTAAAATGATCTACGTGATCGTTTTAATAAAGTGGATGAAACTCGTGTTTTTCATTTGAGTAGCAAAATTTACCATACCAAACAAGAAACTCAAAGCATTTCTGATTATTATAGGAAATTGAATAATATGCTGGATGAATTGGCTGCTTTAGAAGATAACTGTTTGTGTGTTGATTGCATAGTCTCTCCCAGGGTTATTGATATCAAAGAAATGCAAAAGTTGGTTCAGTTTCTCTTAGGACTGAATGAAACTTTCAGTGGAGTTCGCACAAACCTATTGATGACACATCCTATGACTTCACAGAACTTCGCTTATTCAGTGTTGGTATATGAGGAAAGCCAATGTGTGATAGTTGGAACAAATTATGATGAAATGATTGATAATGGCATTGCTATGTATGCTGGTAGTCAATCTTTATCTAATACAGAGGCTAGTGGAATGTATGCAAACTCTAGCTATAAGTCAGGACCTACAGGCGGCAAGCCTGGTTTCAAGCCTAAAAGAGACTTTCAATGTTCCTTCTGTGGGAAGAAATGACACACTGAAGATAAATGTTGGAAAAATCATGGTGTACCAGATCATATTAAGCAAAAATGGACTACTCATAATGCTACCTATTTTGAGGAAATGACAACTCATCTACAGTCTCTAAAGCAACATGCACTTTCTCAGACGGGTTCTGACTTTTTTGGTTCAAGTTCCAGCATGGGATCAACCTCTAATTAGTGATTTAATCAAACTCAGATTAACCAAGTGATTAAAATGATCATGGATTATCAGAAGAAGACACAACCTACAACTACAGTAAACATGGCAGGTATGCTATTATGTGGCTGATCTTATGTTGCTTCATCATCTAAGAAAGTATGGATTATTGATAGTGGAGCTTCTCATCACATAACATGCAATCAACCTTGGTTACATCATGTAAGATTGAATATTGATGGGTTCCGCTATGACCGTTAGGCCCTTTAACGGCGAAGAAACGGCGAATAGGCCCACTGGGCCTTAAATGGAAGTCAAACTGACCCAGGCGAAGGGTCCCGACAGAGGGAGTCCCGATGATGAAAGGTCCCGACAGAGTCGGTCCCGATAGGTAAGCTGAAAGCTCCCGATGAGAAGCCTTTAAGTAGGCCCCGATGACGAATCCCTGAGAATGATTGGCCCTGTCACGATGACGAAGGGCCCCGGGCGGTGACACAACGAGATAACTCTGGAGTCCCCGATGTTAGTCGGGACTTGCTATCAGAGGTTAAGGCCAAGATACGCGGGGCGTGGCCGAGATACGCGGAGCGTAGTTAAGATACGCGGAGCGTGGAAGGCTGGAAGGCCCAGAGGCCTAGTATGAAGGGTCCCGACTTTAGCGGTCCCGATGTATGAGCTGAATGCTCCCGACAAGAAGCTTCTGAGTAGGCCCCGATATGCCTTAGTAAAGGCCCCGATAATAAAGCCCCGCAGAGGCTGGACCTGTCCCGTAGAGACTGAAGGTCCTGGGTGGTGATCTAGAATAAGACAACTCTGAAGTCTCCGACAGGAGTCGGGACTTGAGATCAGAGGATAAAAACCGAGAAACCCGTCTACTAGATAGAGTAGTGGGAGACGGTTGGAGATAAAGATAAATCCCCAGAGATACGCAGGGCGTGCCCGAGATACGTGGAGTATGGGTAAGATACGCGGAGCGTGGGGCGAGACATATGGAATCCCAACCGAGATATACGAAATCGTGGCGAGATACACGGAATCATGGGTACAACGACCAAGCATGGTCACAGGTAGCTGGGCAACTCCTCCTCCTATATAAAGGAGGAAGTTACCCCAGAAAATTGATACTCTCTAATACGCACTGAGATTACTGCTATCACCCCCATTGATCACATACTCATTTAAGCATCGGAGAGGGATTCTGGGTCACCACCCAGGTAATCCCCTTTTGCAGGATTACGCGGAGCCCAGGAGTCCAAGCTTTCCGTCAAGGACGTAACGGAGCTTCGCCCGTGATCCAACATTGGCGCCGTCTGTGGGAATACGTACGAAAAATCAAGATAGTTTCTACCAGATCAATGGCCGGTGGTGGCAAGAAGAAGCAAGTTCAGGCTGGCAGTTCCCGTCCCGCAGGAACTATGAATTCCCAGTTGCCAGAACGTGTTGCTGAACAAGGTGAGAACCCCGCTCTTTCCCAGACAGGGGGGCAGGGTGATGGTTATGAGGTCTCAGTCCGAGACACGGAAATGAACAGGCAGGATATCCCGCGTAGGGAGGAAGATGAGGCTCCCCCGAACCCGGTGGGACGCAGAGGAGAAGGAGTCCCGCGAAGGGAAGAAGGGTCGTCTTCAAACTCGGAGTTAGCCAAGGCAGTAGCAGATGCTATGCCGATGTTCTTGGCTGCCATGGAGGCCTTGCTGGACAAGAGAGAGGCTGCCAGGAGGACAGAGGAGTTGCCTCCGCGGGAAGAGCTACCTCCACCCCCTCCGAGGGTGGTCCCAGAAGAACAAGAGGTTCAGGAGGTTCCGCCCAGGAGTAAGGGTAAAGAACCAGCGCACCTGGAGAAGTTCGTGGTCGACGGCCCAGGACCAGTGCAAAATAGGACCATTCCCCTGAATGGCCCCATCACCCCCGATCAGGTGGTGAAAATCGTCAGTATCTGCATGGGCGATCAGAAGCAGATGACATCGGTGCTAAGGGATCGGTCCAGCCATCCTTTCGTTCCGCGGCTGATAGATACCGTTGCCCCGCCCGGGCTAGGTATTCCAACCATCAAGGAGTACGATGGTGATGGGGACCCAGTTCGCCATGTTCACAGACATGTCCAGGCCTGCATGGGTAGGACTTCGAATGACGATCTTATATGCTCATTGTTCCCGATAACCTTGGGAGAAAGGGCCATGACTTGGTTCTTCAGCCTACCGCCAGGAAGCATCACCTGTTGGGCCGATATGCACGACCGCTTCATCAAGCAATATCAGGGCCGCAGGCGTCTCCTGAAGAGTGTAAGGTCCTTGACCCAGGTGGTACAGAGACCCGATGAATCGTTGGCATACTACTACCAACGGTTCACTGCTAGTGCCGCGGAGATTGATGAAGAAATCTCGGAGGGAGAGACCATCCTTACTTTCCTGCGGAACTTGAGCGCTCCGTACGGCTCCGACCTGATGCACAACGTAGCTGCGAAGGCTGTGTGGTATGGAGGCCCTGCAAGCGAGGGTAAAACAGCAGATCGATGTCCAGGAGTCGAAGATTGCTGCTGGAGAGCTCGATCCTCCGAAGTCGGGAAGAGGAAAGCCATCGTCTAAGCTGTCGGATGATCGCAAGAGGAGCGACAAATCGGAAGGAAGTAGAAACCGTGGTCGTCCCGAGAAAAGAGAGGACAAGCGTCCCCCGAGGAAGGACAATCGAGAAGGTCGGGCTGTTCCCATCAATGGCTCGATGACTTCCGTGTTAGCTGTGATGGACCGACAGGGTCTCGCCCGATACCCTCCGAGAAAAGAAGGCGAATTCCTAGGAGGCCGTCCTGACCGTTACTGTCGCTACCATCGAGCCAATGGTCACGACACTGAAAACTGTCGGGAGTTGAAGAAGGAAATTGAGAAGCTGATCCAGAAGGGGAAGCTAAAAGAGTTCGTCGGAAGGGGACGGTGCCGATCCCGTTCCAGAAGTCGGTCACGATCTCGTTCCAAGTCCCGTGACCGATCCCCGAAGAAGAAGAAGGTTGAGCCAGAAGCCTCAGGTTCAGGTGCCCGTAAGGAGAGGCGCGGAACTATCAACGTCATCCACGGAGGAATGGCGGCGGGAGGTGATACCTCCGCTTCTCGGGAGAATTATGCTTCCCGCATCTCTGCGGCGGTGGTGCTAGGCAAAAGGTCCCGGTCGTGGACTCTGAAGGAGGAAATGGTGATCTCTTTCTCGGCGGAAGATCTAGTAGGCGTGGAGAGCCCTCACGACGACGCCTTGGTCGTGACCCTGGACGTGGACGGATTCGAGATGAAGCGGATCCTGATAGACGGAGGGAGTTCCTCCGACATTCTTTTATTGGACGCTCTGGAAGCCATGGGAAAGATGAAAAAGGACCTGACACAGGTGGACTTCCCGATGGTGGGATTCTCTGGTTCCACTTCTTACCCGTTGGGAATGATTACCTTACCGGTGGAGTTTGGTAATGGCTGGAAGATGGAGAAGCGAAATGTAGATTTCGTCGTAGTGGAGTCTGCGGCGGCATACAACGCTATTATCGGGAGGACCACTATCAACCCTCTCATGGCAGTCGCTTCGACGGTCCACCAGAAGATGAAGTTCCCGACTGACAACGGAGTCGGAGAGGTCAAGGGTGACCAAATGGCATCACGAAAATGCTATGTTAACGCTACCCGAAGGAGAAGGAGGGAAACCATGACTGTCCTTCAGACTGATGCCGATCCTCGAGAGGAGTATGGGCGTCCCGCCCCCATGGAGGATCTGAAGGAGGTTGAGATTGATGGGCCTCAAAGGAAGGTGAAGATCGGATCTGCTTTGTCAGAGGAAAGAGCCCGAGAATTGATCGAGCTCCTGAAGGAGTTTAAGGAGCTGTTTGCCTGGTCCCCGAGTGATATGCCAGGAATCAGTCCCGACGTGATAGTGCACGAGCTGAAGATAGATCCCGCGATCAAGCCTATCGCGCAGAGAAGGCGTCCGATGGGCGCGGACAAGAGGATCGCGATCCAGCAAGAGGTGGGCAGACTGCTTGAGGCTGGATTCATCAAGGAGCTCCGATTCCAGACTTGGGTTGCTAACCCAGTCCTGGTGCGAAAGAGTAACGGGAAATGGCGGATGTGTGTCGATTTCCGCGACTTGAACAAGGCCTGCCCGAAGGACTGCTATCCGCTTCCGAGGATTGACCAGTTGGTGGATGCTACATCAGGACATGAACTGCTGAGCTTCATGGATGCCTATTCCGGATACAACCAAATCAAAATGGCGAAGGAAGATGCCCCCCATACGGCTTTCTATGCCGACAGTGACGTCTACCACTACGATGTGATGCCCTTCGGATTGATCAATGCCGGAGCAACTTACCAGCGGATGGTGAACAAGTTGTTCGGAGACATGCTGGGGAAAACCATTGAGGCGTATGTGGATGACATGTTGGTGAAGTCCCGACAGGCAGGAGACCATGTCCAGAACTTGGCGGCGGCGTTTGAGCGGATGAAGTTCCATCAGGTTCGGTTGAACCCGGACAAATGCGCTTTCGGAGTAAACTCGGGCAAGTTCCTATGGTTCATGGTGAGCCAGAGAGGAATCGAGGTGAATCCCGAGAAGCTGCGAGCAATCGAGGAGATGCAGTCCCCGAAGACTCATCGGGAGGTTCAGGTGCTGAACGGCCGGCTGGCCGCGATGAATCGATTCCTATCCAAGGCGAGTGACCGAGCCATGCCATTTTTTGATGTGCTGAGGGCCCACAAGAAGTTCGAATGGTCCGACAAGTGCGAGGAGGCGTTCCAGGCACTCAAGCAGCACCTCCGTACCCTTCCGCCGTTGGCGAAACCAGTTCCAGGCGAGCCGCTTTATCTCTATTTGGCTGTTTCTGATGTGGCTGTTAGTTCTGTTTTGATTAAGATTGTCAAGGGCAACCAAGTGCCTGTCTATTATGTAAGAAAGGCGTTTTCCAAGTCTGAAATAAATTATCCCGCTATTGAGAAGTATCTCTTTGCGTTGATTATTGCCGCTCGAAAGCTACGACCTTACTTCCATGCCCATGAAGTCACGGTATATACTAATCAGCCCTTGAAGCACTTTTTGAACCGACCGGAGGCGTCGGGGAGATTGGTGAAATGGGCCATCGAGCTTACGGAGTTCCGTATACATTTCGCTCCGAGAACTGCTATTAAGGGCCAGGCATTAGCGGATTTTATAGCTGAGTCTACGGCACCCGATCTGGAAGTAACGGGTCCCGCAGAGGGGGCAACCATGGAGGTCCCGATAGCAGAACAAGCCCCGATAACAGAGCAGTCAGAACAGCCAAATGAGGAGAACACCTGGGAGATGTACACTGATGGTTCATCGAGTGTAGAAGGCTCGGGGGCAGGATTCGTATTGATACCGCCCGGTGGAGGCGAGCCCCTACGATATGCCTTGGCGTTGACGTTCAAAGCCACCAACAATGAAGCGGAGTACGAGGCTCTTATCACGGGCCTCAAGATAGCCAAGGGTACGGGAGTCGATCATCTAAAGGTGAAGTGTGATGCCAGCTTAGTCGTAAATCAAGTCCAGGGGAACTATGAAGCCAGGAGCCCGACAATGAAGAAGTATTTGCACGAGGTGCAAACTTTGAAGGGAAGCTTCAAAAGCTTCGATATCGAGGCGATCCCGAGGGAAGAAAACGCGGAAGCGGATGCCTTAAGCAAGTTCGCTCTGGGAGTGGCCCCCGGGGAGAATCGGAAGGTGCATTTCCTAGAGAAAGTGATTATCTCAAACATTGATCCGGCGGAGATCTGCACTATTGGGACAGGATCGGAGGAAGAAGAGAAGCCCACTTGGATGACCCCGATGGTCACATACCTGACTACGGGGGCACTCCCCGATGACAAGGTGGCAGCTGTCAGGTTGCGTCGGATTGCGGACAACTACGCGATGGTGGACAACCAGTTATACAAAAAAGGGTACGTAAAACCTTTCCTAAAATGCGTAGCGGAACCTGACACGAATCGGATCCTGAGGGAGCTACACGAGGGAGTCGCGGCCTGTCATGAAGGGGCTCGATCTCTTGTGAGGAAGGCTCTGAACTTGGGCTACTATTGGCCTTCGATGAACAAGGAGGCGACAGCAATGGTCCGATCCTGTGATGCATGCCAGAGGTACGCTCCAAATATCGTGGCTCCCGCCGCGGACTTAATGCCCATCAGGAGTGCATGGCCCTTCGCGCAATGGGGGATTGATTTGGTGGGACCTCTTCCCCAAGCGAAAGGACAGTGCAAGTATTTGCTCGTGGCCATCGATTACTTCTCAAAGTGGATAGAGGCTAAGAAATTGGTCAGGACGACGGGGCAGCAGATCCTCAAGTTCCTTCAAACTCAGATCATATCCCGGTATGGGGTCCCTCGAGTATTAATTAGCGACAAAGGCCCTACGTTTAATGGGGCTCAGTTGAAAGAGTACCTGGAGGAGTTGAACATCGAACATCGGACCGCTTCAGTCCGCCATGCTCAGACCAATGGCCAAGTAGAATCAGCCAACAAGATCGTGATGGATGGCTTGAAGAAGAGAGTCTATGCCTTGTAGGGCCATTGGATGGATGAGCTCGAGAATGTGCTGTGGGCTGTTAGAACAACACCCAAGCAATCGACGGGGGAAACTCCGTTTGGCCTGGTTTATGGCACGGAGGCGGTTGCTCCCGTAGAGATAGCGGTGGCGTCCCATCGCGCGAAATATTACGAGCCTCTGACAAACGAGGAAATGAGACGTCTAGACTTAGACTTGCTCGAGGAAAAGAGGTGGAAGGCTGATGAAATCCAGGCTCGGATGCGTCTGGCAACAGCCCGATATTACAATCGGCGGGTCAAGTCCCGACAATTCTTCGTGGGAGAACTCGTCTGGCGGAGGAACGAGTTCGTTCATCAAGATCAGATCAACAAGCTATCACCAAAATGGGAGGGACCTTACAAGATCGTAGGGATGCCAGCATCCAATGCATACAAGCTAGAGGACCTTGATGGCAAGACGTTGAAACATTCCTTCAGTGGCGAACACTTGAAGAAGTATCATGTTTGATATTAAGTCGCCGCGAATGGCGCAAGTTATCTATCAATCCGATGTAAGCAAAGCTTTAAGTTGTTATTAATAAAAGAAGTTGCTTCCGATCAAATTGCTTTTAGATTTATTCTAACTGTTAGTAAGACGTCCTGAAGGACGCGACAAAAGCCTTCCGAGGTACGAGTAAGTTGCCTTTATGGCGCGACAAAAAGCCTTACGAGGTACGGATAAAAGCCCTTCGGGGTATGCGTAAGTCGTCTATATGACGCGGCCAAAAGCCTTAACAGGTACGGACAAAAGCCCTACGGGGTACAAGTAAGTCGTCTTTATGATGCAACCAAAAGCCTAGGTACGAAAAAGCCCTACGGGTCCGTGTAAGTCGTCTATATGATGCGACAAAAAGCCTTAACGGGTATGAAAAAAGCCTTAGCGGGTCCGCGTAAGTCGTCTATATGACGTGGCCAAAAGCCCTAACGGGTATGACTAAAGTCGTCTGAAAGGACGCGATAAAAGCCTCAAAGGGTACGATGAAGCCATCTTAATGATGCACGATTGGACGAGAAACCTTAAGTGGTGAAGTCCCGATTGGACGAGAAACCTTAAGTGGTGAAGTCCGATTGGACGAGAAGCCTTAAGTGGTGAAGTCCTGATTGGACGAGAAACTTTAAGTGGTGAAGTCCCGATTGGACGAGAAACCTTAAATGGTGAAGTCCCGAGTAAAGCGTCGGGAGGACGCATAGAGTCATCTCAAATGGTGCATCAGAACGTTCTGAGTAACGAGTTTAAAGCCGCTTTAAATAAGCGCAAATGATTATCGAGATCAAAACAGATGAAAGAAATTCCTTATATAAAGGCTCGAAGGCCTAGGAGTTCTGATACAAAAGACGAAGGAGAAAAACTACAAGGACTAAAAAGATATAACATTAGACTTGGTCCTTGTTGGAAGATGGATCCTCAGCAGCATCGGAGGGAGCAAGGTTCGGAGGGGCCTGGGCAGAAGGCTCCGCAGCCGGTGGAGTCGGGTCCACGGCAGCAGCCTCTTCACTCTCCGCGGGGAGGTTGAAGTACTTCTCCGCAACGGGGGCGAGAGTCTCGGACTTCGTGAAGTCGATGGAATCCGCATAAGCTGTGTAGAGTTCTTCGACGGCGTTGTACAAAACATCCTCCACCTCGGACTTACAGAACTCTACAGCAGCCACCTTGAATTCTTCGGAATTCCGATACTCCTCGCGGCCCTGTAGGCGGCCTTCCTCACGACCCTGCTGGAGACCTTCCTCGCGGCCCTGCAGGCGGCCCTCCTCGAGGCCTTGAGCCTTTGCCTCAGCCAGCTTGGCAGAAAACTCAGCCCTTTCGGCCTCAAACCTCACCTTGGCCTCCGCGAGAAGATCCGCGAAGACGCCCTTCTCGTGAATGAGTTGCTTCTTCTCCGCCTCATTCCGCTGCTGCTCCACCTGGACCATCTTCCGCTCCCGACGCATGACAGCCTCATGATCTTGAACCTGCTTGAGCAGGCCCGAAGCCATGTCGTCAAGGAGAGTTTTCTCCTTGGCCATCTTGTTCTTGGCCGCCACCGCCTCGTCGAGCTCCACCTGGAGCTTGGCTAACGCATCGGGATCCGATTTAGCTTCAGCCTCCTCCAGGGCCCTCTTCAGACTTAAGGCGATGGCAAAACAACGCCGCTGGTCCGCGGTTTCCTAAGGCAAGAGGAAAAAAGATTAGAGTTCGATGGCCGAAGGCAGGGATAAGGAAGAAAATAAGCAAAGGTAAAGTATTACCTCCATCCGACGGACGGCCATAGCGCGGAACTCCTCTTCGATGTCCTCCCGCGCCAAGCAAAGTGACTGTCTCAAAGCGGGAGGAATTGACCCTGCCAGCAGATGCAGGGCCAAGTCAGGCTGAAGATTCCCCCGTTGGACTGAAAACCCTTGGAGGGATTCGATCGGACGCCAGGGAACCGTCGCCTGGTCGGGGGTGTAAATCTTGTAAAGATCATCCATCGGAAGAGGAGGGATAACCTCGGCATCATCAGCGGGAGGAGCTACCTCGGTCGGAGGAGGCTCAGTAGTAGGAGTGCGGAGCTCGGGAGGAGGACTCCGGGACACGTCCCTCACGGCGGGCCTCATGCTCCTTGGCCCCGACCTTCCGCGGGGAAGCAGGCCGCCCTCGTCAGGCTCTTCGACGGAAGGAGAGGCCTCCAAATCAGTCACCCGACGGAACTGGGCATCCGCCGGGACATCCTCCAGCATCAGTTCTTGCGGAGCCGCAGTCTCCGCGGGAGTGGCAGCCTTCGTCGGAGCAGGAGTCTCCGATGGACCTGCGGTGGCAGGACGAACATAGTCAGGAAGAATTCCGCCAGGACACCAGAGAACTTGACGTTCGACATACTGGTCCTTCCCAAGGAAGTTGTAATATCTCGCCTTGAGAACGCGGGGGACTTCTCCTTGAAGGATGTATTTAATTTCCCGAACCCGCGATTCCTGATCAGCGGGGATAAACTCCTTGGGAACCAACTTCTTATATCTTTTAATTGCACGACGAACGCGCTTACCTTCCTCGACGGTAGTGGCCCCGAAGGCCCGATCTATCTCCTCCCTCCTGGCCTTCTTGGCCCCGACCTGCTCTTCAGTTGGAGGAGCAGCAGACAAAGGAGCGGAAGAGGAAGCGCCCTTCTTCACCAACTTACGCTTCCTCTTAGAGCCACTTGGGACGGCATAAGTCTCGCCCTGCTTCATAATGAGATGAGTCAGCAGAGAAGCCTTCTTGGCTGTAAAATTAAAAGACAAGATGGTTAGAAGTGTTACCCAGATGACCAAATCTTTGGAAACAGAGTCAAGGAGTCGGACTCCGATAATAATCAAGTCCTTCTCCTGGAGCTTGTTGGCGTCGAGGGGTATGAAGTTGTCTCCCCAACGGTAGAGCTGAACCATTTGGAGAGTGTTGAGGTCATCCTCAGTGTAGTCTAGAAGCTTGGGGGCAGGGTCCGCCACGACCTCCCGCTGAGGCCACGGGACAGAGCTGTGTTGGACGAAGAAGTAGTACTTCTTCCATCCGCTATTGTCAGACCCCGAGTCGCGTTTCAGCATCCGATCCTTGTGGAACTTCCAAGTCTCGCTATCCCAGCCGAAACGTGAAAGTTGCTCCTTTGTCCACTTGGGGAGTCGGGGGGAGAAGGAGCAGACACCAGCCTTGTTGCACTTCATGCCATAGAAGGTGCGGAAGAGTAGTAGGCTGTACGTCCACTGCTGGCGGTGGCATAGGAGTTGGAAGGCATTCCACACGCGGATGGCGTGTGGAGAGAAGGTACAAGGGTGCGTTTTGTAGAAGTTGCACATCTCCACCAAATTTCCGCAGAAGGGGAACCGAATCCCCGCGCTTATTTGTCCGGCGGAGACGAACACTTCCCCTTCCTTTGGACGCGTAACGATGTGCTTCCTTCTGACGGCAGGCTGAGACTCGTACGGGAAACGAGGTTCCCAATCCGAGGTAATACACCCCTCTCTAAGGGCAACCTCATATGAGGCCTCAGAAATCTCATTGACAGCGAATTCAAAAGTGAAAGGAGCCCTAGCCTCAGAACTAGCTTCGTCTAAAACGGTTACAAACAAGAAGATTTGAGAAAAGGAGAGCAAACATCAGCAAATCATGAAAACATAGAAGAAAGTCCTTACCAGACATGATTGGTGATCGGTGAGGAAAGGTGAAGGAAGATCGGAAGGGCTGACGGCCTTGGATCACTTGAACAGCAGGAAGAACTTGGAGGAGAAGCTTCGAATGCAAGAACGGCAGAAATCGAGAGAGTGAAGAAGAAGTGAATAAGGCCAAGGTCTCAGCTTTTATAAGCAAAAGGACAAATGGAAGGATTTAATCTTGACCGTGGAAGACGAAACGATTCAATCGTGATCGTTGAAATAATAAAGACTGTACGGAAGAGACAGCTGGACGAGCCTAATCTGGACCGTTGAAGAGGAAACGACACGATCTTAATCGCCGAGATTATAGGGTACATGGAAAACGCTGAATAAATAATTGCAGAGCAAAAAGTTCTAGCTAGCTACTAGGTCGTTGAAACCAATTTTAATAATGCATGACTTTATGAAAATCCTAAACTCTATATCTTTATCCCATATTTTTCTTCAAAATATATATACATGGTGTCAGGTTAAGATTCGTAACGTGTTAAGTGTCAACATGCAATTTAATCATGGATAAATGTAATCATCATCTCATCGTTTGTACATACATTACATAATAGTCAGACTGTAAGCAATAAAGTCCAAACATTACATAATTACATAATAGTTTAGTTAGAACACTCAGTACTATCTAATTCTTTTCTTGGAAAAAAATATATAAAATATTTAAAGCTAGTTAATGCTCTATATAGATTGATCATACAAATTAAAAAGTATTTTTTATTAGAATAAGAAACTTCATATGTACGTATGATTCAATTGTAATTAACTGTATTGAAATATTAGTCATTTAATTCATCATTTACATACTTTAGGGACTTATCTGTAAATATAGGAAATCAGTTTGTTAGGACGTAAGATTCCTATATTCACCTATCTTTCATTTTCGTCTATGAAATTCAGATATTCAATGTATAAATGATGTTGAGATGCTCTCTTCTTTGATTGTAGTTTTCCATTTCTTGATAGCTTTGACATTCTATCAGAGCTCTGATTTCCAATCAATCGTTCAACATTCTCGTTTTAAGCTTCCGCATCTTTGATTAGTTGATTCACGGTGACGCATCCAAATTCACCAGCGGCGGCAGCAAATCATCACAATACTCCGCTTCCAGCAGCTTGGTCTAGGCTTGGGAATCATCCGCCTGAGCTTTCGTCAGAGGACAAGCTATATCTGCATCCAGACGATATGCCGGGAACTATGCTAGTCAATTATCAATTGATTGGCTGCGACAATTATCAGGTATGGATTCGCTATATTACAGGTGCTCTTATTGCGAAGAATAAGCTTTGCTTTGTTGATAATACTTGTATAAGATATTTTGTGCTTGTGAATCAACAATTTTGTTGGGATAAGTGTAATGCAATAGTTAAAGGATAGTTGCGTAGCTCTGTTTCGAATGAATTAGCTCGTGGTTTAGTCTATAATCCAACTGCTGCTAGTATCTAAAATGATCTACGTGATCGTTTTAATAAAGTGGATGAAACTCGTGTTTTTCATTTGAGTAGCAGAATTTACCATACCAAACAAGAAACTCAAAGCATTTCTGATTATTATAGGAAATTGAATAATATGTTGGATGAATTGGCTGCTTTAGAAGATAACTGTTTGTGTGTTGATTGCATAGTCTCTCCCAGGGTTATTGATATCAAAGATATGCAAAAGTTGGTTCAGTTTCTCTTAGGACTGAATGAAACTTTCAGTGGAGTTCGCACAAACCTATTGATGACACATCCTATGACTTCACAGAACTTCGCTTATTCAGTGTTGGTATATGAGGAAAGCCAACGTGTGATAGTTGGAACAAATTATGATGAAATGATTGATAATGGCATTGCTATGTATGCTGGTAGTCAATCTTTATCTAATACAGAGGCTAGTGGAATGTATGGAAACTCTAGCTATAAGTCAGGACCTACAGGCGGCAAGCCTGGTTTCAAGCCTAAAAGAGACTTTCAATGTTCCTTCTGTGGGAAGAAATGACACACTGAAGATAAATGTTGGAAAAATCATGGTGTACCAGATCATATTAAGCAAAAATGGACTGCTCATAATGCTACCTATTTTGAGGAAATGACAACTCATCTACAGTCTCTAAAGCAACATGCACTTTCTCAGACGGGTTCTGACTTTTTTGGTTCAAGTTCCAGCATGGGATCAACCTCTAATTAGTGATTTAATCAAACTCAGATTAACCAAATGATTAAAATGATCATGGATTATCAGAAGAAGACACAACCTACAACTACAGTAAACATGGCAGGTATGCTATTATGTGGCTGATCTTCTGTTGCTTCATCATCTAAGAAAGTATGGATTATTGATAGTGGAGCTTCTCATCACATAACATGCAATCAACCTTGGTTACATCATGTAAGATTGAATATTGATGGGTTCCGCTATGACCGTTAGGCCCTTTAACGGCGAAGAAACGGCGAATAGGCCCACTGGGCCTTAAATGGAAGTCAAACTGACCCAGGCGAAGGGTCCCGACAGAGGGAGTCCCGATGATGAAAGGTCCCGACAGAGTCGGTCCAGATAGGTAAGCTGAAAGCTCCTGATGAGAAGCCTTTAAGTAGGCCCCGATGACGAATCCCTGAAAATGATTGGCCCTGTCACGATGACGAGGGGCCCCGAGCGGTGACACAACGAGATAACTCTGGAGTCCCCGATGTTAGTCGGGACTTGCTATCAGAGATTAAGGCCAAGATACGCGGGGCGTGGCCGAGATACGTGGAGCGTAGTTAAGATACGCGGAGCGTGGCCGAGATACGCGGGGCGTGGCCGAGATAAGCGAGATCATGGCCTAGATAGGCGGGATCGTGCCCAAGATACGCGGAATACGGGCTAACCACCCCCAATGGTTCACCAGGTAACTGAGGTACCTCTCCGCCTATAAAAGGCAGAGGTCACCTCAGATCAACTACGTTTTGAGATACGATACTTGAGATTACTGCTTGCCAGTCCATACGAGATACTCATTTAAGCATCGGAGAGGGATTCCGGGTCACCGCCCGGTCTATCCCCTCTTGCAGGATTGCGTGGAGCGAAGGAGCTAGGATCGCCGTGAAAGATCGTACCGGAGTTCCACCACGATCCAACATTGGCGCCGTCTGTGGGAACGTAACAAAAAGCTGATATGCCTTCTACTCGTTCAATGGTGGCTGGCAAGCAAAGAAGACAAGGACAATCTGGTGGTTCCCGTCATCCTGCTGCGACGACTCTGAATTCACCACCAGAGCATGCTGAGGACCAGAATCTCCCCGTGGAGGTCTCTCGGACAGGGGGGCATAATGAAGCACCGAAGATACTGCTGCTCAACACCAGGGGAATAGGGAGCAGGTGGCTCCTGCAACAGCGGACCTGACGAGGGTTGTGGCGGAAGCCATGCCAATGTTTTTGGCAGCTGTGGAGGCCCTCTTAGATCGGAGAGAGGCTGCGAGGAGGCAAGAGGAGATGCCTCCGCTAGAAGAGGAAGCGCCCCCGCCAACAGAGGTTCAGAATGTTCGGAAGGTTCAGCCCCGAAACCTGGGCAGGAGTAGGGAGTCCACCCAACCAGAACGATTCGTGGTCGATGGGCCAGGACCAGTGCAGCACAGGACCATTCCCCTTAATGGTCCCATCACCCCCAATCAGGTGGTGAAGATCGTGAACATATGCATGGGAGAGCAGAAGTCGCTGGTGTCGGAGCTGAGGGATCGGTCCACCCATCCCTTCGTTCCTCGACTCATAGACACCCTCGCCCCGCCGGGATTGGGTATCCCCACGATCAAGGAGTATGATGGCGAGGGAGATCCGGTTCGTCATGTCCAGAAGCACCTCATGGCGTGTCTGGGCAGAGCCCCGAATGAGGATATTGTGTGTACGTTATTCCCGAACACACTGGGCGAGAGAGCCCTAACTTGGTTCTTCAGTCTGCCCCCAGGCTGCATCACTTGCTGGGCTGATATGCACGATCGCTTCATTCAGCAGTACCAGTGTCGCAGACGTCTGCTGAAGAGTGTGAGGTCCCTGACCCAGGTGGTACAGAGGCCCGACGAGTCGCTGGAGCACTATTACCAGCGGTATACTGCCAGCGTGGTGGAGATTGATGAGGAGATTTCGGAGGGTGAAACCATCCGTACCTTCATTCGGAACCTAACAGCCCCCTATGGTTCCGACTTGATGCACAGCGTGGCTGAGAAGGCTGTGTGGAATATGGAGGCACTGCAGAAGAGGGTGAAGCGGCAAATCGATGTCCAGGAATCGAAGATAGCCGCTGGAGAGCTCGAGCCCCCGAAGTCGAATAAGGGAAAGCAGTCGGTCAAACCCTTAGACGAGCGCAAGTCGAAGGATTAAGCCGAGGGCAGTCGGGGTCGAGGTCGCTCCGATCGGAGGGATGATAGGCGTTCCTCGAAAAAAGACAGGCGGGAGGATCATGACGTTCCTCTCAATAGCTCCATGGCGGAGGTGTTGACGGTCATGGAGCGACAGGGTATCTCTAGGTACCCCCCGAAGAAGGAATGAGAGTTTTTGGGATCCCGCACCGACCGCTACTGTCGATTCCATCGCGCGAATGGCCACGACACCAATCATTGTCGGGAGCTGAAGAAGGAGATCGAAAAGCTGATCCAGAAGGGGAAGCTTAAGGAGTTTGTCGGGGAGAAGCGGTGTCGATCCCGTTCTCGATCCCGATCACGGTCCCGTTCCCGATCCCGTGATCGGTCCCCAAAGAAGAAGAGGTCCGACCCGGAGTCTTCCGGTGCCCGTAAGGAGAAGTGGGGCACTATCAATGTGATTCACGGAGGATTTGCCGCGGGGGGTGATACCTCGTCCTCCCGAGAAGTTTATGCCTCTAGAATTCCTGCTGCTGTGGTGCTGGGTAAGAGGTCCCGATCCTGGACCCTAAAGGAAGAGATGGTGATCTCCTTTTCGTCGGAGGATCTCGTAGGCGTGGAGACTCCGCACGATGACGCTTTGGTCGTGACTTTGGATGTGGATGGGTACGAGATGAAGCGGATTCTGATCGATGGAGGGAGCTCCTCCGATATTCTATTCATGGATGCGCTGGAGGCCATGGGGAAAACGAAGAAGGACCTGAAGGAGGCAAACTTCCCGATGGTCGGATTCTCTGGTTTTACCTCCTACCCGCTAGGAGTGATCACCTTACCAGTGGAGTTTGGTAGTGGGTAGAGATCGGAAAGGAGGAACGTGGAGTTTGTGGTAGTTGAGTCGGCGGGGACCTACAACGCGATTATCGGGAGAACTACCATCAACCCTCTGATGGCAGTTGCCTCGACTGTTCACCAGAAGATGAAGTTCCCGACCGATCATGGAGTCGGAGAGGTCAAGGGCGACCAGGTGGCTTCCAGGAAATGTTATGTTAATGCCACCCGAAGGAGAAGACGGGAGGCTATGACTGTCCTTCAGATAGATGCTGATCCTAGAGAAGAGTTCGGGCGTCCCGCCCCCGTGGAGGATTTAAAGGAGGTCAAGATTGATGGGCCTCAGAGAAAGGTGAAAATCGGGTCTGCTCTGACCTAGGAGACAGCCCGAAAATTGATTGAGCTGCTGAAGGAATTCAAGGAGCTGTTTGCCTGGTCCCCGAGTGACATGACAGGAATCAGCCCCGACGTGATTGTGCACGAACTGAAGATTGATTTCGCGATCAAGCCTATCGTGCAGAAGAGGCGTCTGATGGGCACGGACAAAAGGATTGCAATCCAGCAGGAGGTGGGCAGGTTGCTCGATGCTGGGTTTATCAAGGAGCTCCGATTCCAGACTTTGGTTGCTAACCCGGTACTGGTGAAGAAGAGCAATGGGAAATGACGGATGTGCGTTGATTTCCGCGATCTGAATAAGGCTTGCCCGAAGGACTGTTACCCGCTCCCGAGAATCGACCAGCTGGTGGATGCCACGTCGGGACATGAGCTGTTAAGCTTCATGGATGCATACTCGGGCTATAACCAGATCAAGATGGCTAAGGAAGACGCTCCTCACACAGCATTATATGCAGACAGTGACATCTATCACTACGATGTCATGCCTTTCGGGTTGATCAATGCCGGGGCAACCTACCAGCGGATGGTGAACAAGCTATTTGGAGATATGCTAGGGGAGACCATGGAGGCTTACGTGGATGACATGCTGGTGAAGTCCCGACAAGCTGAGGATCATGTGCACAACCTAGCCATGGCGTTTGAGCGGATGAGGCTTCATCAGGTTCGCTTAAAACCAACAAAATGCGCCTTCGGAGTCCACTCAGGGAAATTTTTGGGCTTTATGGTGAGTCAAAGAGGAATTGAGGTGAACCCCGAGAAGATGAGGGCGATCGAGGAGATGCAGTCTCCGATAAACCATCGGGAAGTGCAAGTGCTGAATGGCCGACTGGCTGCAATGAATCGCTTCCTGTCCAAGGCAAGTGACCGATCAATGCCATTTTTTGAAGTCCTGAGGGCCAACAAGAAGTTTGAGTGGACCGCCAAGTGTGAAGAAGCGTTCCAGGTACTCAAGCAGCACCTCCGCACCCTCCCGCCGTTGGCGAAACCGGTTCCAGGCGAGCCGCTCTATCTTTACTTGGCCGTTTCTGAATTTGCCATTAGCTCTGTGTTAGTGAAGGTTGTCGAGGGTATTCAAGTCCCCGTCTATTATGTAAGCAAGGCGTTTGCCAAGTCTGAATTGAATTATCCGGCCGTTGAGAAGTATCTCTTTGCGTTAATTATAACTGCTCGGAAGCTAAGGCCTTATTTCCATGCACACGAGATTACTGTGTTGACGAACCAGCCTCTGAAGCATTTTTTGAACCGACCGGATGCGTCGGGGAGGTTAGTGAAATGGGCAGTCGAGCTTAGTGAGTTTCGCATACACTTTGCTCCGAGAACGGCTATTAAGGGCCAGACATTGGCTGATTTCATAGCAGAGTCTACAGCCCCCAATCTGGAAGAAGCGGGCCCTGTAGAGGGGGCAACCATGGAGGTCCCGATGGCAGAACAACCAAAGATGGCAGAGCAATCAGAACAGCCAAGCGAGGAAAATACCTGGGAGATGTACACGGATGGCTCCTCGAGTTTAGACGGATCAAGAGCAGGGTTTGTATTAATACCACCAGGCGGAGGTGAACCGCTTCGATATGCTTTGGCTTTAACATTTAGGGCCACGAACAACGAAGCTGAGTACGAGGCTCTTATCACGGGCCTGAAAATTGCCAAAGGTACGGGATTCGCTCACTTGAGAGTGAAGTGTGACGCGGCCCTGATTGTAAACCAGGTTCAAGGGCGATACGAGGCGAAGAGCCCGATCATGAGGAAGTACCTGCGTGAGGTGCAAGCCTTAAAGGAGAGTTTTAAAAGCTTCGACATCGAGGCAATCCCGAGGGAGGAAAACGTGGAGGCAGATGCCTTGAGCAAATTTGCCCTGGGGGCACCCTTGGAGGAAAATCGGAAGGTGCACTTCTTGGAGAAGGTGATCTTGTCGACCACCGACCCGACACAGGTGTGTGCTATTGAAGCAGGATCGGAGGAGGAGCCCACTTGGATGACCCCGATAGTCGCGTACCTGACTACGGGGGCAGTCCCCGATGATAAAGTAGTAGCTGACAGGATACGTCGGATCGCGGCTAATTACGTGATGCTGGACAATCAGCTATACAAGAAAGGCTGGTTCTCGACTCCGTACTTGAAGTGTGTGGCTGAGCCTGACACAAGTCGAATCCTGAAAGAGGTGCATGAAGGGGTCGCGGCTTGTCATGAAGGGTCCCGATCCATTATGAGGAAGGTGCTGAACTTGGGCTATTATTAGCCTACGATGAGCAAGGAGGCGACGGCGTTGGTCCTATCCAGTGACGCGTGCCAGAGGTACGCCCCGAGTTTGTGGCTCCGGCTGCTAATCTGAAACCCATCAAGAGCGCTTGGCCCTTCGCGCAGTGGGGCATTGACTTGGTGGGACCTCTTCCACAAGCACAAGGTCAATGTAAGTATTTGCTTGTAGCTATCGATTATTTTTCGAAATGGATAGAGGCAAAGGCGTTGACCAGAACGACGGGGAACCAGATCATCAAGTTCCTCCAGACCCATATTGTATCCAGATACGGGATTCCTAAGGTGGTGATCAGCGACAATGGTCCACCGTTTAACGGGTCTCAGGTGAAGGAGTATTTGGAGGAGTTGAACATCGAGCATCGGACAGCCTCTGTCCGCCATGCTCAGACTAATGGCCAGGTGGAATCGGCCAACAAAATCGTGATGGATGGCCTGAAGAAAAGGGTCTATGCCTTAAAGGGCAAATGGCTGAACGAGCTGGAAAACGTGCTTTGGGCTGTTAGAACGACACCCAAACGATCAACTGGGGAGACTCCATTTGGCCTTGTTTATGGCACGGAGGTTGTTGCTCCCGTGGAGGTAGCCGTGGCATCCCATCAGATGAGATATTACGAGCCTTTGACGAACGATGAAATGAGACGTCTGGACTTAGACCTGCTCGAAGAGAAGAGGCGGGAAGCCGACGAAGTCCAGGCTCGAATGCGTTTGGCGACAGCCAGGTATTACAATCGGCGAGTTAAGTCCCGACAATTCTTCGTCGGGGAGCTGGTTTGGCGTCGCAACGAGTTTACCCTTTTGGATCGAATCAGCAAGATGTCACAAAAATGGGAATGACCTTACAAGGTCGTGGGGATGCCAGCTCCAAATGCGTACAAGTTGGAAGACCTCGATGGCAGAGCGTTAAAGCATTCTTTTAGTGGCGAACACTTGAAGAAACACCATGCTTAATGAGAAGTCGCCTTAAGTGGTGCCCGATGAAAAGTCGCCTTAAGTGGTGCCCGCTGAAAAGTCACCTTAAGTGGTGCCCGATGAAAAGTCGCCTTAAGTGGTGCCCGATGTAAAATCGCCTTAAGTGGTGTAAGTTATTTATCGTTTGATTCGATGTAAGCAAATTTTATGCCATCAATAAATAAAGAGGTTGCTTCCAATCAGAGTTATTCTTAGATTTATGCTAAGTGTTAAAGTCGCCTTGAGTGGTGCACGAGAAAAGTCGCCTTGAGTGGTGCATGAGAAAAGTCGCCTTGAGTGGTGCACGAGATTAAGTCGTCTTAAGTGATGCATGATCCTTAGATTTACTCTAAGTGTTGTTAAAGTCGTCTTAAGTGATGCACGAGATTAAGTCGTCTTAAGTGATGCACGAGATTAAGTCGTCTTAAGTGATGCACGAGATTAAATCGTCTTAAGTGATGCATGATTCTTGGATTTACTCTAAGTATTGGAAAGTCGCCTTAAGTGGTGCATAATGGTAAGTCACCTTAAGTGGTGCAAATTGGTAAATCGTCTTAAGTGATGTGTGAGAATATCTTAAGTGTCGAGGTTTCGACTTAAGTAAACATAAGTAAAGTCGCTTGAAGAAGTGCAAGGGAAAATCGGAACTGAGAAAGTCTTATATTCATAAGGGCTCAAAGGCCCGAAGATTACAAAATGAGGAAAATACAAGGACTCTAAAGATAAGCAATTAGGCTTGGTCCTTGTTGGCGGCATCAACGGGAGCTGGGTCCACGAGGTCGGTGGCAGAAGGCTCCACAGGTTCAGCCGCTGGAGGGTCGATTATCGGAGTATCAGTACTTGGAGGCTCCGCTGTGTCTTCAACAATCGCGGGAGTACTCCCCCCATCACTCTCCTCCGAAAGAGCAAAGTATTTCTTCGCGAAGGGAGCGAGAGAAGGAGACTTGTCGAAGTTGATGGCGTCGCCATACTCCAGGTGGAGTTCCTCGACTGCGTTGAAGAGGGTGTTCTCCACCTCCGCGCTGCAAAACTTCACAGCATCAGCCTGGAAGTCTTCGGACCTCCGATAATCCTCCCGGCCCTTGGTCTCGGCCGCGACCAGCTGCGCAGGAACCCCCGCAACTTGCTCCTCCAGAGCCTTCTTCTCGAGGACCAGCTTGTCCTCAGCAACCTGCCGCTCCTGCCGCTCTCGCTTGAAGAGCCCCTCAAAGTCACAGACCTGCTTTTGGAGGTCCCGAGTCTTGCGGTCAAAGATGGCCTGCTCCTTGGCCAGTTTTCCCCGCGAAGACTCGGAGGCCGCGAGATCCTCCTTAAGCTTGGCCGTGACTGCCCGCTCTTGCTCCAGGGCCTCCTCATAGGCGAGGAGGTACCCGATCGAACGGTTGATATCCTCCATCTCTTGCGAAGAAAGGAAAAGAAGTATTAGTAGATGAACAATCGGATTTATGGATGAAGAAAAGAAGGATGAAGAGCTTACCTCTATCTGACGCATGCACATCTCCTTGACATCCCGGCGCATCTCCTCCCGATCTAGGGTAATCGGATACCTCATAGAAGGCAGGATGGAGCCTGCTACCAGGTGTAGGGCCAGCTCCGGATATGTGTCCCCTTGTCGGAGCTGGACCCCCTGCAGCGTCTGGATCGGGGTCCAGGGAGCATCCTCCTGGTCGGAGTCGAAGGCCTTGTAGAAGCTCCCGTCGAGGGGAAGAGGAGAAGGGCCGACTGGGGACGAGGAGGGGCGTGCCTCCGACCCACCCCGGGCTGGGGAAGGAGTGAAGTCGTGGGCAGGCGACGGTTGTCGCTGCGGTTGTGAAGAGGGCGAGGGGGGCAGCCCCTTGGAGGTTGGTTTCAGCGGGGACTGCCCCGTCCTCCGACGATGGCGAAGGGAGCCACCCTCATCAGTCTCCTCGGAGGAGTCCAAGCTCTCCACCCGACGAAATTGTTCGCCGGTCGGGGTCCCACCACTGCTGAAGGAGGCGCCCCTGCTGAAGGAGGCGCCCCTGCTGAAGGTGGCACGCCTGCTGAGGCTCCAGCACCCGATGGAGTCCCGGAGTGGCCTGCACCTAAAGGACGAGAAGAGGCTTTAGAAACGTAATCAGGGAATTCTTTAGAGCCCTTACACCAAACAATACGTCGGGAGACGTATTGGTCCTTCCCACGGTAGTTGTAGTAGCCCGCCTTCAGGACACGAGAAGTTTCACCTCGAAGGACTCATTTGACGTCGGCGATGCGGGCCTTCATGGTCGAAGGAATCAACTCCTTCGGGACCATCCTCCTATACGATTTAATAGCGAGGCGGAGCTTTTTACCTTCTTCAGCGTTCTGGACGTCGAAGAGCTTATCCACCTCCACACGGCTCCGCTTGGGCCTCTCCGCGGAAGGAGACCCCGATGGAGCAGCAGCCTTCTTGGCGGACTTCCTCTTCCGCGAAGGACGGATAGCATCGGTCTCCCCCTGCTTAAGGATCAGATTGGTCAGCACAGATACCTTCTTAGCTGCAAACAGTGAAAAACAAAAGTTAGAGATTTACCCAGGGAACCATATTGGAGGGGCCGTCGAAAAGTTGCCCCCCGGAGACAACGTCGAGGAGTCGGATCCCGGCATTCACCAGGTCCCGCTCCACGAGAGAATTAGCGTCGAGGGGAGTGTAGGACTCCCCCCACCGGTAAAGATGGATGAGCTGAAGAGTCTGGAAGTCTTCATCGGTGTAGGTGTGGAAAGCGGGAGGAGAATCCGCTTCCATCTCCCATCGAGGCCACGGGATCGAGGAGTGTTGAATGAAGAAGTAGCTCCTCTTCCACCCGCTGTTGTCGGACCCCGTGTCGACCAGGAGTCCCCGACCCTTGACCACCTTCCAGGTGTCAGTGGTCCAGTTGCACAACCCGAGTTGTGTCTTGTTCAACTTCGGCATCCGGGGGTAGAAGGCACAAACCCCCGCCTCGTTGCACTTCATCCCGTAGAAGGTCCTGAAGAGCTTGAGGCTGTATACCCACTATTGTCGGAAGCAGAGGACCTGGAAGGCGTTCCACAGGCGTATGGCGTGCGGAGAGAAGGTGGTCGGATGCGTCTTGTAATGCTGGCACATCTCGACCAGATTACCACAAAAGGGGAATCTGATCCCCGCTGATATTTGCCCCGTAGAGACAAATACCTCCCCTTTTCGGGGACGAGTAACCTCAAGGTTACCCGAGGGGCGGGGCCAGGGATACGGAAAGCGAGGTTCCCAGGTGGAGGTGATGCATCCCTCCCGGAGAGCTGCATCGTATGCAGTGCTGGAAATTTCATTCAGAGCATAGTCGAAGTTGAAGGGCTTCCTTCCCTCGGAACCAGATCCACTGTCTGAAATTAGCCACGGCAAGGAAAGGCACATTGGGTTTTTCCGGGAAATTACAAACAAACTAAGCAGAGATGAAGGAAGGAGATAGGCGAACAATAAAGAAGAAACCCTTACCAGACATGATGATTGGAGGTTGGAGGGATGAACTTGACGTTGCCGGAAAGGTGATCTGAGGAACACTGAGGTCTTCGGAATTGCAGAGCTTGAATTCGCAGAGAAGTTGCAGAGAGCTTTTGAAATTTCGGAAACGGTAAAAGTGAAACTGTGCCCATGGTTAGGGTTTTATAGACGAAGAGGACAGTCGAAGGGACGCTTTGATCTGAATCGTCGAAGTTGAAGCGTTCTGATCTGGACCGTTGAGATGGAACGTGCAGAATGGCAACGGGTGCAATGATGAAACGGCCTGAAAAGCACTTTTTAGAAAAAGCAGGCGTGAAAAATCAGGCACGGGTACTGAAGACGTCGCTTCGTTATCTGCTGCATTTAATAGCTGGGGAACCGAGGAGTCCTCTCGGATTTGGCAGTTATCCACAAGGTATTGAGGAAACGTGAACGAGAAGACTTGTACTAAGTGTGCCAAGGGAAAGATCCCCGACTTCGACGTCGGGAGGTCGGGAGTTGAAAGACACGACGAACTGTAAGTCCCTCATGTCTTGGGGGCAAATGATGGGTTCCGCTATGACCGTTAGGCCCTTTAACGGCAAAGAAACGACGAATAGGCCCACTGGGCCCTAAATGGAAGTCAAACTGACCCAGGCGAAGGGTCCCGACAGAGGGAGTCCCGATGATGAAAGGTCCCGACAGAGTCGGTCCCGATAGGTAAGCTGAAAGCTCCCGATAAGAAGCCTTTAAATAGGCCCCGATGACGAATCCCTGAGAATGATTGGCCCTGTCACGATGACGAGGGGCCCCGAGCGGTGACACAACGAGATAACTCTGGAGTCCCCGATGTTAGTCGGGACTTGCTATCAGAGGTTAAGGCCAAGATACGCGGGGCGTGGCCGAGATACGCGGAGCGTACTTAAGATACGCGGAGCGTGGCCGAGATACGCGGGGCGTGGCCGAGATAAGCGAGATCATGGCCTAGATAGGCGGGATCGTGCTCGAGATACGCGGAATACGGGCTAACCACCCCCAACGGTTCACCAGGTAACTGAGGTACCTCTCCGTCTATAAAAGGCAGAGGTCACCTCAGATCAACTACGTTTTGAGATACGATACTTGAGATTACTGCTTGCCAGTCCATACGAGATACTCATTTAAGCATCGGAGAGGGATTCTGGGTCACCGCCCGGTCTATCCCCTCATGCAGGATTGCGTGGAGCGAAGGAGCTAGGATCGCCGTCAAAGATCATACCGGAGTTCCACCGTGATCCAACAAATATGATGGTTAATCTTCTTGATGTGCATTATTCACATGTCACTCACATTGGCTCCTGCACTTTGAATGAAGTTATAACGTTGAAAGATGTTTTATATGCTCCAGCTTTTCAGTTCAATTTGATTTCTGTATCAAAATTGTGCATAGATTATGGACTAATTGCCAATTTAAAGCTGACTTGATGGTCTTTCAGGATCACTCAAATGAGAGATTAATGGGGATTGGAAGGCATCTAATGGTCTATATATCTTCAAGTCAGAAGAGTATTTGATGAATGTGGTAGGAAATGTGACTACAAGATCTTTAAAGATGGTTGCAGGCTCTGAGAAGTTGAGACTTTGGCATCACAGATTAGGCCACACGTCTTAAAAAAAAATTAGTAAGTTATTTTGAGTTTGACTCTGTTGCTGAAGGGTGTATTCAAGGGTGTACTATTAACAACAAAAACAACACCAATTCAGCTCTTCTGTGACAACGAAGCCGCAATTAAGATCAATGAAAACTCAATTTTTCACGAAAGAACGAAACATATCGAAATCGATTGTTGTTTGTTCGATAGAAATTGGTTTAAGGAGTGTTGACTGCAGAGCACATTTCTATGAAGGAATAATTGGTAGACTTACTGATGAAAGCTTTAGAGGGTCAGCAACATGATGAACTTCCGCAATGCATTGGTGTGAATGATATATTTGAGAAGCAGACATTAGAGAATTATGGATAAACATGAAAAAAGAAAGGAGAAGAGGAGGAAAAGAAATCGAGATGAATATTGAGTATTAGTCCTTTAGTTAATCATTTACATATTTTGGGGACTTATCTGTAATATAAGAAATTGATTAGTTATGACGTAAGACTCCTATAAGGCTATAACCACATATCTTATTTTCATTTCTCGATTTCTCGATAGCTTTGACAAAATGTGAGCTCGTTTTTCAGTTAAGCAGTAATTAAAGCTAACTACGAAATATTTTAATTTGTTTAAATAGCTAGCTGGAGAAATACTGCACTTCATTCGTGATATATTGCGAATGTTTGAGTTTTGAATGTTGAATAAGAACTTCATAATTATGAAAATGTTATATCTAATAGTTATGAAAATTTCAACTTTTTTATCTCTTACGTTCGTAGTACAATATCCATGCATGAAGTTCAACAGGTGTTTAAATTCATAATAAATTATCTATGTGAGCATGGACTATATTTTCTAGCGGGGGAACGGCTTATATATATGGCTACTTCGTTTTTTTCCCATTAATATTATTATATTATCATTAATCTGTCAGGCATTTTATAATAATCAATAAAAAGAAATTGATATATATATATAATAAAATTAATAAACCTGCGAAACCGGGAACTGTTCAAGTATTTTACGGAACCGACGTCGACTGCATTGCCGTCCTAGTACACGTGATAAAAATAATCAAAACGGGTCTATTATTATAATTAGTTTAAGTAAATTGGTTATTGGGCTGGGCGGTGGCACATGAGAAAGATTCTTTGCTAGCTTCTAATCTTATCTATTAATAAAGAAATATAAATAAATTTCTAACAAAGCAGATAGATTAAATTATATTTGCATACAATATGAGGGCACCTGTCAAATGCAAACCTACTCATTAATATTTACGCTTAATTAGGTTCGTTGTTGAGAAGGAAAATAAAATTTTAATTTAATTATGAGGTATATAAATAATTTATATTTTGGTTTAAATATATAAATAATATAAAGAATCTATATTTTATACCATTTTTTAAGAAATGTTTTACAAAATAATTTTCGAAACTACTTATATATATATATATATAACCTCATTTTCAATGAATTTAACATTTTAGGTCATTAGTTAAAAACTTCTCATATAAAGAGAAATGCAAAAAATCAACAGATTATGAATATTAGTATTTTTCATGATCTAACACATACACTACCTTTTATCAAATTTGAGTTTATATAACATTATTATTTTTTCAAATAGTACCTCATTATAATTTCTAGATGTGTAAAAATTTAGATCACCATCCACACACTTTTTATTCAAAATCGTGCATTACTATTGTAATTTTGACACATATTCTTAAATTAAATATTTTTTCTCAAGTTTAACAATCTTGATAGATTTTTAGAAAAAAAAATTATAAAATTAATTACATATGATCAAATATATGTAAAGGTCATAATAAGGAGACGGTTTAAATTGGAAAGAGTGGAATTACTTTTTATGTAATCCTATTGACTGGTATCAGATAATTAACTAGTGGACAGTTATGTCGGATTATCGTGCCTAAATTGACATTTCCATAATTGAAAGGTGCGTCCGTCATCTTTGTAATGCGTTTGTCGGCCTTCACGTTTCAGCCAACATTGACAGAAAGAGAACAGTAAAGTTGAAACTACCACAAGCCCCACATCTTAAATCACTTTGTAAATTCTTTTTTTTATTAATGTCGAACGATTACACACTACAAATTAAAAAATACCCGCTCTGGAGAAATTTGTTAACATCCAAATTCCAAACAAGTAGAGCATGTACTGTTGCGTCCAAATCCAACCGGGGGGTCGGACTATTCGGCACTTCGGGTTATGTTCGAGTCGGGTCGTCGGACGATGACTGCGGGTTGTCGGGAGGCGACTGCAGGCTGTCAGCTGACGATAGTGGGTGGTTGGCAATGCCCGCCTTTGCCGGCTTCACGTACTCCTTCCCTGCACGAAGAGCAATAACCAGCACGGAGAGGGGGTGGTGCCGGTTGAGCCCTCTCCGATGATTAAATAAGAGTATAGAGAGAGAAAGTTTCTAGAGAGAGGTCAGAGCTCCAAAGCCAATTTCTTGAGAATATGAGTTGAAATGGGTGGCCAAGGTCCCCTATTTATAGGCAACCTTAGAACCGAACCCGATTTTTGTGCGGTTCGACGCCGGTCTTAAAGAAAGATAGGAACCGTCGTCTGGTTTGATTAAGTTTGGCTTTGGGAGACTCCTTGCTCGGCGTACGTAAGCAGGGGAGCGCGCGGTACCTAGACAGCAGTCCGAACCCCGTCGGACTTAGGCAATTCGACGAGGTTCGGATTGCCTGTGGACAATCCGGGTCGTCCGGATTGCCTAAGGGCAACCCGGACGGTCCGGATTGCCTAAGGGCAACCCGGACGGTCCGGATTGCGGGGCAATTCGGAGGTCCGGTCCGGACGCGCATGCCGCGCTTCCGGACCGTTTTGAACCTCAGGTGACGCGTTTGGATCGGTTATGTGATTCTCGACGTGTTTACGAAGTCCGGAATGTAAACACGAACCCGAATTGGGCAGATATCCATCACTTTCCCCCGAGTCAAGTAACGGTTTAGACCATACTTTACTCTATTTTAAGATAGGATATAAGCCCAATTTAGGTTCGGTGCTGACCTCAGGGGTGGCTTGTTTGACAATTAGGCGCGAAGGCCTTGATTTTGCTCCACTTTAAATCTTGTCGGGAGACTTATTAACTGCTGACAGGGTTAGTGCAACAAGCAGTATGCATATAACAATGAACAATAGTCAGTGCACATATAGCAGTGAACAGCGGACAGTGCACACATGATAATGGACTTAAGCAATAATTCTCATGGATATGTGCAATCATGGTCTATGATGCTAACATGGATGTGATGACATGATATAAATGATGTGGACATGTAAACAACGATTGAATCATGAAAATGATTATGTAATGATATGCATCATGCATTATGAGATGACGTAGCGTGCACTAGATTATGTGCGCATAGCTTGTAGTCGTGATTGCTAAAATGAGCCTAATAAATACTAAGTGTTGTAAAAAGGAGATAACAACACGTAGTCATGCCATTTTAGGGACTTAAAAAGAAATAGTGAAAGTTTTAGGAAGTACCCATAGATCATTGTGGATAGATATAGGAGAGAGAATATCCATTAGTTAAACCTCCACCCTTAGTAATTTTTTAGATCCTCTCATTTCTTGAAGAAGAAGAAACTTTGGAGTAGCAAATTTGAAGGCCAAGCACTTTTCCGGGCAGCCATCTAGTCATCACCGACATCGTCTCGAGGTGGTGAGTCCAATTCCGGGTATGGCTGGACCATTTACAACCTTGTTTAGGCTCAATTTGATCTTGATTGTCTCTTGAAATTGATTTTCCTAAGATGCCCACAATGTGTTTGTTAAAATTCCTAAAAGATGTTAGTTTACCAAATTGGCCAAATTTTGGCTCAGTGTTGAAAATTTATGAACATGATAGTAAGTAGAAATACTCCCATCATGTATAGTAATCATTGTCGACATGTTGCATCATAGCGTAGATAGTGTTCGAACATGCTTGATGTTGATTGTTGATAGTTGATAATTGATCATTGTTATCTCCTTCATGATGAAACACTTAGAAAATGTTTCTTGGTAATCGACGCTTGTTACTTGACACGTGTTGTGTGTCATGTGTCGTCTGCCTGTTGGATTACGGGGACGTAATACTACGGAATGCTAAACGTGTACTTGTAAGTAATCTAATTACGCAGCGGAATAATGTACACATACCTCAATAACTTTCCTGCCCAAGAACGTTGTGGAGGGAGTTCTGATCCTCCGATCGGAACCCGTACAAGTTCTTCGTGAGAAGAAGTCCTACGCGGTATAAGCTCCACAGCAAATCCTCTGATCGATTCTTCAACGGGGGCAGAACCTCAGACTAAATGCTCGGAAGCAATTTGGCACACCAAGGGTGGTGTTAGGGGGCCGACTGAAATATGCTTGTAGAGAGAAAAAAAGATTTCTCTCAAATCACAACTTAGGAGAAGTTGTGATCAATGTGTGTTTTGGGAGGGACCCCAAGACCTCCTTATATAGTGGGAGGAGGAGAAAATCCTCCTCCTACTATTAGGGTTTCGGCCGACCTATGATGTGGGTAGGAGGCCCAATTATGGGCCTCCCATGTCACATGGGAATTTGGTCTGGCCCAATTACCCCTAATGTGACATTTACCTAATTATCTTAGGTAACCACATATATTAACGGGCTACCAATTACGGCGCCACGTCACCATATGCTAACAGCTCCAACTCGCCGGAATGGGAGGGTGCCTGTTAATGTATTGTCATCCAATAGCATCAACTTTCCAGTCTCCAGTTATTGCCTTCGTCTCCGAAAAGTTCATACGAGGTTTGCCGTGCGACCGGCGGATACAACGGGCATCGTGCTACTCATCTGTTAGGAATGTTGTAGCGCCCGCAGAACGTTGATTCCCTTTCGTAAATCAATCCTGTCAAAAATAAAATATGTACCGCACTGTATCCTTGGTCAACTGATAATTCTCCAATTGCCCAGTTTTCCACATAGGAATACTTCTCCAGGGCATCCGTACAAGTGTTCACAACCTTCAACTAATCTCCGGTTGGTGTCCTCCTAATGAACACAAGAGTCGATGAATTATAGGTGAACATGACCATCCCCATCGCTTATACCATTAGTCTAACTCAACCGGTTTCCAAAGACGTGGTCACTTGGACGTTTTATTTGGCTCTACGCTCGTACGTCGGGAAGCGAACATTGAGCCAGACCTTAGGTATAAGTTCTGAGTCCGAGAGGATACTTTGGGTGCCTCTTCATAAGACACCCGGGATCAATCACACGCTCAAGGTGAAGAAGTATGCGCTCTTTGAATCACAAGGATTCTAGCTAGCACAATCGAGCATGACCCCGTGGTCGAACATGGTACGCGTAGTATGAAGCACGCGTCGATAGCACACCTGGACAAGCCAGGGGTGGGATATGTCAATCATGCTATCGCAGAGTCTTTCATCTGGCCCTGAATGTGATTTTAATGATGGACAGAGTCCAACACGACGATTTACAAAACGAAGATTAAGTCATGCTATAAGCGTGACCAAGTTATCGTTTCGTTTAACCGGGTTTATCCCCTGGTTCTTAGCCAATCTTGTTGTGGTAGAGGTTCCCCTCTTCTACAAGATGACCGTGCCTGTGTGACGAGGCAAGGTTCGTATATGACATAATTTTGGTGGAAGAGTTTTACCTCTTCCCACGACTTAGTTTATAGACTGTAAAAACCGATGTTATTTTTCATTATGACGTCGATAGATCATATACTCAATTTGCAATTCTTTTATTCAGTCGAAATATTATTTCAAATGTCAAAATGCCATCACTCATACAAGCCACATATTAAGCCCTACGTAATCCAAGCAGTTTTACGTGCTTTTCAAAAATTTCTCTACGTAATGGCTTAGTTAATGGGTCTGCGACCATATTGTCTGTGGACAAGTATTCTAAAGCAATTATATTGTCTTCCACAACAGATTTGGCATAATTGTATTTCACATCAATGTGTTTGGTCCTACTATGGTACTTTGGATTCTTAACTGCCGCTATGGCAGCTTGACTGTCAGAGAATACCTTTACAGGCTTCCTCAATTCGTCAGTGCCCAACAATGCGGTAAGAAGTCTTTTCAGCCAGACCGCTCCTGTGCGTTTTGGAGAGAGAACGAATTCCGATTCTTTCGTAGACAGCGCGACACATGATTGCTTCTTTCTCGTAGATGAAATGACGACCTTTAGCAAGGAGGAATACACCTCCTGTGGTAGACTTACGATCATCCTGATCGCCACCATGGTCGGCTTCACTGAAAACCGGTCAATTCTTTCTACTTGCCCTCATAGCACAGTACGTAGTCGGAAGTACCTGTATGACTCGTTTTATGCTCTTTAAAAGTTGATAGCTAGGGTCTTATTGGAATCTTGCTACTAGGCCCACATCGTAACAGATGTCTGGACGAGTGCATAGCATGGCGTACATTAGACTTCCTACCATGCTTAGATACTCTGCATCTGTTCACGCTTCTGCTGGTTCTTCGGGCCATCACGCTTCGACAGCGCGCACCCAAACACAACCGGCGTATCCACGGGTTTGGCATCGAGCATTCTGAATCTTTTCAACAGTTTGTTCATATATGATTCTTGAGACAGACACAATATTCGGGCGGCACGATCTCGGGCAATTTTAATGCCTAAGATGTACGTGGCCTCTCCCATGTCTTTCATCTCAAATGCTGATGATAACCAGGACTTTGATTTGTTCATGAAACTCACATCGTTTGCAGCAATGAGTATGTCATCCACGTATAAGGTTATGATGACATATTTAGATCCGGAGGTCTTGGTGTAAACGCAAGGATCCTCGTGAAGATTCACAAATCTGTTTCCGACGATTTACTCGTGGAATCTGCGATACCATTGCCGAGACGATTGTTTAAGACCGTAAATAGATCTTTGGAGTTTGCAAATTTTACGTTCTTTTCCAGGATTAATAAAACCCTCTGGCTGCACCATATAGATCTCTCCCTCCAGGTTTTCATGGAGGAATGCGGTCTTAACATCCATTTGGTGCAGCTCTAGATCGAGACATGCAACAAGGGCAAGGATGGCCCTAACTGTGGTATAACGCACAGTTGGTGAGTATGTTTCATCAAAGTCCACTCCGTGAATTTGGGTATATCCTTTCGCAACCAATCGAGCTTTGTATCGCTCGACTTCTCCATCAAAGTGAGTTTGAGTTTCAAAACCCACTTAGCTCCTATTGCTCTGCGGTTAGCAGGTAAATAAACTAAAGACCATACCAAATTAGCTTTCATTGAGGCGATTTCCTCTTCCATTGCTTTTCTCCATTCTTTTTCTTGAGGTCCTTCCATCGCTTGTTTAACCGTTACCGGTTCATCAACAGACGTGAGAGTGAAAATCTCGCCTCTCTCAATGAGATACTTCTTGGGAGAAGTCTGTTGCCTTTGACTCCGTTTAGGCTCATTTGTCCCATTTTGAGTCTGATCCATACCCCCACTGGAAATAATGCTTCTTATCGGAGCACTACTCCCACTGAGAATAATGGCGGTACTAGAGCTTTGAGCAACAACTTTCCTAGGACGACCTCTTCGTCTCGGGATTTCATCTCTGAGATTAGTTCTTTGATCGCTAGGACCTGGAATCGAAGTGATCAATCCGCTTCCATTTGGAATTATGGGAACAATAGGTAGTTGTGTGACATGATTATCGTTTTTTACTTGATTCGCATTCCCAGCAATAGTGATTTGTATTAGGGGGGAGTGAGCCCTCCCACTGGATTTATTATGGGGATTATATCCTCATTAACCGAATCACTTGTTGTTGTGTCAAATCTCCCACTCGAAGAAAGTGGGACCTGAGAATCATTGTCATCTTGTTCTAGTTCGATCAAGACTTCGTCAGTTTTTATTTCTCGAAGCGATGGAAATTCGTTCTCAAGAAAAGTGACGTCTCTAGACTCATGTTCGTACACATTACCGTTCTCAAGGGCTGACACATATACATAACCTTATGAGTTCTCAGAGTATCTGATGAAGATAATTTTGAGTCCTCTGGGGCCTAACTTGCCAAAATGGCTGTTAGTTGTATATGTGTAAGCCGCGCACCCCCAAGGTCGCTGCTTGGTGAGATTTAACTCTCTACCAGTCCAGAGTTCATACGGTGTTGTGTTAACTGCTTTTGATGGGACAAGGTTTACTACATGAGTAGCAGCAAGCAACGCATCTCCCCAATAAAAAAAATTGGTATTTGTGCTTGTGACATCATGGTTCTTAACATGTCAAGGAGAGTTCGATTACGACGTTCAGCCACACCATTTTGCTGTGGTGTGTTGGGGATCGTCGTTTGACGGGCGATCCCACTTTCTTTGCACAAATTATCAAACTCATTAGAGAGATATTCTCCACCTCTATCGGTGCATAGGGTTTTAACCTTTCGCTCCCGTTGATTCTCTACGAGCTTTAGAAAGCTTTTGAAGTAGTTTATTGCTTCCGATTTACGAGTAATCAAATGAGTGAACCCGAATCGGGTGTAGTCGTCAATGAAAGTTACGAAGTATCGCTTTCCATTTCTAGCAGTTACGTTCATTGGTCCACATACGTCTGAATAGATCATTTGTAATGGAAATTCGGCTCGTTTTTCTTCACCGAATGGCTTGCGGGTGGATTTTCCAGCTAGATAGTCATGACAAGTGTGTTTTACCACATTGTTTGTTCCAGGCAAAAGCCCTCGTTTTGCTAACGATTGAACTCTGTCGTAGCCTATATGTCCAAGCCGCGAATGCCATCCGGTCGCGTCAGTTTCTACTTCTTTGGAGGACATTGCATACATTTTATATGAATTTACATTTACATGAAAATCCATGATAAATAGACTGTTATAAGAAAAGGCATATCCAAATAAAGTATCCCCTTTATTTATGCGAACCAAGGATCTCTCAAATGATAAAACAAAGTTCTTATTCATAAGAGCAGAAACAGAAACAACATTCCTACGGATTTTAGGAGCATAAAGGACATTTTCAAGAATTAAGGATTTGCTATTGCCCATTGGCAATTTGCAAGTCCCTATTCCTATGACTTCAACTTGTGAGTTGTCGCCAATGAATATCCTTTTAGAATCCTTCGGCAATCGTCTAAACTTGGCAAATAGTTATTTATCGCTGGCTATGTGGTCCGTTGCACCTGAATCAAGAATCCAAGATGGATTTGAGTCAGTTAACACGACAGTTGAGGAAACTAAAGCTTCCTCTACATAACCAAAGCCGCATACCTTTTCAGGGTGCGATCTGCTGGAATCTGCACCATCGCTTATTCGGCGTGGGCTGGAATTCCCGCATACTATCTCAGATTTTAATCTGGGACTGCCTTGTTTAGGCGTAGTCAACGTTTTACTGTCGACCGCCTGTTGTTTCTTTCCCTTGTTCCTGAATTTCCTTTACTTACGGCCAGCTTGTCCTGCCACTTTCGGTTCTTTCGACACCGAAGTTAATCGAGTTTCTTCCATCTCGATTAGTTTCAGGACAAATGCAAGATCAAGCACGGAACTGCTAACAGTCAATATGGCCTTAGTTGCCCTCTAAGACTTCAGGAGTATCCCTATTATGGCCTGAATTTTATCCCATTCAGCCATTTGACTGTCATCTTCCAATGGTTTGAATAAGCGAAGGAGACCGCATACTTTTTCAAGTATGCTTTTACTGTTGTTGTTCAGACAGGTTTCTAATGTTGGTATAAGTGGGTGCAGTGTAACTGCCATGTCATTTCCATATTTCAGAAAGAGAGCATTCCAGATGTCCTTTGAAGTCGGATCATCCTTATACATGTCATAGAAATCTTGTGACATTTCAGACAGTATCATCTCCTTGGCTTTCTTGTCATCTTGCTCCCATTGAAAATGGGCGAATGCTAGATCCTTTGTTAATCCAGCATTCGGGCAATTCATGATCATTTGAATGTGGTCAATTAGACCATGTCCTTCCAATATTGTAACGACGCGTTTGCTCCACAAGTCATAATTCGTCTCAACTAATAGCTCATATGATAATACCATCTATTCATTGATAACAATTCAAGTTTGGGAAGACAACAACATTTTGACAGAATCGCAAATAACGGATTATCTGTTAGGATGGAATACGACAGCCAGTAAACCGAGGGAAAGGGGTGTTGTGAAAGAGTTCACACTATTGTCGTCTTCAATCCAATAGATCAGTCTTTTGAAAACGGTTATTATATTGCAAATTACCGGAACATGAATTTCAAATAAGCAAACCCGATCTTGGCTTTCCCATAGCCCTTTTTTATTTTGTAAAATTATCCGATAATTTATGCATGCATAATGCTATATCACGCCATAAACATCGAACAAACCAAAACAACATGCTTACGCGTCATGCGTCTAATGTTCCTTAGCATACATAATTCTACTTAAAGTAAATTACCACATGCTTTCATTCATGAACATTCTAGCATACGTGTCAAAACATGCAACTTCCGCATACGTCATGCATAATTGACGACTGGTATTTTCAGTTTTGAAAATATTAGGGGCTGATTTGCAATTCATGCTTACAATCTTATTATGCGAAATATCTAGACATGGATTCTAGGCACTTTCAATCAACATAGCATGTCTATCCTATTGCGCAAACCATATATTTAAATCCCAGAGCTCAATGCTCGCAATATATTATCCAGCTAGCTTGACTAAGTCAAGACGACAGTTCTAATATATATATTTTGCAGAAAGTAAACAATTGAAATCCAGCCCACTAATTTAATCCAGTACAAAAAACATGCATATCCGAGATCCATCCCCATAATCGTAACCAGGTATTAGGGTTTTATCCGAAAACGTGTTAAAACGTAAACTCTAAGAGCACTGTTTAGGTTAACTTTTTAAAGTTCGAAAATATTTTAGATTTAAAATTTGACATCCTATTTTATTAAACATTTAAAATTTTCGAAAAATTTTAAAATTTTGTTCGGTCCAATTTAAAATCCGGTCTGAGTCGGTCCGATTTTAAAAATTCGGTTTGGTAATAAAATAAGATTGCGATTCGGTTCATCACTCGAAACCGGTTCGGTTTAGATTCACTTAGTTACTTTGGTCTGACCCGATCCGACTAGGTCGACCCGATTAAGAAAAACCCGGATTGGTTTAACTCGTTCCGGTTTTGCAAATTGGACCGGCCCATTAAACCCATAAGGTTTAGCCGAAATATATCTTGTGGGCTAAGTAGGGTTTTAAAATCCACTAAAAACTTAACTTAGCCACCAAGAAATATTAATTATTTAAAATAATTTCCAATATTGCATATATATATTTCGGCACAATAATTAAGTAACATATATATAAATATTGTCAAGATTTTATCTAGAAGATGTATATCAATTAACAATATAAACACACATATATATATATATATATATATATATATATATATATATATATATATATATATATATATATATATATATATATATTATTGTCAAATATATCTTTGGGGATTAAAATATATGTTGACAATATTTTTCTTAATCCTTTTAAGTAACTAAATCCTATCAGTATATCTTTATCCCTATATTTTAGCTAAATATATTGATAGTTTATATATTTTAATATATAATGTGAATCTTGTTTTAGGAAAGACATTTTTTAGATAGATTGTAAATCTCCTCTTAGTTGTTGAGCTTTTAATTCCAAATATGCATTGCATTTGCATTTCTTTTTATAAAAAACTTTACTTGGATTTTTCATTTTGTATATATGTATCATTCAGGTAAACCGGTTGTAAGTTGTAAGTTTATTATCAGTAAAACTTTAACTTTTCGAGCATGCATGAGCATTTAAAAAAAAATCAAAGTGTCATTCGTTTTTATCCAAGGTGTATTGCACTTTTTCGGCAAGATCGTCTCAACCTTTGCATGAGCTAGCATTTTGAAAAAGAGATTTGATTCTGATTTTGATTTTTTTTGAAAAAAAACAGTTAAATGTTTAGTTGAGTGTGACTATTCGAGCTTAAACAAAGGATGAGAAAATCCTTTTGAAAAAACTTCATTTTGAACATCTATCGTGCGTTTGAGCCAGATAGTGCACTCAGCGAACTCATTAAACTCTAAGCTAGTGCAAAACACCTTAGATCATAAATTTTGATTCTTTCTGAAATGTAATAAAAATTATGAAATAAATGACATTAGAAGTTTTCCGAAAAATCATGCATGACTCATTTGATTCTTTATACTAACTTTCGTGTCTGGTCTTTTCAGGTACCCTTGGATAGGTATGTTGTACATACAAGTGGTGTCGGCCAAATGGGGCAACATAAACGTGCAGTAATCCAGTTGCATGAAGTACAAATTGCGCACTCGGAATATCCGACACTTAGATCAGACGACCACTTCGACGAGGTCGCGACCACGTGAAATGTGACTGCTCCAAAGAACTTACATGTCAAAGTTCCACCCACCATATGTGGAATTCATACGCTTCCCCGAACCAAGATGTACATCTGTTTTTCGGTGAGGTCTAAAACGGTCGGTGGTAGCCAAACGGCATCTCCTATTGAGATCGGTCATGTCCGGAGATGAGAAGATATCAAGAGATCACCGAGAATCCCGTTAAGATTCAATGTGCTGATCAATGAGCATTTGAAATGTCAAGCAAAGAAAACATTAATGTTGGTGCCTTTCGTCAGAGATTCAGGGGCATGTACTTTCCGCCAGTTGTCCACATATACAAGTTGTGTTTTTTGGATGGAGCAGGAAAATTAGGACATGCAACAGATCCATTCACATATGGAGAAAATTTCCATTAAAGATGTCAGGCACCCAGGTAAGAGAAGTCGTGATCAATTTTCTCCCCAAAATTTGATTTTTTTTCCTTACTCATTGTGCAGCTCGGATAATCACCCAAATAAAAGCATCTGAAGATCACATCTCGTGCACGGCCCTTTGCTCGCCAACCATTCTTGTGTCAGTTTCCGAATTTATCTCGCGCAATATATGTGCCCCAATGCGGACCACTCCACGTTATCCATGTGTGTTCATTGGTCAGGCCATTCATCCTTCATGCGACGAGCCTAACCCGGTAGGTGCTAGCTATAGGGCATCCCCAGATGAGATTGAGCAATAACCGGGACACTTGAGAAGCCGATATTAGAAATCACTTTCTACGTCATCCATTGGTTGTAGGGTCCATCCAGGACGTCGACACGATCGACATATTTTGACTCAATCAACTGAGTCCTTCTCTAGAAGATGTTTTGAATTAGAAATTTCAGATTTGCCACTAGGGGCATGTACATAATTGTTGTTGATTATTTTCGTTAAATTTTCGTTTTCAAAAAAGCAAAAAAAGCAAGCAAAAAAAGCACAAAAAAAAAAAGAGCAAGAAAAAAAAACTCATTTTTAGGGTCACAGCCGCCCTTTAATTGGCTACCGATACAAATAAAGAGAGTGCTCATGCATATTTTGTGAGAGCAGTGAATAAAAGGGTCACAGTTGTCCCTAAATCAACTACAGATAAAAAGGGCCACAGTCGTCCCTAAAACGACTATAAAGAAAAGGCCACAGCCACCCTTCAAATGGCTACAGATAAAGAGCGCTCCTGCAACATCAAAAGCGGGAAATAGGTGAAAGGGCCACAGCCACCCTCCAAACGGCTACAAATAAAAGAGTGACCCCGCGATCCCTGTGAGGGCAAGAGAATAAAAAGGGCCACAGCCACCTTAAAAAAAATGGCTACACAAAAAGAGTGATCCCGCGAACCCGGTGAGGGCGGGAGAGTAAAAGAAAGGGTCACAGCTGTCCCTCAAATGGCTACAGTCAAAAGAGCGATCTCGAAACATCGATGACGGATATTGAGTGAAAGGGCCACAACCACCCTCGAAATGGGTACAAAAAGTGTTTCCCGGATCAGAGACGAGGAATGAAGGGCCATAGTCAACCGCTAGGTTGAAAACCCGAAAGGGCAGCCTAAGCAAAATCAGGAAATGAGAGGCATGGTTGCAAGTTCAGAAATTGCAATCATGACAAAAGGAGAGAAAATAAAAAAGGGGCACGGTCGAAAATCTCTCAATCGGCCGTGGCAAAAGGAGAGAAAAAAGAGAAATTCTCAACAAAAAAAAATGAAAAGGAAAAGGAAAAGATCCCGGTAGATTGTCGCGCTGTGCGCAATTTAGGCAAAAATTAGGGACAAACATTCATGCGCAACACAGCGCCTTCCAAAGTCAGCTTCACGGCAAGCAGGACGGTTACAGTCTGCTCTCACGAGTCGCCATCCAAGGATTAGTAGGACTGTTACAGTCTGTTCCTACGAGTCAACTTCATGACAGGCAGGACGGTTACAGTCTGCTCTCGCAAGTCACCATCCTAGGATGAGTAGGACAATTAAAGTCTGTTCCTACAAGTCAATTTCACGGCAAACGGGACGGTTACAGTCTGCTCTCGCGAGTCACCATTCAAAGATGAGTAGAACTATTACAGTCTGTTCCTACAAGTCACAACCGACAATCAGGATCTGAAGTTTTCCAGCTTCCTGAGAGTCAACCCCGACGAACGAAGCCTTAGTATTCAGCCTTCGCAAGTCACGCCACTAAAGGCACTTCTCCAACGGACGCCACTAGAGGCTCTTCTCCGACATACGCCCCTAGAGGCATCGCCAAAGGGTCTCCGGTACGGTCTGACGTAGAGGTCTTCCGCCACCAGAGATATTACCAGAGGTTTTCCGGTACGGCCTGACGTAGAGGTCTTCCCTTACCACTCGCCACTAGAGGCATCACCAAAGGGTCTCCGGTACGGTCTGACGTAGAGGTCTTCCGCCACCAGAGATATTACCAGAGGTTTTCCGGTACGGCCTGACGTAGAGGTCTTCCGTTACCACTCGCCACTAGAGGCATCACCAAAGTTTCTCCGGTACGGTCTGACGTAAAGGTCTTTCGCCACCAGAGATATCAACGGAGGTTTTCCGGTACGATCTGACGTAGAGGTTTTTCCGTTACCACTCGCCACTAGAGGCGTCACCAAAGGTTGTTGGTACTGTCTGACGTAGAGGTCTTCTGTTACCAATCATCACCAAAGGTTTTACTTTATTGCATGCCACTGGAGGCTTTTCCTTGTCGCTCGCCACTAGAGGCGTCATCGATCGAGATTTTATTTTACTGCACGCCACTGGAGGCTTTACTTTTCTGCACATCACTGGAGGCTTTACTTTTTTCGCACACCACCGGAGGCTTTACTTTCTGCATTACCAATGGAGGCACCGCCAACAGGGGCACCGCCAACGGAGGTTCTATTTTCTACACGACCAATGGAGGCACCGCCAACAGGGGCATCGCCGACGGAGGTTCTATTTTCTGCATTACCAATGGAGGCACCGCCAACAGGGGCACCGCCGAAGGAGGTTCTACTTTTTACATCGCCAACAGGGGCACGCTAATAGAGGCACCGCCAACAGGGGCACCGCCGATAGAGGCTCTACTTTTTTTTCACTTTCCGAAATAAGCCAGGAGTTTCCTTAAAGATTCGAAGACTCGAAAGAAGATATACTTCCCAACCAAAATTAGTGTTTACTCGTCTTTGGACAAATCCCCTCGAACTTGTTCTACGGGAATTCGCCCAAAGAGGGGCAAGCTGTAAACACCTAATTTTGGTCTGCGCGTAGCACGTTCAAAATGTCATATGTGACGCGTCAAAAAAAGGAATTATTTAAATATGGAAGGTCGCGAGGTTTCTAAAGATAGGACTGATTTAAAATAGGATAGTGTATATGCATTATTTATTGTAAAATATTTAGAAAATATATTATGTGTATTTATGGTGAAATACATAAATATATATGTATATTTTCGGAATATTAAATGCATATATTTTTCAGATTTTATTTTCCTAGTTTAGGGGTACTAGTTTAGCTATAAATAGGGACTTTTTACATGTAAAATCACACAACATAAAATTAGCAATTAGAACAATTTTTTTTTCTCGTCTCTTGCCTTGCTCCATTCCGATCAAAGCAGTCAATTGTCGCAGTTGACACAACCGTTGTCTGTCCATCCTTAATGCACTCATGCTGCTCCATTAGTCTTTGGCCTTTAAGTACACATGACAGGCAATCCTTGCAAATACTTTCGTCTTGATGACTATGTCAAGGCCACAAGCACTGCATCTCGAGTCCTGCAGGTTCATAACCCTAAACCCTAAAGATGTGAGTTTTGTCTTATTTAATTATTATATTATAACTGATTATTATAGTTTTGCAATGTTATTATACCTTTAAGTTAATAGATTTTGTCTTATTCATTTAGCTGTTTTATTATTATTTTATGATAATATTAACTAGATTAGAAATGTGTAATAAGTGGCGTTCATGTTTTTTTTGTTTGAAGATTATGTTATAGGTGGATTCTTAAACATGAAACTTAATTTAGCAAATTTAGCGAATTGAGTACCGAAAGGGCGAGATTATTATCATGTGTTTTAACTTGTAATAGAACCCCCAACTCGAATTTCTAATCGTGGACCGATTTTATACCTATGTGTTTAATTCTTTATTCACTTAGGTAATTTAGGATTCTAGTTAGCCTTATAATTAACTAGTGGCGACTCTTTACAAAATTCACGTTTTCAAAACGTAGTTCGCCTTAGGTCAGATTTTAGGTCCGACATCTTCAATTTATAGATATATTGCCTCCTTTTAATAAAATTAAAATATGGTAACAAATATATCCATTATGTTAGGCCGGCCGAATTTTACTTACTTGCACCCCAAGAAATTAAATTTTTTACCTAATAATTCACCTAGGGTTTCGGCCATAACACCAAAAATTGGAAAATTTGTCAAATTTTAAGATCAAACACTACTATTATCATGAGTCCAAATATTGTTCTTGATAATACTTATTGTGTTCTTGAAGATCATGAACATCAAACTCAAATTTAAACATGAATTTTCGGTTTTGATCTATAAAAACATGTAAAATTCCGAAAATTTAAGTTTTTAAAGATCAAACATATGAAATTTGTTTAAAAATTTCGGATTACTCATGGTGTTCATAAAAATTTCGGTTTTTATAAAATTTTCAAGAAAATCAGTTTATCAAAATTTCTAGAACTCCTAACACTTGCTCTGATACCACTGTTGGATTACGGGGACGTAATACTACGGAATGCTAAACGTGTACTTGTAAGTAATCTAATTACGCAGCGGAATAATGTACACATACCTCAATAGCTTTCCTGCCCAAGAACGTTGTGGAGGGAGTTCTGATCCTCCGGTCGGAACCTGTACAAGTTCTTCGTGAGAAGAAGTCCTACGCGTTATAAGCTCCACAGAAATCCTCTGATCGATTCTTAAACGGGGACAGAACCTCAGACTGAATGCTCGGAAGCAATTTGCACACAAATGGTGGTGTTAGGGGGCCGGCCGAAATATGCTTGTAGAGAGAAAAAGGTATTTCTCTCAAATTACAACTTAGGAGGAGTTGTGATCAATGTGTGTTCTGAGAGTGACCCCAAGACCTCCTTATATAGTGGGAGGAGGAGAAAATCCTTCTCCCTACTATTAGGGTTTCGGCCGACCTATGATGTGGGTGGGAGGCCTAATTTTGGGCCTCCCATGTCACATGGGAATTGGGTCTGGCCCAATTACCCATAATGTGACATTTACCTAATTATCTTAGGTAACCACATATATTAACGGACTACCAATTATGGCGCCACATCACCACATGCTAACACTGCCACCATGGTGAAACACTTAGAAAATATTTCTTGATAGTTGATGCTTGCTACTTGACATTTATCATCTGTCATGTGTCGTCTGCCACCATGGTGAAACACTTAGAAAATATTTCTTGCTAGTCGACATCTCTTCATATGTAGATTGCTGACATAATAAAACACTTAGAAATATTTCTTGATAGTTGACACTTCGTCATGTGTCGTCTGCTGACATAGCAAAGTACTTAGAAATATTTCTTGACAGTTGACACCTCGTCATGTGTCGTCTGCTGACATAGCAAAATACTTAGAAATATTTCTTGATATTTGACACCTCGTCATGTGTCGTCTGCTGACATAGCAAAATACTTAGAAATATATCTTGATAGTCGACACCTTGTCATGTGTCGACTGCTGACATGGTGGAACACTTAGAAAATATTCTTTGATAGTCGACACCTTGTCATGTGTCGACTTCTGACATAGTGGAACACTTAGAAAATATTCCTTGATAGTCGACACATTGTCATATGTCGACTGCTGACATAGTAGAACACTTAGAAAATATTCATTGATAGTTGACACTTTGTCATATGTCGACTGCTGACATAGTGGAACACTTAGAAAATATTCCTTGATAGTCGACACCTTGTCATATGTCGACTACTGACATAGTGGAACACTTAGAAAATATTCCTTGATAGTCGACACCTTGTCATATGTCGACTGCTGACATAGTGGAACACTTAGAAAATATTCATTGATAGTCGACACCTTGTCATATGCCGACTGCTGACATAGTGGAACACTTAGAAAATATTCCTTGATAGTCGACACCTTGTCATATGTCGACTGCTGACATAGTGGAACACTTAGAAAACATTCCTTGATAGTCGACTTTTGTTATCTGACATCTGACATCATGGAGAAATACTTAGAAAATATTTTTTGATAGTCGACCCTTGTTATATGTTGCACGTGTTGTTCACTGCGCGCGTTGCTCGTTGTGTACATGATCATAGCATGCGTGATGTAATATCTTGAACACTTAGAATTTTTCCTTTGTATGTCAACATACATGTCGTAGTCCTGTATTAACTGGCAAATACATGCAAGTATAAATATTAGTGCCATAATCATATTCACACTTGTTACCTTAAATGAAGGCGTAGTATCATGTAGACGCGCGTTGATTACGTAGAACGCGTAGGTGTCGGGATGAGGCCCATGTTGACATAGAGTCTTATGTAGATGCGCATAGATCACATAAAATATGTGAGTGTCGGGACGAGGCCCATGTTTATATAGAGTCTCATGTAGATGCGCGTAGATCACATAAAACATGTTAGTGTCGGGACGAGGCCCATGATGACATTGAGTTACCCCCCGAGTGGGATATTCGCTATATGATGTATAGAGACTAACAAGCCTGTAGATATGTAGTTGTCTCCATCGGGAGAGTGTTCATTCCTTAGTGCTTGCATTGATGACTGTCGCGTATACACGCGCTGATCAAGTTGTTGTTCATCCTTGTAGATTGAGTTTTCAAAGCGTATCTTCCAGAGTACACATCCAGACTTAGCTGATTTTGCGGACATGATAGCCGCTTAGAGACGTGCGGACATGATAGCCGCTTAAACCTGAAGTAGTAGATCTTACGTTGGCATGTCGACAAGTATGTGCGCGTACTCGCGATCATGGCAGTTATACTTATCATTTGGAAATGAGTTGTTATATCTCCTATTGACGTGTCGGAGCATGAGCGTACTATGCCATGTTTGTTGCTACTATCTTTAGTTTCTGAACGAGAGGTGTTGCTTCCTCCCTCAATGCGTCGGCACACGTGTGTTGCGCTTTGACGTCTTCAAACTTAGTTTTTGAACATGTTGCCTTCCACCTAGGGTGTTGACGCGTACGTGCTGCCCTTGGGAGTGATACTTTCCGGAATCCGGTAAGATAATTGTCTTCTCGCCTTTCTGGGTCTGGGTCTGGGTCAGGGTCGAGGTCGACTTAGCATCGTCACTGTCAACAATACTCTTATTTGATCAGGAATAAAGTGATCCATCTTCGAGATTCGTCCCTCGAGCCACTTCAAGCGATCTGACTCTACTGCTGGTGGCGAGTCATCGAAGGTTCTTTCCCACAATAGAGGGAAATATGTTAGGTTTAGACTCGTCTTCCTGCTCTTTCTGCCCCCGGGTCGATGGGCGAATTTCGACAGAGGAGCCGATTTGAAAGGGTATGCTGCCTATGTTGTCGATCATCCCTTGAACTTGTCACGTTTATCTTCCTTGTTTGCTTCTTTGATGATAGTATTGCTGAGAGATCGCGCGCGTGCTGAGGGATCTTGCGCGTGTTGAAAAGGCGTGCGTATGCATGTTTGCTTGGCCCCCGTGCATCTTGCTTGCTTTATCCTTGTGAGTATCATTCTTTACTCCTTTGTATTTTTTCTTCAAGAAGCATGATGTTGTTTGCTATGCAATGGCTAGAGCGAACAAGAAAGCTTGCTGCTTGGATGCTAAGGTTGTTGGATTGAAGTCTTCTGCCTTTGTTTGATAGGCTCGAGTTGCTGCCCTTGAATCCGAGATGATTGTCCTTCGCAAGAAGGTTGCTGATGATAGCGAGGCGCGAAATTATTTTGCGATGACGTGTAGACTGGCGTTGGCATCTTGATATATGATTTATGCAAGGTGTGTATACTCTTGCCCCCGTGTCTTCGTTTTGTTAACTTGGTATTTTGCTAAGTCTGCCATTGATCATGTAGTACCCCTGCGCACTCAAAGTGCGGTTTGCACATCGTGCTAATGTTTGTGTTCGTTGATGATGATGTTTGAATCGCATCTTGTTATTATGTTAGCCGTTGTATACACATGCTTGGTATTAGGAAGTTGTTCACAGCAACGGTCGAACCTTGAAACTCTTCATAAAGTATGTGAGTAGACATATATGTCCTGCAAGCATTAGCTAATATACATGTATAGGTGTTAGTACCATAATTATATATGTACTGTTACCCTGCGCATTGCCATGTTGGTCATGCGTGTAGATGTCGTTTAGGTGTGTATTATATAGGTCGCGTGGCGCGTACGTAAAGGCCGTATAGGCTATGTAGATGTTGAGTGGGGTATACCACTTGCATGTTGTACTAGGTTGGTTGTGTTTTCTCTACCAAGCTTTGTACATAGTTGTTGTTCCCCATGTTTGGGTTGAGGTCACGCTGGGTGTTGTTCCCTGAACCTTTTATATATATGTTTGATGTTGTCGAATAGACCTGTCATGATCATAGTAGAAATGCATGATAACTCGTTAGTAATGTTTCATACCTTGTGTTACCATAGTTGTCCGTATATATTGGACTTGCATGATAGGATTGATTTCCTTGTTGTAATGGATATAACATTCGTAGCTGTTACAATAGGACGTGCGTCGCTATGTGTCATGAGTGCCCATATTGTTTTGATATCCAAGGAATGGCATGATGAGTGTATTGAGTACTTGTCATGTTTATAGATAGTAACATACAAGACCATAAGATAGCAATGCATTTGGTGTTGGCACTTGGCACGAGGGCACTTGACACGTAGTAGAGTTGTCTTGACGAGGCAAGACCTTAGTTTATACCGTCTCTTAGTTCCACTCTAAGGCGACGTTGTGACAAGACGCTACTTGTTCTATACTATGCGTTTTTCCATCCGTTAGTTAGGCACACCCCGCATGACGTTGTTGCAAAGCTTTCCTTGGTTAGACCCGTACTTACTTTGTGATGCTACTACGTCTCCACTTGGTTAATCCAAGGGACGGGACAAAGGTCGTATCCATACGCCTTGTAATTTTTTACCGTCTCTTGAATCATTTCAAGGCGACGTTGTGGCAAGACGCTACTTGCACTATGCTATGCGTTTTTCCATCCGTCAGTTAGGAACACCCTGTGTGACGTTGTTGCAAGGCTTTCCATGGTTAGACCCGTACTTACCTTGCGATGCTACTGCACCTCTCCATAGTTAGTCCAGAAGGGTTGTACAAGACCATTTTAGAGTGACTTGCAGTTTTTACCGTCTCTTGGTCCACTCCAAGGCGACGTTGTGGCAAGACACTACTTGCTGAGTTTGGTGTGTTTTATCCGTTATATGCTCACGGCAATATAACGTTGTACAAGACTCGACTTGTAGGATTGGAGAGTTTTTTGAACAGGGTGCGCTCCTGCTAGCGTATATACATGAAGTTATCCTAACAAGGAATACGTCTTCATGCCGTATGAACCCTTAAGAGGATATACATACTTAGAGAGTGCATGAAGCTGCCCTAACAAGGAATAAGTCTTCATGGAGTATGAACCCTAAAGAGGATATACATACTTTGTAGATTTGTGGGGTTGTCGTCTAACAAGAGGACTTCCGCCACGATGGGGTGATCAGTCCCACATGTTGCCGCATCCTGTTTTGAACTCAGGGAATGGCTATAAACATGAGGATTTGCCTCTAACAAGAGGATTTCGCAGCATGCCATTTTGTAGTTGTGAACATGGGGGTTGCCCTCTAAGGAGGAGTTTGAACTCAAGATGTAATATGTTGTTGACGCTATTCGGGGTAGTCGTTGTTATAGATAGAGAGCGTTTGTATGCTCATTGTTGGTGTTGATAGTAGATATGTCGTCATATGATATAAGTCGTTTGTTGTACATAACGCGATAGCTTGTATTGTTGATGCGAGTAATATTCGCGTTGTTTGCTACTTGGCGTAATTCCAAGGTAGTAAGCATAATGTAGTATGTACCTACAAAAGTAGATTAACTTCATTAGATACTTGGTGTATGTACAATGGGTTGCGGGAAGGCGTCAACTGATCGCTCCTTCCGAAATGTAGCAAGGCTAGTAAACATAAACTACACTTAGAGTGCTAGTTGTATTTAATCTAAGAAGACTTAAAGTAGATATGCAAAAATGAAGATAAAGGGATTGATAGTGTTTTCGCCGCCTTCGTGGTTGGCTTGATGGCGATTGTGGTTGTTTGGATATAGATTGCATCAATACTCGATGTTGTTTCTGAGTAGAGTACATTGTTGTTTTGATAGTTGAGTTTGTACCTAAGAAGAGGATTGCGCTTTGTCAGATAGTTGCAATATTTACAAGTTTGCAAAAATATGGAGTTATGAATTTTCTTAAAAGTAATGCATATAATAGATAGAATAAAGGAGCCTGATACGAGGACTCCTTGGTTGTGCAGGAAACTTCCCTAAGTGCGGACGCGATAGGTGCGGACGCGACAGGTGCGTACATGTCGGGAACGGAGCTTTTTCAATTACCACCCGCTATATGCTTTTGTGAATATGTACGTATAAACATCGACTATGCATTGTTTTATGCGTCCTCTAGTTGATACGCGTCGATGCCTCCTTAGCGTGATGTACATGCCTATATATGATCGTTGCTTAGTGTAGTTTCCAAGGGAAAGGCTGATGTTTGAGTAGAATATTCGCTGAGATGTCGCGAGTTATAGTTAACTTGGAGACCTGTTGCGATGCAAATGATATATACGCGACCATTACTTGGCTTAGATGCCTAAGTAGAATGTCCATAGATAAAGAATTCCAGAGAGTGTTGTATACAGCTCCACCTAGTGTTGTTCTCCAGATAAGGTGTGTCATTGAGAAATCTCTGGATGTACATATAACCTGTCTCAAATTAGTCGCAATACTTTGAGATATATATTTGTTAGGGAATAGAATGGAGTTATAAGTCTCCTCATATGGCTCTATCGCCTACAATGTCAATATGACTGGATCAGACTATTCGCGACTAGTCTGTTCTGTTCCGTTCAGTTTTGATTTTGTTTTGACTAAATCAGGCTACCCTGAGTAGATATCCTACTCGAGTGGTCTGATTTATTCATAATAGTATTTTTGTGGAGTTTTTACCTCATACCTGAGTTTACCTTTGGCAGTAACGCGTGTTACCTGGACCTTGTTCAAGTAGAAGAGATCGTCCTTTGAGGGCGATGCTTGGTGTTTCCCTCTTGGGACCAATCCGTATAGGATGTTGAAGTTGTATTCCTCGTTGGTTCATTTTCTTAGAGGAGCGGTACTGCGTGTTCTTGCAATGATTTGCTTTTTCACTTCGGTGGAATGCCAAGCACTTGTCAGCTTGGTGCCCCTCAAGTCGCTTGGTAGTCGCATCGTTGTTTCTTGATATAGTATAATGATTGTATCATGTATGAGGGATGTTGTGTTCTGTATGCGGGGGTTCAGCAAGATGCCCTCGCTCTTGCGTCGAGTGTTGATCATGTCTCTTAGAGACTGTCATACAGCAGTGCCCTTACTTGGGGAAGACTTGTAAATTCGCTCTTCTATCTTCTTGTATTTTGATGCAAGTTTGTTTGTTGCTAGGAGTGGGTAAGAGTAATTTTTCCCTCTCTGACGTGCGTTGCGCGCTGTTGAATATAGTGTGTACGCTTTGCGTTGTATGCTTCATGTGTTTACTTTCAAGGGGCCTGAGTTTACTTGATGTGTTTCTTTATACACTTGTGACTCTTCACGAAGTTGTGTTTGTGTGACGATTGTGCACATGGTTGAGAGATGTTAAACTGGTGGAATCCTCCTCTTCCCCTTTGTTGTGGCCGAAGATGATGTTTTGCTGTCAGCGTACGTTTTGAGTGGTACGACCCTTCTTGTGTGCTTGACAAGGGTAAACTTGCTGGATTTTGGAAATAATTCTCTAACTACTCTCACGTGATGAGTTTGGCACAGGCGTGCGTATAACATAGGAGTCCCTCCTGAATTCCTATCTTCCGCAATGGTGGTAGCGTTGTCACATGGGTGATGCCCCGCCTTGTTTATTACTGTAGCGCGATTTTTAGTCTTGTGCGCATAGAACGCTTGAGGCTCCATTGCATGGGTGTAGTTGGTGCATGCCCTCGTTGGGGATTATCGGGAAAATCAGGGATTTGTGCGGATGCATCGGGAGCAGAAGCGTCGGGTGCAGACCTGTCAGGAGCGGGCACGTCAGGTGCGGACATGTTGGGTGCGGTGTTGTGCTACAATTTCCTTCTCACGGTATTGAGGCTATCTTTGATTATCGAGTGTTGGAACATCCTTTGTAGGAAGTGTTGCATTTTAGTTTCCTATCTGCGCATCGTCGGAGGTCGAACTCTCGTGTACCCATGACTTGGGTTTGTTGTAAGGATGCGGATGCGCGTGCTTGCTAGGTATTGATTAGGGTACACCGCAAGTTGGGGCTACGTGCGCTTTGGAAGTGTACGCACCCTTGAAATGTGCGCACTTTGGAAATGCGCGTCTCTTGTCGAGTAGTGTCGCGTGAGACTTCCCTTGCCGGCGCGGCCTGTCCGTAGACTGGCGGCGGAAGTGGCGATTTGGCGGAGGTGGTGGAGCATATCCTTGATTTTCTGAATGCTAAACACTCTTCAAGTGCAGCTATCATGGCGGGTGTGACTGGTGGCGGTGAGTTTGCACCTCCTTCTTGTTGCTGAACTCCTTCAGTTGGCATCCCGTAAGGGAACTCTTCATTGATGTGTGCCCTAAGCTCGAATTCGGGAGGGGGTGTTACGTGTGCTGCGTTCTGGATTTCCGGACCGTGCTGTGTGGCAGGCACGCTTCTGGTTGGCACGGAGGAAGCAGTGGATGTGGCTTCGGGGATGTACGAAGGTTCAGGCTGACTTCTCGTCAGCTTCTTGCTTGTGGTTACTGCTTTCTTTGGGCGGCAAGGACCTCTCTTCTTCTCCTGCGGGTTGACATCATCCGGAGGAGGTTGACTGCTTGCCATAGCTCATGGTGCGATATAGCTTTTTGTTCGAATCTCGCGGACGGCGCCAAGTGTTGCGTCCAAATCCAACCGGGGGGTCGGACTCTTCGGCACTTCGGGTTATGTTCGAGTCGGGTCGTCGGACGATGACTGCGGGTTGTCGGGAGGCGATTGCAGGCTGTCAGCTGACGATAGTGGGTTGTTGGAAATGCGCGCCTTTGCCGGCTTCACGTACTCATTCCCTGCACGAAGGGCAATAACCAGCACGGATAGGGGAGTGGTGCCGGTTGAGCCCTCTCCGATGCTTAAATAAGAGTCTAGAGAGAGAAAGTTTCTAGAGAGAGGTCAGAGCTCCAAAGCCAATTTCTTGAGAATATGAGTTGAAATGGGTGGCCAAGGTCCCCTATTTATAGGCAACCTTAGAACCGAACCCGGTTTTTGTGCGGTTCGACACCGGTCTTAAAGGAAGATAGGAACCGTCGTCTGGTTTGAGTAAGTTTGGCTTTGGGAGACTCCTTGCTCGGTGTACGTAAGAAGGGTAGCGCGCGGTACCTAGACACCAGTCTGAACCCCATCGGACTTAGGCAATTTGACGGGGTTCGGATTGCCTGTGGACAATTCGAGCCGTCCGGATTGCCCTGGCAATCCGGACGTTCCGGACGCGCATGCCGCGCTTCTGGACCGTTTTGAACCTCGGGTGACGCGTTTGGATCCGTTATGTGATTCTCGACGTGTTTACGAAGTCCGGAATGTAAATACGAACCCGAATTGGGCAGATATCCATCATGTACTAACATAACAGCGAAATCAAATAAAGCTGAGCAAGAAACTGAAATACAAGTGATAATAAATAAACTAGAATATCCGATCGGCTTAACGGTGAAGATGACCCCATACAAATGATAGTAGTTTGGAGAGGAGGGATCCAACTGATACGACAATAAACGTAGTCCTTCGGAGGGTGAAAGAACCTCATTCGAAGCACACATAGCTAACATAGGACCTGCACATCAAGCTATACCAAACCGAACCTACAAAAACAAAGCTAACTTTGTAAAACTTTGATTACTGATTAAAAAAAAAAAAAAGGAATTCTCGACTACATCTTTTTTTGCCAAAATTCTAGATTACATATGATATAAATAATTTTACATGGAAAAGTATATGACATATGTGGGCTTCACATAAAATAGCATATTTGAAAACAAAAGTTCGGTCAGTAAAATGTCTATTTACTAAGAGTTCTTCAATCAGCAAACTATAATTATACTCTAGAAGTTTTGCTATAGTATATAGATCGTCCAATGTTGAGCTGATAAATTATTATAGGTGTCAACTGTCAAGGGATGTGTATTGACACTTGTATGTAAATAAACCGATTATTTAATATATTTATCTTAGTCTAGGTAAGAACTTCAGGTAAATGCAGAAATAATAAAAGTGACAGTCACATACATAAGCAAAAACAAAACAAAAAACGATCATATAAAAAAAAGGAGATAGAAAAAATCATACTTAATTATTTATTATTGCGGGGATTAAACTTTAAATATGCAAACACAAAAAAAATGAAAAATAAAATAAAAATTATACTTTAATACTTGTTAGACCCAAATTTAAAAGAACTCGACCAGCAAGTCGGAGCCTTCAAAAGTCAAGATCGAAAGTCAACAACTAATAAAGTTGAAAACAAGGGGACGAAGATGAAAGATCGGCGACTCTGTTATAAAGGTCGACACCACTCAAATCAATAACCACGAAAGAGAGAGTTTGACACCCTTCGTTAAACGCCCATTCTTTTAAGGAATGGTGGGCGGCGACCTGCTCTTCACCACCATCCAGACAAAACCCTTCATCCTAATGAACGGTGATATGGCGACCTACTTGTCACCACCTCCAGATGAAACCTTCCTCCTAAGGAACGGAGCGGTGGCGACCTACTTGTCACCACCTACAGACGCAACCTTTCCTCCTAAGGAAAGGTGAGATGGTGACCTACTTGTCACCATCTCCATACGAAACCCTTCCTCCTAATGAATGGTGAGCTGGCGACTTACTTGTCACTTTCATCCGTCATAAGAGGAACCCTCTCACAAGGGTCAAACCGCCATTCAAAGTTGGTAAAGTTTAACCTATAAATACCCAAGTATTTTCCATACATTATTATTATTACTGATTTAAGCTTCGGACTGGAATCATGGGAAAATCCCCACCCCTTTTCAGGTCCTCACCAGAATCAAAAGCCCATTAAAGGAAACTAAGTACCCCCAACGGTCACGGAAGATACCTAAGAGGAAATAAATACGAGATCCTAGAAGTTCGTTCCCGAAGCAAGCCAGACAAGTCTTCATCCAACATTTGGCACTGTCTGTAGGAAGGTGATCAAGAAGTCATGGCCCCATTGAAACATAAGCCCAGAGGAGTCTCTGTGGTGGTCGAAGAAACAACGATGCCTCATTTAGACTCCTCAACATCGCAACCAATGGGTGAAGAAAGTGAGAGAGGAGCTGCCCCCGCAGGGAAATTGGGTAGTTAATAAAGAGCAAAACTCACAACTCCTTCCACCATTGGTTCCAGAGGAGGTAAGACCTATCCCATTAGTAACCACACCTCTAGTACCAGAATAAACAAGGCCAGCGCCAGTAGCTGTTCTACCAGAAGTATTGGCAGCTTTTACCACCTTCTGGAACCAGGCACAAACAGGGGCGATCCCGCCGCCTCAGAATATAATGGAAATTCCTCCCTCGAAAGGTAAAGACTCGAGCATAAAGACTACAAGAACTACGCATCCAGCCCCTGTCGTTGCTAAGAGGTAATCGAATGGATAAAAACTTTGAATGATGTGTACTGACATTTCTATGTAAATAAACCGAGAATTGAATATATTTATATTAGTCTGGGTAAAAAATTCAGTTTAAAACCCTATATATGCCCCCAAATTGTAGCTTTGCAAGAATATATATATACTAGATGGTTGATTCGCGCTTTTCGCGATAACTACATAGTAAATTTAATTTAATCGTAAATCATTTTTTTATTTTATATATTCAACTTATTTTTTATAATTCGTAATATAAAAATGGTTTAAATTATGAGTATTTATTAAATAAATACAGACCATACTTACTTTTTTTACAATTTGTTTTTATAAAATAAATGTATAATATATTGGTAAAAATTATTATTTGTTAATTAATAATAATTTATTAATAAATATTAATTATTTATAATTTAGAAAACATCGAAAAACTATAAATCTATTAATATATTTGATTGATAATTAGTATGAGATGGTAAAAGAACAGTGTATACATTTACTACCATATGAGTTCTTCAACTTAAATTTTATGATATTTCTTTATATTGTATTTATTACGAATATTAAATTGAATATACGTATTTTAATAAGAACTAAATAACTATTACGTATATTATGGTGAAGTAATTTTATAAAATAAATATGTTTTACTATCATTTAAAAGTAAATTATAATTATTAGTAGGTAATCTACTCACGCTTTTCGTTGAGTATAAACATTTTATTTATTTTTATTATACAAAATTTATATATTTTTTGAATTTAAATATCATATCTATTAATAATTATAGAATAAATAAATTAGAGAAAATATAATTAAATGACTTATTTTTATTAATATTTTCTATCATTTTTCTAATTATATGATTAGTTTAAAATTTATAATATTGTTAAATCTCTATTTATAAAGTTATTTTTTGTTTTTAATAGGTTTACAACTAAATAAAATATAGGAAACTATTATGATAAAAATGAGTATGACAAAAATAAATATAAATAAAATATTTATTTTATTGTTTTAGAGTATTATTATTATTAATAATTATAAGTAACGTATAAAAAAACCGTAACATCTTTCGAGATTGCATGTGGAAGTTTTGAATAATTTTAAAGTGTCCACATATAAAAAAAGTGATGTCATCACATAAACAAGTGTTACATACAACCTAGTTGGACCAATAGAATTGAGTAAAAAAAATAATTTTACTTTATTCCCAACATTATATGCCTCCTAATCAAATATATTACCTATATATTCTATAAAACTGAAAAAACAAAAGAAATATTAATAATTTAAATGTTATAGAAAAAATAATACAATTTTTTTATTATTGATACATAGTAAATGATATACTTCAGACATGGTTATACAAAATTACATTATAGTAACATGTAGATATATTAATTATTATAATAAAAAATATGTAATATACTGAAAGTATAATCATTAGATTATTTTAATAAAAATGTTAATATAAAATTAACAAAGATCCACGTACTAATTTTTCACAATATATATTTTAGTATTCCATAAAAATTAATATATAAAAAGAAATTATATACTTGGAATGTGGTTATACAAAATTACATTATAGTGACATGTATATATATTAATTATTTTAATAAAAAATATGTAATATATTAAAAATATAATCATTAGAAAAATGTTAATATAAAATGAACAAAGATCCACAAATTAATTGTCCCCAATATGTATTTAGTATTCCATTAAAATTAATCTATAAAAAAAACTAATGGGTTAAGAAAATCATAAAATTACTATCATGTAATTTATGCATGTGAAATAAAGAGTAGCAATGTTGCATAATTTGTGTAACTTTTATAATATTTTTTTAGAGTGAGTGAGGATCATTATAGCAATTAGAACTAAGACATGTGGCGCCACATATAATTCATTATTGTATGTCATGATATGAACCGATTGTAAATGATTAATTTGACATTAACCAAGATAAAAGGAGTTAAAAAGCTTATTTGATTAAAATTAAGTGGTCAAAATTCAAATGATTTTTAATTATTACTTTAATTTGATTACAATTATATCCATTAGTTTTTTTTTTTTTTTTTTTGCCAATAATTAGTTTTTTCTAGCCATTGCATTTATGCAACAATATCATATCAATATAGGAGCTTCCCAAGTTGATGTTAATTAATTAAGTAGGACACGTGCTTAAAAAGGCCAACTAAATTAAGCTAGCTGTGGCTGAATATGAATAGAAGTGCACACATGTTGGATTAATATCGAGCACGCGTAACTCATGCACTTTGAAAAGGGCATGCAAAGGAGAAGGAGGGTGCGACTCACTATCTCATTCATTCGTACGTCAACATGAACAAACCCTACCTGCCCCACTTTTACATACTTATCTCCACCGTAGACTATTTGCTTCAGTTTTTGCGTCGGCTAGTATTAGTTTTCTTGACAAATATCTATCTAATTATTTATGATGATAAAAAAAAAATTATGACATTATTATTTTTGTTAATTTTTTTTAGAAATATACAACATCAATAAGAATTTAATTATTTATTTAAAGACAAAAAGTAATTAAGTTTACAAAAAATGTATTCTGAATAAATAGGTTGAAAGCTTGAATTTTAATTTTGTTAATAAAATAGACTCCAGCCCGCGTTACGCGCCGATCAAAATGTTACAATGATGTCGTAAAGAATGATATTTGCTGTTGGGATCAAAATGACGTGGCCTTGAACTTCGGGAAATGGACTTCCAAGTATCGCCTCGGACTTAACTCTCTCGAATGCTAAGTTTTCCTCTAAGAGGTTGTGTGGGGCGAGAACCTGAAAAAGGGGTGGGGATGACCCCTGATTCCACTCTGAAGCTTAAGTCAGTAATGGATTTGAGAGTAATAATATATGAACGTATTTAGAACTGACTGAACGTATTTAAGTAAAATAGAAATAGTTCCTATTTATAGGGATAAGTTACTGACTTTATATGGCGGTTATACTCCTTGGGGGGTTTCTCTTCAAAGTCTGTCAAACAGGTGACAAGCATGTCGCCACCTCATCTTTACTTCTAGAGGAAGGTTTCCCCTGATGACGGTTGAAGCAGGTCGCCACCTGTGTTTACTTCCGGAGGAAGGTTTCCTTTGGTGATAGTGACAAGCAGGTCGCCACCTGTCTTTACCTTCGAAGGAAGGTATCTTTCGATGATAGTGACCAGCAGGTCGCCACCTGTCTTTACCTTCGAAGGAAGGTTTCTTCTGATAGTGATTAGCAGGTCCCCACCTGTCTTTACCTTCGAAGGAAGGTTTCTTCTGATGGCATGAGGTCGTACTTTGGAAGTCGACTTTTTCATAAGTTGTCGTCGACATTTCATCCCTATCTCGTTAAGACGAGTTAGAAAGTTCGACGACTTTTCTTTCCCTGTCCTTTGTACATACTCGACTTTTGTGCTTAATGGCGAGTTTAATTAATCACAACCCAACACTTGCCCCCGAGACTTAAGTCATCAACTTTATTTATAAAGGGGAAGCCTTGAGTCGAGTATTACCTCAAATCTTTGGCGAGAATACTTTGCTAGCCGATAGAACTCTTGGACTCACAGAAGTTGAAGAGACTTTGGCTCAGTAATTCTGACCGTTGAGAGCTCCTTGGGAAGCTGGAGAGTCACCTAGTTAGTTTATTGACAGGTGCAGGGCAACAGTCTTGTTGTCAATGAAGGCACCAATGGATGGCTGACCTCGGGAAGACTTTGCTGGGAAGTTATCTAACTGACTCAGCTCTTCAGTATAAAGAGGGCTTCCGCTTTTTTTTTTTTTTTTTTTTTTTTATCTCTGCTCTTGTTTCTTCTCTCATCCCGGCGAACAAATACAGCGTTTTTTTTTCCTAAATCCCAATTCTCCTCGACCGTGTACTCTTGAAGAGAGGATTTTAGTTGGAGTCGCCACCGCCGGCCCTTCTGATCCTGAAAAAGAAGCTTCTTTTCTCCAGTCTCTCTCTAAAACTCCCATGGCTGGTCAAATTCTCTCAGGTAGTTCTCAAGGATTCATCCCTTCCTATGCTTCTCCCAAAAAGAACAAATTAACTTTTCATGGCTTCATAAAAGCCATGACTTTAGGCAATCTGAGCGACGCCGAGAACCCTCAATACGCCGGTCCCGTCGAGGAAAAATATCGACCTAGAGAGGGAGAGGTCCCGGTGTATCTAGGTCAGCTCGAGGCGGTACTCCGATTTCCTTTCTGTGATGATTTGAAAGAGCTCTGCGAACATTATCGCATTCATCCTTGCCAACTGACGGAGAATGCTATCCGTTTCTGGGTGGGTTTTCGTTGCTTGTGCGACGTCTACCAATGGACGTGTTCTTTACGAATTTTTCGGTGCTTTTACCAACTGCGAAAGAGTCGGGAGCTCGTTTGTAGCTTCAATAGCCGATGGCCTACTGATGGCGAGTATTCTTGGGAGTCGGCCACAGAGTTGGTGATCGATCTCAGGTCTTATAACGCCAACTGGAAGAATTACTACTTCTTCTGTCGAGAAGGCGTCTCATGGCCTTTAATTCCCTCACTTGGCTCTGATTCTGCCCCGACTCTACGGGGGTTGACTCCGGAGGAGCTTATCACTATTGGTGAAATTCACGCCATATTTACCTCTCCCGACTTTGTTCCCTGGAAGTCTGTGGTTGACACCACAGAGGAGGCCCTCATCAGAGCCTCGATCCGTCTACGACTTGAGGATCCTCCTCTAAATTGGGTAATTTCTCCTTTCATTTATAGTCGCTTTTTGAATCTTCTTTCTGCTTTCTGTAGGTCTTTTAAGCATCTTTTTGATGCTCAGGTAGCGACAGGAGTGCCTCTTGCCGAGGATCCGGTAGCAACGGTAGCGGAGATCGCCCTTGAACCCATTGACTTCCACGAGGCTCAGCCTGTTTTGGAGGGGTCTTCTCTTGATACCGTTGTTGATTCTGCTGAGGTAGGGGAGGCAGCTGAAGCTGCCGAGGAAATAATGACCCCTCGAGGAAGGGTTAAGAGACCTACCAAGAAGGGAGACGCCAAATCTTCCAAGAAGGCGAGGGTCACCGTCGCCACCCCCATCTCTGAATTCCAGGAGACTGTTCCTACAGTCACTCCTATTCGTACTAGCCCTTCTTCCTCCAAAGGTATAGAACCTCATTCTTCGTCGATCTTTTTCTTTTAAGGCTTATAAAATCTCTTTAACATTTTTCTTTTGCAGGAGATGATCCAAAAGGCAAGGCTCCTATGAAGCCTTCTTCTTCGCAAGCCATGACAGGTTTGAGGTTTGAGGGTCCTCCTTTTGCTTGGAGTATGCTCCATTCTGCCCCCGACTCTTCAAGGGGGGATGTCGACTGGGATCCACTCGCCTCTTTGAAGGGGTATCAACTGAAGGAGGGCCACTCCATTGCCAATAAAGAGTTGGCTCTCCACCTGGTAAACGGCTCCGTCCCCCCTCAAGATCGCCCCCGCCTGCCAATTGATTATGCGGAGGAGGCTACTCGACAATTCTTGCATCGGCAAGCTAAGGTAAGGGTTTTCGACGTTGGAGGTGGGGCAACATCTTCGAAGAAAGGTTGCTCGTTTTGAATTGGAGCTCACTCTGACTGCCACCTTGACGAGTACGACCGAAGAGCTCTCCTCTTGCAGAGATGCCTTGAGGGTTTTTATGACTCTTTCGGCGGTTTTCAGGGAGGCTTACCGGGATTCGACTGCTTTTCTGAAGATTTTTCGAACCAAGGTGGTTTCTTGTCAAGAGGAGATCGCCATGCTGAAGGTGGAGGTGGAGAAGCACAAGAGATCTGATTCTGAGGTTATTGCTAGCTATAAAGCTAGTGAGGCGTACCAGAATGATGCTGCCATGACTTGCGGGCAGATGCTTCTCTCGACCTTTGCCTCAGTGGTGAAGGATATTAGGGTTATGCACCCTAATTTCGACTTCTCGAAGGTGGAGGCTCTTCGAGGGTATTTGGTGGAGGAGGCTAGGGCTAGGGAGAGGAGGAGGAAGCTTGTATAGATGTTTTAATTTCCTTCCCGATTTAATGTAAACTCTTGTTTGTTTAATGAAGGGAGGTTTTATCCATCTTTGACGATCTTTGCTTACTCGTTCCTTTATTACCCTTCTGCACTTTCCACTAAACTTTAAAGCACTATTAGATCTTTTTTAGAAAGTCTAATCATTCCCAATAAACGTACCAAAGATTGTTGCTCATTGAACATGCTCGACTTTTAGAATAGATATCGAAATTCTACACAATCGAACTTTAAGAAGGGTAAAATTTCCCAAGTATCTAACCTGTCTTCCGAGTCGTCGACCTTTCTGAGTGATTTGGCTGATATCAGATTTTGGATGGTCGATTCGTGACTTTGGGAAGATCAGTCTTTAAGAGCTTTCAAGTAATCGATCCGTCTGAGATTTAGCGGATATCAGGCGTTCGAGTTTTTCTGTACTGCAAGTAGTCAATCCGTTTGAGTGATTTGACTGATATCAGATGTTTTGATTATCGATTCTTGAGTTCTTCTACACTACAAGTAGTCGATCCATCTGAGTGATTTGACTGATATCAAATGTTTTGATGATCGACTTTTGGGTTCTTCTGCACTGCAAGTAGTCGATCCATCTGAGTGATTTGACTGATATCAGATGTTTTGATGATCGACTCTTGAGTTCTTCTGCACTGCAAGTAGTCTATCCGTCTGAGTGATTTAGTGGATATCAGACGTTTTGATGATCGACTATTGAGTTCTTCTACACTGCAAGTAGTCGATCCATCTGAGTGATTTGACTGATATCAGATGTTTTGATGATCGACTCTTGAGTTCTTCTGCACTGCAAGTAGTCGATCCATCTGAGTGATTTGACTGATATCAGATGTTTTGATGATCGACTCTTGAGTTCTTCTGCACTGCAAGTAGTCGATCCGTCTGAGTGATTTAGTGGATATCAGGCGTTTTGATGATCGACTCTTGAGTTCTTCGTAATATTTTGACGCCGCATCGACTAATCTGAGTGATTTGGATGATATCAGATTGTTGTTAGTCAGTTTTTTCTTGAGTGCTGGTCGCCTAGAAAGAAAATCTCGGATATCTTGAAGAAGGGAGGGCATTTAAAAAAGGCTCGCATTCATTTATCCGTCCTGAATCTTACAAAGAAAGAGCATCATAGAACAAACATTAGCCTTAAAAATAAGCGAAATTATTTTCTTAATAGGGCACCGTTTCTATGACTTCTCTCTGGTTCCGGCGTCTCATCGTACTGACGTAACATCGTCGAGATGCAGTTTGATCGCCTCTCACCTCCCCTATCCCGTGCGGTGTCGGGAATTTCATTACTTGATGAGCTGTTGAGGGGATTATTCAGTGAGGATTAAGAGTCATTCTTCCAATAATGGCATTGTATGCTGAGGTGGCATCGACGACTATGAAGAGCACATCTACGGTTAGAGTCGTCTTCCCTTTTCCCAGAACCATTAGGAGTTTGATAGCACCCATTGGATAGGTGGTCCTTCCGGCAAATTCTATGAGAGGAAAGTCGACCTTCAGGAGATCCCTCTGTGTTAATCCCAGACTTTGGAAAGCTTCATAAAAAAGTATATCAGTCGAGCTTCCACTGTCGATTAAAATTCTCTTGACCTCGTAATCGGCCAAAGTGGCAATGATGACCATAGCGTCGTCATGCGGTTGGGTGACCATTATAAGGTCGTCGGTGGTGAAACTTATAACCACTGGGTCGACTTCTTCTGGTGCCTTCCTTTTATCTCTGCCTTGTGAGATCTGGGTGACATAAGCTTCTCGAGCAGTGCTGGTTTCCCCTCCTGAGGCGAATCCTCCTGCAATGACGTTGATTGTCCCTCTTGGGGGTGGGTTGTTATAAGGGGGAGATCGAGAATTTCTTCTGGGGCTTCGACTTCGTTTTAGAGCCTTGGAAGGTTTGTCGATGAACTTGAGTAATTTGCCCCTTCAGATTAAAGCCTCGATGTCATGTTTCAAGGCGACACATTCGTTAGTGTCGTGTCCCTGAACTCGATGATATCGACAATAATCGTTCATCTGAGATTCTATCGGTCCCTTTTTAACCAGGGGAGGATCATCCAGCTTAATTTTTTCCATTTCCTGGAGCACGACTGATATATTGTGTGTGAGAGGAGTAAACTTTCCTGGATAGGGGTTAGGATTTTTCATTCCGGGACGGTTTCCGGGTCGGAAGTTTCCCTCTCTTCTTTCTTCTCTCCTAGGTGGTTGAGAAGCGGAGCTTTCTTCGGCTTTAGTGGGCATGACCGGGCGCTTGATTTCTCGAGGCGACTTCTCGTGTGATCTTTCCATATCTATGTATTTCTTCACCTTCGTGGCGAGGGCATCGATCTTCCTCACCGGCTTCATCACCATGTTGTCCTTCAGAGCTTGGCTCTGTGTCCTAAGACCTATCCAGAAGGTCCGGATCAACTCGCCATCCGTGGCGTCTTCATTTAACTGTTGGAGTATCATATGAAACCTAGTGTAATAATTGGCCAAGGTTTCATCAGAACCTTGTTCAATTTTATCTAGGAAATCCATACTCTTCAGGCGTTGTCTCTGGCCTATATGGCCTTCGATGAATTTAGCCTTCAGTTCTTCCCATGAATCGATCGAGTTGTCGGGGAGGCCATAGAACCAAGTAGACGCCTCTTCTTTCAACGTAGTTGGGAAGAGGGCCGCATAGTGATCCGGGGTTGCCCCTCTCCCCAGGAGGGAAGAGTTATGGGCGTTGATGTGGCGAAAAGGATCTCCTTCTCCTGTGTAGTCGTCAATGTTCCTCACAAAGACTTGCGGAGGGACTTGAGTGTTGAACAACCTTTTAGAGAAAGGATGGGAGGTATGATCGCGAACAATCAACAAATCGTTCGTCCCCCTTCTCTTTTTCTCTAAAAATTCTTCCACCTGTCCCATAGTGAATAAGACAGGCTCTTTGCTTGCCAATTCTCTTTCAGGAGCCTTAGGAATTTCTTTCTCCAGGATCTTCACGCTGGACGCCACCTGTTCCTTTTTGGAAGTTTCTTGAGCGGGTGCCTTTTCGGGGATGGTGCCCGCCTGGGCTTGATTCCAAAGGGTTATGAAGGCCGCCAATACTTCTTGGGGGACAGTCAGGGGGACTGTCCTTACTTCTTCTGGATTTGGTAATGACTTGGAATGACTGAGATTTCCATCATTACCTCCGCCATTAGCTTGTGGAATGGGCGGATATTCTCTGGTGATTGGCCTCGAGGTGGTAGGATCCACTGGGGGATTATTTCCTTCTACCGGGAGGTTGGACATCTTGTTGCTCCCTAGAGGTCACGACTTTTTGATCGGATTTCCCACAGACGGCGCCAAATGTTGGGATCAAAATGACGTGGCCTTGAACTTCGGGAAATGGACTTCCAAGTATCGCATCGAACTTAACTCTCTCGAATGCTAAGTTTTCCTCTAAGAGGTTGTGTGGGGCGAGAACCTGAAAAATGGTGGGGATGGCCCCTGATTCCACTCCGAAGCTAAGTCAGTAATGGATTTGAGAGTAATAATATATGAACGTATTTAGAACTGACTGAACGTATTTAAGTAAAATAGAAAGAGTCCCTATTTATAGGGATAAGTTACCGACTTTATATGGCGGTTACCCTCATTGGGGGGTTTCTCTTCAGAGTCGGTCAAGCAGGTGACAAGCAGGTCGCCACCCCATCTTTACTTCTAGAGGAAGGTTTCTCCTAATGACGGTTGAAGCAGGTCGCCACCTGTGTTTACTTGAGGAAGGTTTCCTCTGGTGATAGTGACAAGTAGGTCGCCACCTGTATTTACCTTCGAAGGAAGGTTTCTTCTGATGATAGTGACCAGCAGGTCGCCACCTGTCTTTACCTTCGAAGGAAGGTTTCTTCTGATAGTGATTAGTAGGTCGCCACCTGTCTTTACCTTCGAAGGAATGTTTCTTATGATGGCGGGCGGTCGTACTTTGGAAGTCGACTTTTTCATAAGTTGTCGTCGACCTTTCATCCCTATCTCGTTAAGACGAGTTAGAAAGGTCGACTACTCTTCTTTCCCTGTCATTTTTACATACTCGACTTTTGTGCTTAATGGCGAGTTTAATTAATCATAACCCAACATTTGCCATGATTAAAAAATTTCGAATGATGATACAAGACTGTGATCGACCCGACCTCAATGATAATACAATATTAGAACTTAATAAAAATGAATTGATTTTTTTGGTAAATTCTGAATAAAATATTCCTCATTGAAAACTTGGATTTTCATTTTTTAATAAAATATAAATCAGAACTAATTTTCCAGTAACAAATTGCCAGTAACAAATTTTCCGGTCTATATTTTCGAAGCATGTGACTGCGGGAAGCTGCTGTCTACATCCACTGCAAATTTTTGTAAAAACACTTGATGGAAAGATCATATAAGCACATACAAGTAGGGTCTGGAGGATGAGAAGGCGGAGAGGAGGGGTTGTGGAGTGTGGAGGCGGATGGAAGTGGCTGTGGAGAGTGTCTTGATGGTAAATTGGGCTGGGCTTTTTTATTTATGGTTTTAATTAGTGCTCTGCAGATGTCGAACCGGTGGACCGGTGAACTGGACGGCTCGCTTTAAATCGGTCGTTTCTCACAAAATCAGACAGTTAGATCGGGTTCGCTCCTGAATTTTATACGAACCGTTCTTGATCGGACCCGATCCGACCGCAGGTTCGGTCAGGTTATGATAAACTACATACAAGTTGAATAATTGTGTGATATTATTTACATTTTTTACTATTAATTTATTAGTAATCAAATGAGACATTATTATTACCATTAAAAAAACAGGCAAATTGTCAAAATTAGTTATATTGAAATGTTAAAAACGGCTTACTTAATTGGATCCACCGGAAGCATGTGAAAACTGCTTCTTCCTTCAAGGGCAATTTTTTTATAGTCGTTGACACTACAAGAAAAGCCAGGTTTGCCAACAGGCCAAATCGGCCGGAAACCTAACGGAGATGGTCTGTGACGTCCATTTTCCGTCGGATATGACATCTCTTTAAAACGAGATCCGGAACGCGACCGAAAAAGATCATGACAAGCAAAATCGGCCGGGAAACATTGCCTACGGGATATATCCGTCGGGAAGAGGACGGTACATTAAATCTGTTGTTAAATTTTCCGACCGCTGTCCTGCCGATGTAAGGGTGGCCACAGAAGTCTGGGAGGCTGCGCTGCCGCCCTCTCGACTCCAAATGGCCGGTGCTAAAGCTGTCATAGGGAGCTGCAACCTGGTGTTACTAATATTCGTGTTTAGCAGCTGATTTTTTGTTTCCAATGAAAGTCTTCAGAATACCATTAGGTAAACGTTAACTACGCACATTTAATCACCCATTCTTTTAGTATTGAAACCTTCCATTGCATTTGCATAAGCTCATTGCAGTATGTCGTCTTCAATTGTTCGGACTTCGACCTGAAATACTACTACGTGAGACATTTACGAATATTACTTGTCGACATTTAGAAATCATGCACCTGATACCAAAGGTATTATGGCGAGTCGGTGTTAGGTGAATTCAAATTATGTTGTTCAGCACCACCGTATGTGATTCCAATGTTAGGCTTTTCTCTTGATTAGTTCAGATCAAATAGACGGTTTATGATGGATATTCGCCCAATTCGGGTTCGTATTTATATTCTGAACTTCGTAAACACGTCAAAATCACATAAACGGTTTGAAAACACGTCCCCGAGGTTCAAAACGGTCCGGACGCGCGACACACGTGCCCGGACCGGACATCCGGATTGCTGGCAATCCGGAGAGGTCCGGATTGCTCAGGACGACCCGGAGTACGTCGGGATCGCCCGAACCCGACGTAACCCGAGTCGTCATTCACGACGCACGTGTTCCCTTTGTGCCATCACACTAAGTTAGAGTTTCCAATAGCCAACATTGATCAAACCAGACGACGGTTCACATTTTCTCTAAAACCGTCGTCAAACCGCTCAAAAACCGGGATCGGTTCTAAGGTTGCCTATAAATAGGGGACCTAGGCCATTCATTTGAGACAATTTCACTTGAGATTTTTTTAGGAGCTCTGACTTATCTCTAGCTTTCTCTCTCTAGAAATCTCATTTTAGCATCGGAGAGGGCTCAACCGGCACCACCCCCCCCCCCACCTTCTTCGTGCTGGTTATCGCCCTTTGTGCAGGTCCAGACGACTCGATGTAAAGGAAAGAGCACGAGAAGGAAGGATCCAACACGACGATAACTCGGAGATTCGTCAAGGTCGTTGCATCCAGCGGTTCAGGACGAAACATTTGGCGTCGTCCGCGAGATTCGAACAAGAAGCTATATCGCACTACAAGCTATGACGAGCAAGATGGCAAACATACATGTGGTCGATGGAGGCTTTGGCGCAGGAGGCGAGTTGTCATATGCACGTGAAGTGTACGCCTCACAAATGGTGCAAAAGTCTGAAGAGAACCAACAAGAAGAGGTCGTCATGGAAGATGTCATTTGCTTTTCTGCTAAGGACAAGGAGCACATTGTGTACCCACATAACGACGCCCTAGTCATAACTATGACAATAGATGACATGGATGTCAAGCGCATATTGGTAGATGTCGGAAGCTCACCAAACATCATAACAAAGGCTATAATCCTGGCGCTGGGAAGGAAGAAGTGTATTCAAAACATGAACTCGTCGCTAGTGGGATTCATGGGAGATGCAAGCTTCCAGTCATTTTGGGATCGGGCGAGCAACAACTCCAGATAGACGTACCATTCGTGGTGGTGGACAAGCTAGACGCATACAATGGCATCCTTGGATATACAACCATGAATAAGTGGGGCATGATAGCGTCAACAGCACACCAGAAGATTAAATTCCCGACGATAACTGAAATAGGAGAAGTGAAGGGAAGCCAACAGCTATCAAAAGACTGCTACAACGTAGCAGTTCAGCGCAACCTCAAGATAGAAAACAGTGGAGTGCCCACCATTGACGAAGACCCAAGATATGATGGTGCTCGTCCAACACCAGTTGAAGAGTTACGCGAAGTCAAGATTGAAGAACCAGGCAGAATGGTTCGAAGAGGCGCGTCACTGTCTGAAGACGAAGTAATAGAGATCACGGCACTCAGTAGAATATAAGGAGTTGTTCGCATGGTCTCCAAGTGACATGCCTGGAATAAGTGCGGATGTCATCTCCCACAAGCTCAACATAAAACCTAGAACTCGTGCCATGACACAAAAACTGCGACCACTAGGAGGTGACAAGAAGTTGGCAATCCGAGAAGAAGTAGGAAAGCTACTTGACGCATGCTTTATTGAAGAATCACGGTATCAAACTTGCGTGGCGAACCCAGATTTAGTGCCTCAGCCTAATGGCAAGATGAGAATGTGCATCGACTATAGGGACCTCAACAACGCATGCCCTAAGGACTCCTATCCTCTTCCAAGAATTGACCAGCTAGTCGATGCCACTGCAGGTCACGAGTTGATGACTGTGATGGATGCATACTCTGGATACAACCAAATCCCGATGTTCAAAGATGACGCACCACACACAGCATTCTATGCAGACAGCGATATATACAACTACAAGGTGATGCCCTTTGGTCTAATCAACGCAGGTACAACGTACCGGCGCATGGTTAACATAATTTTTGGAGATATGATCGGGAAGACGATGGAAGCCTACGTTGACGACATGGTGGTAAAGTCGACGAAAAGACGTAATCATGATGACGACCTGCACACAAAATTTCAAAGAATGCGTGAATTCCAAGTCCGATTGAATCCAACAAAGTGCGCTTTCGGCGTGCAGTCGGGGAAAATATTGGGTTTTATGGTTAGCCAAAGAGGAATAGAGGCCAGCCCCGAGAAAGTAAAGGAAATAGAAGAAATGGAATCTCCTAAAAAACACAAGCAGGTTCAATAGATGAATGGTCGATTAGCTGCTTTAAATAGATTCCTTGCCAGGATTGGAGACATGGCGCTTCCTTTCTTCGAAGTACTACGTGCAAACAAGAAGTTCGAATGGACGCCTGTATGCGAAGAAGCCTTTCAACAATTAAAGCAACACTTGCGAACGCTTCCAGCACTAGCAAAACTGGTGCAAGGAGAGCCCCTTTACTTATACATATCAGCGAGCAACACTGCAGTCAGCTCAGTGCTTGTTAAGCAAAAAGGGACCACCCAGCTCCCAGTATACTATGTGAGCAAGATCCTGGCAAAGCACGAATTGAACTATGTGCCAATTGAGAAGTACTTGTACGCACTCATAGTGGCAGCAGGGAAGCTGAGGCCATACTTCCACGCACATGAGATAACAGTCCTGACGGACCAGCCCTTGAAGCATATCCTATCAAAGCCAAATATGTCGGGAAAGCTGACAAAGTGGTCAGTTGAACTAAACGAATTCCGTATTCACTTTGCTCCAAGAACAACAATCAAGGGTCAAGCGTTAGCTGATTTCATCGCAGAATTCACTGGGATAACTCCCAAGACTGGCGCACAAAAAGGAGCACAACAAAACAAAGAACCTGTGGAGGTGTGGGAAATGTACACTGACGAGTCCTCAAATGTAGCAGGATCAGGCGCGGGTTTCCTTCTAATACCACCTGACGGATCAGACCCATTGAAGTATGATTTAAACTTAACATTCAGAGCAATTAACAACGAAGCAGAATACGAGGCCTTGATAATAGGCCTGAGAATTGCAAAAGGTGTTTGTGTCAAGCATCTAAGAGTCAAGTGCGATTCACAACTTGTCGTCAACCAAGTGAAAGGTGATTACTTGGCCAAATCAGAAAACATGCAAAAGTATTTGGGACAAGCAAAAGACCTCGTCACAAGCTTCGAGTCCTTCGACATAACATCAGTCCCAAGAGAGGAAAATCAAGAAGCGGCCGCATTGAGAAAGTTCACACAAGGCAAGGAGCAAGGCAAAGAAACACATTTCGTAGAGAACAGGATACTGTCAGTAATTGACCAACTCGAAGTACTCAACATTGACTCAGAGACAACTTGGATGACCCAATCCATGCTTATCTCACAAGTGGCACACTCCCTGAAGACAAAACTTAGGCCGGAAAAATTCAAAGAGTCGTTGTCAACTATGCACTGATAGAAGGACAATTGTACAAGAAAGGTTATTCAACCCCATACTTAAAGTGCATTTCACATCCAGAATGCTGGAAAGTCCTTAATGAATTACACAACGGTGAAGCAGCTTGCCATGAGGGGGCAAGGTCCTTAATCCGTAAGGCTTTAAGCTTGGGTTACTATTGTCCAATAATAAAGACTCAAGCAACAAACATTGTCACAGAATGTGAAGCCTGTCAACAATATTCAAGGAACATAACAGCTCCCGCAGCAGAGTTAAGTCCAATCGCAAGTTCATGGCCTTTCGTGCAATGAGGCATTGACTTGGTAGGACCACTCCCAAAATCCAAAGGAAAAACCAAGTACATCGTGGTAGCTATCGACTACTTCTCCAAGTGGATTGAAGCTAAGGCATTGGCACAAACAACTGATGCACAAATAATGGATTTTATTCGAAATCACATTATTTCACGTTATGGTGTCCCAAAGGTGTTCATCAGCGACAACAGACCAAAATTCAAGAGTGCCAGATTAAAGACATTCTGTGGAAGACTTAACATAGGCCATCGTTTTGCATCAGTACGTCATGCGCAAACCAATGGCCAAGTTGAGTCAGCAAACAAGATCGTCCTAGACGGCTTAAAGAAGAGAGTCCACGCATTGAAGGGCGGATGGGCAGAAGAACTCAGCGACGTACTTTGGGCGGTGCGTACAACACCCAAAGAGTCAACAGGCGAAACACCATTCAGCATGGTGTATAGAACGGAAGCAGTAGCTCCCGTAGAAATAGCCATCACTTCATATCGAATAACGCACTTCGATCCTCAAGCAAACGAGGAGGAAATGCGCTTGGACCTTGACCTGGCAGAAGAAAGAATATGGAAATCAGAAGAGTTGCAAGCTATAATGCGTTTAATCACATCAAGATACTACAATAGGAAGGTCAAGTCAAGACAGTTCCATGTGAGCGAAATGGTGTGGAGAATGAACGAATTCTCACACCTGGATCAAATTAACAAGCTATCACCAAAATGGGAAGGCCCATATAAGATCGTCTCCACTCCTTATGTCAACGCGTATCGCCTTCAGGATGCGGATGGCAACATCTTTACAAATACATTTAGTGGTGGACACTTGAAAAAGTTCCATGGCTAAAGGAAAAGATCCTATGTCACAAAAGAGCTATCGTATCAAGCTTTTTTGTTTTACTTGTCATTTGCATTACTTGAAGGAGATTTAAAACTCCATATATATGTTGGCAACTTTGTAAGCACAACAACTATCTAATGAAATTAATCTACTCTTGTAGGTACATTACTACATTATGCATGCTACTTGGAATTACAACAAGTAGCAAACTACGCGCTTATTACTCGCATCAACAAAACAAGCTATTATGCTATCTACAAAGAATCGACTAAGTATAACGTCGACATATCTACCATCAAAACCAGCAATGAGTATATTAACACTCTCTATCTATAACGACGACTACTACAAATAGCATCTACAACATATTACATCTTGAGTTTAAAACCAAGATTTATCTACAAGTGACATGCTGCGACATCCTCCTTGTGAGGGCAACCCCCATGTTCACAACTAAAATGGCATGCTGCGAAATCCTCTAGTTAGAGGCAAATGTTCATGTTCATAGCCATTCCCTGAGTTCAAAACAGGATGCGGCAATATTCAAAGGGACTGATCACCCCATCATGGCGGACGTCCTCTTATTAGACGACAACCCCATGCTACTACTACAAGTATGCTTCCCCATCACGGAACGATACAAGTATGCTTCCCTATCGCGGGTCGATACATCATGGCGCGACATCCTCTCTTTAGAGGGCAACCCCATACAACTACTACAAGTATGCTTCCCCATCGCGGGTTGATACAAAGCTATCAGGAGCGCACCCTGTTTGAAAAACTCACCAACCCTACAAGTCGAGTCTTGTAAAACATTATCTTGCCCGTGAGCATATAACGGAATAAAACACACCAAATTCAGCAAGTAGTGTCTTGCCACAATGTCTGTAAACACTCGATTTTGACCCGGACGTAACGACGTTACACATGATACGTCAAATTCCGGACGCGTCAAGCCACAAAGTCTACAAAGATGCTCAAGGGCATATTAGGGAAATTATTATAAAATATATTTTAAAATATTACGAATTTATTTAATATTTTCGGAATTTTTAAAATATATATATAATAATTAGTTTTTTTATTTTAGAAAATTATCTGTAAGATATTTATCTCCAAATATTATTTTTTATTCAAAAAAAAAATAATCTGTAAAGATAAATATCCTTAGGAATATTCTCTAGAATAATTATCTGTTATAATTATTTATTTAAATTTTATCTGTAATCTATACTAGGTTTTTAGTATAAATAGGGGTCTAGGTTACATTGCAAACACACAGAAAACACATCAGAAAATAATAAGACTACTTTCCTTGGGATCCGTACGAAATTTGTCCTTTTTTGCTTTATTTCAAAAAAAAAAAAAAAAAAGAACAGCGGGGAAGAATAATCCGGCCAGATCCACCATCCCGACCACCGCCACAGCCTCGCACCGCCCCGCCGTTCCCACCGTGCCGCCCTCGCCGATCCCCCGTCGCCATACCACCGGAGCTTCCAGGTTCGTGCTTCTGCTGCGACCATCGTGGCCTCGAGCTTCGTCTTTGACACCGTCGTTCCGTCCTCGCTCCGGTCGTCTTCCTAGTCGGTCTGCATCCGGTGACCTCCGCATCCGGTGACCTCGGTTTGTTTTCTAGTCGTCCGTTTGTTGTCTTCTTGCTACTCCAATTTTGCTAGCGGGTCGTCTCTGTCTTCCTCCTGTATTATTATCATTATTATATCATTATAATATTTATTATATTATAGCATTAGTTAGAAGACTAAGTACAGGCAAAAATAATCAGTACGTAGGTAGGTTGTTTAATTTCTAATTGTCCATAAGTAGTTTTCATATATATGTTAAAGGGAACGGCTATATTAGTTCGTATATTAATTTCCAACTGTCCATAAGGGTACGTTGTATTGTCTTCTAATTTAACCATGTTTTTTGGGTAATTTCAGTTCGTGTAGGTTCCGTTTATTAAATATTAATTTGATTTATTAATGTTAGTTTCATCTATAATTGGTGGTTAATTAAAGAGTGAAGTTGATTTACTTGGCTATTTTTTCTAATAATGTTAATATATATATATACAATTGGCAAATTGAGTGAATTGAGTACCGAAAGGGCGTTGTTAAAAATTATTATTTTTAATTCGTAACAGAACCCCCGAACTCGAATTTCTGGTCGTAGATCGATTTAATAGCTAGGTGTTTAATTCGTTATTCGCTTAGCTAATTTATGATTCTAGTTAGCCTTATAATTAACTAGTGGCGACTCTTTCAAAAATCCACGTTTTCAAAACGTAAATCGCCATAGGTCTGATTTTAGGGTCCGACAATTTGGCGACTCTGCTGGGGACATACTTGAGGGTTCAGGCTCTTACATATTTGCTTGTTTGTCATGTTTAAGTTTTTTTTTTTTTTTTCAACTGTGTCGTCCTAATTTGATTGCTTTTGGGTGATTTCAGGTGTAAATATACTTTATAACTGACTATTTTTCTTTGTTGTAGTCTATACTGTATAAATTCGCACACACATCACTTTAGAATAAGGACCAAACGCCTAAAACCCAGGGCGACTAGGAACCCTGGAGGTTTAGTACGGTACAACCGGAGCGGCTGGGCCGCCGGTACGGCTCGGAAAAACTCTACTCGCTTGTGTAGGTCCCGTGATCCCTATAATGGGGTGAGGAAACCACCTTGTCGGGAACCTATCAGTGGAACCAACCATAGAACAAAGCAAAACGCACACTACCTGAAGCTTCAATCCGGCTGATATGCATGCATGCGTGATTTTTTTTTTATTTCGCTTTATCATTCTCGACCCCTAGATTTTATGCTGTATAGGATATGGGTCCATATGTAATCTTCATGTTATAGTGTTGCAATTGTAAATGTGACATGGATACTAGTGGAAAGTTTACTTTAAAGCATGCATCATCATTTAAAAATAAAAACAAATTTATGTGCCATTCATTTCACCAACTCTAAAGTGTTTTACACTCCATTTTGGTAAGGATGGAGGCAGTGCACAAATGCCCGTACCTCATGACTTTGCCGGCTCCCAAGGAAGATATCAATCGAATATGGAATGCCATGATAAGCACGGAACAAGATTACGTCACCAAGATCATTGGAGGAATTCAACGGCTCCCCAACTACAAAATAGAGTGGCATATGCTTGAAGCTTTAACCGACTTTTGGGACCCGGAAAAAGCGGTGTTCATCATCAATGGCGTAGAGCTCACCCCCACGCTAGAAGAATACGGACAAGTAGTGCAAGGTGTCGAATGGAATAGGAAGATTATACTGCCACAATTCGGAGCCCCGGAGAGATGTATCATGTCCGCACTATTGCGAGCTAAAAAAGGGAGGGTGGCTAACGAGCTTATGGTGAATGTAGAGCATGGTATATCTATCGAGCGTTTAATAAGATGGATCGATTTCAGAATGAAAGATGAACGAACGATTCGAGGAGCAACTCACGCCTATCTCTTACTTTTTTTTTTCAGGACTGTCTTATTCCCCCGCTCCAAAAGCCATATAGACGTGGCATTAACACACGTCGTCCTTCAGGTGGTCGAGGGTTGAGGTTACATAGTGGCGTTGCTTGCTGAAACAATCACGTCACTAAATCTCATAAAGGCTAAAGGAAAAGGGGTAATTAGGGCAAGTCCAGCTTTACTACAAATATGGTTTTTAAGTCATTTAATCGAGATCGGCGCGGGTAATTAGGGCAAGTCCAGCTTTAGAGGATGGAGCGCCCTTGAATGGAAAAAACACTTTTCAAAACTTTTACCTAAAGATATTTTGTGGGTAGCACGTTGGTTTTCGCCAAAACCCGTATTTCTAAAATGCAAAGATTTCAAAGGTATTCCTCTTATCAGTCACCTAGGCTCAGTAGTCACCTACCCGGCTCGAGTCACACGACAACTGGGGGGCCTCCAAGGTATACCGGCGAACGGGAAGGGAACCTCTCTCGTGTTCAAATGGCATGACAACAAAGTCGCTCAAGCCACGCTCAAGGAAGGTGCTAGACAGATTCAAAAGATTTGGGAAAACCGAGTCGAGGAGAAGGTCCATATGCCGGATGATCTCGGAGAAGAGGAAAAAATGTATTGCGCTTCCAAAGAATACAATTACCGATTTCACAAGACTCCAAGTGAGCCACTCATTGACCCCACAGAGATTCTCGGACAAAGGCCCCAAACTCAACATCCTTCTAGCGATGATGTGTACGACACACTGGCGGCTCGGGTAGAAATTCAGTGCACGACATGGGTCCAGGACTGTGCAAGGGCCAGGGAAGAGGTCAAGCGGCTACAAAAAGACCTTGATGAAGCAAATGCCACCGTCATGCACCAGCAATGGACTCTCAAAGTGAAAGAGAGATAGAGGACGCGACTAAGTGCCGAGCTTGAAAAGTTCAAACGAAGAGCGAGAAAACTCAAGTTTTTTTCAAAGCATTTATCTATCGCTTTCATTAGAACTAAAGAGCAAGCACTCGACACCCTCGGCGAGATGCGCAGTCGTGTAAAACATTTTAGAGTTTAAATTTTAGTTGTAAAACTATCTCTTTTATGAACAAGATGTTGGAATGAATGGCACATTAGTTTTAAAAAAAAAAAAAAAGTCATGCATGGAATTCTTTGTCCACATTGTGAATCGTCATTTTTTCCAATTGCAGGAACTAGCTAGTACTGGCACGTACGCGAAAACTCACTAATATGGAGAACACGCAGCAAATCCAGCGACATGAGGAACGAATGGTCGAAATCGAGGCAGCTAACGCAAAAATGCATGAAGATATGGCCGCCATGTCAGCAAACATGGAACGCATCATGGCACTCCTCGAGGCTCAGTCAACCATCAATGCTCCAAACCCGCCCTTGCTGACAGGGACCTCGACTCCTGCCCCTCAGCGAATGTAGGAACCGCAATGCCAGCTACCACTGTGCTTCCCAACACCACGATGGACCCTTCTCAAAACCACCCCACTTTGATCAGCCCCGATCAGACTCTACCAACGCCATGTGTCTCCCCAATCCCGACCATAATACACGGGCATGTTAACCAAGGGGGCGCAGCCGGCACGAATGCTTTCACGTCATCGCCTGTCATCGAGACTGAACATGATCGCCGCTTGAAGAAAATGGAGGAAAAGATGAAGGCGTTCTCCGGTCTCGAACAATATGGGGGCATCGGTTACTCCGACCTGTGCCTTTTTTCCAACATGTCAAGACCAGAGAAATTCAAGGTCCCTGAGTTCGAGAAGTATGATGGCCTCGGCAATCCTATAGTCCACCTACGGATTTACCTTACAAAGATGGCTCCTTACCAACAGTATGAGGAGTTCTTGGTCCAAACGTTCCAAGAAAGCTTGAAAGGAGCAGCTTTGGTTTGGTTCGTCGGCCTGAAGGCCGGCGATATCTCAACATGGGAAGAAATGGCCAACGCTTTCGTTCACCAATATAAGTTCAATCTGGACACCGCTCCGACCCGCATGGATCTCCAGAGCATGGAAATGAATGCGGGACAGTTCTTCAGGAACTATATGCAGTCTTGGAGAGAAAAGGCGGCTGGAGTCCGACCACCCCTAGAGGATGCAAAAGTAGTATTCATGTTTATTGGAACTCTGAAAGGATTATATTACTCTCATCTATTGGGACATGTTTCTGCAAATTTCGCTGACTTGGTGAAATCCGGAGACATGATCGAGCAGGGAATCCGGACAGGGAGGATTGAAGATCCCCTCAAAAGCTACCAGGGAGACGGTTTGAGAAAGAGTGGTGCCAAAAAGCTGCTCCCAAAAGACGTAACTATCAGCGCAGTCTACCCGATGCAGTTGGCGGCACCTGTGGCTCAGCCAATGACTCAAATACCCCCGGCTCCACAACCCTCCTTCACAGGTGGACAAGGAAATCGAGTCAATTTCAAGCAGAGGGACGTAAGATCCTTTACACCCTTACCTGTGTCAATGGCCGAGGTGTACCAGAAGATGTTAGAACAGAACCTCATCGGCCCCGAGTTCATGAGGCCAGATTCAAAAGTACCCAACGACGACCCAAGTTCGAGATGTGAGTTCCATATGGGGATAGCAGGACACTCCATAGAGAAGTGCACCCGCCTGAGGCATAAGATTCAAGACCTCATTGACAACAAGCTCCTTATTCTCAACCCGATCCCTCCTCCAAATGTCAAAACGAACCCTCTACCGCAACACAGTGCGGGTTCATCATCGTCTATCAACATGATCTGTCTTGAAGATGAGTCGTCAGAAGATGTCGCTGTCGCGGTAATCACACCATCCGTACTAAATTATGTGCCCGAACAGCCAGCCAGGCTGCCACTAGTGATACAGGGGCCAGCTCCTTTCCAATATGAAAGCAACAAGAAGGTCCCTTGGATCTATGAAGCTCAAGTAGACGGGGCGCCAAAACCAGATGATCATGTTATGATCATGACACGTTCGGGTCGCGTATACACGGAGGATATGGTTGTAGAAGCAGCACCAAAGAAGAAGGTAACCAACGACGAAATTGAGGACTTCGTAAAGTTCATGAAGGAAGGAGAGGACAAAGTGATTGATCAGCTCCGCAAGACACCAGCTCAAATTTCTTTGCTTGCCCTCCTCTTAAGCTCAGAGAGTCACCGCGAGGCTCTCATGAATGTGTTCAAAGAAGCGTTAGTTCCAAAAGGGACCTCTGCCGAACAAATGGGCAATGTTATTGGCTCCATATTCTCAAACCAAATTTATTTCGGGGATGATGATCTGGGAGTCGACGGCCAGAACCATGTAAAAGCCCTTCACATTATCTGTAAGTGTAACAGATTCGTGCTCTCGAAGGTCATGATTGACGGTGGTTCGGCAGTCGATGTTTGCCCGTTATCCACGCTCAAGCAAATGAAGATTGACCTGTCACATATACGTACAAGCAAGTCGGCGGTTCGAGCTTTCGATGGTACGAAGAAGGAAGTCTACGGAGAGATCGAATTACAGCTCGAAATTGGTCCAAATGTTTTTGATGTAACCTTCAGGGTCATGGATATCCCGAATGTTTTCGGCCTTCTCTTGGGAAGATCATGGATCCACGCAGCTGGGGTAGTTCCATCCACCCTACATCAGAAACTGAAGTACGTGATTAACAACCGCCTTGTGGAAATCAGGGGGGAAGGTGATCACAACATTTACCAGGAAACGGCAGTGCCCGTCATCAACACCAGCGGAGATGAACCACCCGCATTCCATTCCTTTGAATTAGTCTCTATCATCAAGGATTGGGGAAAGCCAACACTGAGCAAGACAGATATCATGGTGGGAAGGTTCATGTTGAAGAATAATTTTGTCCCAGGTGAAGGCCTGGGTATCATGTGTCAAGGAATCTCGCGCCCACTTCAGCTGAAGGAAAGTGTATGCAGGCATGGTCTAGGGTATTCCCCTTCCCAAGAAGAGGGTCAAAACACACATGGAGAGCAACAGCTGATGGACTTCCAGAAGGGACGATTCACTAAAAAATGGAGGCCTATGAACATTCCGCCACTGTCAGTCACTTTCCCAGGACCAGCTCACGTCATTCAAACCGATGAAGATGAAGCATTACAAGCCTTAACAAGACTGTTCATCACCGACAACACAGTCGGAGCCGTCCTCGCAGAAGCGCCCCCAGGCATTTATGTTCGACCCTCTGTTGAAGGAGAAGCAATCACCAATTGGTTTTCAGTTCCGGTTTATGCTCTTTCGCTTAGCGATGAGTAAGATTTATGAGTTTCTGTTGTACTCCTTTGCGCGGCAAGATCATGAGCCCCGCATAGGAAAGAGGGATATTGTCATGATCTTATCAATATAAATAAATCCCTTTATTTCGATTTTTTCTTTCCCGTCAAATTCGCATTGATTCCGGTTATTTTCCTTACCGTAGGAAAAATACAAGAAAACAAGAAAACCATGACGATGTGATTCAATCAGAGGAATATAGTGACGACCAAGTTCCGATCGAAATAAGAGAAAGTCTCGAGAGATTCGAGGAGAGAAAGCCACCAACTGCTGAAACTATCGAGATAGTTAACATCGGTACAAAGGAAGATCTCCGAGAGCTCAAAATTGGGGCAACTCTTCTCAGAAAGCCCAGATGATCGAGCTACTAGACGAGTACAAGGAGATCTTTGCCTGGTCATATTCCGACATGCCAGGATTAGATACATCAATTGTGCAACATACTTTGCCCATAGATACTGAGAAGTTCAAGCCCAAAAGACAACATTTAAGGCGACAAAGTCCGGAGTTACTCCTCAAGATCAAGGAAGAAATCATCAAGCAAATTAACGCAGGATTCTTTGAGGTGTGCAACTACTCTGAGTGGGTTGCCAATATTGTCCCTGTACCGAAGAAGGATGGTAGTGTTCGAGTCTGTGTTGATTATCGAGATCTCAACAAGGCTAGTCCGAAGGAAAACTTTCCACTCCCTCACATTGACATGTTAGTCGATAGCACGACACGACACAATATGTTCTCATTCATGGACGGGTTTTCTGGATACAATCAGATCAAGATGGCAGAAGAGGACAAGTCAAAAACCACTTTCATCACGATGTGGGGCACATTTTGCTACAAGGTCATGCCTTTCGGACTCAAGAATGCGGGGGCAACTTACCAGAGCGATGGTGACATTGTTCCATGACATGATGCATAAGCATATAGAAGTGTACGTCGAATATGATCGCAAAATCCCACGAAAATGAGGACCACCTTGTCAACTTGCGGATGCTCTTTGAACTGCTCAAGAAGTTTAAACTCAGGCTAAATCCAGCAAAATGCACATTCGGGGTAACATCCGGTAAGTTGTTGGGCTTTATAGTCAGTAAGAAGGGTATAGAAGTGGATCCCGACAAAGTCAAAGCGATACCAGACCTTCCAGCACCGTCCACCGTCAAGGAAGTCAGAAGCTTGCTCGGACGTTTGAATTACATTGCGAGGTTCAGCGCCAATATAAAGAACAAGTTTCAGCCTTTGTTCCGCCTCCTGCGAAAAAATGCATTGATTAAATGGGATGAAGAGTGTCAGCATGCCTTCAATTCAATCAAAAAATATCTCGTCAATTCACCAGTCCTGGTCCCACCCACTCCGGGTCGGCCGCTTATTTTGTATCTGGCGGTTCGAAAAGGCTCATTGGGATGCATGCTGGGGCAACTAGATGAAGATGGCCAGACAGAGCACGCCATTTATTACCTCAGCAAGAAGTTCACTGAAGGAGAGGCCAAGTACACAGAAGTTGAAAGGACGAGTTGCGCATTGGTATGGGTGATGCAGCGACTCCGACAGTATACGTTGTATTACACCATACACCTCATTTCTAAGTTGAATCCTTTGAAGTACATACTAGAAAAGCCGGCATTAATGAAGAATGTCGCCAAATGGCAGGTCCAGCTTGCTGAGTACGACATACAGTTCATTCCTCGTACTTCTATAATAGGGCAAGCTGTTGCAGGTCATCTAGGTGAGTTTCCCATTGATGACGATCATCAAGCAAGTCACGAGCTTCCGGATAGCGACATACTTCACGTGGAAGAAGAGACAAAAAATGGAAGCATGTGGAGAATGTATTTTGATGGAGCCACAAACTCCACCGGCTGTGGTGTAGGGGCAGTACTCGTATCCCCAAATGGCCATCATTTTCCGGTAGCGGCGAAAATTATTTTTCCATGCACCAACAACGTGGCAGAATACGAAGCATGCATTCTCGGGTTGCGAGCGGCAATTGATTTCAAGATACGTGATCTGGAGGTTTATGGAGATTCCATGCTGATCATCCTCCAAACCTTAGGAGAGTGGAAAATAAGAGATCCCAAGTTACAACCATATCATCAACATATTGAAGAGTTGAGCGAGAGATTCGAAGAAATAACGTTCACGCAGATGCCTCGGAGTAAGAACCAGTTCGCAGACGCATTGGCGACCCTCGCGTCAATGGTGAATATTTAAGATGCAAGTTCCATAGAGCCTCTTGAGATCGAAGTAAACAAGCGTCCCGCGTATTGTTGCACACTTGAAGAATCAAATGGCGAACCCTGGTTCATCGACATAAAAAGATACTTGCAGTCAGGCGAATTTCCCGAGGGCGCAAGTAGCAAGGATCGGAAAACCATCTGCAGGATGGCATGTAATTACTTTCTTAGTGGTGAGATTCTTTATAGAAAATCTTTTGATGCCACCCTTTTGAGATGTGTAGGTTCGGAAGAGGCAAAGCGATTGATGGAGGAAGTCCACGAAGGAAGCTATGGACCGCACATGAGCGGTCACATGCTCGCAAGAAAGATCATGAGGATGGGCTATTTTTTGACCACCCTGATGTTAGACTGTGTCAAGCATGTCCAACGATGCCACCTATGCCAGGTGTACTCTAGCCAGATTCATGCGCCGCCAAACGAGCTGCACCCGATGTCTTCTCCGTGGCCTTTTTCAATGTGGGGAATCGATGTGATCGGTCCCATCTCACCAAATGCGTCTAACGGCCACAGGTTTATTTTGGTGGCAATTGATTATTTTACCAAGTGGGTAGAGGCGGTCACGCTTGCGTCAGTTACTGCAAAAGCGTTCGAGCGTTTCTTACGAAGAGACATTGTTGCCCGATACAGAGTACCCGAGACGGTAATCACAGACAATGCCAAGAACCTCAACAACAAATTGATAAATGATTTATGTGTTCAACTCAAGATCAAGCACAGGAATTCGTCCCCATACCGCCCTCAGATGAACGGCGCGGTGGAAGCAGCGAAAAAAAACATAAAGAAGATCATTGAGAAGATGACAGTCACATACAAAGATTGGCATAATATGCTACCTTGGGCACTCTTGGCATACAGAACTTCGATTCGTACTTCAACCGGGGCAACTCCGTTTTCTCTCGTATACGGAACTGAAGCTGTTCTACCCGTGGAAGTAGAAATCCCCTCTGCAAGGATCCTGGCAGAATCAGGGCTCGACGAGGCAGAATGGGCTAGACAGAGGTATGAACAGTTGAACCTCATTGACGAAAAGAGGCTCACGGCACTATGTCACGGGAAATGTTAACAACAACGGATGGCTAGGGCCTTTGACAAGAAGGTACGACCACGTAATTTCCAACCGGGGGACCTGGTATTGCGTTAAGTGCTGCGGATCAATCCTGACTCGCGAGGAAAGTTCGCACCAAAGTACGAAGGACCCTACGTGGTCAAAGAGGTGTTCAAGGGAGGTGCATTGATCATCACGGATATGGACGGTCAAGACCTTCCTAGTCCAATCAACGCAGATGCACTTAAAAGGTACTATGCCTGAAAACGACAGTTTCTCCATGTAAAGCTAAAACAAATAAAAAATAAAAAAAAAAATCCCGCTAGGTCGAAAACCGGTAAAGGCGACTTAGGCAAAAATTATGGATGAGAGACATGATTGAAAATATGAAAGGACAATCATGGTAAAAAGAAAGTTGAAAAAAGAAAAAAGAAAAAAAAAACCAGGGCTTTAAGTAGCGATGACGACAAGCTTCATAGCGCATCCTGAGCTACTTACCTGAGATTTTCAAACTACATTCTTAAAAGGGCCACAGTCGTCCCTAAAACGACTACAAAATAAAGGGCCACAACCACCCTTCAAATGGTTACATATAAAGAGCGCTCCCGCAATATCAAAAGCGGAGAATAAGTGAAAGGGCCACAGCCACCCTCCAAACGGCTAAAGATAAAAGAGTGACCCCGCGAATCCTGTGAGGGCGGGAAAATAAAAAGGGCCACAGTCGTCCCTAAAACGACTACAAAATAAAGGGCCACAGCCACCCTCCAAATGGCTACAGATAAAAGAGTGACCCCGCGGATCTTGTAAGGGCGGGAAAATAAAAAAGGTCACAGTCGTCCCTAAAATGACTACAAAATAAAGGGCCACCGCCGCTCTCCAAATGGTTACAAATCAAAAGAGCTCGCGCATTGAAGACTGTGAAGAAAGGGTCACAGCCACCCTCCAAATGGCTACAAATGCTCCCGCATCAAGACGGGAAATAAAGTACGGGTCACAGCCACCGTTTATTCGGCTACCAAAAAGAGTGCTTCCGTTAGGTTGAAAACCCGAAAGGGCAGCCTAGGCAAAATTAGGAAATGAGGGGCATGATAGCAAATTCAGAAATTGCAATCATGGCAAAAGGAGAGAAAATAAAGTCCCGATGGAATGAAAACCCCAAATGGAAATCCATGCGAAAATCATGAAAAACCGAGGGGTACGGTCTAAAATTCTGACCGTGGCAAAAGGAGAGAATATGAGAGATTAAAAAAAAACAAACCCGCTAAGCTGTCGCGTCATGCGCAGATTAGGCAAAAATTAGGGACATGCATTCAAGTCATCAAGCCACTCGAGGCCCTTATCCAACGGACGCCACTAGAGGCATTTCTCCGACAGACGCCACTAGAGGCCCTTCTCCAAACGGAGGCCACTAGAGGCATTTTTCTGCACCGCCACTAGAGGCTTTTCCTTGTCGCACGCCACTAGAGGCATCGTCGATCGAGGTTTTTCTTTTCTGCACGCCACTGGAGGCTTTACTTTTCCGCACGCCACTGGAGGCTTTACTTTTCCGCACGCCACTGGAGGCTTTACTTTTCCGCACGCCACTGGAGGCTTTACTTTTCCGCACGCCACTGGAGGCTTTACTTTTCCGCACGCCACTGGAGGCTTTACTTTTCCGCACGCCACTGGAGGCTTTACTTTTCCGCACGCCACTGGAGGCTTTACTTTTCCGCACGCCACTAGAGGCTTTACTTTTCCGCACGCCACTGGAGGCTTTACTTTCTCGCACGCCACTGGAGGCTTTACTTTCCCGCACGCCACTGGAGGCTTTACTTTTCCGCACCGCCACTGGAGGCTCTTTACTTTTCCGCATCGCCACTGGAGGCTCTTTACTTTTCCGCACCGCCACTGGGGGCCCTTTACTTTTCCGAATCGCCACTGGAGGCTCTTTACTTTTCCGCACCGCCACTGGAGGCTTTACTTTCTGCATCACTAATGGAGGCACCGCCAGTAGGCGTCTCGCCGACAGAGGTTTTATCTTTCCGCACCAAAATAAGCATATGAGCCACCTTGAAGACTTTGAAGAATTGGAAGAGAATATACTTTCTGGTCAAAATCAGTGTTTCCTCGTCTTTGGACAAACCCCTTCGAACACGTTCTACGGGAGTCCGTCCAAAGAGGGGAAAACTGTAAACACTCGATTTTGACCCGGACGTAACGACGTTACACATGGTACGCCAAATTCCGGACGCGTCAAGCCACAAAGTCTTCCAAGATGCTCAATGGCACATTAGGGAAATTATTATAAAATATATTTTAAATTATTTCGAATTTATTTAATATTTTCGGAATTTTTAAAATATATATATAATAATCAGTTTTTTTTATTTTAGAAAATTATTTGTAAGATATTTATCTCCAGATATTATTTTTTATTAAAAAAAAATAATTATCTGTAAAGATAAATATCCTTAGGAATATTCTCTATGATAATTATCTGTTATAATTTTTTATTTAAATTTTATCTGTAATCTAGACTAGGTTTTTAGTATAAATAGGGGTTTAGGTTACATTGTAAACACACAGAAAACACATCAGAAAATAATAAGACTACTTTCCTTGGGATCCGTGCGAATTTTGTCCTTTTGTGATTTATTTCAAAAAAAAAAAAAAAAAAAAACAGCGGGGAAGAATAGTCCGGCCAGATCCACCATCCCGACCACCGCCACAGCCTCGCGCCGCCCCGCCGTTCCCACCGTGCCGCCCTCGCCAATCCCCCGTCGCCATACCACCGGAGCTTCCAGGTTCGTGCTTCTGCTGCGACCATCCTGGCCTCGAGCTTCGTCTTTGACACCGTCGTTCCGTCCTCGCTCCGGTCGTCTTCCTAGTCGGTCTGCATCCGGTGACCTCCGCATCCGGTGACCTCGGTTTGTTTTCTAATCGTCCGTTTGTTGTCTTCTTGCTACTCCAATTTTGCTAGCGGGTCGTCTCTATCTTCCTGCAAGTCCAGGTAAAGATCCCCTCCTGTATTATTATCATTATTATATCATTATAATATTTATTATATTATACCATTAGTTAGAAGACTAAGTACAGGCAAAAATAATCAGTACGTAGGTAGGTTGTTTAATTTCTAATTGTCCATAAATAGTTTTCATATATATGTTAAAGGGAACGGCTATATTAGTTCGTATATTAATTTCTAACTGTCCATAAGGGTACGTTGTATTGTCTTTTAATTTAACCATGTTTTTGGGTAATTTCAGTTCGTGTAGGTTCCGTTTATTAAATATTAATTTGATTTATTAATGTTAGTTTCATCTATAATTGGTGGTTAATTAACGAGTGAAGTTGATTTTACTTGGCTATTTTTTCTAATAATGTTAATATATATATATATATATATATATATATAATTGGCAAATTGAGTAAATTGAGTACCGAAAGGGTGTTTTTAAAAATTATTATTTTTAATTCGTAACAGAACCCTTGAACTCGAATTTCTGGTCGTAGACCGATTTAATAGCTAGGTGTTTAATTCGTTATTCGCTTAGCTAATTTATGATTCTAGTTAGCCTTATAATTAACTAGTGGCGACTCTTTCAAAAATCCACGTTTTCAAAACGTAAATCGCCATAGGTCTGATTTTAGGGTCCGACAACGTCGCCTTGGAGTGGACCAAGAGACGGTAAAAACTGCAAGTCACTCCAAAGTGGTCTTGTACAACCCTTCTGGACTAACCATGGAGAGGTGCAGTTAGGGCCGGCAATGGTGCGGTGAAAATCAAATAACCATGGTTATTCGCACCATTTACCGCAATGGTTAACCGCACCATTATGGTGAGGGGCGGTTATGGTGATGAATATTGTAACCGCAATGGTTATGGTTGTGGTGATGGTATTCAGTCTATAACCGCGGTTATAACCATCACCTCTATATATATAATATTAATATATTATATATATAAATATATTACTAATACTTATATATATATATATATATATATACATACATTATTAGTCAAATATTATAATTCTTATTATGTTCCCTTTCTCACCCACTATTTTTTTTTTTTTTGCCAAGCAATTCCTAACATTCAATCTTGACACTTTATTTTTTTGCAATCAATTCCCACAATTCATTTTCAATCTAACTTAATTTGTTAAACTCGGTCTCACTCTCACTCTCAGAGACTCAAACTCTCGTTCACTTCTTCATTTGCCTAGGTCAACTGACAAGTGAGAGTAATTCAGCAATTACATAAATATGCTTAATTTATGTCTATATTTCTTATTATTAGGTAACCACTATTAAAAGTGATGGCGAATGAGGATCGATGATCGCAAGTGATAAGTGATTGAAGATGTGTTTTTTTTTTTTTTTAAATTTAGTATAACAATGAAGTTATGTTTATTTGTATTTCGTGTATGAAACTGAATGTATGTTTACTTTTATATTTATGAAACAATGATGTTGTATTAGTTTGAATGATTGTGGTTAAATGGTTTAACCGTGGTGAAAAACCATGGTTATGGTTATGGTTATGGTATGAAGAATCATAACCGCAGTGGTTATGGTTATGGTTATGGTTATGGTATGAGTGAAAAAAAATATGGTATGGTTATGGTATTAATGCTATTCGCACCATACCCTCACCATCGCCAGCCCTAGGTGCAGTAGCATCGCAAAGTAAGTACGGGTCTAACCATGGAATGCTTTGCAACAACGTCACGCGGGGTGTGCCCAACTGACGGATAGAAAAACGCATAGCTTAGTGCAAGTAGCATCTTGCCACAACGTCGCCTTGAAATGGTTCAAGAGACGGAAAAAACTACAAGGCGTATCAATACAACGTTTTTCCCGTCCCTTGGAATAACCAAGTTGAGACGTAGTAGCATCACAAAGTAAGTACGGGTCTAACCATGGAAAGCTTTGCAACAACGTCACGCGGGGTGTGCCCAACCGACGGATGAAAAAATGCATAGTATAGAACAAGTAGCATCTTGTCACAACGTCGCGTTAGAGTGAAACTAAGAGATGATATAAACTAAGGTCTTGCCTCGTCAAGACGACTCTACTACGTCCCAAGTACAAAGTGCCAAGTGCTCTCGTGCCAAGTGCCAACACTAAACGCATTGTCATCTTATGGTCTTGTATGTTACTAAACATAACAAGTACCCATTGTACTCTCTACGCCATTCCTTGTAATCAAAACAAGATGGGCACTCATGACACATAGCGACGCTCGCTCTATGGTTACAGCTACATATATTATATCCACTACAACAAGGAGATCAATCCTATCATGCAAGTCCAACATATAATGAAAACTATGGTAACACAAGGTATGAAATACTACTAATGAGTTATCATGCATTTATATTGTCATCATGTCAGGTAAAGACGATAAAACCACAAGAAAGCAGAAAATAAACAAAGGTTCAAAGGTCAAGACCCGAAGTAACCTCAACCCTAAAACATGGGAAATACAACCTTCAAACAAAGAGTTGGATACACTCTTGAAAGTCAACCTGATGTCATTGGCGAGATGTCGTCATCTCCAGCTCGCCGGGGGCAATCTCCATAGTCTCAACAGAAGTAATAATAAGGTCGACATCACCTTCATCACCAAACAACATGTCAAAATTGGCCTCCGCAAATGCCAAATGACGCAAGCCTTCAACGTTTCCAACAACAAAATTGGCATAATGACCCAACTTGTCAAAAGGGAAGTCGAGGGCAAGAAGACTCACCATGCGGATATAATCTTCAGCAAACTCTCCCATCATCTTATCCGACTTCACCTTGACGGCAACATCAACGACACTAGCAAATTCAGGAGTAGTCGAGTATCCAGCAACTCCTGCAACTTTGCTCACCTCAAAACCTTCCTTGCGAGCAGCTTCCAACGCCACTTTATGTGCATCACCGTCCTCTGTGATCATCTTCTCAAGAGCAACAATCTCGGCCTCAAGCTCAGTAGAACGAGCCCGATGAGAAGTATAACGATCCTCGAAGTCCGCTGCCTTCGAACCAAGTGTGTGTACCTCCTCCTTGGATTTAATAAGCTCACAATTGATAACCTTGCACTTCTCAACCGCAGTCCGCTTCTCATTCACAAGCTCCATCACAAATGATGACATGTTCACCATGTCGGCAACAGCCTGGAGATAACACAACAACAAACAAGGCATAAAGGTGTCACAACAATATATGCATTCATAAAAATAAAGAAAGGAGAAAACTAACACTCACAGGGGAAAAACAAGTCAAAGCGCGCTCAACATAAGATCGCGCCTCTTCATCAGTCGACGGCCGTGTATGTCGGTAGCCGGGAGGAACACACCTGTGCAATACGCGCACGCCCACCTCCGGAATGCTAAGTTTGGAATCCTTAGCAAACCGAGGTCCACTAACAGCAAAGGGTGTCCAGTCGTCCCCAGAAATGTCGCCCTCCAGAGGACGAATCAAGTCAGCACGGCCGAGTGCAGGGAGCGCTGAAAACAAATAACCACAAATGAAGTAAATAAGCAGGTAATTCATACCTCGACGAGGAGTGCGCTCCTCCGCGGGTCGATCCCTCGACCAGGGGGCAGAAGGCGCCTCTGTACGACCTGCCACTCTTTTCCCTTAGTCACAAGAAGAAGTCTGTCCGATCGCACCGACTTTAGTGCGCTTAGGATCACTCGAGGCACCCGCCGCCGCGTCGGACCTCTTAACAGATTTGTTGGAGTCAGGAGCAGGAACAACGCGCTCAGTCACAAGGGCGGAGCGATCTGCAAACAAAGATAAGTTAAGACCAAACAACATGGAAGAATAGCAAAGACCAAAGAAAATATCTTACTTGTTGTCTCTTTACAACGGCCTTGTCCGGAAACCTTGGGTACAGGAGGAACTGAAGACGACGCATTCTTCTTAGAAGGAGCAAGGACGCGAGCAGGATCCGTCTGCAAAGACAAGCACCTTCCATCAAACCAACCTACATCACAACATAATAAGAAGTTATAAAGGCTTGTAGCATACTCCAAATCTAAGTACGCTACCAAATCAGCTTCGGACTCGTCGCCAGTGTCCAAACATAAAGTAACTAGTGGGGTGGGAATGGAAAACTTACTCATGACGACCGTCCCAGATGAGCTAATAGCATGAACCCGAAGACTATCCTGTCAACCCAACCTGTAAAAGCAGATAAAAACCCAATCAGCATATGCGTACATGACAGTTACTCATACGAACACTCTCCCGATGGAGACAACTACATATCTATAGACTTGTTAGTCTCTATACATCACATAGTGAACATCCCCCTCGGGGGGCAACTCTATGACGACATGGGCTTTGTCCCAACACCTACATGTTCTGTGCGAATGACACACGTCTATATGATACTACAAATTTACCTAAGGTAACAAGTGCAAATATAATTATGGAACTAACACGTATACTTGCATGTGTTTTCTAAATTAATGCAGGTTTATACCATGAACGCTGACAGCAGTCGACATATGACAAGGTGTCGACTATCAAAGAATATTTTCTAATTGTTCCACTATGTCAGCAGTCGACATATGACAAGGTGTCGACTATCAAGGAATATTTTCTAAGTGTTCCACTATGTCAGCAGTCGATATACGACAACGTGTCGACTATCAAAGAATATTTTCTAAGTTTTCCACCATGTCAACAGTCGACATATGACAAGGTGTCGACTATCAAGAAATATTTTCTAAGTGTTCCACTATGTTAGCAGTCGACATATGATAAGGTGTCGACTATCAAGAAATATTTTCTAAGTGTTCCACTATGTCAGCAGTCGACATATGACAAGGTGTCGACTATCAAAGAATATTTTCTAATTGTTCCACTATGTCAGCAGTCGACATATGACAAGGTGTCGACTATCAAGGAATATTTTCTAAGTGTTCCACTATGTCAACAGATGACACATGACGAAGTGTCAACTATCAAGAAATATTTCTAAGTATTTTGCTATGTCAGCAGACGACACATGACGAGGTTATAACTATCAATAAATATTTCTAAGTATTTTGCTATGTCAACAGCCGACATATGATGAGGTATCGACTATCAAGAAATATTTCTAAGTGTTCAACTACGACAGACAACACATGACAGACAACATATGGCAAGTAGCAAACATCAACCATCAAGAAATATTCTCTAGGTGTTTCATCATGAAGGAGATAACAATGAGCGATTATCAACTATCAACAATCAACATTAAGCATGTTTTGATACTACCTACGCCATGGCGCATCATGTCAACAATGATCACTATACATGAGGGGAGTATTATTACTTATTATCATGATTATGAATTTTCAGCACTTAGCCAAAATATTGGCCTATTTGGAAAACTAATCTCTTTTGGGATTTTAACAAAAACCTTGTGTGCATCCTAGATTAACCAAATTAAAGGCAATCAAGATCAAATTAAACTTGAACGAAGTTACAAAGGGTCCAGCCATACCCGAAATTAGACTCGCTACCACGAGACGATGCCGGAGATGTTAGCATATGGTGACGTGGCTCCGTAATTGTGTAACCCGTTGATGCTAAGGAAATTACCTAAGTTAATTAGGTAATTGTCACATTAGGGTAATTGGGCCAAACTCAAACCCTAATTGACATGGGAGGCCCAAATTTTGGGCTTCCCCCTTTAATAGCATGGTTCGGCCGAAACTTGTCCGACATTGGTTGGAGTGGACTTTTGTCCACTCCACCAATCCAATATATAGGGCACTCACCTAAGGGGTTTAGACAATCAATCTAATCACTACACCAGGACATGTTTTTTGTGGCTACTAGAAAGGTCACAAAAGACCGCAAAACAGTCACATAATAAATCAGTGACCAAAAAAATGTTTGTCACAGTGTGGTCACAGTAGATAAATGAAATAGTGACCAAGTGAAAAACTAGCCACCCATCCCGTTACGTAATGTCCGGACTTTCGTGTTCATTTGCGAGCATATCATATACTTATGAACAACCGGCGAATGCACTAGCCCCGTCAACGTAACCCCAGGAAATGATTTTAGTCAAGTCGCTGGGGGGATTCGAACTCGTGACCTCGGAGCCAAACCACACGAGAGTCAGCGCTCTCAACCACTAGACCAAAACTGCTGGTGGTATATTAATGATCGAAGCAATACATATATCTATATACTTTTTTAAAAAATATTATTTATGTGTTTTTTATTTATTAGTTTTCTAATTAAAACTAATAAAATAAAATATTAAAGAGTGAATGGTTTACAAATTACTCACAATTAAACCATATCAACATACTTCCTACCTTGGAGTATTCATAATTATTATATATCAATATAATTACATGTATAAAATTATGTACATTAATAAGAGACAACTCCTAAATAAGATCTCATAGATAATCTTACAACATATAACTCCAAATAAATGGTACAAAATATATGCAAAATTATTTTGATAGAATATACACATGTTAAAGGAAGGAGGCGACACTGTCGATAAGTATAAATGATTCTATATGTCTCTCCTGAATTCATATGCATCTTACTCGATAGAATCCTGCAAAACAATGAAGAACATGACGACGATGACACGCATGGTAGTCGTGAAACCCGACATGAGATATTCGACAATCAATTTCGTATCCATGGCGGTTTTTTATTCAAATTAATACTTAGATATGCTAGATAGATCACGTCGGGATCCAAGGGATAGAGAGAACCGAAAATATAACCTATGGAGGTACTGCGGAAGCCAGTGACTGTCGCTACCACCAACTTCCAATTATATAAATTCCAATGTATGCACCCTCAAAATTGAATTCTTAAATAGATTAATCGAGAAATTTAGAGAGGAAAAAGAGGTAACTGCAAAAACGCATGGTGGATGGAGGAGATTGATGAAGATCAACTAGAGATTCTAGTGTTTTAAGGAAGATGAAAAGAGCTTTCACTTACACATGCATATGGAATAGATGGAGACTTCAATTGCTAGGGAGCTCCCATCTTGTGCGATGGCCTCCCACTTATCACGAGATTTGTGAGACATTTAAGGGAGATTGAATAATTGAGATAACTATAATAACAGTTATTTGAGATATTTAAGGAAAAATTTAGGTCAGATTATTATTAACCGTGAGATAAAGATGGGCTGGTCAATCATCTAAGGAATAAAAAAAGGTTTTTATTTATTTTATATATTTAATTGCTAGCTAATTTGTAAATAATTTATCTTATGTTCGGCCAAAATAATAATAATAACTTATTTTCTATTAATTAATTACTTGTTTATTAGTAGCACTTTTTTTGTTTTTAAATATATTCTTCTACTACTAAATAACTATAATTACTATATCATAAAATACATAAAAAATTATAAACTATATTATTATTGCTTAGAGATTAGTTATAGTTAGATACTTTTTTTTTTTTGGCAAAATAGAAACTATTTCTCCAAACCAAAGTTATAAATGCCCTATAATATTTGTGAAAATTAATAAAATTATCAACTTAAATTCAACTAATTTTAAATATTTGATAAGAAAACAAAATGGTGTAATATACACATATCGAATGGTAGGAATAAAACGAACCAATATTTAAACGTTATTTACAATGTTCTAACTAGATGAAAATCATCATATATTATATTTAGCAGTGGTACCTGTCCAAACTAATATTTAGTAACTAAAACTTTCAATTATCGCCATGTGTTTAGCTAATACATACATGTTTCACTTTGCTTTGGACACAAATTGGTTGTGATTAGCAACTAAATATTAGTTCATCACTAAATAGTTTCACGAATATATAATTTTTGACTAAATTCAAATGTAGCTACTAAAAAAATTAAATTTTAGTGACTAACTATATTATGGTCACAAAATATTCATCACTAAAAATATGTTTTTTTGTAGTGAATAAGAAGTACCTCCATTGAGGAACTTGAGAGAAACCCTCTCACCCCCTTAGTTGAGATTTTCGGCACATCTTAGTCTGAGGTTCTGTCCCCGTTGAAGAATCGATCAGAGGCTTTGTTGTGGAGCTTACACCGCGTAGGACTTCTTCTTACGAAGAACTTGTACGTGGTTCCGACCGGAGGATCCGAACTCCCTCCACGACGTTCTTGGGCAGGAAAGCTAAAAGGTATGTGTACACTATTCCGCTGCGTAGTTATATTACTTGCATGTACACGTTTAGCATTCCGTAGTATTACGTCATTGTAATCCAACAGCGGTATCAGAGCATGGTTAGGAGTTCTTAAATTTTTGATAAACTTATGTTCTTGAGTTTTAAAAAATCCGAAATTTTCATGTTCATGAACACCATGAGTAATCCGAAATTTTTAAGAAAATTTCATGTGTTTGATCTTTAAAAACTTAAAATTTTCGAAATTTACACGTTTTTATAGATCAAAACCGAATTTTATGTTCAAATTTAAGTTTGATGTTCATGATCTTCAAGAACACCATGAGTTTTATCAAGAAAACCTTTTGGATTCATGATCAAGTTAGGGTTTGATCTTAAAATTTGACAACTTTCCATCTTTGCATGTTAGTGCCGAAAACCATAGGGGTATTTTAGGTAAAAAAAATTAATTTTCTTGGCCCCCAAGTAATTAAAAATTTCGGCACCAATTATAATAGATATAGGTTGCCATTTTTAAATTTTATTAATAGGTAACTATATATCTATAAGTTGGAAATAAGGATATGTTCATAATATAATATTGTAAAATATATTAACTATAAATATATATATATATAGGAGTCGAATGTTTTTTATATATATATACATATATTGTTGATTGATTTACATCTTAAAGATAGAATCTTGACAGTATATATATATATATGTGTGTGTGTGTGTGTGTGTGTGTGTGTGTGTGTGCCGAATTATATATATATGTTAGCAATATTGGAAATTATTTTAAATAATTAATATTTCTTGGTGGCTAAGTTAAGTTTTTAGTGGACTTTAAAGCCCTACTTAGCCCACAAGACATATTTCAGCCGAACCCTAGGGTTTATGGGCCGGTCCAATTGCTAAACTGGAACGGATAAAACAAATCCGGGTTTTCTTAATCGGGTCGACCTAGTCGGGTCGGGTCGGACCGTAGTAACTAAATCGAACATAACCTAACCGGTTTTGAGTGATAAACCGAACCACAGTCTTATTTATTGAACCGTTTCGGACAAAACCGGATTTTTAAAATCGGACCGACTTGAACCGGTTTTTAAATTGGACCGGACCAGAATTTTTAAATTTCTCGGAAATTTTAAAATGTTCAATAAAATAGGATGTCAAATTTTAAATCCAAAATTTTTTCGAACTTTAAATTTAGCCTAAACAGTGCTCTTAGGGTTTGCGTTTTAACACGTTTTTCGGTTAAAACCCTAATACCTAGTTTCGATTATGGGGATGCATCTCGGATATGCATGTTTTTGGGACTGGATTAAATTAGTGGGCTGAATTGCAATTGTTTACTTTCTTCAATATATATATTAGAACTGTCGTCTTGACTCAGTCAAGCTAGCTGGATATTAATTGCGAGCATTGAGCTCTGGGATTTAAATATATGTATTGCGCAATAGGATAGACATGCTATGCTGATTGAAAGTGCATAGAATCCATGTCTAGAAATGTCGCATGATTGATTGTAAGCATGAATTGCAAAACGACCCATATTTTCAAACATTTTTAAAACTGAAAATTCCAGCCTCCAATTATGCATGATTTGTGCGGATGCTGCATGTTTTGACACGTATGCTAGGATGTTCAAGAATAGAAAGCATATGATAATTTACTCTGTGTAGAATTATATATGCTAGGAACATTAGACGCATGATGCGTAAGCATGTTTTGGTTTGTTCGATTTTTATGGCATAATATTGTATTATGCATGCGTAAATTATCGGATAATTCCTTTTAAAATTATAAGGGCCTTGGTAAAGCCAAGATCGGGTATACTTGTTTGAAAATTCCCGTTCCGGTTATTTGCAAAATAATAACCGTTTTCAAAAGACTAATCTATTAGATTGAACACGACGGTAGTGTGACTCTTTCACGGACCCCCTTCCCTCGGTTTACTGGCGGTCGGTTTGGTCTAGATGACTGAGGGATCACTATTTGTTGTGTTCCATCTTAATAGATAATCCGATGTTTGCAATTCTGTCAAAATGTTATTGTCTTCCTAAATTTGCATAATCATCAATGTGAGAGTTGGCTAAATTAGTGCAATTCGATATTACTCACAATCTTGATGGTATTAATTATGATGAGTAAAATTGGAGTGTGTGTTGAACTCTCCACTACGATTCTGAAAAGTGGAGAGGTCAACTACGGATGAATATAGTAATATGTATGATTTTGACAATGAGAAATGAATGTGATAATTTGTTTCCCCAAGAATTGGAGTAGGTTCTTTGATGATCCGAACGCATGTATGGTGATACATTCGACCTTGGTAAAAAAGGGGTTGATGAAGACTTCGATTGAAACCAGACGATGTTATAGCTTAGTATTCCTTCGCATCCGCCTCGGTGGAAGCAAGGATGCAAACGCTAGAAATGTTTCGGTTGAATGAGATGATCTTCTCTCTTTTCATGGATGTTGGCGTAAAACCCGCATCGGGTCTTCAGGATGGAAGGTCAACATGAAAAGGATGTATATGGTTGTCTGATATTGACAGGACTCAACTTGAGCATATTCAAATACAGTAACCACAGCAGTGAAAGGGAAACCTTATCTGCTCACCATAGTGAGTTCGAAAGAAGTGAACCATGATCCGCATAGCAAGAAGAGAACTGGACCGAATAAGTCCTATACGATAAAGCGGTGGGTTAAACCCCGTTGATAAAGTGCGTCTCAAATACGCCTCGTAGGTCATGTATATGAACCTGTAAAATGTTTTATACGGACACAGATCATTTGAAGTGATTCACTCGTGAATTTACTCAAACGAGATGTTCAACATGACTCAAAGTTCTTGACTATATACGCCAGAATCATGGATCAAATATGCAAACTTTAGATCAAGAACTATACCATTGTCATTTATCGTTCGTTGTTCGTTTCTAAATTTTTGGTTATTTTGAGATTCAGAGTTATTGAATAAAGTAATTGTTGCTCGATTCGAAGCTTAATTTGCTTAATCAATTTAACGTTTCGGTTGAACGAGAACGATCCAAAACGAAAATACAAACCTACGGGTTAGGACCAAAATTTCGACCGGGTAAAAGTGGACGAATAAAACGAAACGACTCACATACTCCGTCATCTCAGTTGGTACAAATGAGTTGAACATACTCATCGATTGCATAGCTAGATCGAAAGATTTAGTAATTCTTATTTGTTAGTACTCCATTTAAAATGATTATTTGCGTAATAATTAAACGTGTTCAAAACCGATTAAATTAAATTTGGAAACGAAACGATTTAAACCACGGTATAAAACTGGTTTTATGCGCCGTACTAGCGTGTGCCTCGAGAGACGGAACACATCGTTTTGAAGTACAAATTTAATAATGAAGTGATTTAATGAATGAATGCTTCATTTTCATTTATAATCCTTTGGAAATAACTCATTGATGACTACTATAGTTAGAAGTATGCTTTAATGCTACTACGATCGAGTAATACATCAACTATAGCATTAAGCAAGAGCTCAAATGCATAGTCCATGAGATGGATAAGTCTTTGGATGAGTTAATAAACGAAAGGAAGTAGTCAGTAAAATGACACTCCCACTATAAGCCTTTAACGAAAAGTTTCGCTAAGCAATCATATTATTAAATACTTCGAGAAACATGGTTTAAAATTACATTATATTAGAACTCAACATTAATTGTTCCTACGGAATGAAATTAAGTTGATTCATATTAATGTAACACTATGTTCTAATAAGATCGGATGACGTGTTACCATAAAAGCTAACAAATGATACGGGTAAAACCTTATCATAAAGTAGCATTAATTTGCGCATTAAACAAGTATTTGTTAAGAGTACGGTCTACTCTTAAAAGATACAAGTTTAAAATTAGCTTAGATTAATGGTAACGTGGTCGAACATATAGAAATTTGAGGATGGACTCCCAATGCTTTGAGGAACGAAACGAACTAAAGTACTGATCGGATTAAAATGGATAACAGAGATTCTCAGGTCCCACTTACTTCGAGTGAGAGAATGATATAGCATTAGTGAATGCATTAGTGAATGACATGGTAAATGATGATGGAAACGTCCTCATAATAAATCCAGTGGGAGGGCTCACTCCCCATCACATAATCATCACTAAATGCTAATGCGAATCAAGTCGGACCTGATAATCATAATGCTGAACCATTGGATGAAAATCCAATAGTCATCGCAACTGCCCATTATTCCTAGTGGGAGGAAATGACTAACTTGATTCTAGATCCTAGTGATGAAAGAATAAATCTCGGAGATAAAATCCCGAGACCAAGAGGTCATCCTGAGAAAGTTGCAGACCAATGTTCGGGCACCGCCTTTGTTCCTTGTAGGAGTAATGCTCCGAGAAGAAGCATTATTCCGAGTTGGAGTAACGATCAGACTATAGATGGGATTATCGAGCCTAGACATAGTCAAAGGCAACGAACTTTTTTCAAGAAGTATCCCATCAAGTGAGACATTCGTTCACAAACCAGTGACGGTTCAGCAAGCATTGGAAGGACCTCAAACAAAGGAATGGAGGAAAAAAAATGGAGGATGAAATTGCCTAAATGAAAATAAATTCGGTTTTTGGTCATAAGTTGATTCACCTGCTAACCGCAGAGCTAGAAAGTGAAATTTTATAATTCAGTACTGATGGAAAATTTAAGTGGTGCAAAACTCGAACGATTGCGAAAGGATATATCCAAATCCACGGAGTGGACTTTGATAAAACATACTCACCAACTGTGCGTTACACCACAGTTAGGGCCATCCTTGCCCTTATAGCAAGCCTCGATCACGAGCCCGCATCAAATGGATGTTAAAGACCGCATTTCTCCATCTAAACCTGGAGGAAGAGATCTATATGGAGCAGCCAGAGGGTTTTATTACTCCTGGCAAAGAATGTAAAGTTTGCAAACTCCAAATGTCTATTTACAGTCCTAAACAGTCGTCTCGGCAATGGTATCGCAGATTCCACGAGGAAATCGTGGGAAACGGATTTGTGAATCTTCACGAGGATCCTTGCGTATACACTAAGACCTCTGGGTCTAAGTATGTCATCATAACACTATACGTAGATGACATACTCATTGCTGCGAACGACGTGAGTTTAATGAACAAATCAAAGTCCTGGTTAGCGTCAGCATTTGAGATGAAAGACATGGGAGAGGCCACGTACATCTTAGGCATTAAGATTGCCCGAGATCGTGCCGCCCGGACATTGTGTTTGTCTCAAGAATCTTATATCAACAAACTGTTGAAAAGATTCAGAATGCTCGATGCTAAACCCGTGGATACGCCGGTTGTGTTCGGGTGCGCGCTGTCAAAGCGTGATGGACCGAAAAACCAGCAGCAACGTGAATAGATGAAGGGGGCAGAGTACCTAAGCATGGTAGGAAGTCGTATGCCATGCTATGTACTCGACCAGATATCTGTTACGCTGTGGGCCTAGTAGCAAGATTCCAATCAGATCCTAGTTATCAACATCTAAAGGCCGTAAAACGAATTATAAGGTATCTGAAAGGTACTGCCGACTGTGTTCTGTGCTATAAGGGCAAGCAAATAGAATTGACCGGTTATAGTGACGCCGACCACGGGGGCGATCCAGATGATCGTAAGTCCACCACAGGAGGTGTTTTCCTTCTTGCTAATGCTGCCATATCTTGTGTGAGTAAGAAGCAATCATGTGTCGCGTTTTCCACTATGGAATCGGAATTCGTTGCCCTTTCTAAAAACGCACAAGAAGCGGTCTGGCTGAAAAGGCTTCTTACTGCATTAATTGGCACTGGCAAAGAGAATAATCCCGTCAAGGTATACTCCGACAGTCAGGCAGCCATTGCAACAGTTAAGAATCCTAAGTACCATAGTAGGACCAAACACATTGATGTGAAATACAATTATGCTAAATCTGTTCTGGAAGACAACATACCGCTTTATAATACTTGTCCACGGATAAAATGGTTGCAGATCCATTAACTAAGCCATTACGTAGAGAAATCTTCAAAAAGCACGTAAAACTGCATGGATTACGTAGGGCTTAAATAAGTGACTTGTATAAGCGATAACATTTTGACATTTGAAATAATATTATTTCGATTAAATAAAAGAATTGCAAACTGAATATATGATCTATCGACGTCATAATGAAATATAACATCGGATTTTACGGTCTATAAACTAAGTCGTAGGAAGAGGTAAAACTCTTCCACCAAAATTATGTCGAATGTGAACCATGCCTCGTTACACAGGCACGGTCATCTTTCAAGGAGAGGGGGACCTCTACCCCCAACAAGATTGGCTAAGAACCAGTGGATAAACCTGGTTAAACGAAACAATAACCTTGTCACGCTTAATGCATGACTTAATCTTCGTTTTGTAAATCGCCGTGTTGGACCCAGTCCATCATTAAAATCACATTCAGGGCCAGATAAAAGATTCTGCGATAGCATGATTGACATATCCCAATTCTGGCTAGTCCAAGTGTGCTATCGACGCGTGCTTCATACTGCGCGTGCCATGTTCGACCATGGGGTCATGCTCGGTTGTGCTAGCTAGAATCCTAGTGATTCAAAGGGCGCATACTTCTTCACCTTGAGAGTGTGATTGATCTCGGATGTCTTATGAAGAGGGATCCAAAGTATCCTCACGGACTCAGATCCTATACCTAAGGTCTAGCTTAATGTTCGCTTCCCGGCGTACGAGCGTAGAGCCAAAGAAAACGGCCAAGTGACCACGTCTTGGAAACCGGTTGATTTAGACTAAGGGTATAAGCGATGGGGATGGTCAAGTTCACCTATAATTCACCGACTCTTGTGTTCACTAGGTGTCCGCCAACCGGATATTAGTTGAAGGTTGTGAACACTTGTAACGGATGTCCTGGATAAGTATTCCTATGTGGAAAAATGGGCAATTGGAGAATTATTAGTTGACCAAGGATACAATGCGGTACATATTTTATTATAACCGGAATGATTTACGAAAGGGAATCAACGTTCTGCGGGCGCTACAATACTCCTAACAGATGAGTAGCACGATGCCCGTCGTATCCGCCGGTCTCACGGCAAACCTCGTATGAACTATTCGGAGACGGAGAAAAAGACTGAAGACTGAGAAGTTGATGCTATTGGATAACTATATATTAACAGGCACCCTCCCATTCCGGCGAGTGGGAGCTGTTAGCATATGGTGACGTGGCGTCGTAATTGGTAGCCCGTTAATGCTAAGGAAATTACCTAAGTTAATTAGGTAATTGTCACATTAGGTTAATTGAGCCGAACCAAAACCCTAATTGACATGGGAGGCCCCAAAATTGGGCATCCCCCTTTAATAGTATGGTTCGGCCGAAACTTGTCCCACGTTGGTTGGAGTGGACTTTTGTCCACTCCACCAATCCTATATATAGGGGACTCACCTAAGGGGTTTAGACAATCAATCTAATAAGAAGTACCTCTATTGAGGAACTTGAGAGAAACCCTCTCACCCCCTTAGTTGAGATTTTCGGCACATCTTATTCCGAGGTTCTGTCCCCGTTGAAGAATCGGTCAGAGGCTTTGTTGTGGAGCTTACACCGCATAGTACTTCTTCTTACGAAGAACTTGTACGTGGTTCCAACCGGAGGATCAGAACTCCCTCCACGACGTTCTTAGGCAGGAAAGCTAAAAGGCATGTGTACACGATTCCGCTGCGTAGTTAGATTACTTGCATGTACACGTTTAGCATTCCGTAGTATTACGTCCTCGTAATCCAACAGGAGAGCCGTCCACCGCCGCCAGAAAACATCAGCTGTCGCCGGACACCCACGCGTCGCCGCCGCCGTCCCTGCTGCCATGAGTTGCGCCGTGGCCTCCCCTTACCTTGCCGGAAATTTCGCCGGTGATGGTACTTGGATGGCTGCCCCAAATTGCTCGGTCTTCAAATGTGCTTGGCCCCCAAATTTACTACTCCAAAGTTTCTTCTTCTTCAAGAAAGGAGAGGATTCTAAAAACTATTATGGGTGAAGTTTAACCAATGGGTAATCTCTCTCCTATCTTCACTAATAGTGTTCACACGTTTAGATAAGTCATAAATTCATTTCTATTTCTCTATAAGTCCTTAGTATCATGACTAAGCATGTTTACATCATTATTACAACATACGATATCTTATGACGCGTTATATGCAATCATGCTCACATGCTACGTACCCATGATTTAATTACGATCATCTAGTTTATCTTAAGGCATGATTCATGTTTTTATCATCATACGATTGATCGCATGATTCCGTTAGTAGTAAAACGTGATCATAACATCAACATCGTTATCATCGCACTCGTCATGTACGTGACGAATACATCCATGATTAGTGCATCTTTACGCATATTGACACTTAGAAATATGACCACATGCATCCATCATATATATACATCTCTGCTACACTAACCCTGTCAGCATATAACGAATCACACGTCAAGAAAAATCAAGGATTGACGAAATTAAAGCTCGAGTATCCAATCGACGATCAATCAACTTCTAAGGTCAACACCGAACCTAAATTGGAAGATTATCTTATTTTAAAATAGAGTCAAGCGAGGTTTGAACCGTCACTTGACTTGGGGGCAAATGATGGATATTCGCCCAATTCGGGTTCGTATTTATATTCCGGACTTCGTAAACACGTCATAATCACATAAACGGTTCGAAAACACGTCCCCGAGGTTCAAAACGGTCCGGACGCGCGACACACGTGCCCGGACCGGACCTACGGATTGCCAAGCAATCCGGAACTCCGGATTGCTCAGGACGACCCGGAGTACGTCGGGATCGCCCGAACCCGACGTAACCCGAGTTGTCATTCGCGACGCACGTGTTCCCTTTGTGCCATCACACTAAGTTAGAGTTTCCAATAGCCAACCTTGATCAAACCAGACGACGGTTCACATTTTCTCTAAAACCGTCGTCAAACCGCTCAAAAACCGGGATCGGTTCTAAAGTTGCCTATAAATAGGGGACATAGGCCATTCATTTGAGACAATTCCACTTGAGATTGGCTTAGGAGCTATGACTTCTCTCTAGCTTTCTCTCTCTAGAAATCTCATTTTAGCATCGGAGAGGGCTCAACCGGCACCACCCCCCCCCCCTTCGTGCTGGTTATCGCCCTGTGTGCAGGTCCAGACGACTCGGTGTGAAGGAAATAGCAAGAGAATGAAGGATCCGACACGAAGATAACTCGGAGATTCGTCAAGGCCGTTGCATCCAGCGGTTCAGGACGAAACAGTTTATGCGTGTAAAAATGAGATGTTATATAATGCATTCACTGTAATGTCGGTCAATCATGAATGTTAACTTTACACCGCACGTTTCCATTACTAATAGCGACTTGTTGACATGTCAAATACTATTTCGACACAACACATTTAGAATCGGCTAAGTTCAAGTCAAATTGATGGAATTAGCTAATGTGTGCAAGTTCCCGTATGTTGGAAAAAATCAAATGTAAACAAATAATGTATCCATACATTCATAACACATTTTACAAATTGTCTTTAAAATAAATAACTTAACAACAACTTTTCAGTTTAAGCATATGATGACATAACATATTTCCGTATTATTAGAGGTACTTCACATCGTTTTATACTTGTCATATCAATTGTCAGATTGAAACTTGGTTTGGTGATGTGCTTCGCTACAAAAATAGAACATAACGAAGAGACAACCGTTAGTTATAATACATTTATTTCTTCAATTGAAAGATGTTGGTTACTGAAAAAATAGAGACAACAAATCACAACCTGCAAGCCAATAAGATTGAACAGTCTCTCCGAGAAGGTCTGCTTCAGTAGATGCTCTTATGTAGATGTACACGTTGTATGTAAGTTAACAGTGATGTTTACCCGGACTTAAGTCGCCAAAGTAAGGTATTCAAACTTATTACGGCGGCCCATTCACCAAACGCCAACATTATTTATGTAGGATTATAGAGGTAGATACACCAGAAACAATAACAAGATACTTGCTAGGTAACTAATACGCAGCGGAAGATAGTGCACATACCTACTTTGCTTATGTGTACATTTGATCGCCGAATGGGAGTTTTCGATCCGCCGGACGGTTCCCGTAAAGGTTTCGGTTAGAGAAGCCCTACGAGGATTATGCCTCACAGCAAAGCCTCAGTCGATTCTTCGCGGGATGGATCTCCAAGGTAAATTGCTTGACACAATTTGGCACCTCCTAGGGCACAGGGTGGTTCGGCCGAAACTAGGTGTTTATAGGGAGGAGGAATTTCTTTTAATCTCACCACAAAGGAGTAGAGAATTAGTTAGTGATAAATCCCTAACGCCTCTTTATTTATAAGAGGAGCAAAGTGGACAAAAGTCCACTTTGCCCTCCTTATGTTCGGCCGACCTAGCCTAGGGTGGAGGCCAAATTTTGGGTCTCCGATGTCAATTAGGATTTTAGCCCTAACTCAAAATTCATAATGTCACATTACCTAATTACTTAGGTAATTAGCTAATATTAATGGGCTCTCAATTACTGCGGCCACTGTCCATATGCTAAAAATTTATCCCCTAGAATCTAACAATATATAGCTGTTAGTCAGAGCCGTTATCATTACTCTTCCCTTTAGTGAAATTTCATGTCATTTAATATAATTATTTTATTTTATTATCTATTTCTTTTATTCACAAACATATTTTTTATATTTATGTATTGTGATTAAAGAGTTATAATTTTGTTTTGCGGTACTGTGATTGACAGATGATTGTTTTATATGAAAACTATTGGCGTATCTAGTATTTACATAATGGGGGTGCACTTTTATACAAAAAAAAATATAATAATTAATGATTGAAAATTAAAAAGTCATATTATATGTTAAATTATATTCAAATATACATAATCCAGCTTGACAGTAATAATTAGCAAAAAAAATAAAATAAATAGTACATTATATGATTATTTTCTCTGATTCTATGAGGTATTATCTTTTGAAAACTATCCATTATGGGTTCATCAGTAACCTCTAAAGATAATGCATTTATGAAAGTGACGAGATTAGTCCGCGTAGTTGGTCACTCATACTATTCCGCAGTTTTTTCTTCACACAAATCATAGCTGAAAATGACATTTCAACACTTGTTGTCGTTAGCAGAAGAGTCAAAGATAGCTTCATAAGCAAATAAACTTTATCAAACATGATGTGGTTTCAGGTATCACCAAATTTCACCAGAGTTCCCCTAATTTATTTACTTTGTGAAACTTCTCATCCATTCTCATTTCAATAATGAAAATTTTAAGTTGAAACTCGAAATCTGATATATCAATACTCTTGAACTCAAATTCTTTTAACCAAATAACCATCTTGCAGAGTCCAAATTCCAATATGTAACAAAAATTTGGGAAAATACCAAAATAGCACTGAAGCTCTTTGAAAGAGCGGCGAGACCTCTGTAGCTCTTTGAAAGAGCGATGTACACCGGTTTTTTTTTTTTTTTAAATCTTTTTTAGGTTTTAATGTAAAGAGTTTGTATAATTTTATAGTTTTTTTCCTGAAACCTCATTGAGTCGGGTGTACAGTTTGGCGGAGTTAACCTAGATTGTAAACCAATTATTAAATAGTTTTACCCTTTAAGCTTAACCTCGCCAACTTAATAAGATTTTAGAAGAAAAAAATCCATAAAATTACTTAAACCCTTTAAACTAAAATCTAAACAAATAAAAATGAACCCAAAAATAAAAATGAAAAAAAAAAAAAAAGCGGCGTCTCTCTTTTAAATAGCTTCATGAGTCTTGTCGCTCTTTTAAAGATTTTCAGTGGCTATTTTGTCATTTTTTATTACATTGAAATATGAACTTTGTAAAATAGTTATATGGATAAAAAAAAATCATTAAACTCATCATGTCAAAATTTATTATATCTGCTTGTTAAAGTTATAAATGAATTCTTAGGGATCAAATATGACACATAAAGAAGTAATAATGTGTTTACCAAAACTTTTATGGTCTCCAATTAACGGACCTTTCTATCATGCTCCAAGAGCACCATGCTTTTGGTTAAAAAATTTGTATTTTTCTATTGCCCTAAAGGTGAACCCTAGAGGGAAATTAATATTATTAATAGTACGATGCAAATATAAGGTGTGGTTAAAAAAATTCATATTTTTTCATACTTTTAAAGTTTTACATATGTTACAATTAAGTCCACCGTAGTAATAAAAAAACCAAAAGCATGGTGCTCCCAAAGCATAGTAGAAAAATCCCCAATTAACCCCTTATTTGTCTAACACAGATAATAACCTCTCTAATTATTGAAAAACTAAAAAGTAACTAAAAATTAAATTAAAAGTATTAAAAAATGGTAGAAAAAATGGGCACACAATGTCACCTTTTTACACATTTGATTAGTACGCCTATGATGATAACATATGTCAAGAATAAGATATATATCATAAATAATTAGTATACATATATTAATATAACCAAATAATTATAATAAAATATACAAGTTGTTTATATATATGTGTATAAATTCAAAATAAACATTTACATAAAATGTAAATTAATAAATACAATACCACATTTTCACCTACTAATATATATTTAATATATAATATATCGCACCTCTAAGCCCAAGCGATTGTCCCCACTAAGCCTAATATAGCCTAACTAAGCTCGTTGTCTTCACTTGAATCTAAAAAACGAGAAATTCATGTTGGATTTAAGTAGTACCACTCTCATTTGCTTCAATCTTCTTATTCCAACCGATGTGGTATAAATTTATTATGGTATAAATTTATGGATATTACTAGGGCCGGCAATGGTGCGGTGAAAATAAAATAATCATGGTTATTTGCACCATTTACCGCAATGGTTAACCGGACCATTATGGTGAGGGGCGGTTATGGTGATGAATTTTGTAATCGCAATGGTTATGGTTGTGGTTATGGTATTCAGTCTATAACTGCGGTTATAACCATCACATCTATATATATAATATATATATATATATTACTAATACCTATATTGTTATATATATACATTATTATTCAAATATTATAATTCTTATTCCGTTCCCTTTCCCACCCGCCATTTTTTTGTCTATATTTCTTATTATTAGGTAACCAGGATTGTATGTGATGGCGAATGAGGATCGATGATCGCAAGTGATAGCCAATTGAAGATGTGTTTTTTTTTAATTAAGTAAAACAATGAAGTTATGTTTAATTTTGATTTCGTGTATGAAACAATGAATGTATATTTACTTTTCTTGTATGAAATAATGTTGTTGTATTAGTTTGAATGATTGTGGTTAAATGGTTTAATCGTGGTTAAAAACCAGGGTTATGGTTATGGTATGAAGAATCATAACCGCAGTGGTTATGGTTATGGTATGAGTGAAAAAAATATGGTATGATTATGGTATTAGTGGTATTCGCACCATACCCTTACTATCGCCAGCCCTAGATATTACAATATATAAATATTATTTTGAGTCGAATTAATAAATACTTAAATAACTTTATTTCTTATTATGGGATAGATTAGAAGTAGGGACAGCCGGAGATTAAAAAAAGGAGAAAGAAAAACAAGAGAGGGACCACCCATTTTCACTTGTCTCTTCAACCCCAAGATACATACCATTATATAAAGGTCCCCATTCTTCCCATCGATATATATATATCTCTTCAGCACCTTCCTCTCATTTTCCTACTCTCTCTAGATTTCTTTATCCATCAAATAATTAATCAATGGAGTTAGAATCATTTTCCTCATCACCGTGGTGGTTGGATTCCATACACACCACAGTAATATATCTCTTCTTCTCCTTCACCGCAATATTCTCCCTCTTCTCTTTCCTCCTCTACCTCCTCCGTCTCCTCCAACCATGCGCATGCACCTGCGAAACCTGCAAGTCCTTCCTCTCCGCATCATGGTCCGCCGATTTCATCAACCTCTGTGACTGGTACACCCACCTCCTCCACAGCTCCAAAACCAGAACCATCAACGTGCATGTCCTAGGCAGCACCATCACGGCAAACCCCGACAACGTCGAGCACATGCTCAAGACACGCTTCCACAATTACCCCAAGGGGAAGCAGTTCTCTGCCATCCTCGGCGACTTACTCGGGAACGGAATCTTCAACGTCGACGGCCACGCGTGGCTGTTCCAGAGAAAGATGGCTAGCCTCGAGCTCGGCAGCGTCTCCGTCCGATCCTACGCGTTTCAGATCGTACGGTCTGAGATTCAGTCCCGTCTCCTCCCTCTCTTCCGATCAGTCTCCGCCGGAGCCGCCACCGTGGACCTGCAAGATGTTCTCCGCAGATTCTCCTTCGACACAATCTGCCGCTTCTCCTTCGGTATTGACCCCGGCTGCCTCACCTTGTCCATGCCCGTCTCCGACTTCGCCGTCGCATTTGACACGGCGTCGAGGTTGTCAGCTGAGCGGGCCATGACGGCGTCCCCTCTGGTCTGGAAGCTGAAGCGGTTCTTGAACATCGGCAGCGAGAAAAAGCTCCGGGAAGCGATTCGGTCGATCAATGTCCTCGCGGAGGAGGTGATCCGGCAGCGGCGCCGGAGCAAATCATCACCCACCCACAACGACTTGCTGACGAGGTTCATGAGCTCCGTTGACGACGACCGTTACCTCCGGGACATCGTCGTCAGCTTCCTCCTTGCCGGGCGGGACACGGTGGCGGCTGCACTGACAGGGTTCTTCTGGCTGCTTTCCCGGAACCCTAACGTGGAACAGGCCGTTTTAGAGGAAGCGGCGGCGGTGATGGATCCGGCGGAGGAGATCCCCTCCTTTGAGCAGCTTCAGCGGATGCAGTATCTTCACGCAGCGGTTCACGAGAGCATGCGGCTGTTCCCGCCGGTGCAGTTCGATTCAAAGTTCGCGCTCGAGGATGACGTCTTACCGGACGGGACTTTCGTGAGGCAGGGCACTCGGGTGACGTACCATCCTTACGCGATGGGTCGGATGGAGTCAATATGGGGACCCGACTGCCTCGAGTTCCGACCCGAGAGGTGGCTGCGGGGCGGGGTTTTCTGCCCCGAAAGTGCTTACAAGTACCCGGTGTTTCAAGGCGGGGCTAGGGTGTGTTTGGGGAAGGAGATGTCGATCGTGGAGATGAAAACCGTGGCTGTTTCATTAATGAGGAAGTTTGACATCCAAGTGCTGGACCGGACCAGCAAGGGACCGCGGTTCGCTCCTGGTTTGACCGCCACCATGAGGGGCGGTTTGGAAGTGGCCATCACCTGTCGATCGCCCACTACTGGACAACAGAGAGTATAGAGGTTTAGGCCGCACAAATTAATTAAGCACATGTGAATTAGGAAGAGAATAAATTAATCAAAATTGAAATTGACGTGGATGTATATAATTAACTATGCTAATTGAACTTATCTTTTAGTTAGACTGATTAAGTGTTATTTATATTAATAACTATTGAAACTTGAAAATGAGAAGTGCCGAACTGAAGAGTGTTTATCTATAAATAAGCAAGAAAATACCGTATATATACACATTATGTTTCGTCCTGAACCGCTAGAGGTAACGGCCTTAACGAATCTCCAAGTTATCGTCGTGTCGGGTTCTTCCTTCTTATGCTCCTTACTTCACGCCTAATCGTCCGGACCTGCACACAGGGCGATAACCAGCACAAAGAGGGGTGGTGCCGGTTGAGCCATAATGAGATTTCTAGAGAGAGAAAACTAGAGAGAAGTCGGAGCTCCTAAGCCAATCTCAAGTGGAATCCCCAGAAATGAATGGCATAGGTCCACTATTTATAGACTTCCATAGAACCGATCCCGGTTTTTTAGCGGTTTGAAGACAGTTTTAGAGAAAATGTGAACCGTCGTCTGGTTTGATCAATGTTGTCTATTGGAAAACTCTAACTTAGTGTGATGACACAAAGGAACACGCGTGTCGCAAATGACGACTCGGGTTACGTCGGGTTCGGGCGATCCTGACATACTCCGGGTCGTTTTGGGCAATCCGGAGGTCCGGTCCGGGCGCGTGTGTGACGCGACCGGACCGTTTTGAACCTCGGGAACGTGTTTTCGAACCGTTTATGTGATTTTGACGTGTTTACGAATTCCGTAATATAAATACGAACCCGAATTGGGCGAATACCCATCATTTTCCCCCGAGTCAAGTGACGGTTCAAACCTTGCTTGACTCTATTTTAAAATAGGATAATCGTCCAATTTAGGTTCGGTGCTAACCTCAAAAGTTGATTGATCGTCGATTGGATATTTGAACTTTAATTTCGTCAATCCTTGATTTTTCTCGACGAGTGATTCGTTATCTGCTGACAGGGTTAGTGTAACAGAGATATATGTATAATGGTTGCATGTGATCATATTCCTAAATGTCAACATGCATAATGATGCATTAATCATGGATGTGTTCACTACGTACATGACGAGTGTGATGATAAAGATGTTGATGATATGATGATGTTTTATTAATAGCGAAATCATGTGATCAATCATATGATGATAACAACATGGATCATGCCTTAAGATAAACTAGATGATCATAATTAAATCATGGGTACGTAGCATGTGAGCATGATTGCATATAACGCGTCATAAGATGTCATATGTCGTAATAGTGATGTAAACATGCTTAGTCATGATACTAAGGACTTATAGAGAAATAGAAATGAATTTATGACTTATCTAAAAGTGTGAACACTGTTAAATTTATTAGCATAATCTTTGTATATTTTGTAATTATTAATTTCCTAGTTTAGTTTTTTCCATATCTAGCTATTGTACTCGTTATATATTCATGTAATATCAATCAAAGAATATATTGAGTTTTTACCAAAATAACATGGTATCAGAGCCAGGTTTGCTAATACTGAATTTTTGAAGTCCACGACAAAGCTTAGTTGGACGCTAGGTTCGCTGCCCTATTTGTCAACTGCTCTGTTCTGAAGTTTTTTGTTCGTTGCACTGCTGTTTGCTGGTTGGAGGCTCTCCTGCGACCTGTTCCCTCTCCGGCGACATCATCCGACCCCGTCCGACTTCGTTCCCGGCGAACTCGTCCCTGGCGACCCGCTCGACGCTGTTTTATCTCGTTCTCTCTGTTTCTGATTTCTACCGCAGCTCCAGAATTCAGGCAGCCTTTGCTCGTTCACCGTCGGCCTCCTGTTCACTCCGATATCCCGCAGCCAGTCGTTCGCCACCGAAGCGCCCGCCCGCTGTGTTGCTCCACCGTTGATGCCACTGGACACCTGGTTTGAAATTCAGAAGCCCTAATTTAATCGTATGCTGCTCAGTTTTGTCCGCCTGGTATATTTGCTTGTTCTGGTTCGGTTCGATTATTAAAATCCGGCCTGGTCTGATTGCTAAAAAATCCGGTCCGGTCTGGTTGCTAAAATCTGGTCCGGTCTGACAGCTGCTTTTCTGTACCGGTCTGGTTGCTGATTCTTTGGTTCGTGTCTGATCCGTCTCTGAGATGCTGTTGGTTCGTTTCTGAACTGCCGTTGCTTTAATTTTGCTGGTTCTTCACGGGTACTTGTTACATTTTATCTTGATAGAGAACTCAACACTTGTAGCAAAATCTTACATGGGTAAGATCACATGTCAGTCCAGTCATGATCAATGAGTCAGCATACATAATAATTCAGATGAAATTGCTACAATTTTTAAACGACTTGCACAGCTGGGTTTTTCTAAAGTGAACGTGAAACCTCAGCTCCAGACTCCAAGGGCTGTTGTCGCCCTCCCATGTATGACTTCCAACTGTTTATTAGCATTAAAATCATCATGTATTGTTGATTCAGGTGCTACTGATCACATGACCGGTAACAAAAGTTTACTGTCAGGACTTACACCTACCTCACAAACACCTGTCCAAATAGCTAATGGCAATACTTTTCATGTAGAAGGAATAGGATATGTTCAGTCTTCACCACATATGCCTTTATCATCTGTCTTATATGTTCCTTCTTTTCCTGACAATCTCTTGTCTGTGAGCAAACTAACAGAACAATTATACTGCTCAGTTACTTTCACTCCAACTAAATGCACATTTCAGGAACTAGGGACTAACAAATTGATTGGCACTGCATATAAGTACAATGGTCTGTATTACCTGGAGAGCTCACCTCAACGAGTTGCGTACAAGAGCACTAGTAGTGCTAAGGGGGTTGATTATAAGTTGAGGCATCCATCTTTACAGGTACTAAAAACGATTCGTCCTGAATTTCAGTCTGTTTCAGAACTAGTTTGTGAGTCGTGTGTTCAGGGCAAACATGTTCGTACTTCCCATCCACCTAGGGTCATTCGTCGGTCTGCTAGCATATTTGATTTAGTGCACTCTAATGTATGGGGTCCATGCTTAGTTACATCTATATCTGATTTTCGATACTTCGTTAGTTTTGTTGATGATTTTCTCGTGCAACTTGGATCTTTGTTATCAAATCTAGACAAGAAGTGTTTGCTAAATTTGTGATGTTTTGTTCTTTTGTGAAAAATCAGTTTGGCACTACCGTTAAAACTCTTCGTAGTGACAATGCAAAAGAGTATTTTACAAATGAATTCACACAATATATGGGTGATAATGGCATTATCCATGTATCATCATGTGCATACACACCTCAACAAAATGGTGTGGCTGAACGAAAGAACAGACACATACTTGAGGTGGCTCGCACTATGATGATACATGGTCATGTTCCTCATCGTTTCTGGGTTGACGCGGTTCTAACGGCATGTTATCTGATCAACTGTATGCCATCATCTGTTCTTGATGGTGCAATACCTTACAATATCATATTTCCGTCTAAACCCTTGTTCCCGGTTCCGCCAAAAATCTTTGGTTGTACTTGTTATGTGTACGGAAATCGACTAGGTCGTACAAAACTTGATCCAAAGTCTGTTCGTTGTATTTTTGTTGGCTACTCAGGAACTCAGAAAGGTTATCGTTGTTATAGCCCCACTTATAAGAGATATTTTGTCTCATCCGATGTTGTGTTTATGGAGTCTGTACCGTTTTTCCTTAAATCTGAACCTAGTTTGTCTAGTAATCCTCCACCTATCATGACTGTTCTGACGTATCCTGAAGTCCAAGTTCGTTCTCCTTCGCTCGAGACTGATAATGCGCCTTCTACGCCTCCTATTACTCAGGTATATACTCGAAGGGATAAGACGCTTCCTGTTAATACTAACTCTGTTCAGACCATGCAGGACCATGAGATTCGTGAATCCCTTGTTCCACTTGATCCGACCATTGAACCATCTCCTACTCAAACAGTTGAACCCACACCAACTTCCAGACCTGACCCGAGCTCTGAAACTGACATTCCTATTGCCCTTCGTAAAGGCTCCCGTTATTGCCCCAGTACCAGATATCCCCTAGATAGATTTTGTTCTTATGCAGCGCTATCTACAAATCACTGTGCCTTTAAAACTAGTCTTGACAGTTACTCTGTTCCTAGAAATGTGACAGAAGCCATGGCCAATCCATGATGGTTTAGTGCTATTCATGAGGAAATGTCAGCTCTCTGGAACAATCAGACATGGGATCTTTGTCCTCTTCCTCCTGGCAAAAAGGCAGTCGGTTGTAAATGGGTCTTCACGATCAAGGTTTATCCTAATGGGTAGTTGCATCGACTCAAAGCTCGTTTGGTCGCGAAGGGATACTCTCAGGAATATGACATTGATTATGATGAGATTTTTTCTCATGTTGCTAAAATGACATCTGTTCGGATCTGTCTTTCGCTAGCTGCCATCCGTCACTGGCCACTACACTAATTGGATGTCAAGAATGCATTTCTCAGTGGCGTTCTTGAGGAGGAGGTTTACATGACTCAGCTACCTGGGTTCGTTGTTCAGGAGGAGTCTTCCAAAGTTTGTCGTTTACGAAAATCTCTATATGGTCTGAAACAATCCCCCAGAGCTTGGTTCGGGCGTTTCTCTCAAGTACTTCACCAGTTTGGCATGACCAGGAGTGTTAATGATCATTCCGTCTTTTATAGACACTTGGAAGGGAAGACAATAATCATGGTCGCGTATGTTGATGATCTGATCCTAACTGGTGATGATGTCGAGGGGATCTTGGCATTGAAGCAGTGTTTGAGCACACAATTTCAGATCACGGACCTTGGTAAACTGAAGTACTTCCTTGGTATTGAAATATCACGCTCCCCTGGAAAGATACTTATTTGTAAGAGAAAGTATGTCCATGATATGCTCTCCGAGTGCGGGTTGCTTGGATGCAAATCTGTTGATTCACTTATGGTTCCTGAAGTCAAGCTTGTACCTGATGATGGAGCACCCCTACATGATCCTGAAAAATATCGAAGATTAGCCGGGAAGCTAAATTATCTGACAGTTACTCGACCAGACATCTCTTTTCCAGTGAGTGTAGTGAGTCAATTCATGTTAGCTCCGCACACGGCACACTGGGATGCAGCTATTCGGATCCTTAGATATCTCAAGGGATCTCCAGCGAAAGGTCTAGTATATTCTGACCAGGGACATAATAGGATCGCAGCATTCACTGATGCCGATTGGGCAGGTTGTCCTACTAGTCGAAGGTCAACTACTGGATATTGCGTCTTCTTCGGTGGTAACCTTATATCATGGAAGAGTAAGAAGCAAACAGTTGTATCTCGATCCAGTGCAGAGTCAGAATACCGTGCAATGGCCATCACAGCTTGCGAATTAGTCTGGACGAAGCGTTTAATCAGCGAGTTGTGTATTTTCTCTAACGATTTGATGAGGCTACATTGTGACAACCAATCTGCCATGCATATTGCCAAGAATCAAGTCTTCCACGAGAGGACCAAGCATATTGAGGTGGATTGCCATCTAATTCGAGGCCTCGTCATGGGAACATACACTCGTCCCCCATGTATCCAACTTATTCATGTTATAACAGATCACCAGCTTGTAGACATTCTAACCAAACCTCTCCGCAAAGCTTCGATTAATAATATATGTGACAAGTCGGGCATGTTCGACATATATGCTCCAACTTGAGGAGGAGTGTTAAATATAGTAGCATAATCTTTGTATATTTTGTAATTATTAATTTCCTAGTTTAGTTTTTTTCCATATCTAGCTATTGTACTCGTTATATATTCATGTAATATCAATCAAAAAATATATTGAGTTTTTACCAAAATAACAAACACTATTAGGGAAAATAGGAGAGAGAATACCCATTTGTTAAACCTTCATCCTTAATAGTTTTCAAGACCCTCTCTTTTCTTGAAGAAGAAGAAACTTTTGGAGAAGCCAATTTTGGGGGCTAAGCACATTTGAAGACCAAGCAATTTTGGGGGCAGCCATACAAAAGACATCACCGGTGGAATTCCGGCAAGAGGAGGGAAAACCACGGCACAGCTCACGGCGGCGCGTGGCGAGCTGGCGGAGGCGTGTGGGTCTCCGGCGGTGGCGGGTGACCTCTAGCGGCGGTGGTCGGCTTTCCGGGGTCGTCTCGTGGTGTCCAGTCTAATTTTGGGTATGGCTGGACTCTTCGCTACTTCGTTTAAGTTCAATTTGATCTTGATTGCCTCTTGAATTTGGTTAATCTAGGATGCACACAAGGTGTTTGTTAAAATTCCCAAAAGATATTAGTTTTCCAAATTGGCCAATATTTTGGCTAAGTGCTGAAAATTCATAATCATGATAGTAAGTAATAGTACTCCCCTCATGTATAGTGATCATTGTTGACATGATGCACCATAGTGTAGATAGCATCAAGACATGCTCAATGTTGATTGTTGATAGTTGATAATCGCTCATTGTTATCTCCTTCATGACGAAACACTTAGAGAATATTTCTTGATGATTGATGTTTACTACTTTGTCATATGTCGTCTGTCATGTGCCGTATGTCGTCAGCTATCGCAGTTGAACAATTAGAAATATTTCTTGATAGTTGACACCTCGTCATATGTCGACTGCTGACATAGTAAAATACTTAGAAATATTTCTTGATAGTTAACACCTCGTCACATGTAGATTGCTGACATAGTAAAATACTTAGAAATATTTCTTGATAGTTGACACCTCGTCATGTGTCGTCTGCTGACATAGCAAAATACTTAGAAATATTTCTTGATAGTTGACACCTCGTAATGTGGCGTCTGCTGACATAGCAAAATATTTAGAAATATTTCTTGATAGTCGACACCTCGTCATGTGTCGGTTGCTGACATGGTGGAACACTTAGAAAATATTCATTAGTAGTCGACACCTTGTCATGTGTCAGCTGCTGGCATGGTGGAACACTTAGAAAATATTCCTTAGTAGTCGACACCCTGTCATGTGTCGACTGTTGACATAGTGGAACACTTAGAAAATATTCATTGATAGTCGACACCTTGTCATATGTCGACTGCTGTCATGGTGGAACACTTAGAAAATATTCATTGATAGTCGACACCTTGTCATATGTCGGCTACTGACATGGTGGAACACTTAGAAAATATTCCTTAGTAGTCGACACCTTGTCATGTGTCGACTGCTGACATAGTGGAACACTTAGAAAATATTCCTTGATAGTCGACACCTTGTCATATGTCGACTGTTGTCAGCGTTCATGGTATAAACCTGCATTAATTTAGAAAACATATGCAAGTATACGTGTTAGTGCCATAATTATATTTGCACTTGTTACCTTAGGTGAAGGTGTAGTATCATGTAGAAGCGCGTCATTTGCATAGAACATGTAGGTGTTGGGACAAAGACCATGTCGTCATAGAGTTGCCCCCCGAGAGGGATGTTCGCTATGTGATGCATAGAGACTAACAAGTCTGTAGATATGTAGTTGTCTCCATATGGAGAGTGTTCGTATGAGTAATTGTCATGTACGCATATGCTGATCGGGTCGTTATCTACTTTTACAGGTTGGGTTGACATGATAGTTCTCGGGTTCAAGCTATTGGTTCATCTGGGACAGTCGTTATGAGTAAGTTTTCCATTACTACCCCACAAGTTTTCCATTACAAAGGATGAAGTATTTGTTGTCTTCATGGTAGGGTTGATGGAGTAGTGGAGTAGTTGTGTAGCTTTTCAATGCTCCCGGCTAGGGGTGTAAACGAGCCGAGTCGAGCCGAGTATCTGGTAAGCTCGACTCGACTCGACTCGACTCACTTTACTCGAGCTCGAGCTCGAACTCCAGCTCTCTTTCGCATGCCACTGCAGTATCCATCTTGTCTTTCAAGTCCGCCATTGTATAAGTAGTTTGTCATCCATGTACTTTTCCGAAAAGGAGGAAATATGGAGCATTCACGTGCAAGAAGAATGCATTGATCACGTCTCCCTTTGTTGCTCTAACCAGAGTAGCGTTGTAGGCAAATCTCCTGAAGTAGCTCATTATTGGCTCGTTTTGACCATGCTTGACGTCGCACACGCTTTGCCATGCTGGGAAGCAGATTCTCTCAGGCAGACTTACAAGTGTTAAAACTTGTTCCTTTGCTTCTTCATCATTGGGTTCGATATCCAACCTTCTCCTCTTAGAAGTGTCAACCATTGATATGGTGACATGTTGTCTTCTCTTGAGTGCATTAACATAGCACTTTCGTGCTGTCGTCTGATCTCCCAATACTTCCCCAATTCCGTTTTTCGTCGGGAACTTCATCTTTCGATGAACAATGGATGGAACCATCACGTAAGGGTTTATAGTCGTTCTCCCTAAGATTCTGTTATAAGCTCCTAGAGCTTCCACCACCACGAAGGTGATATTGACGCTAAGGGTTCTCCACCCTTCACAAAAAATGACCGGCAATGTGATCGTTCCTAAGGGACTTGTTGCAGCACCAGCAAAGCTGACTAATGTGAAAGATCCCAGAGTAAGGTTTGCTACCGTCTTTCCCAATTGTTCGAGAACTCTGACATGCAGAATGTCAACAGAGCTGCCTCCGTTAAACAAGATGCGTTTTACATCATACCCATCAATGTCCATTGTGATGACGAGAGCGTCGTCATGAGGATATACAATATGTTTCATATCCTCTTTTGAGAATTGAATGACGACGTTGTCTTCTTCAGGTTGACGTCGCTTCCCGTACTTAGGAAGTGTCTTCACTTGCGAGACATAAACATCTCTTAGGTTTGACATGTGACCGCCAGCAGCTGGGCCTCCATGGATGACATTGATTACGCCTCGCTTTGGCGGAGGCGGGTTATCATTGACCTTCTCTTTTCCGTTGCCCTTTCCAGATGACTCTGTATTGGCTCTTTTTGGACGCTTATCGCTATGGTCGACATAATGCTTTAACTCGCCATTCAGGATGAAATTGTCGATGCGGAATCTGAGACTCACGCATTTGTCTGTTTCGTGGCCATGAACCTCGTGGTTTTACACCACTTGTTCTCTTCCTTCCCTAACGGACCTTTTCGAAAGTTGACAGGCTCCTTCCACATGTTTGTTTCCTTCATTTCTTTCAAAATAACGGATAGTGGCGCATTCAGAGGAACGCATTCAGCAAGATTTCCTTGGGCTTCTGGAAATCTGATTGAAATGGTCTCTTAGGCTATGGTTGCCACTGCCTGTTTTGTTGGCTGCCTTGCTGGCTTGTTGTTTTCTTTTGCTCGGGCGGCACTTACTTTAGCTTTATTTTGTTCCCTGAATCTCTCCAGGTCTACAAACTCCTTCACTCTTGAAGCCAACTCTTCAAGTGTTTCAGCAGGTCGTTTGGACATCTTCTCAGCGAGTGCGTACCCTTTACAACCTAAGTTGTTTATGAAAGCGCGCACTATCTCCCCTTCAGTCAAGTTTCCTTGGATGTCAGCAACGTTCTGGTCAAAGCGGACATAGTAATCTGCTAAGGATTCGTCGTTCTGCTGCTGGACGCTATTCAATGCGTTTGCTCCTTTTAGGAGCGTGCGCTCTCCTATATAACGCTGAATGAATTTAGCCTTTAAATAGGGCCAAGAAGTCACACTCCCGCATGGAAGTGAGAAGAACCAATGCGCTGCAGTCCCTGCCAGATTTTGGGAAAACGTCATGGCTACATGATGTGGGTTGTCGGTTCTTCTCAGCAGAGAGGCTTCATGCTGCTGTACATGCTCTGTTGGGTCGCCTTTTCCCCGGTACTTGTCTATTTTTATTCCATAGAGCGCATCTGGTACACGGTTGTATACCAGTTCGTCCGCGAAGGGATGAGATGCATTCTCAGCTAATGCATGCATGCCCTTCATCTTGGCCTCCTTCATCTTTTCTCTATTATTGCTTTCAGGTCTTTTGCAGTGTGTCCCGTGATTGGGACGTCATCATTGTTCACTGGTCTTCTCCATCCAGTGTTGCGATACATCCCAGCATGTTCCTGGCTGGTTGTCTGGTAGGAATAATCCTTATAGTATTGTTGTGAGTGTGGAGGTGGTGGTTGCCTCCATGATTCTTCCAGACCCCGTGTTCCTTCATAAGGATTGAATGAACGCGCTGCTTCTTGCCTTGGTGCACTCCTTGCTTGTTGGAACTGGAATTCTTCTTCTGGATGTTGTTTCCTTCCTTGGAATGGAGTCTTTTGGCGGGAAGTGTTGTGTGACACTGCCCCTGCTGGCATGGTATGTCCCCTGACTGGTGGAGGTGGGGGAGGAGTAGGTGCAAATCCTTGGTTCCTTAGCATTTCTCTGAAAGCTAACAGTTCTTCAAGTGCAGCCATCATAGCATGAGTAACTGTTGGTACTGGGTGTGCACCTCTTCCAGGTTGTGTCTCATCGGCAGGCATCCCATGAGGGAATTGTTGATTTGTGTGCGCTTCATGCTCGAACCCTGGAGGGGGTGTATTGTGCACTAGGTTGTGTGCTCCTTGTTCGTGCTGTGTTGGGGGCACGTCTCTTGCAGGCACTGAGGAAGCTGTCGAGGTAGCTCGTGGGATGTTCGAAGGTCCAGGCTGACTCCTTACAGGCGTCTTCTTCGGGCGCCCTGGGTCTTTCATCTTTTCCTGCAGGTTAACACCATCAGGAGGAGGATTATTGCTCGTCATAACTTGTGGTGCAATATAGCTTCTTGTCGAATCTCGCGGACGACGCCAAATGTTTCGTCCTGAACCGCTAGAGGTAACGGCCTTGACGAATCTCCAAGTTATCTTCGTGTCGGATCCTTCCTTCTTACGCTCCTTACTTCACGCCTAGTCGTCCGGACCTGGACACAGGGCGATAACCAGCACGAAGAGGGGGAGTGGTGCCGGTTGAGCCCTCTCCGATGCTAAAATGAGATTTCTAGAGAGAGAAAGCTAGAGAGGAGTCAGAGCTCCTAGGCCAATCTCAAGTGGAATCCCCAGAAATGAATGGCCTAGGTCCCTTATTTATAGGCTTCCTTAGAACCGATCCCGGTTTTTGAGCGGTTTGACGACGATTTTAGAGAAAATGTGAACCGTCGTCTGGTTTGATCAAGGTTGGCTATTGGAAAACTCTAACTTAGTGTGATGACACAAAGGAACACGCGTGTCGCAAATGACGACTCGGGTTACGTCGGGTTCAGGCGATCCCGACGTACTCCGGGTCGTTTTGGGCAATCCGGACCTCTCCGGATTGCCAAGGCAATCCAGAAGTCCGGTCCGGGCGCGTGTGTCGCGTGTCCAGTCTGGGCGCGTGTGTCGCGCGTCCGGGCCGTTTTGAACCTCGGGGACGTGTTTTCGAACCGTTTATGTGATATTGACATGTTTACGAAGTCCGAAATATAAATACGAACCCGAATTGGGCGAATACCCATCACATTACAAAGTGAGCATTATTACTATTATACATTGCATTTGCATATATATATATATATATATAGTGGTGAATCTAGGAACCCGGGTTCCAGCTACAGTTTTGTATAACACAAAAAACAAATAACATCGATATCAATTCAGGTCGAATTTTTTTTATTCAAAATATATATATTTATATTAATGAAAATTTTAAAATAACTGTCAATTATACTAATCATTCCGTACAATTGATGAAGACGAAGAAATAAAATTAGATAGAGCTGTTTACTTGGAAAATCTGTTAATTTTTGTGTGGAAGAAATAAAAAATTCGTCCGAGAAAATAAAATGTCTTCTTACTGATAAAAAAAATTGGGCATGGACTGCTATGCAAAAAAATGTATTTTTTTATTCATTATGGGCTTATGTTCTGTACAAAAATTGTTATCTTATTTGACATTCTAAAAAGTTAGAAAAATTATTAATAATTTTTTTTGTTAAATATCACATTCAATTCTTTTAAAAAATGTAACATTCTTTAGCCTTCTAAAAAATCTGAAAAATAAAAAATATAACATTTTTTTGCCTCTAAAAACTTGGAAAATTATTAAATATTGTCTTCAGTTTTAATAAAAATGTAGCATTCTTCAACCTTCTAATAAGTTGGAAAAAAGTAGAATTCTTTAGCATTCTATAAAGTTAGATAAATAAAAATAAAAACATGTAGCATTTTGGTGTTCTAAAATGTTTGGAAAAGGAAAAAATGTTACTTTTTTTTGTCTTTTAAAAAGTTCGGAAAAAAAAAAGATTTAGCATGTTTGGCATTTTAATAAGTAGAATTTTTTTTATAAAGGAAATGAGAACAAAGTTCGAAAAAAAAAAAGTTTTTTATTATAACAAAGAAGAATATATATATATATATATTGCAAGAGGAGAGAATAAAGTTGTAGAAAATAAAAATGAAGAAAGTTAATTCTTCATGAAGGACATATAAGAAACGAATAAGAAAAAATAAAATATATAAATTGTCAAAGCTAGGAATTAAACTCTTAAACATAAGGAAGCAAGATTCTTACTTTAACAGCAAGGCTAGCATGTTTAACAAGTTAAGTGATATCCTTTTAAATATTTAATGGGGTTCTTAAAAAATATCACTTGGATATATTCGGTATATTTAAAATTAAAAAAATAAATCGTAAGCTAAGTGGTATCCCAGGACCCTGCTTGGGGTACTGTGGATCCGCCCATGTATATATATATATAGTGATTGTTATTGTTTAATTATAGGGCGTAGGGTTACTGTGGTAAATTTTGAGTCCATACATCTAATTATTCATTCAACAATAAACTCTATGGGCTCCAAATGGATTTTTTTTTTTTTTTTTGGTGTTAAAATACCCCTTTTTCGAAAACAAAATTGAAAAAATATTCTCATGTATTTTTAGGTTTCGAAAATACTCTTTTTTCGGAGGTATTATTTTTCCACTGCAACTATAACTTTTTGCGGTGATTTATTTTAGACCATGATGTCAATGTCTCTACCCCACACCACCCACCTCACATAGTATTTATTGTTGATTTTGGGGTGATTGGGCTCTCCAAGCTGGGCCATTTCTTTACTTTAGTCTTTCTAGTTTATTTCCTTTACTTGAGCCCGTTTTGGGTTGACATGTAAGCATTTTTCTTGTCTGGGATTAGTTCCTTCATTATATAAACTTTGGGGTCAAGTTCTTGAGCTTTAGTTCAGATTTCCTTATGTATAGTTTATTTTTAGGTGAAGGGGATCCAATTGAAGGAACTTCCACCTAATGATCTGCAAGTTCCGTGTTACTTTACAATTTCCACTCTCAAATTAGAGTTAGGGTTTTGTGTTTCTCTACATGGTATCAGAGCAGGGAGGCTTCTTGCCTCGTCTATTCCGATCATGTGCGCTCCACCTCGTCTGAACTTCGCCCCTCTCCTTCCGATTATGTCTAACGATACGCCTTCTCTCTGAGGCTTCGTTGGATCCTTCATTCTTTGACTGTTGTTTATCCCGACAATTCGTTTCTAGAGGAGATTCATCTTTCTCCAAGAAAATCTGTTCAGGACTCTTGCATGAAGTTGATCTTGAGGACCGCCTTTGTTTTCGAACTCCGAAGCCTGGTGTTATTTCATCTTTAGTCGTCTCTAGTGAATCAGAGAAGTTTTTTGCCCTTCTGCTGGTCCTAATTTCAACACAATGGTTGAGGAAACCAAGAATCTGGATAGTAACGTCATTACGATCATCAAGACGGAGGACGCCACAACGGAATTCATCACCGCTTCAGACTTTGCTCTTGAGGTTCACTCTTTCCACCATTTTTTCTTGCATGCAACTGATAAATCCTGGCCAGAGTTTGATTTCTATGAAGTTGTCTGGTATTTCCAACTACCATAAGTGGATTCCTGGGATGCAAATGGTCCCTTTAGACAAGAATTATTTAGGATTTATTACTAGTGATTTGTTTGAGGAGAAATTGCACCATCTCTGGGATAGGTGTAATGCTATTGTTATCAGTTGGATTGTTAATTTTGTTTGTAAGGATATTTCTGGTGGGATTATGGATTCTGAGAGTGCTTATGTTGCTTGCGAGAGATTTGCAAGAGCGATTTGATAAAACCAACGGTTCCCGAATTTATCACCTGCATGGAGAGATTGTTACTGCTAGCCAGTGGATTGATTATGTGGTTGTATTCTTCACCAGGCTTAAAATTTTGTGGTCTGAGTACGATTATGCTTGTGCTCTGCCCAAATGATGATCGTTTCTAGAAACATCTCGTGCACAAAGAGAAGTAAAGATTGTTTCAGTTCCTTATGGGACTGAATGATGCTTTTGCTAATGTTAGGAGCGATTTGCTAAGTTGGTCTCCTTTTCTGTCTCAGAATCAAGCATATGTTGTGCAAGAGGAGAGATATCTCTGCAACTCTCTCTTCTAAAGTCATTTCTCTTGCAGTTGGTGTTTCTTCTGGGCCTTTGGATGCTAAAGGAAAGAGAGTTCCAAACATTAACTTGGAATGTAACTTTTGTAAAAAGAAGGGTTAGACAAGTGAAATGTGTTATGCTAAAGGGTGTGAATAAAGATCAAATTCTTTATAAACCAAACAGAGTCTCTGAAAATGGCTTCCACTTATACTATGAGCAATCTGCTTTGACCTTCCAAAGCACTATCCATGTATCTCAAATCCATCACATTTGGCATGTTCTAAACTCTAATTGCATCGAAGAGATACCTCCATAAGCATATTCGTATGTTGATGATTGAAATATGTGCACAAGACCAAACATATAATAAGATTACAGAGCAGCAACAAGTTCAATATAATTAAACACTAATAATCTTACTCAAGCCCCACTTCGCCAAACACATTGTTGCTTACAAATCCACCTTAATTCCAATTCCATCTACCAACTTTACAATAAATCTCAATTACACTTAACTTTCCTGTTTACGTATCCCTTTTATTCTCCTTTTACTTTGATGATAGTATAACATTCCCTACATATAGAGTAACTTTTATTTTGAAATGGACCAGTCCTTATCGGTTCGGTCCTGGACTGATCCTGGACCAGTCCTGGATTGGACCGGTCCTAAAGGACTTTTTGCTAAGTCCATTGTAGATACTAAGAAACATATCTAAGACTAAGAATTAAACCATAATATCAGCAATATCTCATTAGGGGCCAGTAGAAGGTCCAACAAAAACTAAAACCCGATAATCAAGTAAAAACAACAAAATCTTGTTTAACCACAACTAAAAATTTAGACTTGGGAAGATAAAAACTTCGCCTTCCGCTGCTTAATCGAAGAGACTGAAACCCATGTCCTGCAAGAAACATAAAAATGGAAGAGTCAATCAGATTGAATTTATAAATTCAAGATTTGAATGAATGGTAGCTCAAAGTTTTTAAATTTTAGTTCGTACATCGTCAGACTCTTCCTTCTCTTCCACCTTCTCTTCCTTCTTTGCCTCAGGAGCAGCTGCACCACCGCCTCCTCCACTTGGGGCAGCAGCAACAGCAATGGCACCACCGCCACCACCTGACGGCACTGACGCCAACTTTTCCCTTCCAGAAGCAATGAGCTCTGTAATGTCCTTGCCTTTCACTTCAGACAAGAGCAATTGAATCCTGTCATCATCGGCCTCAGCTCCAACTGCATCAACAGGGCATTTATCGTTTATATAAATTGCAGAGTAATAGAATCTTCAGATGCCATAAATCACTTAAATTGCAAGCCTAGAAATGAATAATTAGCCTACATGTTACATCTACATACCCAGCCAAGTGTCAGATAGATCATAGAAGGTGACACAGACATTACAGCTCTTGGAACAAATAATGTATCAGTCAGTTTAGCATCACGTATAATGGAGATAATCTCATCACATCAATTCAGTCATGACACATTTGATTCTCTTCCAGCAGAGATCCAAAAATATAAACTTCAGATGTAATTCTATGCACAAAACAAACTAATCAATTCTAAGTTCCAAATCCAACTTCAACCTATCGTACATAATCTAATCAAGGGATTGCACTGTGATCTATGTATCTTATGATGTCGCTGATCTATTGATCACATCAATGGAGTAGGAACAATGAGACAAGAGAAGTGAGGAAAGAACCTGATGCGAGGATATCCTTCACATTTTCAGCTGTAGGCGAGGTGTTGCCACCCAGAACGGCCAACAAGTATGCGGCAACAACCTTCATTTCTGCCACAAACAAAGAACCACCAGAACAGATCAGTATCTACACTGAATAAACCAAATGCCGCGACGAATATAATGAGAAAAAAAGCAACTGTACTTGGAGAGCTGCGTATGGAGTCTCTGTCGCCTAGGGTTTCACAGTGGACGGAGAAGGCGGAGCAGCGTCGGATTTATATAGCTAGGGTTTCTGCTCGATGTTTTGCAAGCGTATGTATTTATTAACCTTTTTGCCACAAGAACAGTGCGATAAAGGCCCGCCCAATAGGTCTGGTACATATTATGGTGGGCTCGTATAAAGGCCCATCAAGAAACTCGAGAGCGCGGGAAAATCCTCCAACGGGTAGTTTAATAAGTGAGCAGAAGGAAATGACATGTAATGCAGCCAGCAATTCACTGATAATGGAAATGGATGTTGAGGCTTATTTAAAAAAATATACTTAACTGGTCTTTTAGTCCATGATATTTGACAACTTTTAGATTTTGTTCCATAATATTTTTTTTTTGCCTAGTTTTCGTACCATATATTTACAGAATTTTCTAGTTTTGGTCCGACTGTTACATTCCGTCCATTTTTTCCGTTAAATGACATGTGCAAGTCACGTGATCCACCCTAAACTTTCAATTGTGTTCAAATTTGACGGAATTGACATCCTAAACCTAGTTCAATGGGTCAATTCCCCCAAATTTGAACAAAAAAGAAAGTTTAGGGTGGAGTGGCCGGGTTGAAGTCATGGACACAGACCTAGTAAGAGGTCTGTGTAAACTGTTTTTTGCAAACACAATTATGGAGGGTGTTGAACCTCCTGGAGGGCCGAGGTTGCCAAGTAGAAGCCCATGGTACGGACCAGGAGATGAGACTGGTGTAAAAACTCGTGTTACAGACTAATTGATGAGTCTGTTTAAGGGGGATATGTTAGATATTGATGAATTCCGCTATGACCGTTAGGCCCTTTAACGACGAGGAAACGGTGAATAGGCCCACTAGGCTCTAAAAGGGGTCAAGAAGACCAATGCGAAGGGTCCCGACAGAGGGAGTCCCGATGATGAAAGGTCCCGACAGAGTCGGTCCCGATAGGCGAGCTGGACGCTCCCGATGAGATGCGCGAGCTGGACGCTCCCGATGAGATGCCTTTAAGTAGGCCCCAATGATGAATCCCTGAGAATGATTGGCCCTGTCACGATGACGAGGGGCCCTGAGCGGTGACACAATGAGATAACTCTGGAGTCCCCGATATTAGTCGGGACTCGCTAGCAGAGGTTGAGGCCGAGATACGCGGAGCGTGGCCGAGATAAGTGAGATCATGGCCTAGATAGGCGGGATCGTGGCCGAGATACGCGGAGCGTGGCCGAGATAGGCGAGATTATGCCCGAGATAGGCGGGATCGTGGCCGAGATAAGCGGAATATGGGCTAACCACCCCAACGGTTCACCAGGTAACTGAGGTACCTCTTCGCCTATAAAAGGGCAGAGGTTACCTCAGATCAAATACGTTTTGACGATTACATATTGAGACTCTTGGTTACCAGTTTACACGATATACTCATTTAAGCATCGGAGAGGGATTTTGGGTCACCGCCCGGTCTATCCCCTCTTGCAGGATTACGTGGAGCGAAGGAGCTCGGATCGCCGTCAAGACCATACCGGAGTTCCACCGTGATCCAACAGATATAAAAAAGAATACGCTTATGCGCTGATTGGTTAAGGCGTAGGTCTTATTCCTAACAAATACATGCTTTATAATAACTTTTATATTTGCATTTATGAACTCTTTTGTTTGGTTAACGCTGATTGTTCAAATTCCTGCTAGCCGTGTTGTTATCTTTCTTTTGTTATACTGTAGCGGTTGCATAATCATCTGTTTTTATTTTGGTTGAGTCTTCAAATAGTCCTCAAACTCATAGTAAATGTCTCATGGGGTTTAGAAGAGGATACCTCCCCTAAAAAAAGGAGAGAAAAATGGTCAGTTTGGGCTGGGTTGAAAAATCATGGGTACGGCCAGAGTGGCCGGGTTGAAGTCATGGGCACGGACCTAGTAAGAGGTCTGTGTAAACTGTTGTTTGCAAACACAGTTACGGAGGGTGTTGAACCTCCTGGAGGGCCGAGGTTGCCAAGTAGAAGCCCATTTTACGGACCAGGAGATGAGTGGTGTAAAAATCCATGTTACAGACCAAGTGATGAGACTGTTTAACGGAGGATATGTTAGATATAAAAAAGAATACGCTTATGGGCTGATTGGTTAAGGCGTAAGTCTTATTCCTAACAATTACATGCTTTATAATAATTTTTATATTTGCAGTAGTGAACTCTTTTGTTTGTTTTGTCTTTACACCATATTGTTCGAATTCCTGCTAGCAGTGTTGTTATCTTTCTTTTGTTATACTGTAGCGGTTGCATAATCATCTGTTTTTATTTTGGTTGAGTCTTAAAATAGTCCTCACACTCATAGTAAATGTCTCATCGGGTTTAGAAGAGGAAATCTCCCCTAAAAAAAGGATAGAAAAAGGGCCAGTTGCTGCCGGGTTGAAAAATCATGGGTATGGCCAGAGTGGCCGGGTTGAAGTCATGGGCACGGACCTAGTAAGAGGTCCGCGTAAATTGTTGTTTGCAAACACAGTTATGGAGGGTGTTGAACCTCCTGGAGGGCCGAGGTTACCAAGTAGAAGCCCATGTTACGGACCAGGAGATGAGTCTGGTGTAAAAACTCATGTTACAGACCAAGTGATGAGTCTGTTTAAGGGAGGATATGTTAGATATAAAAAAGAATACGCTTATGGGCTGACTGGTTATTGCGTAGGTCTTATTCCTAACAAATACATGCTTTATAATAACTTTTATATTTGCAGTTGTCTTTGGTTTGTTTTGTCTTTACACCATGTTGTTCGAATTCCTGCTAGCCGTGTTGTTATCTTTCTTTTGTTCTACTGTAGCGGTTGCATAATCATCTGTTTTTATTTTGGTTGAGTCTTAAAATAGTCATCAAACTCATAGTAAATGTCTCATCGGGTTTAAAAGAGGAAACCTCCCCTAAAAAAAAGAGAGAAAAAGGGCCAGTTTGGGCCGGGTTGAAAAATCACGGGTACGGCCAGGGTGGCTGGGTTGAAGTCATGGACACGGACCTAGTAAGAGGTCCGTGTACACTGTTTTTTGCAAACACAGTTATGGAGGGTGTTGAACCTCCTGGAAGGCCGAGGTTGCCAAGTAGAAGCTCATGTTACGGACCAGGAGATGAGTCTGGTGTAAAAACTCATCACTTGAGTTACAGTTTAAGTGATGAGTCTGTTTAAGGGAGGATATGTTAGATATAAAAAAGAATACGCTTATGCGCTGATTGGTTAAAGCGTAGGTCTTATTCCTAACAAATACATGCTTTATAATAACTTTTATATTTGCAGTTGTGAACTCTTTTGTTTGTTTTGTCTTTACACCATGTTGTTCAAAATCCTGCTAGCCGTGTTGTTATCTTTCTTTTGTTATACTGTAGCGGCTGCATAATCATCTGTTTTTATTTTGTTTGAGTGTTAAAATAGTCCTCAAACTCATAGTAAATGTCTCATCGGGTTTAGAAGAGGAAACCTCCCCTAAAAAAAGAGAGAAAAATGGTCAGTTTGGGCCGGGTTGAAAAATCATGGGTATGGCCAGAGTGGCCGGGTTGAAGTCATGGGCACGGACCTAGTAAGAGGTCTGTGTAAACTGTTGTTTGCAAACACAGTTACGGAGGGTGTTGAACCTCCTGGAGGGCCGAGGTTGCCAAGTAGAAGCCCATTTTACGGACCAGGAGATGAGTGGTGTAAAAACCCATGTTACAGACCAAGTGATGAGACTGTTTAACGGAGGATATGTTAGATATAAAAAAGAATACGCTTATGGGCTGATTGGTTAAGGCGTAAGTCTTATTCCTAACAATTACATGCTTTATAATAATTTTTATATTTGCAGTAGTGAACTCTTTTGTTTGTTTTGTCTTTACACCATATTGTTCGAATTCCTGCTAGCAGTGTTGTTATCTTTCTTTTGTTATACTGTAGCGGTTGCATAATCATCTGTTTTTATTTTGGTTGAGTCTTAAAATAGTCCTCACACTCATAGTAAATGTCTCATCGGGTTTAGTAGAGGAAATCTCCCCTAAAAAAAGGATAGAAAAAGGGCCAGTTGCTGCCGGGTTGAAAAATCATGGGTACGGCCAGAGTGGCCGGGTTGAAGTCATGGGCACGGACCTAGTAAGAGGTCCGCGTAAATTGTTGTTTGCAAACACAGTTATGGAGGGTGTTGAACCTCCTGGAGGGCCGAGGTTACCAAGTAGAAGCCCATGTTACGGACCAGGAGATGAGTCTGGTGTAAAAACTCATGTTACAGACCAAGTGATGAGTCTGTTTAAGGGAGGATATGTTAGATATAAAAAAGAATACGCTTATGGGCTGACTGGTTATTGCGTAGGTCTTATTCCTAACAAATACATGCTTTATAATAACTTTTATATTTGCAGTTGTCTTTGGTTTGTTTTGTCTTTACACCATGTTGTTCGAATTCCTGCTAGCCGTGTTGTTATCTTTCTTTTGTTCTACTGTAGCGGTTGCATAATCATCTGTTTTTATTTTGGTTGAGTCTTAAAATAGTCATCAAACTCATAGTAAATGTCTCATCGGGTTTAGAAGAGGAAACCTCCCCTAAAAAAAAGAGAGAAAAAGGGCCAGTTTGGGCCGGGTTGAAAAATCACGGGTACGGCCAGGGTGGCCGGGTTGAAGTCATGGACACGGACCTAGTAAGAGGTCCGTGTACACTGTTTTTTGCAAACACAGTTATGGAGGGTGTTGAACCTCCTGGAGGGCCGAGGTTGCCAAGTAGAAGCTCATGTTACGGACCAGGAGATGAGTCTGGTGTAAAAACTCATCACTTGAGTTACAGTTTAAGTGATGAGTCTGTTTAATGGAGGATATGTTAGATATAAAAAAGAATACGCTTATGCGCTGATTGGTTAAAGCGTAGGTCTTATTCCTAACAAATACATGCTTTATAATAACTTTTATATTTGCAGTTGTGAACTCTTTTGTTTGTTTTGTCTTTACACCATGTTGTTCAAAATCCTGCTAGCCGTGTTGTTATCTTTCTTTTGTTATACTGTAGCGGCTGCATAATCATCTGTTTTTATTTTGTTTGAGTGTTAAAATAGTCCTCAAACTCATAGTAAATGTCTCATCGGGTTTAGAAGAGGAAACCTCCCCTAAAAAAAGAGAGAAAAATGGTCAGTTTGGGCCGGGTTGAAAAATCATGGGTATGGCCAGAGTGGCCGGGTTGAAGTCATGGGCACGGACCTAGTAAGAGGTCTGTGTAAACTGTTGTTTGCAAACACAGTTACGGAGGGTGTTGAACCTCCTGGAGGGCCGAGGTTGCCAAGTAGAAGCCCATTTTACGGACCAGGAGATGAGTGGTGTAAAAACCCATGTTACAGACCAAGTGATGAGACTGTTTAACGGAGGATATGTTAGATATAAAAAAGAATACGCTTATGGGCTGATTGGTTAAGGCGTAAGTCTTATTCCTAACAATTACATGCTTTATAATAATTTTTATATTTGCAGTAGTGAACTCTTTTGTTTGTTTTGTCTTTACACCATATTGTTCGAATTCCTGCTAGCAGTGTTGTTATCTTTCTTTTGTTATACTGTAGCGGTTGCATAATCATCTGTTTTTATTTTGGTTGAGTCTTAAAATAGTCCTCACACTCATAGTAAATGTCTCATCGGGTTTAGAAGAGGAAATCTCCCCTAAAAAAAGGATAGAAAAAGGGCCAGTTGCTGCCGGGTTGAAAAATCATGGGTACGGCCAGAGTGGCCGGGTTGAAGTCATGGGCACGGACCTAGTAAGAGGTCCGCGTAAATTGTTGTTTGCAAACACAGTTATGGAGGGTGTTGAACCTCCTGGAGGGCCGAGGTTACCAAGTAGAAGCCCATGTTACGGACCAGGAGATGAGTCTGGTGTAAAAACTCATGTTACAGACCAAGTGATGAGTCTGTTTAAGGGAGGATATGTTAGATATAAAAAAGAATACGCTTATGGGCTGACTGGTTATTGCGTAGGTCTTATTCCTAACAAATACATGCTTTATAATAACTTTTATATTTGCAGTTGTCTTTGGTTTGTTTTGTCTTTACACCATGTTGTTCGAATTCCTGCTAGCCGTGTTGTTATCTTTCTTTTGTTCTACTGTAGCGGTTGCATAATCATCTGTTTTTATTTTGGTTGAGTCTTAAAATAGTCATCAAACTCATAGTAAATGTCTCATCGGGTTTAGAAGAGGAAACCTCCCCTAAAAAAAAGAGAGAAAAAGGGCCAGTTTGGGCCGGGTTGAAAAATCACGGGTACGGCCAGGGTGGCCGGGTTGAAGTCATGGACACGGACCTTGTAAGAGGTCCGTGTACACTGTTTTTTGCAAACACAGTTATGGAGGGTGTTGAACCTCCTGGAGGGCCGAGGTTGCCAAGTAGAAGCTCATGTTACGGACCAGGAGATGAGTCTGGTGTAAAAACTCATCACTTGAGTTACAGTTTAAGTGATGAGTCTGTTTAAGGGAGGATATGTTAGATATAAAAAAGAATACGCTTATGCGCTGATTGGTTAAAGCGTAGGTCTTATTCCTAACAAATACATGCTTTATAATAACTTTTATATTTGCAGTTGTGAACTCTTTTGTTTGTTTTGTCTTTACACCATGTTGTTCAAAATCCTGCTAGCCGTGTTGTTATCTTTCTTTTGTTATACTGTAGCGGCAGCATAATCATCTGTTTTTATTTTGTTTGAGTGTTAAAATAGTCCTCAAACTCATAGTAAATGTCTCATCGGGTTTAGAAGAGGAAACCTCCCCTAAAAAAAGAGAGAAAAATGGTCAGTTTGGGCCGGGTTGAAAAATCATGGGTATGGCCAGAGTGGCCGGGTTGAAGTCATGGGCACGGACCTAGTAAGAGGTCTGTGTAAACTGTTGTTTGCAAACACAGTTACGGAGGGTGTTGAACCTCCTGGAGGGCCGAGGTTGCCAAGTAGAAGCCCATTTTACGGACCAGGAGATGAGTGGTGTAAAAACCCATGTTACAGACCAAGTGATGAGACTGTTTAACGGAGGATATGTTAGATATAAAAAAGAATACGCTTCTGGGCTGATTGGTTAAGGCGTAAGTCTTATTCCTAACAATTACATGCTTTATAATAATTTTTATATTTGCAGTAGTGAACTCTTTTGTTTGTTTTGTCTTTACACCATATTGTTCGAATTCCTGCTAGCAGTGTTGTTATCTTTCTTTTGTTATATTGTAGCGGTTGCATAATCATTTGTTTTTATTTTGGTTGAGTCTTAAAATAGTCCTCACACTCATAGTAAATGTCTCATCGGGTTTAGAAGAGGAAATCTCCCCTAAAAAAAGGATAGAAAAAGGGCCAGTTGCTGCCGGGTTGAAAAATCATGGGTACGGCCAGAGTGGCCGGGTTGAAGTCATGGGCACGGACCTAGTAAGAGGTCCGCGTAAATTGTTGTTTGCAAACACAGTTATGGAGGGTGTTGAACCTCCTGGAGGGCCGAGGTTACCAAGTAGAAGCCCATGTTACGGACCAGGAGATGAGTCTGGTGTAAAAACTCATGTTACAGACCAAGTGATGAGTCTGTTTAAGGGAGGATATGTTAGATATAAAAAAGAATACGCTTATGGGCTGACTGGTTATTGCGTAGGTCTTATTCCTAACAAATACATGCTTTATAATAACTTTTATATTTGCAGTTGTCTTTGGTTTGTTTTGTCTTTACACCATGTTGTTCGAATTCCTGCTAGCCGTGTTGTTATCTTTCTTTTGTTCTACTGTAGCGGTTGCATAATCATCTGTTTTTATTTTGGTTGAGTCTTAAAATAGTCATCAAACTCATAGTAAATGTCTCATCGGGTTTAGAAGAGGAAACCTCCCCTAAAAAAAAGAGAGAAAAAGGGCCAGTTTGGGCCGGGTTGAAAAATCACGGGTACGGCCAGGGTGGCCGGGTTGAAGTCATGGACACGGACCTAGTAAGAGGTCCGTGTACACTGTTTTTTGCAAACACAGTTATGGAGGGTGTTGAACCTCCTGGAGGGCCGAGGTTGCCAAGTAGAAGCTCATGTTACGGACCAGGAGATGAGTCTGGTGTAAAAACTCATCACTTGAGTTACAGTTTAAGTGATGAGTCTGTTTAAGGGAGGATATGTTAGATATAAAAAAGAATACGCTTATGCGCTGATTGGTTAAAGCGTAGGTCTTATTCCTAACAAATACATGCTTTATAATAACTTTTATATTTGCAGTTGTGAACTCTTTTGTTTGTTTTGTCTTTACACCATGTTGTTCAAAATCCTGCTAGCCGTGTTGTTATCTTTCTTTTGTTATACTGTAGCGGCTGCATAATCATCTGTTTTTATTTTGTTTGAGTGTTAAAATAGTCCTCAAACTCATAGTAAATGTCTCATCGGGTTTAGAAGAGGAAACCTCCCCTAAAAAAGAGAGAAAAATGGTCAGTTTGGGCCGGGTTGAAAAATCATGGGTATGGCCAGAGTGGCCGGGTTGAAGTCATGGGTACGGACTTAGTAAGAGCTCCGTGTAAACTGTTGTTTGCAAACACAGTTATGGAGGGTGTTGAACCTCCTGGAGGGTCGAGGTTGCCAAGTAGAAGCCCATGTTACGGACCAGGAGATGAGTCTGGTGTAAAAACCCATGTTACAGACCAAGTGATGAGTCTGTTTAAGGGAGGATATGTTAGATATAAAAAAGAATACGCTTACGTGCTGATTGGTTAAGGCGTAGGTCTTATTCCTAACAAATACATGCTTTATAATAACTTTTATATTTGCAGTTGTGAACTCTTTTGTTTGTTTTGTCTTTACACCATGTTGTTCAAATTCCTGCTAGCCGTATTGTTATCTTTCTTTTGTTATACTGTAGCGGTTGCATAATCATCTATTTTTATTTTTGTTGAGTCTTAAAACAGTCTTCAAACTCATAGTAAATGACTCATTGGGTTTAGAAGAGGATACCTCCCCTAAAAAGAGGAGAGAAAAATGGTCAGTTTGGGTCGGGTTGAAAATCATGGGTACGGCCAGAGTGGCCGGGTTGAAGTCATGGGCACGGACCTAGTAAAAGGTCCGTGTAAACTGTTGTTTGCAAACACAGTTATGTAGGGTGTTGAACCTCCTGGAGGGCCGAGGTTGCCAAGTAGAATCCCATGTTACGGACCAGGAGATGAGTCTGGTGTAAAAACCCATGTTACAGACCAAGTGATGAGTCTGTTTAAGGGAGGATATGTTAAATATAAAAAAGAATACGCTTATGGGCTGATTGGTTAAGGCGTAGGTCTTATTCCTAACAAATACATGCTTTATAATAATTTTTATATTTTCAGTTGTGAACTCTTTTGTTTGTTTTGTCTTTACACCATGTTGTTCGAATTCCTGCTAGCCGTGTTGTTATCTTTCTTTTGTTATACTGTAGTGGTTGCATAATCATCTAGTTTTATTTTGGTTGAGTCTTAAAATAGTCCTCACACTCATAGTAAATGTCTCATCGGGTTTAGAAGAGGAAACCTCCCCTAAAAAAGGATAGAAAAATGGCCAGTTTGTGCCGGGTTGAAAAATCATGGGTACGGCCAGAGTGGCCGGGTTGAAGTCATGGGCACGCATCTAGTAAGAGGTCTGTGTAAACTGTTTTTTGCAAATACAGTTATGGAGGGTGTTGAACCTCCTGGAGGGCCGAAATTGCCAAGAAGAAGCCCATGTTACGGACAATGAAATGAGTCTGGTGTAAAAAATCATGTTACAGACTAAGTGATGAGTCTGTTTAAGGGAGGATACGTTAGATATAAAAAAGAATACGCTTATGGGCTTATTGGTTAAGGCGTATGTCTTATTCATAACAAATACATGCTTTATAATAACGTTTATATTTGTAGTTGTGAACTCTTTTGTTTGTTTTGTCTTTACACCATGTTGTTCGAATTCCCGCTAGCCGTGTTGTTATATTTCTTTTGTTATACTGTAGCGGCTGCATAATTATCTATTTTTATTTTGGTTGAGTCTTAAAATAGTCATCAAACTCATAGTAAATGTCTCATCTCGTTTAGAAGAGGAAACCACACCTAAAAGAATGAGAGAAAAATGGCAAGCTTGGGCCGGGTTGAAAAATCATGGGTACGGCCAGAGTGGCCGGGTTGAAGTCATGGGCACGGTGCCAGTAAGAGGTCCGTGTAAATTGTTGTTTGCAAACATAATTATGGAAGGTGTTGAACCTCCTGGAGGGCCGAGGTTGCCAAATAGAAACCCATGTTTCGGACCAGGAGGTTAGTCTTGTGTAAAAACCCATGTTACAGACTAAGTGATGAGTTTGTTTAAGGGACGATATGTTAGATATAAAAAAGAATACGCTTTTGGGCTGATTGGTTAAGGCGTAAGTCTTATTCCTAACAAATACATGTTTTATAATTTTTATATTTGCAGTTATGAACTCTTTTGTTTGTTTTGTCTTACACCATATTGTTCGAATTCCTGCTAGCCGTGTTGTTATCTTTCTTTTGTTATACTGTAGCGGCTGCATAATCATCTGTTTTTATTTTGGTTGATTGTTAAAATAGTCCTCAAACTCATAGTAAATGTCTCATCGGGTTTAGAAGAGGAAACCTACCCTAAAAAAAGAGAGAAAAATGGTCAGTTTGGGCCGGGTTGAAAAATCATGGGTATGGCCAGAGTGGCCGGGTTGAAGTCATGGGTACGGACTTAGTAAGAGCTCCGTGTAAACTGTTGTTTGCAAACACAGTTATGGAGGGTGTTGAACCTCCTGGAGGGCCGAGGTTGCCAAGTAGACGCCCATGTTACGGACCAGGAGATGAGTCTGGTGTAAAAACTCATGTTACAGACTAAGTGATGAGTCTGTTTAAGGGAGGATATGTTAGATATAAAAAAGAATACGCTTATGGGCTGACTGGTTATTGCGTAGGTCTTATTCCTAACAAATACATGCTTTATAATAACTTTTATATTTGCAGTTGTCTTTGGTTTGTTTTGTCTTTACACCATGTTGTTCGAATTCCTGCTAGCCGTGTTGTTATCTTTCTTTTGTTCTACTGTAGCGGTTGCATAATCATCTGTTTTTATTTTGGTTGAGTCTTAAAATAGTCATCAAACTCATAGTAAATGTCTCATCGGGTTTAAAAGAGGAAACCTCCCCTAAAAAAAAGAGAGAAAAAGGGCCAGTTTGGGCCGGGTTCCTGGAGGGCCGAGGTTGCCAAGTAGAAGCTCATGTTACGGACCAGGAGATGAGTCTGGTGTAAAAACTCATCACTTGAGTTACAGTTTAAGTGATGAGTCTGTTTAAGGGAGGATATGTTAGATATAAAAAAGAATACGCTTATGCGCTGATTGGTTAAAGCGTAGGTCTTATTCCTAACAAATACATGCTTTATAATAACTTTTATATTTGCAGTTGTGAACTCTTTTGTTTGTTTTGTCTTTACACCATGTTGTTCAAAATCCTGCTAGCCGTGTTGTTATCTTTCTTTTGTTATACTGTAGCGGCTGCATAATCATCTGTTTTTATTTTGTTTGAGTGTTAAAATAGTCCTCAAACTCATAGTAAATGTCTCATCGGGTTTAGAAGAGGAAACCTCCCCTAAAAAAAGAGAGAAAAATGGTCAGTTTGGGCCGGGTTGAAAAATCATGGGTATGGCCAGAGTGGCCGGGTTGAAGTCATGGGCACGGACCTAGTAAGAGGTCTGTGTAAACTGTTGTTTGCAAACACAGTTACGGAGGGTGTTGAACCTCCTGGAGGGCCGAGGTTGCCAAGTAGAAGCCCATTTTACGGACCAGGAGATGAGTGGTGTAAAAACCCATGTTACAGACCAAGTGATGAGACTGTTTAACGGAGGATATGTTAGATATAAAAAAGAATACGCTTATGGGCTGATTGGTTAAGGCGTAAGTCTTATTCCTAACAATTACATGCTTTATAATAATTTTTATATTTGCAGTAGTGAACTCTTTTGTTTGTTTTGTCTTTACACCATATTGTTCGAATTCCTGCTAGCAGTGTTGTTATCTTTCTTTTGTTATACTGTAGCGGTTGCATAATCATCTGTTTTTATTTTGGTTGAGTCTTAAAATAGTCCTCACACTCATAGTAAATGTCTCATCGGGTTTAGAAGAGGAAATCTCCCCTAAAAAAAGGATAGAAAAAGGGCCAGTTGCTGCCGGGTTGAAAAATCATGGGTACGGCCAGAGTGGCCGGGTTGAAGTCATGGGCACGGACCTAGTAAGAGGTCCGCGTAAATTGTTGTTTGCAAACACAGTTATGGAGGGTGTTGAACCTCCTGGAGGGCCGAGGTTACCAAGTAGAAGCCCATGTTACGGACCAGGAGATGAGTCTGGTGTAAAAACTCATGTTACAGACCAAGTGATGAGTCTGTTTAAGGGAGGATATGTTAGATATAAAAAAGAATACGCTTATGGGCTGACTGGTTATTGCGTAGGTCTTATTCCTAACAAATACATGCTTTATAATAACTTTTATATTTGCAGTTGTCTTTGGTTTGTTTTGTCTTTACACCATGTTGTTCGAATTCCTGCTAGCCGTGTTGTTATCTTTCTTTTGTTCTACTGTAGCGGTTGCATAATCATCTGTTTTTATTTTGGTTGAGTCTTAAAATAGTCATCAAACTCATAGTAAATGTCTCATCGGGTTTAGAAGAGGAAACCTCCCCTAAAAAAAAGAGAGAAAAAGGGCCAGTTTGGGCCGGGTTGAAAAATCACGGGTACGGCCAGGGTGGCCGGGTTGAAGTCATGGACACGGACCTAGTAAGAGGTCCGTGTACACTGTTTTTTGCAAACACAGTTATGGAGGGTGTTGAACCTCCTGGAGGGCCGAGGTTGCCAAGTAGAAGCTCATTTTACGGACCAGGAGATGAGTCTGGTGTAAAAACTCATCACTTGAGTTACAGTTTAAGTGATGAGTCTGTTTAAGGGAGGATATGTTAGATATAAAAAAGAATACGCTTATGCGCTGATTGGTTAAAGCGTAGGTCTTATTCCTAACAAATACATGCTTTATAATAACTTTTATATTTGCAGTTGTGAACTCTTTTGTTTGTTTTGTCTTTACACCATGTTGTTCAAAATCCTGCTAGCCGTGTTGTTATCTTTCTTTTGTTATACTGTAGCGGCTGCATAATCATCTGTTTTTATTTTGTTTGAGTGTTAAAATAGTCCTCAAACTCATAGTAAATGTCTCATCGGGTTTAGAAGAGGAAACCTCCCCTAAAAAAAGAGAGAAAAATGGTCAGTTTGGGCCGGGTTGAAAAATCATGGGTATGGCCAGAGTGGCCGGGTTGAAGTCATGGGCACGGACCTAGTAAGAGGTCTGTGTAAACTGTTGTTTGCAAACACAGTTACGGAGGGTGTTGAACCTCCTGGAGGGCCGAGGTTGCCAAGTAGAAGCCCATTTTACGGACCAGGAGATGAGTGGTGTAAAAACCCATGTTACAGACCAAGTGATGAGACTGTTTAACGGAGGATATGTTAGATATAAAAAAGAATACGCTTATGGGCTGATTGGTTAAGGCGTAAGTCTTATTCCTAACAATTACATGCTTTATAATAATTTTTATATTTGCAGTAGTGAACTCTTTTGTTTGTTTTGTCTTTACACCATATTGTTCGAATTCCTGCTAGCAGTGTTGTTATCTTTCTTTTGTTATATTGTAGCGGTTGCATAATCATCTGTTTTTATTTTGGTTGAGTCTTAAAATAGTCCTCACACTCATAGTAAATGTCTCATCGGGTTTAGAAGAGGAAATCTCCCCTAAAAAAAGGATAGAAAAAGGGCCAGTTGCTGCCGGGTTGAAAAATCATGGGTACGGCCAGAGTGGCCGGGTTGAAGTCATGGGCACGGACCTAGTAAGAGGTCCGCGTAAATTGTTGTTTGCAAACACAGTTATGGAGGGTGTTGAACCTCCTGGAGGGCCGAGGTTACCAAGTAGAAGCCCATGTTACGGACCAGGAGATGAGTCTGGTGTAAAAACTCATGTTACAGACCAAGTGATGAGTCTGTTTAAGGGAGGATATGTTAGATATAAAAAAGAATACGCTTATGGGCTGACTGGTTATTGCGTAGGTCTTATTCCTAACAAATACATGCTTTATAATAACTTTTATATTTGCAGTTGTCTTTGGTTTGTTTTGTCTTTACACCATGTTGTTCGAATTCCTGCTAGCCGTGTTGTTATCTTTCTTTTGTTCTACTGTAGCGGTTGCAGAATCATCTGTTTTTATTTTGGTTGAGTCTTAAAATAGTCATCAAACTCATAGTAAATGTCTCATCGGGTTTAGAAGAGGAAACCTCCCCTAAAAAAAAGAGAGAAAAAGGGCCAGTTTGGGCCGGGTTGAAAAATCACGGGTACGGCCAGGGTGGCCGGGTTGAAGTCATGGACACGGACCTAGTAAGAGGTCCGTGTACACTGTTTTTTGCAAACACAGTTATGGAGGGTGTTGAACCTCCTGGAGGGCCGAGGTTGCCAAGTAGAAGCTCATGTTACGGACCAGGAGATGAGTCTGGTGTAAAAACTCATCACTTGAGTTACAGTTTAAGTGATGAGTCTGTTTAAGGGAGGATATGTTAGATATAAAAAAGAATACGCTTATGCGCTGATTGGTTAAAGCGTAGGTCTTATTCCTAACAAATACATGCTTTATAATAACTTTTATATTTGCAGTTGTGAACTCTTTTGTTTGTTTTGTCTTTACACCATGTTGTTCAAAATCCTGCTAGCCGTGTTGTTATCTTTCTTTTGTTATACTGTAGCGGCTGCATAATCATCTGTTTTTATTTTGTTTGAGTGTTAAAATAGTCCTCAAACTCATAGTAAATGTCTCGTCGGGTTTAGAAGAGGAAACCTCCCCTAAAAAGAGGAGAGAAAAATGGTCAGTTTGGGTCGGGTTGAAAATCATGGGTACGGCCAGAGTGGCCGGGTTGAAGTCATGGGCACGGACCTAGTAAAAGGTCCGTGTAAACTGTTGTTTGCAAACACAGTTATGTAGGGTGTTGAACCTCCTGGAGGGCCGAGGTTGCCAAGTAGAATCCCATGTTACGGACCAGGAGATGAGTCTGGTGTAAAAACCCATGTTACAGACCAAGTGATGAGTCTGTTTAAGGGAGGATATGTTAAATATAAAAAAGAATACGCTTATGGGCTGATTGGTTAAGGCGTAAGTCTTATTCCTAACAATTACATGCTTTATAATAATTTTTATATTTGCAGTAGTGAACTCTTTTGTTTGTTTTGTCTTTACACCATATTGTTCGAATTCCTGCTAGCAGTGTTGTTATCTTTCTTTTGTTATACTGTAGCGGTTGCATAATCATCTGTTTTTATTTTGGTTGAGTCTTAAAATAGTCCTCACACTCATAGTAAATGTCTCATCGGGTTTAGAAGAGGAAATCTCCCCTAAAAAAAGGATAGAAAAAGGGCCAGTTGCTGCCGGGTTGAAAAATCATGGGTACGGCCAGAGTGGCCGGGTTGAAGTCATGGGCACGGACCTAGTAAGAGGTCCGCGTAAATTGTTGTTTGCAAACACAGTTATGGAGGGTGTTGAACCTCCTGGAGGGCCGAGGTTACCAAGTAGAAGCCCATGTTACGGACCAGGAGATGAGTCTGGTGTAAAAACTCATGTTACAGACCAAATGATGAGTCTGTTTAAGGGAGGATATGTTAGATATAAAAAAGAATACGCTTATGGGCTGACTGGTTATTGCGTAGGTCTTATTCCTAACAAATACATGCTTTATAATAACTTTTATATTTGCAGTTGTCTTTGGTTTGTTTTGTCTTTACACCATGTTGTTCGAATTCCTGCTAGCCGTGTTGTTATCTTTCTTTTGTTCTACTGTAGCGGTTGCATAATCATCTGTTTTTATTTTGGTTGAGTCTTAAAATAGTCATCAAACTCATAGTAAATGTCTCATCGGGTTTAGAAGAGGAAACCTCCCCTAAAAAAAAGAGAGAAAAAGGGCCAGTTTGGGCCGGGTTGAAAAATCACGGGTACGGCCAGGGTGGCCGGGTTGAAGTCATGGACACGGACCTAGTAAGAGGTCCGTGTACACTGTTTTTTGCAAACACAGTTATGGAGGGTGTTGAACCTCCTGGAGGGCCGAGGTTGCCAAGTAGAAGCTCATGTTACGGACCAGGAGATGAGTCTGGTGTAAAAACTCATCACTTGAGTTACAGTTTAAGTGATGAGTCTGTTTAAGGGAGGATATGTTAGATATAAAAAAGAATACGCTTATGCGCTGATTGGTTAAAGCGTAGGTCTTATTCCTAACAAATACATGCTTTATAATAACTTTTATATTTGCAGTTGTGAACTCTTTTGTTTGTTTTGTCTTTACACCATGTTGTTCAAAATCCTGCTAGCCGTGTTGTTATCTTTCTTTTGTTATACTGTAGCGGCTGCATAATCATCTGTTTTTATTTTGTTTGAGTGTTAAAATAGTCCTCAAACTCATAGTAAATGTCTCATCGGGTTTAGAAGAGGAAACCTCCCCTAAAAAAAGAGAGAAAAATGGTCAGTTTGGGCCGGGTTGAAAAATCATGGGTATGGCCAGAGTGGCCGGGTTGAAGTCATGGGCACGGACCTAGTAAGAGGTCTGTGTAAACTGTTGTTTGCAAACACAGTTACGGAGGGTGTTGAACCTCCTGGAGGGCCGAGGTTGCCAAGTAGAAGCCCATTTTACGGACCAGGAGATGAGTGGTGTAAAAACCCATGTTACAGACCAAGTGATGAGACTGTTTAACGGAGGATATGTTAGTTATAAAAAAGAATACGCTTATGGGCTGATTGGTTAAGGCGTAAGTCTTATTCCTAACAATTACATGCTTTATAATAATTTTTATATTTGCAGTAGTGAACTCTTTTGTTTGTTTTGTCTTTACACCATATTGTTCGAATTCCTGCTAGCAGTGTTGTTATCTTTCTTTTGTTATACTGTAGCGGTTGCATAATCATCTGTTTTTATTTTGGTTGAGTCTTAAAATAGTCCTCACACTCATAGTAAATGTCTCATCGGGTTTAGAAGAGGAAATCTCCCCTAAAAAAAGGATAGAAAAAGGGCCAGTTGCTGCCGGGTTGAAAAATCATGGGTACGGCCAGAGTGGCCGGGTTGAAGTCATGGGCACGGACCTAGTAAGAGGTCCGCGTAAATTGTTGTTTGCAAACACAGTTATGGAGGGTGTTGAACCTCCTGGAGGGCCGAGGTTACCAAGTAGAAGCCCATGTTACGGACCAGGAGATGAGTCTGGTGTAAAAACTCATGTTACAGACCAAGTGATGAGTCTGTTTAAGGGAGGATATGTTAGATATAAAAAAGAATACGCTTATGGGCTGACTGGTTATTGCGTAGGTCTTATTCCTAACAAATACATGCTTTATAATAACTTTTATATTTGCAGTTGTCTTTGGTTTGTTTTGTCTTTACACCATGTTGTTCGAATTCCTGCTAGCCGTGTTGTTATCTTTCTTTTGTTCTACTGTAGCGGTTGCATAATCATCTGTTTTTATTTTGGTTGAGTCTTAAAATAGTCATCAAACTCATAGTAAATGTCTCATCGGGTTTAGAAGAGGAAACCTCCCCTAAAAAAAAGAGAGAAAAAGGGCCAGTTTGGGCCGGGTTGAAAAATCACGGGTACGGCCAGGGTGGCCGGGTTGAAGTCATGGACACGGACGTAGTAAGAGGTCCGTGTACACTGTTTTTTGCAAACACAGTTATGGAGGGTGTTGAACCTCCTGGAGGGCCGAGGTTGCCAAGTAGAAGCTCATGTTACGGACCAGGAGATGAGTCTGGTGTAAAAACTCATCACTTGAGTTACAGTTTAAGTGATGAGTCTGTTTAAGGGAGGATATGTTAGATATAAAAAAGAATACGCTTATGCGCTGATTGGTTAAAGCGTAGGTCTTATTCCTAACAAATACATGCTTTATAATAACTTTTATATTTGCAGTTGTGAACTCTTTTGTTTGTTTTGTCTTTACACCATGTTGTTCAAAATCCTGCTAGCCGTGTTGTTATCTTTCTTTTGTTATACTGTAGCGGCTGCATAATCATCTGTTTTTATTTTGTTTGAGTGTTAAAATAGTCCTCAAACTCATAGTAAATGTCTCATCGGGTTTAGAAGAGGAAACCTCCCCTAAAAAAAGAGAGAAAAATGGTCAGTTTGGGCCGGGTTGAAAAATCATGGGTATGGCCAGAGTGGCCGGGTTGAAGTCATGGGCACGGACCTAGTAAGAGGTCTGTGTAAACTGTTGTTTGCAAACACAGTTACGGAGGGTGTTGAACCTCCTGGAGGGCCGAGGTTGCCAAGTAGAAGCCCATTTTACGGACCAGGAGATGAGTGGTGTAAAAACCCATGTTACAGACCAAGTGATGAGACTGTTTAACGGAGGATATGTTAGATATAAAAAAGAATACGCTTATGGGCTGATTGGTTAAGGCGTAAGTCTTATTCCTAACAATTACATGCTTTATAATAATTTTTATATTTGCAGTAGTGAACTCTTTTGTTTGTTTTGTCTTTACACCATATTGTTCGAATTCCTGCTAGCAGTGTTGTTATCTTTCTTTTGTTATACTGTAGCGGTTGCATAATCATCTGTTTTTATTTTGGTTGAGTCTTAAAATAGTCCTCACACTCATAGTAAATGTCTCATCGGGTTTAGAAGAGGAAATCTCCCCTAAAAAAAGGATAGAAAAAGGGCTAGTTGCTGCCGGGTTGAAAAATCATGGGTACGGCCAGAGTGGCCGGGTTGAAGTCATGGGCACGGACCTAGTAAGAGGTCCGCGTAAATTGTTGTTTGCAAACACAGTTATGGAGGGTGTTGAACCTCCTGGAGGGCCGAGGTTACCAAGTAGAAGCCCATGTTACGGACCAGGAGATGAGTCTGGTGTAAAAACTCATGTTACAGACCAAGTGATGAGTCTGTTTAAGGGAGGATATGTTAGATATAAAAAAGAATACGCTTATGGGCTGACTGGTTATTGCGTAGGTCTTATTCCTAACAAATACATGCTTTATAATAACTTTTATATTTGCAGTTGTCTTTGGTTTGTTTTGTCTTTACACCATGTTGTTCGAATTCCTGCTAGCCGTGTTGTTATCTTTCTTTTGTTCTACTGTAGCGGTTGCATAATCATCTGTTTTTATTTTGGTTGAGTCTTAAAATAGTCATCAAACTCATAGTAAATGTCTCATCGGGTTTAGAAGAGGAAACCTCCCCTAAAAAAAAGAGAGAAAAAGGGCCAGTTTGGGCCGGGTTGAAAAATCACGGGTACGGCCAGGGTGGCCGGGTTGAAGTCATGGACACGGACGTAGTAAGAGGTCCGTGTACACTGTTTTTTGCAAACACAGTTATGGAGGGTGTTGAACCTCCTGGAGGGCCGAGGTTGCCAAGTAGAAGCTCATGTTACGGACCAGGAGATGAGTCTGGTGTAAAAACTCATCACTTGAGTTACAGTTTAAGTGATGAGTCTGTTTAAGGGAGGATATGTTAGATATAAAAAAGAATACGCTTATGCGCTGATTGGTTAAAGCGTAGGTCTTATTCCTAACAAATACATGCTTTATAATAACTTTTATATTTGCAGTTGTGAACTCTTTTGTTTGTTTTGTCTTTACACCATGTTGTTCAAAATCCTGCTAGCCGTGTTGTTATCTTTCTTTTGTTATACTGTAGCGGCTGCATAATCATCTGTTTTTATTTTGTTTGAGTGTTAAAATAGTCCTCAAACTCATAGTAAATGTCTCATCGGGTTTAGAAGAGGAAACCTCCCCTAAAAAAAGAGAGAAAAATGGTCAGTTTGGGCCGGGTTGAAAAATAATGGGTATGGCCAGAGTGGCCGGGTTGAAGTCATGGGCACGGACCTAGTAAGAGGTCTGTGTAAACTGTTGTTTGCAAACACAGTTACGGAGGGTGTTGAACCTCCTGGAGGGCCGAGGTTGCCAAGTAGAAGCCCATTTTACGGACCAGGAGATGAGTGGTGTAAAAACCCATGTTACAGACCAAGTGATGAGACTGTTTAACGGAGGATATGTTAGATATAAAAAAGAATACGCTTATGGGCTGATTGGTTAAGGCGTAAGTCTTATTCCTAACAATTACATGCTTTATAATAATTTTTATATTTGCAGTAGTGAACTCTTTTGTTTGTTTTGTCTTTACACCATATTGTTCGAATTCCTGCTAGCAGTGTTGTTATCTTTCTTTTGTTATATTGTAGCGGTTGCATAATCATCTGTTTTTATTTTGGTTGAGTCTTAAAATAGTCCTCACACTCATAGTAAATGTCTCATCGGGTTTAGAAGAGGAAATCTCCCCTAAAAAAAGGATAGAAAAAGGGCCAGTTGCTGCCGGGTTGAAAAATCATGGGTACGGCCAGAGTGGCCGGGTTGAAGTCATGGGCACGGACCTAGTAAGAGGTCCGCGTAAATTGTTGTTTGCAAACACAGTTATGGAGGGTGTTGAACCTCCTGGAGGGCCGAGGTTACCAAGTAGAAGCCCATGTTACGGACCAGGAGATGAGTCTGGTGTAAAAACTCATGTTACAGACCAAGTGATGAGTCTGTTTAAGGGAGGATATGTTAGATATAAAAAAGAATACGCTTATGGGCTGACTGGTTATTGCGTAGGTCTTATTCCTAACAAATACATGCTTTATAATAACTTTTATATTTGCAGTTGTCTTTGGTTTGTTTTGTCTTTACACCATGTTGTTCGAATTCCTGCTAGCCGTGTTGTTATCTTTCTTTTGTTCTACTGTAGCGGTTGCATAATCATCTGTTTTTATTTTGGTTGAGTCTTAAAATAGTCATCAAACTCATAGTAAATGTCTCATCGGGTTTAGAAGAGGAAACCTCCCCTAAAAAAAAGAGAGAAAAAGGGCCAGTTTGGGCCGGGTTGAAAAATCACGGGTACGGCCAGGGTGGCCGGGTTGAAGTCATGGACACGGACCTAGTAAGAGGTCCGTGTACACTGTTTTTTGCAAACACAGTTATGGAGGGTGTTGAACCTCCTGGAGGGCCGAGGTTGCCAAGTAGAAGCTCATGTTACGGACCAGGAGATGAGTCTGGTGTAAAAACTCATCACTTGAGTTACAGTTTAAGTGATGAGTCTGTTTAAGGGAGGATATGTTAGATATAAAAAAGAATACGCTTATGCGCTGATTGGTTAAAGCGTAGGTCTTATTCCTAACAAATACATGCTTTATAATAACTTTTATATTTGCAGTTGTGAACTCTTTTGTTTGTTTTGTCTTTACACCATGTTGTTCAAAATCCTGCTAGCCGTGTTGTTATCTTTCTTTTGTTATACTGTAGCGGCTGCATAATCATCTGTTTTTATTTTGTTTGAGTGTTAAAATAGTCCTCAAACTCATAGTAAATGTCTCATCGGGTTTAGAAGAGGAAACCTCCCCTAAAAAAAGAGAGAAAAATGGTCAGTTTGGGCCGGGTTGAAAAATCATGGGTATGGCCAGAGTGGTCGGGTTGAAGTCATGGGCACGGACCTAGTAAGAGGTCTGTGTAAACTGTTGTTTGCAAACACAGTTACGGAGGGTGTTGAACCTCCTGGAGGGCCGAGGTTGCCAAGTAGAAGCCCATTTTACGGACCAGGAGATGAGTGGTGTAAAAACCCATGTTACAGACCAAGTGATGAGACTGTTTAACGGAGGATATGTTAGATATAAAAAAGAATACGCTTATGGGCTGATTGGTTAAGGCGTAAGTCTTATTCCTAACAATTACATGCTTTATAATAATTTTTATATTTGCAGTAGTGAACTCTTTTGTTTGTTTTGTCTTTACACCATATTGTTCGAATTCCTGCTAGCAGTGTTGTTATCTTTCTTTTGTTATACTGTAGCGGTTGCATAATCATCTGTTTTTATTTTGGTTGAGTCTTAAAATAGTCCTCACACTCATAGTAAATGTCTCATCGGGTTTAGAAGAGGAAATCTCCCCTAAAAAAAGGATAGAAAAAGGGCCAGTTGCTGCCGGGTTGAAAAATCATGGGTACGGCCAGAGTGGCCGGGTTGAAGTCATGGGCACGGACCTAGTAAGAGGTCCGCGTAAATTGTTGTTTGCAAACACAGTTATGGAGGGTGTTGAACCTCCTGGAGGGCCGAGGTTACCAAGTAGAAGCCCATGTTACGGACCAGGAGATGAGTCTGGTGTAAAAACTCATGTTACAGACCAAGTGATGAGTCTGTTTAAGGGAGGATATGTTAGATATAAAAAAGAATACGCTTATGGGCTGACTGGTTATTGCGTAGGTCTTATTCCTAACAAATACATGCTTTATAATAACTTTTATATTTGCAGTTGTCTTTGGTTTGTTTTGTCTTTACACCATGTTGTTCGAATTCCTGCTAGCCGTGTTGTTATCTTTCTTTTGTTCTACTGTAGCGGTTGCAGAATCATCTGTTTTTATTTTGGTTGAGTCTTAAAATAGTCATCAAACTCATAGTAAATGTCTCATCGGGTTTAGAAGAGGAAACCTCCCCTAAAAAAAAGAGAGAAAAAGGGCCAGTTTGGGCCGGGTTGAAAAATCACGGGTACGGCCAGGGTGGCCGGGTTGAAGTCATGGACACGGACGTAGTAAGAGGTCCGTGTACACTGTTTTTTGCAAACACAGTTATGGAGGGTGTTGAACCTCCTGGAGGGCCGAGGTTGCCAAGTAGAAGCTCATGTTACGGACCAGGAGATGAGTCTGGTGTAAAAACTCATCACTTGAGTTACAGTTTAAGTGATGAGTCTGTTTAAGGGAGGATATGTTAGATATAAAAAAGAATACGCTTATGCGCTGATTGGTTAAAGCGTAGGTCTTATTCCTAACAAATACATGCTTTATAATAACTTTTATATTTGCAGTTGTGAACTCTTTTGTTTGTTTTGTCTTTACACCATGTTGTTCAAAATCCTGCTAGCCGTGTTGTTATCTTTCTTTTGTTATACTGTAGCGGCTGCATAATCATCTGTTTTTATTTTGTTTGAGTGTTAAAATAGTCCTCAAACTCATAGTAAATGTCTCATCGGGTTTAGAAGAGGAAACCTCCCCTAAAAAAAGAGAGAAAAATGGTCAGTTTGGGCCGGGTTGAAAAATCATGGGTATGGCCAGAGTGGCCGGGTTGAAGTCATGGGCACGGACCTAGTAAGAGGTCTGTGTAAACTGTTGTTTGCAAACACAGTTACGGAGGGTGTTGAACCTCCTGGAGGGCCGAGGTTGCCAAGTAGAAGCCCATTTTACGGACCAGGAGATGAGTGGTGTAAAAACCCATGTTACAGACCAAGTGATGAGACTGTTTAACGGAGGATATGTTAGATATAAAAAAGAATACGCTTATGGGCTGATTGGTTAAGGCGTAAGTCTTATTCCTAACAATTACATGCTTTATAATAATTTTTATATTTGCAGTAGTGAACTCTTTTGTTTGTTTTGTCTTTACACCATATTGTTCGAATTCCTGCTAGCAGTGTTGTTATCTTTCTTTTGTTATATTGTAGCGGTTGCATAATCATCTGTTTTTATTTTGGTTGAGTCTTAAAATAGTCCTCACACTCATAGTAAATGTCTCATCGGGTTTAGAAGAGGAAATCTCCCCTAAAAAAAGGATAGAAAAAGGGCCAGTTGCTGCCGGGTTGAAAAATCATGGGTACGGCCAGAGTGGCCGGGTTGAAGTCATGGGCACGGACCTAGTAAGAGGTCCGCGTAAATTGTTGTTTGCAAACACAGTTATGGAGGGTGTTGAACCTCCTGGAGGGCCGAGGTTACCAAGTAGAAGCCCATGTTACGGACCAGGAGATGAGTCTGGTGTAAAAACTCATGTTACAGACCAAGTGATGAGTCTGTTTAAGGGAGGATATGTTAGATATAAAAAAGAATACGCTTATGGGCTGACTGGTTATTGCGTAGGTCTTATTCCTAACAAATACATGCTTTATAATAACTTTTATATTTGCAGTTGTCTTTGGTTTGTTTTGTCTTTACACCATGTTGTTCGAATTCCTGCTAGCCGTGTTGTTATCTTTCTTTTGTTCTACTGTAGCGGTTGCAGAATCATCTGTTTTTATTTTGGTTGAGTCTTAAAATAGTCATCAAACTCATAGTAAATGTCTCATCGGGTTTAGAAGAGGAAACCTCCCCTAAAAAAAAGAGAGAAAAAGGGCCAGTTTGGGCCGGGTTGAAAAATCACGGGTACGGCCAGGGTGGCCGGGTTGAAGTCATGGACACGGACCTAGTAAGAGGTCCGTGTACACTGTTTTTTGCAAACACAGTTATGGAGGGTGTTGAACCTCCTGGAGGGCCGAGGTTGCCAAGTAGAAGCTCATGTTACGGACCAGGAGATGAGTCTGGTGTAAAAACTCATCACTTGAGTTACAGTTTAAGTGATGAGTCTGTTTAAGGGAGGATATGTTAGATATAAAAAAGAATACGCTTATGCGCTGATTGGTTAAAGCGTAGGTCTTATTCCTAACAAATACATGCTTTATAATAACTTTTATATTTGCAGTTGTGAACTCTTTTGTTTGTTTTGTCTTTACACCATGTTGTTCAAAATCCTGCTAGCCGTGTTGTTATCTTTCTTTTGTTATACTGTAGCGGCTGCATAATCATCTGTTTTTATTTTGTTTGAGTGTTAAAATAGTCCTCAAACTCATAGTAAATGTCTCATCGGGTTTAGAAGAGGAAACGTCCCCTAAAAAAGAGAGAAAAATGGTCAGTTTGGGCCGGGTTGAAAAATCATGGGTATGGCCAGAGTGGCCGGGTTGAAGTCATGGGTACGGACTTAGTAAGAGCTCCGTGTAAATTGTTGTTTGCAAACACAGTTATGGAGGGTGTTGAACCTCCTGGAGGGTCGAGGTTGCCAAGTAGAAGCCCATGTTACGGACCAGGAGATGAGTCTGGTGTAAAAACCCATGTTACAGACCAAGTGATGAGTCTGTTTAAGGGAGGATATGTTAGATATAAAAAAGAATACGCTTACGTGCTGATTGGTTAAGGCGTAGGTCTTATTCCTAACAAATACATGCTTTATAATAACTTTTATATTTGCAGTTGTGAACTCTTTTGTTTGTTTTGTCTTTACACCATGTTGTTCAAATTCCTGCTAGCCGTATTGTTATCTTTCTTTTGTTATACTGTAGCGGTTGCATAATCATCTATTTTTATTTTTGTTGAGTCTTAAAACAGTCTTCAAACTCATAGTAAATGACTCATTGGGTTTAGAAGAGGATACCTCCCCTAAAAAGAGGAGAGAAAAATGGTCAGTTTGGGTCGGGTTGAAAATCATGGGTACGGCCAGAGTGGCCGGGTTGAAGTCATGGGCACGGACCTAGTAAAAGGTCCGTGTAAACTGTTGTTTGCAAACACAGTTATGTAGGGTGTTGAACCTCCTGGAGGGCCGAGGTTGCCAAGTAGAATCCCATGTTACGGACCAGGAGATGAGTCTGGTGTAAAAACCCATGTTACAGACCAAGTGATGAGTCTGTTTAAGGGAGGATATGTTAAATATAAAAAAGAATACGCTTATGGGCTGATTGGTTAAGGCGTAGGTCTTATTCCTAACAAATACATGCTTTATAATAATTTTTATATTTGCAGTTGTGAACTCTTTCGTTTGTTTTGTCTTTACACCATGTTGTTCGAATTCCTGCTAGCCGTGTTGTTATCTTTCTTTTGTTATACTGTAGTGGTTGCATAATCATCTAGTTTTATTTTGGTTGAGTCTTAAAATAGTCCTCACACTCATAGTAAATGTCTCATCGGGTTTAGAAGAGGAAACCTCCCCTAAAAAAAGGATAGAAAAATGGCCAGTTTGTGCCGGGTTGAAAAATCATGGGTACGGCCAGAGTGGCCGGGTTGAAGTCATGGGCACGCATCTAGTAAGAGGTCCGTGTAAACTGTTTTTTGCAAATACAGTTATGGAGGGTGTTGAACCTCCTGGAGGGCCGAAATTGCCAAGAAGAAGCCCATGTTACGGACAATGAAATGAGTCTGGTGTAAAAAATCATGTTACAGACTAAGTGATGAGTCTGTTTAAGGGAGGATACGTTAGATATAAAAAAGAATACGCTTATGGGCTTATTGGTTAAGGCGTATGTCTTATTCATAACAAATACATGCTTTATAATAACGTTTATATTTGTAGTTGTGAACTCTTTTGTTTGTTTTGTCTTTACACCATGTTGTTCGAATTCCCGCTAGCCGTGTTGTTATATTTCTTTTGTTATACTGTAGCGGCTGCATAATTATCTGTTTTTATTTTGGTTGAGTCTTAAAATAGTCATCAAACTCATAGTAAATGTCTCATCTCGTTTAGAAGAGGAAACCACACCTAAAAAAATGAGAGAAAAATGGCAAGCTTGGGCCGGGTTGAAAAATCATGGGTACGGCCAGAGTGGCCGGGTTGAAGTCATGGGCACGGTGCCAGTAAGAGGTCCGTGTAAATTGTTGTTTGCAAACATAATTATGGAAGGTGTTGAACCTCCTGGAGGGCCGAGGTTGCCAAATAGAAGCCCATGTTTCGGACCAGGAGGTGAGTCTTGTGTAAAAACCCATGTTACAGACTAAGTGATGAGTTTGTTTAAGGGACGATATGTTAGATATAAAAAAGAATACGCTTTTGGGCTGATTGGTTAAGGCGTAAGTCTTATTCCTAACAAATACATGTTTTATAATAACTTTTATATTTGCAGTTATGAACTCTTTTGTTTGTTTTGTCTTTACACCATATTGTTCGAATTCCTGCTAGCCGTGTTGTTATCTTTCTTTTGTTATACTGTAGCGGCTGCATAATCATCTGTTTTTATTTTGGTTGATTGTTAAAATAGTCCTCAAACTCATAGTAAATGTCTCATCGGGTTTAGAAGAGGAAACCTCCCCTAAAAAAAGAGAGAAAAATGGTCAGTTTGGGCCGGGTTGAAAAATCATGGGTATGGCCAGAGTGGCCGGGTTGAAGTCATGGGTACGGACTTAGTAAGAGCTCCGTGTAAACTGTTGTTTGCAAACACAGTTATGGAGGGTGTTGAACCTCCTGGAGGGCCGAGGTTGCCAAGTAGACGCCCATGTTACGGACCAGGAGATGAGTCTGGTGTAAAAACTCATGTTACAGACTAAGTGATGAGTCTGTTTAAGGGAGGATATGTTAGATATAAAAAAGAATACGCTTATGGATTGATTGGTTAAGGCGTAGGTCTTATTCCTAACAAATACATCCTTTATAATAACTTTTATATTTGCAGTTGTAAACTCTTTTGTTTGTTTTGTCTTTACACCATGTTGTTCGAATTCCTGCTAGCCGTGTTGTTATATTTCTCTTGTTATACTGTAGCGGTTGCAAAATCATTTGTTTTTATTTTTGTTGAGTTTTAAAATAGTCATCAAACTCATAGTAAATGTCTCATCGAGTTTAGAAGAGGAAACCTCCCCTAAAAAAAGGAGAGAAAAGGGCCAGTTTGGGCCGGGTTGAAAAATCACGGGTACGGCCAGAGTGGCCGGGTTGAAGTCATGGACACGGACCTAGTAAGAGGTCCGTGTAAACTATTTTTCGCAAACACAGTTATGGAGGGTGTTGAACCTCCTAGAGGGCCGAGGTTGCCAAGTAGAAGCCCATGTTACGGACTAGGAGATGAGTCTGGTGTAAAAACTCATGTTACAGACTAAGTGATGAGTCTCTTTAAGGGATGATATGTTAGATATAAAAAAGAATACGCTTATGGGCTGATTGGTTAATGCGTAGGTCTTATTCCTAATAAATACATGCTTTATAATAACTTTTATATTTGCAGTTGTGAACTCTTTTGTTTGTTTTGTCTTTACACCATGTTGTTCGAATTCCTGCTAGCCGTGTTGTTATCTTTCTTTTGTTATACTGTAGCGGCTGCATAATCATCTGTTTTTATTTTGGTTGAGTCTTAAAATAGTCCTTAAACTCATAGTAAATGTCTCATCTCGTTTAGAAGAGGAAACCTCCCCTAAAAAAAGGAGAGAAAAAGGGCAAGTTTGGGCTGGGTTGAAAAATCATGGATACGGCCAGAGTGGCCGGGTTGTAGTCATGGGCACGGACCTAGTAAGAGGTCCGTGTAAACTGTTGTGTGCAAATACAGTTATGTAGGGTGTTGAACCTCCTGGAGGGCCGAGGTTGCCAAGTAGAAGCCCATGTTACGGACCAGGAGATGAGTCTGGATTAAAAACCTATGTTACAGACTAAGTGATGAGTCTGTTTAAGGGAGGATATGTTAGATATAAAAAAGAATACGCTTATGGGCTGATTGGTTTAGCCCGAACCCTCTAAGTTTTCCCCAGCAGAGTCGCCAAATTTTTGGACCCTAAAATCCGACCTAAGGCGATTACGTTTTGAAAACGTGATTGATTTTGAAAGAGCCGCCACTAGTTAATAAAGGCTAACTAGAATCCTAAATTACTTAAGTGAATAACGAATTAAATACCTAGGAATTAAATCGGTCTGCGATCTAAAATTTGAGTTCGGGGGTTCTGTTATGGATTAAAAAAAAAATATTTTTCTAATCATGCCATTTCGGTATTTAATTAACATATTTGCCAATTTTTAAATTTAAACATGTGCCACGTCAAGTTAATCTAACGTTATATATATAAAAAAAAAACTAAACTAATTTTTATGCGAAACCATTATTAACGACAAGTCTAAGCATGGAGAGAAAAAAAAAACTATTAAACATTTAAAAACTCTTATTTAAGTTAAAATCTAAATGGAATTAAGCATGCTCAAAATCATGATACAATTTAAAAATTACATGTCATATACACATATTTACAAAAAAACATGGTATCTAATTAAATTTACATTTTTACTATCTAATTAACACAACATGATAATAATAATAAGTAATAGAAAAAAAAATAAAAAAAAAACTTACAGTGGGACAGATCTCACTTCAGGAAGTTAGCGACGGGAGGACTGGGCTCGCCGGCGGGGAAGGCGGACGACGACGGAATCGGACGGCTGGGCGGAACGACAGCGGGCGGAAGGGCCAGGCGGTGGACTAGGGCACGGCAGCAGGCTGACCGGAGTTGATGGATGCAAGCACCGGCGTTCTGGGTTGACTGTAGCGCGGCGGTGGCGGCGTCTTGGTCGGGCGAGCGGCGCGGCGGGATGAGCTCCGGCGCAGTCACGTCGATAGTCGGGCGGAGGATCTCCGGCGGTCGGTGGAACTGGCTGCAGGTGCAGCCGGCCTTGGCTCCGGCGGGAGAAGAAATTGAAAGGGGGGGAGAGAGTCTTTTTTTTTTTTTTTTGCACAGAAAACGAAAAAATATTATTTTATTGATGTCCAGCTTTTTTGTGTGTGTTTACATAGACACTAGGACTATTTATAGCTAACCTAGACCCAAAAATTAGGAAAAAAAATATATTTGCTCTAATATACTCTATAAATTCCGAAAATTATATAATATATATTTATGTATATTGCCATAAATATTTATTATATATTTTCTGAATTTTACATAATATTTATTGCATATGTATTGTCCTAATTTAAACTGAGTCTACTTTTGGCAACCCCACGACCTTCCATATTTAAATATTTCCTTTTTTAAAACGCGTTACACATAACATTTTTGAACATGTTATATATGTGTCGCGCGTACCAAAATTAGGTGTTTACAGCTTGCCCCTCTTTGGACGGACTCCCGTAGAATGCATTCGAGGGGGTTTGTCCAAAGACGAGTAAACACTAATTTTAGCTAGGAAGTATATCTTCTTCCGGGTCTTCAAGTCTCCAAGTTGGCTTTTGGCTTTATTAACGATGCAAAAAAGTTAAACTTCTGTCGGCGGTGCCCCTATTGACAGTGCCTCCATTGGTATCGCAGAAAAGTAAATCCTCGGTCGGCAGTGCCCCTGTTGGCGGTGCCTCCGTTGGCGTGCGGAAAATAGGACCTCCGTCGGCGGTGCCCCTGTTGGCTGTGCCTCCATTGGTACTGCAGAAAATAGAACCTCCGTCGGCGGTGCCCCTGTTGGCGGTGCCTCCATTGGTAGTGCAGAAAGTAAAGCCTCCAGTGGCGTGCGAAAAAGTAAAGCCTCCAGTGGCGTGCAGTAAAGTAAAACTTTTGGTGATGATTGGTAAAAGAAGACCTCTACGTCAGACAGTACCAACATCCTATGGTGACGCCTCTAGAGGCAAGTGGTAACGGAAAAACCTCTACGTCAGACCGTACCGGAGAACCTTTGGTGATGCCTCTAGTGGCGAGTGATAACACCTCTACGTCAGGCCGTACCGGAAAACCTCTGGTGATATCTCTGGTGGCGGAAGACCTCTACGTCAGACCGTACCGGAGACTCTTTGGCGATGCCTCTAGCGGCGTATGTCGGAGAAGAGCATCTAGTGGCGTCCGTTGGAGAAGTGCCTATAGTGACTTGCGAAGGCTGAATACTAAGGCTTCGTTCGTCGGGGGTGACTCTCAAAAAGCTGGATAACTTCAGATCCTGATTGTCGGTTGTAACTTGTAGGAACAGACTGTAACAGTCCTACTCATCCTTGAATAGTGACTTGCGAGAGCAGACTGTAACCGTCCCGCTTGTCATTTGGAAGACGCTGTGTCGTAGAAAATACGCTTGCGCATGAGTGTTCGTCCCTAATTTTTGCTTAAATTGTGCATTGTGCGACAACCTAGCGGGATATTTTTTGTTCTTTTTTCTTTTTTCTTCTTCTTTTTTCTTTTTCTTTTTCTCTTTTTTTTTTTTGTTTTTTTTTGTTGAGAATTTCTCTTTTTTCTCTCCTTTTGCCACGGCCGATTGAGAGATTTTCGACCGTGCCCCTCGGTTTTTTATTTTCTCTCCTTTTGCCATGATTGCAATTTTCGAACTTGCAACCATGCCTCTCATTTCCTGATTTTGCCTAGGCCGCCCTTTCGGGTTTTCAACCTAGCGGAAGCACTCTTTATTTGGTAGCCGATTAAACGGTGGCTGTGACCCGTACTTTATTTTCCACCACGATGCAGGAGTATTTGTAGCCCTTTGGAGGGTGGCTGTGACCCATTTCTCACCGTCTTCAATTTTGCGGGAGCTCTTTTGATTGTAGCCATTTGGAGGGTGGCTGTGGCCCTTCATTCCTCGTCTCTGATCCGGGAAACACTTTTTGTACCCATTTCGAGGGTGGTTGTGACCCTTTCACTTAATACCCGCCATCGATGTTCCGGGATCTCTCTTTTGACTGTAGCCGTTTGAGGGACGACTGTGACCCTTTCTTTTATTTTCTCGCCCTCACCGGTTTCGCGAGATCACTCCTTTTTTGTGTAGCCATTTTAAGGGTGACTGTGGCCCTTTTACCTATTTCCTGCTTTTGATGTGGCCCTTTCTTTGTAGTCGTTTTAGGGACGACTGTGACCCTTTTTATCTGTAGTTGATTTAGGGACAACTGTGATCCTTTTATTCACTGCTCTCACAAAATATGCATGAGCACTCTCTTTATTTTTATCGGTAGCCAATTAAAGGGCGGCTGTGACCCTAAAAGAAAAGTTTTTGCTTTTTTTTTTTTGAAAACGAAAATTTAACGAAAATAATCAACAACAATTATGTACATGCCCCTAGTGGAAAATCTGAATTTTTTTAATTCAAAACAACTTCTTGAGAAGGACTCAGTTGACTGAGTCAAAATATGTCGGTCGTATCGACGCCCTGGATTGACCCTACGATCAATAAATGACATAGGCAATGATTTCTTCTCTCAGATTCTCAAGTGCCCCGGCTATTGCTCAATCTCATCTGGGGATGCCCCATGGTTAGCACTGACGAGTTTAGACTTCGTCGCATAACGAATGTATGACTCGGTTGAGGATCACACATGGATGACGTGGAGTTTGGCCAGGCGGGCCACATATGAAAATTGTCTGAAATATCCGGGACTGACGGTTGACCTCAGAACGGTCGGTGATCAAAGGGCCGTGCTCGAGATGTGCTCTTCAGGGGCCTTGAATTGGATGATTATCCGAGCTGCAAAATGAGTAAGGAAAAATCAAATTTCGGGGATATAATTGATCACGACTTCTCTTACCTGGGTGCCCGATATCTTTCATGGAAATTTGCTCCATATATGAATGGATCTATTGCATGTTCCGTCTTTTTCTTCATATGGCGGTTGTGCTCGATCTGAACGGGGATATGCCATTTGGTTGCCACTGACCAGTTTAGACGTCACCGTAAAATGAATGTACGGCTTGGTTCAGGAAGGCGCATGTATTCCCTGTATGGAGATTTTGATCACTGGGTGATTTGAATCCTTCATCGGCCACCTTGATGGGCTTGGTATTCCATGACTTTATTTTTTTTGAGTGCTTTGCCAGGAACATCGACTCAAGAAAATACTGAATTGTCAATCGACATGCATCATTCCTAAAAAAAGAAAACCAATTAAACAAACTCAAATATAGGGATTTATTTATATTGATTAGATCATGACAATATCCCTTTCCTATGCGGGGCTCATGATCTTTGCCGCGCAAGGAGTACATAACTGAAAAGTTTATTCATTGCTAAAAAAACGGATGTAACGCTAAGAGGTTTTTCGAGAGAAATCATGTGGACGAGGCCGAAGGGGTGTTGGCGTCGGCCGAAGGAACTGCGTTAAGAATCAAAAGCTTATGGTCAATGAGATCGTGGATCATGTGCCTCAGACGCGAGCAATCCTCGGTTGAATGACCAACTATCCCCATGTGAAACTCACACTTCGAGTTTGGATCATTGTTGGGTATCCTTGAAGTGGTCTTCCAAACCTTTTTGGTTATATCCTCTTGTTGACTCCTGGAGGGGTCTTCAAGTTTTCCAGTCCGAATGCCATGCTCTACCATTTCTCCGGATTTCACCAAATCAGCGAAGTTGGCTGAAACATGCCCTAACAAATGGGAGTAATATGCCCCTTTAAGAGTGCCGATGAACATGGACACCGCTTCTGCGTCTTCCAGTGGTGGTCGGACTACAGCGGCTTTCTCTCTCCAAGCCTGCATATAGCTTCTAAATGATTGCCCCCCTTCCATCTCCATGCTTTGGAGGTCCATGCGGGTCGGAGCTGTATCCAAGTTGAACTTATACTGGTGAACGAAAGTGTTAGCCATCTCTTCCCACGTAGAAATGTCACCAGCTTTCAAGTTGACCAACCAAACCAAAGCCACTCCCTTCAAGCTTTCCTGGAACGTTTGGATTAAGAATTTCTCATACCTCCGGTAAGGGGCCATCTTTGTGAGGTAAATCCGCAAGTGGACAATGGGGTTACCGGTGTCATCATACTTCTCAAAGTCGGGGACTTTAAATTTCTCCGGTCATGACATGTCAGGGAAAAGGCATAGGTCGGAGTAACCAATGCCTCCATACTGCTCAAGTCCGGACAAAACCTTCATCTTTTCCTCCATTTTCTTCAAGCGGCGATCCTGTTCAGATTCGATGACAGGTGACGATGTGGCTGCATTTGTGCCGATTGCACCTCCTTGGTTAACATGCCCATACATTACCGTCGGTTTCGGAAGGACATGCGGCTTTGATGCAGATTGATCAGGAATGACCAAAACAGGGGGTTGGTCATGAGGGGGTTCTACCGTGGCGTCGGGAAGCACGGTTGCAGCTGGCATTGGAGGTCCAGTATTCGCCACAGGTGTTGTGGAGGATTCTGGACTCGAGGTCGCTGTCAGCAAGGCCGGTTTTAGAGTATTGTTGGTTGATCGAGCCCCGATGAGTTGCATGATGCGCTCCATGTTTGCCGACATGGATGCCATATCCTGATGCATTTTAGCATTAGCCGTCTCGATCTCGGCTATTCGTTCCTCTTGTTGCTGGATCTTCTGAGCGTCCTCCATGTTAGTGGTTTGTCGCGTGATGGCCAGTAATACATGCAGCGAAAAATGTGATATTCAGAATATGGAACACAAGATATCATGCAATGATTGTTTTGAAAGTAATTATCATTCAACTCATCATCTTTTGAAAAAATGTTTTGTAACTAAAATATGTTTCTAAGACGCTTTATACAACTGCGAAACTTGATCAAAACGTGTCGAGTGCTTGCCCCATAATCCGAGGTAAGGTTTTTCAAAATTGATTCAATTCTTTTCACTTGTTCGGATTTTGGAGCGTGCACTTAACCCTGACGTTTCTATTTTCAATGTTGAACAATTGCAGCACTCCACACTACACGGTATTTCTTTAATAGTCTCGTTTTGCGTCCATCATGCTGGTCTGAATCTGGTCAACGTCGACCTTGGGGAAATTGAAGGGCCTTGATATGAGTGAAATTAAGCAGTCGTTCCATTCTTACCAAAATGGTGTGTAAAGCGTTTTAGAAACGACGTTTCGAATGACACATTTTTTGAGAAAATATGATGCATTGCTTGTAACGTAAATTTCCATTAATATGCGTTGTACATATGGTAAAAAAAACGATTACATCGAGACCCATGTCCTATACATGAAAAAAAAAATTCTAGGGGTCGAGAACGATTAGAAAAAGAACACACGCAAGTACGCATAGCGGCAGGATCGAAGCTTCAGGTGTGTGTTTTTGCTTTGTTCTACAAGGTAGGCTCCACTGATAGGTTCACGACAAGGTGGTATCCTCACCCCATCACAAGGATCACAGGACCTTCACAAGCGAGTGGAGTTGTTCTGAGTCGTTCCGGCAGCTCGGCCGCGCGGTCGTACCCTTACTAACTCTCCGGGGTTCCTAGTTGCCCTGGGTTTTAGGCATTTTGGAGATTATTCTAAAGTGGTGTGTGTGCGGGTTCAACAAAGAAACATAAGTTAGTAAAATAAAAAGTTACACACCTATCACATAAAAACCCAAAGTTAGAATAACAGAGTTATACACAAATAAACTAAAAAATGGCAAATAAGAAAATATACAAAGCCCGAACCCTCTAAGTTTTCCCCAGCAGAGTCGCCAAATTGTCGGACCCTAAAATCCGACCTAAGGCGATTACGTTTTGAAAACGTGATTGATTTTGAAAGAGTCGCCACTATTTAATAAAGGCTAACTAGAATCCTAAATTACTTAAGTGAATAACAAATTAAACACCTAGGAATTAAATCGGTCTGCGATCCAAAATTTGTGTTCGGGGGTTCTGTTATGGATTAAAAAAATATATATATTTTTCTAATCACGCCCTTTCGGTACTTAATTAACATATTTGCCAGTTTTTTAATTTAAACATGTGCCACGTCAAGTTAATCTAACGTTATAAAAAAAAACTAAACTAATTTTTATGCGAAACCATTATTAACGACAAATCTAAGCATGGAGAGAAAAAAAAACTATTAAACATCTAAAAACTCTTAATTAAGTTAAAATCTAAATGGAATTATGCATGCTCAAAATCATGATACAATTTAAAAGGGTTAAGAACCTATGAAAGGTCTGAACTATCACCCATGTTAACGGAAGAGGTCTGAAATTTAAAAAAATAATAGCAGAGGTCTGAAATTTCAATTTTGTTGATTTGAGGTTTTCCGTCCATTTTTAGGGTTAAATTTAACAGAATTGTGTGAAATGACATTTTTGCCCCTTTAATATTTTGTTTTATTTAATATCTTATTTAAGTAAATGTGAAATGACAATTTTACCCCTAAAGTCAAATTAAAACCACCCAACTCCGGCCACCACCACCCGACTCCGGCCACCACCACCCGACTCCGGCGACCACCACCTCGACTCCGACGACCACCACCTCGGCTCCGGCGACCCGATCGGGGCCAAAAAGCTCTGATCGAGGCAAAAAAGCTCCGATCGGAGCCGGTGGCTCCGGTTTTGGCCCAATCAGAGCCTTGGTGGTGGTCGCCGGAGTACGATTGGTGGTCGCCGGAGTACCGTGGTGGCTTCAAGGGCATTTTGGTCTTTTCACTCCAAGCATGTGAGGGGCACACTTGATAGAAGGTCATTTTTAGAAATTTATTTTATTTCCGGTCACATGCCAAACATGTGACCAACTTCCGTTAGTTTTAACGGAAAAAACTAACGGAGACCGCTGTTATCAACAAAACAGAAATTTCAGACCTCTGTTATTAACTTTTTAAATTTCAGACCTCTCCCGTTAACACGGGTGATAGTTCAGACCTTTCATAGGTTCTTAACCCAATTTAAAAATTACATGTCATATACACATATTTACAAAAAACATGGTATCTAATTAAATTTACATTTTTACTATCTAATTAACACAACATGATAATAATAAGTAATAGAAAATAACAAAAAAAACTAATTATTAAATATAAAAAAAATAAAAATAAAAAAAACTTACAGCGGGACAGATCTCACTTCAGGAAGTCAGCGACGGGAGGACTGGGCTCGCCGGCGGGGAAGGCGGACGACGACGGAATCGGACGGCTTGGCGGAACGACGGCGGGCGGAAGGGCCAGGCGGTGGACTAGGGAACGGCATCAAGCTGACCGGAGTTGATGGCTGCAAGCACCGGCGTTCTGGGTTGACTGTAGCACGGCGGTGGCGGCGTCCTGGTCGGGCGAGCGGCGCGGCGGGATGAGCTCCGGCGCAGTCACGGCGATAGTCGGGCGGAGGATCTCCGGCAGGTGCAGCCGGCCTTGGCTCCGACGGGAGAAGAAATTGAAACGGGGGGAGAGAGAATTTTTTTTTTGCACAGAAAACGAAAAAAAATATTATTTTATTGCTGTCCAGCTTTTTTGTGTGTGTTTACATAGACACTAAGACTATTTATAGCTAACCTGGACCCAAAAATTAGGAAAAAAATATATTTGCTCTAATATACTCTATAAATTCTCGAAAATTATATAATATATATTTATGTATATTGCCATAAATATTTATTATATATTTTCTGAATTTTACATAATATTTATTGCATATGTATTGTCCTAATTTAAACTGAGTTTACTTTTGGCAACCCCACGACCTTCCATATTTAAATATTTCCTTTTTTAAAACGCGTTACACATAACATTTTTGAACATGTTATATATGTGTCGCGCGTACCAAAATTAGGTGTTTACACCTAACAAATACATGCTTTATAATAACTTTTATATTTGCAGTTGTGAACTCTTTTGTTTGTTTTGTCTTTACACCATGTTGTTCGAATTCCTGCTAGCCGTGTTGTTATCTTTCTTTAGTTATACTGTAGTAGTTTCATAATTATCTGTTTTTATTTTGGTTGAGTCTCAAAATAGTCCTCAAACTCAAAGTAAATGTCTCATATAGTCATCTAACTTCTATGGGTTCCGATTTTATCATCGAACTCGAATATAAAACTCAATTCTATCCTTTTATCCAAAATCTGCTGTTTAAATTGGGGCTAGATCCCAATTGACCTAGCCGGACCTAGCCTAGGGCTAGGTCCGACCCTGGGCCAGGGTCTCCTGGGTCCGGTGACCCCTATCCAGGGTCGGAGCTAGGGGTGAGCTCGGGCCGGGACGGGCGGGCTTTTACCTGAGCCCGAGCCCGAGCCCGAAATTTTCGGGACACTAATTTTTAGCCCGAGCCCGAGCCCGAGCCCGAAAATAAGGAAAATGGCCCACCCGAGCCGGGACTTCGGGACTCGGGCTCGGGCTCGGGCTAGCCCGAATTTTAACAAAAAATCTGAAAAAAATTAAAAAAAATTAAAAAAAAATTAAAAAAAATTCAAACATGGAGAAAGATGATTAGATACTAACTATAGTTAGTGGGGAATATATATAATTATATATATTTATATAGTATTAAAAAAAATTCGGGACGGGCTCGGGCTTTTCGGGATTTTGGCACAAAAGCCCGAGCCCGAGCCCGAGCCCGAATTGAAAATAAAAGTCCCGCCCGCTCGGGCTCGGGTCTATTCGGGACCGGGTTTTTCGGGACGGGCTCGGGACGGGTTTTTTCGGGCTTTCGGGCTTTCGGGTTTTCTTGCTCAGCCCTAGTCGGAGCTAGGTCCGGATAGGTCAATTTGGAAAAATTGTTTGGTTTTGAAATTTTAGGACTAAATTGAACAAAATAAAAGTTTGGGATGTATTAGAGGGACTAAATTGTAACAAAATTGAAAGTATTGGGCTGCTCATGTGCATGGCACATGCAATTTAACGGCCATTTTTTACGGAACACTAACGGTGGTATGCAAACGGTACAAAATGGAAACATGTGGTACTAATTTGGTAAAAAAAAATACTAATGGTATGAACAGTGTATTTTTTGCAAATATGTGGTACCAAAAGTACTTTAACCCTTTACTGCGATAATTTGTTTCTGCTGTAGGAGCTTGAAACATTGGTAGATCCTTTAAGGAAGAAGGTGGTTAACGTGTGTAAGAAGATAGCTACTGTCAACCGCGAAATAAGGTCGCTCGGTTTCAGCTGCCAGAAGAAGGAATTATTAAGGGTTAACAGGTCTTTTGGTCAATTATGTTTGACTATTTTTGGGTGTTGGTCCATGATGTTTTTTTTTCTCTAGTTTAGGTACCATATGTTTGCAGATTTTTTCTAGTTTTGGTCCGACCATTACATTCCGTCCATTTTTTGACATGTACAAGTCACGTGATCCACCATAAACTTTCAATTTTGTTCAATTTAGTCCCTCTAATACTTTCCTAACCTTTTTTTTTTCAATTTAGTCCCGAAGTTTCAAAAGTTCAATTGGACCTATTGTCCAATTGGGGTCAATTTTGAAACTTCGGGACTAAATTAAACCAAAAAAAAAGTTAAGAAAGTATTAGAGGGACTAATTTTAAAGTTTAGAGTGGATCACATGACTTGAACATGTCAAAAAATGGACGGAATGTAACGGTTATACCAAAACTAGAAAAAATCTACAAACATATTGATGGATAAATGTCCAATTCGGGTTCGTATTTATATTTCGGGCCTCGTAAACACGTCAAAATTACATCCCGGTTTGAAAAACGTCTCCCAAAGGGTCAAAACGGTCCGGAAACGCATTTACGCGCGTCCGGACCGGACCTCCGGATTGCATTGCGGGTATCGTGCGATTACCGTTTCCGCGATTACCGTTACGTGTAGAGAAGTCAAGTTCGCGCATTACCAATATGGATGACGGTTACCGCTTGCTTTTGAACCGTCATCAAACCGCTTTAAAACCGGGTCCGGTCCCAAGGAAGCCTATAAATAGGAGGCCTTGGCCACTCATTTTCACACATCCTCTCATTTGCCCAACTTTGGTATTTTGAGCTCTGACTTCTCTCTAGAAATTACTCTTTTAGCCCTATAGTGACTTAAGCTTCGGAGAGGGCTCCGCTAGAACCACCCCCCCCCCCTCTCCGTGCTAGAACTGGTCCTTTGTGCAGGAATCGTCGACCAGACATCCGGATTTGTGCATAGATCACCGCCTTCTGAGACTCAGACGCCCCCCTGAGACACAACCATGCTTTGAGACACAGACCTTTACGGGAGTCAACCGAACACTCGCCAGTGGCCCAAACCTCTTCCAGACGAAGGGTTACAGCCCGAAAACCCGCACAACCATACGAACAGATACGTCCTCACGACCCAGTTCATCCATGACGCAACATTGGCGCCGTCTACGTGATTCGAACAAGAAGCTACCATACCGCAAAATCATGACGAGTGATCGCAAACCTCCCGAAGAGGTGAACACAAGAAACATAAGGAAAAGGCCCGGACGTCCCAAGAAGTCCCCGGCAAACAAAAGAACAGGAGGTCAAATGCCAGCTGGAAGTCAGTCGGGACCCTCCCACATTCCAAGAGCTACTTCCGTAGCATCATCCTTGCCAACTGACAATGTGCCCGACGCACAGCACAGAGAGCCAAGGAACGAGCATCACTCACCTCCACCTGGTTTCGAGCCAGAGGTGAATGAAGAGGAATCTCAGACGGAAATGCCGCAAGGCGAACAAAGAACGGGAGCAAACCCAATGCCCACCGTTACTCCAGCGATGATGGCTGCGTTGGAAGAGTTACTCGCATTCCGCGAGTCTCTAAAAAACCAGGGATATGCTGCTCAACCACCTCCAACTAACCAAGAGCACGCCGCGCCAGCAAGAGAGGTGTCGCAAGACACTACTCGCCACGGCAATCCTTTCCAGGGCAGAAACCAACACGCAAGATATGAAGCTGCACGGTCATACACTCCTTCCCAAGGAGCCCATTATTGGAGGAATGAAAGGCAGCCCCCATTCTACCACCCTCAGCACCCAACAAGGGATGATCCCTTCCAGGCCACAAGCAGAGATCAATCTGACATCTACCGCAACAATGGCCGGCAAAACCCTTCAACAGGTTACGCTGAACCTGCAAAAGGATTTACCGCCGAGATGTTAGAAGAAATGGTGGAAAAGAAGATGAAGGAAGCAAAGATGAAGGGTATGCACGCACTTGAAGAAAAGGCGTCACATCCGTTCGCAGACAACCTTGTAAATAGTCGCGTCCCAGACGCACTGTACCGGATTGGGGGAGACCTTTATCGCGGAAAAAGAGATCCAGTAGAACACGTGCAAAAGCACGAGGCCTCTCTGCTAGGCAGAACAAAGAACCCACATCACTTCGCAATGACGTTTTCACAAACTCTTGCCGGAACTGCAGCACACTGGTTCTTCTCGCTGCCATGCGGAAGCATCACTTCATGGGCGGACCTGAAGGTTAAATTCATTCAACGATACATGGGCGAGCGCACATTGCTAAAGGGGTCAGGTGCTCTAGACGACGTCCAACAACAAAACGAAGAATCTCTCGCCGACTACTACGTCTGTTTCAATCAAAATATCTCTGATATTCAGGGGAACCTGACGGAAGGAGAGATTGTTCGAGCGTTCATCCGAAACCTCGGACGAAGAGGCTATGCCCTAGAAGAAAAGATGGCAAAACGCCCAGCCGAAACCATGGAGGAGTTAGCCGCAAGAGTTAAAGAATACGTGGACCTCGAAAGGTTCAGAAGCCAGAACAAGGCAAAAATCTCTGCAGCAAAGGCAAAAGAAAATCCAAAACAGAACCAACAAAAACCACACTCAAGTGGCCAACAAGGAAGAAATTGGCAACCTCAGCCGAAAAGACCTTTTCAAGGAGACTTTCAGAAGCCAAAAGAAGTAAACCTTGCCGACTGCATTCGTTTGAATGCCCCGCTGTCCGTAATATTGAGAGAGATGAAGGACGCGAATATGTGGAAAGAGCCGAACAATTTCATAAAAGGCCCGCTGGGGAGAGACAAGGACAAGTGGTTTGAAAACCACGAGGTCTTCGGCCACGAGACAGACAGCTGTGTCAGTCTACGCTTCCGCATAAACAACTTCGTCCTCAAAGGCGAATTGAAGCAATTTGTCGATCAAGGCGACAAACCCTCGAAAAAGGCTCAAGCAGAGTCATCAAAAAGAGGAAACAAGGGAAAAGAGAAGGTCAATGACAATCCCCCGCCAGCTAAGCGAGGCGTAATCAACGTCATACACGGAGGACCTGCCGTCGGAGGACAAGTGTCTAATGCTCGGGACATTTATGCATCCCAAGCAGCAACATTGCCGAAATACGGAAAGCGCAAGCAACCAGAGCAAGAAGACGCGGTCATCCAATTTTCCAGGGAAGACTTAAAGCATATCGTTTACCCCCACGATGACGCTTTAGTTATAACCATGGACATTGACGGATACGATGTGAAAAGAATCCTCGTCGATGGTGGAAGCTCCGCTGACATCCTACATGTCAAAGTCCTAGAGCAACTGGGAAGATCTGTCAAAGACTTGACTCCGGGAACCTTCTCGCTAGTCAACTTCGCCGGAGCAGCTACACAACCCCTGGGTACAATCACGCTTCCTGTCATCCTTGGCCAAGGGTGGAGAGCATTGCATGTCAACGTCACCTTCGTCGTTGTAGAATCCCTTGGGGCCTATAACGGAATTTTGGGACGAACAACGATCAACCCGTACGTGATCGTACCCTCCACTGTACACCAAAAGATGAAGTTCCCTACGGACCATGGGATTGGGGAAGTGCTAGGCGACCAGATAACTGTAAGACGTTGTTACGTCAATGCCTTGAGAGCAAAGCACCAATTCCATGTGGCAATGATAAATTCTTTCAAAAGGCAGAAAGTTGTTGACGAAAGAAAGGAGCAAGGGGTTGAACAAGCTGTTACAGTTTGGAAGCCACAAGAATACATCCAATATTCGCCATGGCACCAGATATGGCTCGTCAAACAGGGAGAAGGCGAGCCAATCATGGACTACTTCATCAGATTCGCTTCTAACGTCTCCTCGGTAAAAGCAACAAGAGAAGAAGTGATAAGCGTGTTCTACGCAAACATGAACGCCAGATCTTTCCTTCTCTGCGGACGAACTCATGGATGGCGAACAACAAAACCATGGCAGATCTAAAAGATAAGCTTGAGACAGCAGTCTTATGCGAACAAGAACTGAGGTGGGGTACACCCCTCAGTTGGGACAAAGGAGTTCGAGCAAAAACGAACAAACAGGAAGACGCAAGCATCAATATCGACAACATCTTCACACCGCTAAACACGGTTGCTGAAGACATTTACGTCAACCTACTTGAAAACAAGCTCCCAAGTCCACTTGTTCCGAAGATAGCTTTCTTGGGAAACAACATTAGGGAATGGTGCAAGTACCACAAAACTTGGGGGCACAACACAAACATGTGTCTACCACTAAGGTGGGAGATTGAAGAATGCATCGCGCTAGGTGCATTAAGGCGATTTGTTGCAACCGACTCCGCGACATCGTCATCAAACCAGCCATAATGAAAAGGGAGAAATAACTATCTTTCAGATTACTTTGCGCATTCCTATTCCAAGTGTTTCTAGTATAATCGCATTTACATGCTTTAAGAAGGAAAGATCGGTTGACACCTTCTAGAAAAAACAATGTAAATACGCGCAAGTATCTAATAAAGTCAATCTACATTTGTAGGTACACATCTATGTCTTACACGCTATTTTTGGATTAAACGCGAAGCAACTAAACTACGCGCTTATTATAATCCAAGATATTATGCCATGTGCAAGCAAAATCTATTACGCGTTATGACAACGCTTATCATCAACAACAATTTACTCATACTGATGACTACATCAAAAGGCGTCATCATAGAATCAAACACTTGGAGTCAAGCCCAAGACATTTTCAAAGACAACATGCTGCAAATACACATAAAGGATGATATTTGCACATCTACACCAACAAGGAGTTTATTTCAAGAAGGCGCCGACAACACAAAGTCGTTGCGCTATGTGCACAATCAACTTACATAACGCAATGACAACTTGCGGATTATCTACCAAAAAGGGACTTATAGAAATCCTCTACTCAAAATGACGACTATTCCAAAGACATCAGCTACAATCAATTCCTTGGAATAACATCAAGGTCTACCTTCAAAATGACGATTATGCTAAAGGCGTCAACTACAAGCAATATCTTGGATTAACACCAAGATCTACTATCAAAAATAGCATGTTGTGGTATCCTCTTTTTAAGAAAAACCTCATGTTTACTTCTAAAAAATGACATGCTGTGACATCTCTTATTAGAGGCAAATCCTCATGTTCATAGCCATTCCCTGGATTCAGAACAGGATGGGCAAATACAATACGGGACTGATCACCCCACAAATGGCGGAAGTTCTCTGGTTAGACAACGACCCCACACTATAACAAGTGTGAATTCCTGTTTAGGGTTCACTCTTCATGGCGAATGTCCTCTGTTTAGATGACAATCCCATACTTCGAATTCCTGTTTAGGGTTCACTCTTTATGGCGAATGTCCTCTGTTTAGATGACAATCCTATACTTCGAATTCCTGTTTAGGGTTCACTCTTCATGGCGAATGTCCTCTGGTTAGATGACAATCCCATACTTCGAATTCCTGTTTAGGGTTCACTCTTCATGGCGAATGTCCTCTGGTTAGATGACAATCCCATACTTCGAATTCATGTTTAGGGTTCACTCTTCATGGCTAATGTCCTCTGGTTAGATGAAAATCCCATACTTCGAATTCTTGCTTAGGGTTCACTATATACGGCAAGAGTCCTCTTGACAGATGACAATTCCGTACTGCAAATTTTTAAAACCGTGTTGCATGGTTCCTGGACGCAGAAAACATGCATCACAACTCATACTTACAAAAGTGTTACATGGTCCTTGGGCGCAGGAATCATGTATCACAAATGTTTTACCAAATATTTTATCAAATATTTTGTCAAATATTTTATATATCAAACACCTTTCCAAATATTTTATCAACAAGCTTTTTAGGGTTCACAAAATACTCCTTTAAAAACCAAAATGTTTTTACGTATGCTTCCCCAACGCGGGTTGATACACGCTGGCAGGTGCGCACCCTGTTTAAAACTCATAAAATTTACAAGTCGAGTCTTGTACAACGTCACCTTAGAGTGGAACTAAGAGACGGTATAAAGTAGTATCTTGCCCAAGCCAAGATAACACATTTCAAACATACCACTTGTTAAGTCGCTATACGCGAATCACTTGACAGTTTTCAACATATATAGCGATAAGCTATGCAGGAAAGACAAGCAACATGCATAACGCATCATGAAAACAATCTTGAATCAAAGTGGCTATCGGTCACGATTGCGGGGACTACGTCTACGTTACTAGTCATCCACGTTCAATAAACACAGTAAGCGATAACGGTATGAAATATTACTAATAAGTTATCATGCAAACTGTTATGTATAAAGCAGGTTCAAACGACGTAGTTCAAAGCGAACAAGTCACAAGCAACAATCAAAGAACGACTCCAACAAGTTTCTAGGGCAAGCGGACTCATAAACGAGTTCAACATATCAAAAGATGGCACAGATCAAAGAATGCCATCATCCCTAACAGGACTGGGCGGAACAGGCAGAAGTTGCACACTAGTGCCGCCACCGTCTTCTCCAAACAAAAATGCAAACTGAGATGTTGCAGTGTCCAAACGACGAAGCTCGGCAACTTGCCCAACAGCAAACTCCGCGTACGGCCCTAACTTGTCAAAAGGAAAGCGAGGAGCAAGAATGCTCACCCTACGAAGAAAGTCCTCAGCAAACTCGCTGAGCATAGGAGCGGCCTTCTCCGTAGCAGCAGCAGTAACCGCGCTGTCAAATCCAGGAGTAGAAGGGAACTTGCTATGTCCCTCTTCAATGCCAGCCTTCATTTCTTCTTCGCGCACTTTCCGACAGGCAATCTTGTGCTTGCCCGCGTTGTCAGAAATGGCCTTCTCAATGGCAGCGTTCTCAGATTCAAGCTGAACAAGGCTAGCATGATCATCATCATAACGAGCATCAAAATCCGTCTTCTTCAACGAAAGACGGCGCACTTCGTCTTTAGCTTCCTCAAGCTCCTTGGACAAAGTGGCAGCTTTATCAGCAGTGGCACGCCTCTCCTGGACAAGCTCCAACATGAAGGAGGCCATGTGCACCATATCAGAAACAACCTGAAAACAAAGAAACAATAAGCATACGTGTTCGGGAATAACGAACATAGCAAAGTAAAGAAAGATACTCACTGGGTGAATCCAGATAGCGATCTCTCAACGAAAGTTCGCGCCTCCTCGTCACTCGAGGGCCGGACAACTCGATCACCGGGAGGAATAGATCGATGAAGAATGCGCACGCCAACTTCCGGCATGCTCAGCTGGTAGTCCTTGGGAAAAGTAAGATCTCCTGCTACATATGGCATCCACTTACCATCTGAAATATCACCTTCCAAAGGACGAAGCAAATCCGCACGTCCAAGTGGCGGGATCACTACATGCAAACCAAACAGAGTTATGCAAAAGCCAGAAATAAAGTGCACAAAAGCACACAATCAAGTGTTCAGCTTATACCAGAAGGAAGAGAACGTTCCACCTCGGACCGCTCCTTCGAGCGGGGGGCAGACAACGCATCCTCGCAACCGTCAACTTCCTTCACTTTATGACAGGAAGGAGTAGGAACGGTCTTCGGACGCTTCGAACTGCTCGAAGAACGCGCTCCAGTGGTGGACCGTTTGGAAGAGTCAGGAACGGCAACAACGCGATCAGTAACAAGCGTCGTGCGACCTGCAAGTAACACGCAAAGTTACAACCCAACCCAGAAAATACATAAGGAAGATTGTTTCTTCAAAACCATCTACCTTTTCCACGTCCAGAAGTAGCCGATGCTCCAGAAGCAGGAGGTGGAACAATCCTTCAGCTAGAAGCAATCTTGCGAGCGGCCGCCGTCTACAAAGACGAGCTTTTTCCGTCAAACCAACCTACAGTGCAACACGGTAAAAGTTATAAAAATAATTAACATACCGAAGCTGCAGAAGGGAGCACATGAATCCCAGCATCAACCAATTCCTGATCAGATGCACGCAACGAGCAAGTAAAGCCGCGTGATTGCTGACAGTGATATATCTGCTTTATCACCTCCCTATCCGACAAGGAGAGTTCCCGAAAAGCAGGCGCGGGATCAAATTTCCGAATATACTCGACATCCCAAGTCGTACCCGCATCATGAGCAAAAAAGTAATGGTGTCTCCAATGGTCGGCAGATCGATCCGCGGTGGCAACTAATCGGTAACTAGGATCCCACTTGGCTTCCCCAAGACCAAGTTCCTCAAAACCATCGCTCTGCAAGTTTGGCCAACGAACTTTCACACTGCACAATCCCGCTGAATCCGGACTCTTAAGCTGGTAGAAGCAGCGAAAGAGGGTGCGGGAGTAACGCCAGGACTGCTTGTGAAGCAACACTCTGAAACAAGTCCATACTCGAATCCCGTTGGGCGCAAGATCTAAAGGGGAAATCCCATAACCGCTACAGAGCTCAACCAAGTCAGAGCAATAGGGAAACCGTAAACCCTCTCTAACGTGAGATGTATACACAACGGAAAAATCTACAGGCGGAGGAGTAGCATCTCCTAAACTACTCTCATGGATTGCGTCAAAGGGATAAACGGCCTCGGTACAAGGGTCAAGTCCGGAAGCACTCGCATATAGGGTAAACAAGGATCTATCCAAGCTGTTAGTATAGTACCTAACCAACACCTCGGTCTCTCCAACAGGAGACGCCTCAACAAAAGGATCAGCAGCTACACCCTCGTCGGTGCCCAAAACACTATCTACTGGTAAAACCAGGTCTACCTCCAAGTCATCATCTATATCAGAATTAAAAGGAGTCTGCGATAGATGAGTGGTGGACTTACTCATTGCAACAACACGATCAAAAGGAAGGGAGCTCCGCAAGAGATTACTACGACCCCACAATCTGCAAGAACCAAGCAGAGGTCAACGCGCATAGCGGAAGTCAACGCGCGTATCAAAAGTCAACGCGCGTATCAAAAGTCAACGCGCGTAGCAAAAGTCAACGCGCATAGCGATAGTCAACGCGCATATCAAAAGTCACCGCGCATAGCAAAAGTCAATGCGCGTAGAAAGTCAACGCGCATAGCGAAAGTCAACGCGCGTATCAAAAGTCAACGCGCGTAGCAAAAGTTAACGCGCGTATCAAAAGTCAACGCGCGTAGCAAAACTCAACGCGTATAGCAAAGTTGGTACGTACAATAAAAGGGAGTAACATCTTAAGAGGCTATCATGCAAACGGTAGAACTAACGCGACGAACCGCGATGATCAAACGCGGCAACACTTAGGAAAAATATTTTTCTAAGGCGTCAAAACAACAAACGATTATGCCTAAAGTCGTTTGGCAATCCCCGTCAACCAAAAAATCCGCCAAGGGAAAAAACTACGTATACCGACCAAAAAGCCTCTACACAAAGGCACGGGGGCACTATGTCCAAACGGGGAATTCTACCTCAACTACCCACGGAAGTGGAAAATCGTCTAAGTCATGCGCTAGCGGCGATAATAACGGCAACTAATCAGCAAATATTCGACATGCAAGCACCAACAAGCAGTTCCATACGACAACAACGACAAATAGCTCAAACGAACAACAATACGGCGACATTCGAAATCAAGTCGAAGCTGTCCTGTAAAATCGAATTTCCAGATTCGTGACAAAAAGTATCACAATGGATTCCCTTCGTCGAGACGATTTCAGAAAGGTAAGGACCGCGACGTACGGAGCACGGGAAGGCGGCGCGTGGGCTACACGCGCCGGCAAGGCAAATCTCACGCAGCGGCGCGTGAGGGCGCGTCCGGCGTCTCCTGGCGATTCCGAAGGCGGCGCTGGAATCCTCGTGACAATCTGAGTCGATTGGTGGTGTCAATTTCTGAAAACAAGTCAAGGATCAAGCACGAAACTTTCGGGATATGTCTAAGCTTTACGACAGTGAAGAAACTATGAACACACAAACAATTTCGGGAAATGATGAAGGAATTACCTGCAAAGAAGAAGGAATGATGAATTCCCAAGGTGCTGGAAGAATGGTTGGGGATTTGTGTAATTACATATCCCAAAAGATGCCTTGATGATAAGGATTAAAGGAGTAACTCATCTACACTCATGCCTAAACACTTATGGTATACTCCACCCTCTCTTCTAAATATCTACTCCTACGTACGTGATTATTTTGATATTGCACGTATCAAACCCGTCATTCTACGCGTATGTTTCCATATCGTATGATTCACGATTTGATAGTTGCTAAGTCGTTTTAGAAGTGTACGGATTATATTTCTTGCATCACGTAATTACGATCATGCCATGACCGTTACTCATGCATGCACGTCGATAAAAGCATGTTCGCATGATGTATTACTAATTGCTTACGTCCCTAACGATAACCATACTTGCATGCTACGTATGCGCATTCCCTATTGCACTAACCATGATGACAGGAAACAAAGTCATTCGGTCGGAAAATCAAAGGACGGACGAAATCAAGATGTCTACGTCCAACCAACAACTAAAACCGAAAGGTTAGCGTCAAACTCAAATTGGACACGTATCCTAACTTAAAAATAGAGTCAAGAAAGGTTCTAAACCGTTACTTGACTCGGGGGCAAGTGATGGATAAATGTCCAATTCGGGTTCGTATATATATTTCGGGCCTCGTAAACACGTTAAAATTACATCTCGGTTTGAAAAACGTCTCCCAAAGGGTCAAAACGGTCCGGAAACGCATTTACGCGCGTCCGGACCGGACCTCCGGATTGCGCAAAGAAATCCGGAGGTCCGGGTTGCAGCAACCCGGACGTCCGGATTGCATTGCGGGTATCGTGCGATTACCGTTTCCGCGATTACCTACGTGTAGAGAAGTCAAGTTCGCGCATTACCAATATGGATGACGGTTACCGCTTGCTTTTGAACCGTCATCAAACCGCTTTAAAACCGGGTCCGGTCCCAAGGAAGCGTATAAATAGGAGGCCTTGGCCACTCATTTTCACACATCCTCTCATTTGCCCAACTTTGGTATTTTGAGCTCTGACTTCTCTCTAGAATTATTCTCTCTCTATAAATTACTCTTTTAGCCCTATAGTGACTTAAGCTTCGGAGAGGGCTCCGCTAGCACCACCCCCCTCTCCGTGCTAGCACTGGTCCTTTGTGCAGGAATCGTCGCCCAGACATCCGGATTTGTGCACAGATCACCGCCTTCTGAGACTCAGACGCCCCCCCTGAGACACAACCATGCTTTGAGACACAGACCTTTACGGGAGTCAACCGAACACTCGCCAGTGGCCCAAACCTCTTCCAGACGAAGGGTTACAGCCCAAAAACCCGCACAACCATACGAACAGATACGTCCTCACTCCTCACGACCCAGTTCATCCAGGACGCAACACATATGGTACTAAAACTAGGTAAAAAAAAAAACATCATTAACCAAAACTCAAAAGTTGTCAAACATCATGGACCAAAAGACCTGTTAACCCAATTATTAAACATAAAAAAAATTCAAAGAAAAAAAAAAGAATCATTCAGTAAATCAAATCGTGATCAATGTCTTCAGTCAACGAAACTTCTTTCTGACGAGTCAACGATAACATTAGAACTTAGTTCAGGCACAAACCTACCCATCACTGGATGTGAAGTCCACCACCACCGTCCACCGGCGATGCAGAGCGTAAACAGTTCACTGTAGGCGGCCCATTCCACCGTCTACATAAGCCCAGAACTTCTGTCGGAGTTCGAGAGGAGGCTTAAGGAGCCGCCGCGGAAACTGACGGAACTGGCGGGAAAGACGTCATGCTGCATCTTCAGAGTCCTAAAGAACCTAGCGGATATGAACGAGAAAGCTTATCAGCCCCATATCGTCTCCATCGGGCCCTACCACCACGGCGATTCCAAATTCAGCATGATCCAGGAGCACAAGTGGCGTCTCGTCGGCCACCTGCTCCGCCGCATCGGTGTCCGCCATAAAGACCTCTTCGACGCCGTCGCGCCTCCGGATGAGATCATCAGGGACAGCTACTCAGAAACCCTGGACTTGAGCGGCCCCGATCTGATCGAGATGATGGTGTTGGATGGCTGCTTCATCATCAAGATGTTCTGCAAGGTCGGCAGAATCGTCCCCGCCGATTCCGACGATCCACTCTTCACCATGGCATGGATCCTCCCCTTTCTGATGAGAGACCTCCTCATGCTGGAGAATCAGATCCCATATTCCGTCCTCAAAACTCTGTTTGACCTCTGTATGCGTAATCCGATCCCTAATTCCACTTCCAATTACAATTCCAATTCCAATTCAAATTCCAAATTTCCAATTCGATTTCAAGCAATTATCCTTCTTCACTGGGGAAGCTAGCCCTAGGGTTCTTCAATTACATGGTGCAGCGCCCAGGGAGATTGCTGGACAAGTACAGCAACTACAACGCCCCTCACCTCCTCGCGCTGTTTCGAGAAACTTACCTTCCACCGACCAAGGAAACTTCCTTGAGCAGGGCTCCAAAAAAGTCGCTGCAGTTGATTAAGTCAGCGAGAAAGCTCCACCTCGCAGGGGTGAAGTTCCGGCCAAGGCAGGCGGAGACCTTCCTCGACATCCGGTGCCGGTATGGGATGCTTGAGATTCCGCTGCTAGTTATCGACGATTTCTCGAGCGCTTACTTTCTCAATTTCGTGGCGTACGAACAATGCTACAGCCACTCCACACAGTACATCACCTCCTACGCCACTTTCATGGGCTGCCTCGTTAACACTCCTACTTAGGGGTGGCAATTTGTGCTATCATGCGTGCTATCTTGCGCATCAGTGATCGTGTCGTGTTAAACTTACTGAACACGAACACGCACGATAAGCTTATCGTGCCACATTTTACAAACACGAACATGACACGGATATTTTCGTGTGTGTTCGTGTCGTGCTATCGTGTTGTGAAGGATATTCGGTTGTATATATATATATATACGAGATCTTTGAGCAAAAATCAAAATAATTAACTTCATATTTAAAAAAACATGAATTAATATGTCACTATTCATAAGTTAGTATTATATAGTTTAAAAACACTAAATAATAAACCACTAATTGGAGGTAATAGATAAGATTTGCTCAAAAAATACTTAAAATTTAGTCTTATTAGCACAACTTTATCGTGTTATCGTGCGTGTCGTGTTAGGATACTCAAACACGAACACGGCACGGAAGTTATATCGTGTTAGTCGTGTTCGTGCTATCGTATTATCGTACTGCCATATGTTAGCACGAACACGGTTTTTTTCGTGCGTGTTGTCGTGTTATCGTGTCGTGTCACAAATTGCCACCCTAACTCCTACTGATGCAGGTTAGAGATTCTTCTATATAAATATTAAACTTGTTAACTGAAAATTTTACATAGCATCGAATCCGTAAGTTTAAATCTCCACGTGTCAATTTAAAATCTAACTTAATTAAAAAGTTGGGTTAAAGGGTTGATCAAAATTTTAGTGTAATATTTGTTTAAATATGTTTGGGGTTATACGTTTGCATTTGTAAAATTTTGATATATTCGTTAGCTTTGACCGTTAATTATCCGTGTGCAATTCATGTGACTTCCTCATAAGTTTCGTTTTTCCACAATTTAATCACTATTATTTTTTCCGGCCAGTCATTTTTCTTGCGGCAACCTCCTAAGTCCACCAGCACGCTCCGACTGTTATTGGCCGGTGGACTTGGGTGGTGGTCGGTGGACTTGAATGGTGGTAGGAAGAAAATTGAATGACCGTAGAAAATAATAGAAACTAAATTGTGCAAAAATGAAATTTAAAATGAAGTCACACGATTTGCATATGAGTATTTAATGGTAAAAAATAATGTTCAACTAACAGATGCACCAAAAGTTTACAAATTGCAAACGTATGACACTCAAAATCTAAAAAAAAATAAATGTTACATTAAAAATCAATTTTAGCCAAACATTTGGCACAAAAAGTTAAACCCTTAAAATATAAAGATTAAATAATGTTTCACCTATTTTAAGGTTTTAGAACGCTAACACTATATTTAGATTTGTATGTATATTTGTGATGATGGAATGGATGCAGGTTTTCTGTGCGACCAGAAGGTGATGGAGAACTACTTTGGAACAGACGAAGAGGTTGCTCGGTTCTTCAACAACGTAGGGAAGGACGTGGTTTTCGATATCCAACGGAGTTATCTGTCGCAGGTGTTTGAGGAAGTGAATGAATACTACAGGAACAATTGGCATGTTAGATGGGCAGAGTTGAGGCACACCTACTTTGACACTCCATGGTCTTTCATCTCAGCCTTGGCAGCTCTTATTATCCTGCTCCTAACCATGGTTCAGGCCTTCTTCGCAGCTTATTCTTACATAACACCTTCCAGGTCAAACCCCTAGCTAGCTATATATATATATATTCGGGTTAATAACTAAAAAATTGTCTAAGGTTACCGTATGTTGAAATTAGGTGTTTGAAGTTTTAAATGTTAAACTGTAGTGTCCAAGATTTTAAATTTGTTAAAATGTGGGGTCTCGGTGTGATTACTTTAGACAAGTCAATTCCGACGAAATCGTCTGTCAAATTCGAGCTCCCTTCTCGTCATCTTGCCGGGACCGTCACCTAAAAAGTTGGTCACATCCGCGCAAGTAAATCTCACTCTGTTGTCCTTGGAAAATGGCTCCACGCCACTCTTCTAGAAACTTTTTTTTTAATGTTCAATTTTTTGGTGAAATTTGACGATTTTGTGAAAAAGTAAATGATCGATTATGAGTGGGTGAGTGGGTTGATGAAAATGATTGAATTGAGATGAAAAGACGCACAGAGACACCAAATTTCAACAAAAATGAAACTAGGGACAGTCCATTTTAACATTTCAAACTTTAAACACTTAATTTTAACATAGAGTAAACCTTGAACAGTTTTTTTAGTGATTAACCCTATATATTCATCCCCCTTCACTTACCACAAATCTCGTCCCTCAACACTAGTAGAGAAACTTACACAAGTGTGTGTGGTTTTAGTATATGAAATATGTCTTAGTATTCAGATTCTTATTGAATTAGTTACCAGCAAGAATTTCACAAATGTAATTGGTGTTGCTCATGTTTGTGCACAATCTTTCTCTATTTAATGTGGCTGTTGTAACATTGTTTAGTCCCATTTCCAGGTATTCACTTCTCTATGTATTGCAATTTGCAAATGAAATTATTATCTATATCTATATAATATAATCTCAATGTTTTTAATACATTATTGACAAATAAGCTTTGTATGCCACTTTCTCTCACTTGCGTGTTAACAAAACACAATATGATTAGTTCATCTCAACTTTGATAAAGTTACATTCATAAGATTATTCTCTCACATCCACATGGAACTCTAAATGTAATGCAAATCTCCTAATGCACTTTCACATTCGGTTACATTCAAAATTTGATAAAATTATTTTTAGCACCATAATCAAACTTTAAGTTTAGCACACCCTTACATTAGAAAAGTACAAATTTTTAACTTTAACCAAATTACTTTAAATGTTTACTAAAATAGGATAAAAATTATAAAAGTAAAAACATAAAATATTAAATTAAACATTTACATAAATTTAATTAGTTTCGTAAATTTTAAAAAAAAAAATTTCGTTAAAATAAATATAATATAAATAACCAAAAAATGAAATGATAATAAACAAAATGGTTAAGTTAGATAAAATATATATATATATATATATTAATAAAACTAAATGATATTGATAGTAAATATTCAGCTAATATAATGAATAAGTATCTACAAATTAGTTTCGTAAATATAAATAACAAACGAAAAAAAAATGAAAAATATCATAAATAATAAAGTAAGAAAATTATAATGATTAAAATATAGGGATAATAATATTAGTTGATATAATAATAATTAATTATAATTTGTTTCAATATAAATAACAAAAAAGGGAAGAAAAAAAAAAGAGTCACATATATTAAATATAGATTGAAATAAACAAAATAATTAAATTAAATAATAAAGTAAAAAAAATTACAATATATTAGTAAAATGTGTGACTAAGAGTCTATATAATTTTGATAAATCTTTAATTTGCTTGACAAGTAATGAAATAAGGTGCTATAAATAAAATAATATGATTGGTACATGTCATTTTGGGATGTGCCTAAATGATTTGAAAGTATTGTTGCTTTTAATATGGGTCCCACATAATAAGAGAGAGACAGAAACAAATCAGAATATAATGGAAACTAGTTATTAAATATTGAAATCTAACATATAATGGACTGTATTTATAATCTAATTTATAGTCGTGCGATCCATTTCAATCGAGATCTGAATTGTTATTATGAATTTAACTTTTTCAGCCCGAAATGTTTACTTATTCAGAATAGCCCCTTTTTCTTTTCTCGTGTTCTTTATCTCTCCTAATTTAATTCATCATCTACTTTTTATTTTTATTATTTTTAGTCTATTATAATATATTATTATTATCCCAATAATAAGATACAAGTAACTTATTTATAATTTTAAGTTCATCTTTTAGACAAGTTGTTAGTATCTTCTTGTTGTATGTAATAATGACTAAAATATTATTTGTTAAGTACATGTCGTTTCTAATATTAATCCATATGATCTTTCTTTGACAAATTCAAACCATTTCGGTGCGACATTCAGCAACTTTAATTAGTTATTTGGCAAGTGATGATATTTACAGGCTGAAATTTAGTTGTAAGTAGATTCTAATATACTATATCATTTGTATCATGGTAGGAAATTCTATTAGCAACTTAAAATTCAAATCACCATATTAATCTTGAGGTGAACAAAGTTGGAGAGCATTAAATAAATAGTTTTGACAGTTAGTTCATCTTAGTATAATACCATGTACAATTTTTTTCATATCATGCTTAATTTTTATTTTTCCAGTTTTAATGCATATTTTTCACTTCATATTCAGTTTTTGAGTTTTTATGTGTAGCTCAACTTAAGATTCAACAATTGATATGTAATTGTAAATTCAACAATTAAGATGTAATGATTTGGTATTTTGAATATAGTTGGAGAATTATTTTCAATCTAGTTAAAGAATTTTGAAATTCCTATATACTTTATATTATTATGAATTATAATTTTTTATACTTTCGGACAACAAAAACTATAAATGTATTATTGTTTGTGAGATTTTTTTATGGATGACTAGAGATTTTTTTTTGCCGGAATGTGGGTAACGATTTGTATTCTACTAATTTTTTTCCTCTAAAATAACATAAATACTATCTATAAAAAATTATCAGTTTTTAAGTTTTTATACACAATTAAAAGAAAAATATATAGTTTGGTAAAAAAAACAAAATACATATATTTTATAGGAAGTTATTAAGTTGAATATATAAATACTAGAGGACATTACCCGCACAACGTGCGGGGTGATATGTGTGGTATGAAAAGTTAATAAGATAAAGTAATTAAAGTTATAACGATTAATTTTTTATATCACAGTTGTATGCCTATATGTAATATTTAGTAAACTATATTATTAATTCTTTAAAGATTAATCTACCTGAAATAAGTTCAAAGTCAAGATTTTCAATAATTAAATTAGTTGAAGTTGGCCTAAAAAAAGCTAATTAATTGAAGAAATCCATCTATGCTCCAAATGGTGATATAGACAAAAATTTGCTCCACTAAATTGCCAGCACAGACAAAAAGTGAGTTTATTGATTATTTTTATTATTATACAAATTAACGGAATTTTTTTTTTTTTTTTTTTCAGATAGAACGGGTTGATGAAAAAATTTATATTGAAACAACTTTGCTTATTAAATATCTTATCTCTTGGCAACAACAAAAAAAGAATATCTTATATCGTATTATGTAATTACAACTCTAGTATGAGAGTTTACTCCATGCTACTATCTTAAAATGTTTAAAATTCTATTACACTTTTTGAAAGTTTAGTAAAAACAAAAATGAAGTTCAACCCCAAGAAGACTCTTAAATAGTTAGGCTCCCTTTCTTCAACATTTCCATCTGTATATTTCTGTTCTTCAATCAGGTTAAAGGAAAGTGTAGTACTTAGACATGCATCATTTGTCCACCAATAATCGGGTCGAATTCACATCAATAGAAGTTGTATTAATTTACTTCAGGAATGAAACCACCACTGTCAAATAATACAACAAAACTCAAAAGTTATGAATATCTACATTCCATCCATGCGAAGAATTCATCAAAAGAAAAATATCCATGCGAAAAATCACTCTAATATTCTTATGGGCACAACGATGTAATAAGTCACCTCGTGCAATCAAAACTGAGCCACTGGCCATTACTAACTAAACTACCTTGTCCACACAGCTGCCAATACCATAATTAAAAAAAAAAATCAATGATGAATGGAAGAAAATGCATAATCGATATTTAAAAGAGCAACATAGTAAGTCAACATAGACCATCAGTAAAGAAGAAAATTCAAGATCATGCAGACTATTAACTATGATGAACAAATTTAAGAATTGGAAGGAGTTGTGGAAAATTACCATTCATGAAGTTATGAGATGAAACATCAAGGAGTGAGTGCCTGGAGGTTCAGAGTATTAGATGATCTTCCAGTACCGAATATTCTGTGTTCAATAATTAAGTGAATAAGTAAACTCTTTGTCACTTGAAACAGCAAGCCATAAGACAGTGGATAGATTGCAAGTTCTGCTTTATATCCACCTCTCTTGACATAATATCAAATATTATTGAAGTAAAAAAGTAAACATTTTATGATTATATTATTAGAGTATTACCTACTATTGATAGCCCTTAGGACTTTCCTTTATCGCTTATCTATCGTTAGAATCCTAGTTATTGTATAATATTATGTGAGACAACTCATACCTTATCTGCAGCATAATCTATTGTATATACTCATTCAATTGATGATACTCACAATGCAATACAGCATAAAGAGATAATATTTTTTTAAAAAAAATTATGCTACTCTCATTTAATACAATTCATATACCATTTCCACAATCAAGAATCTAGATAAAACCATAAATAACACATGGATACAGAGAGAACACACAATAATAGAACCAAATCATACCAAACAAAAGTTGGAATTGCAGTCTAAATGTGAGTTGTGTTTCATACCCGAGTCCTGGAAGCAGAAAGGAACCACGGCAAAGATGATGATTTGATAAGTATCCGGATTGTCCTAAAGCAATGGAACTGCTCCAAGGAACCTTTGCTAAAATAGACAGATCAATTCACCATTTTAGTATTAGCATGGAGAATCAAAATCAAAGCTTTATGTCTTGCTTTGTTGGTATGTGAAGCTGACAGTAAACTATGGCTAGTATCAAATTCAAATGTAGTACATGTACATTCAAGTCATCATTATCATCTAACGGAATCAGTTGTAGTCAGAAATGATGAAAAATAATTAAAAGTGAAGCAACTGATGCTCATAGTAATTAAAAAGAGCTAATCTTCATAAGAATAAAATATCTCACCTCAGTTGTTGCTACTTGTACATAGTTAATACTCTCATCCAACATCATTGAGTTCTCTCTAATATGAATTCAATATATCGCCTCCTGCAATCATACCCTACCAAAATTAATCCAAATGGATCCTGCTCTCAAATACAGAAAAATCAATTTATAATTAACTCAGTTATATTAGTCTTGGAATCTGTGCTCCATATCAAATCATACCAGACAAAACTTTGAATTGTAGTTCAAATGGGAGTTGTGTTTCAAACATAAGTCCTGGAAGTAGAAAATAACCAAGAAGAAGAAGATGATTTGGAAAGTATGCAGATACCTACTATTTATTTCCAAATTGTCTAAACCGTTTCCTATAAAGGTAGACTCACTCAGCAGATGAGAAGTTCTGCAAAACCGAATAAATAGAGATATAGAGCACAATGAGTTTAGATCATTAGAGATGTCATAATAACATGTGTACTCTATCATCTTTTGCACTTCAACATAATAACCTCACTAAAAGCTTCAAACTGAATTCCTACGTAAAAACAAACACACAATTAATCATACATATATAAATGAACATCCAAAATAGCAAAATTATATCAGGCGATGACATTACCTCGAAAATAAGACATTTCACCCAAAATCGAACAAATTGATATTAGGATTAGCTGAGCTAACTTCAATAACTACTCTTGTAATTTTTTTAAATATAACTTTTTTGAATCTGGATAGGTTATGGGTTTCATACCTCAAATCCAAATTAGAGACACATCTGAATCGAAGATCATTCAAGAGAAGAAGATTAAGCACTTTACCTTTACAAAGAGAAATCACGAACAGTTCCACCTTAGAAATTGTGTATTCGAGCAAACACTGTAATGGTGAATCTCCAGCAAATCTTCAGTGATTCCACCTTCGGATAGCCACCTTCTTCCACCTCTCTGTCTCCATCCTCGTTCCTAAACGATCTGCATTGCCGCAGAGCAGAAAACCCTAACCGAGTTTGCGGTAAAATATACCGGTTACTCGGATTTTCTCTGAAATTGACAAAAACTTGTAAAAGAACAAAAAATCACAGCCATGCCCATACCCAATTGTCACTAATTCAAGACTCATACTCAATCGTCGCCGATCGAGAAGGGGGCCGTCGCTGGAGGTGCAGGAAGGAGAAGATGGGGTGATTAACAGATTATGAAAGAGAACCTGGACCCAGGAGCGATTCTGTTGAGTTTGCTTAGTCGAGGAAGCGGAAACGATGTTGTTGAGTTTGTTGATGAGTCGAGGAAGCGAATTATATAGATTGGGTGAATTGAACATGGATGCATCGGAACCCAAAACCTGGAACCTGAACCGAGGCAAACTCTGACTCTTCGGTACCGATGTTCATCACCGACTTCAAACCTCAGACTGGTGAGTACCTGAACCGTCAGGTAGACTTCAAATGACAGACTCTTCGGTGCCTGAAGACTGAGCTCGTTTCTCAACCCGCAGCTGGATTATCGGTGGACTGAAACCCACAGCTCATGCATCGGATGGAGAGAATTAGCAAATTTCCAGCTCTACATTGCATATGGTAGTCTCTTTCTACCTAAATTTATATATATATATATATATATATATATATATGTAAGATATAAATTTATATATTCAATAATTTCCTATAAAATCTATATAGATATTATTATATTAAATCATAATAAAGAAAGTATGAGAGAAGGTAAGACATGTTGTATATTAATATTTTGGGCTGAAAATTTAGATTTCAAAACGGTAGCACTTGATTGAATTAAATTAACTAATTTATAAATTTTACTGCAAATCTAGTTGACATATTTTAGCCTTCTCCATTTATAAAGCATGGATGCTTTGAAATGATGGTAGCAAGTCCCTTCATTTTGTCAATTGAAGTCCGTACCGAGTAAATTATTATACGATATACTATTACCCCGTAAAGCATGATCAAGATCCTGCCATTAGAATTTTTAAAATTAACAAAGACAACTTAAAGGTTTGAGCATAGTTCAGTTTAGCATTGAATCGGTTTTGAACTGCACTTTTGTACCTAACTACTGGAAATATCAAAACTAGCGACGAAAATATTTCTTCACCAGAAAAACTTTACGCCGCTAAAGGTGATTTTCGTTGCAAGATATTTTTCATCGGTAAACAATATGTACCATAATTTCTCACAACGGTTACAAAAATATTTCATATTCAAACATCTCATAGTCAACTGGAAATAAAAATCACAAAACCTATTATTTAGTCTCCAATAGTTCTGCCACCATCTTTAACATCTTAATCACCGCCAACGCAACCTCAAATAAAATGAACAATAATCTATTTTTGTTCGACTAAGACAACCGTGATTTTTATATGATTCTTCAAATCTGATTTACTTTTTCGGCCAACTGATGGGTTTCGATGTAATCGTTAGCCCCGTTAACAGCCAGTGGACGGCGAATAGGTCCAGTGGGCCTCGTGAAAGGCCTGAAGGGCCCAGAGGCCCAGTATTAAGGGTCCCGATGATAGCGGTCCCGACACATGAGCTAGATGCTCCCGACAAGAAGCCTCTGAGTAGGCCCCGATATGCCTTAGTAAAGGCCCCGATAATAAAGCCCCGCAGAGGCTGGACCTGTCCCGTAGAGACTGAAGGTCCTGGGTGGTGATCTAGAATGAGACAACTCTGGAGTCCCCGACAGGAGTCGGGACTTGTGATCAGAGGATAAAGACCGAGAAACCCGCCTACTAGATAGAGTAGTGGGAGACGGTTAGAGATAAAGATAAATCCCCCGAGATACGCGGAGTACGGGTAAGATACGCGGAGCGTGGGGCGAGATATGTGGAATCTCAACCGAGATACACGGAATCGTGGCGAGATACACGGAATCATGGGTACAACGGCCAAGTATGGTCACAGGTAGCTGGGCAACTCCTCCTCCTATATAAAGGAGGAAGTTACCCCAGAAAACACATACTCTCTAATACGCATTGAGATTACTGCTATCACCCCCATTGATCACATACTCATTTAAGCATCGGAGAGGGATTCTGGGTCACCACCCAGGTCATCCCCTTTTTGCAGGATTACGCGGAGCCCAGGAGTCCAAGCTTTCCGTCAAGGACGTAACGGAGCTTCGCCCGTGATCCAACATTGGCGCCGTCTGTGGGAAACGTACGAAAAGTCAAGATAGTTTCTACCAGATCAATGGCCGGTGGTGGCAAGAAGAAGCAAGTTCAGGCTGGCAGTTCCCGTCCCGCAGGAACTATGAATTCCCAGTTGCCAGAACGTGTTGCTGAACAAGGCGAGAACCCCACTCTTTCCCAGACAGGGGGCAGGGTGATGGTTATGAGGTCTCAGTCCGAGACACAGAGATAAACAGGCAGGACATCCCGTGTAGGGAGGAGGACGAGGCTCCCCCGAACCCGGTGGGCCATGGAGGAGAAAGAGTCCCACGGAGGGAAGAAGGGTCGTCTTCGAACTCGGAGTTGGCCAAGGCAGTAGCAGATGCTATGCCCATGTTCTTGGCTGTCATGGAGGCCTTGCTGGATAAGAGAGAGGCTGCCAGGAGGACAGAGGAGTTGCCTCCGCGAGAAGAGCTACCTCCACTCCCTCCGAGGGTGGTCCCAGAAGAACAAGAGGTTCAGGAGGTTCTGCCCAGGAGCAAGGGTAAAGAACCAGCGCACCTGGAGAAGTTCGTGGTCGACGGCCCAGGACCAGTGCAAAATAGGACCATTCCCCTGAATGGCCCCATCACCCCCGATTAGGTGGTGAAAATCGTCAGTATCTGCATGGGCGATCAGAAGCAGATGACATCGGAGCTAAGGGATCGGTCCAGCCATCCTTTCGTTCCGCGGCTGATAGATACCGTTGCCCCGCCCGGGCTAGGTATTCCGACCATCAAGGAGTACAATGGTGAGGGGGACCCAGTCCGCCATGTTCAGAGACATGTCCAGGCCTGCATGGGTAGGACTTCAAACGACGATCTCATATGCTCGCTGTTCCCGATCACCCTGGGAGAAAGGGCCATGACCTGGTTCTTCAGCCTACCGCCAGGAAGTATCACCTGCTAGGCCGATATGCACGACCGCTTCATCAAGCAGTACCAAGTTCGAAGGCGTCTCCTGAAGAGTGTAAGGTCCCTGACCCAGGTGGTACAGAGACCCGATGAATCGTTGGCATACTACTACCAACGGTTCACTGCTAGTGCCGCGGAGATTGATGGAGAAATCTCGGAGGGAGAGACCATCCGCACTTTCCTGCGGAACTTGAGCGCTCCGTACGGTTCCGACCTGATGCACAGCGTAGCCGCAAAGGCTGTGTGGAGTATGGAGGCCCTGCAGGCAAGGGTAAAACAGCAAATCGACGTCCAGGAGTCCAAGATTGCTGCTGGAGAGCTTGATCCTCCGAAGTCGGGAAGAGGAAAGCCATCGTCTAAGCTGTCAGATGATCGCAAGGGGAGCGACAAATCGGAGGGAAGTAGAAACCGTGGTCGCCCCGAGAAAAGAGAGGACAAGCGTCCCCCGAGGAAGGACAATCGAGAGGGTCGGGCCGTTCCCATCAATAGCTCAATGACTTCTGTGTTAGCTGTGATGGACCGGCAGGGTCTCGCACGATACCCTCCGAGAAAAGAAGGCGAATTCCTAGGAGGCCGCCCTGACCGTTACTGTCGCTACCATCGAGCCAATGGTCACGACACGGAAAACTGTCGGGAGCTGAAGAAGGAAATTGAGAAGCTGATCCAGAAGGGGAAGCTAAAAGAGTTCGTCGGAAGGGGACGGTGCCGATCCCGTTCCAGAATTCGGTCACGATCTCGTTCCAAGTCCCGTGACCGATCCCCGAAGAAGAAGAAGGTTGAGCCAGAAGCCTCAGGTTCAGGTGCTCGTAAGGAGAGGCGCGGAACTATCAACGTCATCCACGGAGGAATGGCAGCGGGAGGTGATACCTCCGCTTCCCGGGAGAATTATGCTTCCCGCATCTCTGCGGCGGTGGTGCTAGGCAAAAAGTCCCGGTCGTGGACCCTGAATGAGGAAATGGTGATTTCTTTCTCGGCGGAAGATCTAGTAGGCGTGGAGAGCCCTCACGACGATGCCTTGGTCGTGACTCTGGACGTGGATGGATTCGAGATGAAGCGGATCCTGATAGATGGTGGGAGTTCCTCCGACATCCTTTTCATGGACGCTCTGGAAGCCATGGGAAAGACGAAAAAGGACCTGACACAGGTGGACTTCCCGATGGTGGGATTCTCTGGTTCCACTTCTTACCCGTTGGGAATGATTACCTTACCGGTGGAGTTTGGTAGTGGTTGGAAGATGGAGAAGCGAAACGTAGATTTCGTCGTAGTGGAGTCTGCGGGGGCATACAACGCTATTATCGGGAGGACCACTATCAACCCTCTCATGGCAGTCGCCTCGACGGTCCACCAGAAGATGAAGTTCCCGACTGACAACGGAGTCGGAGAGGTCAAGGGCGATCAAGTGGCATCGCGAAAATGCTATGTTAACGCTACCCGAAGGAGAAGGAGGGAAGCCATGACTGTCTTTCAGACTGATGCCGATCCTCGAGAGGAGTATGGGCGTCCCGCCCCCATGGAGGATCTGAAGGAGGTTGAGATTGATGGGCCTCAGAGGAAGGTGAAGATCGGGTCTGCTTTGTCGGAGGAAAGAGCCCGAGAGTTGATCGAGCTCCTGAAGGAGTTTAAGGAGTTGTTTGCCTGGTCCCCGAGTGATATGCCAGGAATCAGCCCTGACGTAATAGTGCACGAGATGAAGATAGATCCTGCGATCAAGCCTATCGCGTAGAGAAGGCGTCCGATGGGCGCGGACAAGAAGATTGCGATCCAACAAGAGGTGGGCAGACTGCTCGACGCTGGATTTATCAAAGAGCTCCGATTCCAGACTTGGGTTGCTAACCCAGTCCTGGTGCAAAAGAGTAACGGGAAGTGGCGGATGTGTGTCGATTTCCGCGACTTGAACAAGGCCTGCCCGAAGGACTGCTACCCGCTTCCGAGGATTGACCAGTTGGTGGATGCCACAGCAGGACATGAACTGCTGAGCTTTATGGATGCCTATTCCGGATACAACCAGATCAAAATGGCGAAGGAAGATGCCCCCCATACGGCTTTCTATGCCGACAGTGATGTCTACCACTACGACGTGATGCCCTTCGGATTGATTAATGCCGGAGCAACTTACCAGCGGATGGTGAACAAGTTGTTCGGAGACATGCTGGGGGAAAACCATGGAGGCGTATGTGGATGACATGCTGGTGAAGTCCCGACAGGCAGGAGACCATGTCCAGAACTTGGCGGCGGCGTTTGAACGGATGAAGTTCCATCAGGTTCGGTTGAACCCGGACAAGTGCGCTTTTGGAGTAAACTCGGGCAAGTTCCTAGGGTTCATGGTGAGCCAGAGAGGAATCGAGGTGAATCCGGAGAAGCTGCGAGCAATCGAGGAGATGCAGTCCCCGAAGACTCATCGGGAGGTTCAGGTGCTGAATGGCCGGCTGGCCGCGATGAATCGATTTCTGTCCAAGGCGAGCGACCGAGCCATGCCAATTTTTGATGTGCTGAGGGCCCACAAGAAGTTCGAATGGTCCGACAAGTGCGAGGAGGCGTTCCAGGCACTCAAGCAGCACCTCCGTACCCTTCCGCCGTTGGCGAAACCGGTTCCAGGCGAGCCGCTTTATCTCTATCTGGCTGTTTCTGATGTGGCTATTAGTTCTGTTTTGATTAAGATTGTCAAGGGCAACCAAGTGCCTGTCTATTATGTAAGCAAGGCGTTTGCCAAGTCTGAAATAAATTATCCCGCTATTGAGAAGTATCTCTTTGCGTTGATTATTGCCGCTCGAAAGCTACGACCTTACTTCCATGCCCATGAAGTCACGGTATTGACTAATCAGCCCTTGAAACACTTTTTGAACCGACCGGAGGCGTCGGGGAGATTGGTGAAATGGGCCATCGAGCTTACGGAGTTCCGTATACATTTCGCTCCGAGAACTGCTATTAAGGGCCAGGCATTGGCGGATTTTATAGCTGAGTCTACGGCACCCGATCTGGAAGTAACGGGTCCCGCAGAGGGGGCAACCATGGAGGTCCCGATAGCAGAACAAGCCCCGATAACAGAGCAGTCAGAACAGCCAAATGAGGAGAACACCTGGGAGATGTACACTGATGGTTCATCGAGTGTAGAAGGCTCGGGGGCAGGATTCGTATTGATACCGCCCGGTGGAGGCGAGCCCCTACGATATGCCTTGGCGTTGACGTTCAAAGCCACCAACAATGAAGCGGAGTACGAGGCTCTTATCACGGGCCTCAAGATAGCCAAGGGTACGGGAGTCGATCATCTAAAGGTGAAGTGTGATGCCAGCTTAGTCGCAAATCAAGTCCAGGGGAACTATGAAGCCAAGAGCCCGACAATGAAGAAGTATTTGCACGAGGTGCAGGCTTTGAAGGGAAGCTTCAAAAGCTTCGATATCGAGGCGATCCCGAGGGAAGAAAACGCGGAAGCGGATGCCTTAAGCAAGTTCGCTCTGGGAGTGGCCCCCGAGGAGAATCGGAAGGTGCATTTCCTAGAGAAAGTGATTATCTCAAACATTGATCCGGCGGAGATCTGCACTATTGGGACAGGATCGGAGGAAGAAGAGAAGCCCACTTGGATGACCCCGATGGTCACATACCTGACTACGGGGGCACTCCCCGATGACAAGGTGGCAGCTGTCAGGTTGCGTCGGATTGCGGACAACTACGCGATGGTGGACAATCAGTTATACAAAAAAGGGTACGTAAAACTTTTCCTAAAATGCGTAGCGGAACCTGACACGAATCGGATCCTGAGGGAGCTACACGAGGGAGTCGCGGCGTGTCATGAAGGGGCTCAATCTCTTGTAAGGAAGGCGCTGAACTTGGGCTACTATTGGCCTTCGATGAACAAGGAGGCGACAGCAATGGTCCGATCCTGTGATGCATGCCAGAGGTACGCTCCAAATATCGTGGCTCCCGCCGCGGACTTAATGCCCATCAGGAGTGCATGGCCCTTCGCGCAATGGGGGATTGATTTGGTGGGACCTCTTCCCCAAGCGAAAGGTCAGTGCAAGTATTTGCTCGTGGCTATCGATTACTTCTCAAAGTGGATAGAGGCTAAGGCATTGGCCAGGACGACGGGGCAGCAGATCCTCAAGTTCCTTCAAACTCAGATCATATCCCGGTATGGGGTCCCTCGAGTATTGATTAGCGACAACGGCCCTCCGTTTAATGGGGCTCAGTTGAAGGAGTACCTGGAGGATTTGAACATCGAACATCGGACCGCTTCAGTCTGCCACGCTCAGACTAATGGCCAAGTGGAATCAGCCAACAAGATCGTGATGGATGGCTTGAAGAAGAGAGTCTACGCCTTGCAAGGCCATTGGCTGGATGAGCTCGAGAACGTGCTGTGGGCTGTTAGAACAACACCCAAGCAATCAACGGGGGAAACTCCGTTTGTCCTGGTTTATGGCACGGAGGCGGTTGCTCCCGTAGAGATAGCGGTGGCGTCCCATCGCGCGAAATATTACGAGCCTCTGACAAACGAAGAAATGAGACGTCTAGACTTAGACTTGCTCGAGGAAAAGAGGTGGAAGGCTGATGAAATCCAGGCTCGGATGCGTCTGGCAACAGCCCGATATTATAATCGGCGGGTCAAGTCCCGACAATTCTTCGTGGGAGAACTCGTCTGGCGGAGGAACGAGTTCGTTCATCAAGATCGGATCAACAAGCTATCACCAAAATGGGAGGGACCTTACAAGATCGTAGGGATGCCAGCACCCAATGCATACAAGCTAGAGGACCTTGATGGCAAGACGTTGAAACATTCCTTCAGTGGCGAACACTTGAAGAAGTATCATGTTTGATATTAAGTCGTCGCGAATGGCGCAAGTTATCTATCAAGAAATGTAAAGGTAAAAGCCTCCGACGGCGGTGTCGGGAGGTGTAGAGACGAAAGCTTTCGATAACGAGATCAGAAGATCTAAAACTGGAAGACATGACGAACTAAAAGTCCCCCATGTCTTGGGGGCAAATGATGGGTTTCGATGTAATCGTTAGCCCCGTTAACAGCCAGTGGACGGCGAATAGGTCCAGTGGGCCTCGTGAAAGGCCTGAAGGGCCCAGAGGCCCAGTATTAAGGGTCCCGATGATAGCGGCCCCGACACATGAGCTAGATGCTCCCGACAAGAAGCCTCTGAGTAGGCCCCGATATGCCTTAGTAAAGGCCCCGATAATAAAGCCCCGCAGAGGCTGGACCTGTCCCGTAGAGACTGAAGGTCCTGGGTGGTGATCTAGAATGAGACAACTCTGGAGTCCCCGACAGGAGTCGGGACTTGTGATCAGAGGATAAGGACCGAGAAACCCGCCTACTAGATAGAGTAGTGGGAGACGGTTAGAGATAAAGATAAATCCCCCGAGATACGCAGAGCGTGCCCGAGATACGCGGAGTACGGGTAAGATACGCGGAGCGTGGGGCGAGATATGTGGAATCCCAACCGAGATATACGGAATCGTGGCGAGATACACGGAATCATGGGTACAACGGCCAAGTATGGTCACAGGTAGCTGGGCAACTCCTCCTCCTATATAAAGGAGGAAGTTACCCCAGAAAACACATACTCTCTAATACGCATTGAGATTACTGCTATCACCCCCATTGATCACATACTCATTTAAGCATCGGAGAGGGATTCTGGGTCACCACCCAGGTCATCCCCTTTTTGCAGGATTACGCGGAGCCCAGGAGTCCAAGCTTTCCGTCAAGGACGTAACGGAGCTTCGCCCGTGATCCAACACCAACTTTGCTTGATAAATTTAACTTGATCTTCTATTGACATCATCACATTCTTCAGGCACATACTCTTTTCTAGGTCGTACTCTTGTTTTATCTCAGCTATACTTTTTTCAAACAACTATTTCAATATATATATATATATATATTCAATACATGTTTGATTATAATTTGTACAAAATCAGACATATATTCATTCATATTTTTTTGCCACCGCATTATATATTTATAATAATTTACTATTGTCAATTACCTTATTGAAAATGAAAATTTTTCCATGATTATTATAATTCCATATCTGTTTCAAAATTTACTTAATGTATTGAAATTAATATTGATTATTTCCCTAATTTGTTGATTGACTTTTAAGTTTATTTGGATATATGATAATTCTAATGATTTAATTTGTGAATTGCATTCTTCCTACAAATCTTATACTCTATTCAGATAACTTAATTGTTAGTGTGCATTCTAAATTTGAAATAAAATTTTATTTTTTTATAATAATATTATTTAATTCATTAGTTAATCGGAAAAATTCTACTTTTATTTATTTTATAACGTATTATTAAGAAATTAAATAATTTTTTTATAGATTTAATTTTTGAATAATTTAATTATTTTTTTAGCATGATGATTTGTATTACAAATCTATATAATTTATTAAGCTATCATAATTATTACCATTATGCTATCATAATAATAACATTGAAATTAATGTATTCTAGATTAGAAATGATAATTGATTCTTCCATTAATTTTACTCAATTAATATTTTTAAAATTATTTGTGAACTCCCTTCTTTATAGCAAATCTATAGATTTATTCGTCTATCATAACTATATATTGCTATTAATAACATAACTAATTCTTCAAATTTGCTCATTTTTATTTATTTATAATTATATGTCAATTATTTTCTTAATAATTAACCTTGAAAAAATTAAAATGATAAATAATTTCTTCCATAATTAGTTTAATTATTTTTAATGAATTCATATTATTTAGCAATTTATTTACCTAATTTTAACTATTTTTAGACTATGCATTATGAAAAAAAAAATTTAAAAATAATGATTAAATAAGTTTTTATATACATACCGCGCAAAGCGCGGACAAGCTACCTAAATAATATATATTCCAGCGAATTATTTGATTGATTCATGTTAAATATAAGGGTTACGAACTTAAAAACAATCTCAACTATATGTTATATTGCTAACTATTATCTCATATTTAAAATACTAGTATTCGATAATCAAACTTTGATTGAATTCAAACTTTTTTGACTAATTTTTGCATTAAAATTGACATTTTATTAAGTAATAAAAATATGTTATTTTCTCTTTTCCAAAGTATCAGATTTGTTATCTATGGGTTTAGACTTATTTGATACTTAAAAGTATGTTATTTTGCAATTTTTTGAAGTATTAGATTTGCTGCATATAGTTCATACTTATTTAATACTTAAAACATGTTTTTTGTTCCGTCAATTTTAAGTGAAAAAGTGGAAATCAACAAATTTAATAATTTTTGGAAAAAAAAATTAATAATTAAAACCTAATATCAGTATTTTAAATTTAAAATAACTAACTATTTTTAAGTTTTTAACCCTAGACTGTAATGGATTCAGTCGTAATATCTCGTCCGTCATAATAGATCATCCACTAGAAAGACGTTGTGAAATCGGTGTACTATCTTGTATCTTCAGTTTGGTCCCTTTCTCTAGCATTCAATTTCGGCAATTTGTTGGCCATTTTTTTTTTTTTGGCTATTGGGACATATTTAGATCTGTCATAGGTAACCCACTTATGAGTTCTAACGAAATATAAACATGTTTATTTGGAGTTACACCTAGGAATGGATCAATGACATAATAATTTGAATATTTGAATGATAATGTTTTCACAATCTGTCTAGTTAGTCTCACCCTTTCTATCTACCTGGCAGTAGCATCAAGTAATATGTGGTAACCGTGCAAAGATATAAATATATTTAACTATCAACCAAAACATATTTTTAAGAGTAATAATACTACCAAGTGTAAAATTTAAAATTATATTAATTAGAACAATATATATTCTAAACTAGTTACGATGTATTTCACATTTTTAGCTTTGAAAACACAAACTTTGGTAAAATTTAAATATAGTAATTCATCTAGAGTGCTAAAATTATTTATATTCTCAAAAACATAGAGAATTTATAAAACAAAAAAAAAACAAAATATTAACACAAGAAAATTGAATGTGTTAGTTAAAGTGTGATTTTTTTTGGAGTCACGTGGTGAGACTGATTAAGAAGCTAGCTCTACACTTTACTCACATAACCATAGATCACAAGAGAGAAGTCAACTGTGTCTTGTTCGTTGTGCGTTGACTTTTTCTCTAACCAGAGCCTGCTATCGAGTTCGTTCCTCGTCCGTAACATGAACACCGCTGCGTGTCCCTTCGCCGGACTGAACATCCATCCATGCAGGTCCCACATCAGATCCACCAACAATCCGTCGATGAAGATCGTCTGGTTCCCTCTGAAGTTCCACTGCAACCGCTTCATCCGCATCACCACCTTCCTGTCCACCAACACCGACAGCGCCGGCGGCGAGTTCTTCCCCTGCTGGATCTCTCCGACAGTGCACCGGATCAAGATATCGTGCACGGGCCCACTCTCACTGAACTGCGCGCGTGTGGCGTATATCGCGTTGCCGCAGCAGTGCTCATGTCTCGAGATCAGGCTGCACCGGACCTCCGTCGGGGAACAACTCCCGACGGACCCCGCGGCGGCGTTGATGAATTTCCTTGCCGCGTCCTCCTCCGACATGTCCCCCAAGACTAACGCGATCTCCGAATCCACCACCGCCACCACGTAGAACCCGTCGATCGGCTCCGGCCCACTGCCGTCGCTCTTCGCCGCGGAGAAGTCCCAGAAGACCTCAATGTGGGAGGCGGAGGCGGCGGTCTCCACCGTGCGGCTTCCCTTCTTCTTCCTCAGGAACCACGTGCCCAGCTTAAAAACGGTGGCGCAGTCTCCGTCGCCGAAGCTGATGTGGAGGTCCTGACCTAGGTGGGCCCGGAGCCAGGTAACGGTGATGAGGAGCTGCTTCTGAGTGGACAAGACAGTTCTGTACAGAGAAGTGACGGCGTTCCGTACGGAAGGGGCTACAGACGAAGTCGTCGGAGCAATGCAGCTATTGGCGGAGCTATTTGCACAGCTCGCCGGAGATACGAGGACCGAGCGGTCGCTGAAGCAAGAGAATCTGTCTCTCATGACTCGAAACGGACAAAATCAATAACTGGCCGTGGCCGGTGGGGCTGGTTTGAGAGAAGAAACAGAAACGGAATTAGATGAATCCAGACCAGACAGGGCAATTATATAAAATAGATAGATTTATGCGTTAAATACGTACGAATCTGAAACTCTCTCGGGTTTGCAGCTTCCTAGAAGAAGAGAAGGGAATTTACAAGGTTTCCTTAATGGAAAATTAGTTACTATATATATATGAGAGGAAATGAACGGTTTTTAACGTGTTTTTTTGTCTTGTTTATTTATTTGCCAGGTCAGGTCGCAGATATTATATTATGGGTTAATGGTTTTTTTTGTCATGATGATTAACTAATTTTGAGTTTTAGTCTATGATGTTCTTTTTATCTAGTTTTGGTACCATATGTTTGTAGATTTTTCTAGTTTTGGTCCGATCGTTACATTCCGTCCATTTTTTCCGTTATGTGACATATGCAAGTCACGTGATCCACCCTAAATTTCACTTTTGTTCAAATTTGGGGGAATTGACATCTTAAACCTAGTTCAATTTGGGCGAATTGAACTAGGTTTAATGGGTCAAATTTGGAGGAATTGACATCCTAAACCTAGTTCAATGGGTCAATTCCCCTAAATTTGAACAAAATTGAAAGTTTAGAGTGGATCACGTGCCTTGCACATGTCACTTTACGGAAATAATAGACGGAATGTAACGGTCGGACCAAAACTAAAACAATCTGCAAAGATATGGTACCGAAACTAGGCAAAAACAAAACATCATGAATCAAAACTCAAAAGTGATTAAAATCATGACCAAAAACTCGTTAACCATCTTAATATTATTAATAAGTTGACTTAAAGTTAGGGGATTTTTTATTATAAAAAGAATAACTGACACAGAAAATTTACCGATATTCTTGATAATTGATATTGACACAAAGAGTGAATGTTTCGGGAGTATAAATCCTAAGCATCCACTTAGTAACAATAAATAAAAATGTCTCTTCACAAATTCAAGTGTGTACCCTTAATATATAGGAGACTAGGCTGATCTAATACTAATACTTCGAGTGTTTGATGTTTCTACCGTGAAAAGACTTCCCCTTAATAGAGCATATTTGGGCAGCTGCGAGATTGAGGTTAATTATTAGGGCTTAAACGTTATATAAAAACCTTCAAAATATATAGCAAGTGTGAATCATAATCATTAAGGGTCTTAAACATTACATGTGCAAAATAAGCTTTTTGTGAATATAAATGGATGCATGTATGACTAATTGCCTTTTTAGCACTCACTAAAAATTGAATATATATATATATATATATATATATATATATATATATATATATATATATATATATATATATATATATATATAAATTTGGCCAAATATATATAGCGTCCTTCTTTTTGTGTGGATAAAGAAAATGCATGTTTTTAATTTTGTTAATATATATATATATGAACATTATGCAGTGTGACCAAGTACATGATCTGAATAGAGATATATATTATTCGATCGAGACCGTTGATAATGTTTATAAGTCATTGTGGAGGGGCATGAACAATGAGTGATTTGGTCATGATAAATTCATGCCAGAAGGTTGTCCCAAGAAATAAATTGTTGCAAGGCCTACCAAAACCCAAACCCTACGTGCTCTCCTCCCAACAGCTATTGTTAAAGTAGGACATTATAATGCCCGGCAACAAATTTGGAAAAAAAATAATCATCCAACATAATATTAATCTTATCTACTCTAATATATTGTCACCCTTTCATCAATAATAATAATAATAATAATAAATAATTAATTATTAAACTGCTAGTCCGTGTTTCGACATACAAACAAATTACTAGCTCAAAGTTTCTTTCCGGATAAATAGCTAGCTTACATTTTCCTAAATAAGTAAATAACTAACTTTGTTTATTTTTCCATTATTTTTTTAACATTGAATTTGAACATTAATTATCAAGAAGCAATATATATATATATATATATATATATATATTCTAACATAGAGTTAATTAACACTAAAGTTTAATTAAAATTTCTTGATAATGTTCGAATAGTATAGTGAATCATATAACTGAATATTAATTAAAAGTTATTTTTCCATTATTTTATTTCAACATTTAAAACTATAATATTATGGAGAACAAAATGAATATATCTTCAAATAAAACTACTATTATGTAATCATGTGTTGTACATGTGTTGATTCCGTAAAAAAAAAATGAAAAAGTAACACTAAAAGAAAAAAAACGTTTCTCCTCATCAGTAAGATTGGCCAACGTTACCGCCTCCATGAAGGCCTGACTCGAGAGCCTGTTTCTTTTAGGACTTGAAGGGTCATGAGGGAAGAAGCCAAAAGAATTATCTGAAGGAATATCAGACGCCATGTGATTTTTGAAAGAAATCTAAGAAAAGACGCCTCTTGAAGGGGATCTTGTGGACCAGAAGTGGTGACTCCGACAAGGATCCTATCCTCCGGAGAACACGAGCGTGGTGAGTTGGGATTTATGAAGTATGCACTATACTTGTTCGCCTGAGTGAAAATTTGAGAGAAAGAGAGCACGTGAGGGAGGATAGAAAGTGAACTCCAGTATTTATACTAGAGATAAACCGTCAAATGGTAACTTTCCAATTACTGCACCAATAAGAAGACACCTCGGGCAAACTTCTTCACGAAGATTCTAAAAAGAGTTACCGTTGGAAACTCTGAATGCGAAATCAGGTGACTCTTGAGCTCCCCAGAACATCCCAACGGTAATAAATTCAGAAGAAACAATAGACGCCTCAACATTTGAAGAAAGGATCTCGCCAGCAGATCCTAAAAATGATATAACGATACTCGACCTAAGTCTCTCCCCTCATCAAAATAAGGGCAACGACTCAGGTCCCGGGGAAAAGTGTTGGGTTACGATTCAAGATAATCTAAGGTCGACAACTAGCAGGTCGGGACCATCAAAGTCGGTACCACGAAGTAAAAGTCGACGACTTTTTAGATCCGAAATGAAGAGATAAAGATGAATGGTTGGCACATCCTTTTCAAGGGATGGCAACAACCAAGACGAAGTCCGAGTAAGGGATGACACCTCTCGACAAAAGCCTTCCTCTTAAGGAATGTGAGGAGGCGACGACCCAATACTCATGGAGAGACCCTTCCTCTTAAGGAAAAAGTGGCAGGTGGCAACCTACTTGTCACCACCTCTTTGAAGAAACCTTCTTCCCTAAGGAATGGTGAGGTGGCAAGTAGCTTATGGAAACTCTATCAAACCTCTCATGTTAAGGAAAAAAAGCATGTGGCAACCTACTTGTCACCACCTCTCTGAAGAAACCTTCCCCCCTAAGGAATGGTGAGGTGGCAAAAAGCTTATGTCGACTATATCAAACCTCTTCTCTTAAGGAACAATGAGGTGACGACTTGCTTGTCACCTGCTTCTGCCGACTCAGGAAGAAACCCTTTCCAAAGGGTAGACGTCATTTAAAGTCGGTAAAACTTCCCTATAAATACCCTCAAGTATATTCTTACATTAATAGATTATTATTCTCATATTCCATTACTGACTTAAGCTTCAGAGTGGAATCATGGGAAAATACCCACCCCATTTTCAGGTTAACGCCACAAAGCTCCACAAAGGAAACTAAGTACCAGTGAGGTTGAGATAGACACCTAAAATAGAAAATTAAGGCGACTTTCTGAAATTCATTCTCGAAAGCTTGGGCATGGCGATCCTTGATCCAATAGTTCCCGTTAAGGTCGAGATAGGCAACTAAGAGAGTGAACCAAGGCGACTTCCTGAAATCCATTACCGAAAGCTAGGGTGTGGCGATCCTTGATCCAACATCTGACGCCATATGTGGGAACATATCAAGGAGTCATGCCACTGCCAAGGAATCATCCTAGACGAAACCGTGCATATGAGGCCGCCATGTCCGTAGGCGACACTACGCAAGGCCGATGAGACATTGGCTGGCTACTTGCAACGTTTCGAGCGAACCCTTCATCGAACTAATTAATGGTGAGATTAATGAAGGAGAGGCTATTCGAGCCTTTTTCAGAGGTTTGGGACCTCAATATTGACCTTTGCTATCACTCGATATACTGAACCAATGGAAAAGTGGGAGGACTTAGTCCAAAGAGTGAACCTCCATATCGGAGGGGAACTAACTCGGATTGATCTTCAAGTTCAGCAGAGAGCTTGTCAAAGTAGTGGAAGAAAATCATCCACATGAGGAGCCCTATTAGCATAAGGAAGGGACTTCCAAAGAGTCCAACAAAGGTTGGAAAGGTTACAACCGTTCGAAGAAAGTCGACACCGCACCACGTGTTGTGAATATCATCAAATAGAGGGGCATAACACTGAAGATTGCCTCACCGTGAGAAATGAGTTAGAATTCATGTAAGAAAAGATCCAGCGACACCATCGCGCTGCTCCCATCAGCCTAGAAAATGGGCGACACCCCTAGATGATGGCATCAACGTTTTATTGGGAGGATTTGCCGCTAGAGGAGAATCTGGCGCCAGTCGAAAGGTTTATGCCATCAAAAGCACACCCCAAAGTGATACTAAAAAAAAGGAATTCGAGCCCGTCGCCATCACCTTCTCTAATGACGACCTATTAACGGTTGCACAACCTCAGGAGGATGATCTGGTCGTGACAACTTGGATAGATGGGTTTGAGATAAAGAGAGTGATGATTGACGAAGGAAGCTCCACTAATGTGTTGCCCTGGGACATCGTCGCCAAAATAGGATATCAGAAAAAGGACCTCCTGGAGATGAATTCTCTTTTGGTGGGATTCACCGGCAGGACCATTTATCCTTTAGGAGCAATCAGACTCCCGGTAATTCCGGGGCAAGGTTGGAAAACTCTTTAAACGAAAATCCTGTTTGTAGTTGTCGACGACATGAAAACCTATAACGCCATTCTAGGATGAACGACTCTCAACGCTAACTATATCATTCCTTCTACGACACACCATGTTATGATATTCCCGACTCACCATGGAGTAGGGGAACTCCGAGGTGACAACATATGTCTCAAAAATGTTACGTTAACACTTTACAAATACGCCACTAGAGAGAGACTCTAGCCATTGTCACAAATGAAGATCCTCAAGAAGAAGGAGGGCGTCCCGCCCCAATGGAGGTGCTGGTAGAGGTGGAAATCGATGGTCCCGAAAAGAAAGTCAAGATTGGGGCAGTCCTGCCCCAAGAACTCGCAGAGAGAAAAACTTCTCTTTTGGAAGAGTTCAAGGAATTGTTCGCTTGGAAGCCTAGCGACAAGCTAGGGATTAGTCTCGACATCATTTACCATGAATTGAAGATAGATCCGGCGGTAAAACCTATAGCCCAAAGAAAGATATCCATGGGTGCTGATAAGAAGGCAGCGATACGCCAGGCGGTGGGAAAGCTAGTCGATGCCAGTTTTGTAAAGGAGATCTGATTCCAGACGTGGGTCACCAAATCATTTTTGGCGTAAAAAAGTCTAGTAGAAAAAGGAGGATGTGTGTGGATTTTCGAGATCTCAACAAAGTGTGTCCAAGGGACTCATATCACTGCTAAGAATCGATCAACTGGTCGACACCACGTCGGACATGAACTCCTAAGTTTCATGGATGCCTATTCTGGTTACAACCAGATACAAATGCATCCTAACGACAAAACTCACATTGTTTTTTATGCCGACAGTGACATCTACCACTATAAGGTAATGACCTCTGGACTCATCAACGGTGGGGGAACCTACCAGGGGATGGTTAATAAACTTCTAGACTATGCTGGGAGGAAATATGGAGCCCTATGTCGACGACATGCTTGTCAAGACCAAAAGAGAGGAGGACCATATTCAAGACTTAGAAGAAGTGTTTGCTTGCATGCGATTGCACAAGGTACAATTAAACCAGACTAAATGCGCCTTTGGTGTCCAGTCGGGGAAATTATTAGGTTTCATGGTGAGCCAATGAGGGATTGAGGAAAATCCAGAGAAAGTGGATGTGATTGAAGGGATGTCATCACCCACCTGCCACGAAGAATTCCAGAGCCTCAATGGAAGACTAACGTCACTAGGGAGATTCCTGGCACGGTTAGGAGATAGGTCTGTACATTTCTTCAAGGTGCTGAGGGCTAACAAGAAGTTTGAATGGACTTCAGAATGCGATGAAGCTTTCAAACAACTAAAGAAACACCTCCATTCACTTTTCGCCTTGGCGAAACCACTCCCGCAAGACCCGTTCTTCCTCTATTTGAGTGTAAGTTCAGCAACAGTGAGCTTTGTACTCATCAAAGAGGTATGCAACATTCAAATACCAGTCTACTATGTCAGTAATATTTCTGGCTTCGCCGAGGCAAACTACATGCATATTGATAAATATCAGTATGCATTATTTGTGGCGGCGAGGAAGCTACGACCTTACTTTCACGCCCATGAAATCACGGTCCTTACTAATCAACCTTTGAAACAACTCCTAAAAAAGCCAGATGTTTCAGGTCAGATGGTAAAATGGGCAGTAGAGTTAAGCGGATTTCGAATACATTTCGAGCCTCGGAAGGCTATCAAAGGACATGCACTTGCTGACTTTATAGCGGAAAACATAGTGACGCCCGATGCAAAGCCAGTAGTGCTCCCCTAGGAGGATCACGTGAAGGCGAAACCAGAGAATATGGCTAAAAACACATTGCCTTGGCTTTTGTATACAGATGGTTCATGATCAGCGCAATGATGTGGGGCAGGATTAGTGTTGACGTTACCTGATGGAGAGCCACTCTGATATGCGTTAACACTAACCTTTCGCGCCACCAACAATGAAGCTGAGTTTGAGGCGTTAGTAACATGCCTTGGGATAGCAATATGTATGGGAATTGCCAACTTAAGGGTTCGATGTGACTCTGAGTGATCGTCAATCTAACCAAGAGGGTCAACATCACCAAACGGAGAATATTTTAAAATATTCAGAATAAGTAAGACGACTCGTTCCTTTCAAATAGAGGCTATCACTAGAGAAAGCAACGAGAGGTTGATGCTCTCAGCAAATTCGCCCTAGGTGGAGTCGTCCCGGCCCTAGTACACCTCATCGAACATTCTCTTTACTCGACCACTGAGATAGGGGCAGACATTCTCAACATACAAGCTCCAGCATCCTTTGATGAATCTCATCCAAGCATACTTGGAACATGGAGCTCTCATTGAAGATTCCCTGGCGGCAACAAAATCCAACGACTAGCGGGACGTTTTATAATCCTTTATAGATACCTATACAAAATAGGATTCTCGACGTCTTACCTACGCTAGGTAGCTGCCCCTTAAATAGAAAAAAAGTATGGAAGACTTGCATAGAGGAGACGCCGAATGCCATGAAAGCGCAAGGGTCTTGATTCAAAAGGCCTTAAGGCAACGATTTTATTGCCAACAATGAGCAAAAAGGCAACAACACTTGTACAAGCCTGTCCAGCTTGTCAAGCTTACGCCCCAAGGATAAGAAGACCTCCAGCAGAGCGTACGCCAATGATGAGCGCCTAGCCGTTTGTGCAATGGAGAAACAACCTCATCGGTCCCTCACCCAAATCAACAGGTCAACGAACACATATTTTAGTCGTTGTCGTCTATTTCTCCAATGGATCGAGGCAAAATCTTTAGCGTCGACAACTGCATTCGAAATGATAAGTTTTATCAGTGAAGAAATCATATGTCGATATGGGGTTTCGAAAATGCTCTTCAACGACAATGGTCCCCAATTTTTCAGTGAAGAGCTTGCCGACTTCTATGAAGACGTGCTCATAAAGCATCGATTTAGTTATGTCCATCACGCATAAACCAACGGACATGTGGAGGCAGCTAATAAAACAATCCTTAATAGGTTAAAAAACAGAGTGGCGACTTAGAAAGGAAACTGGGTGGAAGAACTAGACCAAGCGCTCTGGGCTCTTAGGACCTCTCCCAAGAAGGCCACATGATTTTAGTCATAACATTAACTCATCGAATTTCGATAGTCGCGACAACGAAGGAGCTTAGTCATAATACTAATTCATCAACTTTCGATAGTCGCCATCTACAAATGAGCTTTCTAAGGGATGATGAGGTGGCGACGTGCTTGTCACCTTCTTGGGAAAACCTTCCTCCCTAAGGAATGATGAGGTGGCGACCTGCTTGTCAACTGCTTGGAAAAACCTTCCTCCTAAGAAAAAGTGAGGTGGCGACCTTCTTATCACCCGCTGATCCGCCACTGTCCCTCTCAACCAATCACAAAGGGGGTCACCGCCTCTAAAAGTAAACAATCAAAAGCAAAGCAGCAACCCTAAAAGTCGGTACAGCTCATACATATAAATACTTCAATATATTCTCATTACACACAATAATTATTATTCTCATAATTCATTACTGCCTTAAGCTTCGCAGTGGAATCAGGGGAAAAATCTCCACCCATTTTCAGGTTAATGCCACCAGCCTCACAAAGGAAACTAAGTACCCAGCGAGGTCAAAATAGACACCTAAGAGCTCAAGGCGACATCCTGAAGTTCATTTCTGAAAGCTAGGCTTCGACGATCATTGATCCAACATCGACTTACTTAACACCCGCTGATATATCGCCTCCCATTTCCACATATCAGAAATAGGCGGCCACCGTCCTCAAACAACCAATCACAAGTAAACCCCCTTAGAGCATCCACAGTGGTATTACGTAAAGATTACGTAAACGTGGGTCCTACATGTTTATTTAAGTAAAACAACAAAAACTATCTACAGTGGTTTTACATAGCATTCCTTAAAGATGGGACCCACACGTAAATTTATGTTTTTACATAAAGCATTCCTTAAATTTAAGTAATGCACTATGTATTACGTAACCAAACTTTTATTATAAATTAATTCATTTTATAATTAATGCTAATATCTTATTGGTGATTGTTGGAAAATTTAATAATAAAATATATTTAAGGAATACGTTTAAGTAATACGATTGCAGAGAAAATATTTTTTACGTGTGTCTTAAATTTACGTATTACTTAAAGTGTACATAAATGTCTATGTGGCAATTTTAAAGAATACAATTTATGTAAAAGCATTGTGGATGCTCTAGAGGGTAACACCACCTAGATTCGGTTCAAAACCTCTACAAATAGTAAGAACTTTATATTCATTTACAAAATTTCTACTCTAAATACACTTATACTAATTTAAACTTTGGAGTGGAATCATAAAAACGAATAACAAACCCACATTTTCATGTCCCGCCAGAGAGCAGTCTCGCTAAAAGAACAAAATATCTCACAAAGCTTCCAAACTTTTAAGAAACAGCAAGACAAAGACCCAAAAGAGTCACGTTCAGGATAAGCCAAACTTTCAAGATCTAGTACCTTTTAATTTGGTGTGATCTAAGATATTTGTTTGTTGAAGTTGGATAATCCTTGAGTTTCTGTGTATGCTATTAGTAGAACTGTTGTAAAATTGGCTCGCCTTGTTCACTACTAGAGATATGGTCTTTACCGACGAAAATTATTCGTCGGTAAAAATATAAAATTTCGTCGGTAAAAAATAATTTTGTCGGTAAATACATATTTTCGTCGGGAAAAGCTTTGTCGGTATAGGCGGCGTCGGTAAATGTTTCACCGACGAAATTTGCCCGAAATATTTCGTCGGTAAACACATTGATTTTTACCGACGACACGTTCGTCGGTAAAACTACTTAAATATCGTCAAATTCAAATCATATTTACCGACGTTAATATATTTTAGCGACGAACCATATTTGGTCGGTATAGATTATTTACCGATGACTTTATTTTTGTCGGTGAATATATTTTACCGACAAAATAGTAGTCGGTAATATCTATTATCGACAAAAAATAGTTGTCGGTACAATCCTTTACCGACAAAAAAGTTGTCGGTAAAAACTTTTACCAACAAATTCAATGTTAGTCGGTAAAGACTATTTACCGACGATCTTGTTTTTGTCGGTGCAATCATTTACCGACTAATGAGTTTTGTCGGAAACAATCATTTACTGACTAATGAGTTTTGTCGGTAACAATCATTTACCAACTAAATATTAATTCGTCGGTAACGAGTTTTTACCGAGGAGATTATTTTTGTCGGTGTTTAAATTTTACCGAGGAAATTTTGTTGTCGATAAACATTCTACACCGACCAAATAAATATTTGTCGGTAACAAGTAATTACCGACGAAGTTCGAATCATCGGTAATATATATTTATTTATACCGAGGAAATTAATTTTGTGTTGGTAAACATACTTTTACCGACAAAATCTTATATGTCGGTAATCTTATTTATCGATGAAATTTACTTTGTCCGTAAATAATTAATTTAAAAAATAATAATAATAAACAAATAAATCATGATAGAAACAATAATAATTTTTTTTTTTGTGAATAAAGCACAAACAACCATAAATAAGTACTGATTCAAACAACTTAGATAACAAAGTATTGTTTAAAAATTTCATCCAACATTCACCATACGAAAATAAAACAATAAACTCCGACTTATGCAGTCTTGTACAAAAAATAAAACTAAAAACAATAAACTCTGGCTTCTGCAGTGTTGTAGAAGTAAATCACAAAATCGCCGGTTTCGAGAGCATGAAGTCCTATCATTCTGTACAAACAAATATCGACTTAGGTGTTTTGCATAACAATACGCTAAGTAGATGATACTAATAGAAACATATCTATACGTGTTTACCACTTCAAACATATATTATGAATGTTTTACCACTTAAAAAATAAATTATGAAATTTAGAAAAAAGTGTTAATACCTTGAGTTTCACTATCGGGGTTTACTGGAGAGGTAACCAGTCGATCTGTAACTAAAGCCACGAGACCATTGAATTTCTCCTCTAAAGCTTTTATCTTCGCATCGCTGGCCGCTTTCTCGACGAGATGTGCAGCCTCACGCTCTTCAAGTCTTTGTGTAAGTTCATCAATGCGGGCAGCTGCAGCTGGAGGTATACCACTAGCCCTTCTAGGTTTCTTTTTTCGAGACTCCATTAACTTCTCAAAGATGGCGTCTCTATCAGCCGGTGTACCGGTCTCCTCCTCTTCTCTTACCGCGTTTACTTCCGTTTGAGTCTACATTATAAATCATATATTATTGTATGATAAAATAGTAGAACTAAGAAGATAACATTCCACCAACACACAATGATGTTTTAACAAAATTATAAAGATTAATATTGACCTCTAAAAAGTTTGAATGACTTACACGTATACGTTCTGATTCTGGATCCGCTGGAGTCCCGTTCTTAAGTGTATGTGTCTTCTTGAAGAAGACTCTTTTAGTAGGTGGAACGCCATTATTCTTCTTGGTCTGCATTGACAATTTTTTTATGATAACATTAATAATGTAACTATGAATTTAAACCAACTTGGACTCTGAGTCATAATATTTAAAATACCTCAACATATAAAACTTTAGCATGACTAGCTGTACCCGATGTGGACTTGAGTTTTGCACATGCTCTGTTCTTGGAGTTAGCCTCACTAATAGTCTGCATATATAGTTATGTCATTTTTCATAATCAAAGCTCCAGTATATATTGACATCATTTAACATGATTTACCTGGTGTTTATCAGAGCTGAATTTTTTCACCAAAATTCCCAATCTGCTGGGTTCATATTCGGTGGTACATTCTGGAGACTCTCCTCATGAGTGTACCCCAAGAAATACTTGGTCTTTAGAGTATTTAAATACTCGCTGTATGACTTGCCAATTTGGGATAACACCCGGGATATCACATAAGAATTATTATTCTCAATATCAAAACGGTCCTGGCATAAAGAGATTACATAAATAAAATAACGAGCATTATTAGAATAAATGTCATAGAAACTTAATTGCAAATAAAATTTCATAGATTGACTTACATAGACCATTTTAAACATAGCTTCCTTCTTGGTCTTATGAATCTTGTAGAACGTATCAACCTGCAAAGGTGTGTATTCTGCGTTTCGAATACCTTTGAAGTCGTGGGATCAATGGAAAAATATGGCATACTTTTCACCGGAACCTTTTTCCTAATTCTCTTGCCTCCATTACTTGTTGACACATTCTCTGCTTGTTTCAGTTGTACCCACCTCGACTCATTACATATAGGGCAAGAATCAGCATCAGCGTACTCCTTATAATAAAGAATACAATCATTCTTGCATGCATCAATCTTTTTGTACCCTAATCCCAAATCAGAGACAAATTTCTTCGCCTCACGGTAAGATCCCGGTGCCGTATTTTCCTGCGGGAGACATTTCTTGAAAAATTCCAGCATCTTGGACATCCCTGAATCACTAATCTTGTAAAGACATTTTATGTGTAATATCTCGACAATGTATGACATCTTTGAATATTCCATGCAACCTGGATAAAGACTTTTTTCACACTCTTTCAACAACCAATTAAAATTTGCACCATCTTCTTCAAGTTCAATATCATCCGTAGACCATGTTCGTGCACCGGTAACATCATAGACAATCTCATGCATCTCCTCAAAGTTACGAGTAGTTGAAGATACATCAAGTTTTTCTTCTCCATGAGATGTCCAATTTGTGTATGTAGGCTGGATACCTTTCCACAAGAGGTGACTATCAACTTCATCAGGAGTTTGATATATAGCATTAACGCAGTTAATGCAAGGGCATCTGATCTTCAATCTTCCTTCTCTATCAACTATAGTAGGACCACGCAATGCCAATTCAATGAATTTTTCTACTCCATCCATGTATTCTGTACTTGCCCGATCTTTAGACATCCAACTCTTATCAATTGGTGGATCCATTAGCGTATTTCAGTAGAAAATCGATGTTACCTAAAAATTGAAAGAGCAAAAAAACAAATAACTATGGAATTCAAGTCCTTAAAAAATACACAACCATAATTCTATAGAAGAAACAGTCGTTTTATAAAAGAATTTCACCAAACTAGATGCCACAACCTAGGAAAAGAAGATGAATTCATAGAAAGAACAGGAATTTAGATGTATTATATGAGAAATTCAACTTACATAAGAATTGTTATTGTCTGTGTACGCACAAGAAAGGAAGAGAACGACTAGAAGATGTAGAAGCACAATGAAAGACGGCCACAGGAAAGTTATTAGCTAAATTTTGATAATTAATGGCGGATTTAAACCCTACAATTCGGCTAATATTTGTTTAAAAAAAAATTTACCGACGAAATGTGTTTTTTGTCGGTAAACACTAGATACCGAGGAAATTAGTTGTTGTAGGTAAAATCTCTATACCGAGGAAGTGTATTTTTCGTCGGTGAAATGGTTTTTGTGTGTAGTTCGAATTTTATTTTGCCGAATTGATTGACATATTACCGACAAATTTGTAGTTTGGTTGGTAATCACTATTTTTACCGAGGAAATTATATGTTATTGGTAAAAACTATTATTACCGAGGAATTTGGTATTTCGTCGGTAAAACAAATATTTACCGATGAACTTGTTATTACGTCGGTAAAACAAATATTTACCGAGGAATTTGTTGTTACGTCGGTAAAACAATTATTTACCGATGGACTTAATTGTTGTCGATACGAACTATTATTACCGAGGAAGATTATATTTCGTCGGTAAAAACTATTATTACCAAGGAAGTTTATATTTCATCGGTAAAACACGTATTTACCGTGAGATTTATTGTTTCGTCGGTACAAATATATTTACCGAGGGAACTATATGTTGTCGGTAAATACTATTTTGACCGAGGAAGTGCATATTTCATCGGTGAAAAGGATCATGAGCGACAACAAAAATTATGTCGGTAAACACATATAATTCCGACGAAATTGAATACGTCGGTAAATTAGTATTACCGACTAAATATATTATTTTCGTCGGTGATATATTTTAGACTAATTTTAAATTAATACTTACCGACGAAACACTTTAGGTCGGTAAAACGTATATTTACTAACAATATTAATTTTCATCGATGTAAAACGTTAATACCGACGAAAAAGTATTATCCGTTGGTAATACTTATAGTTTTCACTGACAAAAAATAAATTTTCGTCGGTAAAATTAATTACTACCGATGAAAACAAAATTCGTCGGTAATAATTTGAATTTCCGATGAATAATAATTTTTGTCGGTATATGTAATATTTACCGACGAAAATTATACCGATGAAAATTATTTTCGTCGGTAATTGCCTTATCTCCAGTAGTGGTTGTTGGGCAGCCTCCCGTAGTTAGAACTACTGAATGTTTGACAGCTCCAAACATCCATGCGTGGATGCTAGCTATTTTATCTGTGCAGCTGTTTTATTTGTGTAATAGTTTGTTTGTTTGTTTGTTTGTTTGTTTGTTTACTGTTAGTTTATAATAGGGTTAAGAACCTATAAACTGTCTGAAGTTTGCTCCATGTGAGATTTTGGTGTCTTAAGTTTAAAATGTTGAAATGGACAGTCCCAAGTTTCATTTTTGTTGAAATTTGGTGTATCGGTGTGATTACTTTAGAGAAGTCAATTCCGACGAAACCGACTGTCAAATAGAAGCTCTTATGCACGCTCCCTACTCGTCACCTTGCCGGGATCGTCACCTAAGAAGGCGGCCACATCCACGCAAGTAAATCTCGCTCTATTGTCGCTGAAAAACACTCCACGCCACTCTGCTGGAAACATTTTCTTTCTGATGTTTAAGTTTTGGGAGAGATTTGACGATTTTATAAAAAGTAAAGAGTGATGGATTATGAGTCGATGAATGAGTTGATGAAAATGTTTGAAGGGAGAGGAAAAGACGTACGAAGTCACCAAATTTCAACAAAAATGAAACTAGGGACTGTCCATTTCAACATTTTAAACTTCAAACACAAAATCTCACATTGATCAAAGTTCAGACATTTTATAGGTTCTTAACCCTTTAATCATCATTTTAACAAAACAAAAAATACTTTCTCGTATATATAAAACTAATTCTTGCAAAATGCAACATTCAATATCTTAAGATATCACCACCCTCGCATTATAAATGATTATTTTTTATACAATTAAAGCTTGTGATATTTACTCATTATTTTGTGTGTTAATTATTACTGACACCTGTGTATTTCTACTTAGGGAAAAAGCAGTAGATCGAGGAAGGCAACAAAAAAGGATATTGATCATGAGATTAGATTGCTTGATTAATCAAACAAGAAAAGCCTTGAACTATATTGTAAACATGTAATTAATATGGAATGCAACTTGAAATACAGTATTGCGTTTTTTGTTATTTAATTAATTAAATCGGCGGAATCGACAAGTAAAATCAAACGATGGAGAACTGCCTCCCTCCGCCAACCTTGTTTTGCGTAAATAAATAATTAAATAATGATTCAACTGAAGAAAGATGATTAACAACAATCTGCAGACTTAGCCTTTCTAATGAATATTGAAGAAACAAGTCGAGTACGAGAATACGTTAGCTAAAACAGCCATGTGTTCATTAATGCCACTTCTAATGGAAAGAGTATGATGTGAATAATACAAAAAAAAATAATAAATAAATTAAATTCTGGCCAATATATATAGTCAAATTGCTACATAAATTTTGACTAATTTTTAAATTAACAAATAAACTTTAAATTGGTTATATGAACTTTCATTATTCTAACAAATTGCAACTTATGTTACAATTTCCATCAAATTAGATTAAAAAAAAAAAAAAAAAAACATGTTTCCGTCACATTGAGTTTTTTCATGGGTACCAAAAGTGAATTTAAACATAAATTAAAAGTCAAAATACATTTAATTGGATGCTCAATTGAATTTCAATATTGAGTATCCAATTGAATGTATTTTGTTGTAATTCTTTCAATTTATATCTAAATTCTATTAATTACACATGAAAAATCCACATATAGCAGAAACATACTCAATTTTTGTCCAGTTTGGCGGAAACGGAAATATAGGTACCAATTTGCTCATAAATTAATAGTTTAAGTAGTAAATTCAGAAAAAAAAAAAGTTCATGCAACGATTTTTATATTAATTAAAGTTTAGGTAATAATTTGGTTACTAACCCTATATATTATTATTGACAAAAAAAATATTTTTATATATTATTATTAATTATATAAATATTTATACAAATAGATATATTTAATTATATGTAATTGAAAATTATGTATAATGATATACTTCAATGAGATTATATATAGAAGTGCAAAAAGTCTTTGATCAATGAAAATGAAGGATGAGCCGAAGTGATTGATTAATTATATCGAGATATAATAGACCTGGTCTCGCCTTTGGGTATGTTTGGGTACGTTTAACAATTCCCTAAAATTAAGGCCGCGTTTGGGTACCACAAAAGGGCATGGCTTGCACGCAAGTAAATTTGTAACTCTTAGACAGACGAGTTAGTAGTAGTTTGTTTGTTGTGTACACTCCAAATTAATATGTTGGTCACTACAATCCATATATCTTTAATAACTATTATAACAATTTAGCAATAGAATGGACTATGCTGGGCTTATTCAATTTGTTATCTTTGTTGTGTTTTATTGCGCAAAACAAAAATATTATTAATTTAGCCTGCCTATTGGCAATTGGCATTGAGCTGTAGTGTTCCCACCCAAACCGTTCCAATTAAAAAATGTAATAAAAAATTGAGATTGCAAAAAAGAAAGAAGAGGTCCTCCTCCAATCCAATCCATGTGTGATTAATTGTAAGAACTAATTAGTCAATGGTGTTGTTAATTAAGGACGCAACGCAAACGCTGATCATTTGGGATGGGGAGTCTTCTGATAGCTGCTTCTCGGAAGTTAGTTGTCGACAACAAACTGATTAATTATTTTGCTGAAACTGAAGCTTTAAATTCCCCTATCATCACTCTCTTATGTCACTCTGCCCCCCTTTTTATTTTATTATTATATATATTTTTTATCTTAATTATTATATTTTCTAACTCCACTAGTGATGATATAATAAAAGGAAACTGATTTTACTTCACCCTATATTTCGAGATTTTTCCCTTAGGAGAGAGAGTTTGAATGGAACTTATGCGAGAATTATAAGTAATGTGAGCTATGTAATATAATGTTAGATTGCAGTGTTTAGTTGTGCCGTAATGTGGAATGTAATGTTAGATTACAGTGTTTGGTATGTATTAATCTATAAGAGAGTATATTATATTTTAATATGATAAATATTTAAAAGAATATATATTTTGACAACAACTAACTTCTTAGAGATTATGTCCATGGTTAATAGGGGTGAAACCGGTTCGGTCGGACCGGTTTTTTAGCTATTTCGGTCGGAGTCCGATTTATTCGGACCGGATTTTTTCAACAAAAAAGTCCGACCAAAAATCCATATGGAAAAAAATAATCCGTCCATGTTTAGTACGGTTTTTTCGGTTCGGTTTTCGGTTTTAACCGAAAATCCGAACGTAATAATCAATATTTAAAATTTCTCCAATTTTAGAATACTAAACAAAAATTATGTAAAATACTATACAAAATTTCATACAACTAATACTTATAGAATATACTAAAAGTTCCAAAATTAATAAAAAGAGAAGATATTTGATTTCCTTAAGAAAAATTTTAAGTTATCTTAATATGATATATAATATATATCATATTATATTATATCATTGAATAACTTCGGTCTAGTTCGGTCTCCACGGTTTTTAAGACATGAGGACCGAACCGAAAAACCGAATGATACCAAAAAAAATCCGACCACATAACAAACAGTCTATATACGGTCCGGTTTTTTTGGACCGGTCCGGTTCGGTTTTTTGCAGTTTTTCGGTCTCGCTGGATTTTACTTTCAGCCCTAATGGTTAATACTATAGTTGTTGGATTAAGAATCGTCAGGCATTTATCTTATGAATGAGAATGCTTCATTAATCAACTAGGTATTACAAAACAAGTGTTACAATATATATACTAGGCAAAACTAGGATCACCAACTAAGGCTATACAATAAACTATGATCCAAGTGCATACATACTGAACCAGGTGCATACATAGTCTAGTGTGTATGCATAGTGTAACTAGGTGCATACATAGAGTGTAGAATACACTTTTATATTCTCCCATCCTTTTCTTCTTCTTCTTTTCCTTCTTGAAACACATCCTTGATTCCATAAAGCTTCAATAAGGCAAGATGTTGATTCTTGACTAATGCCTTGGTGAGTAAGTCAGCCATTTGATCTTTGAATGAAATATGATAGACACCAATCATTCCTGAGTTGATGTGGTGTCTTGTGAAGTGACAGTCAAGTTCAATATGCTTGGTGCGCTCATGGAACATGGGGTTTTTGGCAATCTTTAAGGCTGCCTCACTATCTGTATGGATTGGGATTGGCAAGGTAACTTGCAATCCAAGTTCCTTGAGGATTCTGTTCACCCAAAGTGCTTCTTGAATAGCAACCCTCAAGCATCTATATTCAGCTTCAGCACTTGATAAAGAAATGGTGTCTTGTTTCTTAACCTTCCATCCTATCATAGCTGATCCAAGCTTCACACAATATGCACTCACTGACTTTCTACTGAAAGGGCAAGCTGCCCAATCTGAGTCACAAAAGATACTCAACTTGAGAGAATTGTTGGAGGGATAGATCAAACCTTGACCTGGAGTGCCTTTGATGTATTTAACCACCCTCATTGCTGCATCATAATGGGACTTCTTAGGCTTGTCCACAAATTGACTAAGGCTTTGAACTCAGAAACTTATGTCTGGTCTTGTCATGGTAAGATATAGCAATTTACCAATGACCCTTCTATAAGAAGTGACATCTTCCAAGAGTATATCATCAGGGTTGGAGTTGGTGGCTTTGTCATACTCATGTGTGGTGAGTTTGATATTAAATTCCATTGGAGTTTCAGCTGGCCTAGCAGCTCGTAAGCCTGCATCCTCTATAAGCTCCATAGCATACTTCATTTGATTGATGACAAGGCCTTGTTTTGATCTTGCAACTCCAAGCCTAAAAAATACCTCAAGTCTCCTAAATCCTTCAATTTGAAGTGTGTTTGGAGTGTGCACTTCAATTGATTGATCATCTTGGCATTTGAACCAGTGATTAAGAGATCATCAACATAGATGAGTATGAACACTTTTTCATTACCCTATATCCTGCTAAACAAGGAATGATCTGAAGTTCATTGCTTGTAGCCAGTCTTCAATAGGGTTTGGGTGAGCTTGATGTTCCATTGCCTTGATGCTTGTTTGAGCCCATATAATGATTTGTTGAGCTTGCATACTCTTTTGGGGGATGCCTCAATGGATCTAGATGGATCAAATCCTTGAGGAATGTCCATGTATACTTCCTCAGTTAGATCACCTTGGAGGAATGCATTGTTTACATCCATGTGATACAATCCCCATGATTTGGCAGCTGCCAATGTCAAGACAATCCTCACTGTGTCCATCTTGACAACAGGTGAAAATGTCTCACTGAAATCAGTACCTTCCACTTGATTGAATCCTTTGGCAACCAATCTTGCTTTGTATCTTTCAATAGATACATCAGAGTTGTACTTGATTTTGAAGACCCATTTGCAACCAATTGAGGATTTTCCTTGAGGTAGGTTTACTATCTTCCATGTGTTGTTGTCTTGAAGAGCTTGTATCTCCTCCTTCATAGCCACAATCCAGTTTGGATCCTTGATGGCTTGCTTGTAAGTGCTTGGTTCTTTAATCTTGTCAATGGCAGTCAAGAAGCATTTGAATTGGGGGCCTAGAGTATCATAAGATACATACATTTCCATTCCAAAAGTGGCATTGGAACTAGGCTTGTTTTGAAGGGCAGCAATCCTTGCACTCCTCCTTATTTGTGGAGAGTTTCTTTGGGCAATTCTGAGGCTCCTTCTTATGGAAGAAGGTTGTGGGACTTCCTCTTCCACCTCCTCTGTTGGTTGGGGAGGTTGGGGAGAAGAACTTTGTTGAGGAGATGTAACTTGTTGTGGTGATGCACCTCTTGCTCCTTGTAGTGGGACTACCTCTTCTTCTATTGATTGGGGAGGTTGTGAAGGTTCAGTATTAGGAGCATTAGTTTCAACAATAGGAGCATGTCTTGGGGTAAGTTCATCAAAGAACATTGGCAACTCTGGTGAGGAGTCAAGCATAGGTGGCTTGTATGCCAAGCAAGAAGGTATCAAGGCTTTTAGGGCCTCTTTGGACATGCTAAATGGAAAAATGTCTTCATGGAAGAGTACATCTCTTGAAACATGAAAGACTAAATCAAAAATATTCATTACAAGGTACCATTTTTGTGAAGTGTAGTGCCCCATAAGTATCCATGGTTCAGCTCTTGGACCAAACTTGTCATGGTTGTTTAGCTTTGTTGTGAAGCAAGACAACCAATAACTCTCAAATGATGAAGAGAAGGCACCTTCCCATACAACACTTCCATAGGTGACTTAAACTTCAAGATAGAGGATGGTAGCCTATTAAGCAAGTAACAAGCATTGAGAATGCAATATCCCCAGTGTCTCAAAGGAATTGATGCTTGAAACCTAATTGCTCTAGCAATGTTTAGGATGTCTCTATGCTTGCGTTCCACTCTTCCATTTTGTTGTGGTGTATGCACACAACTAGTTTGGTGATGGATGCCAAATTGGAGAAGCAACTCCTTGCATACTGAGTTAGTGAACTCAGTGCTATTATTACTCCTCAAGATCTTAACCATAGTGTCAAACTGATTCTTCACCATAAGTAAGTAGTTCTTGATGTGCAAGAAAGTGTCACTCTTGAACTTCATTAAGTAGACCCAAGTTGCTCTTGAACAATCATCTACTATTGTCAAGAAAAACTGATTGCCCTTAAAAGTTGGCACTTTGTAGGGAACCCATAAGTCCATGTGAATAATATCAAAAGGCTTAGAAGCAATAGAGTCACTTATTGGAAATGAAAATCTAGATTGCTTGGCAAGAGGGAAAATTGTGCATTGTTTGATACAACCATAAGGTTTATTCAAATTCAAAACATCTAAATGGTTGAGGTAAGCCTCAGAGACATGGCCCTAACGCCTATGCCATCTCAACACCTCTTCCTTATTCCCAAAGCAAGTAGCTGCAATCTTCCTTGAGTTTGAAAGAACCACATCCTTCAAGGTGTATAGACCTCTATTCCATTCTCCAATCACCATGGACTTGCCACTCTGACCCTGGAGCAACACATGATCAGAAGTAAAGATCACCTTACAATTCAGTTGGCTAGGAAGCCTAGATACTGAGATCAAATTGAATTTGAAATCAGGAACCAATAAGATGTTGGTCAGAGTGAATCCACTTGAGAAAGAGCAAGAACCAACATGAGTCACTTTGCATTTGTGACCATTTGGTAAATGAACATATTGATGATCAGAGTCACACTTCTTCAAATCAAATAGCCACTCAATTTGATGTGTGATGTGATTAGTTGCACCTGAGTCAACTATCCAAACCATAGGGTCACTAGATATACCTGCCATATTGACATGAGCTTGATCAACATCTTCAAAGCTCAAAGGTGAATGCTCAAAGTAATCATCATGGGCAGCTACATGTTGGATTCTCTTGTTAGCTGTGCCATGAAAAATCCTCTTGTCCTTGGCTGCCACATGCTCAATGGCACTTGAGCTACCACCATCTTCAACAATGTTGGCTGAGTTCCAATTCCTCTTAGGAGCATTTGGGTTGTACATTGGATGACCTTGTGGATATCCATGCTTGCTATAACATTGATACTCTATGTGACCTCTCTTGCCACAATAGGTGCAAATAGGAGGGGGAGGTCTCTCATTGGAAGCATTTGGAATGCCTCTACCCCTGCCATTGCCATTGCCTCTTCCATAGCCTTTGCCTCTTCCATAACCTCTTCCATTACCTCTTCCATTACCTCTTCCATTACCTCTTCCACCATAAGATGGATTGTTTCTTGTGTATAAGTAGGGGTGAGCAAATTACCCAGTTGGAACCGGAACCGGACCGGAGCCGGTCATTTGGAAGGTTTCGGGTAGATGTAAATGGTTCTGGTACGGTTCTGGGATTAAATTTCAAGAACCGGTATTTTCGGTTCCGGTTCCGGGATAAGTTTTCGGGTACCCAAATACCCGGAACCGGAACCGTTATATATATATAAATTAAAAAAACACTAAACATTAAAATTGGTTTGTGGAAAATGTTATAATTATTTTTATGATTCACTTGGTATAACATAAATTTCAGTTTCAATTGGCTACCGAGAACCCGGTTCCAACTGGATATCCAGAACCCGGTTCCAACTAGTACCTAAAATTATATTATTTAGTTTGAAAATTTGTAACCGGTTCCTTAACGGGTACCCGGAACCGATTGGCTCTTAACGGTTCTGGTACGGTTCCGGTTCCTAAATGTTCTGGTACGGTTCTGGGTAATAAAATTAGGAACCGTTTAGTATTGGTCTGGTTCTGGGATACCGTAAAAGTACTGGGTACCCGGAACCGCTCACCCCTATGTATAAGGCAGTTGCCTCACCCACATCTCCAATAGAACCACAAATGGTCCTTTGACTTTCTTCTTGTACCAAAACAGAGAAGGCAATACTAAGAGAAGGAAGTGGTTGCCTCATGAGCAAGCTACTCCTAATGTGTCCATAAGACTCATTTAGTCCCAAGAGAAAAGCCATCAACTTTTGCTTCTCCTTGTATTCATTAACAATAGCAATATCTCCAGCACATTGGAGATTCAAGTCATCAACTGAAGCAAGAGCATCCCAAAGTTGTTTCATCTTTGCAAAGTATTCAGTGATGGATAGAACCCCTTGAGATGTTTGGTAAATCTCCCTTGTCAGTTGGAAGATTTGAGTGCCATCCACCTTGTCAAACATTTCTTTAAGGTCATCCCAAATGGAAGAAGCGGTGGGATTGTAGACCAAACCAGTGACCAAGTCTTTGGCTACACAATTCCTCAACCAAGACTTGACAATTGCATTGGCCCTATCCCATTTCACCCTGTCTGCCACACCAACACTTGTTCTTGTGAATGTGCCATCAATGAAACCCAACTCATTCTTCACTAACAAGCCTTCCTTGATTGAGGTACTCCAAACATGGTAGTTGGAGGTACCCTGCAGCTGAAAAGGTATGAGCATATGGCCAGTGGTGTCAGATGAGTGTATGTAGAGAGGGTCATCCACATTGGATTCATGAGCCATTTTGCAAGTCAGTCAAGTTGAAAGAGCTTGTTGAAAGAGATGTGAACTTAATTCCCAAGAGATCACTAGAAGAAATGGCAAAGAAATCCCCACGGAAATAGCTGGTAATATAGACAAAAGTGGCACACCAAATCTGTTGAGAATAGGACAAATCCAGCTAGTAGGTAGTACAATCCGTACCACTTAGCATCAAAATGAGCAAAACCAATGATTGGCAATCATCAAAAACTTGATAATAATAAGTTCTCCATTGATGGAAGCACGAAATTCTTCAATAGAATCAGAGAATATCCTGAAGAATACCCAAAAACTCTCAAGAGTCCCTCAGCCGGGTAAAGATCAAGTAATCCACTAAACGGGTAAAATCCAAGTGTTATAATCAATGTGACTAGTTCAAACAATCTCAGAATCCATCAATGATACTAGAGGAATGACACACACTCCAGTGAATACCAAAATCAATCACGCAAGTAGCTCAATCTGAGCTAGAACAAGTAGAAGTAGGCAAATCAAGTGCTATGACCTATGAGTAATACTAGCACTATCCTCAGTTCCTTGTGTACGTGAATGAGCATGAGATGAGACTTACTAAGAGTCCATTGTTGGATGTAAAGTGAGAAAGCTGAGTTGATGAATCCTGAAGCGTAATGAGGTAAATCCACACAAGACTAAGCTGGCAGGTTGAAGCAAATGGGGAAAACTTCAAGTTCCTTGATCCATTGCATACGCCGCTATGAATGACCTTGTGCTCTGATACCATATGAATGAGAATGCTTCAATAATCAACTAGGCAAAACTAGGATAACCAACTAAGGCTATACAATAAACTATGATCCAGGTGCATACATAGTGAACCAGGTGCATACATAGTCTAGTGTGTATGCATAGTGTAACTAGGTGCATACATAGAGTGTAGAATACACTTCTATATAGCTTTCGGGAACGGATTTCAGGAAGTCGCATTGGTAGCTCTTTTAGGTGTATATCTCGACCTCATGGGGTACTTAGTTTTATTTGTGAGGCTTTATGATGTTAACCTGAAAAGGGGTGGGGATTTGCCTCTGATTCCACTTTGAAGCTTAAGTCAGTAATGGATTATATTAATAATAATTGTATGTGTGCAAATTTATGTAAATACTTGAAGGTATTTATAGCGGAATTTTACCGAATTTGAATGACGGCTACCATTTGGGAAGAGTTTTCTCCTGAGTCGGCACAAGCAGGTGACAAGTAGGTCGCCACCATATTGTTCAATAGGAGGAGAGGTTTAGTAAAGTCGGTTTACGCTGCTTGCCACCTCATCATTCCTTAGGAATGCAGGTTTCTTCAGGGAGGTGGTGACAAGTAGGTTGCCACGTGGCCCTTATTCCTTAAGAGGAATGGTTTCTTTGTGAGACTAGGTCGTCGTCCCTTTCCCTTCCTTAAGAGGAGGGATTTTATCGAGGGATGTCACCTTGCTCAAATGTTTTCATGTTTGTCGCCATATTGTCGCCATCTATCAAGAGCGTGGTGTCGACCTTTGGTCTTCGTCTCTTTATTTTGGACAAAAATGGCCGTCGATGAAATTTTTTTTTTAACCGCAACTAATGAACTTACACAAATATATTTCTTAACTTAAGTTAAATTAATTAATATAAATAATCAATTAATTTTGGATTTTGTGTAATTTTTAATCTGTTGATATATTTTTAAGAAAAAAGCTCACATATTATCATCACAAATATTCAACTTTATGACTTAATGTATAAAAATCACACACATTAACCAACTATATCACTAAACATGTTTCTCTTTTAATGTTCTTGAATCAAATTACGTGAATTTCCTTAATGTCTATACTAGAAATTGGCCCATGTTACGTGTGAGCACATCAAAGACATGATCAAGCAATTTCAATAATAATGATATAATGCATGATCGGGACGATTCCGATGATAATCCAAACGTTGGTCTTTTAAAGAAAATTAACTTAAATTGTGTAAAATAATATTATATTAAATTTAAAATTCTTAAAATATTTAAAGTAAAATTCTACAGGGACCGTGAGAAAAAAAATCATTAGAGGGTTACCTGGTCCCTCTAGCATTTTACATTAAATGTTTAAGAATTTTTTTATTTTACAAAATTTTAATTTTTTTATAAGGATAGCTCTTAGATTATCCTTTAACTCGTCATGATCATGCTCTTGTATCATTTTTAGAATCGCATGATCAATGCTCTCATGTGCGCGTAGCACGGGCCAATCTAGTATTTCTTGAAAAATAAATAAATATGGCATTTTTTGGTCAAATCAACTAAGGAAATTCAAATACCAAAATGTGTCAAAAATAACATTTTTTTTTTTTTACAAAAATAGCCATCCGTCGCTGTTTTAGACAACAGCACCACCCCTTTTTTTTTTTTTTTTTTGCGCTAGCGCTACAGTTCTGAACAGCGGAGGCGCTCTACGCCACTATTTCAAATAGGGGTTGGCTAATGTTAAGTCGACTGACTTTTCAGTCGAACTAATGGCCGTTGGATCAACTCGTTTGACATCTGATTAAAAAGTCATTTCACGGACACTTCACTCCGTCAGTCTGTTGGCTCGCTCACTCTGTCAACATCCCCACACTATTCTCTTTCTCTTGGTTGTCATGTGGGGCCAAATCTGTTCCCAATACCCCAGGTCCCCCTATTTTCTCTATTTTTTTCTTCATTATTATTACTATTATATTATATATGAAAAAATAACTCTTTAACTAATTATGATGATTATGTAAACTTACAGGATCGAACTCGGTTAGAAAATGGTAGACCAATTAGAATAGTAATAGAAAAAAATTAGAGTAATAATAGACAACTTCTAAACATTTTTATTTTAAGTGGGATTTGAGTTGATTTTATATATAGTGTGGATGCTCAAATTATTATACAAAGAAAAGACAATACATATCTCTTATATTAATATTTTTTCTGAAAAATAATAATAATTGATTATATATAAATATGATTAATATTATATTCAATAATAGTTGTTTAAACTTTAACCTAATTTAAGCAAAAATATTGTGAAAAAAATTAAGCACACTTATGAGCTTATTATCTCGATTTTTTTTCTTAAATATACTACTATTTTTTAAAATCAAATATAAAGTTATTAAGTTTGTCAAACTTATTAATAGAATAACACATTTTGCAACTCCGAAGTCTGACATGTTATTTTAGGGCTTAAATAGTTTTTTACTTTTAAAATTTTTTAGGCTGGATTGTTGAGTTGACTGAATCCCGAAAAGTTAATGTCAAACTACTTAAACTCGATATAATTAACTATTTTTTTAAACCATATTACAAAATATTTTTCTTGAAACAAAATAAATATAATATATAACTTCATATATTATACATTATATATATATAATCGTATAGTTAGACTGTTTAAAAAAATATCAAAGAAAAATAAACTGTTAAAAACATATGTTAATATAGACTGTTAAAAAATAGACTCTTTAATGCAGAAGTTAAATGAATTCAACGGCCGTTGGGCGTTAGCTCGACTGAAAAAACAGTCGAGCTGATTTTAGCCGGGCCCTTTCAAATAGCTGTATTTGTTATTTTAGCAAAAACTTAATTTTCGGCACATTTATTATTTGAACTTCTTTAACTTTCTATTTGAGTAAAAAAAAAAACTCCATTGACTTATGATAAATTCAATTATTTAAGTTAATTATTTAAAAGAATTGTATATAAGAGCATCCACAGTGGTTTTACATAAATTGTATTCTTTAAAGTTGCCACGTAGACATTTATGTACACTTTAAGTAATACGTAAATTTAAGACACACGTAAAAAATATTTTCTCTGCAATCGTATTACTTAAACATATTCCTTAAATATATTTTATTATTAAATTTTCCAACAACCACCAATAAGATATTAGCATTAATTATAAAATGAATTAATTTATAATAAAAAATTGGTTACGTAATACATAGTGCATTACTTAAATTTAAGGAATGCTTTATGTAAAAACATAAATTTACGTGCACATCTTTAAAGAATGCTATGTAAAACCACTGTAGATAGTTTTTGTTGCTTTACTTAAATAAACATGTAGGACCCACGTTTACGTAATCTTTACGTAATACCATTGTGGATGCTCTAAGGATATAGGCATCACCCTTTTATGTGGTGAAACTTTTTTTTGGTGATTTTAATGGTTATACCATGTTAATCATAATTGAACATGTGTTCAAAATTTCCTTTAGAATTTATCTAATCTAATAGATCTTTTTATTAAAAAATACATAAAAATATTGACACTTTTCACATATTAATCGACTAAGAGCATCCACAATGGTATTACGTAAAGATTACGTAAACGTGGGTCCTACATGTTTATTTAAGTAAAGCAACAAAAATTATCTACAGTGGTTTTACATAGCATTCCTTAAAGATGGGACCCACACGTAAATTTATGTTTTTACATAAAGCATTCCTTAAATTTAAGTAATGCACTATGTATTACGTAACCAATTTTTTATTATAAATTAATTCATTTTATAATTAATGCTAATATCTTATTGGTGGTTGTTGGAAAATTTAATAATAAAATATATTTAAGGAATATGTTTAAGTAATACGATTGCAGAGAAAATATTTTTTACGTGTGTCTTAAATTTACGTATTACTTAAAGTGTACATAAATGTCTACGTGGCAACTTTAAAGAATACAATTTATGTAAAACCATTGTGGATGCTCTAAGAATGAGCACAGAGGTCACTAAAAATTAGACATAATGTTAATAGTTATTTATTAATTACTTTTTGAACTTAAAAAGAATTACTCAAACATAGTAAATGCACTACTTTTCACTTTTATACCAAAAACGCTATTTATCATAATTAAATTTAAAATAATATATATATATATATAATAAAAGTTGGACAAATAGCGTGGGTGATAATTACACCAATTTAATTAAAATCGAATGAATGTTTCAGTTCTCATCATTTTAGGGTTCACTTTTAGATTTTTTTTTTTTAAAAAAATATATATGAAATTCAGTCCAACATTTAACATATATATAATTAACTTGGTAGAAACATTAAGATTGCACAAAATTTGTTCTCCAAGTCTAAAAATACAAACGAATAAAAAAATAGGAAAAATAAATATAATAAAAATAAAAATAAACTAGGATAAATGTCTAATCAAAACGGAGAAGAAAAGTTAACTACATAATTGTTTAAACTTTAAACGTTGGAGGGAATAATTACATGCAATGCATTCAATAATAATTTGGCATAGGTGATGACATGTCAACATCTGATTTGGCTATGCTTTTCTCATTTTTAAGGGGCCTCCGTATAATAGCCGCACTTATATATAAAACCAAATCTATAACACTATAATAATGAAATAGTCTAATAATATATCATATTCCTAATATAACTTAATCAGTTGATGCAGCGTGATGAGATAGATGTGACAAAGACTCGTTGATTCAAGGGGAATGCCGAGAATTTGTTGGATAGAGTGCGCAAGAATTCGTTGATTCTAAGAATACCCGAAGAATTGACGCAGAGTAGAGGAAAACCTCAGTTTTTTTCATTAATCAATAAACTTCTGTAAAATTCAGCTAACAATGCCTTAAATACTGAAAAGAAAAACTCTAACCCTAGACAAAATTCGAAATTAACAAAAAATTCCCAAACAAAACCGACAAATTATATAAAAGACCGAAAGAAACATAAAACTGCGGATTTGACCCTCTAAACGAAAGAATTTGGCCTAAAACCGTCAAACCCCATAGTTTACTATGGGTCTTCCTCAGATCGTCGTTTCCGCCTGAAAAAATGTACTTCGCACGCCCAAATCCAAGACTTCGCCCACATCATCAGTGCATATAATAAAATATATTTATTCTCTAATAGGTATATAGACTTGGTCCAATGATCCGGTTGTTTGTTGTTGTTTCGACGATCCGCATTTTTAGGATTTTTCTACTATGCTTTGGGAGCACCATGCTTTTGGTTTTTTTAATACTATGGTGGACTTAATTGTAACATAACTAAAACTTTAAAAGTATGAAAAAATATGAATTTTTTTAACTACACCTAAGATATATATCATACTATTAATAATATCAATTTCCCTATGGGGTTCACCTTTAGGGAAATAGAAAAATAAAAAAATTAGTGGCAAAAGCATGGTGCTCCAAGAGCATTGTAGAAAGGTCCGCATTTTTAAGACTTATTTGGAAGACTAGACAATCAATAGGAACTCTAAATGTTTACACTCAGGACCCGTTTATATATAGGTGAGAATTATATTATTTCGGTGACCTAATTCGATAAGTTGCAAATTAGTCTAAGTTTCTCTCTTACATATTCATGTTTCTTCTGCAAAATTAGAGTTAGGGTTTATAATTTTCACCGTGAGTTGTTAAGATTTTGACCTGAACTGAAATATGATATATTTTGGTAATGTTTTGCGGCATAAACACTATAAAAGTATTGGTTTGATAGAAATTGTACCTATGAAATATGGACAGTCGATGTCGAGCAATTTGTAATTTGTAAATTTTTCTAGTTCTTTACTCTTGTCGCAATAATTTTTTTAAAAAACTTTCATTAATATAAATTAATGTGTTTTAAGTAAAAAAATTAATTAGTTTGTCAGTATTATAGAGTAATTATGATTTTATTAATTATATTATATATACTAATAACTAATAACACCGCACAGCGCAGGTAACATCTAGTAGTAATGAAAAGACCACCAGTCACTCATAGGGATGGCAACGGGTCTCGGGGCCCCGCTGACCCGCGGGGCCCCGACCCGGTTTTGACCCGAGGACATGCCGACCCGCGGGTCACGGTTCGGGTTCGGGGCGGGGCGGACCCGGGTCGGGTCGGGTCCGGGTCTAGGGACACGGGGCCCCGTTGACCCGCCCCGAAATGCCTATATATATTTTTTTTAATTTTTTTTTTAATGTTAGTATAATGTAACATTTACTAAACAATATGGTTAATATAGTACCTATATAAATAGTATGAACAAAATTATAAATAGATGTATATTTAGATTATTAGGATTTGTTAATTTGGATTTGGTGTTCGGATTTGAATTTGTATTTGGTTATGAATTTGATGTGTTTGTATTTGATTGATGTTAGATTTATGGTTTGAAGTTATGTATAATGTAATATTTTGGCAAAAAAAAAATTGTATTTAATATTGAGAAGTAAAAAAAAAAAATAAAAAAAGTTCACGGCGGGTCGGGTCGGGGCCCCGCGGGTCGACCCGTGGGATTTTTGACCCACCCCGACCCGACCCGGGAGGTACACTTACCCGGGTCCGGGTCAGCCAGGCTGACCCGCGGGGCGGGTCCGGGGCTGTGAAAACCCGCCCCGACCCGCCCCGTTGCCATCCCTAATCACTCACCACTACTCACTAGGGCTTAATATACATGTTGATATTTTAGGCCCAATAGGGCTTACCGTACTTGATACTGAAACTTTAATTAATTAATTTTCAGTTTGGGCCAAGGCTCTTTTTCTCATATTCTTTTATTTGAAAAAAAAAAAAATCACTATCATATTATTTTATTAGTATGAAATGCTACATAATTGCATGTAGTTAATATTATCAAGTGTTAATAAAAGTAATTAATAGTATTGAGTGTTAGCACAAAGTTGATCAAATCATTAAATTTTACGACAATATGAATTCACCTAACATCGACTCGCCAGAATACATTTGGCATCAGCTGCAGGTTTGCTAAATATCGACAACGAATATTCATACCATGTCTCTCGTAGTTGTATTTCGGGTTGAAGTCCGAACAACTAAACACGACATACTGCAATGAGCTTATGTAACTGCAATGAAATATTTCAGTACTAACGGAATGAGTGCCTAAAGCTGCGTAATTAACGTTTTCCTAATGGTATTCTAAAAACTTTCATCGGAAACCAAAAGTCAGCTACTAAACATGCATATTCAGTACCACCTGTTAGCAGCTCCCTATGACAACTTTATTACCGACAGCCTCCCAGACATATGCGGTCATCCATACATCGGTCGGGAAAATTAACTACGAATTAAATGTACATTCCTTTTCCCTACGGATTTTTCCCGTATTCAATTTTTCCAGACCGATTTGCCTGTCAGGAACGTTTCCGACCGAGTTCCGACTATCATTTCTCCCACAAGTCATATCCGATTTGAAATGGACGTAACATGCCATCTTCCTTCAGCTTTCCGACCGAATTCGACTCTAAGAGAAAAAAAAAAATTCTTGTATTGTAAAGTTTTTTATATTTTGTATATATTATATTTATGTAGTTGGGACGTAATAGTTTTTATATTATGTTTATTTTTATATTTATTTATTTTTATTACAAATAAAAACAACTATGTTGCGACCTTTAGAATGTTGCGACATTATATATATATATATATATATATATATATATATATATATATATATATATATATATATATTATTGACGAGAATCCCAAACTTACCAAGGCATCCCTAAATCCTAATCTTCTGCTGCATTTTCTCAATTTTGGCAAACAATGTAATTAAGTTTATGATCGGCCAAGAGAACGAGAGAATATGTAGGTAGGGTTTCAGAAACATAACTCATATTCTGAAGTAAGAGTCGAGGCAAAGTGAAACAAAACCAAGAGAAACAAACCAGGCAAGGCAAAAGAAACATAATTCTTTCCAATACTTTGCAATTGCCACTTATCCATGTCAAATGAACAATAAAACAACTAGGTTTGTGTTTTCCAAAACTGCAAAGTTGGTTTGTCATCTGTTTAAAAAAATTGAGTTTTTTTTTTCTTTTTCCGAATAAAACAACTTTTGGTTTTTTTTATTATATAAATTAACCTTAACAATAATAACTAATATATTTTTTCGGTTATTTTGCAGTTGTACGTAGTTGTAGAATCATAGAAATGGATGTGCGAAAATAATGGTCGAAGGGGGTAGGTAAAGAGATTGACCAAACCACGCGCCCACGCTTCATCTCCGTCTCTTCTTCATTTCATTTCTAGGTTAATATATAACAGAGGCCCCTCAACCATTTCTCTTCAGCTTGAGGTTCCCTTCCCCAAGAGAACTCCAAGCTTCAAACTTCCTTTTTTTTTTTTTTTGTATCTTTCAGCAACTGTGTATAGTTTTATTATAGGTAGAGAAATAATAATTCATAGATATATATATATACATAGCCGCCATGAATGCTCTATCTCCACGAGCTCCTACAAATATAGCCTCAATGGTCCGGGCTCGCGGCCCGACCCGATTTGTCATTCGATGCATGTACAGATCTGATCCCGTTCATCACTTCCCCAATGGCATCGGCTCCAGCCGCGCCGACTGGCTCAGCTCATGCGCCATCCTCTCTAGTAAGCTCCTTTCACAGGCGGAGCCGCCAAATGTAGCTGTTAACGGACACAAAGCAGTCATGGACCTGAACCTCGTTCCCGTCGACACAACCAAGATCTTGCCGCTCCCGCCGCACAAGCCACTATCTATGATCACCGACCTATCTCCAGCTCCCATTCACGGATCCCAACTGCGCGTGGCTTACCAGGGCGTCCCCGGCGCGTACTCCGAAGCTGCCGCTGGAAAAGCATACCCAAAGTGTGACCCCATTCCGTGCGACCAATTCGAGGTGGCTTTCCAAGCCGTGGAGCTCTGGATTGCAGATCGCGCAGTCTTGCCGGTGGAAAATTCCCTGGGCGGCTCCATCCACCGGAACTACGACCTTCTCCTCCGCCACAGCCTCCACATCGTCGGAGAGGTCCAACTACCGGTCCACCACTGCTTGCTAGCTCTCCCAGGCGCGCGAGTCGAGTACCTGTCGCGCGTGATCTCACACCCACAGGCGCTTGCTCAGTGTGAGCACACGCTCACGAAGCTAGCCCCACAGGCGGCGCGTGAGGCATTCGACGACACAGCGGGAGCGGCAGAGTACATCGCGGCGAACAACCTCCGCGACACGGCGGCGATTGCCAGCGCCCGAGCGGCGGAGCTGTACGGAATGCAGATTCTGGCGGAGGGGATCCAGGACGACTGGAGCAACGTGACGCGATTCGTGATGCTAGCTCGGGACCCGATCATTCCACGAACAGACAGGCCGTTCAAGACGAGCATCGTGTTTGCACACGACAAGGGGACAAGCGTGCTGTTCAAGGTGTTGTCCGCGTTTGCATTCAGAAACATCAGCCTGACGAAGATAGAGTCGCGGCCGCACCGCAACAGACCGATAAGGCTTGTGGACGACGCTAACGTGGGTACGGCGAAGCATTTCGAGTACATGTTTTATATCGATTTCGAGGCATCCTTGGCGGACGTTAGGGCACAGAATGCCCTAGCCGAGGTTCAGGAGTTCACCTCCTTCTTAAGAGTGTTGGGGAGCTATCCTATAGACATGACTCCGTGGTGTACTTAAGGTAAATTCTTGTGTAGCCTTGGTGTTTCCACCAAACCAATATAAACATGACAAGTGTCTTATACTCCACCATTTAATTTAAAAATAAAAAAAGAACCTTGTCCTTTATTTCTTTCTTTTTAAATTATCTTACCTAAGTGATTCAACATTGTATCCTTGGGTACGAGTTTGGTGTGGGTAAATATAAATTGGATCCGTGTTTGTGATTGTTGGTTGTGAAATTCATAAAAATTGTATATATCCTTCATATATATATCATAGATGTCACATCCATATGTATTTAATTATTATACTTTTACAAGAGTAAATTACTTTCGCGTAAAAAAAATCATTTTATAGTATTAATAGAATAATGATCCAACCTGAGAATGAGCCTGTGAAATATCTACCGATTGTGTTTTGTGTTTATTTGCTATTGAATTTTAAAGAAATTGCAGCACTGTCATTGTGAGTGATTTCGGCAGAATTTTCACAGAAAATTTCTGCAAGTGTAGCAGCACTCGTATCAATATATGCATATACTAAAGAGTGCTGCTAGAAAGACATAAATTTTCAGTGAAAATTCTGCCGAAAGCAATCACAATGGCAGTGTTGTTATTTTTTTAAATTTCAATGGCAATTAAACACTAGACACGGTCGGTAAAAATTTCACAGACAAATTCTCAGGTTATATCATTATTGATATACTAAATATAAAGGAATATATGGTGAAAAAGTAGACGAAATTATTGGTTGGAAGCGGGAGGCCATGCATGCAATGCAGGAATTAGCTAGAGGAAGAAGGCGAGCAGCTGCAACTGTGTTTCTTTACTTGATTTCACGTTCTTTACCTAAAATACCTACCTGAACTTCTTTCTAGTTAATTAGTGCCGGATTGGATTTTGGTGTTGTACTTATTTTTATAAGTCACACCAACTTAGCATTATATATATATATATGCAACGACATTGTCATATATATACAAAGTGTCTCTTGTTAAATAACAAATATATTTTTATATATAATACGTTAAAATTATAATAATAATTTAATATAATGAATTATTCTAACTGTGTTTCAATTTTAAATTTTAAAGCCATCAATAATTTGAAACCAAAAACTTTAAACTAAATTTTAAATATCGAAATTCTTAAGAAGAATATAAGATTATTTTTTACTCCAAATGTTTTTTTTATTTGATATGTTAAATGCTAAAAAGTTTTTTTTCCCAATAAAAACTTATTATTAAGCATTTACTTTTTTATGATTGACTATTTTTTTGCCATCCAAAATTATATATATTTTTAAGAAATAATTCATTATGATTGTCCAATATTGTTGATACCTTTAAAAGTAACAACTTAACTTGCAGTACTACTTGAGCGATGGACAGTCACGCCATCCATACCAAAAATGAGATTACAAGAAATAAATTTGCAGTAAGAAGCCTCCGTAAAAAATCACTCCATACGTGTAAAGAGAATAAGCGATTTTTAGTAATCATATATAATATTTAGATATGATTAAAATACTCGTTTTCATGTTCTAAAAGAACATAATTTTGATGGAAATATTTGTACACATAATGAATTACATTATTATTCTTTCATATATATGCACCATTCAAGACAACTAGCTAGGAGTGGTCACCTTTGTCGATTCATGTTTTATTTAATAAGAAATATATATTGTTATGTTATAACTAGATTACTGTTCCCGCGCGCTGCGCGGGTCGAAATGTTAAATATGTATAATAATTAATAAAAAATATTATGTGATGCAAGTAAAAAATAGTATTTAAATCAACTCTTAAAAAAAAATTATGACGTAAAAAATAATCAAAACTTCAGTAGTAAAAGCAAGGAAAAATTGCTTCTGAACTATATTCAACTGTGAATTTTTCTGTGAAATTTTCGGAACTATTTTCAACTGTGAAAAATTGCTTCGGAATTATATAAACTGTGAAGATTTCTGTGAAAATTTAATCGAAAGTACCTTTAATCAACGTGGCATTTACTCTTCTTTGCAAGTAAATTAGTTTGTCATTATTTTTTCAGTTTTGCCCTCATGTGGTTTTTCCTCAGCAATTAACATCTATCTACCTATTTTATTAAGGTGCCACATGAGTTTCAGATATTTATCTGTTTATTTGCTAACTTATTATATATTTGTTACAAAGAAAAAACTTATTTATATAAGTTTTAGGAATGATAATACCGAAGCATGAAACAGTAAATGGCCATATAAATATAATATTGATTTTTACATTAGAATTGTCGTTTCTTCATGTGATTGACTATAATTATATCTCTTTAAATTTTCTATTCTACATGCTTAAAAAAATTAAGAGCAATTTAATTTAGTTCAAATGAAAAAAAATGGATATGAACTTAGGGTCTTATGAGAATATGAGTAAAAAACTAAATTTATATTAGTCATTGACCCGTGTTAGATTCGTGTTTTACGTGAGATTTTACTTTGATTAAATTTTTTTCACAAATATCATTTGTTCGGATTTTGTGCGGAATTTTGATTTTTAATTAATAATTTTAAATATATAATATTATTTTAAGACGTTAATTTTATTGATACGTATTGAAGTTAGAACCACTGATTGTGTCATTTGACATAATACTACGTATTTGGAACCAGAAGCTCTCTAATTAATTTTATAATTTAGTATTACTATTTTCGTTATGTGTCATTATCTAATATATTAAGCATAATTATATTGTTTAGATTATAAAAAATTGAATTGCATCTATCTTTTTCTATTAGAAGACGTAAAATGGATTTTTTTTAAGTGTACTACAATATTGATTATCTTCTTTTTATGACTTGACGAAGAAATTGTTTACAAAAAAAAAAAGCTTAACGATGCAAATGACAAATTTGGAAAAATAAGAAAGAGAAAATAACCATTGTTGAAGTAGGTCCCACTTGTCCACTTTCACAGAGAAATTCACAGAGACTTTCATAGTCTTTAGCAATGCCCTATGTTGAAAAATCAATTACGAAAAATAATATCTACCTATAATAACAAAAGAAAAATTAAAACCATAAAAAATGTTATAAGATATAATTTGAAATACCAAGCGGACAACCCTCTATGTATTAAGAAAAAGTTAAACTAATCAAACTAAATTCCTGAATGTAGAAAACAATATAAGTATTCAATAATATATTTCTTGGGCCATCACAAGCTATCTAATTATAGATTGGGTATAAATAAACAAAGATCAAGACAAATTCCCAACAATCCAAGCCCATATCAATTTATAACAAAACCCTAACTATTCATGTAGTACCTGTCATACCAAATTTCAAGAGCTCTCCTTCTAGCGGCTTCTATGAACCTTCAATAAGTTTGTCAAAAAAAAAAAAAAAATCAATTCTTCTTCTCCAATTCTCGAATCGATGCACTAAATTCTGATTCATCTTCTCCTGTCGTTCGTAGTCGCCGCCAATTTGTCGTCGGAGTAATTGATTCGGAAACTTGTCGTAAACGCCACCTTGAATTAAATCCACACCACCAGACTCTTTTCCACCCAACCACGGTGTCGATTTCAACCAATACTTTAATAATCCGTAAAACTCGATGCATGACAGAGTACATATGAGTTTTTTGTCCGAATCTCGAGAAGCAGTCATTGTTCTTGAGAAGAATCGACAACTGGAGGTGTCGATCGTCAGGTTGAATTTGCGAACCGGCTGGAAATGGTAGATCTACGTATTGATTGAAGATAATCACATCTGAGGTACCCTACTATCTTTCCTTTTCAGCGTTCTTGACCAATTGCTCTGTAGAAATTAACCAAATCAGGCGTTTTATATAGGAATAGAAGAACCATTATAATTATGGTCTTCATGCCGCTTAGATAATGAAAGAGCGGCTCTTCGTCTTCCATGCAACTGATGAGAACGGCTCTTCAGTAGGAGTTTACTTTAATGGCGCTTAGGAAACTGATAATTTGCATTAATTGCACTTAGTAAGCTGTGTCTTAATTTTTATCAGATGCATCATGGAAATTATAATGCTGATTTTGTTTAGGGAATTGAAGGAAGACGCTTCCCGCAGCTCATAAATCCTCCAGCAGCTGAACTTAATATGTGCATTGGAAATTGCAAATTTGGAAATCTCTAGCTCCTGATTGCATTTGAATTTATCTCTCTACCTAAATTTAGATATATATATATATATATATATATATATATATATATAGATTATAAGGAGAGCGCATGATAAATTTGGATATTTTAAAATTAAAAAAAAAAAAAAAAGAGGGGGGGGGGGGGTGTTGGTAAGGAGAGAGCACAATAACGAAAAGTGTAATATGTACTAAATATGGTGGTAGGTGAGGATTAATGAGTCTAAACATTGTTGATGCTTCAAAAGCTTATTGCGTAAGCATGAGAACGTCAAGTTGATCGGGTCTCCATCCCATCATAATATTAGTATACGTAATTATATTCCATTGGCAATTCCAGATACTATTATACTAGTAGAAATTAAAAGTCATACAGATATATATGTCCATCGTTTTATATTAGTGTGAGATCCTTAACCTATGGTCATTCCATTACGTGAGATCCCTAACTTGTGGGTTTTGATTCAGTAAATTGCATTCGTCCATTAATTTAAAACTTGAATAATAATAAATAATTAAATTCCAAACGTATGTTTGTCAAAATATATACAAATTAAGTGGCTGCCCCCGCGTTGCGCGGTAACTCATTTGTGTATGTAATTGTTAGGATATTATAAGGTTAATTCAAATTTTATATTAATAGTTAATTTGATTGATCTTTTTTATTTTAAAGAATTTATTTAATGCAAATAAAACACTACAACATATTTAATGCGTATATATATAATCTTATATAATTCTATTTTAGCGTCTGTCAATAGATGTTCTATTTTTAATTATTAAATTTACACATATGATTTTATACCTTATATATATATATATATATTAATATATGTATCTAATCTTTATTTTCACATACTTTCTTATGTGTTTATTTAATTAATTTATTTATTTATTCATATTTTAACGCAATTTACTAAATAAATTTGTTAAGGTGCAAGTACAACTTTCTATTGTTAAAATGCAAAGTGACTTACATTTAAACGAAATGAAAATTGTGTTTCCTAAATTTATGTATTTTAAAAAATTGAGTTCACTTTCTTATTATCCTCATATTTTTTTTCTATATATATATTTTATAAATTCAAGAAGCTAAATATAGTTATATATTGATTGTCTTCACTAAAAATATATAAACTATGTGTTATTTATTGTAAGGTTTTTTTTATTGTTATTTATTTATTTATGATTTAAATGGTAACTCATACGAATTTTTAATACTTCTATCTAATCTTATTATTTTTAACTGATTTTATTATGTATTTTATTTTATTTATTCGTGTAATCATATTTTAGTGCAATTTTTTAAATAAATTCGATAGGGTGAAATTGAAACTTTATATTGTTAGAATAAAAAGTTACTAATATGTAAAATGAACTGAAACTTGAACATGAATGAGAGTGGTAAAAATATAATAATTTTATAATAAAAACATATAAATATAAATTCAAATTATATTATGTTATATTGTTTTCTCATTATCATTTTTTAATTTTTTATTATTATTTTTACATATAATATTAATATATATATATATATATATATATATATATATATTAGTATTTATCCAAATTCATAAATAATCTAATATTAATATAATAGTAGGAAATGAAGCATGAATAAATTTTACTTATATTATATTTACTAACATACCTAAATATTTGTATACTTATATTACGTTTGTAATGTCTTTTGAGAGTTTTGATTAAAAATACATATTCTGGGAATGAATAAACCTTTTGGTGTCATGATAACTTGGGCATGTGTGTCTTGTCATCTAAGAATGATTATTGTATGTTTGACATTGACGAATTATTATAAGTTATAAAATTGGATTTATGATAGAGAAAATGTAGTAAAAAAGTTTGTTGTCATGATTGTATAACTTCTATTGAAATTACATTTTATATTGATATAGATTTTTAACTAAACACCTTAAAGTTCTTATTTTACATTTTTTAAATTTTATCTGAAAAACTCAATTTTATTAATAAATTATTAATTCTCAGTCACGGTTTAATAATAATAATACAACAACCATTTCAAAATTTGATAATGGATACAAAAATAAAAACTTGAAAACAGTAAGAAAAGAACGGTTTCATATTTTTATAAATTATGAAAAAAATGTAAATTAAGATAATAGCATATGTTAATTATTTTGTTTATTTTTATGTATTTTTTACTCGTGGTTGCTCTTATGTTATTTATAATTATGAAATTTCTAAAAAAAAATATCTACGTTTGTTTATTAATATAATGTAATATTGTTAATTTATTATTTGATTTAATCATTTTAATTTTTCTAACTCTTTTTAAATCTGTTTTTTTATCGTGTTATTTAAATTTAGGAAAATAATTTTGATATATTTATTATATCATCTAAAAAATAAACTACCTTGTAATTTTATTATTTCATTATTTGTTTATGTGAGTACAATTTTATTATGTTTTCATTTTTTCTGACCAAATTTTATTTCACTTTTCCGATTTAATTTGTTAGAGTGTAAACCTTTATATTCTTCTATTATATGGGGTTCAAAACTCAATTTCACCAACTTCAAAATGAACGGTTTTTTAAATATATAGTAATTTTACTTGCTAAAGTATATTTTGTATTAATATACGTACAAACATGACATTTTTTTTCAAAGTATATGTGTTTTAAAAATTGTGCTTTTTTTTTTGTTAGGAAACTATTTCAAATTATGTACATTATTATTTTAATTTTTTTTTTTTATGTTTTCAATTTCAGTATTTTTTTTCCATTTTAGTATAACAAAATAAATTAATTTTTTTAATGTGTAAAACTTGCACTTTTCTATTATTAGGGTTCTAAACTTAATTTAATCAACTTGTAAATGTAACTGTTTTTTAAAATGCTTGAGGAGCTTTGCCTTACATCTAGAGTTCCATGTGGATGTGTGAGATTAGTGACATTGATACAACTTTATCAAAACTTGACATGGACCAATTAAATTGATTTTTTTTAACATCTAAGTAAGAGAAATTGATATACAAATCTTATTTGTCAATACTACAATAACAATAACAACATCAAGATTATATTATATATAGATTCTATAAGATTTATCATCACTACATTAACTCTAGTCGAATTATACTATACACTATATATTATATATATTGATTTATATAGATTGTGTGTTTTTTTACTAAAATTTACATGGTTTCATACTCCAAATATATTTATTGATATTTAAGTTTAGAGAATATTGAAAGAGCTTTAGAATGTGTAACGTTCATGAAGAAAAAAACGGTATATATGGATGAATGAGGATGCTTGGAGGTCATCCAAACTATTAGAGATGCTTAGTTGGACAAATACACATCATCTATGAGAGATAATGAATGAGTTGGTCCAATTATATTGAATTTTTTGTGTAATATCTCATATGCTTGTGTACCACATCGGTTAGAAATCAGAAATTTGGAGCCTTAATAAGCAAAATAGGTACTACTCAAGTTCAACAGGAATTCTTCCTTTTCTAGGCCCAAGTAAGGACAACGGGCTTAGTTAGGCTGAGGTGGGGACAGTCGCTCGGGCTTGGGGGGGTGACAGAATGGTATCAGAGCCGACCCGGGACCGTGATCGGGCTCGCGGACCAAGGGCTATTGACCCCCGGAGTTCCGATCACCTACCGGGGGCAAACGATTCTGGTCTGGCACGCGACGAGGACGTCGCGCGCATTAAGGGGGGTAGATTGTAATATCTCATATGCTTGTGTACCACATCGGTTAGAAATCATAAATTTGGAGTCTTAATAAGCAATAGAGGTACTACTCAAGTCCAACAGGAATTCCTCCTTTTCTAGGCCCAAGTGAGGACAACGGGCTTAGTTAGGCTGGGTTGGGCTAATTGGGGACAGTCGCTCGGGCTTGGGGGCGTGACATTTGTACACATCATTATTCAAGTTTAGTACTTGTCAATCACATGTTAAACTCATCCAAATTATATTATCATATTGATTGATTGATATTGATTAATTAATTTACTAGATGAACACAAAAAAACAAACGGCACTACAAGAAAATCCCAAAGTGCACACAGCTAAATTGGTGTGTAAGTACTAAGTGGTGTGCAATCAAATATACATACTGATTCAAAATATATATATATATATATGTAGATTTTAGACATGGTAAATGGTAGGCACGATTTTTTTTTTTGTGTGTAATTCGAGTGGGTTGTATATATCGCACACGGAAAAAATTTGTGCAATTCGAATGAGATGCTACTTCAATCTTACCCAATTGTTGGCAAAAAAAAAAAAATCCTACCAGTTTAATACTAACCCTTTAGTAACACATATCTCATTTCAAATGTGCATCTTTAGTATTGGATTTATGATTTCAAAATAGTAACATTTAGTATTGCATTTGTGGTTCCAAAAATATTGATAGTAACCACCAATTTAAAATCTATTTAGAGCATTAGGTATTGCATTTGTTGTTCCAAAAAAGTCGGATTTAGTAACTACCAATTTAAAATATATTTAGAGCATGTACTATTGCATTTGTAGTTCCAAAAAAATCGGATTTAGTAACTATCAATTTAAAATATATTTAGAGCTTTTAGTATTGCATTTGAGGTTTCAAAAAAGTTGGATATAGTATCTAATAATTTAAAATAAATCTATAATAATCTTTAGTAATTGACAAAGTTAATTCTAATGAAATTATTTACCTACAATCAATTCAATTCTAGAAATGCACATTTATTATTACAATCATAAATTTCAAACGTTCTATTTGGACTCGTGTATTTATAATGGTGATACTAATGAATCTCTTAACGTATTCCATAAGTTTCAAATTCTATGTAGAAACACTCATCATGTAAAAAATAAGCATTACTAATTATTTATTAATAAATTCAATCAAATAGACTACATGTTAAAACTTGTGCAAATACAATATATTCATGGCTTGACGAATAAAACAACAATGACTTGATGAAAAGTGGCAACCATCTTCATAACACATCTTTTTCCCATGAAGTGATTCGTACCACCTATAATATTAAAAAAAGTAACAAATAATTAAATCATTTAACATAGAAAAATACAGATACTGTCATTAGCGAACTTTTTGGTTAAAAAAAATATGTTAACCATAACCTCCAAACTCTCTCAGATCTAATAAGTTTCGATGCAAATCCAAGGTCTTATTATTTAAATTAGGGCTCACAAATATGAGTTTTTTTTTTACAATTAAACAATTTTTAATAATTACCTACCCAAACTGAGCAGTGAGCACCCAGTTGCCTTATTTTGGACATTAACGGCATGTCTGGTTCATGGAGTTGTAATATGAATAGGGAATAGTAATCACTATGGTGGTGTTTTTTTTTTTTTTTTTTTTTTTTTATGAAAGTCGAACTTTATTGAGTACGAACTATTACAAACTACTAAATAGAAAAGACATACTCTGGAGAGTTTGGTTAACAACCAATTCCCGAACTAGTAGAGTAGGTACTAACAGAACAACAGAAACAACAACAACAGGACAATACACTGAAAAACAACTAAACATACATAGACTAGAACGAGAAAACAGATAAGCGGAAGAGATGACCCCAGAAAAATGATAGAAGCTTGGAGATGAGGAGTCCATCTGATACAGTGGCACCCGTAGCCCTTCGGAGGGTAGAAGAACCTTCCTCAAAAGCGACGCTAACAACGGACCTGCACACCAAGCGATACCAGACAGCGCCCATAATAAATCGGAAACACAAACAACTCCATAGACTAACAAGGATAACCGCATGACCGGTGTAGAGATTTCTAAGTGGTAGGGGCTGGATGAAACCAGGCTACCGAAACACCCCTGCCTGTGGAACATCCACGAAGGACTAGCGCACGTCGGGGGTGCCAAAGAAATGCTCTGATTCTCTGTTAGGAGAAGGAAACTAGATACGATCGCTAACGCGATCGTATCGTGAGTACCCCGAAGGGTAAATATCATGCGGTGGCTTGTCCTGAGAACGGAGCGTTGGTTCTGACGAACCATGGATTCAGCTGGAAGGGGTAGAAATGGGAGGGTAGTAGGCTAGCTGTACCGCCAAGATGTAGTCAAGTTTGATCTTAAAACGGTGAACAGCATCCACGACGGTGCGTGGAGGGGCGTAGTAGACCGGCGCACGGCATGGTGGTAGCAGAGGTGGGCCGTGCCGACCAGGGTAGTCGCGTCCTGACACGCGGCAGCGCGGATCGGCGCGTACGGCAGCGCGTGCATTACACACGCCGCTGCAGAAGGCGCGTGTGCCTGATGTGCACGGCGCGTGTGGGCACGTGTGGGGCTGTGGTTAGCTCGTGGAGCGGCGCGTGAGGCGGTTATGTCGGCGCATGTGGAGCGTGTGCCGGCGCGTGGAGGCGCGTGGGGGTGCGTGGGGGCGCGTGGAAACGTTCGGAGGTGGTTTGGTGGTGGTGGGGGGGTCTTTAGGCGGGCTCGGAGGAGGTGGTGGTGGTTGCGCGGCTGCAGTGGGGAACGTGAGGGGTGAATGGGTGAGGCGGACTCCGCGTTTTGGCGATGCGGAGGCGAAGATTGGAATGAAGGCGAGGTTGAACAAGGCCATCCGCTGTGAAGGGGCTTCTGGCTTTGGCTTTGGCTTCGGCTTAGGCGTATGCTGGAGGAAGAGTGGCTCCATGCTCTTGACCGACGAGAGAGTTTGCTAAGAGCAGTGACTACCCTACGGGTTTTGGATCGAGAGAGGGAGGTTTCTAAGTCCGGCCGGAGCAAAACTATTCAGAAGCTAGAGAGTTTCTGAATAGTGCTCCTCAAGAGCATTAGATACAATATAATATATTATGGTGGTGTTTGGTTTTTTTATTGTGTGGATTAGAAATCATCATTCTTAATTTTGATAGAATACCTAATCTTAGCATAACCATAGGATTAACTATTCCAAATGTGATGAAATTGAAAAAACAAAATAATAAAACAATTTTAACATTGATCTAATTTGTGTATTACATAGATTATATAATAAATTTAATTAAAACTGATTATATTTTAATTTAATTAAGAATAATAAATTAAAATGTTATTTTTACTTTATAGTATTTCTATTTCTTTTAATAATCATTTAAAAAATAAATGTTTTTGTCTGTCACCATCCGCCAACCGCTCGCCAACTTCATGCTGCCGCTGCCCACCAACCGCTCGTCAGTCGTCACCCGCCAGCTGCCGCCGCCGCTCGTCGTCATCCTCCCGTCGCCCCTATCGCCCTCCAATCGCCGCCAACCGTCGATCGCCGCCGCCAACCGTCGATCGCCGCCGCCAACCGTCTATCGTCGTCCGCCCGCCGTCGCCGCACGCCTTGCCGACCACCGCCTCCCACCGTTGCCCGCCAAGCGGCTGGCCGCTGCTCGCGCGCCACCGCCACTGCTTTCCAACCGTTGCCACCACTAGCCCGGCGTCGCCCGCCCGCCAACCATTGTCGCCCTCCCGTCGCTCGCTCACTATGGTATTTCAATTTTTTTCGTATATGATTTGATTTCTTTATGTTTAATATTGTTAATTTGATTAATATATATAACAAAATGGTATATATATCAGTTTGGGCTTATTTCAATAATTTACCTATAACATTCTATGAATCAAACATTGGATTTGGAATCCTCATTCTCTATTCCTCATGTAAACCAAACAACATCATATTAATATTAATTTACATATTCATTATTTCCTAATCCTATTCCATATTAATTATTTCATATTTCACGAACCAAATGTGCCATAAGCAAGATTTCGTGTTGGAAATGAGAAAAGCGGGATCTTGGCCGAAGTTTTGGTCAATGTATCGTTTCATAATGAGGTTATGTAGTCTCGTTCTGCAACCGAGATCTTAACTGTAGATTTTGTTAATCTTAGTTTCCCAAATGACAGCTTACACTGCTGAGGCCATAGAAATCAAGAAATATAAATCAACACACTTTACCTTTTCAAATTGTTTCAGCGCGAATGAAATAGTCCAAATGCATAAGTTTTGAGTAAGTGTGCTACGAATGCTGTCATCGTGATCTGAATCCTTAAAAAAAAAAGCGAGAAAGAAAAACCCATCAAACAAAACAATCTAACAATTAAAAAAAAACAATCTAAAGAATTGTTCAATTTTTTTTTTTTTGAAATAGGGTTTCAAATTAGGGATAAGAACCTAAAAATTGTCTCAGGTTTCACTCATTTTTCAATTTGGCGTCTCATGATTAAACTGTTGATATTTAGTGTCTCAAGTTTCACTATTGTTACAATTTGGTTTCTATTAAATTTTGGGTAAAATTTGACAGATGGAGTTGAAAATACTATTCCCCCCCTTTTTTTGCAAAACACCTGATTCCGGCCACCTACCTCCGATTCTGAGCCACCCACCTTCAATTTCGGTCACCGCCTTCGATTCCGGGCCACCCACCTCCGATTCTCATCTTATTCATATGCTGTAAAACATCGATACATAAGAAATTACAGTAGGGAACAATGGCACTGATCGCCACCATGACTTCTTCCTATTCTCTATCTCTCCACCACATCACCTCATCCTTTCCCTCTTCGTCCAATTTAGTGTGAGAGGTTCCTCTCCTCGGATCGAGCATAGCTAAATCGGCTGCCCCACTTAGAATGCTGCGAAGCGGACGAGACCAACGACAGCGCTTCATCGTCTTTGGTTAGGGCGAGGTTTGAGAAGATGATAAGGGAGACGCATGATACAGTGTGTGCGGCCATTGAGAAGGCGGTCAAGGGCAGTAAGTTCAAGGAGGTGGGTGGTTCGAAATCGGAGGTGGGTGACCGGAAGCAGATGTGGGGCCGTAATCAGAGATTGTGGCTATTTTAGGAATTTTCAAAAGTATTCACTCACGTGACCAGTACGTGACCACATTATGTTCAATTTAACCCAAAATTTGACAGAGACCAAACCAAATAGCAATACATATAAAACTAGGGGCAATCAATTTCTTCATCGGACACCAAACATGAGGCAAACAGTCCAATTGTGAGAAATTTGAATACAAATTGATTTCTATGATTGCATGAGTACAACAAAATTAAATCATTATACGTTACCTGATGATTGATGAACATTAGATAGACACTTGAGATGAAGATGAATGAGTTGCTATTTTCCTTACCTAGTGTCTCCAGAGCGTTCTAGAAGGAGATGATACACAGACAAATATAAAACAGTCTAACTTAATCAAATCTGTCATCTAGCTCTTATATAAATGGATTTGTAAGACATTTTCTAGGTGGAAAATAGCTTGGGTTTAATCTTAAAATTGGCTCAGTACATTAGTAAAACCAATATACCCAAGTCCAATAACATCTTATTAAATAAAGCCCAACATTGAGTGCAATCCATATAATAATTCTAACAATCTCCCACTTGGATTGCACTCAAGAAGATTTAACATTTATTGAGCAAAATAAACATATTTCAACATAGTTCAATTATGAGACCAATTTAAAAATAAGGCCGCATTAATCCGATAGGGATTAGACACTGAACATGTTCGTATCTCATAAGTGAGCTAAACACATTATAAATATCTGTGTATATCTATAAATTCAAATAAAGTAACTTACTCGATAGATTAATTATATGATTGAGAAGATTTAAACAAACTCCCACTGAAGCACGATATCAATATTATATAGGATAGTGAGATAATTAAAAGACGCCGAAGAAAACCTTAATCATCAAATTTAACAATCAGACCAATAGAGCAAGACAACATAGATCTGATAGGGATCATATATTGCAATGCATGTATCAGAATATTAAACTAGAGATGTTATTGATACACATATGAAAACCAGAATGAACTGATCCAAAAGACTAGACAGTTCAAGCTCAGAATCTAAGTTGTAGCAGACAAGGTTAAACGACTCATTTGAATCGTATAATATCATATAACCTTGCTCACTAAACTCTTGGTCATACAAATAATGACTTATTATGTAATTAATATTTGCATGCTCAACAAGAGTATCTTATTGAAATATCTCCCTCACACAAAATGAACTTAATAGCGAATGCATGGACATTGGTCAAAACGTAGTTCATTTAGAATTTGTAATTTTAGGAGAAGCAAAAGACAGATTTTATAACAAAATGGTTAAGGCTATTGCATTATCCTCAACGACATGCAATGAAAACTGAAGCTCTTAACCATAAGTCTAACAATTAACTTCAATATAGGTCAATCTGTCATTATGAATGAGGTAATTCTAAGTGTTTATTTAATATTTCAATAAACACACCTCATCTACAATAATTGAGGCAACTATTAGTGTGAAACACTTTGACTAAATAGTTCCTCAATAATCCACATATATATATATGTCCGAATGTGGATGTCGAAAAAACTGAGCACACAACATGATCAGAACAACACAAGACCTTGAGATGGTTAAATGTCTGAAAGGTCATGATATGATCAAAACATCTCCAGATATGGATCAAATATCCTAGATGTATATCATGATCTTCTTGCTGCTTTCAGCCTAATCCATGATTATTAATAAATCATATGACTAACAAATAGCAAAAGCTATGTATGTATCAAATATGATGAACATACACCTGGATATACATTGATTTACCTAACAAGTCATATAAACATTTAGGAAAATTTAAAGATTGACAAGACTGGATCATTATAGTGCAAGTTGAATCATGTAAGAACTCAAATGTTTCTTAAGGACAAGTTTTAAAACTTCTAAGATCTATCTCTATAATCAAGGTTCAAAAAATAAAAGGGACTATCATAAGATCTTCACACTTACGTGGTCGATTATAATACTTGTCCAAAGTTAACATGATATCAACTTCAACATAAGCACTATAAATTAATACATACTAGTCATTATTTTCGTGATTTTGAATTGACAACTTAAAGCCCCACAAATGCTCTATAGGTTCAAAATACGACCATTAAGTCTTTAAAAAAAAAATAGAGAATCAATTATTTCAAAAGATATTTAGCCAATTTTGAAATATTACTAATCATATTATCAAAGTGAGAAAATCTCAATGATGGTCGTATTTTATTAAATAATTTATTTTTTTAGAGCAATTAGGCAAAAGCAATATGCTAATCAAATTTCTTCAGATACAATTAGCTTAATTTAGATGACACAAACCGAATTTTTTATTGTTGGACTTGGCTTTGAATCTGATAATTATAAAGCCTTGATGGGCTTTATGTGTTTGGCCCAAGTGAGTTGGGTGTGAATGGCAATTTAGTGGTGCCGTGATTTGCTTGTGTTACACAAGCACCACACCGGCCACTTTAAGTGGTATTTACTAGTTTATATTGTGTAGTTCATTTTATACTAGTAACAACTTACTAGATGAAAGGCTCTCTTCACACGCGCAAGGTGCAATTGAATGGCCACCCAATAAGCTTGGCTTGTGTGCGTATACGAATGTCGATCTGAAAATGCTTGCCTTGCGCAGGCTGATTTTTACTGAACCGGCTGTGACTGTTTGTCTCCTGCGATTAGAGCTGAGCATGGGACGGATGGGCGGGCTTTTTCTAAAAAATGACCCAAGCCCTAAAACTAGGGCCGCTTAATGGCTGTCCCGAGCCCTATCCCGAGCCCTAACTAGTAGGAAAAGGCCCGCCCGCCACGGGCCTACAGGGACTAGGGACAAATGGGACAAACCCAAATTCCCATCCAAGTTCAAAAAAAAAAAATCATACTCAATTTACTTAAACCATAACCAAACACAGAACAACAACAAAGTTCACCATAAAACACCAAAATCACTCAAACATTTTGTCACATGTAAGAACACCAAGTTTAACACATAACTTGGTTCTCCAAAATAGTTCACCAATGACTCCAAAACTAAGTTTTACCAAGATTCTAACACAAAGTCACCAACATTCTGATATAACAAGTTATAAATACAAATCCAGATCAATTCGAGCTTCAATCCGAGTCATCACTAAAGTTAACTTAACTAACTATAATTTATAGTTGATTAGTTAGCAAAAAGGGACGGGACGGGTCTTTTGGGACTTTGTAAAAAAGCCCTAGCCCTATCCCGAGCCCTAGTTGAGAAGAAAAGTCCCGCCCATTAGGGCTTGGGCACTTTTTTGGGACGGGCTTTTTGGGACGGGCTAGGGCGGGACGGGCGGGATTTTGAGCCTCTCGGGATATTTGCTCACCCCTACCTGCGATACTGTACCGGCAGATTATTGATTACCCAAATAAATCACTTTCACGTAGGTGGTTGCTGCTGTTGTTCCTTTTCTGCATCATGCTTTAATCTATTTGGTTATTCTTGATTGTGTTTTCTGCCGTCGTCGTCGGCATCTTTATAAATCCTGTTGCGTTCAGGTATTAGGTTCGGTTCGGTCAAACGTGTTCGTTGCATAACACGTGTTGACGACACTGTTGAATCCTGGGAGGTGATCGTCTCGTGTTTAAACTCCTTTGCATAACTCGAGGGTGGAGTGGGTCGAAATTGCCTTAAGGAGACCGTTATTAGCACGAGCCTCGGTATTAAAAATCACGTATTCGTGTCTGTTGTTTTACGTGTAATTTCGGAATTGTCAATTCTTGCATGTTAATTGAGATAGTTAAATGTAAGAATCCCTCAACTTTTGTGTTTTGCAGTTTCGACCTTATATTTGCTTGGCCACCCAATAAGCTTGGCTTGTGTGCGTATACGAATGTCGATCTGAAAATGCTTGCCTTGCGCGGGTCGGTTTTTACTGAACCGGCTGTGACTGTTTGTCTCCTGCGATACTGTACCGGCAGATTATTGATTACCCAAATAAATCACTTTCACGTAGGTGGTTGCTGCTGTTGTTCCTTTTCTGCATCATGCTTTAATCTATTTGGTTATTCTTGATCGTGTTTTCTGCCGTTGTCGTCGGCATCTTTATAAATCCTGTTGCGTTCAGGTATTAGGTTCGGTTCGGTCAAACGTGTTCGTTGCATAACACGTGTTGACGACACTGTTGAATCCTGGGAGGTGCTCGTCTCGTGTTTAAACTCCTTTGCATAACTCGAGGGTGGAGTGGGCCGAAATTGCCTTAAGGAGACCGTTATTAGCACGGGCCTCAGTATTAAAAATCACGTATTCGTGTCTGTTGTTTTACGTGTAATTTCGGAATTGTCAATTCTTGCATGTTAATTGAGATAGTTAAATGTAAGAATCCCTCAACTTTTGTGTTTTGCAGTTTCGACCTTATATTTGCAAACATTTATTGCTTACGGTTTAATAATCTCTGTGAATTGTACTTAATTGCTTTTGTTCTTTCCACCGAACCAAGAATGCAAAGTCACGGCAGAAACCTATCTAAGTTTTATGTACCAATTTGTATATATAATGATTGTTGGATCACGGTCGAAGCTCCGGTAAGTTCTTGACGGAAAACCTTAACTCCTTGGCTCCGCGTAATCCTGCAAAAAAGGATGATCCGGGTGGTGACCCAGAATCCCTCTCCGATGCTTAAATGAGAGTTTGAACGATGGGGTGGATAGCAAAAGTCTAAGTTCGTCTTAGAGAATGTCTGTTCTGAGGTAACTTCCTCCTTTATATAGGAGGGGAAGTTACCTCAGTTACCTGTAACTACGCCTGGCGGTTAACCCACGTTCCGTATATCTCGTTCAAGATTCTGTGTATCTCGCCCCACGCTCCGCGTATCTCGCCCACGCTCCGCGTATCTCGGGCACGCCCTGCGTATCTCGGGGGAGCTTATCCATATCTTAACCGTTTCCCCACTACTCTATCTAGTAGGCGGGTTTCTTGGTCTTATCCTCTGATCACAAGTCCCGATCCGTATCGGGGACTCCAGAGTTGTCTCATTCTAGGTCACCACCCAGGACCCCTCGTCCCACGGGACAGGGTCAGCATTCTCGGGACTTTACTATCAGGACCTTCTCAAAGGCATATCGGGGCCTACTCAGAGGCTTCTCGTCGGGAGCATTCAGTTCATATATCGGGACCGATCTCGTCGGGACCCTTCATTGGGCTTCTGGACCTTCCAGGCCTTTCACGAGGCCCAGTGGGCTTACCCGCCGTTTATGGACTGTTAACGGGGCTAATGATTACATCGGAACCCATCATTTGCCCCCAAGACATGAGGGACTTATAGTCCGGCGTGTCTTCCAACTCCGAACCTTTCGACATCATCATCGAAGGCTTTCATCTTCAGACCTCCCGATATTACCATCGGAGGCTTTTATCTTCAGACCTCCCGATATTATCATCAGAGGCTTTTATCTTCAGACCTCCCGATATTACCATCGGAGGCTTTTATCTTCAGACCTCCCGATATTACCATCAGAGGCTTTCACCTTGGGTGCAGCTCTTTAATCACAAAGCTTCTCGCTCACGATTCCTCGAGACTCTAAGGACAGTCGCCAAATCCGAGGAGACTCCTCGGTTACTCCAGCATTAAATGCAAGGGATAATGAAACGACGCCTAAGCAGGCGTGACTGTTGCTTTCTGAAAAAGCAGTATTACGTCACTAACGTCTCTTCCGTACTGTCCCCTATAATCTCGGCGATCCAGATTGAGTCGTTTCATCTTCAACGGTCCGGATTTGAGTCTATCCAGCTGCCTTTTATCTATAAAAGCCAAAATCCTGGCACTATTCACTCCTTCCCTACCGTTCTGATTTCTGAAAGTTCTGCCATTGTCAAACCTCGAAGCTTTTCTCTTCAAGTCTCGTCTGATTCTCTGGCGATTCAAGGCCTCCAGCCATCAAGATCTTTTCTTCATCTTCTCCGATCAATCATCCACCATGTCTGGTAAGGTTTTCCTTCTTTGCCTCCGTGATTAACTGATATTATTTTCTTTTCTTGCCTAAGTTTTCCCGTTATGGCCGTTTTTAGACGAGGCCAGCTCTAGAGGAAGGAACCTATTTACTTTCGAGCTTGCTACTAATGAAATCTCTGAGACCCTCTATGAAGCTGCTCTCCGGGAAGGCTGCATCACTTCGGCCTGGGAACCTCAGTTTCCCTACGATTCTCACCAAGCCACCAGGAGAAAGCACATAGTCACCCGTCCTCGTGAAGGAGAGGTGTTTGTCTCCACGGGACAGATAAACGCCGGGATCCGATTCCCTTTCTGCGGGAATCTGGTTGAGATGTGTAACTTCTATCAGACACATCCAACCACCTTCTCCCCACACGCTATCCGCGTGTGGAACGCCTTCCAGGTCCTGTGCCTCCGCCAACAATGGACGTACAGCCTGCTGCTCTTCCGTACCTTCTACGGAATGAAGTGTAACAAGGCCGGAGTCTGCTCCTTCACCCCTCGACTTCCCAAATGGACCAGGGAGCAACTCGCTCGCTTCGGTTGGGATGGCGAGACTTGGAAGTTTAACAAGGATCGGGGGTTCATTCGCGACTCAGGGTCCGACAACAGTGGATGGAAGAAGTACTACTTCTTCGTCCAGAACAGCTCCGTCCCGTGGCCCCGATGGGAGGTTGTCGCGGACCCTGCCCCCAAGTTTGAATCCTACAGCGAGGACGACTTCAACACCCTTCAACTGGTCCAACTTTATCGTTGGGGGGAATCCTTCGCTCCCCTCGACGCCAACAAGCTCGTGGAGGGGGACCTGATCCAGATAGGGGTCCAACTCCTCGATTCAATTTCCGACAACTTGGTTCTTTGGGTAACACTTCTAACTGTATTTTACTTTCTTTTTTGCAGCCAAGAAGGCATCTCTGCTGACCCATCTCGTGTTGAAGCAGGGGGAGACTGACGCCGTTCCAAGCTCCAAGCGGAAGCGGAAGTCCTTGAAGAGGGGAGCCTCCTCTTCTGCGGCTCCTCCGACTGAGGAGCAAGTCGAGATGGCCAAGCGGGCCAGGAGAGAGGAGGTGGACAAGGCCTTCGGTGTCACCACCGCCGAGGAAGGTAAGCGTGTTCGCCGAGCTATTAAAAAATACAGGAGGTTGGTTCCCGAGGAGTTTATCCCCGCTGACCGGGAGTCGCGGGTCAGAGAAATCAAATACATACTCCAAGGGGAAACCCCCCACGTCCTCAAGGCGGGCTATTACAACTTCTGTGGAAAAGACCAGTACATCCCGCGCGGGATCATCTGGTGCCCCAATAATACACTTCCTGACTTTATTCGTCCCGCCACTGCAGGTCCATCGGAGGCTCTCACTCCGACAAAGGCTGCAACTCCAGCGAGGGCTGCGACTCCACAGGATCCGATGACTGAGAATGCCCCGACGGAAGCTCAGTTCCGTCAGGTGACTAACTTGGATGCTTCCCCCTCCTCCGAGGAGCCAAATGAAGGCTTGATTCCCCGCCAGAGGCCAGGGCAGAGCATCCTGAGGCCAGCTGTGGAGGACGTGTCCCGGAGTCCTCCCTTGGATTTGCGCTTTCCAACTCCGGAGCCTCCGACTGAGGCTCCCAAGGTCATTCCTCCTCTTCCCCTGGATGGGAGCCTCTACGAGGTTCACACCCCCGATCAAGAGACGGTTCCCTGGAACCCGATCGAGTCTCTTCAAGGGGTCCCACTCCATCGGGGAGATCTTCAGCCAGAATTGGCCCTGCACCTGCTGGCAGGGTCAATTCCACCAGCCTTGAGACGTCCGATCTCCTTGGCTGACAAAGATATCGACGAGGATCTTCGCGACATGGCCATCCGTCGGATGGAGGTAAAACTTTACCTTCGTTTTTGCTCTTATCTTCGATTATCGGACCTTAACCTTTTATTCCTTTTGCCTCAGGAAACTGCGAGCCAACAGCGCTGCTTTGGCTACATCCTTGCTCTGAAGGATGCTCTGAAGGAGGAGCGGGCCAGGTCGGACCCCAAAGCTTTGGCCAAGCTTCAGGAGGACCTTGCTGACGCTGTGGCGGCAAGGGAGAAGATAGCTAAGGAGCAGACCCTCCTTGGCCAGAAGGCTATGGACTTGCAAAAGCAGGTCCATGACCATGAAGCCGTGCTGCGTCGGGAGCGGAGGATGCTCAAAGAGGAACAACAGCGGCACGAGGCGGAGAAGAGGCAACTCGTCCTCGAGAAGAGCATTCTCGAGGAAGCTAAGGCGGGACTTGAGGCCGAGAAGGCTGAATTTCCTGCCAGGCTGGCGGAGGCAAAGGCTCAGGGTCGCGAGGAGGGTCGCGAGGAGTATCGGAACTCTGACCAGGCCAGGCCGTGAAAAGATCAAGGCGGATGCCGTGGGGTTCTGCAAGACCGAGGTGGAGAACGTTATGTTCAATGCCGTCGAGGAGCTTTACAAGGTATACGAGGATGCCATTGACTTCAAGAAGTCCGAGACCCTCGCCCCCTTCGCGGAGAAATACTTCAGCCTCCCCGCGGAAAGTGATGAGGCCGATGCCCCCGAAGGTGCTGCGGACCCGACTCCACAAACTGCGGAGCCTTCTGCCCAGGACCCCGCGAATCCTGCTCCCTCCAAAGCTGCTGAGGACCCAACTTCCAACAAGGACCAGGCTTAATGCTTCATTCTTTAAGTCCTTGTAATTTCCTCCCTGTATCGGAACCTTCAGGCCTTCGAGCCTTTATAAAAAATTCCTTTTATCTATTTTGGTCTCGATTATTATTGCACTACTTAAAGCGACTTGACTCGTTACTTAAAACGTTCTGATGCATCACTTAAGATGACTTCATACATCCTTCTGATGCTTCACAGGAACTTACCACTTAAGGTGATTTCATACGTCCTTCGCGACGTTTTCTCGGGACTTCACCACTTAAGGTTTCTCGTCCATGCCGTTCAAGGCAATTTCACACATCACTTAAGATGATTTTATCGCACCCTTTAAGGCTTTTTAACGTGTCATTCCAAACGACTTAGTCATACCCCTTAAGGCTTTTTGCTGCATCATAAAGACGACTTACTCGGACCCCTTTAGGGCTTTTTGCTGCATCATAAAGACGACTTACGCGGACCCCTTAGGGCTTTTATTCATACCTAGGCTTTTTGTTGCATCATAAAGACGACTTAATCATACCTCGTAAGGCTTTTGTTCTTACCTCGGAAGGCTTTTATCGTGCCATAAAGACGACTTAATCGTACCTCGTAAGGCTTTTATCGCGTCCTTTAGGACGACTTACTCGTACCTCGGAAGGCTTTTTAATCGTACCTCGGAAGGCTTTTATCGCGTCCTTTAGGACGACTTACTCGTACATCGGAAGGCTTTTTAATCGTACCTCGGAAGGCTTTTATCGCGTCCTTCAGGACGTCTTACCAACAGTTAGAATAAATCTAAAAGCAATTTGATCGGGAGCAACTTCTTTTATTCATTAATAACTCAAAGCTTTGCTTACATCGGATCAATTGATAGATAACTTGCGCCATTCGCGGCGACGTAACATCACGCACCACTTAAGGCGACTAAGGATCAAACATGACATTTCTTCAAGTGTGCGCCACTAAAAGAATGTTTCAACGTCTTGCCATCAAGATCTTCTAACTTGTACGCATTCGGGGCTGGCATCCCTACGATCTTGTAAGGTCCTTCCCATTTCGGTGACAGCTTGTTGATCCGATCTTGATGGACGAACTCATTCCTCCGCCAGACAAGTTCTCCAACGAAGAATTGTCGGGACTTGACCCGCCGATTATAGTACCTGGCTGTTGCCAGACGCATCCGAGCCTGAACTTCATCAGCCTTCCACATTTTCTCTTCGAGCAAGTCCAAGTCCAGACGTCTCATTTCCTCGTTCGTCAGAGGCTTATAATACCTCCTGCGATAGGACGCCACCGCTATCTCCACGGGAGCAACTGCCTCCGTGCCATAAACAAGGCCAAACGGAGTCTCCCCCGTCGATTGCTTGGGTGTTGTTCTAACAGCCCACAGCACGTTTTCAAGCTCGTCTAGCCAATGACCCTGCAAGGCATAGACCCTCTTCTTCAAGCCATCCATTACGATCTTGTTGGCTGATTCGACTTGGCCATTAGTTTGAGCATGGCGGACGGAGGCTGTCCGATGCTTGATGTTCAATTCCTCCAGATACTCCTTCAACTGAGCCCCATTGAACGGAGGACCATTATCACTGATCAACGCTTGAGGAACCCCGTACCGGGATACGATTTGAGTCTGGAGAAACTTGACGATCTGTTGCCCCGTCGTCTTGGCCAACGCCTTAGCCTCTATCCACTTCGAAAAATAATCAATGGCTACAAGTAAGTACTTGCACTGACCTTTTGCTTGTGGAAGGGGTCCCACCAAGTCAATGCCCCACTGCGCGAAGGGCCAAGCACTCTTGATGGACATCAAGTCCGCGGCAGGAGCCACGATATTCGGAGCGTACCTCTGGCAGGCATCACAAGATTGGACCAACGCTGTCGCTTCCTTGTTCATCGAAGGCCAGTAGTAGCCTAAATTCAGTGCTTTCCTCACAATGGATCGGGCCCCTTCATGACAGGCCGCGACTCCTTCATGCAACTCTCTCAGAATCCGATTCGTATCAGGCTCCGCCACACATTTCAGAAAAGACTTTACATGCCCCTTCTTGTATAACTGGTTGTCCACCATCACGTAGTTGCTCACGATTCGACGCAACCTAACAGCTGCCACTTCATCGTCGGGGAGTGCCCCCGAAGTCAGGTATGTGACTATTGGGGTCACCATGTGGATTTCTCTTCATCCTCCGATCCTGCTTCAATAGCACATACCTCCGATGGATCGATGGTTGAGATAATTACCCTCTCCAGAAAATGCACCTTCCGATTCTCCTCGGGGGCTACTCCCAGAGCAAACTTGCTTAAGGCATCTGCCTCCGCGTTTTCTTCCATCGGGATCGCCTTAATGTCGAAGCTTTTGAAGCTTCTCTTCAAAGTCTGCACCTCGTGTAAATATTTCCTCATTGTCGGGTTCTTCGCCTCGTAATTCCCCTGGACTTGATTCACGATAAGGCTAGCATCACACTTCACCTTTAAATGATCAACTCCCGTACCTTTGGCGATTTTAAGGCCCGTGATGAGAGCCTCATACTCAGCCTCATTGTTGGTGGCCCTAAACGTCAAGGCCAAGGCATATCGCAGGGGCTCGCCTCCACCGGGCGGTATCAATACAAATCCTGCCCCCGATCCTTCTACACTTGAAGAACCATCAGTGTACATTTCCCAGGTGTTCTCCTCATTTGGCTGTTCTGATTGTTCTGCTATCGGTACCTCCATGGTTGCCCCATCTACAGGACCTGCTTCTTCCAGATCGGGTGCTGTAGACTCTGCTATGAAGTCCGCCAATGCCTGGTCCTTAATAGCTGTTCTTGGGGCAAAGTGAATACGGAACTCCGTAAGCTCGACTGCCCATTTCACCAATCTCCCCGACGCCTCCGGCCGGTTCAAAAAGTGCTTCAAGGGCTGATTAGTTAACAGCGTAATCTCGTGGGCATGGAAGTAAGGCATCAGCTTTCGATCAGCAATAATCAACGCAAAGAGATACTTCTCAATAGCGGGATAATTCATTTCAGATTTGGCAAACGCCTTGCTTACAAAATAAACAGGAACTTGGTTGCCCTTGACAATCTTTATTAATACAGAACTAACAGCAACTTCAGAAACTGCCAAATAGAGATAAAGCGGCTCGCCTGGAACCGGTTTCGCCAACGGCGGGAGGGTACGGAGGTGTTGCTTGAGCGCCTGAAATGCCTCCTCGCACTTGTCGGACCATTCAAACTTCTTGTGGGCCCTTAGCACATCAAAAAATGGCATGGCTCGGTCACTCGCCTTGGATAAGAAACGATTCATCGCGGCTAATCGGCCATTCAGCACCTGAACCTCCCGATGGGTTTTCGGAGACTGCATCTCCTCGATTGCTCTCAGCTTCTCAGGATTCACCTCGATTCCTCTTTGGCTCACCATACAACCCAGGAACTTCCCCGAGTTCACTCCGAAAGCGCACTTGTCCGGATTCAAACGAACCTGATGAAACCTCATCCGCTCGAACGCCACCGCCAAGTTGCGGACATGATCTCCCGCCTGTCGGGACTTCACCAACATGTCATCCACATAAGCCTCCATGGTCTTTCCCAGCATGTCCCCGAACAATTTGTTCACCATCCTCTGGTAAGTCGCTCCAGCATTGACCAGCCCAAAGGGCATAACGTCATAGTGATAGACATCACTATCAGCATAGAAGGCTGTGTGGGGGGCATCCTCCTTCGCCATCTTGATCTGGTTATAACCAGAATAAGCATCCATGAAGCTCAGCAGCTCATGTCCCGACGTGGCATCCACCAACTGGTCGATTCTCGAGAGCGGATAGCAGTCTTTTGGGCAAGGTTTGTTCAAGTCGCGGAAGTCGACACACATCCGCCACTTCCCGTTACTCTTCCTCACCAGGACCGGGTTAGCGACCCAAGTCTGGAATCGGAGCTCCTTGATGAATCCAGCGTCGAGCAACCTGGCCACCTCCTGCAGGATCGCGATCCTCTTGTCCGCGCCCATCGGACGCCTCTTCTGCGCGATAGGCTTGATCGCGGGATCAATCTTCAGCTCGTGCACTATCACGTCGGGGCTGATTCCTGGCATATCGCTCGGGGACCAGGCAAACAGCTCCTTGAACTCCTTCAGGAGCTCGATCAATTCTCGGGCTCTTTCCTCCGACAAAGCAGACCCGATCTTCACTTTCTTTTGAGGTCCATCAATCTCGACCTCTTTCAGATCCTCCATAGGGGCGGGACGCCCAAACTCCTCTCGAGGATCGGCATCAGTCTGAAGGACAGCCATGGCTTCCCTCCTTCTCCTTCGGGTGGCGTTAACATAACACCTTCTGGATGCCACCTGGTCACCCTTGACCTCCCCAACTCCATTATCCGTCGGGAACTTCATCTTCTGGTGGACGGTCGAGGCGACTGCCATGAGAGGATTGATGGTGGTCCTCCCGATGATATCATTGTACGTACCAGCAGACTCCACCACGACGAAATCCACGTTCCGCCTTTCCATTTTCCACCCACTACCGAATTCCACTGGTAAGGTGATCATTCCCAGCGGATAGGAAGTAGAACCAGAGAATCCTACCATCGGGAAGTTCACCTGCGTCAGGTCCTTCTTCGTCTTTCCCATTGCTTCCAGGGCGTCCATGAACAAAATGTCGGAGGAGCTTCCTCCGTCTATCAGGATCCGCTTCATCTCGAATCCATCCACATCCAAGGTCACGACCAAGGCATCATCGTGGGGGCTCTCCACGCCTATCAGATCCTCTTCTAAGAAAGAGATCACCATTTCTTCCTTCAAAGTCCACGATCGGGACCTCTTTCCTAACACCACGGCAGCAGAAATACGGGAAGCGTAATTCTCCCGAGAAGCGGAGGTATCACCTCCCGCCGCCATTCCTCCATGAATGACATTAATGGTTCCCCGCCTCTCCTTACGGGCACCGGAGGATTCCGGCTCAACCTTCTTCTTCTTCGGAGATCGATCGCGGGACTTGGAACGGGACCGCGATCGAGTTTTGGAACGGGATCGGCACCGTCCCCTACCAACAAACTCCTTAAGCTTCCCCTTCTGGATCAGCTTCTCTATCTCCTTCTTCAGCTCCCGACAGTTATCTGTGTCGTGACCATTGGCACGGTGGTACCGACAGTAACGATCAGAGCGACCTCCCAAGAATTCACCTTCTTTCCTCGGGGGGTATCGGGCGAGACCCTGCCGATCCATCACCGCTAGCACGGAGGTCATCGAACTGTTGAGGGGAACATTACGACCCTCTCGGTTATCCTTCCTCGGAGGACGCTTGTCCTCCTTTCTATCGGGGCGACCACGGATCCTACTTCCCTCCGATTTGTCGTTCCCTTTGCGATGGTCCGACAGCTTGGACGATTGCTTTCCTCTTCCTGACTTCTGAGGATCAAGCTCTCCGGCAACAATCTTCGACTCCTGCACGTCGATTTGCTGCTTCACCCTCGCTTGCAAAGCTTCCATACTCCACACAGCCTTCGCGGCCACACTATGCATCAGATCGGAACCATATGGGGCAGTTAGGTTCCGAAGGAAGGTGCGGATGGTCTCTCCCTCCGATATCTCCTCGTCAATCTCCGCGGCACTAGCAGTGAACCGCTGGTAGTAATACGCCAACGATTCGTCAGACCTCTGCACCACCTGGGTCAGAGACCTCACGCTCTTCAAGAGGCGCCTACGACCCTGATACTGCTTGATGAAACGCTCATGCATATCAGCCCAGCAAGTAATGCATCCTGGCGGTAGGCTGAAAAACCACGAAAAGGCCCTTTCTCCCAATGTGATCGGAAACAGCGCACACACGATGTCATCATTCGAGGCTCTACCCATACAGGCCTGGACATGCCTCTGAACATGGCGGACTGGGTCCCCTTCACCATCGTACTCCTTGATGGTCGGAATGCCTAGCCCTGGCGGGGCGACAGTATCTATCAGCCGTGGAACAAAAGGATGAGTAGATCGATCCCTCAGCTCCGATGTCATATGTTTCTGGTCACCCATGCAGATGTTGACAATCTTCACCACCTGATCGGGGGTGATGGGGCCATTCAGGGGAATGGTCCTGTGTTGCACTGGTCCGGGACCGTCGACCACGAACCTGTCCGAGTGCGCGGGTTCCTTACCCCTATTCCTGGACTGAACCTCCTATTCCTCTTGAACCTCCCTCGGAGGGGGTGGAGGAAACTCTTCCCTTCTCCTGGCAGCCTCTCTCCTGTCCAGAAGAGCCTCCATGGCCTCCAGGAACATGGGCATAGCATCTGCTACTGCCTTAGCCAACTCCGGGTTCGAGGTGGCACCTACCTCCCTCCGCGGGATTTCCTCCCTGTGCACCGCTGGATTTGGAGGAGCATCCACCTCCCTTCGCGGGTTTCTTGGTCTTATCCTCTGATCACAAGTCCCGATCCGTATCGGGGACTCCAGAGTTGTCTCATTCTAGGTCACCACCCAGGACCCCTCGTCCCACGGGACAGGGTCAGCATTCTCGGGACTTTATTATCAGGACCTTCTCAAAGGCATATCGGGGCCTACTCAGAGGCTTCTCGTCGGGAGCATTCAGTTCATATATCGGGACCGATCTCGTCGGGACCCTTCATATTGGGCTTCTGGACCTTCCAGGCCTTTCACGAGGCCCAGTGGGCTTACCCGCCGTTTATTGACTATTAACGGGGCTAACGATTACATCGGAACCCATCAATGATGATAATAATCAATTGGCTCTTGTTTGATTTTTTATTTAATTTTCTTCTGCCAATTTTATGGGGCAGTGGCTTTACTCGGTGAAATTCTCATGATTCAGTTGATTTTTTATATAATTCTTGTTTGGCACTTATAGGATTGACTTGTTCTTTGGCTCATTGGCTTTCTTGATTGATTAACAATTCGGTGACTTTCAATTCGTTCATGTTACCTTGCCATAATTATTTCTTGATACGGCTACATGTTCCAAATTATTGTTTTTTGAAGGGTTCCATACCACTGTTACTCTACCATGTATTATATATATATATATATATATATATATATATATATATATATATATATATATATATATATATATATATATATATATATACTTTTACCAATATATTAATTGGCTTGGGTCCTCACCCCAATAGGTGCCTTTCATCATCTAAAGGGTGCCACTTCTAAACCAAACCAACTGGTTTAGCATAAAAGTACATAAACCAGATTGGACCGGTCAAATGTATAAACAATATATAGCATGTGAACTGACCGGTCAGAGGACCCAAAAATAAAGAAGGGTTAATTTTTATTGAGTGAGAGAAGAGTTTCTTCTAACAAACACCAACAAATTAGATGCCGCCGCGTTGCTGTTCTTCCAATTCACGGTTGATTATGGACACAACCGCTGCCTCGCCGTTTTGGTTCCACTCGCCCATGTAGTTCCGCCTGCCCGCTGCTCGTCCGCCTTCCAAACAACACCAACAAATTAGATGTCGTAGTTGTTGCTGCTCGGTTGATTTTGGACCCCACCGCTGCCTACCCACTCAGGTTCCACTCGCCCCGAGTTCTGCCTGCCCGCCGCTCGAGAAGCATCAACCCTTACATGAGGAGAGGTTAAGTTTTTTTATTCCCAGCGCCGAGGAAGAATAAGTCGGTATTGTCGTTCATCTGCCGCTGGAAGGTTGATTTCATACCACCACTGCTGGACCCAAGATCTGCCTCCGCACGCCGCTGTAATCACGCTTGACAATCATTGAACGCTGCACTTTCACTGGTTAGTCTACTTGGCTAATTCATTCAATAATTCACTACTTTCTAATTTACATGTCTGATTTTGCGGTTCTTTGTGAAATTGATGCTCGTATATGCCGATAATCAAATCAAGTAGTACCAGTGTCCATCACTAGCATTCATATACACTCCAAGTCTCTCTCAATTCTAATTAATTAATTTTCTACAACAATTAATTATATAGTGTGCTGCATTTGCATTGCCCATATTTTCCTTCTCAAACAGGAATGGCCGCCCTAGCGATTGCTGCAGGTCTAACTGCGGTTGCTTCAATTCTAGGCACTATATTTCCTGTGATAGGAGCCGATGGATTTGCTGCAGGAACTGTTGCTGGTCGGTTGCAGTTGCATCTTCTTTAAGAGGTAAGTTGTTTATAATTCACTAATGGAATATTGAAAATCTTCTAGGCAATATAGATTTAGCTTGTTTGTGTTATTTGCGAATCATATTTGTATATATATGTACTTGATAGTTAATTCAAAAGTGTATAAAATATGTGTAAATGTACAATTCGCTTTGTAGGATCTTAAAGAGTAATGTGTTTCATGATTGCTTCTCGGCTATTTACAACCCTTTTTTCGTTGATAGTTCCCTACTTTAGGCATTCAATTTTTCTTCACAAATTTCTTTTCCCTCATTTGACTAATTCACAATAGTTAGAATTTCTGTAACTGGTTTGTCCTCGGAATCGATTCATGTAACTTGAAGTTAGGTGATTCCAAATTTGTTTGTTTGTATATTCTCTTACTCTCTGATACACTGAAATACTGTTCATGTACTTAAGCTATTGTACTTCTACTGTCATAAAGTTTTTCCCTTCCACCCTGCTTAAATTTTCAAAATCTAGATAATATTTATTTCCGTGGTGTTCTTCTGCAATAACATCTAATCACATATCCTATTTGTCTCCTTCCTTGTGCAAGAATGTAGAAGTTTCTTTCTATAGATAGGTAATCATAAGTCTGGATTTATCAACTATTAGATATAAAGCTTTATTCCTCTTGACTGGCCAGCATAACACCTTCATAATCTTATGTGTACTTTATATAATTACAAATTCTTTATTTCATGCAATGATAACCACATTCCTTCTGTATATATATGTACATCTAAAATACATAGGTTCTTGTGGTGTGGAAGCTGGACTGATGCAGGTGTCAATTTTCTTTTTGTTATTAATATAAGGTATAAGTATATGGTATTACAAAAAGTTCTTATATGCCACTCACTGCCGTCATAGAGAGCCATGTAGTATGCATGTACCATTCCTTTAATCGAATAGCTTGCAAGATTCTTCTTTGTTATATGTTCTCACGGCTGTAGATATGGCTTCTATGATGAATGTTTGAGAAAGTACGGAAATACCAATGTTTTTAAACATTTTACTGATCTATTCGATTATCTTCCACCCACTGCCCTCATAGAGAGCCAGGTAGTTTGCATGTACCATTCCTTTAATGGAATAACTTGCAAGAATCTTCTTTGTTATATGTTCTCACAGCTGCATATTTTTCCTAGATTTTTTGTTTGCATGGAGGTTTGTCATCATTACTGGATACATTAGGTAATATCTTAGCCCTACACTGAATACAGGAGGTATGTTCAAAATTGCTCGAGTTGCATCCATATGATTTGATAATGTTGAGCATAGAACAACTTATTCAACACGCTCATGAGAAATGCTACGACTTTTTCAAACATCACCATCCAAACTGTAATTACTAGAGATGATTGTTGGTCAATTACACTCCGGATAGAATTTTGTATATTACCTTCTCCCATTCTAATCTGAATTTCAACTACGCAGGTCCCTCATGAAGAACCAATGTGTGTGATCTCCTTTGGTCTGACCCAGATGACTGATGTGGATGGGGGAATATCTCCACGTGGTTTACACATTTGTACATTATATTTCTATTAACTTCAACCATACCAATGGTCTTACCCCGATCTCTCAAGCCCGCCAACTTGTCATGGAGGGATACAATTGGTGTCAGGTCTGTTGATATCATTTCATAGTTGTATATATATAAGAGCTATGGATCTTTTCAGCTTACCTTAATAGTGAAGAACTTAAATGACTATGTTCTGCCTCTTTTAAAAGTGACAGACCCCAACGTCTCATCAGCTTTCAATATGGGTTGTGATTCACCAGTTGGGTTTTTGATAATGCTTATGGAGTTATTGAACCAAGAATTAGGATAGTTATGCAATACTCTCTTATGTTGAAAACCCCTTTCCAAGAAATTTAATAGATATACTTTTTTTACTCACTGGAAAGAATGTGATGGATGTATTTAGCGTGCCAAATTACGCCCACCGATCGATGTGGTAATATGACTGTAATGCTAGATATTAGGGAGAATATGGATTAGAACGTCCTCCAGTTTTACCATGTATCTCGACAGATTGAGCCCAATACTATACGCAAAACTCCTGATTATCTTCTGTAATTCCCCTTTTTAATTATCTTTTTGCTCCGCGTTTTATTATTATTAGCTCACTTCACTGCCTTGTTATTATAGATGCAGATACATCTTCAAGAGAGAAAGGAGATGGTTATCTTAAGTTAAGAATTGGTATTCATAATATAGATTCCTACGAAGAAACCTCGAGTATAACGCTACATTCTGCTCCCAAACTACATGACCTCTCAGGTATCTGTTATTTTAGCCTCCTATCGTTTCCTTATTCATGGTAAGAGTACTTGACTTTTAAGGTGAGCACAAAGAGATGTTGTATCTGGCATTCCCAAATTTATACTTATGTTTCGTCTCTAGGATCTCTAACAGTCAGTTTTTTATGCTCGCCCATTCCCAAATTTATACTTATGTTTCGTCTCTAGGATCTCTAACAGTCAGTTTTTTATGCCCGCCTCTAGCATATTATTCATCTATCATGGAAATATACTCTTACTGAAGTTGAATTAATCTCTTCTCAAGAACCAGTCTTCAATCTTCATCCATGGTGGAGTAGGCCATCTTAGTTGTACTTTCTTTTCTTTCATTATTTGTTGTCTTTAATTCTATTTTATTAGACTATATATAATTTACAAAAATTCTATTATTTTGGTTAGAAAATGTATTTGACAAAATTTAAGGCTCTGTGTTTAAACTTTAAAGACAGAGAACATGGCAATGTGGAGAATAAAAAAGGCCGGCCTCATATCAATAAATGAAATCGTTGTGTTTATTCCACCATTGCAAACATTAAATGATGGAAAATTGGACGAGGTAATTCAAAAACTTGGTGCACTATCGTTTTGTAGCATCTTAATGTATACACAACTGGTTATAACTCATTGATGTTTTCAGGTACGAAAAATGTTGTAGTTGTTGAAAACCTAAATATGTTGGGGTTTTATAGACAGATTGCTGGATAGCATAGATTTGATATGTTAAAAGTGAGAGCATGTCTTCGAGTTCTAGCTGTTCAAAATCCATGCATAGAGGCTCATCACAAATAGGATAACTGGCGGCTTCTGGTCCCTACATTTCATTTGAAGGGCTATTCTCGAGTCTCTATAATTGAAAACGCGACATATTTAATGTAATTGTGACATCTAAAATTTATGTAGACCCTAAAATAAAAAACGTGCGCGTGCAACGCACGCGCGGAATAACTAGTATATATATATATATATATATATATATATATATATATTAGTATATTTGTGGGTTGATCATCATTTGTTTCTTTTGGATTTGTGCTTGGGATTTTGATCGATTTTGCGGTGACTCTTGGCCGTTGATGACTCATGTGTTAAAGAATCAACATTGACTTACCTTCATGGGCTAAGATTAACATAAGTTCATGGGTCAATATTAACTTAAGCTTTATGGGGCCAAGTGTTGAAGACTTGGGCTTGGACCAAGTTGAAGGAAAAATCTAGAAAATAAGAGCTAGAACAAGTGTAGAATATTCTAGGGATTACTTGGTACTTAGATATCTGTTAGGGACATTCTAGAGTTTCTAGAATTAGATGTACCTAGAAAGACCTTAGGCACCCTATAAATAGGAGTGGAGTCATTTGTAGTAAACAAGCAAAACATCACCACAACTAGATCCACCACCACAAGTTGTAAGAGTCTCATATCATATTTAGAGTAAGAGAGTTATATATATATATATGCGAGTTCTTCTCTTGTTGTTGAAGTACGGTTTTGGACAAGTGCAATTAGGCACTTAGTTATTTTTTACACCATGTCGGGTGGCATTGCCGCGATCACCTGCTGTGGTGGAGACAATGGATGTTTCTTAACAATCATATGAAGGAGATACTAAGATTACTCACGAATGTATCTAGTTCAGTCCAATTCTAAAGGTATTTAATTATTTTGGGTCAAAATGAAAATGATGTGTTTTGAATGATACTGTGTTGTTTTCAGAATGTGTAGACTTGGACAACATCACACATGATTCCACCTACACCTACCTAGTACCTTGTGTTTTACTTGATTTAGTTGATATGTTATTTGTCATTTATTTGGAATTCAAAATTGGCCATGTTGTTCGTTTTGCACCTTGAATTGTGTGATCAACAAAATTTGTTTTCTCCATTCATGCTAAAACGTAATCCATGAGGGAGATTATATAGCTTTTAATTTTGGGACTATATTTAGATTACAACCTACGTGAAGGTACAAATTTCCTAAGATAAATGTTAATATAGGGTTTTGTATTTGAAGAGAGAATGAGTAATAGTCATATAGAATTCATCAACCGAAATTGGATGTATCGTTTTGTTGAGGTTTCAGTTTCTTATAATGCTACTGATTTCTCTTTGAATTGATTCTATCCATGTATATCACCCTCTTGACTTGGATAATCAATTATTCTAGCTAATGTCATTGGCAAATTTATATATATATATATTTGATGATGGAGTAGTCCTTAGGCATGTATATAAAGAGCCTCACTGAGTTTATTCAGATGACTTTTAAGCTTGGTTCACTGCATATTGAAACTGGATTTGTTGAATAATAACAAGTTGTTTTAACTCTTTTGTAAAGAGGCATGTTTATTCTTATAAAATTGCCTTACAAGATAAATCTATATAGTTTGGCTAAGCGATTTTGATGCATGTATAATTATTATAATATTTATATATACACATGTTTGAAGGTTTTATCCTATTTGATTGGATTAGGACAATTTTGCTAAGTTGAATTGTCTTGATAAAAATATTCGTATAATAATGTGTTGTGATTTATATTGACCTTCTCAATTTTGACCTTCTTAATTTGTTTCTTGTGAGTATTTTGAATGATTGAGAAAAACAAATAGACGACCGACTCTTTTGCGATGGCCTTTGAGATAGTTGAGTTATGGTAATCATTTATGTTGGGAATGATGATTATAAATGCAAGATGTACGAGACTTTAAACTTCTTTTTAGTTTCAGTTATGAACATGATTAGTTTTATGGTTATGGGCATATTATTAATTGCATTTGGACTTGTATGTTTCTTCCATTGTTATGCATTAGATTTTATTTGATTTTGGGCCTAAACTAAAGAAACATACATTGCTCAAGCCATTGCAATATTTAGCAATAGTATATATATATATATATATATATATATATATGATTGCCCATATATTTGTGTTCATCCCTTTGAAAGTATTTACACATGTTGGAGCTTGCAAATTTTTTTTTTTTTAAAACTCATACAGTTTTATTTGGCTTTATACATATGAATCACAACTTTGTTATTTTATAAATAACTGTGGAAACTTCTTGAGAATTTTATTTCTCTTCAACTAAAATATTTTTTTTTTTTGAAAACTTTGTGAATTGGGATTCACTTATTGTGGACCCAATCACATAGTTTTTTTTTATGTAATCTAAATTTCCACATTTTAATTTGCTGACATGTGACAAGAGCTTTTGGTTAAATTAATAAAATGCTCTTTCGGTTATTCAAATAATATTTAAATCTCATATTTGAGATTACTATGAACATGTTGAAGTTTAAATTAAACATAGTAACATTCCTTGATTGGAAGCTCACCTATCGTGGTCCGATTAAAGTTGTATTTTATTTGCGAACCATGTTATTTTCATATTTAAATTATTAGCATGTTTTATTTTACGTTAATTGTTACGATACATGTTATTGCATGTTCAGTTTATGTTCTTTATTAAAAAAAAAAATTGAAACATGTGGACAATAAAATGTTATTGAATTTAAATAACATCTTTATGGTCGTGAACTCGCCTATCGTGAGACCCACTATGAAGTTGTTTGAAATAATGAATAATGCCCACGTTCATGCAATTTACTTGGTTTAATGAATTTTCAAATAATTTTGTTTTAAATTGCACGTCAACATTGTTTCAGGGTTCTTTTAAAGGTCGTTAGTACTTTAATACCCTATTGGTATGAAGTGTTACTCTCAATTTTATTTTGATATGACGAATCATTTACCATGATCCATGCGCCCTGGCGAGATTCTGGAGAATGATTGAAGTGTTATTGCACTATTTTGCCGTATTTGGGAGGAAACTTGGTTTCATTTAATAAAAATTTTAAATTGTTTCCTCATTGACTTAATACCAGCTATTTGGATTGTATCCTTAAAATCATGCCAATTGTATCGATTTTGAAGAAATTTGATTTGCATATAGCTTTTGCCTAATTGCTCTATGAAATAAGTTATTTAATGAAATATGACCATTATTGAGATTCTCTCACTTTCGCAATATGATTAGTGATATTTTAAAATTGGGTAAACATAATTTGTTAGGATTGATTCTCTATTTTCTGAAAATGACTTTCTACTTACACTATTGATCTAGTCTTATTAATATTCGAATTTGTCTAAATGTTTATATGATTTGTTAGGCAAATCATTGTATACCCAGGTTCATCCTCTTTCATATATATATATTTTTTGCTATTTGTTAGTTTGGATGATTTGTTAATAATCCTGGGTTAGGCCGAGAGCAGTAAGAAGGTCATGATATACATCTAGGGTATTTGGACAATATCATGATATATATCTGGATATGTTTTTGTTATATCATGACTTTTCAGAGTTTGACGGTCATGTGTTGCTCTGATACCAATGAATAAAATTCGAAAATTACTGAAATTGGATCCATTTCAATTTGATTACATGATGTGGCTTGAATTTTATTCATTGGTATTAATTGATACGAACCCAATCGGTAGAATAGAAGATGGATAGATTAGGATCGGAGAATTGGAAATCAAGAAGATTAGATCATAGATGTAGAGATAGAGAGAGCTAAGTTCCTCAACATTCATTCATAATTTTCACTAGTTCTCTCATACATATATATAATAAACAACTAACCCTTAATACCCTTTTACCCCCTAAACTATTAGATTCTACTAATCCACCGCATTATTATAATCCTATACTATAATAACAATACCATAACAATTATCCCTTCAAATTCTGATCAAGAACTGACGGCGTGTGGGCGACGGACGAGGTCGAACCAGTGGGACCAATTTTTTTTGAAATATGTATGTATATATATACTGGCCCATCTAACACTCAAATATTAATAAGGGCCCAACTTGAGCCCAAAAAAATTTGAATCGATGAAAAAACCCTAGCATTTGAATTCACTGCCAACACGGCGCAGCAGCAACATTCATTCATAATCATCACACCCTCTTTAAATAGACAGACTCCTTAAACCCTTCTCCCTGTCCCTCTCCCTCTCTTCAAAACCCTCTTTACCGCGTCTATTCTCTCCCAAATCTCGCCAGAACCCTAGACTCACCTTCCAGAGTTCAGACGAAATGGAGTTCTGGGGTATGTACTTCCGTTCCGTGCTTCAACTTTAACTATATCTCACACCACGAGTACAAGTTTTGTCTACGATTCGACTGCAGTTCTGTTTTTCGTTTCGTCGCTTGTCTTTTATGGAGCTGTGGTTTTTGTTTGTGTGTGTTTTGCTAGGATATTGGTAGTTTCTACTCCATCAGACAATATCTTCCCTTTACTATTAGTAATGATCGAGTCTTCTCCATCATAGTTCTGCTTCCAGTTTTCTGTCTTGCTTTGATGAGTATTTTATTAGCTGCTTCTTGCATTTCAGTATCTAATGTGTTGCTTTTTTACAATCCTATTATTGATTGCGCTGTGTTTGGCCTAGCTATTGCTGTTTCGGCCGTGTATTGTTATCGAGGTTGCTCCTTCATAAAACGAGACGAATTATATTTACTTTGACCAACGATGGGCAAATAAGAGTATTATGGATGTATTTTTATTTAGTGTGGGAGTTTGAGAGCTCTTAACCTCAGTGTCATAAGTGTTATGATCAGTCTGTTTCTTTAGTGTAATTTGTTGAGAGTGGCTTTTGAAGGAAAATAAGTTTTTTTCGTAGAGTTTATGTAATTTTGAAGGAAAATAATATTCTGATAGTACATGATATATTTTTTATTTTATTCTAAGACTGACTTAATATTCTTCTCTGATCAGTATATATTTATACAAATACATATCACATAGAATATGTTTATATAATAATAGGACTGTCCTGATATTCTTTTGATTTTTCTCTAGGTGTTGAAGTTAAGGCTGGACAGAGTCTCAAGGTTCAGCCCGATGAAGACCAAGTTATCCATGTTTCACAGGTTTACAGTTTATTCACATTTTTAAGTTGTGTCATTTCTATGCAAATTGTGCTTGCTCTTTGCAGCGCTGTTTTGTGTTCTTCTAGTTACTTATGAAATTATGAACTTATGTCTTGACAGGCTTCACTGGGCGAGTCAAAGAAGGGCAAGGGTGTTGATTCTGTACCTCTGTATGTCAAGTTTGGTGACCAGAAGCTTGTTCTGGGAACTCTTTCTTCCGAAAAATTCCCTCAGATCTCTTTTGATTTGGTGTTTGAGAAGGAGTTTGAGCTCTCCCACAACTGGACAGGTGGAAGTGTTTACTTCATGGGATACAAGTCTGTATTAGGAGATGAATATCCTTTTGACATTTTCTTATGCAATTATTTATATACTGCCAAACATCTTCCAACCCTAAATTTGACAACCTCATGAAATCGGTATCTACATGAAAGAAATGGGTTTTAACTTTTGACAGAATTTCAGATTGGTAATTTTGGTTCTCATATCTTCATGCCTACTGTAATGTCGCATATACTTAATTGAGATGCTTTTTTTTTTTTTGTCAAACTTGCTCCATGGTTTGGTATTTCCTTCACTTGTATTTGCTTTTCTTGATGATGCACGGATGAGGAGCATTCTGGTGAGTTCTGTGCCTTTTCTTATAAAATTATATTATTATTTCTCTATGGTGAGAGTATGTCATATTAACTTGTTCTACTCTTATTGCTGATCAGACTTTGATTCTGAAGAAGACGTCCCAATGCAATTTGGAGCGAATGGTAGCACCTTTTCTATTGCAGAATGCTCATGTTTCCTTATCCTTTCTTCCTTATGTATCCTAATGGTGGTTGCAATTATTTTTCCAGGAAGTATTGAGGCAGCTCCAGTTCCAGCTGCAGCAATTAAGGCGAAAGCTTCCAAGAAATCAGAAGACAGTGAAGAGGAAGACTCTGACTCAGAGGATGACTCTGAGGGGTCTGATGATGATGATGAGGTACAACTTGGATGTCTATGTTCATTGTAATCTTGTATCATCAACAAATCCTTATGGAGTTGTCTTGGTAAAATGCTTATGTTATTTGAACAACTTTGGTAATCTAGTGTCTCTGACATTGTAGTGTTTTCCTTTTAAATGCAGGCTATGTCTGGTGATTCTGATGAAGAAGGCGATGACAGTGAAGAAGATGAAGAGACTCCAAAGAAGGTATTTTTCCAGTCTCTAAAAATATGGCTGCTAATACAAGTTGTTAAAAAAATGTTCCTTTATTCAATCAAGGATTTAACTTGTTGTGCAGCCTGAGGTGAGCAAGAAAAGACCCAATGATGCTGCAAAGAAGACCCCTGATAACAAAAAGGCAAAATTAGCCACTCCTTCAAAGACAGGTGATGCTTCTGAAATTCATCTGGTTGGGCTGCTAAGTTTGTTGACATCATTGTATAAATGGTTAGTTTTTTTGTGTGTAGATGGTAAGAAGGAAGTTCACACCGCAACTCCTCACCCAAAAAAGCAAGGAAAGACTTCGGCCGGTAACAAAACCCAGTCCCCCAAATCCGGTGGTTCACTTTCTTGCAAATCATGCAGCAAGTAAGTTTTTCATTGGGGTTAATTAACAGGTTTTTTGGTCAATGATATTTGATCACTTTTGGGTTTTGGTCCATAATGTTTTTATTGCCTAGTTTTTGTACTATATGTTTGCAGATTTTTTTTAATTTTGGTTCGATCGTTACATTCCGTTCATTTTTTTCCGTTGAGTGACATGTGCAAGTCACATGATCCACCATAAACTTTCAATTTTGTTCAAATTTTTTAATTTTGTTCAAATTTGGTGAATTGACCAATTGAACTAGGTTTAAGATGTTAATTCCCCCTAATTTGACCCATTTAACCTATTTCTATTTCAATTCGCCCAAATTGAACTAGGTTTAGGATCACATGATTTGCACATATCACTTAATGGAAAAAATAGACGGATGTAACGGTCGGATCAAAACTAGAAAAATCTGCAAATACATAGTACCAAAACTAAAACTAGACAAAAAAAGACATTATTGACCAAAACTCAAAAGTGGTCAAACATCATGTACCAAAATTCAAAAGTAGTCAAACATCATGGACTAAAAGATTTGTTAACCCTTTTCACTTCCATTGGCGAATTAATGGTGTTTTTTTCAACAGTTGAATTGAATATCTCGATCTAATAATAATTGTGTATTGCTTAAAAACAGGACCTTTACTTCAGAGGTTGGTCTACAGTCGCACTCCAAGGCTAAGCACAGTGGAGGCAAGTAGATGGGTTTAGGCTTGGCAGTGAGAGATTTTCGTTCTGTTGAGTTTTTAATATGGCTCTTGTGGAAACGTTGTTTGGGGCTGCTGCTGCTGCCTTGCAAATTTTGGCTGTTCGTATCAGGGTTGTCGTTTTATTGAGTTGTTGACGTTTGGTTGATTTTTATTGTTTAGTATTTTACAAGTTACAGTGCCCTTCTTTCTGTTACTGTATCGTAGTTTATAAAAATTAAAGTAAGATGATTCAACTCTGCTCCAGAACTACTGTATTCAAGTATTGATTTATGTCCGCAATTTCCGGGTAACATATTGGTAAGTTAAATGTGTTAATTCCCCTAAATTTGATCGGAATTGAAAGTTTAGAGTGGATTAAGTGACTTGCACATGTCACTTAACGGAAAAAATGATCGTAACGGTCGGATCAAAACTAGAAAAATCTATAAACATATAGTATCAAAATTAGGTAAAAAAAAAAAAACATTATAGACCAAAATTCAAAAGTGGTCAAATACCATGAACTAAAAGACCTTGAAGAAATTACCAACCCTAAAAATGACACTCATTAGGTAAAATGGAAAATTTAGTATCAAGGATATCTGAAACAGTAGAAGCAGTAGGGAATTTGCCCAGGATTGTATTGTATAATAGGATGAAGGAGAATTTATTTCGTGTTAGGTCCAGCTACATGTCCAAATGGTATGTCAGGAGTCTTTTATCCGTAGACAAAAGAGTGTATGTATGTAAATAAAGGCACTCAAGACAAAAGACAAATTATAAAGGCACTCAAGTATGTACGTAAAGAGAGCACTCTCCAAAGTATTCCTCTTACTTTCATGAGATGTTCTATTTATATATCTAATTGAGTGGGAGACATAATAATTACTCCTTGAAACTTTCTTCTCTATCTTCTTTGCATGCCATCCACGTTTGAGAAGTTTTCATGAGTTGTTTGTCAAGATTCCCTCCTGATAGAAAATGTCATTTTAGACTAACTTTCTTTTTATGCATGACATCCACGTATTTATTCATGCATCCATCCATCTAATATAATTTTACTATTCATAAATAATTTTTATGCAGTGCACAATTACTTAGATTTAAACGGATTATTATCCGTAGACAATTATGCAAAAGGATCTTGAGAATCCTGCATAGTGTCAACTGTTTTTTAGCTGCTATTAGCCTCTACATCATTTTCACCTTCAGATTCGTAAAGAATCTCTTTAAGTCGTCTCTTCAATTCGAGCTTGGTATCAGAGCCAAGTTATAGTGGAGGTATGTATGAATTTACTTTATCTTTTATATAAATGTAGTATGTTTAAACGTATGAATTTATATTTGTAGTATTATTTATAAATTCTCTCTATTAATTGGAACTTTAAATATTTAAGTGTTAGTTAGTCTTAGTATATATATATATTAAAAAAAAAAAATTGAAAAACGTTTTCTTAAGACAAAAATTTAGTCTATCTAAACAATTTATTTTGTTGTGAAACCCGGGTGGTGCGTATAACCACCTTAAGTCGCGTTGCTTGAGTCCCGAAAAGGCCAAGAGGAGGCGTTAGGGTTGGCATAAATCGTTGACAGTGATCAACAAAGAAAATGTTTAGGTGGACTAGGTCTTTGTCTAATAGGCAAAGTGAGGCAAGCAGTAGTAGTAATAATAGTAATAAGGAAATCCTTTTAAATGAAAATTTTGAAAATGGTTTAGAAAGCTGGAAATTACCAGCACAAACATCTGTTTATAAACAAAAAGGAACTTTTGAATTTGCTTATGACTATGTGATTAAGATGGTAGAAGAAGCCATTCCCTTAGCAGAGGGATATAATTCATTTCAATTGTTAACTAGATCTCTTATAGAAAAACATCAAGAGAATCATAAATTTCTGCATGTAGGCTTAATTCAAGTCGGGTTAAAACCAGCAACTAGATTAGGATTAATACATCCGCAATAATATGTGTGAGAGACAAAAGACATAATAAATTTTATGATTCCTTATTATGAATAATTGAATCTAGTCTATGTGATGGCCCAATATATTTTCATGCTTTCCAAATTTTACTTTGTCATTAAATGACCCTAACCTCATGCATGCTCTCTGTCTTGACATTAAATCCGATGGTTTTAACATGATGCAAGGATTAGAGAACATAATTCTTATTTATAGAATTCAATATAAAGTTCACCGTAGTTCCAAAATTAAAAATGTTATATACAGATCCAAAAGGATCTACTACTCTGTTTATTACAAACCTTGCTAAAAGCAATTTAAAAGTCCCAAAAAGTATTTCTTGGAGTCAGATAAAATTACCTGAAAACTGGGTTTTAGAAGGTGCTAGTGAACTTGTAAAACAGGAAAATCGTGAACTTGAAGAAATAATAGAATATCCAGATGGTAGCGTTGAAATTAGATTCTCTAGTAAGAGAATAGCTCGCCTAAACCTAGGTCAAGATAGTCTTAATTCAGACCACAATAATTTCACCCAAGGAAGATTGTCTTTATCTTCTGCACCTATGTCCAATCCTGAAAAAAGATAATATTACATGAACTAGGTTTACTTCTGACGGTGTTAATCAACATGAATATGTAGTTAATATACCACCCTCGGATGCTAGAGTTAAATCTCCAACACTTTATAGGCATATTTACTATTACCATTGATGAAGAAATTGAATCATGTCCTTTAAAAGGTTTTGCTAAGGAGTTATTTTATTCCCCAAAATATCATATCATAGAAAATGGTTTTCCTTAAAAAGAATTAAAAGCTAGAGAAAATATTTTTCTTTATATAATAAATTCCTTAAAAGGAGTGATGAGTTTGTCGAATTTTTTGAATTTATGCAAATTCTTTATATATCAGAGAAAAAAGAATATCCTAATTTTGAAGATCAAAATTTTATTGTCCATATTGAAAGCTCTTATAGAGATTTTATTGCTAAGAATGGAAAAGTTACTAAAAGTATCCACCCGCCTGAAGTAAATTTAACTTTAAAGATAAATGATGATGATGTTTTAGCAACTCCTTATAGGAAAAGTGACAAAGTAGAAGTTGTTGTTGAACAAAACAATTTTACAAACTTGACTCTCAAAACAATGGGAGATCAACTAAATCGAATTGAGAAAAAAGTATCTTAAGAAATTTTCAAATCAGAATTAGTACATACTAAAGGAAAAGAAGTTCTTAAGTCAGAACCATTTCAAATAGATAAAAGGGTTTTGTTTAAACCCAAGCCTTCCGAGAAACTTCATTTTAAATCTCAAAATACTGAGATGATAGAAGAACTTACGAAAAGATTAAGTAATCTTGGAATAAAAGAAAATGATTGTGCTCCTTTGGGGCAAAACGAGTTTGGTAAATATTCCGAAACTTCTAATTCTGAAGAAGAAAAAATTGATCAGCTTGAAAAATTGTTCTTATCCGAACAACCTGAAGATCAATTTCAAGTTAATAAGCTAACTTCTTATAAGAAGAAACTGGTTTACAATATTCCGGCAAAACCTTATTATCATAGGCCAACTCCCATTGACCTCCAACTTGAACAGCGTGACGAGTTCAATGATGTTCAGTTTGATGGAAATTCAATTGCCGAATGGAATATTGATGGTATGACAGAGTACCAAATACAAACAGTGTTAAATTACATGACCATGTATGCGACTGCTTGTAGAACAAATGGTGCTTCTGATGAGAGTATTTCTAGAGCCTTAATTCAAGACTTCACTGGTCAATTGAAAGGTTGGTGGGATTTTCACCTACCTGAAGAGGCTAAATTGCATATTCTGCGAGCCATAAAAATTGAGACACAAAACGAACAACCTACCTAGGGATGGCAACGGGTCTCGGGGCCCCTACCCGGTTTTGACCCGCCGATCCGCCGACCCGCGGGTCACGGGTCGGGTCCGGGTCGGGTCGTGCTCGGGTCGGGGCGGGTCCGAGTCTAGAGACCCGGGGCCCCGTAGACCCGCCCCGAAATGTATATATATAATATATTTTTTTATTTATTTTTTTATGTTAATATGATCTAACATTTACTAAACAATATGGTTAATATAGTACATATATAAATAACATGGACCAAATTACAAAATAGATGTATATTCAGATTATTAGGATTTGTTAATTTGGTGTTTGGATTTGAATTTGTAATGAATTTGATGTGTTTATTGTTTATATTTGATTGGTGTTATATTTATGTTTTGAATTTATATATAATGTAATATTTTGACAAAAAAAAAATTGTATTTAATATTGAAAAGTGAAAAAAAAAAAAAAATTGTTCACATGGCGGGTCGGGTCGGGGCCCCGCGGGTCGACCCGCGAGATTGTTGACCCGGCCCGAAAGGGCCATTTGGCCGGGGCCGGGTCAGCCAGGCCGACCCGTGGGGCGGGTCCGGGGCTGCGAAAACCCGCCCCGACCCGCCCCGTTGCCATCCCTAAACCTACCCAGGTTACCGATTGTGTCAACACGCTATTATATACAATAGCAAAACATTTTATAGGGACTACATATTTACAACTTGATAAATCTCAAGAACAATTGATGAATTTAAGATGTCAAAACTTATCTCAGTTTAAATGGTATAAAGATATTTTTCTAAGTTTTTACTAGAGAGGATAGCCAAAATGAATTTTGGAAAGAAAATTTTTTATCTGGACTTCCTCATTTTTTTGCTGAAAAGGCCCGTAATAGGATTAAGCAAAAACATAATGGAATTATTCCTTATTCCATATACACTTACGGCGACTTGTCTTCTGAGATCGTCGCTGAGGGCATAAATTTATGCAATGAAATAAAATTACATTGCCAACTCCAAAAGGAGAAACTTATTGGAAAAAGAATTATTGGTGATTTTTGTGAACAAATGGGGTTACCCTCCATTGGTGATTCTAATAAGAAAAACAAATCTTACAGGAAAAAGACTAATAAAGTTTATGAAAACTTTAGTAAATATCCTAGAAAAAAATATAGTCCTAAAAGAAATAAGAAAGAAAGATCCGAAAACCCTAAGCAAAAAACAGTTCCATTATGTTGGAAATGCCAGAAACCTGGCCATTATGCTAATAAGTGTAAATTGAAAAAGAAAATTAATAGTCTAGATACTGATGAAGGACTAAAGAAAACTTAGAAAAACTATTCCTTAATAATGAAGGACAAGATTTAGAAGTGTCTGTTATTACAGATAAAAATAATTTTTACGCTGCAAATGAATCGGATCAGACCGATGAATCTGAATTTGAGGATGAGTCAAATGATTCTGATTGCAGTGGAAATTGTAATGATTACAAATCACTTTGCAAAGCAAATGAGTTATTTGTTCTTACCTGATGGATATACGCCCATTTTGAACCCGTTGACTTCCGAATCGTTTTATTTTTATCACCCCGGTAATGATTATAAATCGAAACTTTGACCCGAACACCCCGCCGAAACACCAACGGTCCGGACGAGGCGAAAATACTCGTCCGGGCCACGCGTCGAACTCACCTAGGTGATATCGGGTGGCAACACCCGACCTCCCCTAGGGGAGATCGGGTTAGCCAACCCAATCTCTCCTACCCTTAGGGGTCGGATTTTCTCTCGCCCCCAAGGGCCCTGGCACCGTTTCCCGACTCCCACACTTAGATTATTTCCGCCAACCTCTCCATGTTTTAAGGTTTTATTTATGTGATCAAGGACTAATTAATTGTGTTTAAAGGTTAACGATGTCATTAAGTCACCTTAATGACACCGTTGCCTATAAATACAACCCTTCCACCATTCATTTATCTCATCTCAATCTTGGCTACTTATGCAATTTTAGCTCTAGCTTCTCTCTAGACTCTAGACTTTATCTCTCTAAAAAGGGACGTACTGACTTAGGCATCAGAGATGGTTCATCAAGCACCACCCCCCCTCCGTGCTTGATACTGCCCTTTGTGCAGGACCACGAGAAGAAGGAGACAAAGAGAACAGAAGGACACAGAGCAGAGTGACTGAACTCGAGAAGCACAGAACCCGACATCATATTAGTGGGAGATAAGTTCTAAGTTAGCGACCCGTTGACTCAGACCTTATAACCTAACACTTGGCGCCGTCTGTGGGAAAGGTCTACCTAACACTTGGCGCCGTCTGTGGGAAACGCTACGACAAGTCATGGCGTACCACTGTTATTCTAAGATCACCACTTTACAAGATTCGGGAGAGTCACGCCAAGCGCGTACACCTCCTACACCTACCAAACACACATATGTCGACAGTCTAAGAGGAAGAGTAACACCTCTCGTCCAGAAACTAAGTGTAATAGCAGCAGACTATCATGTCCGCGCATCTCGGAGCGGCTATCATGTCCGCACATCTCGGAGCGGCTATCATGTCCGCGTATCTAGGGAAAACTATCATGTCCGCGTATCTAGGGAAAACTATCATGTCCGCACACCTCGGAGTGGCTATCATGTCCACGTGACTCTAGGCGGCTATCATGTCCGCGCCTCTCGGAGTGGCTATCATGTCCACGCGGTGATAAGCGGCTATCATGTCCGCACATCTTGGAGTGGCTGTCATGTCCACCCCTCTCTAGGCGGCTATCATGTCCGCATATTGTCCAACGATTATTGTGTTCACAGGTAATAGACTATATACAGGTTCAGGATACGTACTAAGAAGACACTCTACCTTGGGAAAAACCAAATACGGGTCGCAAGACACACTCTACCTTGGGGAAAACCAAGTAGCGGTGCAGGAGGCACACTACCTTGAAAACGCCAGGTTGTGGCAACAACATGGATAGGCACGTCGCCTCGCCGATCTCTGACTGACGCCATGGAAGGGTATGTCGCCTCGTTCAACCTCTGGCCTTCTCCCTACCTCGGAAACTTCAAGTAGCTATCGCGGAGTGCACCCTACCTTGGGAAAAACCAAGTAGCAGCTGTGGAATGCACCATACTTTGGAAAACCCAAGTAGCAGTCGATACAATAGTCGCCACCTCGTGTCCGAAACGACTACGGTGCGAACATCCCGACAAGGGGGCAACTCCACACCTACGAACTTACAAGTTCACAACTACTACATAGCGAACATCCTTTATACGGGGGCAACTCTATGTCAGTACGGGCCTCGTCCCAACACTTTATACAGCCTATATGGCATTACACACGTTTGCGCTACCCAACACATGTTTATCATGAAATGTTCATCGAAAACATATCAGGAGGCCTAACACCTCGCGACTAAGGGGAAAGTGCCCCTACTTGGCCACGTCACTACATATACTCCCCCTCTGGGGGCATTCAGTTCAATGATCTTGGGGGCAATACTATATCAACAAGGGTCATGTCCCTCGGCATATACATTGAGAACATACTTCTGTTGTAAGATGTTCATCAACGACGCGGCGGATGCATGGCACCTCGCAAGTCCAGGACCCTCGTGTCCGCGACACACTTTCCCTTATATAGGGTAAGGGTAAAGGTTTACCTTTCCTTAACTCATCTAACTCTTTTTATGAGTCTTTAGCATATACACATGCTTACGTACCTGCGCGTACATATGCATGTCCACACTCACTCCCATAGTTGTGTTTTTATTTGCATGTATGCTAGTACACACCCTCATATTCATGGCATATTCATGTTTGCCTAAGTTAAGCACCCTATAGGCATATTTTCTAGTATCCCATACTTAGAAAAAGTTTGGACCAAAATTGAAATTTTTTCCCCACGTAGGCTTACCCCGTCGTGAAATTGAAGCATGGACTCACTTAACCATATTCATGTTGCATCCCCACACATGCGTATATTTTCCGAGTATAAGCTCGTGACGGTATTGGATTTATTATTTCCATCTCAGACAGACACGTGCTTGGACACGTGCCCGTGCCATTCTGATGTTTGCAATTCCTCTATCTTATAAGACAGGGGGCAGAGTCAGAGACACACACCCATGGGTAAGTAAGGATTCCGACAAAAGGTAAAATTTCGGCTTCAAATTGCGCGTGTCATACCATCCTAAAATAGAGTCAATCAAGGGTCAGGCCAATATACGCCCAATTTGAACCCGTTGACTTTTGAATCGTTTTATTTTTATCACCCCGGTAATGATTATAAATCGAAACTTTGACCCGAACACCCCGCCGAAACACCAACGGTCCGGACGAGGCGAAAATACTCGTCCGGGCCACGCGTCGAACTCACCTAGGTGAGATCGGGTGGCCACACCCGACCTCCCCTAGGGAGGGGTTGGGTGGCCACACCCAACCCCTACCCTTAGGGGTCGGATTTTCTCTCCGCCCCCAAGGGCCCTGGCACCGTTTCCCGACTCCCACACTTAGATTATTTCCGCCAACTTCTCCATGCTTTAAGGTTTTAATTATGTGATCAAGGACTAATTAATTGTGTTTAAAGGTTAACGATGTCATTAAGTCACCTTAATGACACCGTTGCCTATAAATACAACCCTTCCACCATTCATTTATCTCATCTCAATCTTGGCTACTTATGCAGTTTTAGCTCTAACTTCTCTCTAGACTCTAGACTTTATCTCTCTAAAAAGGGACGTACTGACTTAGGCATCGGAGAGGGTTCATCAAGAACCACCCCCCCCCCCCCCCTCCGTGCTTGATACCGCCCTTTGTGCAGGACCCCGAGAAGAAGGAGACAAAGAGAACAGAAGGACACAGAGCAGAGTGACTGAACCCGAGAAGCACAGAACCCGACATCATATTAGTGGGAGATAAGTTCTAAGTTAGCGACCCGTTGACTTAGACCTTATAACCTAACATTACCCATGAGCAAAACTTTATACTAGATATGATATATCAAATTTCTGATCCGAAAGAAAGGAGAGAAAAACTACAAAATTATATTGAGCAGTATAGTAAAAAACCTGAGAAGCAGTTAAAATTAAAAGAACCCGAGGCTTATAGTCTCAAAGAAATTCTAAGGAGAGCTAAGTCCCCTATAGAAGAAGACATTAGTGATTCTTCTTGTATTAATAATTTAATGCATGAAGTAAAAATTCTCAAAAAAGAATTAAGTGATTTAAAATGCAGGGTTCTCATTTTAGAATCTAAAACAGATGAAGCAACTGACAGTGAAGAAGGAGAAAAATCTTTAGAAGCTATGAACTCCTTAACATTCGCCAATATGCTTGATAGAGTTATTACTCATAAATGGCATATCAAAGTCAACATTATTGCTCATAGAGAGTATTCTTTCTCCGTGATTGCAATGGTTGACTCTGGAGCAGACCTAAATTGTATTAATGAAGGACTTGTTCCGTCGAGATATTTCTCGAAAACAACTGAAATTCTAAATACTGCAGATGGTAGTAAAATGCTTGTAAAATACAAGCTACAAAATACTGCAGTCTGCAATAAACAAATTTGTTTAGAAATGCCATTTATAATGGTTAAAAATTTATCCCGTGATGTTATTCTTGGAAATCCATTTCTTCATATGCTTTATCCTATTAAAAGCATCACTGAAGAAGGAATTACAAGTACTGTTAATCAACAAGATATAACTTTTAAATTTATTACAGAACCTCGTTATCACGAGATTGATACAAAAGAAAATTAAGAGAAAAGAAATTTTTCTAAGCTCCTTAACTCAAGAAATAAGCTATAAAAAGATAGCTGAAAAAAAATTCAAACATCCTATATGATAGAAAAAATTTCTAATTTACAAAAATACATAGAAAATTCAGTTTGTTCTGATATTCCCATTGCCTTTTGGGAACGAAAGAAGCATGTGGTAAATTTACCATATGAACCAAACTTTGACGAAAGACAAATTCCAACAAAAGTTAGACCTATTGCTGGGTCCTCGCCATTTAGAAATTTGTAAAAAAGAAATTGATGAGCTTTTAGCTAAAGGATTGATTAGAAAATCATATAGTCCATGGAGTTGTCCAGCATTTTATGTTGAGAATGCTGCTGAATTAGAACGAGGTGTTCCAAGGCTTTTTATCAATTATAAGCCCTTAAATAAAGCTTTAAGATGGATTAGATAATGGTTAAAAATTTATCCCGTGATGTTATTCTTGGAAATCCATTTCTTCATATGCTTTATCCTATTAAAAGCATTACTGAAGAAGGAATTACAAGTACTGTTAATCAACAAGATATAACTTTTAAATTTATTACAGAACCTCGTTATCACGAGATTGATACAAAAGAAAATTAAGAGAAAAGAAATTTTTCTAAGCTCCTTAACTCAAGAAATAAGCTATAAAAAGATAGCTGAAAAAAATTCAAACATCCTATATGATAGAAAAAATTTCTAATTTACAAAAATACATAGAAAATTCAGTTTGTTCTGATATTCCCAGTGCCTTTTGGGAACGAAAGAAGCATGTGGTAAATTTACCATATGAACCAAACTTTGACGAAAGACAAATTCCAACAAAAGTTAGACCTATTGCTGGGTCCTCGCCATTTAGAAATTTGTAAAAAAGAAATTGATGAGCTTTTAGCTAAAGGATTGATTAGAAAATCATATAGTCCATGGAGTTGTCCAGCATTTTATGTTGAGAATGCTGTTGGATTAGAACGAGGTGTTCCAAGGCTTTTTATCAATTATAAGCCCTTAAATAAAGCTTTAAGATGGATTAGATATCCAATTCCTAATAAAAAAGATTTATTAAATCGACTTTACACAGCTAAAGTTATGTCAAAATTTGACATGAAATCTGGATTCTGGCAAATTCAAATTGCCGAGAAAGACAGATATAAAACGGCTTTTACTGTTCCATTTGGACATTACGAATGCAATGTAATGTCGTTTGGGTTAAAAAAATGCCCCTTCTGAATTTCAAAATTTAATGAATGATATATTTAGTCTATTTATGTCATTTTGTATCGTTTATATAGACGATGTATTAATTTTCTCACAAAATATTGATCAACATTTTAAACATCTAAATGCATTTATAAATGCAGTTAAAAGAGCATGACTGATGGTATCAGCTAAGAAAATTAAATTGTTTCAAACAGAAATAAATTTCTTGGTCATATCATCAAAGAAGGGACAATATTCCCTATCGATCGGTCAATTAGTTTTGGTGGAAAATTTCCAGATGAAATAAAGGATAAGACTCAATTATAGAGATTCTTAGGATGTCTTAATTATATTTCAGATTTTTATAAAAATCTAGCCATAGATGCAAAGCCTTTATTTGAAAGGTTGAAGAAAATCCTCATGAATGGTCTGAAATTCACACTAAGGCTGTTCAAAAAATTAAGCAAAAATTAATGAAATTCCTTGTCTTGCTATAGCTCACCCTGATGCATTTAAAATTGTTGAAACTGATGCATCAGAATTAGCTTACGGTGGAATCCTTAAACAAATGATTGGAAATAAAGAGACTCTAATTAGATTTACTTCTGGAGTGTGGCAAGGACTACGAAAAAATTATGCAACCGTCAAGAAAGAAATTCTTTCAATTGTTCTTTGTGTACAGAAATTTGAAAGTGATTTACTCAATAAAAAATTTCTAATTAGAGTTGATTGCAAAGCTGCAAAAAATATATTAGAAAAAGATGTTAAAAACATCGCGTCTAAACAAATTTTCGCTAGATGGCAAGGAATATTATTCGTATTTGATTTTGATATTGAGTTTATTAAAGGATCAGATAATTCATTACCTGATTTTCTAACTCGTGAATTTTTAGCAGGAAAATGAATTAGAAAAGAGCGAAGGATAAAGTCATAATTGCATCTCCTTCCACGCCTTATAAGGCAGCCATCGCAAAAACAAAAGATCAGCTAAAAGCTGAGGCCTTAAAGGCTATCCCTACTGAAATGCAGCTTAGAGGAGATGCTTATGCAGCGGCAAATAAATCAGAGCAAGCTAATGAGTTTGTCGATCCATTTATCCCCTATGCTACTATGTGGGTAGCCCCAGTCGAGCAAAAATATGCTCATCTAACTCCAGAGGAAATATCCTCCTTTTATCTCAAAGAATTTGGAGATCCATTCTTTTATCCAAAAGAAACCAATTTTTATTTAACCATTCTGCAGGTTACTCAATCTGTAGACTTTGACTCTGTCACCAGATGTAACAACCGGGAGTGGGCTTATTCTAAAGCCTTCATCAAAAGGGTTTTAACACCAGATCAATGGAATGGTGATCTATTTCGTTATCACGAAATACCAAAAACAAAAAACGTGTTCAATTACTTTGATTATATCAAAGCATGGGAATGTGCTTTCTACTACAAAAATCGTCAGAAGAAGCACACATGGTTTCTTCAATTTCGAGATTTCGACACCACTAAAATTTCTCAGTGGTTTATAAAATGGTTTTATACATGGGGAGCAAATCCAATTATCTTCCCAGATAAAATCAGGAAAGTTTATGAACAATTTGAAGAGGTAAATTCATCTCTAAAACATCATGAGCTTATTTTTACAGTTCTCTACAAGGTCCCATGGATTTTGAAATGGGAAATTGTTATGACTAAAATGCCTACTAATCGATTCGGAAAATTAGTTGCCGATATTCCTTATTTAGGAAGAAGGGTCTCGATTAAATGGTGGGACAAATTCGATTTTTTCAAAGAAGACTCTGCCTTTACTCAAAAGGGCTTAGTTTCATTTGATCCACCTCCACCTCCCCCTTCAGTCGTGGAACCTTCGAAGAAAGATCTTTCTGAAGTTCTAAAAGAACTATTGGAATCTTCATCTGAGACCAAGCTCGAATTGAAGAGACGACTTAAAGAGATTCTTTACGAATCTGAAGGTGAGAATGATGTAGAGGCTAATAGCAGCCAAAAAACAGATGACACTATGCAGGATTCTCAAGATCCTTTTGCATAAATGTCTACGGATAATAATCTGTTTAAATGTATGTAATTATGCACTTATTAGTGTAAATTTAAAATTAATTAGTAAACTTTATTATTTATGAATAGTAAAAATTATTTTAGATTGATGGATGCATGAATAAATACGTGGATGCCATGCATAAAAAGAAAGTTAGTCTAAAATGACATTTTCTATCAGGAGGGAATCTTGACAAACAACTCATGAAGACTTCTCAAACGTGGATGGCATGCAAAGAAGATAGAGAAGAAGGCTTCAAGGAGTAATCATTATGTCTCCCACTCAATTAGATGTATAAATAGAACCTCTTATGAAAGCTAGAGGCAGACTTTGGAGAGTGCTCTCTTTTACATACATACTTGAGTGCCTTTGTTTTATGTGAATTTGTCTTTTATCTTGAGTGCTCTCTTTCTCCTTCCTTGTAAGACTCTTGGTGTATATACCTGGTCGGGAGTGATGTGATGGATATGGTCCAAAGCTTCTTCTGTGGTGGGCATTTTCTTAAGCAAATGAATCATACATTTATTTTTTTAGCTCCTAAGACACTTGTATCTTGAAAAGTTCAAAACATCAGACCGATTGCTTTATGTAACTTTTGTTACGAAGTTATCTCCAAAGTTTTGGCCAACAAACTCTGTCTGCTGATGAAGAGACTCGTCTCTCTCGTTCAAGCAGCATTTGTACCTAGTAGAAGTATCACAGATAACACAGTTATTGCAAAGGAGGTAATGCACTATGTGGCGAGAAAGAGGCAAAGATGGAGTTATGGCTGCAAAAATAGACTTGGCAGAGGCTTATAATACGGAACTTCCTGCTCACTATTTTGAGATGCTTTGGTTTTGATCCAGTTTTACTATTCTTATTAAGCAGTGTATCTCTACGATTTGCTACTCTATTCTTGTTAATTGTGTTCTGTTGCGTCCGGATGAACTAGGTCGTGGGGACGCGTCTGTTCGCGTGGTTGTGCGGGCCTTTGTAACCCTTCCGTTGGGAGGAGGTTGGGCCACTGACGAGTGTTCAGGCTTGCTCCCGTACGAAGTCTGTGTCTCGGTACGGCTGTGACACAGTAAGGTTGTGACTCGGTAAGGTTGTGACTCGGTAAGGTTGTGACCCGGACGTCGGATCCTGCACGAAGGACCAATGCTAGCACGGAGAGGGAGGGGGGGGGGGTGGTGCTAGCGGAGCCCTCTCCAATGCTTAAGTCACTATAGTGGCAAAAAGGTAATTTCTAGAGAGAGAGAATTTCTAGAGAGAAGTCAGAGCTCAAAATACCAAAGTTGGGCAAATGAGAGAATGTGTGAAAATGGGTGGCCAAGACCTCCTATTTATAGGCTTTCTTGGGACCGGACCCGGTTTTAGAGCGGTTTGATGACGGTTCAAGATCATGCGGTAACCGTCATCCATATTGGCAATGTGCGAACTTGACTTCTCTACACGCAACGGTAATCGCGGATACGGTAGTCGCGCGATACCCGTAAGGTAATCCGGACCTCGTCGAATTTGGGCAATTCGGCGAGGTCCGGATTGCCGCGCAACCCGGACCTCTGGATTGCGAGCAATCCGGAGGTCCGGGTTGCAATGCAATCCGGACGTCCGGATTGCTTTGTGCAACCCGGAGGTCCGGTCCGGACGCGCGTAAAGGCGCTTCCGGACCGTTTTGATACCGTGGGAGGTGTTTTTAAACCGAGATGTAATTTTCGACACGTTTACGAGGCCCGAAATGTAAACACGAACTGGACATTTATCCATCACTTGCCCCCGAGTCAAGTAACGGTTTAGAACCTTCCTTGACTCTATTTTAAGTTAGGATATTTGTCCAATTTGAGTTTGACGCTAACCTTTCGGTTTTGATCGTTGGTCGGACGCAAGCATCTTGATTTCGTCCGTCGCTTGATTTTCCGGCCGAATGGCTTTGTTTCCTACCATCATGGTTAGTGCAATAGGAAATGTATATGCGCGAATATGATTATCGTCGGAGACATGAGCAAACGGTAATGCGTTATGTGAACATGTATCTATCCACATGCGTACATAAGTAATAGTCATGGCAAGATTGTAATTACGCAATGCAAGAAATAGAAATCGTACGTTTCTTAAAATGACTAAGTGATTACCAAATCATGAATCATGTGATTGCAACATACGTGTATAGTAATGGATGTGATATGTGCAAAGTTAAGACATGTATAGGAGTAGATATTTTAAGAGGAGAGGGTAGAGTATACCGTAGGGGTTTAGTCTTGAGTGTAGGTAAACTAATCCTTTGATCCTTATCCATAAAGCATCTCTTTGGGATTAGTAAATACACACATCCCCATTTATCCTTCCAGCATCATGGAAGTTCAACATTCCACTCCCTTTGCAGGTAATTCACTCATCCTTTCCCGAAATTGCTTTTGTGTGCAAAATTTCTTTGCCGTCGTGGAGCCTAGATACGTTTTGACAGTTCCGAGTCTGATTTTTGGCTTGTTTTTGGAAGTTGACACCATCATTCGACTCAGTTCGTCCCAAGGATTCCAGCGCCACCTTCGGAGCCGTCAGAAGACCCCGTACGTGCCCTCACGCGCCGCCGCGAGTGGAGCTCCTTCGCCGGAGCGTGTGGCCCACGCGCCGCCTTCCCGGCCTCGCCTCGTTGCGGTCCTTACCTTTCCGGAATCGTCTCGACGAGGGGAGTCCATTGGAATACCTCCCATCACGTTTTGAGGTGATTTGAAAACTCGAATTCTTTGGACAGCTTCGACTTGAATGTCGATGTCACCGCGTTGTTGTTTGTTTAAGTCATTTTTCGTTGTCGACATGTGGGGCTGCTTGTTGATGTTTATACGTCGAGTAATTGCTGATTGATTGCCATCATTATCGTCGTTTGTCCATAATTTAGGCGATTTTCCATTTCCATGGGTATTTGATATAGAATTCCCCGCATCTTCGTGTAGAATCTTTTTTGGTCGAAATGCATGATTTTCCTTCTTGGCGGGTTTTTTGGTTGACGGGGATTGCCCAGTAACTTTGGACATAGTCACTTGTCGTCTTGATGCCTTAGAGAAAAAATTTCCTTAAGCGTTGACGTATCCGATTCTTACGGTTTGTCGCGTTAATCCCCCGTTTGCATGATAGCCCCTTAGGATGCTAGTCCCTTCCATGGTATGTACCAATTTCACTATGTGCGTGGAACTTGGTCACGTGCGTTGACTTTTTGATACGCGCATTGACTTTTGATACGTGCGTTGACTTTTGATACGTGCGTTGATGTTGATACGCGCGTTAACTTTGATACGCGCATTGATGTTGATACGCGCGTTAACTTTGATACGCGCATTGATGTTGATACGCGCGTTAACCTTGATACGCGCATTGATGTTGATATGCACGTTAACTTTGATACGCGCATTGATGTTGATACGCCCGTTAACTTTGATACGCGCATTGATGTTGATACGCGCGTTAACCTTGATACGCGCATTGATGTTGATATGCGCGTTAACTTTGATATGCGCATTGATGTTGATACGCGCGTTAACTTTGATACGCGCATTGATGTTGATACGCGCGTTAACTTTGATACGCGCATTGATGTTGATACGCGCGTTAACCTTGATACGCGCATTGATGTTGATATGCGCGTTAACTTTGATACGCGCATTGATGTTGATACACGCGTTAACCCTGATACGCGCATTGATGTTGACATGCGCGTTAACTTTGATATGCGTATTGATGTTGATACGCGCGTTAACTTTGATACGCGCATTGATGTTGATACGCGCGTTAACTTTGATACGCGCATTGATGTTGATACGCGCGTTAACCTTGATACGCGCATTGATGTTGATATGCGCGTTAACTTTGATACGCGCATTAATGTTGATACACGCGTTAACCTTGATACGCGCATTGATGTTGATATGCGCGTTAACTTTGATACGCGCATTGATGTTGTGCAGGTTGTGAAGTCGTAGTAGCTTCTTGCGGAATCCCCCTCCTTTCGACTGAGTTGTTGCTATGAGTAAACCCTTCATTCTTTCTTTGAACGTTTTTTGAGCATTTTGATACTCATGATGGATAGCTTTTCGAACGGCACTATGCCTTTTGTGAATTCATATTGCAGGTTGGTTTGTTGGAAAGAGTTCGTCGCTTCATGCGGCGGCCTCGCGTATTGCTTCCCGTGCCGACCCGGCTTTGGTGACCCCTGCCCCCGTCACTCCTGCCAATTCGGGGCGTGATCTTGGCAAAGGGTCTTCTACTCCAGTAACCGGGGATACTCCCCCCAGTGTCTGATTCTCGCGTGTCTTCTAAGCGGACTGACACAGTGGCGCATGGACCGACTGATCCCAAGCGCTTGAAGCCAACTGCGACTACTTCCACTCGCAAAGGCAAGGAAGTTGCGAGTCGTAATGTGGCGTCATCTGCCCCCCAGTCGGGAAACCGACCTGTGGAAGGCCACGGACTTTGTAAGTATACTTTGATGAATGTATTCCGCGGTTTTGTCATTTGTTGTTAACCACTTTTCTTTCTTTGTCGTAGCGGTTCCCCCTCTTAGACGCGACCATCTGGTGTGCCCAGTTGGGTTGGACATTACTGGGGATACCTGGGCTCCTTTTGGTACTGGTGGAGTTTATTTCCCCAAGGAGTCTTCACTTCGCACTCCCGAGGTTGGAGTCCGCGTGCTGCGTAGGTGTGTTCCACCAGGTGATAGGCATTCTTGCCCAAAGACTGATGAGGAGGCTGAGGCTTATGCACAGGGTGCCTTATCCCGATTTTCTCCTGTAAGTAACTTGACTTTTCTGCCAAGTTTGTTGCTCTTGCGATTTATGTTTGGCTTATCGCGTTGATATGTGCAGGTTGTAGCCGACATGGTGAAAATGTCATCTTTTGTTATGGAGTTGGTGAGCGCGAAGCAGGCGGCTATGGATAAGTGTGACGCTGTGCGCCAAGAGTTGCTGCGAACCAAAGAAGAGGCTCGCGTGTTGAGTTTGAAAGCTACAGCTTCTGAGAGTCGTTATGAAGCGCGCCATACTCGCTTGTCAAAGCTTGAGTCTGAGATGATCGCTCTCGAGAAGAAGGTTACATATGATCTTCATTCTCAAGGAGCGGAGCTAGCTGCTCTTGGTAAGGAGAGTCGGGAGAAGGGCGTACAAGTGGGTTTCACTAAGTACTTGGGAACTTCAGATTTTAAAGCTGCTGTTGAGGAGAAAATAAACAACCTGATAAGCGAGCGTTCTGAAGATTATTTTACCCGTGTGAAAGATCTTGACCCTGGGTTCCCTTTTGGCGAGTTGGGGCCGTATGCGAATTACGCCCTTTCTCACATTGAGGCGCTGAACCTTTTGGAGTGTGGTCGTCCAAACTACGAGGTGTTGGTCGATGATAGCGGAGACGTGAACGTCATTGTCACTTCTCCCGAGTTTATGGAGGTTGCCCCCGGGCCTCCTGGTGGTTCTGTTATTTGAACTGCTCGTTTTGCATTGAGCATGTTGGACTCGTTTATGAGTTCGCTTGTCTCCTGGCTTCTATGTTTAGAAACTTGTTGGAGTTGTTGTTGGACTGTTGCTTGTGACTTGTTCGCTTTGAACTACGTCGTATGAACCTGTTTTATACACAGTAGTTTGCATGATAACTTGTTAGTAATATTTCATACCGTTATCGCTTACTGTGTTTACTGAACGTGGATGACTAGTATTGTAAACGTAGTCCCCGCAATCGTGACCGATAGCCACTTTTGATTCAAGGTTGTTTGTACGATGCGTTGTGCATGTTGTACGTCTTCCTGCATAGCTTGACACTATATCAGTTGAAACTTGTCAAGTGACTCGCGTATAGCGACTTAACAAGTAGTATGTTTGCAATGTGTCATCTTTGCTTGAGCAAGATACTAGTTTATACCGTCTCTTAGTTCCACTCTAAGGCGACGTTGTACAAGACTCTACTTGTAAATTTTATGAGTTTTAAACAGGGTGCGCACCTGCCAGCGTGTATCAACCCGCGTTGGGGAAGCATACGTAAAAACTTTTGGGTTTTTGAAAAAGTGTTTTTCGAACCTTGAAATTCACGTTTGATAAAATGTTTGGCAAGGTGTTTGATACATAAAATATTTTATAAAGTGTTTGACAAAATATTTGGTAAAAATATTTGTGATACGTGATACCTGCGTCCAGGGACCATGTAGCACTTTTGAGAGTATGAATTGTGATGCATGTTTTCTGCGTCCAGGAATCACGCATCACGGCTTTGAAAGTCTGTAGTACGGTGTCGTCTAGTAAGAGGACTTCCGCTGTAAAGGGTGCACCCATACCAGGAATTCGTAACATGGGATTGTCGTCTAAACAGAGGACATCCGTTATGCAGAGTGAACCCATAAAAGGAATTCGTATCATGGGATTGTCGTCTAGACAGAGGACATCCGTTATGCAGAGTGAACCCATACAAGGAATTCGTATCATGGGATCGTCGTCTAAACAGAGGACATCCGTTATGCAGAGTGAACCCATAAAAGGAATTCGTATCATGGGATTGTCGTCTAAACAGAGGACACCCGTTATGCAGAGTGAACCCATAAAAGGAATTCGTATCATGGGATTGTCGTCTAGACAGAGGACATCCGTTATGCAGAGTGAACCCATAAAAGGAATTCGTATCATGGGATTGTCGTCTAAGCAGAGGACATCCGTCATGAAGAGTGAATCCTAAACAGGATATACACACTTAGAGTGGGGTCGTTGTCTAAACAGAGAACTTCCGTCATGAAGAGTGAACCCTAAACAGGATATACACACTTAGAGTGGGGTCGTTATCTAAACAGAGAACTTCCGTCACTTAAGGGGTGATCAGCCCCGTATGCCCATCCTGTTTTGAAATCCAGGGAATGGCTATGAACATGAGGATAGTAGGCCTTGGTGTTAATCCAAGGTATTGCTTGTAGCTGACGTCCTGAATAGCCGTCGTTTTGATAGTAGGTCTTGGTGTAAGTTCCTTTTTTGTAGGTGTTCCGCAAGTTGTCCTTGCGTCATATAAGTTGGTTGTGGGCATAGCGCAATTGCTTTGTGTTGCCGGCACCTTCTTGAGATAGATGCCAATTTAGGAGAAATAAACTCCTTGTTGGTGTAGATAATAGTTGTTGTAGTTACTTTGTTTTGTTTCCAAGTAACGTACATAAAGTAGTCGTGTTCCTACGAAGATAGAATGACTTCATTAGGTTTGTGAGATTATTACAGAGATGCCACTTTATATAAGGGAGTGGTCTTATAAAAGAGTAGATGCATTATGGAAATAAGAGCAAAAGGGCTTGATACAACAGCTCCTTTTGTGATAGAAGATTATCCTTTTATCCGTGGAATTTCTTCAAATGTCCTCCACTAAATGTATTTGTAGAGATATTGCCATCTGCATCTTCAAGGCGATATGCGTTGATGTATGGGATGGATACGACCTTGTAAGGGCCTTCCCATTTTGGAGACATCTTGTTGATTTGATCGAGATGTGAGAATTCATTCCTTCTCCACACCATTTCTCCAACATGGAATTGCCTTTCTTTCACCTTCCTGTTGTAATATCTTGCGGTGATCAAACTCATGCGTGCCTGATTGTGCTCGGAGTTACGCCTTTTTTCTTCAGCCAAGTCTAAGTCTAGACGCATGTCTACTTCGTTGGCTTGTGTGTTGAAATGGGTTGTGCGATAGGATGAGACAGCAATTTCGATGGGAGCGACTGCTTCCGTTCCATACACCAGGCTGAATGGTGTTTCTCCAGTTGACTCCTTTGGAGTTGTTCGAAGTGCCCACAGAACACTGCTAAGTTCTTCTGCCCATCCTCCTTTTAATGCGTGCACTCTTTTCTTGAGACCGTCTAGGACGGTCTTGTTGGCGGCTTCGACTTGTCCGTTGGTTTGCGCATGGCGGACTGAGGCGAAACGGTGGTTAATGTTGAGTCTTTCGCAAAATGTTTGAAGCCTTGAGCTCTTGAATTGTGGTCCGTTGTCGCTGATTAGGACCTTCGGAACTCCATATCGCGCGATGATGTGATTTCGAATGAAATCCATTATTTGCGCATCGGTTGTTTGTGCCAATGCCTTTGCTTCGATCCACTTTGAAAAGTAATCGATTGCGACGACAATGTACTTGGTTTGGCCTTTTGACTTTGGAAGTGGACCCACCAGATCGATCCCCCACTGTGCGAATGGCCATGAGCTTGCAATTGGGCTTAACTCGGCGGCTGGTGCCGTGATACTTCTTGAATAAAGTTGGCATGATTCGCATTCTGTGACCAAGTCCGTAGCTTGGTTCTTCATGGTTGGCCAATAGTATCCCAAGCTCAAAGTTTTGCGTATTATAGATCTTGCTCCTTCATGGCAGGCTGCTTGGCCGTTATGTAAATCTTCTAACACTTTTTGGCCCTCCCGGAAGGTGATGCATCTTAGGTTTGGTGTTGAAAACCCTTTTTTGTAAAGTTCATCATCTATCAATGCGTAATTGACGGCTTGTCTCTGGATTTTTTGGGCTTGAACTTTGTCTTCAGGGAGCTTGTGGTCTTTGAGGTATGCCAATATTGGGGTCCTCCAATCTGGTTCTGGATCGATGCACAAGACTTCGAATTTGTCAATTACCGATAAGATTCTGTTTTCCACGAAATGTGTTTCTTTGCCTTGTTCATTGCCTTGTGCGAATTTGCTCAAGGCGTCAGCTTCTTGATTTTCTTCTCTAGGCACCGCGGAGATGTCGAAGGTATCGAAGCTTGTGATGAGGTCTTTTGCTTGCCCCAAGTACTTTTGCATATTTTCTGATTTTGCCGCGTATACGCCTTTAACTTGATTGACAACTAATTGCGAATCGCACTTTACTCGTAGATGTTTAACTCCGACACCTTTTGCAATTCTTAAGCCAGTTATCAATGCTTCGTACTCCGCCTCGTTGTTTGTTGCTCTAAATGTTAAGTTTAGAGCATACTTTAATGGATTTGATCCATCGGGAGGAATTAGGAGGAATCCGGCACCTGATCCCCCTATATTTGAAGATCCGTCGGTGTACATTTGCCATACTTCGGTATGTTCTTCAATTTGTTGAGGTCCAACTTGGGGGTCTGTGTCGGGTGTTATCCCGGTGAATTCTGCAATGAAATCTGCCAATGCTTGCCCTTTGATCGCTGTTCGAGGGGCAAAGTGAATGCGGAATTCACTTAGCTCTACCGACCACTTTGTTAGCTTTCCTGACATGTTTGGCTTTGACAGGATGTGCTTCAGGGGTTGGTCTGTTAAGACTGTTACTTCGTGTGCATGGAAGTATGACCTCAGCTTTCTTGCTGCTATTATTAGCGCGTACAGGTATTTTTCGATTGGCATGTAGTTTATCTCGTACTTTGCAAGTATCTTGCTCACGTAGTAGACTGGGAGCTGGGTAGTTCCCTTTTGTTTGACAAGGACTGAGCTGACAGCCGTGTTGCTCACTGATATGTACAGGAAGAGGGGCTCTCCTGGAATTGGTTTTGCCAATGCCGGCAATGTGCGCAAGTGTTGTTTTAGTTGCTGGAAGGCCTCTTCACACGCTGGTGTCCATTCGAACTTCTTGTTTGCCCACAAGACTTCAAAGAACGGGAGTGCCTTGTCACCTATTCTGGCAAGGAACCGGTTTAAAGCAGCTAGGCGGCCATTTAGTTGCTGGACTTCCTTATGTCTCCTTGGGGAGACCATTTCTTCAATTGCCTTCACTTTCTCTGGGTTAGCTTTTATCCCCCTCTGGCTCACCATGAATCCAAGGATTTTTCCTGATTGAACGCCGAAAGCACATTTTGTTGGATTTAGGCGGACTTGATATTCGCGCATTCTTTTGAAGATTGTTCGCGAGTCGTCAACATGGTTGCGCATTTTGGTTGACTTCACGACCATGTCATCCACGTAGGTCTCAATTTTGGTTCCGATTAGATCGCCAAAGATGGTATTGACCATTCGTTGGTATGTCGCTCCCGCATTGATTAGGCCGAATGGCATCACCGTGTAGTTGTATATTTCGTTGTCTACATAGAATGCAGTATGCGGCGCATCATCCTTGAACATCGGGATTTGGTTGTACCCTGATTATGCATCCATTACAGACATTAATTCATGGCCGGCAGTGGCATCGACCAGTTGGTCGATTCTTGGGAGGGGATATGAATCCTTTGGGCAAGCGTTGTTGAGATCTCTATAATCGATGCACATTCTTAACTTGCCACTTGACTTAGGAACCAACACCGGGTTTGCAACCCATGTTTGGTATCTTGATTCTTCGATGAATCCTGCGTCCAGCAGTTTTCCCACCTCTTCTCTGATTGCCAGTTTCTTGTTGCCCCCGAGGGGTCGAAGTTTCTGGGCTATTGCTCGAGTTCCTGGCTTGATGTTTAGCTTATGGGAAATGACTTCTGCACTGATTCCGGGCATATCGCTTGGTGACCATGCGAATAGTTCTTTATACTCTTTGAGGAGTGCTGTGATCTCTATCACTTCGTCTTCTGACAGGGATGCTCCGATTTGGACCATTCTGTCTGGCTCTTCGATCGTTATTTGTTTTAACTCCACAACTGGGGCCGGTCGGGCACGACCTTCTCTTGGGTCATCATCAATGATGGGCATGTCATCAGGCTTGACGTTATTTTGGATTGCTACGTTGTAACAATTTTTTTATAACAGTTGATCTCCTTTGACTTCACCGATTCCGGATGCAGTTGGGAATTTGATCTTCTGATGAGCTGTGGATGGCACCATTCCCCACGCATTCATGGTTGCGTATCCTAAGATACCATTGTATGCGTTAAGCTTTTGCACTACCATAAATGGTATTTCAATTTGGAGACGTGAGTTGCCCTCTCCCAGTATAACTGGCAGTGTTATGGACCCCAAAGGGTAACTTGCATCTTCCATGAACCCCACTAAGGGTGAATTCATTTTGCTGACATCCTTCTTTCTCCCCAAGGCTAGGATGACGTCTTTCGTGATGATGTTGGGCGAACTTCCTCCATCGACCAAGATACGCTTGATGTCCATGCCGTCAATTGTCATGGTTATGACCAAGGCGTCATTATGTGGAAATGTTATGTGTGACTTGTCTTCCGAAGAAAAGCCGATGGCGTCTTCTAGGACAGCGTCTCCCTGCTGACTGCCCCTAGGCTCATGGATCATCAAGGAAGCGTATATTTCTCTCCCGTATGATGTTTCGCCTCCTGCCCCGAAGTCTCCATGTATCACGTGGATGCCTGGAAATTTTGGACCGTGCTGTGCGGAAGGCACACTGCTTGCTGGCACGGATCTTTTATGACGTCTAAAGCGCTTCTTGGTTTTGACGGATTGACCTTAGTGAGAGCGTTGTGATCACTCGTCATGATTTCTGCGGTACGGTAGCTTGTTTGTTCGAATCACGTAGACGGCGCCAATGTTGCGTCCGGATGAACTAGGTCGTGGGGTCACGTCTGTTCGCGTGGTTGTGCGGGCCTTTGTAAACCTTCCGTTGGGAGGAGGTTGGGCCACACGAGTGTTCAGGCTTGCTCCCGTACGAAGTCTGTGTCTCGGTACGGCTGTGACACGGTAAGGTTGTGACTCGGTAAGGTTGTGACTCGGTAAGGTTGTGACCCGGACGTCGGATCCTGCACGAAGGACCAATGCTAGCACGGAGAGGGGGGGGGGTGGTGCTAGCGGAGCCCTCTCCGATGCTTAAGTCACTATAGTGGCAAAAAGGTAATTTCAAGAGAGAGAGAATTTCTAGAGAGAAGTCAGAGCTCAAAATACCAAAGTTGGGCAAATGAGAGAATGTGTGAAAATGGGTGGCCAAGACCTCCTATTTATAGGCTTTCTTGGGACCGGACCCGGTTTTAGAGCGGTTTGATGACGGTTCAAGATCATGCGGTAACCGTCATCCATATTGGCAATGTGCGAACTTGACTTCTCTACACGCAACGGTAATCGCGGATACGGTAGTCGCGCGATACCCGTAAGGTAATCCGGACCTCGTTGAATTTGGGCAATTCGGCGAGGTCCGGTCCGGACGCGCGTAAAGGCGCTTCCGGACCGTTTTGATACCGTGGGAGGTGTTTTTAAACCGAGATGTAATTTTCGACACGTTTACGAGGCCCGAAATGTAAACACGAACCCGAATTGGACATTTATCCATCATGTTCCATCGCGGAGGCCACAGTATGGTCTTAGACAAGGTGACCCTCTTTTGCCTTATTCATCATGTGCATTAAGTTTTATCCAGACTGATTATGCGAGCAGTAGATACTGAGGAGCTCAAGGGAATAAAAATTTCACCAAGTTGCAAGAAATTAGATCATCTTCTGTATGCTGATGATCTCATCATTTTCTCCACATCTACAGCTTCCAATGCTGAGTCTGTTCAAGAATGCTTGGAGATTTTCGAATCCTGGAGCACTCAAGATAGTCATCAAAGGTATTTTAAATTTAAAAGTGTCAAGAAAAAGATGTTTATTTGGGCAGGTACAAATAGGAAGGACTTCCAGTTTATCATTGACAAACTCTCTACTAGAATGGCTGGATGGAAGCGGAACTCTATCTTTCGCTGGGAGAGCTACTATTTCTCAGTCAGTTATTCAAGCAGTCCCCATTTACTCAATGATGACTCATAAAATACCGATCCATATATTTTAATACTCAATTATATCTTAATCCCTATCTTTTAGCTAGATATATTGATAGTGATATATTTCCATATATTTAATGTGAACCTATCTATATATTTCCAATTATAGATATATTGGTACCTTTAATAAAAATTAAAATATGGTAAACAATATTTTATATGTATTTCGGCCGAAAATTACTTTTTCTTTTGGACTAAGAAATTAAAATTTTCACCTTGTAATTTTAGAGTTTGGCCGAAAATAACACCAAAATGGAAACAAGTGATCAAATTTCAAGATCAAATATTAATAAGATCTACATTTTTCTTGAAGATCATGAACATCAAATTTTACTAAGAACATCATGAAAATTTCGGCCCTTACAATTATAAAAATCGGAAATTTAAAATTTTTCAATTTAAAAATTTCGGCCAACATCTATAAATCAAGAACACCAATTTATCAAAATCAAGAACTTCTAACACATGCTCTGATACCACTGTTGGATTACGGGGTTGATTACTACGGAAACATAAATAAGGTACATGCTTGTAATAAGAATTACGCAACGGAAGATGTGGACATACCTTAAACCTTATCCGTAGTCCCAAGGATCTTGCTGAGGGAGTTCACGATCCACCGGACGGAACACGTAGAGGTTCCTATTAAAAAAATCCTATGTGTTATTAGCTCCACAACAAAGCCTCTGATCGATTCTTGGCAGGGAGAGATCTCATGAGTGTTTTGTTCTAAGCATATTGACACACCCTTGGTGGTGGACTAGGGTTCGACCGAAGTATGTGTAGAGGGGGGAATTGTTTTTCTCTCAAATCACCACTTAGGAAGAATTGTGAATTACCCCAAATAAAACCCTAACACCCCTTATTTATAGGAGGAGCAAAGTGGACAAAAGTCCACTTTGCCCCACACACATATTTGGCCGGCCACATAAGTTAGGGAGGCCCAATTTTGGGCCTCTCATGTCAATTGAGATTTGGGTCAAGCCCAATTTCCCTAATGTGATATTAACCCAATTTCTTAGGTTACCTATACATATTAATGTGTTAGCATATGGTGACGTGGCGTCGTAATAGGAGCCCGTTAATTAAGGGAATTACCTAAGTTAATTAGGTAATTGTCAATCTAGGCTAATTGGGCCAAATCCAATTAGTAATTGACAAGGGAGGCCCAATGGGCCTCCCCCTTATACATGCAATTCGGCCGGCCACCCTATACCAAATTGGTTGGAGTTGCCTTTTGGCAACTCCACCAATACTATATATAGGGGTGTCTGCTAAGGGTTTATACACTCATTCTTAATAACAAGGATCTCCAAAAAGAACACTTGTTTCCCTTAGTTAAATTTCGGCACCATCACATCTGGTCTGAGGTTCCATCTCCGTTGAAGAATCGATCAGAGGTCTTGTTGTGGAGCTACATCGCGTGGGACTTCTTCTAACGAAGAACTTGCACGTGGTTCCGACCGGAGGATCATAACTCCCTCCACATCGTTCTTGGGCAGGAAAGCTAAAAGGTATGTGTACTAATTCCGCTGCGTAGATTAGATTTCTTGCTAGTACACGTTTAGCATTCCGTAGTATTACGTCCCCGTAATCCAACAGTGGTATCAGAGCCTGTGTTAGGAGTTCTTAAAATTTTGATAAACTGATGTTCTTGATGTTCATAAAAACCGAATTTTTGATGTTCATGAACACCATGAAGAATCCGAAATTTTTAAGTAGATTTCATGTGTTTGATCTTTAAAAACTTAAAATTTTCAAATTTACATATTTTTCTAGATCAAAACCGAATTTTTCTTGATCAATTTAAGTTTGATGTTCATAATCTTCAAGAACACCATGAGTTTTATCAAGAACATGTTTTGGATTCATGATCAAGTTAGAGCTTGATCTTAAAATTTGACAACTTTTCCAATTTTCTTGTTAGTGCCGAAAATTCCTAGGGGTGTTTTAGGTAAAAAAATTAATTTTCTTGGCCACCAAGCAATTAAAAATTCGGCACAATCTATAATAGATATAGGTTGCCATTTTTAAATTTTATTAATAGGTAACTATATCTAAAAGTTGGAAAATATAATATTGTAAAAGATATTAACTATCAATATATATGGATTAAAATAGGGTTAATATATATATTGATAGATTTAGTTACTATTAAACAATTAAGAAGATATATTGTCTACATATTTTAATCCCTAAAAGATATATTCGACAATATTTTATAATTTATATCTTAAAGATAGAATCTTGACAATAGTAAAATATATATATATATATATATATATATATATATATATATATATATATATATATATAAGTACCGAATTTATATGTATATATAATTCGGCCAAAATTGTATATTAATATATATTTATATTGTTGATTGATTTACATCTCAAAGATAGAATCTTGACAATATTTATATATATATATATATACATATGCTGAATTTATATATATATATATATATATATATATATATATATATATATATATATATATATAAGCATTATTGGAAATTATTTTATATAATTAATAATTCTTGATGTCTAAGTTAAGTTTTATGGTGGATTCTAAAACCCTACTTAGCCTATAGAATTATTTCGGCCGAACCCTAGGGTTCATGGGTCGGTCCAATTGCTAAACCGGCCGAACCCTATCCAGGTTTTCTTAATCGGGTCGGGTCGGACCATCGTAACTAAATTAAACATAACCTTACCGGTTTTGAGTGATAAACCGAACCACTATCTTATTTTATTGAACCGTTTTGGACCAAACCGGAATTTTTAAAAACAAACCGAGTTGAACCGGATTTTAAATTTGGACCGAACCTCTTTAAAATTTTCGGAAATTTTAAATTGTTCAGTAAAATAGGATGTCAAATTTTAAATCCAAAATGTTTTCGAACTTTTAAATTAGCCTAAACAGTGCTCTTAGGGTTTGTGTTTTAATACACGGTTTCAATCAAAACCCTAATGCCTGGTTTCGATTATGGTGATGGATCTCGAACTTGCATGTTTTTGGGACTGGATTAAATTAGTGGGCTGATTTGCAATTGTTTACTTTCTGCATCATATATTTTGATATAATTAGAACTGTCGTCTTGACTTAGTCAAGCTAGCTGGATATTATATTGCGAGCATTGAGCTCTGGGATTTACATATATGGTTTGCGCAATAGTATAGACATGCTATGCTGATTGAAAGTGCCTAGAATCCATGTCTAGAAACTCGCATGGTTGATTGTAAGTATGAATTGCAAAACAACCTCTAATATTTTCAAAGCGTTTTATAAAACCGAAAATTCTAGTCGCCAATTCTGCATGATGTGTGCGAATATTGCATGTTTTGACGCGTATGCTAGGATGTTCGCAATAGAACGCATGTGATAATTTACTTTACGTAGAATTATGTGTTCTAGGAACATTAGACGCATGAAGCGTAAGCATGTTGTGTTCGATATTTATGGCATGGTATGATGATTTGCTAGATGTAGTATAATTATAAATATGCATGCGTAAATTATCGGATAATTTTACAAAATCATAAGGGCCTTGGGAAAGAAAAGATCGAGTATGCTTATTTGAAAATTCTCGTTCCGGTAACTTGCAATAGAATAACCGTTTTCAAAACACTGATCTATTAGATTGAAAATGACAATAGTGTGAATTCTTTCACGACACCCCTTCCACGGTTTACTGAAGGTTGGTTTGGTTTAGTGACTGAAGAATCACTATTCGTCGTATTCCATCATAATAGATAATCTGATGTTTGCAATTCTGTCAAAATGTTGTTCTCTTCCTAACTTTACATGATTGTCATCATAATAGTTCTAAATGGCTCGGTCAGATCGTTTTAAGAAATTATGCAAACTGGATAAGATTAAGTATGATGATTGGACAACTAGAGTTAAAAATGATCTAATTCTCGCGGGAGTTGAGGATCGCGTTGATCCCAAGGACAAACGGATATATGTGGACGAGAATTGAGAGCCCTACAGATACAACGGTGCAAACAGGTTATGGAGGGATCAAAAAGCACGCGAGATTATTTGCTCGCATATTACAACTGAAATGGAAGAAAGCATCGTCAAAAGGAGCGCATTGCATCTTTGGTGCACCTTACACCTTCGTTACGGCAAGGGAAAGGCGGGTGAATCAAGAGAATTAATGGCCTCGTACCATGAAATTCTATGCAAGGAGAATGGGATAGAAACCGTTCTAGACTCCGCGGATGAATGGGCAGAAATTCGGAAGGTGATGGACATGTTTCCTCTTTCATGGTTTGCTGATGATAGCGGACTTACACGTCTGATCACAGCAATTAAAACGGCAATAGACTTGTATGATGCCGACCATAAAGATATAAATATCTCCAAACTTCCTAATGTGTCGGAGACCAGATTTGCTGGACTTCGGAATTGTTTGGCTAAACCCAACAAAAGGTCTAAACGATGATCCAGTGTGACAACCACTATTGATTCATGTGCCGTAAAAGGTACGCCTCGTTTACCACAATACATAAGACGGTTACACGTTTTAATTGATGCAAAAACATCTGACATAATTCAATTCTTGAATTAATTTTCAGGTGGACTGCTCAAAGTGGTGAAGACTTCCTGCCATATATATATGTGACTTTCTTTGCTTAGTTGTAATTATTCATCCGTGAAATATGTCGTTGTTTTTGTTGGGATCCTTATTTCTCGTCTATTTGTTGAACGTAATTCATAATTATTGAATGAGGTAATAACCATTCATTTTTTTTTTTGAAATGGTCTGCCTTTTGAAATTAATCGGCCCGGTTAAACGGGATCGATCTGGAACAAGTAACTAAAACTCCATCAGTAGAATGATTGGATTAAACATTTATCCGAACTCATATCATCATTTTAAACACATCCATAACTAGCATAGCAAACGTAAAACGAACCGAACATATTAATTCTTATTTGTTAAAATACTCCATTAAAATTTGTATCCCAAAATAATATGCATGTTAAAACCGATTTACTTTTAAATTTGGAGACTAAAACGATTCTCAAAACCACGGTTTTTAACCGGGTATGCACGTGGCGCATGTCACCTTGAAATACGGGACGCATCGTGTTAGAATACGAATTTAATAATCAAGTATTTTTTATGAATGCGGAATTTTCGTTTGTAATCCTTCAGATATAACTAATTGATAACTACTTAGATTTTGTGTAAGCTTTCCAACTACTACGATCTAATTAGAATATCAACCATGGCATTAAAAGCGACAGCTTAAATGCATGGTCCATAAGATAGATAAATCTATGGATGAGTTAAATAAACGAAATGAAGTAGTTGGTATTACGACTCTCCCACAATTAGCCTTGAACGAAGAGTTTGGCTAAAAGCATTCATTAAACACTTCAAGAAATATAGTTCAGAATTACATAATGTTAGAGTTACACATTAATTGTTCCTGCGGGATGAGATTAAACTCACATTAATGTAAAACACTATGTTCTGACAAATCGGTTAACACGTTACCATAAAAGCTAATGAATGATTCGGGTAAAACCTTATCACAAAGACGCATTAATTTGCGCATTAAAACGAGTATTTATTAAGAGTACGCACTATTCTCGAAGAATACGAGTTTTAAAATTAGCTTGAAACAATGGTTTTGTGGTCAAACATGGCACATTATAAATGTTTGAGGATGGATTTCCAACGCTTTGCAGAACGAACAATCCGGTACTGATTAAGTTAACAGATGGTTGATGGAGATTCTCAGGTCTCACTTACTTCGAGTGGGAGATGTTGCGTCCGGATGAACTAAGTCGTGGGGACGCGTCTGTTCGCGTGGTTGTGCGGGCCTTTGTAACCCTTCCGTTGGGAGGAGGTTGGGCCACTGACGAGTGTTCAGGCTTGCTCCCGCACGAAGTCTGTGTCTCGGTACGGCTATGACTTGGCAAGGTTGTGACTTGGCAAGGTTGTGACCCGGCAAGGTTGTGACTCGGCAAGGTTGTGACCCGGCAAGGTTGTGACCCGGTAAGGTTGTGACCCGGCAAGGCTGTGACCCGGCAAGGTTGTGACCCGGCAAGGTTGTGACTCGGACGTCGGATCCTGCACAAAGGACCAATGCTAGCACGGAGAGGGGGGGTGGTGCTAGCGGAGCCCTCTCCGATGCTTAAGTCACTATAGTGGCAAAAAGGTAATTTCTAGAGAGAGAGAATTTCTAGAGAGAAGTCAGAGCTCAAAATACCAAAGTTGTGCAAATGAGAGAATGTGTCAAAATGGGTAGCCAAGACCTCCTATTTATAGGCTTTCTTGGGATCGGACCCGGTTTTAGAGCGGTTTGATGACGGTTCAAGATCATGCGGTAACCGTCATCCATATTGGTAATGTGCGAACTTGACTTCTCTACACGCAACGGTAATCGCGGCTACGGTAGTCGCGCGATACACGTAAGGTAATCCGGACCTCGTCGAATTTGGGCAATTCGGCGAGGTCCGGATTGCCGCGCAACCCGGACCTCCGGATTGCGAGCAACCCGGAGGTCCGGATTGCTATGCAACCCGGAGGTCCAGTCCGGACGCGCGTAAAGGCGCTTCCGGACCGTTTTGATACCGTGGGAGATGTTTTTAAACCGAGATGTAATTTTCGACACGTTTACGAGGCCCGAAATATAAACACGAACCCGAATTGGACATTTATCCATCACTTGCCCCCGAGTCAAGTAACGGTTTAGAACCTTTCTTGACTCTATTTTAAGTTAGGATATTTGTCCAATTTGAGTTTGACACTAACCTTTCGGTTTTGATCGTTGGTCGGACGCAAGCATCTTGATTTCGTCCGTCGCTTGATTTTCCGGCCGGATGGCTTTGTTTCCTAACATCATGGTTAGTGCAATAGGAAATGTATATGCGCGGATATGATTATCGTCGGAGACATGAGCAAAAGGTAATGTGCTATGCGAACATGTATCTATCCATATGCGTACATAAGTAAGTCATGGCAAGATTGTAATTACGCAATGCAAGAAATAGAAATCGTACGTTTCTAAAATGACTAAGTGATTATCGAATCATGAATCATGTGATTGCAACATACGAGTATAGTAATGGACTTGATACGTGCAATGTCAAGACATGTATAGGAATAGATATTTTAGAAGGAGAGGGTAGAGTATACCGTAGGGGTTTAGTCTTGAGTGTAGGTAAACTAATCCTTTGATTCTTATCCATAAAGCATCTCTTTGGGATTAGTAAATACACACATCCCCATTTATCCTTCAAGCATCCTAGGAATTCATCATTCCACTCCCTTTGCAGGTAACTCATTCATCCTTTCCCGAAATTGCTTTTGTTCTTTAAAGTTTCTTCGCCGTCGTGGAGCTTAGATACGTTTTGACAGTTTCGAGTCTGATTTTTGGCTTGTTTTTGGAAGTTGATACCACCATTCGACTCGGTTCGTCGCAAGGATTCCAGCGCCGCCTTCGGAGCCGCCAGAAGACCTCGCACGCGCCCTCACGCGCCGCCGCGAGTGGAGTAGCTTCACCGGAGCGTGTGGCCCACGCGCCGCCTTCCCGGGCTCGCCTCGTTTCGGTCCACACCTTTCCGGAATCGTCTCGACGAGGGGAGTCCATTGGAATACCTTTCGTCACGTTTTGAGGTACTTTGGAAACTCGAATTCTTTGGACAGCTTCGACTTGAATGTCGATGTCATCGTGTTGTTGCTTGTTTAAGTCATTTTTCGTTGTCGACATGTGGGACTGCTTGCTGAGGCTTATACGTCGAGTAATTGCTGATTGATTGCCGTTATTATCGTCGTTTGTCCATAATTTAGGCGATTTTCCACTTCCATGGGTGTTTGATGTAGAATTCCCCGTATCTTCGCGTAGAAGTTTTTTAGTCGATATGCATGATTTTCCTTCTTGGCGGGTTTTTGGTTGATGGGGATTGCCCAATAACTTTAGGCGTAGTCACTTGTCGTCTTGACGCCTTAGAGAAAAATTTCCCTTAAGCGTTGCCACGTTCGATCCTTACGGCTTGTCGCGTTAATTCCACCGTTTGCATGATAGCTCCTTAAGACGTTAGTCCTTTCTATGGTACATACCAACTTTACTATGCGCGTGGAACTTGGCTACGTGCGTTGACTTTTGATACGCGCGTTGACTTTTGATACGCGCGTTGACTTTGATACGCGCATTGATGTTGATACGTGCGTTGATGTTGATACGCGCGTTGCTGTTGATACGCGCGTTGATGTTGATACGCGCGTTGATGTTGATAGTTGAGCGTCAGGTATAGACTGTTGGTTATTACCTGCAAGTATGCTAAAACACTTAGGAAATATTTAAACGATATCTAATGCTTGTTACCATAGATGTCGTTGTATGAGCTTTGTCGATGAGCGTCGTAGGTGTGCTTAAGGGGCATGGCTACTCGTTGTATGCAATCCATCTTTGTTGACATGTATGTGCGTACATGGCAATACTTAGAAAATATTCTCCCCTTGTCGACATGCATCCTCGTCGACATGTATGTACGTACATGGAAACACTTAGAAGATATTTTCTCCTTGTTGACATGCAACCTTGTCGACATGTATGTACGTACATGGAAACACTTAGAAAATATTCTCCCCTTGTCGACATGCATCCTCGTCGACATGCATGTACGTACATGGAAACACTTAGAAAATATTTTCTACTTGTCGACATGCATCCTCGTCGACATGTATGTACGTACATGGAAACACTTAGAAAATATTTTCTCCTTGTCGACATGTATCCCTGTCGACATGTATGTACGTACATGGAAACATGATACGCGCGTTAACTTTGATACGCGCATTGATGTTGATATGCGCGTTAACCTTGATACGCATATTGATGTTGATACGCGCGTTAACCTTGATACGCGCGTTGATGTTGATACGCGCGTTAACCTTGATACGCGCGTTGATGTTGATATGTGCGTTAACCTTGATACGCGCATTGATGTTGATACGCGCGTTAACCTTGATACGCGTATTGATGTTGATACGCGCGTTAACCTTGATACGCGTATTGATGTTGATACGCGCGTTAACCTTGATACGCGCGTTGATGTTGATACGCGCGTTAACCTTGATACGCGCGTTGATGTTGATATGCGCGTTAACCTTGATACGCGCATTGATGTTGATACGCGCGTTAACTTTGATAAGCGTATTGATGTTGATATGCGCGTTAACCTTGATACCCGCATTGATGTTGATACGCGCGTTGATGTTGATACGCGCGTTAACCTTGATACGCGTATTGATGTTGATATGCGCGTTAACCTTGATACGCGCATTGATGTTGATACGCGCGTTAACTTTGATACGCGCGTTGATGTTGATACGCGCGTTAACCTTGATACGCGCGTTGATCTGTTGAAGAGGTTGCCCCCCTTGCTCGATGCTTGTTACTTGTTGCATGAAGACTAATAGGTCTTGTACGGAGCGTTTGTTGCATAAGTGCTTGAACAAGTGTTGGTGCGTGTTGGTGCGTGTTTGCACACTGACTGGATTGTTGATAGCACTTTCCAGGATATCGTTGGCTTGTAGTTTCTGTTCTTAGCATAATTCTCGGAAGATCCGACGCAGGGGCGCGTTCCTCGAGCGATCCTTAGTTCTTTATGCTGAGCATGACCGTGCTAACTCTTTCCTGTGATAAGAGAAATAGAGTTGATGGTTGTGTAGTGGCGTCTTCTGCCCCCCGGTCGAGGGACCGGCCCAAGGAGGAGCGTTACTCCTGCTGAGATAAGTGTTTGTTGATTGCTGATTGTCGCCCTTATGTTGAAGAGCTATGTTGTGCTGAATGTTGAAAAAATCATTCTTGCATTTGTTGTTGATATTATGAACTCTTTGCCATAAGTCCTTAGAGATGATGTAGACTCTTGGTTGTTGTTGGGCTATTTGCTTCCAGCATGTTGAACCCTTTGTGAATGGGTTGATGTTGACAATTCTTTGTTCATGCTTTTGCTTGCATGTTATTTCGTCACCTGGACCTGTTTTCAATAGTAATTATGTGATAACTTGTTAGTAATATTTCATACCTTGAGTTATCTATGTTGTCCATATGCTTTGGACTTGAGAGATAGGATATATATCCTTAAATGATGAACATGATGTCCGTAGTTGCGACTATATGTCGCGCATTGTTAAGTGTTGTGATCGCCCCTCTTGGCTAGACTCCAAGGCATGGCGAGATGGGTAGAGCATAGGATGTTGCGACTTGCGCACTATAGGTTTTGTTTGGAGATGACGGTGGCAATTTCTGCTTGTTCCGCCGAGTCTCCGTTTATTGAATGTGGATGACTAGTATCGTAGACATAGTCCCTGCAGTCGTGACCGATAGCCACTTCCTGATTGATAAGTTGAGATGCTCTCCTGATTGCTTGCCTGATGCATTATGCATATTTCCCTTCTTTCCTGAATAGCTTGCCGCTATATGTGTATCAACCCGCGTTTGGGGAAGCATACGTAAAATTATTATTTGAGAGATGTTATCTTGGTTAAGCAAGATATTAGTTTATACCGTCTCTTAGTTCCACTCTAAGGCGACGTTGTACAAGACTCGACTTGTAAATTTTATGAGTTTTACACAGGGAGCGCACCTGCCAGCGTGTATCATCCCGCGTTGGGGAAGCATACGTAAGGGTATTATTTGAGAGGAGTTATCTTGGCTAAGCAAGATACTAGTTTATACCGTCTCTTAGTTCCACTCTAAGGCGACGTTGTACAAGACTCAACTTGTAAATTTTATGAGTTTTAAACAGGGAGCGCACCTGCCAGCGTGTATCAACCCGCGTTGGGGAAGCATACGTAAAAATATTTTTGTTTTTGAAGAAGCATTTTGTGAACCCTAAAAAGCTTGTTGGTAAAATATTTGAGAAAATATTTTGGCATTGAATGTGATACATCCAAAAAACCGTGTTGATAAAATTTTTTGGAAAGGTGTTTGATACATAAAATATTTGATAAAAATTTTGGCAAATATTTGATAAAATTTTTGGCAAAATTTTTTGGTAAAATGTTTGAAAAAATATTTGTGATACATGATTCCTGCGTCCAGGGACCATGTAACACTTTTTTGAGGATATGAATTGTGATGCATGCTTTCTGCGTCCAGGAACCATGCAACACGGTTTGAAAATTTGTAGTACGGAATTGTCATCTTAACCAGAGGACTTTTGCCGTATAAAACGAACCCTGATGGCGTTCGTAATATGGGAATGCCGACTAGACAGAGGACATTCGCCATAAAGAGTGCACCCTGAACCGGATATACGCACTTGTTATAGAGTGGGGTCTTTGTCTAAACAAAGAACTTTTGCTGTATAAAACGAACCCTGATGGCGTTCGTAATATGGGAATGCCGACTAGACAGAGGACATTCGCCATAAAGAGTGCACCCTGAACCGGATATACGCACTTGTTATAGAGTGGGGACGTTGTCTAAACAGAGAACTTCCGTCACTTGAGGGGTGATCAGCCCCGTATGCCCATCCTGTTCTGAATCCAGAGAATGGCTATGAACATGAGGATTTGCCTCTAACCAGAGATGTCACAACATGTCCTTTTTTAGAAGTGAACATGGGGTTTGTCTTTTTAAAAAAGAGGGTACCACAACATGCTATTTTGATAGTAGGCCTTGGTGTTAATCCAAGATATTGCTTTTAGCTGACGTCCTGAATAGCCGTCGTTTTGATAGTAAATCCGCATGTTGTCATTGCGGTATATAAGTTGATTGTGCACATAGCTTGATGGCTTTGTGTTGTTGACGCGAGGAATATGTGTGTAGTTGTTACTTGGCGTTATTCCAAGGTAATATGCGTCATAATAATGTACCTACGAAAGTAGATTTATCCTTTATTAGATATTTAGAGTTTGCACGACGGATTACAAGAAAGCGTCTAGTGATCACTTCTTTCGAAAATTACTGAGGCTAATAAGCATGAGTTGTACTTAATCTTTAAAAGTTTTAACATAGATATGCGAAAAATGAGATAAGGAAGATAAAGGGATTGGTGATGTGTTTGACGTCCTCATAGGTGATTTGTTGGCTAGTTGATTCTGCCACATGCCACATAGTTTCTCAATGCATCTAGCGTGTTGAGCTCTTCAATCTCTCCTTTTGGGGATGGACAAAAGTTGATGTCATGCCCCCAAGTTTTACTTTGCTTGTGTTGTTCTTCAATATCTTTGCCAAGGAAGGCAGTCGTTGTCTCACGTGGGCGGTGAGGTTTGCTTTCCGGGAGTTTGAGTTTTGCTTCTTCTGCAGTCATACTCCAAAGATTGTACAACTTGTCCTCATTGTTTTCGTAAGTGGCGTTGTTTTTCTGGCGTTTGGCGATAGGTGGGTTATCATCCGCCTTTTCTTTTCCCTTGCTTTTTTCTGAAGACTTCGCACGAGGCTTCCTTTGATGCTTATTGCCATGGTCGATATACTTCTTCATTTTTCCTTCTAAGATCAAGTTGTTTACATGAAATCTTAAGCTGACACAGCCATCTGTCTCATGGCCACATACTTCGTGATTCTCGCACCATTTGCTTTTATCTTTTCCCAATGGGCCATTGCAGAAATTAAAGGGTTTTTTCCACAGCTTGGTCTCCTTCATTTCTTTCAGGATGACAGACAATGGTGTGTTCAAAGGAACATATATGGCGAGATTGGTATCTTTGAGCCTTTGGGCATCTGACTGGAACGGCCTCTTTTGTCGCGGTTGCCTCTTTTCCCAGGAGACGTGTATCTCTTTTTCGATTATTGCCTTCAAGGTTCTTGTTGTCAATCCCGTGATTGGGATATCGATGTCACTAGCAGGCTTTTTCGGTCCATCCGTGTGACAGATGTCAGCATCGCCTTGGCTTGTCCTTGTGGAAGTACCTTCTTTGTATATTTTGGATGACTCTGCTTGAGTCTTCTTTGGAGGGCTGTCGCCTTGATCGGTAAATTGATTTAATTTGCCTTTGAGGACGAAGCTGTTAATGCGGAGACGTAGGCTGACACAATTGTTTGTCTTGTGGCCGAAGACTTCGTGGTGTTCACACCACTTGTTTTTGTCTTTCCCCAACGGGCCGTTTCTGAAATTGTTCGGTGCTTTCCACATTTTTTTATTCTTCAGTTCTTTCAATATTTCGGACGGTGGGGCTTTCAAAGGAATTCAGTCCGTGAGGTTTAATCCGTTTGGCTTCTGGAAATTTCCTTGAAGGGGGCTTATTGGCTTAGGCTGCCAATTTTTTTCCTGCTGACCGCTTGAAGGCGGTTTTGCTTGATTCT